>FR997769.1:6707364-8155979 GCA_905475315.1 Autographa pulchrina
GCTTTATCGGAGTCGGAATCAGAGTCGGAGGCAAGGTCAGAAGTGGTGGCATGAGAGAGAATTTTTATTTAAGGACAAATAAAACATTATTTAGTCAATTTTTTTCATTTCAATTTTCAAATATAAAATAAAACACAAACAATGAAAAAGAAAGTTGGCATATTTTCAAATAAACAAGAAATTAAAATAAATGGTGAATGAACCTGTTCATATAAGTCGACACAGGCCGCCACGCCGCCACTATGTTATGCTTCGACCTCCGATTAAATTAAAATTAATGCAATGCTGCCAGCCTTTTGGGCACACTCCCAGTCGACAGCGATGTGGATGAATTTTTTGATGCCTTGTTTTAGTTCTTAGTTTCATTTAGTTTATAATTCTTTTTATTTCTTGCGTAGGCTTAGTTTTTATAAAATTGTAAATATTTTAAGTTTAATTTCATTAATAAAATTATTTTTGTTCATCAGTACATTGGTACAAATTAAACCTTCGATTTAAAAGTGTCGAAGCCGAAGTCGGAACCGAAGGTGTAATAATAATCGGAAGTTCCGACGGAACCGGAGTCGAAGCTCCGTAACATCCCTGGCTATTCGTTTGCTGATTTATGCTATTTTCCGTGCCTACAGACGATTTTGCGAAAATATCAATGGTTCCGATATTATTAGGGAATAATAAGATTGAGACTATTTTTACGATTACACTAGTTCATACCTGTGCTTACGGTTCATACGCGCATTCTGTAATTCCTCATCTATCAAAAAAAAGAGTAGTTAACTACTCTGCAGTCTGCTGTTAGCACTATACTAAAGCCAATCTGGAAAGAGAATGAAACGTTATTACTAATTACGCAATTATCAACTTTGACAACATGTGTTTAAGTTCATTTTAGAATGACAAATATTACCGAAAACGGCCTAAAAGTAATTTGAATGTGATGGAAACTGAACTGTTTGTCATTGAATTAAGGTTCATAATCCCAAAGCACGGTCATTATTTCTTGAATGTGGCTGATATATAGTTACAAGCTAGTTAGTACCTAGCTGTTTTCACACATTATCCGACACTTGCCCTCGATATCGTATCGGAGTCCAATATCGACATCGTCTCGGATAACATGAAAATAAATAAAAATAGTTTTAAAATAATGAAAGTATGTACTTAACTGTCTTTGTTTATTTTTATCCGACTATGGCGAAGCCAAAAGGGTTATGATTTTGGCAGTCTATGTATGATTGTATGTTCTACCATAATCAAAGTGTTCTACCGTAGCACTTAAATACTTTAAAGATTTTAATAAATAAGGTGTCAATATATGTTATGAAAATATTCCTGCTTTTAATGAAGCAGGAATGCTAGTGTTGCTCATAAGAGATCTATCTACAGAGGTCAGTTCAAACTCTAAATATCAGTTAACAATTTTAATCCAACAATTAGCTTTTATGTCATTCTTTTAATTTTACATTATTTGTTAAATTAAAATATACACTTAGTTTTTCTTACATACATTAGAAGGTATTTATTCTAATAAAGCAGTCAACATTTTCCTTAACTTAACAGAACTCAAATCAAGGGGTGTATTTTTATCTTTATTCGCCATTTCCAAGCTGGCTCCAGCCTTTACTAACATGCAGGCTACAGCTTCCCTGTCTTCTTCACAAGCTATGTGTCTGAAAGTAAATAGGCAGTTTTATAGAGAACTAATTACATAGTTTAGAAATACATCTACAATCATTTCTTAACAAAATATTGTGCCAAACCAAATTACTGACGGTCATGAAAAAATTAGTCAAAAACATATTATATATAGTAAGTGAAAAATCAACTAATATATAAATTTATTAGAGTAGTTGCTTGACATTTAGATCACAAATTAATACACAAATAATATACATACAGTGGTGTTGAACCTGTAGAATCACTAATATCTAATTTTATATTAGGTGTTGCCAGAAGAAGTTCAACAATATTATTCCTGCCTTGAGCTGCTGCACGATGTAGAGGTGTTGCATTGAGAACATCTACATCATTCACATTGGCTTCAGAGTTAATCAACAGCTTAGTCACCTGAAACAATTGTTTGTATGTTAAGCTAGCTGACTTTAAGTTAAAGTAGTTGTTGAAATGTCAGTCTACATGAAAACAGATATTATTTTTTTTCACATTATAGTATTTTTTTAGCAAGCATGCAAAACACTCAGGTTATTCTTAAGTGATGCTCAATCACACATTTGGCAGTTTTAGTTTTTGGTCATAATGTTAACTACATAATAACTTTAACATAATACTAACAATACAAAGATTCTATAAAAAGGTAAAATGATAATTAGGTATGTCATATTCCAAATGTTTTATGAGTCTCAGAAAATTAGTAAGCATTATATACCATACCTCCAAATGTCCTTTTGAACATGAATAGTGTAAAGGTGACTGCCCTCGAATTGTTTTCTTATTAACATCAGCTCCTTTGCTAAGTAAAAGTTTTACTACTTCCACTCTGCCGGCGGATGAAGCTAATATTAAAGGTGTTGAATTGGTGTCATCTTTAGGATCGACAGGGCTTCCCAAGTCTATCAAAAAGTCCACCAAGTTCTCATTTCCTCCAAGTGCAGCCCAGTGTATAAGAAGACGTTGGTTCTGTGAACGCAACCATAATGTAGCATACAATTAAAATTTAGATCCACCATTAAAATAATATATTCTCTGAATAATTAGCTTACGGCGTCGGGGGTGTTTACTAAAGTGTTGTCTTGATCAACTTTTACTTTAACTTGATTAAAGTCTCCTCTATACGCAGTCTCGTACACAGAGCCTATCGACATTTTTTGAACGGGTTTTATGAAATCAAGTTAAAACGGGAATCACGAAAGTTTCTTTGAGATATACAGCCAAATCTCGCACTTTCAAAAATGTAAACAATGACAGTCAATAGTCATAACATGAGAAATCTTGAGAAATGCATTGACTGCCATTGACTGGATTGACTTGACGGACTTGACAGACGTTGAGACGTCAGACAGAAAATATTTTGTTATCCACAGAGTACAGTAATGGGAAATCTTGTCAGTCAGTCAGATAACCACAGAGTAATTATACTTTAGTCACTGTTAGTGTCTAAACACACAATGCCGAAGTTACGCTACCGAAGTTCGGCCCAATTTCGCCTGCAATGCTATTTGAATTACTGACATGTCACATTATGCTGAAATAACGTCCCGTCATACCGTACAGCGTAACTTTGGTCGGGCGTAAGTTCAGCGGCAACTTATTCTGTGAGCACACATTATACGCGACCGAAGTTAGGTTGGATTGCCGACGAAGATCGGGGGCAATCGAACCGCAAATCGGTCGAACCGAATTTCTGCCCCGTAAGTTCGGCACTTATGGTGTGTCATATCAACCGAATACGTCGGAACGTAAATTCAGCCGCCGAACTTCAGTAGCGGAAGTTCGGCATAGTGTTTTTAGACACTTGTTGTAAAATGCCGTTGCTCAATAGCGTTGCCACAACGTTTTTACAAATATCTGTTTAAATCCATAAAACACTTATTTTACATAAATCAGGCACCATTCCACTTATTACTTATTTATTTATTTCCTATAAGAGGTTTACCTACGTTACACCGTCTCGTCTGTCCTTCGTATGGCACAACAGCCTTCTCGACTTCGTTCCGTCCAGGAATCGGAACCGCGTGTATATTTTATTTTTAATTCCACTCCACTTTATTTCTCTATTTCCACTTATGAGGAGCGTAGATTTCGAACGCTGTAATAAACCAATTCATGGTTTGTTTCTTACCACTCCGCGTGAGTGTAAACACACCCTAAGGCTGGTTATTCTCATATAGAGCAGGTATCATCTTCAATCAATCAATCAATCAAATTCTTTATTGTGGAACACAGGTAGGTACAAAATACAGATTTTATGTGCTATAAGGATCAGCTATGTCCTACCTTCTAGGCATACAATAATAAATTAAGTTTAAGTAGTTACATGTTTAATTATCAATAATACTGTAATGTGTCAAAATAAAAGGATAAGTATTCATGGAAATTAATGTATTTGGTTAGTAATATTATAATGTTTAGAACTTTGTTAGTTCTTAACGAATGTTTCAGTATCCGTTATAACTCCACAATGATTTATGCATACAAAAACGATAATATCTAAATATCTAAAACGTTACACGAATGTAATTCATTCGTAATCGTATTCAATACACGATAAAATATCCATATTCATTTAAGTTACGTGATAGGAATATCAAGGTATTTAATATTACTAAATTAACTGATTTATAACAAAAAATCCAAACAATAGCCCCTGAAATTAACATAGTCAATAACTCCTCTCTTCGCCTTCTAGGGTCCCCAATTTTAGAAGAATCATATTATTATGAAAATTTTATAGATGACTAGCTGTACCCGGCATGCGTTGCAATCAAAATGTACTCTGTGGTTGCAATGCAATTTTTTCTACCTAACACCTGCCTACTACCTACCTACTACCACTTAGGGGGGTTACCATTATGAAAAATAGATAGTAGCCGATTCTCAGACCTACTGAATATGCATATAAAATTTCATAAAAATCGGTCAAGCCGTTTCGGAGAAGTATGGTAACTAACATTGTGACACGAGAATTTTATGTATAAGAAGATAAAATTTAAAATTTACAATCTATTTCGAATAGACTTTTCCAAATCTCTTTACATTCTGCTATTACTTTAATTCGTTTTTGTTGTTTTGGTCCCAAATTTACATATTTTCTTCGTTCTTCACGATTATGGAAACATTTACCGCTTTTAGAAAAAGTCGTTCAAATTATTCGGGCCACCTTAACGTCCATTTTTAACGTAACGTCGGGTGACCGAGCTTGGACCCAAGCCACGCTGCCGATCCGATTTGGTGGGCTAGGTGTGCGTAAAGTTTCCAGTTTAGGCTTACCAGCATTTTTGTCTTCGGTCCACAGCACTGAAAAGTTAACCAGGCAAATCTTAGGGTCTTCTCTGGTTGATTTTCAGATTCTGTGCATGACTGAGGCAGTAAATAGTTGGGAATTGTCCTGCCCGGGCACAGATCTACCCGAGCAACGTTCTTCTCAGAGGCAGTGGGTCGAGCCGCTTTGCAGTTTGATACGGAAAGAGTTAATTAATATTAATACGTCAATCAACACAGCAGAGCGCGCGCGTCTCCTGGCTGTGGGAGAATGGGAATCGGGCCTCTGGTTACAATCGGGCTTCCGTCAACCACTCTTGGTACGATTTTGGATGACAATACTTTCCGGCTCGCTATCAGTTTACGTTTAGGTATACCTTGTGTCGCATGTCATCGTTGTCAATGCGGTGAAACATTCGATTGCCACGGTCACCATGGTCTGTCCTGCAGCAGGAGCGCAGGGCGTATATTCCGTCACGCAAATATTAATGACATTATTCGTCGTGCTCTTGTCACTGCCGGTGTACCAGCTGTTTTGGAACCCAATGGTTTGGTGCGCAGTGATGGTAAGAGACCTGACGGTATGTCATTGTTGCCTTGGATCGGCCTTTGGTGTGGGACGCAACGTGCGTCGACACCGCCATCCCACGTTCTAAGTTCGGCGGCCTCTCCTGGCACTGCTGCTGGAGCTGCGGAGACCCTTAAGCTTTCTCGATTTAACTAAGGCATTTGACAGCGTGTCTGTCCCTATACTGATTTCCAAATTAGAAGAAGTTGGAGTTAGAGGAACTATGTTAAATATATTCAGGGATTATTTAACGGAGCTGGAGCTGCGGAGACCCTTAAGCTTTCTCGATTTAACTATGGCATTTGACAGCGTGTCTGTCCCTATACTGATTTCCAAATTAGAAGAAGTTGGAGTTAGAGGAACTATGTTAAATATATTCAGGGATTATTTAACGGATCGCAAACAATGTGTTAAAATAGGGGATAACACAAGTGATGAGGAATGCTTACAATACGGGGTACCGCAAGGCAGTATATTGGGGCCAACTCTCTTTCAAATTTATGTTAACCATCTGTGCCAGCTAAAAATTAATAATTGCGAAATATTTGTTTATGCAGATGATACTGCGTTAATTATATCAGGTAGAGATTGGTCAGAGGCTAATTTATTTGCCAAAGATAGTTTGAAAATCGTAATGAACTGGCTACATTGTAATTTATTAACACTCAATATAGAAAAAACTAAGTTTATAACATTTGGAAATAAAATTACACATTGCCCATCGCCTTCGTTTGACTTAAAAATACATACTTGCTCTACTTGCTCAAAAAATAATAGCTGCCTCTGCTTATCACTGTCCAGATCAACTGAGATCAATTATCTTGGTGTTGTGATTGATTGTAGACTCAGTTGGCAAGCTCATATTGAGAAACTCACATCGAGAATAAGAAAATTAATCTATATATTTAAGAACTTACGTCTATCTGCTGACAGTGACATTCTTAAATTAGTCTACGTTGCTCTATGCCAGTCTCTTCTGAGCTATTGTGTGACTGCCTGGAGTGGAGCGTCCAAAACTGCCTTCTTGGAATTGGAGAGAGCACAACGAGCAGTATTAAAGTTTATGACAAGGAAACCATTTAGATATTCTACAAGTGACCTTTATAGCGAATGTAAAGTTCTCAGTTAGGCAGCTCTACATTCTTCGCACTATTTTAAGGAAGCACAACTCAATCACTTATGACGCTGTATGGGCAAAGAAAAATCGAACACTGAAACCAGTGTGTAACATCGCACCACATAACACAGCCTCAGCTGGTCGCCAATACACTGTGATGAGCTCACGAATTTATAATAAAGTTAATAAAATCAATAATATATATCCGTTATGTACATGAGAAGTCAAACAGAAAATAACTGGATGGCTTCAAACACTAAGCTATACAGATACGGAAAATTTGCTACTCAGGATGATCTAATGCGCCTCAAAAATTTTCACAATTTCAACCTCACACATCCCACATTACAGACACACACATACACACACACCCTAATACACCCCCACCACTACACACACAACCTTCACACACAACCTTCACACACAACCTTCGCACACAACCTTCACACACAACCTTACATAACCAAACACACCATTTTGTTTTTTTTATGTAATTAGTTTATTATTTTTTTTTCCTTGTTTTTCTTTTTAAAACTTTTTAATTTTTATGTCAACTATTAGAATGCCTACCTGAAAATTGTAAAACTTATTTACTACGGAGGATCACTGACTCCCAAAACACAGGAATACCTAGTTTGGGAGCAGAGGTTACAATGTTTGTAAATATTATAATTGAATTTTTGATTTGTGAACAGTTCGTGTTCTTTTAGTAAATCCCATCAAAAACATAAATGTGAAAGGCTGCCAAGTTCGATACTATGGGAATGCTTCGCCTATAAAAGATGTGAGATCTGAATAAGTACCAAGTTCCATAAAATACCTCAAATCATAAATAGTTATAGGAATGCACACTTGATTTCCAGCAGTTTTTAAGGTACATTTTGAATAAGTATCACGTTACATAGAAATACCTAAAATTATAATAGTCAGAGAAACGCACACCGGTTTTTTTAGCAGTTTCCTGATAACATTTATTATTTTCAGCACTTTTTAATGATGTTACTTGGCAAGTTTTCACACACCACACACCTTTTCGCCTTTTCAATGCAATGAACGACACCTTTGGACTGCAATGTGTCAAGTATATAATTTTATATTAAAACTTGCCAAGTAACATCATTAAAAAGTACTGAAAATAATAAATGTTATCAGGAAATGCTAAAAAAACCGGTGTGCGTTTCTCTGACTATTATAATTTTAGGTATTTCTATGTAACGTGATACTTATTCAAAATGTACCTTAAAAACTGCTGGAAATCAAGTGTGCATTCCTATAACTATTTATGATTTGAGGTATTTTATGGAACTTGGTACTTATTCAGATCTCACATCTTTTATAGGCGAAGCATTCCCATAGTATCGAACTTGGCAGCCTTTCACATTTATGTTTTTGATGGGATTTCATTTATTTTTGTTAGGTGTAGGTTCTTTATTATTTTTTTATCACTTTTGCTTTAGGAAATGTCTCATTCCACTTAGTTGTAAAATTAGAAATTATTTAGACTATGCAAGAAAAAATAATCTTTTCATTTTTGTTTGACTGATTTAGTGCACCTAGTGTACCTAGTGACCTGCTTTGCACTTCGTAAATCGTGGGTTCGGTTCCCGCAACAGACACACACAGAGTGGTGAACAATTTTATTGTTCTTGTCTTTAAGACAAACATGTATTGTCTTAAATTGGTATGTATCTAAATTTAAATAAGTCTTATCTCATTCCCACCTCATACCTACTTATAGTAGAACAAAATTACACATTCGTTGTTTTCGAAACTGACTCACACTTGGCCGTTTTCAGATTTTTACTTTATTTCGACCTAAAGACAAACCTTCGAGCCAAATTTCAGGTCGGTACGACCATTGGAAGATAGAACCATTTAGTTCATTATGACTTCATAGTAGAACAAAGTTACACTTTCGCTATTTTTAAAACTAACTCACACTTGGCCGTTTTCAGATTTTTCCCTTTACTTTGACCTTAAGACCTATCTCCATGCCAAATTTCAAGTCAGTACGACCATTGGAAGTGGTCTAGGTTTTTGATGAGTCAGTGAGTCAGTGAGTGTATAGTAAAAATAGCGATTTACTGACGTCAATATCTCAAGAACTGCTATAGGTAGAATAATGAAATTTTGTATTCTAGACAATTAAGGGGATGTCAACAGACACTCGAAATTTCATATGCGTAGATAAAATATGTTTTGAGTTATAGGGTGGTCGAAATTGGCCCGAAATGGTTCGTGTAATATAACCCACGGCCGGTGTGTCGCTTTTTTTTGCTCGAACTTGGCGGACACACTGCCGTGTGTCTAGATAAAGACTATTATTATTATTCTCTTTATTTTCTTTAAATACATACAAAATACATTTTTAAATATATACAATAATAACTAAAAATATACATTTAAAAATATAAAATGTAGTTTCCAACCGACATCGGGAACAGGGCCCAAGCTGCCGGTGGTTAGGGCTCCAGAGAGAGGAACCCCCTCACAATACGCGCCGTGTCGAGAAGTACCGCTTTCTGCATCAAACCCTTGACCCAGGCGCCAAGCGAGCAGCGCCCGGACCCGACGGAGTTCCTGGCCGAGCTCTCGTCTTGGCTCTGAAGGAGCTAGAGCCCCAGCTGAGGGGGCTCTTCACGGCATGTCTCGGGCGGGGTCAGTTTCCCAGTGTATGGAAGGAGGGGAGGCTGGTCCTGCTCAGGAAGGAGGGGCGCCCCGCGGACTCGCCGTCCGCGTATCGGCCCATAGTGCTGCTCGACGAGGCGGGCAAACTGTTCGAGCGAATTATCGCAGATCGCCTCGTCAGCCACTTGTGCAGGGAGGGGCCGGACCTGGACGACAACCAGTTTGGTTTTCGTCGGGGGCGCTCCACCATAGACGCCATCATGCGCGTGAGGGCCCTGGCGGAGGAGACGGTGTCCCGGGGTGGGGTGGTGCTGGCGGTGTCTTTAGACATCACCAACGCATTCAACACCCTACCCTGGAGCTGTATTCGGGAGGCGCTGGTATACCATCGCGTGCCTCCCTACCTCCGCCGTACAGTAGGGGCTTATCTGGAGGACAGATGCGTCACCTACAGGGGACGTGACGGTGCTGGTCAGCACCTCATGTCGTGCGGTGTCCCACAGGGATCGGTCTTAGGACCGCTCCTGTGGAACATCGGCTACGACTGGGTGCTGAGAGGCGAGCTCCCGTCGGGCGCAGACTTGACGTGTTATGCGGACGACACGCTTGTCACTGCCCGGGGGAGCTCGCACAGGGAAGCGACGTTGATAGCCACGGCTGCGGTGTCACAGGTGGTGAGCCGCATCCGGCGCCTGGGCCTGGAGGTGGCCCTGAACAAGTCGGAGGCCATGGTGTTTCATGGCCCCCGGCGGGCGCCGGCGCCGGGATCACACATCGTGGTCGGTGGGGCTCGGATAGCTGTCGGGTTCACCATGAAGTACCTAGGATTGGTGCTCGACAGCCGTTGGGAATTCGGGCCTCACTTCCGGCGGCTAGCGCCCAAGCTCATGGGCGCGGCGGGCGCGCTTTCAACGTTGCTTCCCAACATGGGGGGCCCGAGCGCCGCCTGTAGGCGGTTGTACGTGGGAATCGTGCGGTCCATGGCCCTATACGGGGCTCCTGTATGGGCGCTCGACCTGACGGCCAGCACTCTCGCCATTCTGCGCAGGCCGCAGAGGGCGATGGCCGTCAGAGTCGTCCGCGGGTACCGCACGATTTCCCACGAGGCGGCTTGTGTCCTGGCCGGATCTCCGCCCTGGGACCTGGAGGCGAAAGTACTCGCGTCATTGTACCGATGGCGCGAGGAAGAGCGGGCACGGGGCTCGATGCCGGTGCAGCGGCAGATCGAGCTGCGCCGGGGAGAGCTCCGTCAGGTCTTGGTGGCGGAATGGCGGCAAAGGCTTTTACGCCCTGCCGCCGGCCTCGCTACCGTCGAGGCGATCCGGCCGGTACTCAACGACTGGCTCGGGAGAAGGCACGGCTCCCTGTCGTTTAGGGTGACGCAGGTGCTGTCGGGGCATGGATGCTTCGGCAAGTACCTGTGTCGCATAGACAGGGAGCCGGACGCTCGGTGCCACCACTGCGTCCATTGCGGGGAGGACACGGCGCAACACACGCTCGCCGAGTGCGTAGCTTGGGAGGAGCAGCGCCGTGTCCTCGCAAATGAAGTAGGAGGCGACCTGTCGCTGCCGGCCGTAGTGCGGAGTATGGTCGGTAGCGCAGAGTCGTGGGACGCGGTGGTGTCCTTCTGCGAGGACGTGATGTCGCAGAAGGAGACTGCGGAACGGGAGAGGGAGATCTCGACTCCCTTCCCCGGCCGCAGAAGACGCACCGGGCGCAGGGGAAGGGCGGACAACGCCCTTCTCCGCCCCCCATGAATGGGTCCAGGGGCGAGGGACTTGGGGAAGTCCCCGCCCCCTATTCGATGGACCCGAGGCGGAGGCGCGCGCGGGTGTCGGCGCGCGCCCCTGAGGCGGTGCACGGGGTAGTTGTACACCTCACTACCCCGTGCAGGAGCTGAGGCCCGGACAGACCGGGCCGGCACCAGTGTGGGGCTGCGGAAGAATCCGGATTCCCGCGGCCCCACGCGCACGTGCGAGGAGGAGACACCGGGGGGTTTTAGCCGGTAAGAGTCCGGCACGCCCCTCCGCCTCTCCCCAGGCGGAGGAAGTCCATGAGGATTTCCCCCCGAAAAAAAAAAAAAAAAAAAAAAAAAAGGCGCCAAGCGAGAGCCTCTTAAGGTGTTGGTCGAGGCTCTTGGCTATTATGCCGTTGGCTGTAACGACTATCGGGACAATGATTGCTGAGTCCACCTCCCACATGTCGACAACCTCGTGCGCTAAATCCAAATATTTAAGTTGTTTTTCTTTTTCAGCTTTCACGAGGTTCTCGTCATGAGGAATAGTGATATCAACAATTATTGCCCGGCGCTCCGATCGATCTATCACCACTATATCAGGCTTATTTGCTACAATAGTCCTGTCAGTGATGATAGATCGGTCCCAGTACAGTGTGACACGACCATTTTCGAGAACTGGGTCGGGCACATACCTGTAGTACGGCACCTCGGATTCCACAAGTTTGTATCTCAAAGCAAGCTGCTGGTGGATAATCCTGGCTACTTGGTTATGCCTGTGCAAGTATTCGCCGTTAGCAAGACGAGAACAACCCGAAATAATATGTCTTAAGGACTCACCTGGACAGTGACATGCCCGACATATGTCAACTGTACCGTCCTTTATGATATATTTCCGATAGTTATTCGTCATGATAACTTCGTCCATAATTGCACATACAAACCCTTCGGTTTCTCCAAAAAGATCACCGAAGCGTAGCCAGGCTACGGACGCTAAGAAATCTACATCGGACCCATGAAGGGTCCGGTAGTAGCGCCCGTGGAGCTCCTTGCTTTGCCATACAACCTCGCGGTCCTTGACGCTCAGTACGACAGGTTTGTGCCAGTTCTCTTTGCCTAAGGAGAGCGGTGTTAGGCCCTTATCCACTACCACCACATCTCGATGCATCCCCACGTCGACTTGGAGAAAATACTCCCTGAGGTTACATACCTCGCGATTATGGAGAGTCTTAGCATTTAGAAAGCCTCGACCCCCACATTTCCGCGGGATATATAACCTCATTACTGAAGAGCGTGGGTGATGCATTCGATTTGCGGTTAGTAGTGTTCGGACTCTCCTATCCAAGGCGTCTAACTCAGTCTGAGTCCACTTGAGTACACCAAAGGAGTACATCAACACTGGCATGACCCAACCATTAAAGGCACGCACCTTGTTGCCGCCTGACAAAACACTTTTTAGTACTTTGTTCAAGCGGCCAAAGAAACGTGCCTGTAATGATTGTTTCACGTCAGCACCGTTGATGCCTAACGCCTCTGACATACCCAAGTATTTGTAGGTCTCCGTTGCAGAGAGCGACCTTAGGTTTATGGAATCCGAGAGCTGTATACCCTGGGATTCCACAACCCCACCTCGCTTTACATGCATGACCGCACATTTGTCAACACCAAATTCCATTCTGATGGAATTACTGAAGCTTTCAGTGATCTTCAGTAACTTCATCAGCTGCAATCCGCTGTTGGCAAAGAGCTTAAGATCATCCATGTATAGCAAGTGGGAGATTACCTGGCTCCCTCTCCTCAACGAATAGCCCAGCCTCGAATTCTCAAGCAAAGTGCTTAGAGGATTCAAGGCTAAGCAGAACCACAGAGGACTCAAGACTGTCGCCCTGGAATATTCCCCGCTCAATCCTGATTGGTTCCCCACCCTGTTGGATATCCCGACATCCTGGATAGTGAAGCACCGTACTCCACTGCCCCATACATGACACCAAGAAGGCGCGTAGAGTTGCATTAATTTTATACAACTCTAGCACCCTCATGAGCCATGTATGCGGCACCGAATCGTAGGCCTTCTTATAGTCTATCCAACATGTCGACAGATCTTTTTTAGAGCGGCGAACCTGTTGGCAAATAGCCGTGTCTATAAGGAGTAGCTCCTTAGTGCCACGGGATCCACTCCTACATCCATTCTGAGAAGCAGACATAATAGAAAAACTAACGACATGCTCTGTTATGATGTTGATCATCATTTAAATAAAACATATTGCAGTGTCTTCAAGTATATAATTAATTAACAGTCAACATACCTAATCAGTTACAACATGAGTCCGTGATTCTATATCCATCATCTCTTGTCTCTGACTCTAGGGATGTCCACACTCTCATAGACTATAATTAGTCTACTCGACTATACTTATAACATCCTTCCCTTTTACATTATATACTTAATCTTATATTAAACTGAACTATTGACATATATACTTACAATATGAACAGTTTTACAATTACAATTTTCTTAGTAAATATTATTCAACAAATATTCAAAGTACTTACTAGTTATAATTTAGACAAATATTGAAATCCACTAATATATAAAGTAATGATGAGAACTCACATTTTAAGTTACAATCATACAATGCTAAGATACAAATTCTTAATTATTAATTAAACAAAATCTTTAAAATAACTTGGTCTTTTAATCAATCTACCTGATCTTGATACCCTACTATCAGTTGCATTATTATTAGACATCAATTGTCCTGAAGAACCATTGTTCTCTTTAGGTGTAATACTAGTTTGTATGTCTTGTCCTTGAATTCTCTGCTTCTGTACTTCTTGTCCCTCACTATCTTCATAATTTCCTTGATCCCTACTCCTATCATAATACCTTCCTCCTTTAATTAACATTTTCCTATTCCTTGTTATAACATTTCCTGACTCATTTTTTACTTGATATGATCTTGGACCACTACCTTTTCTTATCACTACTCCGCTTTCATAGGGTTTCTTAAAATTCTCATCCTGTATTTTAACAATTTCTCCTTCTCTCAACTCCGGTAAATTTCTACTTCCTATATTATAATACTTTTTTTGAATTTCCTGTCTTATCAAAAGTTCTTGTTTATAACTATCTTTCTTATCCTGTATTAAATTTAATTTTGGCAAAATTGTTTTAATATTTCTATTAAATAGCAATTCTGAAGGTGAATTTCCATCCATGGTTACAGGAGTGTTTCTATACATTAACAAACCTAAGTATATATCTTTTTTATCATAAATTAACTTTTTTAACAATTTCTTTACAGTTTGTATGTATCTCTCTGCTAAACCATTACCTTGGTGATGTTTTGGACTTATTATCTTATGTTCAAAATTCCATTCTCTAGAAAAACTTTTAAACTCAAAGCTGGTGAATTGAGTTCCTGCATCTGTATAAATTATATTTGGTATACCATGCCTTGCTAGAATTTCTTTAATACTGTCAATTGTACTTTTTGCATATAAATTATCTAATGGTTGTATTTCCACATATTTACTGTATGCATCAACAATCAATATGTATGGTTTTGAATATAGAAAAAATATATCTATAGACAAAATTTCCCATGGTATTTGTGGAATTTCCTTCTCAATCATTGACTCTTTCCTATTTATATTCTGAAAACTTTTACAAGTGTCACAATTTTGTATCAGATCTTCTATCTCTTTACTCATATTTGGCCAAAACACTGAATTTCTTGCTAACACTTTACTTTTTTCTATTCCTAAGTGTGCATAATGTATGTTTTCTAATACTTCCTTTCTTTTAGATTGTGGTATTACTATATTTCTACCTTTTACAATTAATCCTCTAATATTACTCAACTCATCTCTGTAACTATGAAAAATTTTAGCTTTACTATCTATCTGTGACTTATTTTCCGGCCATCCTTCTAGTATATATTTATTTACTGTCATTAATTCCTCATCTTTTGCTGTTTCTAACACTAATTCTTTAAGTTTTTCATCTGATATTCTAAAACTTTCCATAATCATGGCTACATGTGTTTCTACTTTTAGATCTGTATTCTCTTCTGTTTCTAATAAATGAGATCTACTTAAATGATCTGCTACTAATAGTTCCTTACCTGGTTTATAATTTAACTCAAATGAATAGGGTTGTAAAGCCATTCTCATCTTTTGCAATCTTGCTGGACATCTATTCAATGGTTTGGAAAAAATTGATACCAGCGGTTTATGATCTGTCTCTACATTAAATTGACTTCCATACAAATATTGATGAAACTTAGTTATTCCATATAAAATTGCTAAACATTCTTTTTCAATCTGGCTGTATTGTATTTCTGTTTCTGTCATTGCCCTAGAACCATAAGCTATTGGTTTTCCTTCTTGTAAAATTACTGCGCCTAATCCTGCCTTTGAAGCATCTACACTAAGTACTATCTGTTTATTTATATCAAAATAACTCAATACTGGTGGTTCAATTAACAATTTTTTCAAAGTCTTATAAGCTTTATCTTGTTCTTTCGACCATACAAAGGGTACATCTTTTTTAATTAATTGTCTCAATGGTGCTGTTACCTCTGACACATTGGGAATAAATCTTGCTACATAATTAATCATACCCAAAAATCTCAATAATTCTTTTTGAGTTTTTGGTTCTTTCATCTCTACTATAGCTTTTGTTCTGTTATGGTCTATCTTTATTCCTTCCGTTGTTAGTACATGCCCTAAATATTTAACTTCTTTTTTTTTTAAATTACACTTTTTCCTATTAAATTTAATATTATATTCCTGAGCTTTCTTAAGTACTTGTTCTAGTATTTTATCATGTTCAGCTTCTGTTTTCGCATGTATTAAAATGTCATCAATATACATCTCTACTCCATCAATATCTTTAAATATTTCACTAAAAACTCTATGAAAAACTTCTGGACTTGAAGCTAAACCAAAAGGTAATCTATTAAAATGAAATCTTCCAAATGGAGTATTAAATGTGGTTAAGCTTTTACTATTATTTGTTAATTTTATCATCCAAAAACCTTTATTTGCATCTAAGGTACTAAAATAATTGCTTCCTTTTAACTTAGCTATTATTTCGTCAACATTAGGAATCATCATTTGTTCTCTTTTTATCTGAGTGTTTAAATATTGTGGATCTAAGCAAATCCTCATAGCCCCATCTGGTTTAGTTGTCATAACCAATGAGCTTACAAAATCAGTTGGACCTTCTGTTTTACTTATTATTCCTAATTTTTTTAATTTACTTAATTCTTCCTTCAATTTATCTTTCAATTTAAATGGTATGTGTCTAGTTCTTTCAATTTTTCCTTGCCAACCTTCTTTTAACTTAATATCATACTCATAATTTTTTATCTCACCTATCCCGTTAAAGGCATCCTTATATTTCTCTAAAAAATTGAAATTTTTAGTCTGAACACAGTCAATTTTCTCATTATTTGTCCTCTGAATTAAATTAAATGTAATCAAAGTAGGCAAACCTAAAATAGGTACGTAATTACCTTTACAAACGTGAAATTCTATGTTCTCAACCTGGTTACCTATTTTTACTGACAATTTTATTTTACCTAATGTCTCTATTTTCTCATTACTGTAACTAGTCAATTTACAATTAGATTTTTGAAAATTACTTATTCCAAATCTATAACAATCGTTTACAGATATGACATTACACTGTGCACCCGAGTCTAATTTAAATTTTAAGTTTCTATCTAATTCTGTAAAATATACATATTCATACCAGTTCTTTTCTGACTTTATGCTACTTATATTTATGATATACATACGACATGACTCTTCACTATCGCTTGATTCACTCTCTTGAACAGCTTTTACATCTCTTGCTCTACATTTTCTCGCAAAGTGGTTCATCTTACCACATTTCTTGCATTTCTTTCCATATGCTGGGCATCTTCTCTCGCTGTGATGAAATCCACATCTCATACAGTCAAACATCTTCTCAGCTCTCGGACCTTCTTGTCTCTTATACTTCTCTGAACTTCTATGTTCTGTATTCCTCTTATCTGATCTGTATCCCGATTCTCTGTCTTTCTCAGTATGTCTCTTCTTATCTGTTGAATTTCTTGTTTCTTTCTCAGACTCTGTTCCTCTTCCATTCTTCTTTTTCACATGATGCACTGCACTTGTTCCTGGTTCATTCTCTATTTTCTTCATCTGCTCCTCCGCTAGCTCTGCTGCCTTGCATATCTTAATGGCTTTTGTGAGTGTCAAATCACTTTCTCTTAGAAGTCTGTCTTTCAGCCTCTTGTCTAAGATTCCAGTTACTATTTTATCTCTTAACATTCTTTCTACTAAGTTCCCAAAATCACATTCTGTACTAAGTTTTTTAATATCAGTATAAAAACTATCAAAATTTTCACCTTCTCTTTGATTTCTCGTAAAAAACAGGTGTGAATTGACACTTTCATTCTTTCTGGGAATGAAGTATTCATTAAATTTTTTTATAACTACATCATACTTGTATGTTTCCTCTTTTTCAAAATCAAAAGTTGCGTGGATATCCTGGGCTTCCTCTCCCATACAGTGCAGTAACAGTGCTGTTTGTACTTCAGTTGGTTCGTTTTTAGCACCCGACGCCAATCTATATATCTCAAATCTCTGCATGAATTTTTTGTATTCTTCCATTGTCAGGTTTTTTAGACCAGTTGGGGGTTTCAATCCCATTATTCCCTTTCTTGTAGATTCCGCCATTTTTTTTTTAAATTTGAGCGTCTTTGTCGTGCGTCGAAGAAGTCATTCGCCCAATACAATATTGATGATTTTTAACTGACCTTATCGCAGCGCCATGTTATGATGTTGATCATCATTTAAATAAAACATATTGCAGTGTCTTCAAGTATATAATTAATTAACAGTCAACATACCTAATCAGTTACAACATGAGTCCGTGATTCTATATCCATCATCTCTTGTCTCTGACTCTAGGGATGTCCACACTCTCATAGACTATAATTAGTCTACTCGACTATACTTATAACATGCTCGTTAATTTTTGCTCTCAGAATGGACGTAAGGAGCTTATAGACCGTTGGTAAACAAGCTTAATAATAATATTATTATTATTATTAAGCGGCGAAAGTATATTATACTTTCGCCACTTAATGGGTAATTATATTTTCTAGCCGTTTGGGGTTGAAACGCTCGGGTCATGGGGTCCGAGTGCACGAAATCTTTTTAAAGAACTGGCAAAACGTTTGGTAGACTCTACTTGTGATCAGAGGGCTGGTTTGTTTCTTGCACAGAGAATCGGCATCGCCATTCAACGTGGAAATGCTGCCAGCCTTCTGGGCACGTTTCTCGCCATTGACAAGGATGACGATGATTTTTTTGACGCGTGTTAGCATTATTTATTTATATAAGATATATAAGATTTAATTTTAGTATAGTTGTAAGTGTTTGTTGTTGTATTAGATTTAAGTATTGAATTGTAGGTAAATAAAAATATAATTTTATTATGGACCTTGTTGGGCACAATAGTATCAACAATATTTTAACTAATATGAATATATCAGTTACATTCTGGTATATTAATGTATTATTATGCCTTTTACTGGTTCGCATTGTTAATAAATTTTGTTTTTGCTGTCAGAGAAGTGTCAACTGTAACGCTAACGACAACGAGTGACGTATATCTTTTTTAATTGACACAATTCTATAAAATGAAAATACGCTGCTATCGTCTTTTGAACTTCATAGTAGTGTAAAGACGACGTGAATTGATACAATATCGAATTGATAGTTACTCAGTGGTAATTTGAAGCGTAGGGTATAAAGCTCTATTCAATAAAAGAGTGATACATTGGTGTTGAGTTAACTGGCAAACAATAAAGCCATAAAGTGTGTTTCAGGTTCAAGAAATAAATTACTGTTACATACAGCTGAGGAATTTTCTGTCAGTGGTATGGAATTAGATGCATCAAATAAATAATTGAAGTAACAAACTCAAATTTTCAATAATTACAGTAAATACATCGAAACTACAATGACGTATTATGATTACTACGATGGCAGTAAAATATTCTTATTTTTGTCAAGCAGAATTGGCCTTCCTCTGGATCTTGTAAGTAATTTGATTTAATTATTTATTTATGTTACTACTAACAGTTATTATTGTATAGTTCAGTGTTGTCTCAACTAGTGTTTATAAGTCTGGGAAAGTGTGCTTTATGTATGTGACATAAATTGTTATAAATTGAATAGCATAAATAATATGATTGAATCATTTCAAATCTATAACTATTGCCTGATGAGGTTGGCAGCAATTGCATTGCCATACACAACTAAGCATAATATAATTTACCTATTATGATGATACCTCCACAGATGATATGCTTGAATAAATCAAATGTTACCAAGAAAGTATCATTGTCCATTTTAATCAGCCAATTACATATAAATATTTAAAAAAAAACTTTGATGATACAACTAACAGACATCTTATATATAAAATTCTCGTGTCACAATGTTAGTTACCATACTCCTCCGAAACGGCTTGACCGATTTTTATGAAATTTTATATGCATATTCAGTAGGTCTGAGAATCGGCTACTATCTATTTTTCATACCCCTAAGTGGTAGTAGGTAGGTAGTAGGCAGGTGCTAGGTAGAAAAAATTGCATTGCAATGCATGCCGGGTACAGCTAGTAATAATATAAAAAAATGAGTATGAGTATATGTACCTACAAATGCAATAAATAATAATGAACTAATAAATAAAATAATGAATAATCTTATAAAATACAGATTATAAAATACAGATTATTTAGATAAACTATTAATAAAATGAGTTGTTTTAAATTGAAGCAAGGTTTACCTAAATAATGCTCTGTCAGAAATCAATTCCAATTTGCAATACTTGATTTCAATAATACACTTCTTGGTCAAATTATACTAGAGCAGTCAAGAAGTGTTTTCTAAAAGTTGATAGAACAAATTCTTCCATAACTCAAAAATGTAACAGTCATATTTCTTCTACGTAAGAAGATACTCACACTTGCTTTAACCTTCACTATTGCACCGGCTCACCGCATTTAGCTGGTAGCCTGGGAGTGGGAGTGTGGCCGGAGGAGATATAACTAATACAAGTTAACTCACATTTAAGTATGTATGGTAGTAACATATACATTGGAACTCATGTGATTTAGATAGGCCATACAGGCTTTCAGGATTAGTTTTACCTTAGTTATTTTCTCACATCATGGGCCATATTTTATTAATATAGATATACCTACATATTTTATTTGGCTTCTTAATATCCGATTGCAAGTGGAAAGTAGAGGTCTCTGCCTACCCCTACAAGGGAAAGAGGCGTGATTATATGTATGTATGTAATATCTGACTGCTGGGCAAATCCTCGGTCCTACAAACCTCTTAATCTACTCATAATTATCATGGAAAAATAAATATCCCTTATTGATGTTCTTTTATGTGCAAGTCGCATATAAGAGCAAGTATACAATAACTCTTATCAGAGGCTTACAAATACGCGAAACTCAACTCGTTTTAGTGACGTCTTAAATTTATTAATGTATCTACAAGTTTTAATAAACTTATTACTATATAATCAATTGTTTACTTGGTTTCTTCATTATGTACATATTATGCTTTACTACATCTTTTAAGACATTGTCATAGGTATAATAACTTGTAGCTATGTTTTCTTTTCTGATAGTGCAAGTCAGGGTACATACACGACCGAAAATAATATAAGAGAAAGTTGCGCGCCAATGAAATCCAAACCTGAAGTCACAGCTGCATAGATAACAAAAGCTTTAATTAAACCACAAGCCATTTTCGATTTATTGCATAATTATAGTATACTTTACTCATTATTAATTTAACTTATAATTGTTTTCATTCAGTTTGTTACCTACTCTGACAACTAAAATATCATGTTTCTTGTTGCTGCATGATGCTGCCATGCAGATTATAAAAATTTGGTACCTAGATAAACATGAGAAAAATACTAAAACTTTTACGACTACAGACTTAAATATACAAAAGTATACAGAAGAATTGAGAACTTCATCTTTTTAATGTCGCTTAAAGAAAACGAAGTAGATAATGCAAATCAAAATTCAGAGGGATTAACTTCAAACTTTCGCAAAATGAACTAAATCGTGATGTGATGCGCCATTTCAAATAGCATAGCTTAGCCAGTCAGTCAAGACTTTTCAATACAAACATTATATTAGGTACCTACCTACGGCTATTACCTACCAAACAAACTGTGCCACTCCATCACAATTGGCTTTGCGAATAGAGAAAGAATAAGCATTGATCGCTACTTTAGTTGCACTATACTACTCAGCGCTTGGTGACATCATAGTTATCCTGGTTTTATCAAGTTGTTTTCCTTCGTCGTTATGAGTGTCTTAAAAGCGATATATCGATGAAACATCGCGATTTCCTTTGATCACGCCATAATTTCCGTACGACTGCACAAAATAGGATAATTGTGTTTGGTTGTGTGCCATTTTGTAAGGACAAGGTTATTAATAAAAAAAAAAAAAATGTATGGAAATTATTTATTGATATCTCACACCATCCGTGCTAAATCAGGGGCCCGAGTCCGCTATTTTAAGTCAGTGAGTGGCGGATTAATAAACGTTCCAGTGTACTTGTTATTGTGCCTAATTTTCGTATTCAGATAAGAACAGTCCCTTGCAATCCTACAATGACAACAGTGGCAAGTAGGTGTACATTTGTCATTAAACTAAAATTATCTGAGTACGAAAATTAGGCACAAAAAAAAGTACACTAGAACGTTTATTAACCCACCACTCACTGACTTAAAATAGCGGACTCGGGCCCCAGGCAGCTAGTAAGTTATCAATACAAAGAGAGAATCAAAAGACGCGTACCTACAATGTCTATCCCGTTGATTTATTAATCCTGCCCATAATTAAAAGAACGAAAAATATACAAAAGAAGAAACAGAAACCAACTCTAGTTACTAAATTTTAAATGAATTACAGTTTTTTACCCACTATTAATGTAGCTAAAATAACCACGTCCAATCCTTTCTGTATATTCCCTATTGTCATAAAATATGAGTGTGGGAAACACAAGTAATTAATTGAAAGGAAATTCTTGAATTTCTTAATTAATAACTTAATTTACTTAGCAGTGTATATCAGCTTAAAAATGTTCAAAGTTATATAAACATTTTTATATTGGTACTTTGTTACAGTCTTCTTTTAAACTTAGAATAGAATTTTATTTATTTGCTTGAAATATGGTGTTTACAGGTCTTACAAATTAATACAGAACTTCATATTTCGCCTACTTAGTTCGGCATGCAAATTTATAACATCTTAAGTTAAATTACAAAACAAAAACATATACTGCAATTTACTTACGAGTCTACTTAAATTTTTAATAAAATAGTTTTTTTTTAACATTTTTTTTTTTTTTTTATTAAATATATTAAATACAATTTTAAGTTATTGGAAACTAAAAGAATATGTCTAGGAATCTAATATATTATAACATTATTAAAATATTATATATAAAAACTAAATCTTTAAACAATTAAATAGTGATTCATCAATTAAATTCTAACTTTTTACTTATTTTATAATTCAAAAAATCATTTTTGTATAGAAACAATTTTCATTTAGCCATTTTTTTAATTCCTTCTGAAAGTATTTAGTTGGTAGCTCTCTAATGTTTTTAGGTATTGAATTAAAAATCTTTATTGCCATAATGCTACTATTTCTGTGGCAAAAAGTTGTACTGCAAGTTGGAACATCTAATTTTGTAGGATCTCTTGATAGTTTTTTAATTTTATTATCATTAGTTTTTACCCGACTGCCAAGAAGGGTTATGTTTTTCGCGCGTATCTTGTATGTATGTATGTATGTATATATATGTGTGTAATATTCTTTATTACCTCATATCTTCGAAACGGCCGAATGGATTTCGATAATTAGGGTATCGTTAGATTCGTATCGATTACCCAAGTGTTCTTAGATATGTCACGTCAAACAAAAACCAACATGGCGGCCACGAAGTGCCATAGACAGAGGTAAAAAAAAATAAAAAAAAAATGTTTGCTTCAATATGGGTATCAAATTAAAGGGCTTGTAACGAGGATTCCAAAATGGTATATCATTTACGTATAAAAAAAAATACTATGTGAAAAATTGTTCTTTATCCAAACTAAATACATACTCGAATGCCGTACGCTAGATTTTAACTAAAAAGAGTTAAATAAAAAATAAATAAATTTAAAAAATAAAAAAACCCGACTGCATAAAAAACACTTTAAAGAAAAACTGAAAAGTAAAAAACAAGTTCAATAAGTCTAGAAGTGTAGATAGCAATGTTACTTTAACAGTCGGGAGCCATTAAATAAGCTAGACTAAAATCATTCATTATGGGTCCGACTGTTACTGTAACATTGCTATCTACACTTCTAGACTTATTGAACTTGTTTTTTACTTTTCAGTTTTTATTTAAATTGTTTTTTATGCAGTCGGGTTTTTTTATTTTTTAAATTTATTTATTTTTTATTTAAAATAAGTATAGATTTTTTTTTACAAAAACTCCTATTTCCAGTATGTAAATAGCTACTAATGTTAGCAGCTCATGTTTTTTGAACCATGGTTTACATGAGTCTATGATTGAGGATATTTTATGAGGGAGATAATTTATGAAAAAGGTAGTAAATGACAATGTAGGAATCATCGATTATTTTCTTGATAACTAAGTATAGGGTTTATTAGGGTCGGATACGTAAGTGTTAATAAAACGCATGTGCATTTGCTAGACAATCGTGGCGAATTCGCCCTTTCTGGATAAGCTCTTAGGTAGATGCCTAATTTCTGGGTGACGAACTTCGATAATAATATATCGTTCGGTAGGTTATTTAATCTAGTAATTAAATAAGTTATTTAATATCTACATTATAAATAAGTTATTTCTACTTTATGTCACACACCGACCTCCAATATCGGCCTCGATATTTGATTTACGTCATATAATGTTTATTTAATATCAGTGATAACTGACGAAGACTTTTTGTTATTTTTAAATTTACTAGTAGAGATTATTGTTCAACCAATCGGCGTACTGGCGCAAATCTTATAAAGTAGGTAAGCCATAAAGTTAGTAGATATCGGAGCAAGCCTTACACGTCATGGTTTTATGAATAACTAGCTGTACCCGGCATGCGTTGCAATGCACTTTTTTCTACCTACTACCTACCTACTACCTACCTACTACCTACCTTCTACCTACCACCTACCTACTACCTACCTACTACCTACCTACTACCTACCTACCTACTACCTACCTACCTACTACCTAATTGTTTTTTTTTTTTAAATGTACAAAAGTATCCTATGTCCGTCTCCTGGCTCTAAGCTACCTCCCCACCAATTTTCAGCCATATCGGTCCAGCCGTTCTTTAGTTCTAAATAGTGTAACTAACACGACTTTCTTTTATATATATAGATTTTACTTGTATTTTGAATTTGAGGTTTCCCACACAATTTTTACGTGTTTAACTCTTATGTGTTTTATTTTCGTAATCATATTGGCAATATTCTGCCGCGCCTTTTAACTTTAAGGTAACGATAGTGTCAGCTTCGAGTCTCACCGTTTTTAGCTGCACCCTGTATTTCACTTAGAGCAGTTACCACGAACTGACGAACCTGGTACACTTTACCGCTCAATTTAGTATTCCTTGTCTTATATATTTATGTCTATATACTCTCCCTGTTAAAAACATATATTTATGGTTCTGTTTAGATTGGAATTTGGAATCTAACTTTCTTGACTAGTAAAATAGACGGGATGACAACTTTGTTTATTTACTTACGCGGGTAAATGTTTCTATTTGCGTTGCAAATTCAAACAATTCCAATGAGTGCATTTTCCAGGCTTTGTCGTATTACCTATAAATATATCTACGTAGTTAGAAAGCAATCTAGATTTCAATATCACATTATTCATTGTATTTAGTGATGTTATTGCTTATGTAACAAATAATGTTGTTTTTTATTTCACACGTGTCGCACATTATTCATTAGTTTTTTTTTTTCTTACTAGGTAAATTTTTTGATAGCACAAGTAGCTGCACTATGCCTGGCAAGATTGTTTCGAAAACCGTTAAGATTTGCTTCGCCCGAATTCCGACATAGCGTGTGCCTTGTTATAGGTTTAACCATGGGGTATTTTTGTTTTGGAAGGTAATTCATTTTAGCATTATTAAGTTGCATGCCTTTTCAATAATATATACGACAAGGGTCTCTAGTCTGAAGAGCATCTTCATGTTAATTCAATTAGGTCATAATTAAGTTGGTTATAAAAGAACATTATTATAAAATGACGATGCAAATCAATATCAGCTGTGGTCCATTCTTTTACTTTAAATCATATCGACTTAAATATAAACATTATGCTGTAAGTTAAGTTTACATATTATATTTATAAAGGTCGCGGATTTGCACTTTGATACTAATTGTAATGTAAATTATATAATTAAAACATTTTTATACATACCTACTATAGATGCTCCTTGGATTGGTAATCATCCCTTTCAGGTAAAAAAACTATCGATAAAACATATTAAGAGGAAGAGCTTGGAAATTAAAACTTAAGCTTTAAGACTAACTAGGCTAGTAGTAGCTAGTCTAGCTAGCTAGTCAGTAGCACATTTGTCCAGATATTATTATGTAAAAGTTTTCGGATCTAACGACACCCATAATACATCATTAGGTTCTTCCATTTTAATTTAAAGGTGTTATTCCTAGTATGTTCCGACATAATATATTTAATTTGTGCATTTGAGGCATATTCATTTTTCCAGACATTTCGGACGAATCTCGAAATTAAGATACTTTTCTTTCATTTACAGACAAGCTATTCATTTATCGGTGCTACCTATGTTGACATACACTCTACTTAAGAGTGTTCCACACAAAATAATGGGAAAGTAAGTATCCATAACAAAGTATTGTTTAGATAAGTGTTAAATAGAAGCGCTTTAATTCATTAAAATTGCTTAATTAGCAGTTCTGTTACAAATTAAATGTTATAAATTAAAAGTCCGTAGGTACATATTTATTGTATTTTTTGCAGTGTTATTTTAGCAGCTTCTATGATTTATTTATCATGTCTTCATTTGCATCGTCAAATGTATCATACTGCTGACTACACGTTGGATATAACAGGTACACTTGCACGGAGGCCTGATTTCATTAATTAGTACAATACATAGTTGTTATCTTACTCATCACAAGTACGTTTCAGGTCCGTTAATGGTTATAACTCAAAGAGTGACGTCATTAGCTTACTCACTACAAGATAATTTAAAGGGAAAAGCGCTAATTTCTAAAGCTACAGCTAACACTGTAGATACTGAACTATCTAAGCTGGAGAAGATTCCGTCACCACTGGAATATTTCGCGTTCACTTTAGCCTTTCAAACATTGATGTGTGGCCCAGTAGTATTTTATTCCGATTATATCAAATTCATTGAAGGTGCTCGAGTCGATGAGGTAAGATGTTTTTCTAGGTATTTATATGAAGTTTAGAGGGGAAATACCATACCCCTATCTTTTTACTGATACTAGATAATTTTAAGTGCCCTTCTAGTAGTTATAAACACTACATCGTCGGTGGTACCTCACAGCCATTTATAATTTCCTACTAATAGATATATTTTGAAGCTGTAAAAATTTGGAAAATGATCTACATAATGTATTTTGTTCTTCCAGTGCTTGAGACCTTATTTTTACATTTAATAAGCATATAGAGCACAATTTCTATTAATTAATACTTTTAGTGTTATCTTATACTAGATTGCAACATTCATAATTACAGGATGAGAAGAATACAAGTGCCAAGGAACCTTCTCCAAGGCGTGCTGTGTTTTATAAAGTTGCTGGCTCTTTAGCTGCCGCTCTGTTATATTTGACCCTAGCTAAGAAATACCCGCTGACTGTTTTAGAAGGTGATTGCTTTGAAATTAATTATTTATGCTTCATTGATAGATTAGCTAAACGTGCACTTAAAAACCAACGAAAGTTTCCACATAACACGAAATAAATAATATCATATTGGTTGCTCTAATCAATTAGTATATGTTCGTACCTGTACCTATGTATATTTACGTAGGTACTTAGGTATCTTCATGTAGGTACTAAAGCCCGGAAAAATAGTTTTAAATAATACGTTGTAGAATTAAATCGCTTCCTTATTTTCTACGGTCCATAATTTAAGTGTTTATCGATGCTTACGTAATGTTGTTTATCCTTAGAATTGACTGATCCCGCGTCGGAGGTGTCACGGTCATGGTCCGCGTTGTATTTGCTGTGGTACGCTTACCTTTCCACCCTGGTCGTACGCTGCAAGTACTACCACGCATGGCTGTTGTCCGAAGCCATCTGCAATAACTGCGGCATGGGATTTAATGGTTACGACAAGGACGGTTCGCCTAAATGGGACAAAATGTCCAATATCGATATATTTGGCTTTGAGGTAATTTTCTTGTTACTTAATTAGCTTGTAACTCGAGTTAATTGTGGTTATTGATATGTGTGTGAGTCGTTAGTCCGGCTCAAAATGCTTACTGAGTTGAAAGACTTCTACAAGGTTCCGTTCACGCGTTAATTCTATTAATAACAACACGTCTGAGGTCCAGATTGGATCATCGATGCATCCGCACATATGCATATTTTAATCGATATATGAATTATACCACAGTGTAGGTATTTAAATCACGAAATTCATCATGAGGCTTGCTAGGTTCAGGTTTAACGTCACGACAAAAGAAAAAAATACCAACAATTTATAATTTTTATCTTCAAAAATATGTTTTTACAATTACAAACATATCTAGTTTTAAATTTGATTAAACATTTTTCCAACCGCACAGATAGCACAGCAAAATTTGTACGGAACCTTTCTTTATCGACCAGACAAGCATTTGTTCGGTTTAATATTATAATAGGGATGATGACTAATTTTTATTTTTATGTCCATCTTTTAGATAAGAAAAAAATATTAGACACGTATTTTTTGTTTAGTCCCGTAAACAAATAATTACGAAGATACAGCGAGTACAATTCTTGCGTGACGTCACGTTTGAGTACAAATTGTACCTAGCCGTGACGTCACAAGCCCCCACTCCTGAACTTTACAGCGGTTTATCTTCGTATTTTGTAATTTATTTGAGAAAAGAAAAAATATGTGTCTATTATATATTGATTATCTAAATGGCGGACTAAATAAATTTTGACTTTTCATACCTAGTCATCTACCCTATTATAATAAGGTATTGTCACTATTAACCTCATTAATACAATAAACTAGCCTCATGTTTATAATATATAAATTGAGTAACCTTTCCTAATTACTTAATTAAGAACGAATTAGTAGATAATTAGATATTATCTAAGGGCCGATTTTTTCAACGCAAGATATTTTTTATTAGAAAGATAAAATTTACGTCTGATAGACTTTGTATTAAAAACTGTCATAAATTCAAAATTAATTTCCCAGAGTCTTTGTATAGTAAAAGTATTTTTGAGATCTACCGTTACCTACTGTTTAACGTCGTGTTCGATATCAAATTTGATCTTATTTTTCAGTTCGCTCAAAACTTTCGCTTAGCCGTAGCTAGTTGGAACAAGAACACGAACGCTTGGCTGCGCGACGTGGCGTACGAGCGCGGTGGCGCGGCGTGGCGCACCACCCGCGTGTACGCGCTCTCCGCCGTCTGGCACGGCTTCCACCCCGGGTACTACCTGACATTCTTCGCTGGCGGCATCTTCACCATTGCTGCCAGAAAGGTAACACTCAACTGTTTCCATACCGATTTTGCCTGTGCATAAACTTCCTCCGCCCCGTCAAAGGAAGGCTAGACTCCTACAGGCTAAGACCGCCGCAGAGCTTTGTCGTTCCCCTTTTGCTGGGGACCAGGTGTGGACGCTTTTTAAGACTACTGCGATCCCCAGCAGCGTAGTTGGTTCAGTCGCAAAAAGCAATCCCCCGGCATACCTATTCATTCATACTGCAAAATAAAAAACTTAAAAAAAAAAAAAAAACCGACTTCATAAATCGATAAAAGCACTAAAAAGTGAAAAATAATACTACAACCTACCTGTATTAATAAACCTAACCTAAACTACGATTAACCTATAATACAATTTAACAATTTTTGGAGTCGGTGCCAATCTAAGTAATGAAACGACTGGTAATTCCTGAGTATATTGATGGGTATTGTGTTTGTAAAATATATTATTAATATTGTTAAGTGTAAACGTAAGTATCTTTTTTTCTTTGTGTCTTAATATTAGGTAATCTGTAATAAAGTATTTTTGTTGTTTTCTGATTAGAATTGGTCTGTAGGTATATAGTGATTTAAGTTTTGTATATTGCTTCATTGCTTGGCACCGACTCCAAAAAAACGTTAAATTGTGTTATAGGTTAATCGTAGTTTAGGTTAGGTTTATTAATACAGGTAGGTTGTAGTATTATTTTTCACTTTTTAGTGCTTTTATCGATTTTTGAAGTCGGTTTTTTTTTTTCTTCAAAAAAGTTTTTTATTTGTTTATTTTTAGTGACATATATTCAATCTTAGATAATATGGGTAGGCCTACAGCTGACACCCTTTTATCATCCTCATGATAATTTCCATCAAACGAAATCCAGTGCCACGCATCTCACATCCAACGAATTCCCGCTACATTCACGAGGTCATCTTGGCTTCATCATCAGATCTGGTAGTAGAATGGTTCTTATTGAACGCAAATGCTTCACTTGTTGTTGAAAATACCAAAATCGCTGTACGTTTTCCTATAAAATTTGAAGAGTTCCCTCGATTTCGCCTAGATTCCATCATCAGATCCCGACTTGGTGACTATGGGACCATTTGGGAAGTATACCCTTTCCAACAAAGAAAAAATATTTCAAATCAGTTGGAAAGCAACGGAGTTATGCGCGAACAAACACGAAAAAAAAAAAAAAACATACAAACATCCGAATTGAGAACCTCTTCCTTTTTTTAAAGTCGGTTAAAAAATGTGTACCATTTGGCCTAGTAGGTACCTATACGTCACATAAAATTTAATGGCGCGACCAACGACAATTGCATGACAATGAAAATGAAGCGAGTCACTGCGCAGTAACCAATTCATTCATTAAAAGGGATGAGGGGCAGTTTAGACCGCAGCGTGTTTTGTTACCGCCATCCAGAATTTTTGGATCAATGTAATTGCTCCTCTCTAAAAGTATTTTTGGTTATAACACCATCGTTTCTGCGTGTTATACGCGTTTGTTAGTAATGGTACGCTAATCTTTAAAAGCGTCTATTTCTCATCATAAACCATTCGTTTATTAATTACCAACAACGTAATTATGCATATAACTTTTTTATTCGCAAGATGATAAGAGTAACACGTTATGAGTAGGTAGCTATTGTGTAGAAGTTATGTTATCATATTCAATGGCCTGTCTAGCTTCCCGTCGTTGGTTCCACTAACCGAATAAATTAGAAGAGAATACATAGCCTTGACCTGAGGCATGCTCTGTTGTATGGATTGTATTAGATAGTTGATTTATTACACTTGCTTGATTGATAATATAATTGTAGGAAAAATAAGAAAAACATTATTTACTTGGTCAACCATTATATTTGGAATTCATTTTTACTACAAAATTATAATAATCTAGCTAGTCCGTTGTGCAATTATGTTAATGATGAATTATAACTAAATATAATGGGTGACCTTGTTGTTGGTTAATATTGTATTAGAATTAAAAACGTACATTTAATATTTCAAGGGGTAATAATTCAAGACGGGATGTTTTGCACGATTTATCGGCATAAATTAAAATATTGTACGAAGGTACGAAATAAATCAAGTATCGAGACGCGCGCATGATCTATGCGTCTCGATGATTGATTTATATGTTGAAATCCCATAGTACGACTATGAGGTTTCAACATACTTGTATAAAAGTATATAATAATATAAGACAATAAATATATTGAAATAAAACTACTTTTTACGGATTTTTTCGCGGTTTATATTTAGATTTTAGGTCCCGACGTTTCGACACCTTTGCAGGTATCATGGTCACGGGCAGACTGAGATGGCGTTCGTCTTGACAGTAGATGTTGCTCGTTCTACCTTCATATTTTAACTAATTATTTGAGTTCCGACCTACGCAATATGAGCTCACTGTGTCTTGATGTCTTGCAGCGCTGCTCTTGGGTTTGGCCTTGAGTTTATGTATTATTGGGTCCCAAGTAGGTGATATCTTCCAGCCATCTTCTCTATTGAAATTAGGGTGTTTTTTAATCTCAATAGCCTCGCGAAACATCCTAGGTAGGAATTTGGGTTCTTTAGCGAGGATCTGTGGTTGGTCAAATCTAATATAATGGCTGGAGCCTTCAGCATGTTCGGCGACTGCAGACTTCGTTGAGCGGCGGTGTTTTACATCAGCTATGTGTTCTTTAACGCGGGTCCCTATGCTTCGTTTTGTTTGACCAATGTAAGAGAGGCCCCAGTCACAATCTAGTTTATAAACTCCTGCATCTTGTAGAGGTATGTGACACTTGACGGATGGTAAGGACTGACTAATCTTCTTGGGCGGCTTGAAGTATGTTTTAATTGAAGCTCGCTTCAGGATGTAGCCAATCTTGTCTGTGACACCTCTGACGTATGGTAGTACAGCAGGTAAACGATCAACTGTGGCTGGCTTCACTCGGTTTCTGTGACGGGGCCGTGGAATTTGGAGCTTGTTGTCTCGCAGTACTTGCTTGACATGTTGAAGCTCAGCGGCAAGGTGTCTGTCATCACAGAGTCCGTGTGCTCTCTGAAACAAAGATTTTCCCACGGTAGCTAACTGTTTGGGGTGGTGGTGAGATTCACCGTTTAGATGGTGTAGCGATGGGCTCGCCTGTATCCCCTGTAGTTGCCGATATATTCATGGAAGATTTCGAGGAGACAGCCTTAAAAACAGCTCCTTTCACTCCCAGGTTTTATAAACGATACGTAGATTACACTTTCACAATTTTACCATCTAATCAAGTAAATGCATTCTTAAAACATCTTAACTCCATCAATAACAAAATTCAATTTACTATGGAGTTGGAGGATAATAAATCTCTTGCTTTCTTAGACATATTAGTCAAACGTAATCCTGATCAGACAATAAGTCACACTGTGTATCGCAAGAAGACCCATACAGATAGGTACCTAAACGGTGAATCTCACCACCACCCTAAACAGTTAGCTACCGTGGGAACATCTTTGTTTCAGAGAGCACACGGACTCTGTGATGACAGACACCTTGCCGCTGAGCTTCAACATGTCAAGCAAGTACTGCGAGACGCGACAACAGTAAAATGTGTCTCCATACTGCACGAACTGCATTAATGCGCAAAAGTATCTGTTGCATGGCTCCTGTCATCTTTAATAAAATACCTCAAAGTTGGAAAAATCTTAATTTATCATCTTTTAAAAAAAGACTTCGTAACTTTCTACTGAATAAAGTTTATTACAATGTTGATGAATTTCTGGCGGAAAAAAATATTACTTAACCTAGCTACTTACTATCTGTTATTGATTTGTTTACGTATGTTAAATGTTTATTAGATTTACTGGTTCACAGAGTCATTTATATATATGTTTGTTATTGTTCATAATTTATACCTACTATAATAATGTACTAAGTACTTTTGCATGCCTACGGGTAAAATATGGTATTACTATATATTTATTTGTCATCTTACTGTACCCATATTTTGCAAAATAAATATCTTTGTCTTTGAGACAACAAGCTCCAAATTCCACGGCCCCGTCACAGAAACCGAGTGAAGCCAGCCACAGTTGATCGTTTACCTGCTGTACTACCATACGTCAGAGGTGTCACAGACAAGATTGGCTACATCCTGAAGCGAGCTTCAATTAAAACATACTTCAAGCCGCCCAAGAAGATTAGTCAGTCCTTACCATCCGTCAAGTGTCACATACCTCTACAAGATGCAGGAGTTTATAAACTAGATTGTGACTGCGGCCTCTCTTACATTGGTCAAACAAAACGAAGCATAGGGACCCGCGTTAAAGAACACATAGCTGATGTAAAACACCTCCGCTCAACGAAGTCTGCAGTCGCCGAACATGCTGAAGGCTCCCCATTATATTAGATTTGACCAACCACAGATCCTCGCTAAAGAACCCAAATTCCTACCTAGGATGTTTCGCGAGGCTATTGAGATTAAAAAACACCCTAATTTCAATAGAGAAGATGGCTGGAAGATATCACCTACTTGGGACCCAATAATACATAAACTCAAGGCCAAACCCAAGAGCAGCGCTTCAAGACATCAAGACACAGTGAGCTCATATTGCGTAGGTCGGAACTCAAATAATTAGTTAAAATATGAAGGTAGAACGAGCAACATCTACTGTCAAGACGAACGCCATCTCAGTCTGCCCGTGACCATGATACCTGCAAAGGTGTCGAAACGTCGGGACCTAAAATCTAAATATAAACCGCGAAAAAATCCGTAAAAAGTAGTTTTATTTCAATGTCTAACATTCGCGTAAACCTAAGAAAACAATAAATATAATTTGATTACAGATAAGATTCGTAGCACGCCCACTGTTTCTGGACAGTCCGCCAAAGAAGCTGTTCTACGACTCGCTGACATTTATCACCACACGAGTCGCCATGACATACGCTACTGTGCCATTTGTTCTCCTTCATCTCGCTCCTAGCCTCGCGTTTTACGGGTTTGTATATTTTCCTAAACAATTTATACTGCTTTTTTATATAAGAAATATACATACCTGCTTAATATAAAAACTTCAACATGTAAAGTTCTCAAAATGGCTTGTAAGATGGGGTTCTTTCTAAAGTAATAAAAAACTAAGTGGTGAAGCGAATCAAAGTGGGGGGCTAATTATGTCGTGCTTACGCAGAAAATTAACAAAATTGTGACGTCAGCCTACGTTTCAGATCAATTCATCTTCGTGAGGTTATAATATACATATATACGCATTACGCATCTATTTTTTCCCTTTTTTTTCAAAATGCAATGTTTTTACCCTGTATTACCTACAGTCCGAATAAAGTTTGGTAGAGCTCAATGCGGAGTACTGGCGTATACTTAAGGGAGCGTCCACATCTGACGAACGAGCATTACACGAGCAGCTCGCGAACTTAAAGCAGTTTTAAAATTTTATGTTTACACAAAACTAATAATACATTTAGCTAATCTTGAATAGTATATTCCACTTTGTTCACCTGGGTGATAATTATCACTCAGGTGAACAAAGTGGATTTTTGTGTCTCCTCATTTCACCTCGGATGCAATTCACCCAGGTGAAATGAGTAGACTTTTTTTGTGTATTTTGTTCAAAGTGAATTTTGAAAGTGAAATATACCATCTTGAATGCTATAAAAAATCGAATATAATAATGATACATGCAGTTCAACCTATATAATGTGTTATGTAATGTGACTTCTATTTTTCAGAAAATTTTACTACTCCCTTCACTTCATAGCATTAGGAGCTATGCTAATACCTGAAAAGTCTAAGCACACATCAATCCATAAGTCATCTCAAAATGTAGAAGTTCCGCAAAAAACTTCCATTCCGAACACTACAGAAGTGACCGTGTCACACAGAGAGCTGCCGCATGAATTAAATGGTAAACTTAAAATAACATAAGCAATATCAAAAATAAAGGGCTAGCCCATATATATCACAACTTTACTGTTTTTATGTACAAAAAGCTCATAGAGAAGAAAATAAAATTTGTCCTAAAACTCGGAACTTATAACGCCTACTTCCGTCGAGGTTCACCTCAGAACCTAAGTGGGTATCTTCGATTTTTTCATTATTATTCTTTCTAACATTAATTTATTTACTCATTATGAATCAAGTATAACTTAAAAAAATGTCACAATTGCGTATTTTATATAGATTTCTTTCAGTATTAGTTTTACTGGTACTTTGTTGACAAACTTAGCTGTTTAGGACTGCTTTTATGTTAGAACAGAGGCATAGGTTTTATTTTAATATTTTGTTAATTATTTTTGAGTAGAGATTTATATAGTTAAATACATATTACTTAAGCGGATTTATCTGTGAATATTGGTATTACCGCTACCTACCGCCGTTATATTTACCTGCCTAGTTTAGTATTTTACATTTATTACAAACTATTATTTCCAGCCCATTAAAAATATTTACATAAACATTATATTTAAATTGGTAATAAAAACAAGTCCTTTTAAATAGATACATTCAATTTAAGCAATAATATAAATAATTATGTTTGGAAAAGAGATCTTGGAACAACAAATTTTAGTACATGTAATTACTAATTACATAAAATATGGACTTCAATAAAATAACATCATATTTTGTTGTAAATTATATTGTACTTGTTGGTTAGTGCTGTTATGTGAATATTAAAAATTTATGTAGGCTATAGAACCCATTTACATTTTCCTAGGCTTTAAGGAGTGTCGCATTTAAGAAAAAAAAAACACAGGAAGGTCTGATAAAAATATTTATGTTCAAACAATGTGTTGTGAAAGACAGGATCTTAGAAAATTGTTTCAACTTCACCAGAAAGATTTTTAATAAATTATTATGTACATAAATTTACATGTATTATGGCAAATTGCGTCTTCAAAGTACTATGTTCATATTTTATTAAGTGTTAAAGCGAGCCTCAAATATCCAATTATCCATAACATTCATTTAAAATCATTATTTTGGCTTTCTCACTTTCTTAACTAATCATAGAGAAATAAGTGAACAAAGAATTTCTAGATGTTAACTTTAGGTAAAGTTGGAATAATTTATAACAAAATGTTAATGTGTGCTTTTGCATGCATTTAGATTTTAATATCTAGTATTATGAATAAGAGTGGGCCAAAACTAATCACTGACAACACAGCATTTATGTACCTAATGCTAGATGATGTATGTTCAGAGCTGCACAAAAAAGTATTGATATCTAAAAATCATGGTGTTACATCTTTGTGAGATGATGTGATGCCTGTGTAATACCTCAACATGGAATTGTATTTATTTTTGTTACAAACTAATTTTATATTTAACGTATTTTATATGGTTAATAAAAAATATATCATAAAGTACTGTATTTACTTAAACTAATGTTATTAACTCATTCAACCTCGAAAAATACTAAATAGTAAATTTTGTGAAATTCTGAGATTCCAAACCAAATCATAATAATTATAATATATACTTAGAAAAAGAAATTAATAATCTATTTACACATACCAGTCTTAAATACATAATTATGACACTTTAGTATTACATTATAATATGGGTTTTATATGAAATTCTAGGACTAATCCTAGGTAATTTGTTGGAATCATAGCATAATATATCAAGTGTCATCAAAACGGGTATGTACTCAGACAGACAGAGACACTCAGTTATTCTCGCATAATATTAAATGTGGGAACTGTGAATAACAAAATTAATATTATTTCTTATTCATTTTAATACCCAAAAATGCTTGTCTTATAGAACAGAGTGCTCCAGGCACATCATTTGTTTCATGTAATGTTTGTTGCAACTCTTTAAACATTGAAAGCTTTGGTGTTACGCTTAATACTGAAACAAAAAATCTTTTTTAGGATATATGGTACCATGCACTAATAAAAAAAAAAAAAAACAAATTTAAGAGCGTAGACGGGCTGCGCGAGAATTGAAAAATAGGTATTTGAAGAAAGTATTGCCGTCGCGCTGGGCCCTCGCAACCGGGGGGCGGGGCGCGCGGTGTCAATGTGTGAGTGAATAGGTAGTTTGTGTTTGTGTGCGTAGCGCGCATCTTTCGTCCGCCCGATTTAAAAGGATTCACAATTACTAATATCAAGTATAAGGGGCCGATGCCGCTATTTTAAGTCAGTGAGTGGCAGGTTAATTAACGTTCCAGTGTACTTGTTATTGTGCCTAATTTTCGTATTCAGATAAGAACAGTCACTATCAATCGTACAATGACAACAGTGGCTAGTAGGTGTACATTTGTCATTATGAAAATTAGGCACAATAACAAGAACACTAGAACGTTCATTAACCTGCCACTCACTGACTTAAAATAGCGGCATCGGGCCCAGGGTCAATTGCACGTCACATGCTGAAGACTTAGTTATTTTGTTATGTGGAGCCCCAAGGGTTTCTTTTTTCACGTTATATAACAATAATTGACGGTCCGATACCAAGAAACTTACCTGTAAGAGAAAGGATGGAAATGACACAATAAATGTACCTACATATTTATTACAAGGCCACGGCCTGTCCCGGCTTCGCACTGGTATTTAACAAATATAAAAAAAAAATACATATACACATAGAGTTGGGCGTAACTGATATATTTTCCTAATGCATTATACATTATATTATAAAGGACATCATCCATTTTGGTCCAAAACGCGAAAGTGCCGGCCAACCAAAAAAAATGTTATATTCTGACAGAGCTTGTCCTCCCAAGCAATTATTGTTATGGCACCAAAGCTGTATCACCGCTGCACGTGATTTTATCCAGGGTTAAAAATTCTGAATTTTCATACATTTTTCGATCACATACCACGATATTATCCATTAAATGAATTACTAAACACAAATGAAATGTTCTGTTATGGATGCTAGCTTGTAGCCGAATTGTAATCCGACTGAACGACAGTTAGCCCCATTCTATTACGGCCAAGTTTTGTAATCCGGCGCTTCATTTTGTAAAACGGCACGTTATAGAATATGGCTACGAATTATATATCGTAGTGGTCCAAACTTTTATCGAAAAGACTAGCTAGCACTCACTACTAATGCATTTGCGTCGCAGAAAAAAAGCTAATAGGGTGCTGTTCTCATATAATGTGCATATTATTATGTGAGCTATGGACTACATTTACAAAATATAACCACCAGCTTTAAGATTAAAGTTTATAATTTTACCACAAGACGTTTTCGACGATAAAATACATTAAAAATCTTTAAAAAGAAAATCTCTGAATTTATTATAACCCCCAATCATTAACTATGAGCTAGCATACATAACAGAACATTTCATTTGTGTTTAGTAATTCATTTAATGGATAATATCATGGTATTTGGTCGAAAAATGTATGAAAATTCAGAATTTTTAACCCTGGATAAAATCAAGTGCAGCGGTGCTACAGCTTTGGTGCCATATTAAGAAATGCTTAGAAGGACAAGCTCTGCCCTCTTATAAATTCATTTAATCGATAATATCGTGGTATGTGATCGAAAAATGTATGAAAATTCAGAATTTTTAACCCTGGATAAAATCACGTGCAGCGGTGCTACAGCTTTGGTGCCGTATTAAGAAATGCTTAGGAGGACAAGCTCTGTCGGAATATAATTTTTTTTTTGGTTGGCCGGCACTTTCGAATTTGGACCAAAAATGTATAGAGAGTGGATGATGTCCTTTCTAACTGTTGTTTTTAACTGTTATAATATATATTATATTATATCGTATTGAAGGAACACTAGACACTGTATGTTATAATAAATACAATAGCATTTTGCAATTGGACGTTATAACAAAAGGTTATTATTATTTATTAGACAGCAAGCACTTTTTAGCATATTTCATTTTTAAACGTTGCATGGTTTAAAATGTATAGAAAGAAAAAAAAAGTTTTGATTTCAATGAACTTGCCTTCCTACTTGTTACAGGCTTAGGACTGTCTGAATATATAAAAATCTCATTCAGGCGTAGTTATAGCTTATATTATATATTTACAACAATTATTATTTACAACAACTTTTTACATTCTTAACTTTACGTAAAAACTGTGATATTTCAACTCTTAAGTGAGCCTTCGCAACGTAAGTTCGAAATCAAAACAAACTGCGGCAAACTAACGAAAACAAATTTAAACAATAATTATCAATAGAGCAGAAGACATGCAGTAATTTTTGCCAGTATTATGAAGCTAAATTCACACTAATATAAAATAAATATTAAATTATTTTAACGATATTAAAAATTTGCTCTTGTTATTTGTAAGTTAAAGTACATATTTGTTTGGCGCTTTAATAATTATGTAATATGAAACTAACTTCATACTAATATAAAATAAATGTTATAAATATATTATTTTAATGGTGGTAAAAATGTACTCTTGTTATTTGTGAGTTAAAGTTCATATTTGTGTAACGCTTTAATACGATGTGAGGTTCGACAAAATTATTTTCAAGGCCGAAATGGCGACTTGGCGAGCGAGTGGCGGGCGAATACTACCGAGTATCTCCGATCGTTGCCGAACCGATGCGCTTACTATAGAAAATAATATATATTATAACAGTCTTTGTTGCAAATAAATAATGGTTGGAACGTTAGAAATGTATAATGAATTATATTATCTGTTATATGTTATAACGCCCAACACTATATACACACACCGACACCCTTCTTTTTACGTCGGGTTACTAAAAAAAGTAAATTATAAAAATTGATAGAAAATTATGAATTTATTTTGTTTGTTTTATTTAATATTCGTTAAAATTTTATTTTTGTTTCTAATTCACTCCCATCCATCCATCCCGAGCGGAGTGAGCAGCAACCACACGACTTTTTTTTGATAACCAACTACATTTTCGTCACATCTTTCGAATTGACTAGTTCAAAAAGTTATATAACGGTAATGAAGCAGTCTTGAATATGACGTATTTTATTTTGATATAATAAGGATTAATACAAAGGTACAAATAAAGATGCTTTTCTAGAAGCCTCATAAAAAATGTTTTTTTTTTTATCTTTTAATAAAAAGAAACACTTATTGTGACATAACTGTAATAGTTAGACATAATATGCTGTCCCGACAGTTTAAAATCGTAGTACCTACATTATTTTTTTCTATCATCAATCGTTTTAGCAGCGCACGCGGTGAAAGGATTTTTCTAGGCCAATTTTTTACGACTTGGGTTACGTTCCTAAGTTTTAGTAAGGATCCCTAATTTTTCTAGCATAAAATATAGCATAGGTACATATTTTGTTACTCGAGGTGAATGTAGCTTTCTAAAGGTGAAAGAATAAAAATTTAAAAACTTATTATCCTATTCCGGACGACGCGACGGCTAGTTAAAAAACGGAAACAATGTAAAAATCGGTCCAGCCATTCTCGAGTTATAAATGGTGTAAGCAACACGATTTTTGACTTCCTTCAATATAGGTATAGATTTACTTGATAAGAGCATAGTCCAGTCAATTGATATATACATCCGAGATTACAATATTTCACACATAAATATTATTATTATAGTATTTTTTGGTCTAATTTGACCGGACTAAGCGATCATTATTTTATAAACTTGTATTTTTTCAAGAGACACTTTGCTCAATTTCAATTGAAAAAATAATAGTTAATAATAATTATGAACCATAAAAATTTCATAATTGTTATTTCGTTGTCTCTTAAAAAAGAAGAATACATATAAGCATCAATTACACTTTTCAGTAAATCAGTATAGGATAAACGTCGATATCGACTAACATCACTATCGATAAAAACTTCGACACTTGTTACTTCCCTAATTGTGTACGTTTTAGTCTAACCGTCCCTCACCTCTCATCTCCCCCCGAAGTGTGCGATAGGGACAACTGCAGCTCAGAACGATTTACCTACAAAAAACTATGACCGATCGACGTTTCGTATTCCGCTGTTTTTTCCTCGAAATCTAAGCCGATAAAAATATTTATGGTATCAAAATTTAAAGAAAGAATAGATCTATGTCCTTATTTTTTTCTTTTATCTTAAAACGTTTTCAATTTTCATCGGTAGTCGTCTGAATACGTAGGTTAAAACGGGGTACACATTTTTTTAGGTTTTTGGAACGTCATATTTATGTTTGTAATGTATTTTTTGAAAAACAAAAATGATAGGGACATGCCTTCAGTAAGCCTACATTTTTAGAAATTAAAACGGTTACTCTAGAGGCATTATCCAGGAAGAGAACAGAGGAATATGTTTGTATGGAAAAAATGCAGCCCGTCTACGCTCTTAACAAGGTAGATAATTAATAACAAAAAATTACAATTAATAACTGTTTTTGTTTTTATTTGGACTTTGGCCTAATACTGAAAAGTAAATCAGTTTAAAATCTCTTTTAAAAGGTGTGAAGTTATTTTGAGTTTAATTTGCATCAGGGGAGTTCAAAACAAGATTTATGTGAGATTGATCCAGTTTGGGGTAGTAATACTTAACCAGTATTAACACTTACATTCATAGAATCCTGTTTTCGTATCTCGCGTCAAGCGAACAGAATAATTTTCAGACTCCTTTTTAGATTCAGTGAAAAACTGTACAAAAATTGTGTGAGTATCACTATTTTTTGATTCTATTGTGTAATACATTTTCAAAAACTTCTTGTAATATTTCTTTGCCATTAAAAATGCTTCATGTGTTTCTTTAATTTCTTGAGATAACAGTTTTTGGTCTAAAAAATAAAATCATTATTAGCAGAAAGAAATTGAACAACGATTACTTGTGATTAAGAAAAATAAAGTTTACGAAACTATATGTAGGTACCTTTTTTATAGTTTTCATATTGAATCTTCTGTTGTGATAGTTCCTCAAGTTTTGTATCAATGTCATATCGGAGCTGTTTGTTTTCTTCTGTAATTCTTTTCAGTTCATCATCATGATTTTGAGCAATATCGCCATTGTATATGCATTTTTGCACTTTGAAACCACTTTCTATGTGACTAATTATTTGTTCATTGAAGCTCTTCACTTTGTCTTCGAATTCTCTGTAACTATTTTCTTCTATTATGTCTAGTTGAAACTTAACATCCCAATTATTTTCGATAATACTCATTTTATAAACTTTTATTACAGTTTTTACAATATAAGCAATACGTTATTGATAGATAACTCTATAATATTTTGATCAACAACACCAGTGTGCAACTGATTCAACATAAAATATCCGTTTAATCAAAGTTTTCAAACTTCAATCAAACACACACAACAGACTGCAAAGGATAGTTTTTACTATGCCACTAGCCACAGACTATATAGCAGAAAGCACACCACCTTAGGGCTACTTTCTACTTGTTGAGACATCTTCCACTTTTATTAAGCTAGAATTCTAGTACTGTGGTGTGAACAATGAAATACGCCATCATCGCGCGCCGTCAGGCGGGACTTTAAGTACCTACCTAATGTATGGGTTCGATTCGATCATTCGATTACATCAGGACGCGCCACAACACACTACACCACAGTAGTACAATTCTAGCTTTAGGCGTGCATGTTTAGTATTTAGTCCACAAAACTGCTTATGTTGATAACTCAAAATTTTTAGGTGTAACAATAGACAGGAACCTTAATTGGAAACCTCACACAGAACATTTATGCAAAAGAATCAGCTCATCTGCCTATGCACTTTATAGACTAGCACCCATTGTGAATTCTGATGCCCTCCTCGCAGCATAATATATCATGGCCTATCATGGCATAGTTAATTGTATATTAAGATTCGGCATCATATTCTGGGGAAATTCGACTAACAAAGAAATCGTGTTTAAAACCCAAAAAAGGTGCATTAGGGCTATGTTTGGAATAAAGAGCACTGATAGTTGTAGACCCTATTTTATTGAAAGCAATATTTTAACACTTCCGTCATTATTTATTTATGAAGTGGTTAATTTTGTTAAAACAAATCAAATTTATTCACTAAACCATCAGATGTCATAATTCGCAATCGCCGTGATAATGCTAAACTTTGTATAATAAGATCAAAAACTGCATTAATGCATAAAAGTGTATTTTGCTTGGCACCCATAATATATTATATTATAATAAACTCCCTAGGCCTTTAATTCAACTACCCCATATACAATTTAAAAAACAACTTAAGAAGTATCTTATTGCCAAATGTTATTATAGCCTAACTGAGTTTTTAAATGATTAAATGTTAATGTATAACAACTGTTATTAAAGAGAGATATGTATAAGTTAAGAATCTATGAATATATCATTTATTTAAACAGTATTATATTGTTATTGATTAGCTTAGCTGTAGTAGATATTAATAGTTTATAAGTAATTGAATTTTGTACGCCAGTATTGGCAAAACATGCAGATCCCATGCCTTTACCTGAACATCTTACATGCGGATATTGTAAAAATAAATCCTGTATTGTATGTACACTCATGTTTTACAAAATAAATGTCTTTGTCTTTGTCTTTAAAAATTTTAAACTCGTAAAATCGACTAATATGAACCCATGTCAATCGATTTTAACATTTGTGAAACAAGCAACACCGAAACCTTCCTTATCTGACTGAGAGAATGAAATGTCAAAGAAGATCGTGATTAGAAAATGTATTTGTTAAAAACGAGAAATTTAATTTAATTATAACTATTCTACATATGTTTTAAAAGTTCAAATAATACGCAAGCTGACATGACATGCAAAAGTTAATCTTTCTGAAGACAAATTATTTCTTATGTGCTTGATTACAGTTACTGTTGTTGTTATAGGAAATGATATGAATTTCTGGTAAGCAAATCAATGGGCAGATTTACCAATATGATATGTGTTTATTTTAAATTATTTCATAATTTATCCTTGTTTAAGGTTTTGTCTGAAAAATCTCAAGAAGACATATCAACGAACGGTTTTTTATCATTATGTTTTATCGCATTTATGATGCAAAACTGGTAAAGTCTGTTTGTGTGCTTACTAAGAGTTTTATGACTTTGAAGATATTCGAGCAGAGTTTGTCCAATGGGCCATTGTCTCAGCTGTTTCAAAAATCAAGCTAATGCTGATATTACTACTTCTCCTCATAGAAAAAAAGATGGTAAATGAAATTAAATATTATGTCAATTTTCACACTTTGTTGGTAGTTTTTATAATAATCTGAATTTTGTTATTTCAGAGATGACAGAAATTGCAGTACCAGTGTCTGTTTATCCTCAACAACAACCACTTCTTCATGACAACCAAAATAGCAATAGCAATTTTAGGACCACAAGTACTTCTCAAATTTCCAACGCATTGTCTGATGACCAAAGCCCAGTTGAGTTACTCAATACTCATAAAACAAACATTGTCACAGAAAGATTACCCAAACCATTCTACCAGAAGTTGCCATCAATACCACGGACTATGTCCTCTTTAGGTTCAAATGACTCCCGTGTATCAGAATCCAAAATCAATCAGCTATTTGATCAATACAAAGACTCATTAGAAGAAGCAATATTGGCAGAAGGTATAGAAAACCTCTGCAATGATCTACAGTTAAACCCTGATGACTTTAAAGTTTTGGTTTTGGCTTGGAAATTGAATGCTAGTCAAATGTGTAGGTTTACAAAATCAGAATTTATACAGGGCTTGAGGAATATGAAAACAGATTCAATAAAAGGTATTCATCATAAATTAAATGATATAACTAGTGAATTGAAAAGAGAAACTGAAAACTTTAAGGATTTGTACAGATTTACATTCAAATTTGGTTTAGATGTGAGCACTGGCCAGAGAATACTGCCAACAGATATAGCAATCTTATTGTGGCGTCTAGTCTTCACCAACAATGAACCTCCTATTTTAGACAGGTGGTTATTATATTTAGAAAAGAATCCCCACATAAGAGGCATTCCAAAAGATACTTGGTACATGTTTTTAAACTTCTGTGAGTTTATTGGGGATGATCTCAGCAGTTATGATGACACAGAGGCTTGGCCCAGTCTCTTTGATGACTTTGTGGAGTATGAGAATGATCAAATGAATCAAAATGTCAAGAAGAATGATATCAACACGCAGGATTAAGGTCCATTGCCAAATTTTAGCTACTTTAGGTACTTAATTAAGATATTGAGACTGATAATTTGATAATTAATGTTCAATGATGTTAGTCTTGTATCTCTGGTGAAGTTAAGTGTGAATAAGGTAAATGAATGTTTTATTTAGTACTACGTACTGAACAAAATTGCGTAGGTAGTGTAGGTACATAATGTGAGATTTAAAATGTACATAAAGTACTATTATATTTTATAACAGTTTATCTTTAGGTTTATTTTTTTAAATTATTTAACATTCCAGTAATGGAATTAGACAAAATTATGTAAATATTGTTCTTAGTTGCATCAAAGGTACCTTATTTCTTAAATGTTGTATATTTTTATTTAACCTTTTTTGCATTGCTACTTGGAGTCTAAATCTTGCACAAACTGAATATTGCCTGGAAAATAATAGAATAATGATCATAAAGAAGTTTTATTTAATCACTAGCTGTGCCCGCGACTTCGTTCGCGTGGATGACGACACTTGTCAATGAGTTTTTTGTGTAAAGTGCTATTTGTGTCTCGATGTAGCAGAAAGAGATGGTCTCTTTCTGGAAGGCATCGTGTATAAGTATATCCGTATTAATAATGTCTACCCGGCCGCAGTTACATTTTTGTATCGCAACTTTCTTTAAAGCATGGTGTATTGGGTATCATAGCTTTAGTTATGCAACATGCACCTAATTATATTTATTTAACAATGTTTTTTTCACTAATTTTACCTGCACGGTTTGCGACTCACGAAGCAGCAACGAGAGTCAATGGCTCGGTTGGGGAGGACGCAGCTATTCGGAAGGTATCGATGCCTGTTTTTGTAGTTATCATTCTAGATCCTAAACAACCGCCGTGAGAACGTCATTACGTTTTATATCGGTCAATCCATACGAATAGTCACTTAATGTGCTTAGATCAAGCTGCCTGGACGGCTTTGACTAGCTTGATCTAAGCACTGGCAATTGAAATATGTCCCAAAAAAAAAAAACAAAACTGCGCCCACTTTTGCTGTTTGCACAGATTTTTTACTATTATGATGTTTAGTAACGCGCACAGTGAACTTTGCTAACGTACCTAATTAATTTTTACCACGACGTAAAAAGAGGGGTGTTGTTTACCATATGGGTTTGTCTGTGGTATTGAGGCCCCCAAAGGAAAAATCTGATTGTTATGGGAATTTTTCTCTAAAGGTGCGTACAGACTATGTAACATACTTATAATATAACTTGTGTTTTATAACACGTCCACATTTAGTAACCTTGTTATTCAATATTGCAACATAAAACAATATTGTTCACAATAATAAAATGTTTTATCACATTAGCTGAAACATGTTATATCGCAATTTGTATAACATGTTATGTTATATAGTGTGTATGCACCTTAAGCTATAATTATTTATGAAGAGATCTTTTCAGCATTTTGAAAGTTATCCTCAATGTACTATTTGCCGAGGTCTTAAAATTGCATTCGAGTGCATATTCGTGAGCCGTGCGTGCCTCTAATTCGTACGCGCTCTAATGGCTTACACTTTACTTACTCTCCACGATCCATACCTTTAATGTCAGTAACTAGTGGATTCAAGCCCGGCAAGTTAGGAATGTCACATGGCCAAAAGATAAATAACCTTAGATCAGCCACACTCGCTCAGTCCCAGGGCTACGCAAGGCCTGTGTGGCGCTAGGCGATACTATATTAGAAGTTCAAAACAAAATCAGACGAGTGTTCAATGCAATCAAAAGAAAAGGTTTTACATTTAGATTATAGGGTGCAACAAAAAAAAAGTGTCAGTAAGTTTGTTAGCGACTTAGAAATGGATGAAGATTAGATGGATATTTGAAGAATTAGTCGGATATCTCACAGCTGCACATCTGATTTGACTGGCCTGTTGGTCTAGTCAGTAGTGGTTAGTGACCCTGACTGCTATACCTACCGGACGTCGTGGGTTCGATATCCAGGACAAATCTTGTGATGAGCATGATCATTTGTTGACTGGGTGTAATTTATCTATACCTACTTATAATAAATCTGTAGAAAGGTCAATTCTGTACATCCTTACTATAATATTATAAATGCGAAAGTTTGTTTGGATGTATGGATGTTTGTTACTCTTTCACGCAAAAACTACTGAATGGATTTTAATGAAACTTTATAATAATGTAGCTTAAGTATACACCGGAATAACACATAGGCTATAATTTATAAAGATAGTGTGTGAATTTTCATTCACGCGGGGCACAGCTAGTTAAATATATTGTCAAAATAACTATCAGGGGGTGATTAGTGATCGATAGGTACTGATGCCAAAAATGAAATCAGTAAAATTTTTGTCTGTCTGTCTGGCGTATTTCGCTTTCCGTGTTCAACTGGCGACACCGGTCTCGCGAAATCCACAAGCTTTTGTTTTACTACGGAATCCTACGAGTCCGTTTTCAATTCGCGTCAACTGAGCACGCCATTGTGATCAAGTGGCGCTGGGTAAGGTTTAACAAAATCGTGTGCAGTTATACTAAACACTTTTTTGACTTGACTCTTAGACTGTTTGAGTCTTCAAAAGCGTGTTGAATCAGCGACGGTATTATTCTATAGTAGATAGGTAGGTTGTATTATTACCTCAATATGATTTCAATGAAATATTACAATACAATTAATGAAACATTTATTATCAGCACAAAAATAACAAAAAAAAAAACACCGACAAAACTACTTACTATTTTGCAGAACGTTCGTTTTGGTCTATGTTCATAGCGATTTTGTGTGCACGTTTCTTCTTAACAGGACGGCCGGACGGAATTCTACCACTGCTGGGTAATTGTTTTTGATGCCGTCTTGAACACACAGTAACAAACAAATAACAAATTGCATTGAGCAGCGCGCGAATCCAACTTCGGGCGTTCTCGCCTGCTTCGGCCCGCACGATTTATCCCGAACATTTACGACCGCGCTAAATCAGTACGGATTTGTTTCGAATAGACAGGTAAAACCGTGTTCAATTCAATTGCACACTATTTTGTTAAACTTCTTTTAACGTTGCTTGATCGCAAAAGCGTGCTCAGTTGACGCGAATTGAACACGGGCTCGTAGAATTTCGTAGCAAAACAAAAGCGTGTTGATTTCGCGAGACCGGTGTCGCCAGTTGAACACGGAAAGGGAAATACGCATCTGTCTGTATGTTCCTTATAGAAACAAAAACTACTCGACGTATTTTATCGAAACTTAATACAATTATTCTTCATACTCCTGGGCAGGTTATAGTATACTTTTCATCACGCTACAATCAATAGGAGCAGAGCAGTAAAGGGAAATGTTGGGAAAACGGGAGAAGTTACTCAATTTTTTAAGCTTCCGTCGCGTGTGCAGCCTTAATGGTTAAAGACTGATTGATAAGCTTCGTCATCCACGCGAACGAAGTTGCAGGCACAGCTAGTCTATAATATGTATGTATTTAGAAATATATACTTAAGTATGTTTATCAGTTGTCTGGTTACCATAACACAAGGGCTCATGCGCAAAACGTCTCTTTCGCAGAATGTCTCTTACGCAAAAAGTCGCGCCAGGGACTTAGAATAAAATTTTGATGTTCAAAACAAAAAATAATTTATTAAAATTATAGTAATTTTGGTACTTAAATTTACTTAAGTATGTATTGCAATGCACTGAAATTAAATTTTGGTATCATTTTCATAAATGATAAAAAAATTAAATCTTCGCACTAAAATAAACCTTGGTTATTAATTAAAATTTGCTACATAAATTATTATTTTCATCAATCTGTATCATAATATATTTTTTTTATTTGGAATACATACTTATGTAAATTTAAGTACCAAAATTTTAACATCAAAATTGCACTATAATTTTAATAACATATTTTTTGTTTTGAAAATCAAAATTTTATTCTAAGTCCCTGGCGCGACTTTTTGCGAAAGAGACGTTTTGCGAAGGAGACATTCTGCGAAAGAGACGTTTTACGACCAGGGGACATTTTGCGAAAGAGACGTTTTGAGCATGAGCCAACACAAGCTCTGCTTACTTTGGGATCCGAATACCGTGTGTTACTTGTCCCAGGATATTATTATCTATTTAATGTGATTCCCCGATAAACACAGATAAAAATAAATATTATTGCGTCTCAAAATCCTGTTCTACCAGACATGCAAAAGCCCAAAATTATACCATGAGTAAATATTTTTAAGTAATGATGTCAGACACCAGAACTAGCAAGTTTGTATGGTATGGAGAACTATGGAGTCACTGTCGAAGACAGACTGAATGATTTTAAAGTAGAAGAATATTCATACCTATACACTATACTATATTATTCTAGACTCCAACCACAATCACATATTACGCTTTCTATAAAGCGATTCGTACCCAAAAGTTTGAGAACCGCTAACTTAGTTACGTGTTTTATAAAACACTTTTCGTTAGAAAACAGAGAGATATTTTTACTTCATCCAACACAAGGTCCAACTAATGAACTATTCTATGGAGCAGAATGTTATTTGTGCTCTTAGTAAGTTTTTTAGTCATCCTCGAGTTTGAAAAAGTTTGGACCACGGCTAATTTAGGGATCCTCAACTTTGAACCGTGTCGCCGTGTGGAGCCGGTCTAACAAAAAGGGACGGAACAAGGTCTGCGCTTAGAGGGAAAGAAATGCAATCAAAATAGACATCAATGACCAGTATAACATGATCTGTAATCAAACTGATATACAAAAATATATTAATTACATAACATAACACGCAGAGAAATATAATTGTTCATATTTATTGCTTGTTCTGGGGCATGATTCTCATGCCAAATTATTTAATAAACAGGATGGCATCTCTGTGTAGGTAATATGCAAATATGTGTCGGTACTAATGAATTACTTAAAGGCACAGATCAAATTTTAATGGTACTTATTATAGAACTGCTTTCCGAACCTGCGCCGTGTCAGACCGACCTAACCTCGATTTGATATTTGCATAAAGCTTTTGATATTAACTTCATCTATAGGTATTTTTTTTGCGTTGAGTGAAATAATAGAATTATTATTTGTAAACAGGCGTTGTGTTAAAAAGATAAGTACAATAGTATTAATAAAATTTTATTTTAAACAAAATAATATAGTCGCAGCCTGCCAGTGCTCGCTCGGTGTCGAGGCGCGCGCGAGGCACACGTGCCGCGGCCGGGCCGCACTGCCGCCGACTACAGAGCGCGGCTCGCCACTAGTACACGTACGGCCTCAACCGAGGGCTACGTGCGCCTCACGCTTTGTCCACTGATATACACAAAATATTGACATTATACAATCGCCCCCTAGATGTAAATCTGATTATATTAAAAAAGCTGACAATTTATAAATTCATAATATACATTATCATAACGATTCTGAGGTGAGGCGAACCCCTTTACATATCTTTCCATAAGTACTCTCATTATGTTCCTACATTAAAATACTTTATGTATGAGTAAAAATTATGGGCTTTCCAAATATTGATCAAGTCTTCTGCGTATATCGTTACTTAGGATAAGTCCGGTACCAATTGTTCTAATATAATATATATATATACTATAAAGTTTATAGACAACTTTAAATTTTAATAAATTATGCAAGTTCATGTTGGGTGACTTCACAACTGCTTTAGTTACAGTATATAATAATTGCTGCATTACGACGAAAATATTTCCTCTAGTTCGCCCTTGTACCAACCACTAAGGCAATAAATTATAATCTATTATCATAATTAGATAAAACAATATTGCAAGATTATAGTAACATTAAAACAGAAACGAGCCAAAATAATGATGTTATACACAAATAAAATGTTCAGTTTACTCTGAAAGATAATATCTTTAACAGTGTTTTGTAATCATAGCAGAATATTAAAATAAAACATAATTTTGTTTTAAAATAGGAAACAGTATTATAATAACCATTATATCCATATTATGTGAAAATATTTTTATCACTAGTATAAATAATATGTGTTAAGGTGCTCCCACACAGCAGTTATATAACGTTATACAACATTGTGTAACACGATAACATTTATTAATAGCGTGTAACAATACTCTACAACATGTTAAGAAATGTTATATGTTATAAACGCTCCCACATTGGTTGAACTCATTGTATAACATCGTATAACATTATGTTCAATCAGTTTGGGTTTGGCTGAGGCTCTGATGATGTTATATAACAAAAGTTATATTTTGTTGTATCATATTGTAATCAGTTGTAAAACATTTTGTTAGATGAAGTTGTATAACATCAATAACAATTTATAACTTTTGTTATAATTTGTTTAAAAACAAATGTTATAAGTCAGTCTCTAACGTTATATAACTGCTGTGTGGGAGCACCTTTAGTGTGATCACCACAATAAGAGCACACTTAGTGAAAGTGTCGAGTAGTGAAGAAGCGACTTTTGTTCGATTCATGGAATCAGCATTTAAATAATAAGAACATTTTATTAGTGTCCACTACCCTTAACTGACTCTAAGCGGATGATCATGCCAACAATTTACATGAGAGCCTTATCCATCGAAAACCACATCGCTCTTTATGACAATAGAAGTGTAACAGTAAAACAATTGCGGCTTTTCATAGACAAAATTATATAATAGCAATTCGTAATAAACTTACAAACGTTGTTCACGCGTCTGAATACTAAAATTCTACGCGATGCTCAACAAGAATGGACGAATAATAAGTTTTTTTTAATTATGGATATTAAATAAAATATATGGCCGTAAGACCAACCGAAGTTGACCAACATAATTTTTACATTGATAGCGACCAACATTGTTCACATAAGTTACGAGCTTAAACATAAAAGCAAAATATCACTTGAATGATAAGTAACTGTAAACACGTAAGAGCATCGTGAGGATTTCAGTATGTGTCGCTTATAAGGCTGTGACTGTAAGTATTCTTATATAAAGCCTAGCTGTTCTATGATATTGAGAAATCGGAAAATATTTTTTTGGTGATCATGATAAAGCAATTCACTCGAGCTCTCACAGGATACAGATCCCAATATTCAGGATTACATATTACATGCATTCTCTGATGATATAGGTTTTGGAAAGGCCTATCCTAGCTAAATTACAAATTGTAGTGCCAAATTACTCGATCACCTTTAGGACTTTACCAATCGCAATCGTTTTATCTGAAAGAAAAGAATTTATGATAAAATTTTATATTTTTAATATATAGTTTTAAACAGTAGTATATTTTAGAGCAGAAATTTGATTTTCGTGTGTAAAGTTTGTACTCACTCTCGTCTCTTAGTGTGAATCTGCCCATTTGAGCAAACTTCTTGAATGGTTCTAAACAAATAATTCCCGCGCATTCTATCCTCATGATAGCCACTTGATCTTGTTTAACAAAACGCGGCCGCGTCTTCGACTTGTCGCCAGTCTTCTTGTCCACCAAACAGATAAGCGCCTGCAACGATACAATAGAGCTGAACATCTTGTTTATACGAAATGCAAGAGAGGCGAGTACGCGGCTCGCGTGCTATGCGTGTTTTGGACCCTCAGAAACATAATAGATTCTTAAAAGGAATCACTGCTGTTAGCCTTGTTACTATGAACTTTCAAGATAATATGATTTAAGGGTTCTGAGGTTTACGCGAATGTTAGACATTGAAATAAAACTACTTTTACGGATTTTATCGCGGTTTGTATTTTGATTTTAGTTCCCGACGTTTCGACACCTTTGCAGGTATCATGGTCACGGGCAGACTGAGGTGGTGTTCGTCTTGACGGTTGTTGTTGCTCGTTCTACCTTCATATTTTTATTAATTATTTGTGTTCCGGCCTACGCAATATGAGCTCACGGTGTCTTGAGGTCTTGCAGCGCTGCTCTTGGGTTTGATTTTGAGTTTGTTAATTATCGGATCCCAAGTAGGTGATATCTTCCAGCCGTCTTCTCTATTGAAATTAGGGTGTTTTTTAATCTCAATAGCCTCGCGAAACATCCTAGGTAGGAATTTAGGTTCTTTAGCGAGGATCTGTGGCTTATCAAATCTAATGTAATGGCTGGAGCCTTCAGCATGATCGGCGACTGCAGACTTCGTTGAGCGGCGGTGTTTCACGTCAGCTATGTGTTCTTTTACGCGGGTCCCTATACTGCGTTTTGTTTGTCCGATGTAAGAGAGCCCACAGTCACAATCTAGTTTGTAAACTCCTGCATCTTGTAGAGGTATGTGACACTTGACAGATGGTAAGGACTGACTAATCTTCTTAGGCGGCTTGAAGTATGTTTTGATTGAAGCTCGCTTCAGGATGTAGCCAATCTTGTCAGTGACTCCTCTGACATATGGTAGTACAGCAGGTAGACGGTCGACTGTGGTTGGCTTCACTCGGTTTCTGTGACGGGGCCGTGGAATTTGGAGCTTGTTGTCTCGCAGTACTTGCTTGACATGTTGAAGCTCAGCGGCAAGGTGTCTGTCATCACAGAGTCCGTGTGCTCTCTGAAACAAAGATTTTCCCACGGTAGCTAACTGTTTAGGATGGTGGTGAGATTCACCGTTTAGGTACCTATCTGTATGGGTCTTCTTGCGATACACTGTGTGACTTATTGTCTGATCAGGATTACGTTGGACTAGTACATCTAAGAATGCAAGAGATTTATTCTCCTCCAACTCCATAGTGAATTGAATTTTGTTATTTATGGAGTTGAGATGGTTTAAAAAAGAATTTACTTGGTTGGACGGTAAGATAGTGAAAGTATCGTCTACGTACCGTTTATAAAACCTTGGAGTAACAGGGGCTGTTTTTAAGGCTGCCTCCTCAAAGTCTTCCATGAAGATGTCGGCGACTACTGGGGATACAGGCGAACCCATTGCTACTCCATCTACTTGTACATAATATTTATTGTTCCATAATAGGTAGCCGGATGTGAGGCAGTGTTCAAGTAGTTCAGCATATTCAATAGGTATGTCATTTTCTACTAGTTTCTTAGAGATAATTCTAGTACAATCCTTGACTGGTAGGCATGTAAACAAGGACTGTACATCAAAACTAACCATTACTTCATTGTCATGTAGACGTAGGTGTTTAATCTCATTGACAAAGTGGTATGAATCCTTCACAAACGCTGTTGTGTTGCCTCTAAGTGGTGAGAGTATTTTCGCGACGTGTTGAGCCAATCTGTAAGTTGGTGTGTCGATTTGGCTGACAATAGGACGTAGCGGGGCGTTTGGTTTGTGTATCTTAGGTAACCCATACAGTTTAGGTGGTTTCGCGCATGTAGGTGTTAAATAGGTAACATCCAGACTTAATGTTTCGGAGTGTTTCTTGACCAAGGTGGTGGTGGTTGTTAACACCTTTTTGGTAGGGTCAGTTTTTACTAATTTATATGTGTTTACGTCCGATAATAGGTCTTCTATTTTAGCGTTATAGTCCGATGTATCCATAATAACCGTAGCGTTTCCTTTATCTGCACGGAGTATTGTTACATCTTGTCTGTTCTTGAGGTTCTTTAAAGCGAGATATTCGGCTTTAGGGAGGTTTGGTTTGGGCACAACACTTCGACGTAAGACAGATGATATATCTTGACGTATCGCCTCCAAATCATCCTTCCTCACGTTGTTATTGAACAGGCAAGTCTCAACATTGCAGATAATATCCTCATACGGTATCCTACGTGGTGTTATTGCGAAATTTAAGCCTTTTTGTAGAACCTGCACGGTCGGTGGATCTAATGTTTGTTTTGACAGATTTACAACTGCGCGTGATTGGTTGACGTTTACCGGGCGCGTTCCGTTTTCGCTATTTGAGTTGTTCGAGTTCGCTATTTGAACCTCAAGAACAGACAAGATGTAACAATACTCCGTGCAGATAAAGGAAACGCTACGGTTATTATGGATACATCGGACTATAACGCTAAAATAGAAGACCTATTATCGGACGTAAACACATATAAATTAGTAAAAACTGACCCTACCAAAAAGGTGTTAACAACCACCACCACCTTGGTCAAGAAACACTCCGAAACATTAAGTCTGGATGTTACCTATTTAACACCTACATGCGCGAAACCACCTAAACTGTATGGGTTACCTAAGATACACAAACCAAACGCCCCGCTACGTCCTATTGTCAGCCAAATCGACACACCAACTTACAGATTGGCTCAACACGTCGCGAAAATACTCTCACCACTTAGAGGCAACACAACAGCGTTTGTGAAGGATTCATACCACTTTGTCAATGAGATTAAACACCTACGTCTACATGACAATGAAGTAATGGTTAGTTTTGATGTACAGTCCTTGTTTACATGCCTACCAGTCAAGGATTGTACTAGAATTATCTCTAAGAAACTAGTAGAAAATGACATACCTATTGAATATGCTGAACTACTTGAACACTGCCTCACATCCGGCTACCTATTATGGAACAATAAATATTATGTACAAGTAGATGGAGTAGCAATGGGTTCGCCTGTATCCCCAGTAGTCGCCGACATCTTCATGGAAGACTTTGAGGAGGCAGCCTTAAAAACAGCCCCTGTTACTCCAAGGTTTTATAAACGGTACGTAGACGATACTTTCACTATCTTACCGTCCAACCAAGTAAATTCTTTTTTAAACCATCTCAACTCCATAAATAACAAAATTCAATTCACTATGGAGTTGGAGGAGAATAAATCTCTTGCATTCTTAGATGTACTAGTCCAACGTAATCCTGATCAGACAATAAGTCACACAGTGTATCGCAAGAAGACCCATACAGATAGGTACCTAAACGGTGAATCTCACCACCATCCTAAACAGTTAGCTACCGTGGGAAAATCTTTGTTTCAGAGAGCACACGGACTCTGTGATGACAGACACCTTGCCGCTGAGCTTCAACATGTCAAGCAAGTACTGCGAGACAACAAGCTCCAAATTCCACGGCCCCGTCACAGAAACCGAGTGAAGCCAACCACAGTCGACCGTCTACCTGCTGTACTACCATATGTCAGAGGAGTCACTGACAAGATTGGCTACATCCTGAAGCGAGCTTCAATCAAAACATACTTCAAGCCGCCTAAGAAGATTAGTCAGTCCTTACCATCTGTCAAGTGTCACATACCTCTACAAGATGCAGGAGTTTACAAACTAGATTGTGACTGTGGGCTCTCTTACATCGGACAAACAAAACGCAGTATAGGGACCCGCGTAAAAGAACACATAGCTGACGTGAAACACCGCCGCTCAACGAAGTCTGCAGTCGCCGATCATGCTGAAGGCTCCAGCCATTACATTAGATTTGATAAGCCACAGATCCTCGCTAAAGAACCTAAATTCCTACCTAGGATGTTTCGCGAGGCTATTGAGATTAAAAAACACCCTAATTTCAATAGAGAAGACGGCTGGAAGATATCACCTACTTGGGATCCGATAATTAACAAACTCAAAATCAAACCCAAGAGCAGCGCTGCAAGACCTCAAGACACCGTGAGCTCATATTGCGTAGGCCGGAACACAAATAATTAATAAAAATATGAAGGTAGAACGAGCAACAACAACCGTCAAGACGAACACCACCTCAGTCTGCCCGTGACCATGATACCTGCAAAGGTGTCGAAACGTCGGGAACTAAAATCAAAATACAAACCGCGATAAAATCCGTAAAAGTAGTTTTATTTCAATCATTTAAGGGTTTTCTATACATACTCGAATTAGCCATGGCTTAATTTCATTGCCTCATATCTAGAACCTGGGTAGTATAGACTGATAATTTAACATTTGCTAGAATTTTAATAAAGAACATTAACGTAAAATCTAACTTTATTTAAAGGATCTCTTTAATAAGCTCTAGCAACATACCTTTACAGTGACTTCTTCTGCCGCACAATGTATGTGCATTACTGCTGAGTAACCTGCACAAATTATGGACTTGTGTTCAAGGATCACAACTTGAGCGTCAAACACCTGAAAATAATTATAATTTTATAATTATTATACTAAATATTACAACAGTGAAATGATTCTAAATAAATATTTTGATGTAGTTCTAAAAAAAATGCATGTTGACTACTCTGAAAGAACTTAATGTACAAATTTGTTAAAAAGAGCATGAAAAATGGTTTTAAATATATAAGGCATTCTCAAGAAATACTTAGATAACTTTTGTTTAAACTTTCACTGTTGTATTTAATCTTATACAAGTTCATTAAGGATTAAAGCACCTACAAAAAAGTGTTGGCATAAATCTAGAACTCTCTTTCATGTTTCGCGATAATTACAAGCTATATTACAAATAAATGGAATAATAATATATTGAATAGTTAGATCAATGAGTAGACGATTTTGTAGGGTTTTGGTCCATGTCAATACCTCTATACATCATTGAGGTTATCTTCAACGGATTAGGCAGCATTACAAAAATAGTGTACCTACACGAGAAAAAATTGAAGGCTAGCGATAAAAAGCTTTAAAGTATAGCAATTGCAAAACAATAAATATTTTAGAGAGCCATGTGTATGTCAATCCAAAATATCAAAGCTCAAGTGGAACATGTTTTATGTAATCTTTACATTGTGTATAATGTTTTTTACAATATATAAGGCAATAATTGATTGATGATTTACCCTTCCAGTGGTGATAGGTTCAGCTGTGTCACAGAGGACAAAACCAGGTGATACATCTTCCTCTTCAATTCCTTTGAGCTTGACTTTCACGTTTTCGCCAGGACCGATAGACGTAACTTCGATGTCGTCGGACCATAACTGATCTACGGTTACTTGTACCTGCATTCAGAAGAGAGACTGTATTGACAATTCATTTATATTCATAGCTTATGTAAATGACAGGTGCAAACTTTAAACTGAGAACACGTCACCACAAAATCATGCATACCTATATGTAAGTTTTATATTTTTTTATGGAAACTGGATTTTATGTGCAGCAGCGAATATGACTTACCCTATTAGGCATAAGGAATAAGGTGCTGCCTTTACGAGTAACACCTGCTTCAACCTTTCCCATGAGAACAGTTCCCATGTCTTTATATTTATCGACGACAGGCATAATGAAAGGACCATCCATCTTGCGGTTCAATGACGGCAACTCGTCAATAAGTTGAATAAACGATGGGCCGCGATACCAGGGACAGATTTCTTCAGTAACCTGATTGAAAAGTATACATTTATAAATAGTCTGTGTCAAAAGTTAAAAAGTATGTAATAACTAGTTCTATGTTGCCATGCCTGTTTATCAACAAATTTGTTTAATAATTGAACATCATTATTATGTGTTTTCAAATGTTTATACACAAATCCTGCTATGGAAGTATAATAAGGTTAACAGTAACGAAAATTGAATGGAAATAAATATTTTCTTTTTTACTTACTCTTTGAAGGAGACCTTGTCCAGTTTGGCCAGACACAGGTAAGAAAGACAAATCTTTTGCTGGATTGAATCCCAACTTCTTCAGATAAGGCATAATCTTGTCTCGACATTCATTGTATCTGAAATAAAAAGTAACACTCATATTTATAAAATGTTTATAATAATAGCAAGAAATATCTTATAGACAAAATGTTTTATTTTTTACCAATTTCACTATTTTTCGTGAATGTTGCGCAAGTTTGTTAGTCATTGACAACATGTATGCCACTGCAGAGACAAAGATGTTATCCGATACATATTTTTTTTCTTGTTCTTGTTGCAACCTGTTTTAGGCAGGAACAAGACATATGTGAAATACAAATTAAAATTATACCTTTTTTCATCCCAGTTGACTGTTGGGTCATCCATCTTGTTAACGAGTGCAACTAAATGTTTTACTCCAGCAGTTTTAGCCAACATAGCATGCTCTCGGGTTTGTCCCCCCCTGTCAAAGCCAGTCTCAAATTCGCCTTTACGTGCGGAGATTACCTGCACAAACAAAAACAGTCACATTTCATAATAACTGGCAAAATATTCCACATGTTTGCACTGCAACATCAAGCCTTGATAAGAACTTCAAACATATTACAAGTTAATCATATCCTCAATCCATCATGATATTGCAGATTTGAAGTATGATAATGTTGAGTATCAAAAATTATACATACCAGGACTGCTAAATCTGCCTGTGCTGCTCCACCAATCATGTTGGGTACAAAGCTCTTATGGCCAGGAGCATCCAGTATTGTAAAATGCTTCTTGTCAGTCTCAAAGTATGCTCTACCAACTTCAACAGTTTTGCCTTTGTCACGTTCTTAAAAAATAAAAAATATTGTTTAGCATTTAAGCATAGATCTTTCTGTAATAATTTTTGATCTTGATATTTACTTTACATACCTTCTTGATTAGTGTCAAGTGCCCATGACAAGTACCACGACTCCCTAGATTTTTCTCGGGCCTCCCTTTCATATTTTTCCAATGTTCTTTTATCTACCATGCCAGTCAGTGACATAATTTGCCCACCAATAGTAGACTTTCCAGCATCTGAATTAAGAGCATTAATGTTTTATAACTGTTACAGCATATTAGCATTATTAGGTGCATCATGATATCATTGGTTACCCACCTACATGTCCTATGAATACAACATTTACGTGTTCCTTTTTGCTACAAGTGTCTTCTACACGAGGTGGCTTTTTCTTGGGGATTTTCTTTGTTGTTTCACCATCCTCCTGTATAATAAATACATTTATATGATTAAATAAACACTTTCTCGTTTCTGTTTAATTTTGAGATCTATGATAGATTCACATCATCAATAAATATATAATCACTAGCTGTACCCAGCATGCGTTGCAATGCAATTTTTTCTACCTAGCACCTACCTACTACCACTTAGGGGTATGAAAAATAGATAGTAGCCGATTCTCAGACCTACTGAATATGCATATAAAATTTCATAAAAATCAGTCAAGCCGTTTCGGAGGAGTACTTATGGTAACTAACATTGTGACACGAGAATTATATAGATATGATTTATATTTATAGAACTAATAAAAATAAATAAAACAGGATGATATGTATTTTGAAAATCATAAAATTCCACTAAAATATTTCCTAACAATATTAGTATCAAGTAAACATGACATGAGTCAACAAGACAAATGAGTAATACCTAAGTATTACTCATTTGTCTTCATGCCATGGCAGAGTTTAATAAATTGACATCAAATTAGGCAAATAAGGCTTATTACTATGTCATCAAATGACTGATAGGGAAATAATAATGGGGGTTTCAGTAGTTCCTATTAAAAGCTAATATATTAAAAGAATAAAAATCTAATTAACAACTATGTGTATGTACATGTTCCAAAGGTTTTTGCAACCTTATTAAATGTACTACATATTTGTAATTTTTCAACCTGTATTGACTTAATACCTTCAATATTATCCTGAAAGTTAACTAAGTGTAATAAAATCAGCAAACTCTTGGCACTCCTTGTTTGACAGAAGAAAAAACTTTTAATTTTATTCCAGGGAATCCTACGAAACTTATGAATATGGGCTAGCCATTATTGAATGTTGTGGCTAATATAAGCCATCACCCAGCAACTAGTCTAAATGAATACCATCAACTGCCAAAAGTACAAACATATTTTAATTATTAGCACCATAAAACCCATACATTTTATATTTTGGATGTCCATCTCTTTCTATAGTAACACTTTGTACAAGCAACATTATTATTTTAAATTGTATTTCAACAAACTTATACCTGCTGTTCAATTTCCTCATCTTCTGGTTCGTTGTTTTCTTCAGGGGTCAGCAAGGCGTCGTCAGCTTCAGCTTCCCAGCTGTCAGCAGTGGGGGATACATCGGATGGTACAGGCAATGTGGCAGTTGTGGCAGCAGGCGAGGGAGCATCAGGCGTGCCGGCAGTGGGAGTGCCGGCCGCGGGAGTGCCGTGTGCCGGTGTACCAGTGACAGGCGTGCCCGCGGCTGGCGTGCCCACAGCAGGCGTGCCGGTAGCGGGCGTGCCGGCGGCGGGCGGCACGGGAGGCGGCTCCTCCACCCGAGGCGAGGCCGAAGCCGCCCGCCCGTCACCACTTTCTCCACCACCATCACCACAACCTATTTTAATAAAGTTAAACATTGAAAAAATAAGCACCTTAGATGTTATTCATTGATTGGTTTTATTTCCAAATGATTTCTTCCTGTCTGTCTAATAGCAAGGCTACAATCACATACCTATAGAGTAAAGAAGAATGTTGACACAACACCAAACAATATTGGCAGCACAAAGAAACAAAGAACTTACATTCTTAAAATAAACATGATAAGAAAATTATTGCAATATGTTACTAATGATGATAATCAACATAAAACTAAAGGTGTTAAGGTGTTCTTAAAACAATGAGTTATAACCTCAACTTAAACATTAAAAGAATAAATAACCTCACTTTGGTTAAAGCATAATTTAATCAAACTTAAAATATAATGTTTATCACTTTTATTACATTCATATTCTTTAAAATTATTAAAAAGAAAGCAGATTAGGAATGAAATTGCAGATTTACGACTTGTAATCGTGGAATGATTCCTTAATTCAAATTTTCTAAGCTGCATGGTTATGCATTGGTCTTGTAGGTTAGCCGTGAAAATCATTATATTAACTCCGACAATTAAAGAAAAGCCTTAATTTTGCAAGTGGCACGCCACATAGTACGATCTCTAATGTATGGAACAGATGATTTGTATTACATACAAACTGACTGAAAAACTTATATGAATGCACAAGTAGCTAAAAAATAAGCGTTAATATTAAAATAACATCGTTCATATGTTTATTTTAAATTCATTTAACTTCGAATAACGTTAATGATATGAGCAACCAATCCATATGTAAGTGAGGTTTAAATATTTGACAGAGAACTAACTTGTTATATTAACTTAATTCTGATAACAATTCATACACACCTTTAACCATTATTCCTTTATAAATGGCAAAATTTGTTGTTTAATACTGATATAATCACCAAGAGAAAGTTATGAAATACAGATTTTATGGTATACAACTATACACTTATAATGTCGCGCGCCGCGTGTCGAGAAATAACCCGTTAGAACTGGATTCAGAAAAAAAAAAAATAGTCATCGAACGTATGTTCCGCTTTAGTAGCCGTTTGGTTTTCAGTTCGTATATTGGTATTTCGTTAAAGTGAATGTATCCGAATATTGTAATGTAATGATATTGAATATTGACAAATTTGAATATGTAATCAAAGCTTCACTGCAGATAAATATGACAAGACATCTGACTAGTGACTTACCATTTAAGACAGGACTCCCGGCGGAATTTGTTGAACCACTTTCGGATTTTTGTGGTGTAGTGGGGGACTCAGATTTGTCGGAAGCTTCAGAACCATCTGGTTTACAAAAAGAAGGCACGAACTCCACGGCATTTACATTCAACGTGGAAAATTTTGCAGACACATCGTCTGAATCTTTTGCACCTTGTTCACTTATGACATCGGCTTGACTTTCCCAAGAGTCTGGAGCACCGTTATTGGACATATTAAAAACAGACAGTGTAAATTTATTAAATAAGTCTTTCTTTTCCAGTTAAATTTATGAATATTCGCGTTCTTTTCTCGATAGATCCGCGTGTGTCTTTATCTTGTACCGGAAGTTCATGGCAATTTGCCAAATATGTCGAGAAACAATCACAGAGTACTTTATTTAGAAATATGCTCAATAATATAGAAATGTTTATTTTTTTCCTTTTTATTTAATAAGAACAATTCTATGATATTTTCATGCAAGCCCATTTAATTTTAAATACCAAGTTGAATTATATTTTTCATGATTAACTTCCGGTCAAATGCTGCCATCAAAAACATTTTTTGAATTGCCATTTAACATAAAAAAACGAGCTTGTCTATGGGATATTGGGACAGAACGTTCATAATGAAAATCGACTAGTGCCACAATCACTTCCAACAGTTGCGATCACTGATAGATTGAAACTGATTATTCTTCACAAAATAACTAAATTCTTTGTGACGTGAGCACAGGTTTGTTCACAAAATGCGAAATGTCACTATGAAATTTACTATGATTGTTAGTGGATTGTTATGATATGAAACTCAATTGTTTAAGTCATTAGGCAGGTACAGTTTTAGTACTGAATTAATTGTATCATGGCTTATGTGTATTTAAATAAAGTATATTAGTGGGGTTTACAAGTATCTGTGATATATAAGTTCGGAGGATGCTCCCTACTGCTCTTTCACTGCACTCAGCAGTCAGCGCTAAAATAGCGATTTTATGGGGATCAAAGATCAAACAATTGGTAGAGCTGGATAGAGCGTTTATCAAATAGTTCCTTCCTAATTCCTATGCTGTTATTATCTATGGCTGTTATGTTGGCTCCCCTGTCCGCAAAAGCATTAGCGCAAAAGTTTATAAAACATTAGATTTTTTAATGATTTTCGTATTATAACACGCCCAAAACATAAATACACGGAAAAAGAAACGTTAATTAAGCGTGAAAAACTAATAGTTGTTTCAATTATTTCGTTTATCAATTAATCTTAAAACCTGCTGTACAATTTTGGATAATTCGTTTTTTGATTGTTTAACTGTAATTCTGAAAATAAAAAATACCATATCTATCCTTGATCTTTCATTCAATTATACTTACGCAATTTGTTTATTTTTTGTTATACTTTATATTTTGTTTTGTGTTGGGAAACTTAATTTACTAACGCTACTTGCCAGCATAAAAAAGTTAAAGAATACCTAAAAATAATAAATACGTTTCTTGGTCACAAATAAAGACAACAACCTACTTATTTATTACTTTTCTCTATTGACAACAAATTGCAAAAAAGTTGCAGAGCATATAATTGTCTATGCTCCAAATAAATTCATGTTTTAAAATGGCGGTGTACTCATAGCACTATTGCTGTATGTAATGTATAATGTGCGTTTTTTACCTGCTTAATTCAATATTAATTCTACTTTTATAATTATTCTACTTATGCGTTTTAACTGCTAGTTATTATTCAAGTTAAGCATAAGTCTATTGAAAATTATTTGAATGTTGTACAAAAGTGTAGTGAACTCGGTGAGATTGTGATTGTATTTCTAGATTTGTCATGTTACTAATGATACATGAAAACCTGAAATGTCTGTGCATTACAAGTTTAAAAGTGCGTTGGATTACGACACAGTTACATTCGATGGGTTACATATATCAGTAGGCGATCTTAAAGCTGCCATATCGCAGCAGAAAAGAATTGGAAAGACGTCAGATTTTGATCTTCAAATTACTAACGCTCAAACAAAAGAAGGTCTGTATTGGTCATTTAATTTTGTATAACTAGCACACACTGAGCTTTTAATATGGAATAATTTTGATACATATGCTCAATGATCTCTGATTAGAACAATATGTTCATATCAGGTTATTACTCTCATTTATTAATAATATTGTCATGAATACTCGTTTGAAAATACATGCTTTTTATCACATGTACACAACTTAATATATAGGTAACAATCAATGTTAGTATTTAATAGGCTAATAATGCCATTCAGAGTTTTAATGTCAGGGTGTGTGAAAGCACTTTAGATACTAGAGATAGCAGTAAGTACTCTAAATACTGGATATATTATGTTTACAGGAAACATTACTTAATGTTTAAAATAATCATTTCTCTATAAATAAAAAGGAACAAAAGCATACAACAATAATTCTTAAACATGGTACATGTACACAGGTACACCCAGGAATTGAATGGGATATAATGACATGTCTTGATGTCTGGAGTCATCAGTCATTATCAAATCTATCTTACAAATATAGTAAATTAAAGGAAAACACAAAATCTAAACTACTACTGACTTATGCAATTAGTCACGCTATATTGATAGCGTGACTAATTGCATTGCAGCTGATTGCAGCTTTATGAAGAAATTATATAAGGTTTAAGGTGCTCACCTGAGTAAAATGCGCGAAAGCCGTTATTTACTAAGCTATAAAATCGATATTTAAAACACTTATCAAATGCCAGTGCAGTCAACATATTAAAGAATGGTTTGGTAGAACAGTTTCTACCAAACCATTCTTTAATATGTTGACTTTAATTTATATGGATATTTATTTTTTTAATGCAGCAAAGATTAAGTATAGTTGATACGCCGTATGATGATATGCGTGACAGTTCTCATATTCCTTGCTACGCAAACTTCTTACAAGTAAACAAAAAAGAAAGCAAACGAAATAAATTATTTTCTATTGACAAAAAAATGATTTTTCCATAATTATAAACGAAACTGATATTATTTATAATATTAACTGTAATATATTTAATTGACTGTTAATTTTAATAAAGATGAAAATATGTCATAAAAATGTCAGATGCATGGAACGGAACTTTTGTCAATTGACACTGTTGAATCGACATCAAATCGATGAATCGGAGCGGCCTTCTTGTGATCGTAGTGCAACTCGCAATCGTATCAATCCGCCTAGACCGAATTCGCGACCAGCAGTTCATTATTATCGTCTGAGACAAATCAGATTCGGAAACGAGCTCGCAATCGTCGATTTCCTACTGTAGCGAATTATAATATAAAATTAACGATTTGAATAGTTTTTATTCTTTCATTTATAATCGTTTTTATCATTATCTATCTACAAATTACTCGTTTCTTACCAATTTAATTCACAAATCTAAAATCTAAAATCGATCAATCCGATTTCATTTCCTTTACAAGCTAATTCGATATTTTTAAACAATCGATTCATTTTCGTTAGGCAACTTCACTACGATTGTCAACTATTACCTGTCACGCATATCATCTTATGGCGTATCAACTATAGTACTCATTTAAAAAATGGTCTATCAAAATTTATTCCTTGCATCAGTGTTGTTATGGATATCCATATCCGTAACCGAAACTATCGGATATCCGAAATAAAAAAATATCCGTAACCGTAACCGAATCCGAAATAAAAGTTTCGGATAGTTTCGGATAGGGCGGAGTCTAACTAAATACTACACTCGTACGAATTAACTGTGCACTCCGCTGGAATGCGACACCTCTCCCGCTACCTAATGACGTCACAGCGCGAGGTGCACACTTGCACAGCTATTAGTACTTACAGTTCCTTAAAAAATTAATATCCGTAACCGAAACTATCGGATAATCCGAAATAATTTAATATCCATAACCGTAACCGAAACCGATATTATATTTTACCAATATCCATATCCGGATCCGAAATTATATATCCATAACATCCCTGCCTTGCATGTATTCTTGAAGTACACATGTTTTTTTAATGTAAGTTATACCTACTGATGGAGAATTTAAATCTAAACATTTTATACGTTTTTGTTTTTCAAATTATTCCTAAACATGGTCAAATTCACAACAGATAAACACTCGCAGAAGCGAGGCAGCAGTACGCGGTAGGCGTCTCGACATAAGAGCATGTCTCATTTTTCTTTTTATATACCAATAAATTAAGTGTTATAATCATCATGAGATGATGTAATTATTTGATGACCATTTTATTTCAGTTTATGTGGATGATAACACTCTAATACCAAAGAACACATCACTTCTTGTTGCTAGAGTTCCTCTCTCTCAGCAACCTAAAAAACAGTGGGAAGGTGCCAACAGCAACCAAGCTTCACTTCATAAAGATGTCGCTCCTAACAAAGGATTGGCTGATCTGTCTCGCATGGAAGGTAGCGAACAGGATAAAATAAATGCTATGATATCACAGTCCACTTTTGACTACGATCCTAGCAAGTAAGATGCAACAAGTTTTATCTAAAACCATTATTTTATAATTTGGCTCAGGTCCTATTATCTGATAAAGTTGGTGTAGTAGTTAAAATTTTGTGTAGCACAAACAAAAGTTTAACTGAGATAAACAATTGAAAGTAGTTTTTTTTCAATGTCTAACATGCACATAAACCTAAGAAAGCAATATGCAACAGTATTTTTTTAATATATGTATCTGATTTAAACACAACAGCACACTCTAATCCCATGACAGTTTTCTCTCTTTCTGGACAGACACAGCTAGTTTTTAAACTTGAGTGCATTTCTGGTCTACAATTTTTATTTTTATTAAATTGTTTATATTGATAATATCTTTTTTTTATTCTAGTTACCAGAAAATTCGGGGACAGAATCAAAGAGGTCTTGTGCCAACTAATTATATATGTTACAAATGTCAAAAACGAGGACATTGGATTAAAGATTGTCCTGCTGCAAATTCGGTATGTATTTGTAAACCAGAACCCTTATTACTTTCATATTCATTTCATATTGTAATTTATATCTGTTTGTTTCCCAAATAAAGTAAAGTAAAGTAAAATATTGAACTAGTACAAGCAATCATTTCAAGATTGTTAAGTAGACGGAGAGACCTATAATCATTTCTTAAGTCAGTGAAAACTAATCCTGTACTGAACTGAACTCTTAAATTTTTTCATCATTATCATTTTGATCACTCATTGATCAAATGAGCTTGCGTTTCAAGTGAAGTTTAGTTTGTGTTATGCTGTTATTTATAATGAAAGTGGATTATAAAATGTGCCACTGTTTTTCTTTTTCTTTTTAGGGAGATCCTATAGAGATAAGAAGAAGTACAGGAATCCCTCGTAGTTTTATGGTGCCTGTTGAGGGCCCCAAAGCTCCAGGCGCCATGATGACTCCGAGTGGAACCTTTGCTGTGCCAGCAGTTGATCAGTGAGTAATTTTATACTTTTGTATTTAAAGAGTAATATTGCTTGCATATAAATATTTATCCCACCAAAAACATTCAATGTAAAAAAAGCCAAGTCTCTCTATGCAATTCTTCCATCGTAAAAAGTTTTGAGATCACATAGGAGCCAAGTCCTGTTCAACTTAATTTGTAATAATAAATCAATATTTTGTGACTACATCAATAGTTTTGTTTACATTACAATAACAGTGACTTAGCCATGAGCACAAGTTAAAGGTCGTTTGCTCCTTGTAATTACGTGCAAATACCGTTGAATTTATATATTATATATATTATGGACATGATTTTGTAACTGATTGGAATTTGAGGTCACTATGGACTAAACATGCGCCATAGTGCATGTGCAGTTCACTGATCTTGGATGATACCGACTGTCGGTTAAGGTGTCCTGATATTATTTATTATTTACTTTCAACTCCTCCAAATATGCCGTTTTATATTTGTATCTTATTGTGCTCATGGCCAAGTCACTATTATTGTAATGTAAACAAAACTATTGATATAGTCACAAAATATTGATTTATTATTACAAATTAAGTTGAACAGGACTTGGCTCCTATGCGATCTCAAAACTTTTTACGATGGAAGAATTGCATAGAGAGACTTGGCTTTTTTTACATTTAATGTTTTTGGTGGGATCTCATTTATTTTTTGTAGGTCTTTTTCTTTTCTTTAAATAAACAAAATTGCTATAAAAAATATTTGCTTTTTGTACATAAACAAAGAACAAAGTTAACAATGCAGTCAAAATTCATATACCATGTTCTTGTAAAACCGCAAATATAAATTTGTTTCCTATTATTTACTAAGGTATATAATTTATTACCGTTTTTATAATTTTCCCTTTACATGTAGCTAAAAACCTATCTTGGTGCCAAATTTGAAGGTTCTAAGTTTGCTAGAAGTACCTTAGATTTTTGATGATCGGTCAGTGAGTGAGTCAGTGAGTGACAAAATGGTGTAACTTTGATCGCTCATAACTCGTAAACTATAGGTTCAAATGTCATGTAATTTTAAGGCTGAGCTTGTTTTAATACTTACTCTAGGTCATCGAAAACCTAAACCCCTAGCTTTGTCCTTATCTAAGATACAGGGGGGGTGAAATAGCCGCGAAACGCTTCGAGAAAAGAATGGTACGGCCGTGCCCGTTTTGCTCGAGACTTGGCTGGGGCACTGCCGTGCCCTCAGATTTTTACTGGTTTCTAGTGAACCTTAGAAACTTATCTTTTATTGGTAACCTATACATATACCTATACACAAACATAACATGTTGATTAAGGTCTGGTGGGGCAAAAGGGACAATGGCGCGATGGCGCCAGAGAAATAGATGTCCGAAAATAAAAAAAACTACAGACCCTAGCTCCATGGTTACTTTGCTAATAAATACCATTCTAGATACAATCACAAAATTAAATAAAAACACCAGTAACGTTAGTTTAAATTATATGAGTTGGTGTGACAGAAACAAAAAAATCAGCTAAATGATTTGTAAAACTCGTGTTTGCGGCAGCTTCTTCCATGTGAAAAGTTTTATTGCGCGTAGTAGGTGTTCATTATGGTAAAAAAAAATTTTTCCTAGCATACTAAATTAGTATAATTTTAAATTTTATTGAATAGATTAAATACTTAACCTCCTATTCATTTTATTCATATTTTTCATGATCATAATAGGAATTCACATTACGTAGCAAGAACCTAAAACATTATTTCTAAAATGTAGTATTTTGCTCTAGCCCCAATTGACCCTATAAGTGACTTTTCCATTACAGCGAAGCCTATTTGGCTTCAGAAAATGCAGGAGGCGCGGATACGCCAACCAACGCGCCCGCAGCGCCTGATATGAACATACCCGATGAACTAATCTGCAGCTTATGTCGAGATTTACTCACTGACGCTGTGATGATACCGTGTTGCGGGAACTCGTTTTGCGATGAATGTAAGTAAAAAAAACACTGGCCTAGTGCGAGTCGGACTCGCGAACGAAGGGTTCCGTACCACCGTCGTATGAGAGCCCCCTTAAATATTCATTTTATGTGGTTTTTAGTATTTGTTGTTATAGCGGCAACGGAAATACATCATTTGTGAAAATTTCAGCTTTCTAGCTATCACGGTTTATGTGATACAGCCTGGAGACAGACAGACGGACAGACAGACGGACAGACAGACAGCGGAGTCTTAGTAATAGGGTCCCGTTTTACCCTTTGGGCACGGAACCCTAAAAAGTATTTAATGAGAGACGATAAACACTTTATTGAATGAGGCACTTGTGGCTATGTTCAAAGAGTATGGTATTATTTCGATACAATAAAATAAATTGTCAAAGTTTCATATAATTTATAAATCAAATCACATTTAAAATAGATTAAAAAATCTTAGTAATGATTATTTACTTTTTATAGGTATACGAGGCGCGCTGCTGGAATCTGAAGATCATGAATGTCCAGACTGTCGTGAGAAAGAAATTGCACCGACTACCTTAATACCTAATCGGTAAGAATTTTATCCATATATGTTTATAAAAAAATATGTACCTGATCAAGGAATTCCGGTTATTTATCAGTTTAGTTAAAAATCCTAAGAAGTATATGTATTTTTTGTGTTTGCCTAGGTTTTTACGGAATTCGGTGTCTTCGTTCCGTAACCAAACGGGCTATAGTAGGCGCACGCCTCATAGACCTGCTGCGGCGCCCGTACAGCAGCAGCATGCGCCTTTAGGTAAAAGTCTGTTAATAATAGGCTAGTTGACTAATTTTGAAAAACTTTAATTCATTACCATAAACTGAAAAAAAATAAATGTAAGAAACACCATCATTTACAGTATGTATAAAATTTGCGTTTTCATAAAGTGGATTTAAATGTATCTCGAAAATGCTCAAAACTGTCATGGTGTCTTGAATGACGTCACGCCGTCTAAAACAATCCTATTATTTAGTTAAAATGTTAAAAACATAAATGACGCTTCTGACATGTTTCGCACGGCGTGACGTCACGCATCTGATTGGTGCTTTTTGACACGTGACTGAATACCTAATTTTGCTTAATATATTTTCCGAAAATAAGAATAATCTTTTATTTTTATTATTAACAATTGTACTTTTTTAAATCTTTTCATCAAAGTTATTCATTGGAAACTCTTAAGAGGGTAGATGGGCTGCGCGAGAATTGAGAAATAGGTATTTGAAGAAAGTATTGCCGTCGCGATGGGCCCTCGCGACCGGGGGCGGAGCTTGGCGCGGTGTCAATGTGAGAGTGAATAGGTAGTCTGTGTTTGTGTGCGTAGCTCAGTAGCGCGCTTCTTCGTCCGCCCGATTTTAAAGGATTCACAATTACTAATATCAAGTATAAGGGGCCGATGCCGCTATTTTAAGTCAGTGAGTGGCAGGTTAATGAACTTTCCAGTGTACTTGTTATTTTGCCTAATTTTCGTATTCAGATAAGAACAGTCACTATCAATCCTACAATGACAACAGTGGCAAGTAGGTGTACATTAGTCATTACTAAAATTATCTGAATACAAAAATTAGGCACAATAACAAGTACACTGGAACGTTCATAAACCTGCCACTCACTGACTTAAGATAGCGGCATCGGGCCCAAGGCCAATTGCACGTCACATGCTGGAAGACTTACTTCGTTATTTTGTTATGTGGAACCCCAAGGGTTTATTTTTTTCAGTTATATTACAATAAATGACAGTCGGATACCAAGAAACTTACCTGTAAGAACAAGGATGGAAATGACACAATAAATGTACATATTTATTACTTGGCTACGGCCGGTCCCGGCTTCGCTCGGGTATTTAACTAACATAAACACACACTGACACCCTTCTTTTTACGTCGGGTTACTAAAAAAAGTACATTATAAAATTTGATTGAAAATTATGAATATATTTATTATTATTCGTAAAAAAAATATTTTTGTTTCTAATTCACTCTATCCATTCCGAGCGGAGTGAGCAGCAACCACACGACTTTTTTTTTGGATAATTACATTTTCGTTATAGGTATCTTTCGAATTGACTAATCCAAAAAGTTATACAGGGTGGGGAGGACAATATGATCATAAATTAAACTTCGTATAAGTCATGATATTCCCAACCGTCACACAAAAAATCAAATGAATATATCCAGTAGTTTAGCCACAGGAAATTATTTTTCAGTTTAAGTATTTTCTACATGATGTATTGTAAACAGCTGAGCGCGCTACAAGTTAACGACACACGTTGCCAGCTCGCTACTTTAAAAACCTATTTTCTCAAAATAAGAGTCATAAAGCGTGTCGTCACAGCTAAATAATAAAAAATGCATGCGAAAGTTATTACTTTCCTGTTACGCACTCATGTCAATCGCAAAATATGTATGTGCGAAAGAGATAGGTAAGTTTGCTTGTTTCTACTTTGCTTACTTGTCGACGTGTCTAGGTCACGCGGTCAGTGTGTCACCGGACCTCCTTCCTGCTGTGACGCGTTTTGTTTTCCTTTGGAATTTCGGATGCGCCCGCGCCCGTTTGAAGTCGCCGCGCGAGTGTTATCGTATCTTTGTTGTTGTGTTGTGTTGTGCGAAATTTGACGCTTTGTTTTAATAGTGACAGGACACATAAACGTATTATAGGTACTTAGTTAAATAGTGAAGTAAACTTTGCGAAATTAGACGCTTAATACTTGGTGTTTCAAGGTTATTCAGGTGTTTCAAGTGTTATTATTAAATAATCATGCCTCGTTACAATTATACCGCTTCGGAATACACCGATATGATTTTAATTTATGGGGAGTGTCACGGTAATGCCGCTTTAGCTGTACGGACATACCGTGAGAGGTATGAGAACACGCGTATGTGTCCGACCCACGGGCGTACTATTGTACAAGCTGTCCAGAGGATACGGGAAAATCAATCCTTGATCCCGCACGTAGATGGTGCTCCTCCACGTGCAAATGTGATTTCAGACGAAAGAGTAATTAATTATTATGATCGCAATCCGACGTCCAGTCTGCGTAATGCAGGTCGACATTTTCATGTAAATCACAAAACCATTCAAAAAGTTTTGAAACGTGACAAACGCAGACCTTACAAGTACAAGAAAGTACAAGCATTGTTACCGAGAGATAAACCAATAAGAGAAACTTTCTGTCGCTGGTTGGAAACCAAACATCTCGAGAATCCTGACTTCCTGTACAATGTGCTGTGGACTGACGAGAGTACATTTACAAGGAATGGTTTATGGAACCGACAGAACCTTCGGTACTGGAGCCGCGTGAATCCGCATCTAGTACGGGAGTCTTCGCACCAGTACAGATTTGCGGTCAATGTGTGGGCTGGCATACATAGGAATACCATTATTGGTCCGGTGTTTATTGATGGCAATTTAAATGCTGTAAAGTTCATTGAACTCCTCGATGGATCCGTTTCCGAGTACACGGACGAACTTTCGCTGGACGTGTACAGGCAGATGTGGTACCAATTAGATGGAGCACCAGCTCATTCAGTGGTGTCTGCAAGAGAGCGTTTGACTCAAATGTTCGGACAGCAGTGGATTGGCCGTTTTGGACCAGTGCGGTGGCCAGCGAGGTCACCAGATCTCACGCCCCTGGATTTCTTCCTGTGGGGTCACATAAAGAATGAGGTATACTCAACAGAAGTTACCACCGTTGAGGAGTTAAAAGCTAGAATAGTAATATCTTTTAATAAATTGAAAGAAATGGCTGCTAATGGTGACCTATTATCAAGAGTGAGAAATAACATTATACGTCGGTGTAGTTTATGTATTGAAGAAAATGGCGGACATATTGAAAATAAAAAAATTTAATGACTGGCGACATAATTATGTGATCGAAAAGTGATTATGAATAATAAATTGATTAGTGAATAACTCGCGCGTGAATGATGCCTGACTATTTGGTTAATATTCTGTGATTTGATTTGTGTAATTGAAAAAATAACAATAATGGCGCCAAACATTACTTCGCTGCGTCGCCGTCGGCCACAGCTTTATCATGAATGAAACCAAGCTGCGTTGCCGTTCTTATCGCCGGTAAGTGTACCAATTTTATACATGATGTTTTATTTTGTTTGCAGTTTTAAGCTATTTAGTTTGTTAGAAAAAAATGGTTTTTTTAATTTCGATGTTCGGATTTATTTGATAGTTGACAAATGTTTCTATAAACCAGTACTGCCAGTGTTTTCATTTAAAGTCATATTGTCATCCCCACACTGTATAACGGTAATGAAGCAGTCTTGAATATGAAGTATTTTATTTTGATATAATAAGGATTAATACAAAGGTACAAAATATAAAGATGCTTTTCTAGAACGTCATAAAAATAAGTTTTTTTTTTTTTAATAAAAAGATACACTTATTGTGACATGACTGTAATAGTTAGACATAATGCTGTTCCGACAGTTTTTGTAGACAATGATATGTTTTGCAAAATCGTAGTAACTTTTTTTATTCTATCATCAATAGTTTTAGCAGCGCACGCGATGAAAGGATTTTTCTAGGCCAATTTTTTACGACTTGGGTAAAAAATTTTCGATCCTTACTAAGTTTTAGTAAGGATCTCTAATCTTTTCTAGCAAAAAATGTAGCATACATATTTTGTTACTCAAGGTGAATGTAGCTTTCTAAAGGTGAACGAATAATGATTTAAAAACTTATTTTCCTATTCCGGACGACGCGACGGCTAGTTCAAAAACGGAAACAATGTAAAAATCGGTCCAGCCGTTATCGAGTTATAAATGGTGTAAGCAACACGATTTTTGACTTCTTTTAACACTATAATATAGGTATAGATTTACTTGATAAGAACATAGTCTGGTCAATTTATACATCCGAGGTTAAAATATTTCACACCCAGCTGAAAATTAGGATTGTTTAAAACACCATTATAAATTAAATGTAAATTAATGAACATCTACCAATTTTCAGCTGCGTGCGAATTATTGAAACCTCACCTGTATTTTTTGGTCTAATTTGACCGGACTAAGCAGTCATTATTTTATAAACTCCCCAGTTAATCTGTCAAGTTAAGAGCAAAATTATCACACCAAGCAGTAGGTTACGGTTTATATTTTTTCAAGAGACTCTTTGGACAATTTCAATTGAAAAAATAATAGTTAATTATGAACCATAAAAATGCCATAATTGTTATTTCGTTGTCTCTTAAAAAAGAAGAATACATAATAAGCATCAATTACACTTTTCAGTAAATCAGTATAGGATAAACGTCGATATCAGCTAACATCACTATAATATCGATAAAAACTTCGACACTTTTTACTTCCCTAATTGTGTACGTTTTAGTCTAACCGTCCCTCACCTCTCGTCTCCCCCCGAAGTGTGCGATAGGGACAACTGCAGCTCAGAACGAATTTACCTACAAAAACTATGACCGATCGACGCGACGTTTCGTATTCCGCTGTTTTTTCCTCGAAATCTAAGCCGATTAAAATGTCTGAATACGTAGGTAAAAACGGGGTATTTTTTTGGGTTTTTGGATCGTCATATTTATGTAAGTAATAGATTTAAAAAAAAAAAAATATAATAATAGGGACATGCCTTCAGTAGGCCTACATTTTTAGAAATAAAAACGATTACTCTAGAGGCATTATCCAGGAAGGGAATAGAGGAATACGTTTGTATGGAAAAAATGCAGCCCGTCTACGCTCTTAACCATACAATTTGCTCCTATTGGATGCAAGCCTATTAGCAAAATAAGATTAGACGCTAAAAGATGGGTGTTATAAGATAAACGTGTGTGTTTTTCTGAGGCCTCATAGCGTCCTAAAGAATAGGCCATTTTCATGTTTTTTTTAAAGTATTGTTATTGATATTGAACATACCTAAACTCTTAAGTGCGGAGTGAGACCCCCTAGTATTGCACCAACTCTATTTAAAATGTTCTTACCTATAATTTATGAAAATTATTTAAGCCGCGTATCGACTTCGCGCTCCAAGAGGGCGAACATTGGCGCGCGTTCCGGCCGCGCGAAATGGCTACCATTTTGGAACGCGCGCCAATGTGTTTGTTGGAACGCTCTAACTTGGAGCGGCCCGTTCCATCTAGAGTCGGTTTTTTACCGCGCATCAAAGGAAGCTCAGTTCAACCGAACACTGGAACAGTTGCCACGCGCGCCATGCGCGCTTAGTTGATATCAATTAAATATTTGGAGCGCAATCCGCGGAACGCAGTCTTGGCGCGGGTGTTCATGGCACGCGCGCCAGGAGCGCATAATCTCAATCTGGTTTATAAAAATGAATTATATTTTTATCTGTAACAAACAGTACTTAAGTATGTTATCTTCCAGAACCTCCTCCAGTTCCACAAGTTCAGCCATCGCCGAATGGTCTTGCTCAGCCTGGCTCGAGTAGTGGTTCGTATACTTTTATTATTACAAACTAACAATTTTTTCGTGCACTAATATTGAGAGAATGAATTGGTTTATTTGATTTTTATTTAATATTTTGGTTTAAAATCACTAAATTGTCTTTTTTAACTATTTTGTTACTAATGAATCTGGAATGTTTTGACTTTGAGAATTACATACGGACACCATAAAACGCAATATATAATACTCGCGGTTTCTGAAAAGATAATGATAAATATCGCATCGTAAATCTATCTGCTACTGGTGTCCAAAAGACCAACACCCAATCACAGTGCTGGACATGAGCTTTGACAGGCATATTATACTTTTAAATTGATACATTTTTTATACAGTACACTGTATACAATTTCTGAAATTATTAAGAAATTGTTATTAAAGCAGGTATTGTTTTTATAAGAGGATAACAGATTAATCAATATATGTATTTTAATCGATTATTACGCAAGAATTTAAGTAGAATATTATGGTCTGACTTTATGAAGTCAGACCATAATATGTTAGGTCAGGATTCATGAATCCTGCATGTTTTGCGAACTGTGTTTTTGCGTTTGAATTAATATACATATATTATGATATTAATTAGAACTGGAAAAGCATTACATCTTAATTTAAACCAAGCAGGCGATTCGTACATCTTCACAATTATCATGGGTATACACAAAACTTTTTAGTTTGTAAAGGTTTTGCCATTGAAATCACGCTATATCATGATACCTGACTTTGTCGGTAAATAAAGTTGCATGGGGGTCATATTGTTTGCATTCACGAAATATTCAATCATCTATTTAATTATTTTTAAAGTGTCATCTGCGATAAATTATTCTTTCGTTTGAAGTCGGTTTTGCATCGGCCGTTTACAGTTGATTAATGTTATTATTTAATGCTTTGGTTTTGCTACGAGTCTCTTCAGCACCGGTCATTTCTAATTATGGACAGCATTAGCTAATAAAATGAAGTAATTTTGAAAGGCGTTCTTATGAAAAAGTTTTGTAGTCTGCAATAAGACTTAGTGTTGCGTTGCGTTGTCTATGAAGAAGGGCGTGTCGGGGCGGGCGCGGCGTGCGTGGCTCAGGCGAGCGGCGGCGGCGCGGCGGAGGAGTCGGACGGCTCGGCCGACGACAACATCACGCTGACGTTGCCGGCGGCCCACCGCGCGCCCGCCAAGCCCGCCAAGCCCGCCAAGCCCGCGCTGTCCGACCGACACCGACACCCGCGCTACGGTACACACCACCGTGTTCGCATGCCCGCCAGACTTGTCTGCATGCTTTTATGGGCTCCTACCACCGACATTTACTTAACCATCACTTTTTATTGTTTTTAGCACTTTGAGTTAATCTGCTAAATTATACGTATTTGTTTAGAACTATCGCAACTATAAAAATATTTTCGAGTTGCTAGTTCTTAAATATTTCACAATGCGAATGATTTACGGCTGACGTTTTAACTATGTCAAAAGTTTGTGGTAAGCTCCATATTTACTCGTTTTGTATTGATGATTTAGATGTTCTGAAGTTTTTACTAACACTGCTAGTAACATTTAATTACTGCTTTATTCAATCGGTTATGGAAAAGTAGTTCGTGCTATGTAGGAGTTGAATGTGAATACAGTATGTTCTGAAATTAGTTGGACGCTTCCCTGACTTAGCTATTTTACATGTGTTCTAACAAATGTCAATATAAATTAAAGGTCATATCCAAGATTTACTATATATGTATAACATCTTAGATGTTCTTGTTTCAGGACCACCACCCTCGGGTATGAAGCCACCTGGCATAGAAACTCCTGCCAACATGTTGATGAATGTAAGTGTGTGTAACAAATGAGTTTTAGCTGTGTTTATCTTTCAGGAATTTTATTTTTTAATAAGTACTCTTTTATGTAGATGCCGAGAATTGATGAACAGAGAGCTAGTACGCCTACAATTGATGAGAGAAGAGATACCATGCCTAACCAGGTAATTAATACTTATTGTTTTAAGAGATTAATGCGTTCTGCAATCTTAATAGTGTATAAAATAATTTTAAATTTAGATCTTTTTTATAGATAATTTGAATTCTTTATCTTTACAGGTAGTGTTCAACCGCGGAGCTCCACCACCTTTCATACCAGGTGTCCTACCACCCCCGCGGCGCTACAAGTCAGTTCTAATAAAGCTTTGTTGAACTTATTTCACGATACAGTTTAATGAATAAAAAATTAATGTCTTATATTTTAACAGCTCGCCGTTTCGCAGAACATTGGGTTCAAGCGGGCCCAGACCATATAATAATCGCTACCCTCCGGAGCCTTATCAGCCGCCCCCTCCTGGCATTAAGGACTCTCCGACTAACGGGTACAGTACACTTTATTTTAATTCTTATGGTTTTAACATCGAATCGGAGACTTCAGTCGTAATTTTTATTCGTTATGTTTTATTGGTTGTCATTTAAATGCTTATCCTGGCATTCTAATTTCTTTCTATTAAAGAAGTAGTCCAACGCTGTAAAGTGTTATTCGCCTTGTAAAAGTTCCAATTGAAAATGATAAGAGCCTTGAGATGTGAATTTAACAGTTTAATGAATTTGACGGTCGTCTCCTTCGATGGATAAAACCCGTTCGTGAATTGGCGACATCGTTTCTCTAAGGACGGATACGTCTGTTGTCATAGGCACGGAGAAGATCCTCTGGAGGCCTTTAACCGAATGATTCGCGAGAAAGAGATGCGAGCGAAGCGGCGCGAGGAGGAGCGCCGGCGCGCCGTGTCCGGGTCGCGCAGCACGCGCTCGCGAACCCCGCGCTCGCCACGCTCGCAGCGCTCGGCACGCTCCCCGCGCTCGGCACGCTCCCCGCGCACCCCGCGCTCGCCCCGCTCGCCGCGCGTGCCTCGCTCGCCTCGTCTCCGATACTCTAGGTTCGTTGATAGTCCGCATTTTTGCACGTCAGTTTCTGTAATGTACTTTTTTCGTTGACGTTTTATTTATCGTCTCTGTTTCATTATGTATGTGCATGTGCTTGCTTTATGTAATGCATGAGTGGATGTGCAGATTGTGTAGTCGCTTTTCGCTCTTCCAGTTATCCTTTACGTTAAATCAATTTTTTGTCGCATGTCGCCACCTATATACGAATTATGTTGTAAATGTAACTAAAAGTTAGTTATTTAGTTGTGTTATAATGGTCTGGTAAATATCTAAATAATAAAGATCTGTTATTTTTTAGGGTGCAAAATTATTAAATATTTATTTTTATTTTACAGATCGCGTTCAATCTCACGTGGACGGCTGCGACGGTCGCCCTGGTCACCGCGACGCCGACGTACTCGTGAAAGGACACTATCACTAACAAGGTGAGGACCAATGTTGTTACTAATTTAAATGAAACTATTCATTAAAAGTACAATTAGTTTTACGTATGTTGGATATCGAGATTTGTGGAGTGTGTGATCAGTAAGTATTGTGTTTGTCCAGGTCGCCGTCCCCGCGGCGCCGGCACCGCTCGCCGCTACGCTACCGCTCGCCGCTGCGCTCCCCGCTGCGGTCGCCGCCGCCGCGCTCGCTACCGCGCTCGCCGCTGCGCACGCCACTACGCTCTCCGCTGCGATCACCGCCGCGCTCGCCGCTGCGCTCCCCGCCCCGCTCACCTATTCGCTCACCTTTACGAGCCCCCATGCGATCACCGCCGCCGCCAAGGAATTTGTCTCCTCATCGGTTAGTACATAATATGTAAGGCATTAACTTCTACTTAACTGTTTTTAAAATGTGTATTTGTATTCAGAACTCACGTATCAGTCAAACTAGTTTACAAAATACTAAGCAAAAAAAGAGAAAAAATAAACGGTTTCACGAGCAAAAGTAAAAAAAAATAATTCATAATTTTTTCTTTTGACAGATATGCTGGTGTTTACGATGAACTGTTGTCCCCGCCCCGACGTATTGTTGAGCCGCCCTACGGAGCCAGGTACGATTGTAACAGTCTAAATAGTGTCTTCATGCGCCCTTTACCAGCGTCTAAGAGAATGTGTTTGTTCGTTGATGTTATGAAATTGCTGAGCGGATTGAACCTGTGTTCGCGTTTCAGTGTTAAAGGTCAACGGACTAATTTAACCTTTTATTGCATTATTTTTATTGTGTTAATGTAAGCCTTTTAAATATGAATATTTGTTTAAATGTATTATATTTTCATGAAGCAAATAAACGAGGTATCAAAACTGCAATTTAACTGGTGTGATATTAAACAATTTGTCAGCCTTGTGGTAAGTACGCAGTGATATAACGAATGGTTTATTGACCTTACGTCAGTCAATCTATCTCCGAAGCTGTGATAAGGTAATTTAAGGTTATTGTTACTGTGATAAAAACTTTTTGGGAAACACGATTTCAAGTAAGAAAATAAAAAAATGTAACATTGAAATAGTTGCATTACCTAAATAACAACATTAACACAATGAGTATCTAACTAAATTAATACCATTCATATCGATAACTAAAATACCACTAAAGAATTCGCGTCGCAGAATTCGTATTGTGGTACCTTTAGACTGATTTAAATAATTAAGGCAAAAGAGACATTCTCGGTAGTGATCCGGCCAAACTTATTTTAAAGACAGGGCTATGATTGGCAACTGAAAGACCTGCTTTGCTACCGAACATAATTTTCCTCATCCTCCTGGTAATGCATTTATGTATCTTGTTTCCACGAATTTAAGGGGTATCCAAATTCACAAACAAAGCTACAGATATAGCAACAATCGTTTTACGATCCAAGAGTGACGACTACTTAATCTGGGATCCCTATGTCGAATCTAGAATTAGATCCAGTGTACACACTTAATGAGACATTTTTTGGGTGTCACTTTAATGTTAATGATTGACGGCTTGTCTAATAAAATGGGCATTATTTTGAAAACATGCTATGCTCTTGTGTGCCCCAAATAATCCGTCAATTTATTTAACTCCATTTTCGTTAAATACGTGGTTTTGCTGTCTTTGTGCACTGTCACATTGGGTTGGAAGAACACTTGAAATCGTGTATTTATTATGAAATGTCAAATTACTTTGTAATTGCTTAAGTTTATTTGTTTTGTTCCTGATAGTCTGATAAGTAGTCTTATATGGGTAATGTTAAAAATAGACCAAGGACAACATTTTGTTAAATGCTTTACAAAAATAATTAATACGTTATGTGCCGTATTTAGAGACGTTCTTTTAACTTCGCTGACCAATGTAAAGAGCATTGATGTATTGCCCTGTGGTCGATAATTGGAATGTGGCCTAAACGTACTTTGACTATATATAATAATAATAATAATTATTATGATGATTGTCATTGTCACATGCATATTATGTAAAAGAAAAGTCCAAATTATTTATTAGGAACCGTGAATCTTGCCATACTTTTGAGTATCAGTCATGTTTTTGACACTCATGTTTTACATATCTGTAAAAATGGGATAGGCGATAATTTTATTTATTTTGAGATACGCTGGTTATTAGTTACGTTCTTAATAACTGATACCTTGTTCGACTGAAACCTTGTTCAAATAAAGCGGAAACGAAACGAGATGTGTGGATACGAGCGGCATAGCGGACAGGTTACTTTACCCAAAGTGGAGCAGAGTGGTGTAGTGCAAGGAGAGGTCTTCTCCGCTCTGCTCAACCGTTTTTACTGAAGCTGAGCGGAGACGACACATGTATATTATGAAAGTCTATTGTTTGCTTTAACACATCTTGTCTCCGTTCGTTTCTATACGCTTTGGTGGAAAGCGGTCTTTAATAACGTGACTGTATCCGGTAGATTTTAAAGTGCAATATGTTTTCTGATGTTATATTACTAGACCAGCTATTAGAATTGGAAACGTTTATATATACATTTACTTGCAGATTCACTGTTGTAAGCCAAGGAAACAAGTATTAGTTTAAGTTAAGCACTTGCTCTCTTATTTGTTATTAATATGTGACTTTCTGCAGAACTATATTTTTAAAGGGACCTTATTTAAGTTTGTCATAGTAAAATTATATCAGCAATTTTGATTAAATACTGTTTGTTTCTACTTATTGTTATTCATATCATAACAAAAATAATCATCAAGTCACCGCGTAGCAATCATTGCAAGGGCTTAAACAAGACGTTACTAGAGTTTATCTTGTACCTGAATAGGCTAATATTTAGTATTTAAAGGACATCTCTACTATTGAATGGTTGAATTATACATGCAACGATTAAAGAAAAGTTTAAGTATTAAAGTAGTCTAATTTAAAAATTAAATTGCACTAAAGCGCAGTTTTACCTTAGTACAGTTAAAAGTAAAATCATAATTTTTGTACTGCATTTTCTAAAGCATTTTTAAAATGTGTGACTGAAAGTCAATTGTAATATTTAACTGTGATGAATACAATTTATTTTCTCATACATTTGTTTTTTATTTCCTGTTATTGCCACGGTTTTATTATATATTCCTTGTGAAATGGAACCTATGTTGTTTAAGTTGTGTTTTTTTTTTGTATTATGTAATAAATTTATGCATGTAAACAAATATTCGATGATAGTTCCCTATAAATTAGTTGACAATTCGAAAAGAGGGACCAAATGTTTTTATTATTTGTAGTTAAGTCTTTCTGGTTTTATAGAAAGACATCGATAATTATGTACCCATTCTATTGAATTGTATGTATTTAAATATAATCTTTCGAGTTCTTTACAAAACTGTAATGTATCTACATCCGGTAAAATTACCTTATCTGTAGTTTTCATATATTAAGTTAGTTACACACAACATCTTTCATATTACAACTGAGATAGCTGAGAACAAGATTTACCTTTATTCGGTTTTCCTGCATCAAACCTAGTACATACTCTGCAAAATAACGCCGTTCTGCAACAAACCCTAAAACAGTTTAATTCTTAATACGAGAGCGCGCCAAAACTCATATATATATTTTTTTGTAAAAGCAACATTTTATTTTAAAATCCATCAAGTTGACTAAATTTTATATTATTTTCTCTATCTTTAATTTAACCATAGTAAATACTACTAGTTAGTTGAACCGACTTATTCTGCCGAGTACGAGTGATACTGGTAAAGACGCCGAATATGCAGAGAACCGCATTGTAAACGAGTACTCGGTGCATCCTTGTTGACTACATTATGGTTATTTGTATAACAATTAACGTTTTACGGACTTTCAGTTTCTTATTGTATTATGCGACACTTCTCTGATCTGTATTTTGTAGTGACTATGTAGTATCTGGTTTTTTATATCGTGGTCAAATTGTAGAATTGATCACTCCATGGTATGATAGCATCATGGAAAAATTTATCCATTTTGCCATTCCATGAGATGCTTTAATTTGTGTGCACGTTGGTATGTTGTTAATTTGAATTTTTTTTTTCCAGTGTAACGTATATCTTAATAATTAAGAATAAAAACATCTAAAATATAATTATTATTAATTCTAATTACTTATAAGTAAAGCGTGTAAGATCATTTTAGATTAGATTTAATTATTTGCTATTTAAATGTCCATTCTAAGAAAATGTGTTTTTCATGTATCTATATGAAGACAAGCAACATCTCACTAATTATTTTAATTTTGTTAACTTGTTTGCTTTTTATAGTGCCGATTTGTTATTTCTCTTTTATGTTAGAGCAATTTGAAATGTAAACATTTATGTAAACTTATCAGTGATTGCATACATATTAACTAAAATATGTACAGTTAACTTGTTAGTCTGCAGTCCTGCATTATTATAATAGTCTAAGATCCCGTTAAGACCGACCTTTACCGAGATGCTTATTTAATGAAACGTATTTTATATTTAATTTAATATGTCAATAAATATAATGCATATGGGTTGCCTAGCAAATTTCAGTCCAGAGTATATTTAATTAATAATTAAAAAATAAAATATTTTTAAACATTTCACCGGTGTGATTATTAGATAAATTCTATACCAATCGAAAGTATGAAGCCCATAGAATAAGCAAACGTTAGGTTGCCTATTCTTTTCCGGTCACAACTATAGGGTTGCCATAGTATCTACGAGACTAAAATATAAAAAAATATTTTATTTTTTAATTATTAATTAAATATACTCTGGACTGAAATTTGCTAGGCAACCCATATGCATTATATTTATTGACATATTAAATTAAATATAAAATACGTTTCATTAAATAAGCATCTCGGTGAAGGTCGTTCTTAACGGGATCTTATACTATAAGATATGATGTTGACCAATGTACAGTTTATTGGTCAACAACATAGCTTATATTTATTGTTTAAATTTAATTGAATAAAATGTGTAATTGAAATAAAACTACTTTTACGGATTTTATCGCGGTTTGTATTTTGATTTTAGTTCCCGACGATTCGACACCTTTGCAGGTATCATGGTCACGGGCAGACCATCCGTAAAAGTAGTTTTATTTCAATGTCTAACATTCGTGTAAACCTCAGAACTCAATGTAAAATGTGTAAGTTTAGTCTAATTCAAACTCAATGGTGGATGATGTACGCTGCGCAGTGCTGTGCCCCGCAATCCGCTGTCGCAGGAATTAGTAACTGCGCACATTCACGCCTATTGTCCAAAGCCACCATTTAGTTTGCATCTTGACTATAAAGCCTGGTTTACATGACGCAAGTTTCATGCTTCTGGTATAAAATAATTGCATAGCAATAAAAGACTGGCATCGTCGAAACAATTTTGACACATTATTGATCTTCAAGGCAGTTTTGCACTCAAACTGTTTATGGTGCAAAACATCACATACAATAATTGTTTATGTCATTCTTGTATTTAACTTAATGTTTTTTTTGCTAAGAAGAATGGTAGAGAAAAAAGTATCGAAGTAGCCCTTGTGTTGTGCAGTTCCATTTAGTTTGATAAAAGAAACAGGATTATTCTCCGAAAACAAAACTCTTTCTGAACAGTCATTTTCATTTGCCCATATATAATGTAATAATCTAATCCGCTAAAATAAGTATTCAGGTACTGCAAACAAGACTAAAGCCTGATTTAGACGGTGCAAGAAATAGCGTGCGAGTTGCGGTACATTGCCGTCTACGATCCATCTCTTATGACACCATAGCCGCGCGGCCCCTCAATGTACCGCAACTCGCACGACATTTCTCGCATCGTCTAAATCAGGCCTTACTTCTGTTAGGATTTGCATGCAATTATTCAACGCCTTTCAATTCTGAAATTTCTTGAACCAGACTAAACAATGTTGCTTTTAAAAATTATACAATGTGTCAGGGGCAAAAATGTTTTTGTATATTTTTTGTTTCAACTGAGTTTCTGTGTAAATCCAAACCTGTAAATTAGAAATGTATAGATTCCAAACACAATGTTAATTTTAACAAATATTTGTTATTCATTCAAATTTAATCCGTATATGAATGTATAAATTAATTATATAAATACAATATAAAATTTTAGTAAAAGGTAGTTATGGCAATTTATTGTTATATTGCATTTTGAAATGAACACTTGTATTTATTGTAGCTATATCGTTTGTTTGTATAACATTTTTAATTTGATATTACATAGTGTTTTACTAAAATAATTACTGTTAATTTGCTATTTTAAGACAGTTTCATCTGAAATGCTTTTCTAGAGAAGAAGACGAGTTGTCGCTCTATGTTGCTGAAAGAATTCTCCGTGAAGACGGGAAAGGCTGCAACAACAGACTGCGGGTAAACTAGATCTAAATATGAAAAGGAATGTATTATTTTCAGGGCAGCACTGTGTGTAACTAAAGGGTTACTTTATCAGTTTTAATTACCAGCTTCGTTAGAGTCGTAGTGACTCTCCAATCTTCTACTTTGAGTCCCTACGATTGGGCTCAATATTAACCTGCTCGACACTTGTGTCAGGGACAGGAATTTATAAAAGATATCAACCGCTTCCGCCTTAAAATAAAAGCGACGTCAATTTAATGTTATTACATATGTTTGGTCGACCGTACCTGCTATTACCCTGAGTTGTAAATAATTTTAACTCCATTATTGTATTCTTTCTTGTCCCAATGAATAACTTTTGTAACAGTAGTTGCATTACTTTGTGTCATTCAGAGAACAGTGATTACACGTATACACAGATGAAATTCTCTTATGTAAGTGTCCAAAATTATGGCTTATTCCACATTCCCTAAGAATCACCTAGGGCAAAATAGGATCAAAGAAATGGACGTCCAAGGAAGGATTCCCCCTTGGATGTTACTAATCACTAACTACTTGTAACCTAATAACTAGCATTTATAATAAATAATTTTACACAAGCAAACCAAAAATATTTCTTACCATGCTTGTGTATATTATTTACCTACATAAAGTAATATGGTCCATTGTGTGTCCGAAAAGAGTGTAGTGGCGATTTGTCCAAACAGAGAATTCTGATTGTGTCGACCTCCGTGGTCAAATGACTTACACACCAGTTTTAAAGGTGTTTCCAATATAGGTCCCGGGTACGATCCCCGGACGTGTCAATGTGCAAAACCACTTTTCTACATTGTGGCTAATTTAGATGTTTGGTGTAGGTGTACCTTCGATATCTCATGATTTCATAAAGAAGTTCTTTTGCTAGTAACTTTAGCTTCGAAGCATTGCATCTGATGCTGTCCACATTTATACGTTTATCTATTAATTGTACATAATTTTGGTGACTACTCCGTGCAGTGCAGTCATTAGCTTCGTTCTTAACTGGTTTAAAAGTATGTAGGAACAGTAGGATCATAGGTACAATAACAAGTCTACTTCAGGAGAGCCTGAATCCTTTCAATCTGTTATTTGATTTCATAACTAATATCATGCATATGACAGTTATTAGGTTATAATACTATCTTTTGTATAGAAATTAAGTAGTGTTTCTGAGGAATTACTTAGCCTCAGTGACAAGGGTTTTTCAAGTTTCTTTCTAAAATTACCTTCTTTTAAACTAAATAGTGATTTTAGAACATATATATTGTGTTTACGATAGTATTAAATCTGTCAATATTTTACATTAACTTCTCCAATAAAATAATAATAACTTAAATACCAAAACAAAATATCATAACCATCTAATCGTAAGTTCTTATTAACAATGTAAATTGATGTCGTTTTTTATTTTTACATAATCTTTAAAAAACATAGATTTTTCCAGAAGGGTAAAAACATAACACTCACATGTGCAGATTTATTAATATATTGTTTCTTATCATAGGTTTGCTTCTTAGATAGTACAGTAATGGGTTCGATTCGCGCAGCAAAAATATTTATTTGAAATGAAAATATCATTTTTTTAAAGAAAGTCAAGACCGCAATCACTTTTGACAATACGTATTATTTGTTTGCCAACATAAATTGAAAATAGAAATACTTAAGTTAAAGTTTCATTTTATTAGAGAAGGCTACCATCAATAGCTATTATTTAAAATATCCCTCTCACATAACAGCAAAGACCGTTATTTTTAGAATAACATGAATTAAATATAGCTTTTACTGGAAGAAAGATCAATCTTAAAAACAAATTAAATTATTTATTATCTTATGGAATTTATTGCACTTTTGGTCCGAACTTATTATAGGTGTGATGAATCGTGGTTTTGAATAACACGAAATATTTTTATTTTTCAGATACGGGCCTAGAAGCAACGCGCCGCCACCAGGATACCCACCAATGGGTATCAAACAAATGGCTCCAATGGGTAATATCCCAGTGCAATCTGATCAACCTCTACCAGGTTATCGAGGAAGATATGAAGGTCCTCCCTTTGAAGAAATTCCACCCGGTGTTGAACCGCCTGTACCCGGGTTTGAACCATCGCCTTTCGAAAAGCCTCAATTTGGCCCGCCTGGTTCGATTGATCGCGATCGATTGCCACCTCCTAATTATAGAGATCCCTATAGGCCTCCGTCGTATGGCCTTAATGATGGACCTGGCGGTTATAGAGATAACATGTCAATACCTCCTCCCGTACCAAACGAAATTCCTGTACACGTAGGTGATCAGCCACCTCGCTACAGAGATAATTATAGGCCGGGTCATTATCGCGATCAGGGCCCGATGCCTTTTCGAGATGGGCAACCATATCGGGAACCTGGACCACAAGGTCCGTATCGTGATCCTAACTTCAGAGGTGGTCCACCACCATTCCGTGATAATTCTTACAGGAATGTACCTTATAGAGAAGGTGGGTTTCGGGACAATCCTCCTCACAATAGTTTCCGTGAACCAGGTGTACCGTTTAGACCGCCTAGTGCAGATCCTCGAGAGGCTGTACCACCTAATTATCATGATCCGAATTATCGTGATAATTACAGAGATGAGAGTGGCGCTCGAGATCATTCTCGGCCTGGATTTAGATCGGCCGTTCGTAACAGAGGCGGGCCAAGACGTGCTAATGTTGACCATGACAGACACAGAGATCGAGAGGGTCGTGACAGAGAAAGATATAATGAAAACCGTGAACAGGTTGATAAAACGGAAAGACCGCGTGATTCTGAGCGAAGGGCAGGTTATGAAAAAATCCGAGATACTCGTGATGGACGCGAAGACCGAACAAAGGAATATGAAAGAAATAGGGATTATGAGAAGGAAAGAGACCATGAAAGAGCGACTCCTGATAAAAAAACTCGTACTTCTCCAAAACGTAGTAGGGAAACACGAGAGAAAAAACGCAGTGAATCTAGAGGACGTTCTCGTGATCGAGAGAGTAGAAGGGAAAAGAAAGAGGAAAGGACTCGTGAGAAATCTTCAGCTGATAGAAGTAGAGAACATAAAGATAAAGAAAAGAAAATCAAAGAGCGAAAAAAGAAAAAACGAGAAAAGGAAAAAGATACAGACAAAAAGAAAAAACGTGACAAAAAAGATAAAAAAGACAAGGATCATGTTAAAAAAGAGGAAGATGATGCTGAAAAAATAGATGTCAAAGGTGATGAAAAAGATTCTAATGATGTTATTGAGAAACAAGATGTAATAAAAACAGAAAATACTGAAACCGAAGTTTCAACTGTTAAAAAAGAAGACTTACCACCTACGGTAGAGTCTAAAGAGAAACCTGCAGATGATCTATATGGCGACGAAGCACTAGGAGCTGTTGATAAAGAAATAATTGAAAATTATGTCAAGGCAGAAGACAAAGCCGACGGACGGTCTTCAGAGACGAAAAATGAAGATGATCTGAATGTATCCAAGGAAGAACCATTTGACGGTATTGAACTTCAAGCTACTGCTGAAGAGTTAGATTTGAAAGCTGATTTAGAAACGAGCAACCCAACCAGTAAAGAAATGTTAGCAACTTTGCCTGAATTGTCTAAGTGGGAAGTAGATGAAGAGAATGCAGAAAAATCTAAAGAACCAGGAGAGATAACTTCGCCCGAGGAAGAAGAAGACGGAAGTAAAGTAACGTCTGATGTTATAAAACGAGCTGAAAATGCTATTTTCGCGAAAGCGATAAGCACTTTAAGACCTATAGAAATTAAAAAAATAAGTAGTGATCGACTCAAACTTTATGGTGATGAAGCTCCAAAAACCTCTATGAGCAACATGCAGATTACGGTACCAGTAGCTGATTCCGAACCTAGATCAATTGAAATAAGTGAAAGAAAAAAGAGATATTCTAAAACACCTCCTCCGCGGCTATCGGTCAAGGATCGCCTTGGTGGGAAAGTAGAAGACGTGCGTAGGGGAAGGGAAACACGAATCGTCCAGAGTACCGTCGAACGTGTTAAGTCTAGGTCTAAAACTCCTAAACGCGAACAACCATACAGACGTGTGACCGTGGAAAGAGAACGAAGTCGTAAACAAGAAAGAGCCGAGTCTGCTAAAAGTGAAAGACGAGTAATGTCTGAAGCTGTCAAGAATAATGACAAACATCGAACTCGAAGCCCTCACGAGAAAAAGTTTGTCGATAAAAGCTTAAAAGAACACAAGAAATCGAATAATTATGACAGTGCCCCGCGTGATAGAGGCTTAGACAAAAATACTAATGCAGACACCAAGAATATACAGGTGGATCGTGAGAGAAAAAAATCAACTTTGGATGAAGCTCATTTTGAACCAGATTATGATGAAACTGTAGAATCTGATCATGAAAATAGAGAAGAGAATCTTAAGAAACGCGAACGTTCAATGTCACCTTCAGGGTATATTGAAACAAAGAAAGCTAAACTTGATAATGAAACAATTAAACTGGATTTGACTAATGTCAAAAAGAAACCAGATTCTGAAAGTGAATCGACTAGTGATTCGGAATATTCGTCTTCTTCGACATCCTCTGACGCTCGCAAACGCAAGAAGAAAAAGAAACGCAGTAAGAAAAAGAAGAAACGGGCTGCTAGTGACAGCGAATCAGATTCGGAATCCAGCTCTGATGATCACAAGAAGAAGAAAAAGAAACGAAAACATAAGAAGAAATCTAGTAAGAAGAAAAAGAAATCTAAACATAAGTAACCCTGCATTGTTCTTATGCTTTGTTTTTACGTGTAACTTCGATTTATTTCTTCATTCATTACTTACGTAGGATAGGTAATATGTAAAATAATATCCGGTATTTTTTTTTGTTTGAATGCCTATGATTATAAGCTCGCATGAGTAAGGTGAATTTAGTCTGCTAATTTAACAAAGTTGTGTTAAAACTTTAAAGCTATATACAATAAATGGATAAATTGAAGTATCGTTTTAATTAGTATACATACATATAATCCTAATACAATACTTTGTAGAGAGGGGAGTGACACTTGGTCCAAGGAGACTTGAAGTTGACGGAGTTTAAAAGTTATAATGAGTCACACCAACACATCAAAATGTAACTATGTAAGAAGTAACACATTTCATGTACGTGCAAATAATAAAAGCTTTTACGCCACGTTGCGTCTGTTATTTCCTTGGAGGATAGACATGACAGAGTGCGCACATCAGGTTATGAACCACGGAGGTATGAACATCGAGGACTTGTACAAACTAGTTTCCTTGCAAAAATAGTATCAAAAGAGAGCGCACCGTTTTAACGCTCTGTATAAGGAATTAAGACAATATACAGCAAATGATTTCCATATCGATTTATTTTATGTCTATTAAGCAGGTTTAACCCATTATTTTAACGCATTTAATCAAACTACCATGAACTACATTTCATTATACCCTAATATGCATACTCTGTAGTTACATATCTGTCCTCTCAAGACAGGGACAGGCCTGAACTCAAAGTTGACGGCACACGTTACTGCGGATTTTGCCGCAGAAGTCGTATAGCAGTCAGTTTTGGAGATAGAAAAACAACAGATTCTTTCTTCTGGAGTTACCGATTTTTTTCGATATACAGACTGTTAAGAAAACCCTGTCCGACCCGAAGGGTAGTATAGGTCCCAAAATCACATGCCCAAATTAAATATTACAGTTGGAATATTCATGATAGTATCAATAATAATGAACTTTGAAATAACGTTTTTTGGCCCTTCCGAAATTCCCTAAATTTGAGATTAAAACTATAATTCCATCACCATTTTCATCGGTATTATTTGGAGGTCTTTTGTTTGATCATTTAGCGGCACCTGTGACGACGCCGAATCTCTCAGAATTAAAGATTTTTTTTTTTTATGTTATTCGTAAACTTTTTTATATTTTTTTCCATTAATGGTATTAGTTATCGATACCTAACAACTCCTTAACGGATCGGACAGGGTTTTTTTGACACCCTGTACTGATCACAAAAAAACGTTGGTGTGACTCATTGAAAGCTTTTAGAAATTATCTACATACATAACAATGCACACGCATTACACTAGTAGAAACACCAAGAATTAACAAACTTACACCTACTTCTGATTTTACTAGATTTTTTTGCTAATGGAGAAGATAGATATCCCTAAAGATAGGAAACTCAATTGCTACCAATTGAGTTTTTGATTTTGAGGAGATTTGATTTGAGGAGATTTGATTCGATTTGAGGAGGACAAAGGATTTTGATTTGATTTGTCGACAATTTCAGTGTAAAGTAAATTAGAGCAGTACGAGTGACAGTTAATTGATTTGTTGTAAGTGACGATGGCATAGATGTGTAGCTAGTGGATGTGGTAGCACTCATGTGTCGGTCATGCTACACCGGAGCAACTTTGCTGCACCCGCCAGCGAGCGCGTGAGCGTGGAGCGCTAGTGAGCTTGTGTTGGTGTGGTTGCAGTTGGGTTGCGCGTTACACTGCATGCTCCGACCAAATCTTCACTTCACAGCGGCACCAGCGCCAACCACAAATCCGCCACAAACGCCACACAAGAATAGGTACTAAACTATATTTATTTCTCCATTTATGTGTTTTTGTGTTGAATTGAGTTTCCTATCTTTAGTACCTTCTTACCTACAGTTAATTTCAACAGTTACAAGGTGATCAGTAGTGCTATTCTGTAACATTATTTTCATGTCTCGACAGCGGAATCCGCGGTGAGATGTCAAATACGTATTCTCGAATTTGAATTCTAAATCAAGGCGAATTGGGTTCACTTTTGAAGTGAGCTTTATTGTCACTCAGGTGAAGCTCGATACCGAAATTATTTACAGAATAGACATACAGTTATGGCGTGAGCGGCGCTTTTCTACCAGAGATATGCTATGCTATGTTGCTATTGGGTTTGATATCCATGACGAACAGATTCAACTAAGCTACGTCTTTTATATGGAATGATGCCGGCTGTGAATGCGTTCTTGGATGTTCGCGTTATCTTTGCGAGTTGATGTACCGAGCAGTGTACCTACATACGGTAAGTACCTAGATCTATGCAAAACTAGAGTTTGCGCATCTTCTTGCACAGCTATCTTGCGTCGGCTATAAATTATATAGATTACAAAGTTAACTTTAGCAGTATATTTAAATAAACTAGTTACATGGCAGACGCCTAGTGCGTTTCCTTTGCCCAGAAAGACAGGACGGTATATATCTGATACCAATCTTGCCACGGCGACGCTCTGGCCACGTCACTGGCACGCTACGAATGCTATATGAATATTACGTAGCTATAATGGTAAAATAGTAATTGAAAAAATCGCTCAGTTCAATACTTACTTAATAGTACATCTATTAAGTATTGAACTGAGCGAATTTGAAATGTTTCTGACAAAAAATTACTGACATGTATAAAGGGGCAGATTGGAATAACGAGGGTTTTGTTTCGAGCCTCTCGGCTACGGAACCCTAGTATGAAGTAGATAAACGTTAGTAAATACTTTATTTGCTGAAAATGAGATAGGTACACAGGTGTAATTTTAAGTGTAACAGTAGGTACATTGTCATTTACACAAAATATTTAGGTACATAAATAATGAGTTAAAATTAAATAATTTATTAAATAAATTAATCCGATAGCGGCTGTAAGTCTTGATTTTTATAGATTTACATCGTTTAGGCGCGATTGGTCCAATTCGCGATTGGTCCAATGTTCAAAAAAAGGTCCAATTCGCAGTTGGTCCAATTCGCGGTTGGTCCAATTCGCGATTGGTCCAATTCGCAGTTGGCCCAATTCGCGATTGGTCCAATTCGCAATTGCTCCAATTCGCGGTTGGTCCAAAATGGCAATGTCCAATGTTTCCGAAATTATACAGTATTTGATGAAAGATCTGATAAAATAATAATCACGAAGGTACGATTATAGTACTTTTTTTTTTTCATTTTGTTGATTTGTTACAAATGTACAAAACTACTAATTGGTAGGAGCTTGACACGAGGAGCTTGACTCGAGATATGACTTAAAATATGATTATGAATAAATATAGTACAATATTTGTACATAAAAATGACATTTTGTTTAATTTTGTAAATACCTTTATATTGGACCAATCGCGAATTGGACCAACCGCGAATTGGACCAATCGCGAATTGGACCAACCGCGAATTGGCCCAATCGCGAATTGGACGAATCGCGAATTGGACCAAACGCGAATTGGACCAATCGCGAATATGGTGAATTGGTCCAATCGCGAATTGGACCAATCGCGCCTAAACGATTTACATTGTTATTTTATAATATATACCTACAAAAAAAAAACTAATTACGATGTCCTACGAAAAAATCTTGATTACCACTATGACGTGCACAGTCGGACACAGCCCTTGCACTCAATATCTTGTCTGAACTTACTAACAGTAGGTAAGTCAGACACGCCATTAGTAAGTTACCTATCATAATGTATTAATTCACTAAGTAGGTATTCTAACAGTAATATAAATAGGCTTAGTTTAATCCCTTCTCATAGGGCCTAAGTAATAAATAGTGTAGTTATATATTAATAAATATTTATCATTTGCCCCATCGGTAGCCACCAATCAGACTTAATCCTATGTGATGGAACCAGTTCTTGCGCTTGAGTTCACGTTCATACTTCGCGTTACGACGGAATTCTTTCCATTCTTCAAACTTTTGAGGGATCCTAGGTCCATAAGTTTTCTTCGCTCTAAAGGAGCGTTTCACTGTCTGGAATTTTAACATAGGGTTAGATATATAACTTGATATGAATTAGTGAAATATTTTGTTTAGAACTTGGGAAGTTAAATAACAGGATCCTACAGCAAAAAGGTTTACATATTATAAGTTTAGCATGATAATGCATAGGTACAAACCTCAACAATACTATCAGATTTATATTTCCAGAGAGATAAAATGATGCATATAGGGATCAATACGATTCCAGCATATTGAAGAATCGTTCCCGAAACTGAAACAAAGAGACATTCTTAAATCAGATTATGTAATTGAAGTCAGTGATTGTCGTTACCACAATAGGGTAGGGTAGCACAAACAGAGATATAGTGAACAATACGTACTGTAGGCTGCCGCCGGATATTCATATGTTCCACCGAATAATAATTCTTCAGTTGTTATCAGTGCGTAAAAGAATACAGTCAACATCATAACAGGTGTGATTATACTCCAACAAATACGCCAGTAAAAGCTGCTTTTAATGCGTAACATAAACTCAATGTCAAGGCACATGTTTTCTAAACCTGTAATGGCAAAAATGAAAATATTAGTAACTGTAGTTACGTATTTAAACCACGCCCAAGTAAATCATATATCAATTATCATCCATTAAGCTCTTACCATATATCCAGAATACTCCGATGACCTCCACTATAGCGGCAAACAGTCTCATAAAAGTTCCACCGTAGTAGTCAACTAGCTCCAGAATGTATTGCCCACCCTGTAATGATAACAGGTTGCTGTAGGTCTATCTTTTGTTTTTATTCCTTCTCGATAATAATATCAGAAGATATCTTTTGTTTTTTATTAAGAAATTAATTCTTACCGGGGTAACATATACAAGGCCAAGCAAGAAGCCAGCTGAGCATCCCATTGCGGACATGTACAGAACCGGCACTTTAGGGAACGCGTCCATCAATATTGTGTTGATTGTTGAAAATAACGCCACCCCCGAACCGATCCCTAGTACTGCCATCATCAAAAAGAATAGGGCAGCAAAGAGCTGGAAAGCAGAGAAATATTCATGAAATATGCTCAATCCAGATACGCAAAAGTCGAAGTGTCCTTAGCCAAACTTGGGACAAATATTCCAACTAGGGATCGAACCCATAACGACTGTTACCGTTGTCTCTCGAAAGAAGCTTGATGTTTCGTATTAATATAGAATCTTAATTGTGAAATTTCACAATAAAATAATAGTTTGACATCCATAATGTTAATTATAAGTATTCAAATACATACATTACATGATATTATAAGTGTTTGTTATTAGGTACTTACTTGTGGCACGAATGGTGATTGTGCGATGGCGTCTGGGTAAGAGATGAAGGCAAGACTGGATCCTCCGGAGCCAATAACATCGCTGACATTGTCATAGCCAAGTTGGAATGCAAGGTTTCCCAGGATTCCGAATATTGTGATACCAGAGATCAAGCTTGTAAATGTGTCCAATGTTGTTACAATTAAAGAATCTCTGAAAATAAATTTATAGTATAAGGTATAATAAGTAAATATGTATCTGCAAAAACAGTATCGTCAATGTAACATAACACTTTGCACAATAGTTCCAACTGCTTGCACATTATTTTTTTAATTACATTGGTTATTTATAAAAACGTAGGTACCTGTAGACATTTTGTGAAAAGTTGTTGTAAGACGAGAACATTATGAGAGCTCCTGAACAAACGGAAAGAGAAAAGAAAGCTTGTGTAACCGCTGCGTACCACACCTGGAATTGATAATATTATTATTACATAGGCACAATCACGTTTAAAATAAATGATTTATTTATAATAATAATTACTTTAATTTCCAAAATCTTTTCCCATTGTGGTGTTATGAAGAATAAAATGCCATTTCCTGCACCGGGTAACGTGACAGCCCTGAAATAAAAAATATTCGTTTAGTCCAGTCATTATGGATGCTTCAAGTTCTAACTCCCAATCTGCGCAAAAAAACCGATTGAGCTGGATTTTGTTCATCAATACGTAAGTATCTATTTTTTGTAATCATTGACCTTTAATAACTTTTTAACGTCTCGATATCAATGTAGGATTCATCATGTGATCATGAGAACAATTAGGTACCTATGTTCAAATAAAATACTTACCTATTTAACTATTAACCGACTTCAAAAGTTAAGTTTATGATTTGACAGTATGAGCCTTAGGTTGGTTACTCGATGTTTCGGGAAATAGAGGGTTGATTTGAAAAATTCTGAGATCGAAAGGGTAACCTGTAGATACTTCGGAGGTGGTAGCGTATAAATTTCATCAAAATCAATTCAGTACTTTTGATATAATTAAATCTTTTTAAATCAATTGAAATAAATCGATCTTTTTATTTTGCGTAATCAATTGTATCGATAAGTGTTACTGACCTGATGAGTAAGATTATCATGACGACGTATGGAAACAGTGCAAGGAAGTATGCAGCTTTTCCGGAACTCTTCACTCCTCGAGCGACGATCAGGAAAACGATAAGCCAGGAAACGAATAAACTAAGAGTCAGATCCCATAGCGGTGCACCTAATGGCAAAATACAATAAAGTGTTATTTTATTGGATGTATAATAGTAATTTTTGGCATGTTAAAAAAGTAGTAGGTGCCTGGCACGTATCCTTACCTATTCCATCATGGATTCCGTCCGATTGCTTCAAAATAGTTTGCCTGAGAAAAAAACATTACATTGATCACAAATAGGTAGGTGTGCAATGTAGGTGTGTATTTAAGCAGGCTTAAAAATCGTACCTATCTATAGATTTAAAAATAAATATATAAGTAATAACTTGAAAGTGACTCACGTAAAGTATAATTCGGCACTGCTTTTTGGTTCTCCATCCAATTCCGTGAGATTCGCAATTTGGCCAGATGGAACACAGTTTTCCCAAGCTGGTTGGCAGATGGCCCAAGGTAATGTGCTTTGGAAACTCATTACTAAGTAGTACAAGCACAGACCAACGATGGACATGTAGTAAGACACCACATAGACCGCACTGAGGCCTTGTGCATAACCAGTCCCTAAAAATTAATATAAAGTCAATAAAGTCTAAAAAGTTAAAAGCTAATTTATCAAAAAATGCATTTTAATTTAAAATTTTGATATTATACCAGTACCATCACATTAAGATAAGATTTACTTAAGTTTAAAATCATTCGGGTAAGTACCTTTCATGGCTGGTGATAGTGCCCAGATTTTAACACAGTTACTGCTACTAAACTGCCCTAGTGACGTCTCTAAGTAGTACATGGGCTTTCCGATAAGTAACAGTACTATAATGTACGGAATAAGGAAAGCGCCGCCACCATTTTGATAGGCTACGAAGGGAAACCGCCAGACATTGCCCAAACCTACTGATGTAGCGATGCATGACATGAGGAACTGGTATTGGTTATCCCATTGAGGACGTTCTTTTTCTGGTTTAGACACCTCCTGGAATTAAAAGCCGTAATCAGAATATTTTCTACTCGGAAGCAAAACGATGCATCACTAACAAAATAAGAAGCATTTGGTTTACAGTTTAATAAAGCATTGGGCAATTCGGACCGCACGTGTGTTTTGTAACTTTACAACGCCTTGTCATATACAGATTATTTCGAAATTACAGTGTAATAAATAGAATTTAAATAACAATACCTAAATACTAACATTTTATTCCACTATAAAACAGTTTGTTAAGTCAATAATCCTTAAGAAGGAACTTTATCTAATCTTTTGATGAAATAACAAACGAACATGCAATGCAGACAATAAAGTACCTACCTATCTAAACTTTGCACAAATCAGTCCACAAGCTGAATGAAGGCCTACCCATAAAATAAAATTTGTACACACACCTACAAAGCTACACTTGAAAAGAAGTAGATGTTACAGTATAGCAAAACCAAAGTTGTTGTTGCTCGATAAATTGTCCTATACCTACCAAGATTATTGTAGAAAAAAAAAAAGGTTTTTTTTTGTTAGTTTACCGTAATTTTTTATTAAATCGGATAGGATGTAGGTGATTAAATTTAAAGATTGGAAAATACCAGGACAATGCGATTAAAAAAAAAAAGAGGCCGCCGATAACGATACTGTTAATACAAATACCTAGCTAGAAACTACAGTAGGTATAATACATATCTAACTAATTATTATTTCGATGCAGGCAAACGACATTATGCTCTAATGAAATAGTAAGGCTTTTGACAAATGTACCTACACCTACTTGCCACTGTTGTTATTGTAGGATTGCAAGGGACTGTTCTTATCTGAATACGAAAATTAGGCACAATAACAAGTACACTGGAACGTTTATTACCCCTGGGGCGTAGCTACCGCCGTATCTGCTGTATCAATTATACGTGGGTGCGTAAGTAAAAATTAATAAAAATACCAATTTTTTTTTGTGCATAGACAGAATCTAACTAAACTAAAGTCATCATAAGCTATAAATGATTTAATAAATCAGTTTCCCGAAAAATTCAAGGAGAGTGTATATTTAATTTGAATTGTTTGTAAAAAATTTGGAAAAAGTGACAGATAGATAATTATGATGACAAAATATTTATTTTAATTGAATGCAAACACTTTGTTTTTCTTTTGTGAGAAATGTTTACCCTGAATAAAGGCCCCCAACCAAATTTTTATACGGGGCCCCGCCAATTTAAGGCACGCTACGCCACTGGCTATAACCCAGGCATGTAAGCAGGTTTAGATTTTTTTTAAGATTTTCTCTATACTCAAAAACACCACAAGCTTAGCAAGAAGGTTACCCATGATATGCAACGGCAGGTTAACTTTAATTATTGGTCAAATCCTAAGGTTAAAACGTACGACTTAACACTTACCCATGATTCCGCAAATTAATTTTCGTTACTAAGTTTCGTTATGTCCCATAGATAGTGATATGAGTTGCATTTTTATGAAAACATAATTAAGGTTCATTTTTTCAAGATAAGAGTCACGTTTGAGGTCTTTCTTTTACTGTTATCGACGCTACATACTAATTATTTTCCCACCATTTCGTTATCTATACACGCGACTTATGAATCCTTATCTTATCGATAAAAAAAAACCTGAAGCAAAGCACTAATGACCTTAAAGAATTGTATAAGAATAAGTTTGTATAAGATTTAAATGTTCATTAATATTACACCGATTACCATGTTTTTGATAAAAATTATGCATGAAATACGATCCTCATTTCAAAAGATTTTTTTTGGAGATCCTTTTGGATCACTTAGGTCTCTTCGCCTGTCTGATATAATTATAGTATTTTTTTCGCAAAACCTGAAATTTAGTACATTAGGAAGTTAACGACTCAAAATTAACGTGTAATGTAAATAAATAAATTGTATGCCCACAAAAGTGGTCGCCTTTCCATTTTTGCCATTAATAGGTTACTTAGGTAAACCTATAACTACGAACATAGCCAAATATAGAGCCAAACATCGCTACGAACATACTAATTTATTAGTAAACTAGCTGTGCCTGCAACTTCGTTCGCGTGGATGACGAAGCTTATCAATGAGTCTTTAACCATTAAGGCTGCACACGCGACGGAAGCTTAAAAAATTGAGTAACTTCTCCCGTTTTCCCAACATTTCCCTTCACTGCTCTGCTCCTATTGATTGTAGCGTGATGAAAAGTATACTTTGGAGTATGAAGAATAATTGTACCAAGTTTTGTTAAAATCCGTCGAGTAGTTTTTGTTTCTATAAGGAACATACAGACAGACAAACAAAAATTTTACTGATTGCATTTTTGGCATCAGTATCGATCACTAATCACCCCCTGAAAGTTATTTTAAAAATATATTTAATGTACAGAATTGACCTTTCTACAGATTTATTATAATTTATTAGTAAGTTCTCGTCAAAAAAATGTTCTTCGGAAAGATGTGACGGAACAATGTCAAAATTGCTCGCCTTGACAAAAAGCTCGAAGCTTCACTTTTCGGTAGAATGCTCGATAAATCGCATCCGTTCATTTCGTGATCAATGCATTTGCCAGAATCCTTATTACAAGTGTTATCCATTTCTGATAACGTGCTATGTACAAGTACTATCACTAAATGTATATTATGTACATAGACGTAGTATAGTATAGATACTTGTATGTTTAGTTTAGATAGAAAAGCTGAGTGCAGACCTATGCAACGGCGTCGCAAATGTTGACAACTAGGTCATATAATTTTTGTTGTTAAAAACTCATGTAAATATATAACAATAATAATTCATGAAACATTAATTGCTGAGAATTGTTATCTTGCTCAATCATAATTCGCTAGATCAATTGATCACACATGAAGACCGGTTTGGCACATGTTAATGGATTAAAGATGGGTATCTTATGTCCATTATGATAATGGTTTTTGGATTATAATTTGCTTCTGGACATTGGCATTGGCGACCGAATATGTAAAAATACAAAAAAATAACAGTAGGTAGTTGGTAAATTATGAAATCTTATTTCCATCGATTCAGAAAATTAATTATTTGGGTAAATAAATACTTAAACAATTTATTTTTTTAACTCAATATTTAGACTGCTTATTTTTCATTCACTGATAATTATGTTTTTAATAAAGTAAACTATTTATTATCTAGTAGTAGTTCGCGAGTGGTGGTGATAATACTAATCAATAATTACCGACTTAAATGATTTTATGATTGTTTGTTTGTTTGTTTATTAGAAGTTATCTGAATTTAATTAGAACGTCCAGTTCATGGTAGGTATTAATAATCCTTTAATTAGCCAAGACTGGTCTAATCTGTAAGTTCAAGAGTCGTAGATAATTTCTTGTGAAGTGTTTGTAGAAATTAAAGATAACTAACTGTACGAATATAAGATAAAATTATAAACAAACTGCACCTTTCGCGAAATGCTCATATTGTAACATTTTTTTTATAAGTTATTGTAACGTTATAAGATGCACTTTATCTGATGTGCACTAAATGCGAAGTGCTCGTTTTGCATTCGGTATCAAACGATTATTATTAGTCGCAAAAACTTCGACTGATAAGATAATCATGCTTATTTACAATGTTTACTAATAACGAATAAGTATTGATGGATTTTCAAAAACACGATCGGGCATACCTATTTATCATATTAGCATAATTATTAAATCATGCTCAGGCACGGTAATATTAATGTTACCGTGGCTCAGGTGCCTATAGGTGCCTAATTGTTAGAAATTTCAAAACACTTTTTTATTTAATAGCTTGGCATCTAGCTTCTTAGAAACCAGTCCTCAGTGCGCATTGTGAAAAATAATAACAACGAATTAAGTGCAAACTAAGTACGGCAGAGCCCACACAAGGTCGATAAAAGAGTGTCCAAAGTCTTAATTATAAAATGTTAAATGCATTATTTACTTACATCATTTTCAATTTTTTCATTGGAACCGGAATATTCAGGTAACTGTGGCAAACTTTTCTTCGATGGTGAATCTTCCAAATATTCGGGTGTTGGGTCAAAAGCTTTATTCACCTTATCGCCATTTTCAACCTTCACGTTGTCGGAATCCTAGATAAGAAACAAAAAGTCTATTATTTGAATTCACTCCATTTCATATTTAAGTTATAAAGAAAAATATTTACCATTTTTTGGGTTGAGCCTACTAGTTACGCTCGCGCCTACATGCGATGTTAAAGTGACCATTGGCTTTCATACTCCTAATAAAATATATTATAGAGATAAATTAATGTGATACTGTTATCTTAATATACATCAACAGATTAAGTATCTAAATCGCGAAATGGTATTATTTATGACGTTTTATGGCATCCGTATGTAAATGAGTTTCTGATAAAGATGTTTAGGTAAATCATCGTTTTGTCTTTTTAAAGGCATTATAGTCTTTTGATCTATAGATATCAATGAAAGATACGTAGGTTGAACCTGCATTTAGTCAGATTTTTAATGTCTCATTTTGTTTATTAGGATGTAGTATTCCGTACGTAAAATGCAATAATAAATAAGTCATGGTAACTTATAAGTTAGATTAATTATTAGCTAAACATGGCTAACGGCTATTTGTGTTTACTACCATATAGCAATTAGCCATGTTTTATTGTATTTGTTCTAGACTCAGTCTAACTTAAAAACAATTAAATGAAAAACCAGTAAATCCTTGTCCTATTTGAAAGTGAAATTTAAATATAATGGCGATCTTGTTATTCCTTTTGTCAATGCACGAACGCTTGAACCACTTTTTCTTACGATTATTGTTTGGGTCAAGTTAAATTAGAAACACTTGTGGGAATTCGATTGAGCCGAAATTTTGCATACTTACTTATTAGAACAAATAAAACTAAAATTGTATTATCTATACTTCCAGTTTACTAATATACAGAAACATTTTGATTTTTTGTTTGTAATTAAAGAATCTTTTTGAGTCTATCTAAATTCATTCCTCTTTTATTCACATGGATTTCATCCCACCTCATTGCATCTCCATAACATGCTGCACTGTTCCTGCACCTTCTGTTACCTTTAGCCTAGCCTTTCGCATTTTATGCAGATTATAGTTGCCTTTTGTAGAATCCAAATCAAATTAATATCTTAGGAGTTATCGCAAATTAAAAATAAAAACATGCGGTCCCACGCCAATGCATGTTTTGCCGTGCGAAGCCGGGGCAGTTAGCTAGTTTGACAATAAAAGACCCTGCGACGTGGTTTGGTCCCTCTATTAGTACCTAATCTAATCTCAACTATTCGCAAGTATCAAATTGATATTGCGATAGGTCCATCATAATGTTGTAATCGGTTATTGCCAAGATATTATAATATATTCAATATAATTACACAAGCTATAGGTTCCATCTACCTACTTTTATTTCAAGGTACCTCTATTACTTTTCTCGGTTTTACGTCTTAAATTTGAAGAGAAACGGCATACAATTTTAATCGTGATATATCATGAAATAAATGTAGATGCTGTGTGTAATAGAGAGCTGTGTGTGTCAAATTTTACAAAGCTTATACCTACTCCGGAACAGCAATGGTGTAAGTCTATCCCAGCAGCAAAAATCCAATAGGATATAAAGACGATGGTGAGATGTCCTAGATAAAAGTACTTTATAAGCCTTATGTGTTAGAAAATAATAAGAAATAAATTTGGTCTTCTGAGTCTAGCACAAAGATACACACAATGACTGATGATTAATTTCCCTTTTTAGATAAAAGGATGTAAGTAAACATTTCAATCGATGACTAAATAGTGATGTCAAAAACAACGTTTTCGAAAGTACCTAATGCAAAATGACTATGCTTTGATACCTACTACCTTGTGATACGCATAAATGTTTTAATATTAATCGCCTTATAATTCTTTTAAATCCACCCATGTTAATCGGACGTTAAAGCTCAAAAGACTTACGTTAACATGCTTAGCTTTGGCCCGTTGTTCCGCCCGCATAGATGTCGATTATCGCAGAAAAAGATTATGTCACTATGTCCGAGATTAATTTCATTAACAACTGTAAATAAATGTTGTGTACCTATAATAGGTATGCATATAAGAAATGATGTTATTAATTTTGAATTTTGTACTTAATATAGATTAGTAATGCTGTTGATATACTAAATAAATAAAATGCTCTGTCGGCCTATAATAAAGAACATGGCTTTTCAATCAAATAGGACCAGGAAGTAAAAAGATTTTTTGATTCGTAAAATTGAGATGTAGGATGAGATCTATCAGATAGGTACCAGATTAAACTTAATATTAGGCTTAATAATAGAATAATTCGAGAGAGGAAATATGGTCTCGTTGAATTTCTAATTTATAGAGGTAAGATCTCGCTGAATTTCCATATCGAAGGGCCACTTTACCACCTAGTAGAACTATCTACTAATATATTAAGTTCCTACTTCTTAATGGGAAACATCGTTGTCGAACAGATTTAATGACGAAAATATCTAGAATTCCCAAAATGGACTTCTTTCAGAATATACAATTTTCACGTATCAATTTTGCAGTCTATTTCATATTAAATACATAAGAAAACCAGTTTGTTACATATTTTATTCGTTATTGTTCTCATTTGTGAAATAAGAAATATGTGTATGGGGCTACGTTACCTCCTTCTTGTCTGCCCAGACCACGTAGTATAAGCAGAAACTCTACTTTATTACTGTACCTAGAGACTACGTCTCACTAAGTGCACTGTGATTTCATCCGATTGAATGTGCAGGCCGAAATTACATTTTCTCGTAAAATTCCTCGAGTGGGTATCGAAAAAAGGCTTTGAGATGAGTACGAAAATACATAAAATTTAAAAAAGAATATGTGGAAAATAATAATCTATATGGGGTTATATATCAATATGAAAGTCTAAAAAATACCCGAGGATTTTTTCCCTCCAGGTACATAGAAGGACGCGCATTTGCGGAATAAAAAAAAGTGTTTTTTCGTGACGCAGTTGTGTGGTTGCGGCAAACGACGCAACGTTTGTTGCAACACACCGGCGTGCGCTTTGCTCACTAAGTAGTATCTTTTACGCGTTCTGGTTTTTAATTTTTCAATTAATTTACTATTGCTAATATGTACAACAATATGCAACTTTTAGTAAGGTTTAAAGTATAAAACAGAGCTTTAATACCACACATGCGTAGGTACTATTTTATGTCATATTTAATTGCATTTTTCACCGTAAGTAAGTTTTTACATTCTTGTATACTGAAGGTAGATCAGAGATTTTCATTAAAATTTCTTCTACACCCTAATTATTTCATAATGCATATATAAGTCGACGTAAGCCTAGATTTAGGAAGTCTAAAACTCCAGACATATTAAGATAATTATCGAAATCAATTACGTTAATAGAATCGTAATCATGTGATAGCGTCTCAAAAAAGAAAACTGTGATGTATGTGTGACAATGTATAAAAACTAGACTGGAATTATCGTCATTAATTGTATTTAGATGCACTGTAATGTCGATAAAATTGTGATAAATTATTTCTATGTTTTTTTTCTATAATCAACATAAATTGTGACAAGAAATATGATTTAGATAAGGTGATAGATGGGGTTTTATTTCTACCTATAGGTAATCGATTTGTCACGTGCCAAAGTAAGCAAGACGATCTTTGACCTAGCCTAGGTTTTTTATAGTGACTGTCTCGCTATATGTTCAACTGACGTTAGAAGAGCCTGAGTTTAGGAAAGGTAGGTTTGAAGGCAATAACATTTAGCTCATGCACTTATGCGGGAACGGTCCTGATAGTAGATTAGCATCAGCCAATGTAATATGACGATAAACCTGCAAATAGTCGAAGTTAGAGGAAACGTTTGTTAAAAACGAATACTTATATGTTTGCCCTCTATGATCCCCTAAGACCTAAACCATTGTGAGGGAATTATGGCTACCAACGGCCTTGAAGACCCTAGTCTTATAATGCTACCCGTTTCTGACCCAAAAACCGAGCAGTGCGTTCGTCCGCGCGTGTACATTTCAGTGCGATGTGCGATGAAGTTAATGACAGACTAGTTAGCCGAAACTGAATAATTATAGACTGAATAACGTAGATACTTCGTTGCTGTCTTTTTTTAAATAAATGTTAAAATGTGCTCTTAAAAGTACAATTCCATAATATTTAATAAAAGCATGCAACATATTTATAGGAAATTCCAATATTTTTTTTACAAGTATACCTTTGAAATTTTAAGTTATTGCTATAAAAATATTTTATATAATTAGCTACAGTTATGGCAGAAATGTTATTATGGTTATTGATTGAGAACCTAGCGTGAACGTTGCATTATATCCGCGAACGATACTTTCAGTTTTGCGGCTAGACTAGACCATAAATATTGTATTTTCTAATAGGCATGTAAACAGTGTAATGTAAAAGCTGGTAAATCCCGAATTCCAGATAATATTTTTATAGTCATTGTAGATCGTGATTTCTATTGCTATTAATTTACGCAATTATTAGATATGAATTTTATATTAATCAATATTTAGATAGTAGACATACCTAGATAAAGATACCTACGTACCTACGCATGCGGATTAAACAAAATGTTTCTTTTTTACTTTTTAAACTATTTTTTTTTTATGTTTGAATAGCAGTCTGTCTGTAACTACTATTATCTATATTAATGCTTTTTGTAGATTTTGATTATATAAATTAATGTTTTTTGTAGAAATTTGATTAAATATACTCGCCAGCATTTTTTAATTCATAGATAATCGCAGACAGACTTTGTGTCACATCACGTAAGCAACTCGTGTTACTGATGAGGTCACTAATGCAAATGCGTATAATATATTTATCTTTGATTAGTCGTCTACGTAATGTTTCTGGCCCTGATTCCCTACGTAGGTAGCTTGTGACAGAAAAGAGAAGTCTACCAAAAGGTGCAACCAACTTATTTGACATTCGTCCATGACCACGCCACAGGAGTGTATGTATTCAAACTTAGAAGAAGGTGAAAACGACATAAAATTAATTTAACAACGGATTCGAACACTTTTTTCTGCTGTATACTGCTTATAGCATCATCGTTTGGCGATTTTGCATTACGTTTTGCCAACTCTAGGCGTTTTAGTGTAGCGTTCAGTCGCTGAATTAAGTAAGCGACCAAATCGCCGATTGCCTATGCTAAAAGTAGCTTGTCTGCGGTGGCTGTAAAAAAGTCATTCCTTTCTCGGTCTTTAGTGTAGAAGGAAGTCAGGTAAGTGTTTATGTTCCTAGTATTTTAAAATCTAAAAAGGTGAAGGGTCAAGAGCTACTGCTCTAGTAGCGCTATACAAAAAAGTGAAGCATTATTACACGATTGAGATCATGTATAAGATCTGTAGGTTTTTTATCTGTCTTTTCTATTTTATAAGTATTTCAGTTAAGCCATATATATATATAGTCTCCCTATAGTAGTCTTCGTTTTAATAACAGAACAAGAAAAGTAAACATCATTAAGTACAAAATTGTTTTATTTAAACTTTTATCATGTCGTAAATCGAAATCCACTGGTATAATTAACTTACACGTATACTTAGGTACTATGTTATTACACTTGTTTCAGGAATGTTTCATTTTTTCAGTGATACAGTAAAAGATTTTGAGTAACGTAAAGTGAACTACACAAATAGTAATTACTTCATTTCTTCTAATAACTGAAAATAAATAATAAATAAATGCGGACAACATCACATACATTGCTCTGAACCCAAAGTAAGTAGCTAAAGCACTTGTGTTATGGAATTCAGAAACAACGAAGGTACCACAAACACCCAGACCCGAGGCAATGTAGAAAAGTTTGTTTCTACATTGACTCGTCCGGGGATCGAACCCGGGACCTCAGAGCTAGCGACACCTTGAAACTGGTGCGTACGCCACTCGACCACGGAGGTCGTCGGAAAAACCAAGATACTTTTCTAGTTTAAAAGCCAGGTAAACTCTCTTAATTATGATCCTCTGATCCTTAATAACAATGGTTTGTGTATAAAATTGCAATTTATGTTTGATTGTTTTAATAATGTAAAATAGTGTATCGTAGAAGTGGAAGGAACACTTCATAACTTATTTATAATAGTCAAGTTTATGAAATGTGTACTACTAAAATGTATCTACAATGAAGTAATTTAAAAAATGAAATGACTAACAGGCGGGGCTACTTAACAAGGTAATTATGAAACAAATATTCACAGCCACATTAAGTACATTATTACTAATTAATTTATAAAATAAGACGACAGAATTCAAGAATAAGTAAAGACTGAAGACAAAAATAAAGCTTTTCTAAAGAGAAGAGTAGGTAATTGTCATCAACATAAGTATTTGTCCGATACCTAACGTGTACATTGTATCTCCGAGTATAAATTAAAACGCTCTACTTTTACAAAACAGTTCTATCTACATAAAAAAACACACTAGATAAATTACATATAATTAAATAATTTACCTTAATATCAATATTACATCACCATATTTTTTGGTAATTTAAAAGCTGGTGATCTAAATCTTTGTTTTAGTTTAAAGTTCACTATGACCACCATACTAAACTTGTTATAATAAATGCTTAGCTAATAAGTAGAGTCTTATAGTTTTCTTCTGTAGCCGCCGTATAATGAGAGCCAGATGTGTTTCACTCGGGACGTCTTGAGTGGCGCCCTCTGTTCCTTGGCCTCCTTTTTGAACTCGATCCATCCTCTGCGTTCTTTGGCGTCACGGGGTCCCCACGTGGACTTTGGCCGGAATGCGAGTTTGACAGACTGTGGACACACAACACACATATGATAATATGTTAGTTCCTAATGAAATTAAGTAGTATTCATACCTAGGTACAGAGACGAGTCATGTCTTAAGAAAAACAGTCAACTATGTAATTTCTTTATCATTATTTTTAGTTAGCTTGCAGCGATGGTTCGCAAGTAACAATAAAATTTAATACATATTTTATCTATACGTGTTCTGATACGAGCGCATTAGCTTGTACATCTACATATGAATAAGTAGTAGGTATATTTTTTGAGACCACGGCCACCACGGGCCGAAGGCCGTGTAACAAGTGCTAAAACATTAATGAGTAATAGCGGCATATCTTACCTCAATGAAGTTTCCATTCCATCTTTTGTATAGAGTTATTCCAATAGAAACTGGCACGAAGACGATACCAAGACCAATCATCATGTATCCGGACACTGAAATGCAAAACAGTTTCGTAAGAACCAACATTAAGAATATGTATCTAAGATTTTGATGATAATAAATTACCCAATACACATGTATTCAATTTCGGCTGTTAGCATCGGACGATGGTGGAAGTTGTAAGTAAATTATGATTTAAAACAATTTATACATACTATAGGTACATATTAGTACGAGAGAAAAAAACGAACGAAGTTCCTTCGAAAGGGTAGAAAAAAAAACATACAAGTTATCATTTAAGCCTATTAAAAAAATACAATGAATCCTAAATAGACTAATACATACCATATCCAGCAGTTGGGTAAGTATAGTCTCCGAACTTCAGAGGTTCAGAAGACACCAAGGCGTACATGAAGACGACGATCATCATGAGAGGAGTGATGATGCCCCAGCAGAACCTCCAGTAGAAGCCGGTCTTGATGCCCAACATGTATTCGATGTCCACGCACAAGTTCTCCAAACCTATATGAGAAAAAAAGTCGATTAATTTACTAAATTATTAAACATATTTTTGAAAAGGAATAAGACAATTTGTGAAACAGGATATACTTGTACTGAGTAGCGTTTGAACGATGGAAAAGCATTAGCTTGTAAAACTTAAACAAAAAGTTACTTAGTTGAAGGTAACAAGAAACTATCTTTCATCGCAAATCGTTTAAGATAACAGTTTCCCACGCAAAGTGGGAACACGTTATAATATGGATCTCACCGTAGATCCAGAAGACAGTGACAACTTCAACAATGGCACAGAACAGAATGAGGAAAGTTCCACCGAAGTAATCGACCAGCTCCAGGACATATTGGCCACCCTGTAAAATAAATTATGGTTAACGAAATGGTTGTCATCCTCCCATTAGCGTAAGTAAGCTTTGTAATTTTGGGTACCTCCTACATATGTTTTCACTCTAACTACATTACTTTATGCACCTATGAACAACTTTTTACGTTGAAGGATCAACAAATCCTTTTAACCACGCATAAATACCGTTTATTTTTTGCTTACTTACCGGGGTAACATAAACGAGGCCAATAGCAAAGCCAGTAGTGCAGCAGAAAGCAGACATGAAGACGACGCGGACGCGAGGGAACTTGTCAATCATGACCGTGTTGATGGTGGATAGCAGAGCCACTGCGGAACCGATGCCCAGCACCGTCATCATCAAGAAGAACAGTACTGCGAACAGCTGGAAACAAAACAATGAGAACTGTAAATAATAATGACATTAGAATTGTCCCAATGCTGGACAAATCCTCTTGACATTTAGAGATGGAACGAGCAATAATCGCCACGCCATACAAATGTAGAAAGAGATTATAAACTTTTAACAATTTATTGTTTGCCTCCTCTCGTTTTTATGTATTATGAGTATTAAAAAAAATATTAAAAATTAGTTGGATTTAAACTGTGATATGGACGCTTGAATTAGTATGTAAGTACATCCTATTTGCTCTTTAAAAATAATCAATTAGCATTTTCTGTGTGTTGTGTTTTAAGATACTTTTTAATAGAAACTCATTTTCGCTAATAGATCAATATAGGCTTATTTCTTCTTCTCCCTGCCCTGTTCCCAATTATTTGGGGTCGGCGCAATGCAATATAATGTCCCTTGATAAGTAAATTTGAGTAAAAGTCCATATTATTATAAATACTTACCTGGGGTAAAAACGTTTTGGATATAGCATCAGGGTAAGAAATGAACGCGAGTCCAGTTCCAGCTGAACCAATGACATCACTGACTTCCTTCTTCAGCTCAAACGCCAAGTTACCAAGGATTCCGAAGATCGTGATTCCTGACAGTAAACTCGTGAACGTGTCCAAAGTGGTCACGATCATGGCGTCTCTGCAAATTACAATTTTAGGTGTTAGAGCTAGAGAGAGCTAAACAATAAATAACAAGCAATTAACGGATAGTAGAGAATAAACTATAGAGTCTAAAATGTTTAAATTGTATCTAGGTACTATTGACTAATGTATGACCAAGAATGAAATAGCTACAAAAAATAAATATTTATTTTCTTTACTTATTGAACAACAAATAAGAAATAGGAATTGTCTAAAGATGATACCTGTAAACGTTTTGCTTGAAGCCGTTGTAGGAGGAGAACATAATGATAGCGCCCGTGCTCACAGACAGGGAGAAGAACACTTGAGTAACGGCAGCGTACCATACCTGGAACACATACAACACATTTCACGTGTTACTGTCAGATATGACATGACCTTAGAATATCTTATAGAATATTGATATATATCAATAAAGTTGTGTTAAAAAAAATCTCCGATTTTTAAATTTGGTATATAATTTTTTACATTCAAGAGATGTAAAGCTCCTGAAATATTTTTTTACCTTATCAGTTTGTTATAATTAAATATCTAACTTTAAACATCTGTTCTGACATTAAATTGCTATAAAACATGAATTTTGAGAACATCAGGGGCCCGAGTCTGCTATTTACACTCCGTGTCAGTGTGCTCATAGTTGGCTCATAGTGGGACGATTTTACGATAATTGGCATTGTACTAACTTAGTAGAATGCCAATTATCGTAAAATCGTCCCACTATGAGCCAACTATGAGCACACTGACACGGAGTGTAAATAGCAGACTCGGGCCCCTGGTCTTGTTCTTGTTTTGCATACGGACGGTTTTCTGTCTCTACGTTGCTGATTATTTCGATTACTTACGTCGAGTTCAGCAAGTTTGTCCCACTGTGGAGTCAGGAAAAACAGAATACCATCGCCTGCGCCGTCCAGAATTACAGTACTGAAATAATATGTAATTAATATTAGATTGTTAGGTAAAGGATCTGGGTACTTATAAAGGCGTAATAAAGGTCAAAAAGATATTTTTACAATTATAAAAAAGAGATTTTTAAAGTTTTGATTAAAATCTCTCACATTTTCATTTCGATTTGGTGTTCTAGCTATTGTGGCAATAGTTAATTATTAAGTCTCACTTACGTAATAAGTAAAATGATCATAACGACGTAGGGGAAGAGGGCTAAGAAGTAAGCCGCTTTGCCGGAACTCTTGACTCCCTGAGCCACAATCACGAAGATGATCAGCCAGGACGCGAATAGGCACAACACCAAGTACCAGATTGGGAGACCTGGAAAATAAAATAAATGTAATGCAACCAATTCAGATTGCTAATTATTAGAAGAGGTTTTGACAGGATATTGCAAATTATGTGGTCTATTAAAAAATAATTACCGAATGGAATTTCGGCTTTGGATAAAAGATGAGATTTTTAATACCTGAATCTTAATTTTAGTGGTGGGATAAAAAGTTATTCGTGATTAAAGGTTAATATAGGTAATATTGGTACTAACCGAGTCCACCCTCAAGGCCATCTTTCTGCTGAAGCACCGTTTTGCTGCAAAAATTATATATATATATTAAGATTTAAATTAGTTAATGCATTACTTACTTTCATCAACAATTAATGCAGACTAAGATCATGTCTATTTTTGAATAAAGTTTTAATTAAATGCTTAATTGTATACGACTTCCGAAAGTCTTCTACAGAAGTAAATCTAATGTCTATATAAGTAAGGAGATAATTACAGGAAGTATAACTCGGCGCTGCTGGTGGCGTTTTCAGTAATGTCGCCAATGACTTGGTTTGGGTCCGATGGCAGACAGTCTTTCCAATCGGGATGGCACACACCCCATGGAAGCTCAGCTTGGAAGCTCATCGCCAGGTAGTACAAACATAACGCCACTATCGACACATAGTACGATAGGATGTATCCACAACTTAAGGCCGTAGCGTAACCAGTTCCTGAAAAAGTAAAAAGGTGTATTTAATTTTTATTTATTATTATTATTTAACAATGTATTGTATATTGAGTAGAAAGTAAGTAAAAACGGCTATAAAGTCCTCAAACATTAAGTTTGGTTTTGCAACTCGAAGAACAATGAGAACTCTCCACTTATGAGGCGCTTTTGTGACTTTTGTCTATATGTTTCTACTGCATCAGAAAAAAAGAACAGTAAAGTAGAGTAGTTAAATTATAATATACTTTCTAGGTATGCATTGCGAGCATTTGTTTAACTTATATATATCGTCCATCGTAAATATGAGCCAAACTCATAGCTTACCTTTCATAGCAGGCGCTAGCGACCATACTTTAATAGAGTTCTTGGAACTGAACTGTCCCAAGGCACACTCGAGGTAGTACATGGGCTTTCCGATCAGGAACAGCACGATGATGTAAGGGATAAGAAAAGCTCCGCCGCCATTTTGGTAGGCCACAAAGGGGAACCGCCACACGTTGCCGAGACCGACGGAGGTGGCGATGCAGGACATCAGGAACTCGATTTGATTGCTCCATACTGCTCGCTCCGGTTCGTCGCTTTCAACGTCCTGAAAATTTTAAATAGTACAAATGTTAATGGCATTTTATTGCGTGGTTGTTTTACATAATTCTCTTAAGACAGATAAATGTCAAGCTGACGAGGTTCTTAGAATTTTAGGGGGACTTTCTAGGACTCTATACTAAGGTACTCCTTCAGACATAGTGGTCAAATGCTCATCTTATCAGAAGAGTTAAAAAGTAATAACTACATTATCACTAGTGTTTATTATGATTGAGTAAGTGGTTTTTTAAAAAGAATTGCAAACTAATCCATTAAAAATATCATTGGTACGTGTTTGTTCTTATAAATAAACTACTCATGTGTACATTGTAAAACAAAGAAAACTCTAACTAACCATGTTGTATACATACAAGGTGTTTCACCTTATAATTGCTCATGCTAAGGAATGTAAAACAGATAATGCTATCTAATCTGCCCAAGGAATTAAAGGGCATGACGTTAAACTAATCGTTAATGGCTATTAAACTATAAAATAAAGCAATAAGTTATATGGATACAAGTTCAGTTTATATTGTTAGGAAATTATACTAACGCAATAAAATTTATTGTTAAAACTGATAGGTGTTTCGAAACTGAAAACATTTTTGGAGCGAAAACGTGATGTGCTTTCTGTCTTCATACTCTTCTGTTAATCTTTAGCTGCGTATCTACTGACGTTACAATTAATCGGACGATTTGACGCAATTTATGGATAATCCATTTAAATTAATATGGCTATTAGATAAGCGACTTACTATTTTCTCGTTGTTTTCGTTGAGGCCATTAACTGGCACTTTTTCAGGGTTACCAACGAGCAAGGTCGGTGGTGACAGGAACCCTGCCTGCTTCGATGGGGGCTCCTCCGGCAATATGTCGAAACCATTATTGGCTTGGCCGCTCTGAAAACAATATCGATTTCTTTTAAAGATAACACACAAAAATGTACATACGCAATAAGATATAACTGAAGGATTAATTGTTATCAGAATAATTTGTGGGGTTTTATGGAATGTGGTTGCGGCGACAGTTCTAAGTCATCATACTTCACCATAGTCAACAGTTTAATGATACGAGTATAATTGGTCATGGATAGGGCAATATCCTTCAATATACTGCTATTGCATTGCAATGTAAAAGATGATGATGATGAGTAGTAGTTCATAGATTCTGTCATTTCTGAACATAGCCTTTCGGTCAAATAACTTTCAAAGTACATATTAATTTACCAGTATAATCACGTCGTACATTACAAACACGTAATATTCGGTATCTATACCTATTCTACAAGATTGATTCAGATTACATAGATAATGAAATGTTAAGCGGTCGCGTGGTCATTCTCACGTGTCTGCAGGGGTTTATTATATCACTAATTTATATTAGCAACAGAGGAGAAAAACGGCATTTATTTAGCTTTATTTACTAATAAACGAGCGAATATCATTGACGTTTGCTACGAACCTTACCTACCGCATTAGCTTCAACCACGCGGAAACCATTATTCCATAAATGATATTAACCCAATTCTAATATGGTTACATATTAAAAAATCAAAACTTTCTTGAGCAAATTTCAAAAGAACAACGTACAAATCAACAAAGTTTAAAATAACGATGGTCATTTGATCAAAAGTTCAGCTGACCAAAGTCTGGAATATCAATGTTTGAATTATTTTTTACACTCTTGACCAAATCGTTTAAAGGTCAAATGGACTACTGGATAAATTATTAATTATCAAATGGATTAACTGAAAAAGGTAAAAATAATATTAATATTAGCAAATTACTTAGATATATAATTATAATAGAACAGAAAGCCTTTGCACAACATGACCGGTTTGCTAATACAAATAATATAGGCGTTATACTAATGCGTAATTTATATACATAACATTGTTGGTTAAAAATTCTACATGTTGTGTTACAAAAGTTAGTGACAGAACCGAATCGCTGCAAAACCGACTTTACGTAGTCTTGTCTGCCCTACCCCTAGAGTGTTATTTAGAGTCGCGTAGGCGCGGAGGGGCGAGGCGGCCCGCGGGCTGAGGAGCAAGCGGCTGCGAGCGAGCCGCCGCGGCTGAGGCTGGCCGGTGAAGCCGGCCAGTGAGCCGAAGCTGCGGTGGTGAGCGAAGGCCGTTTGCGACGATTAGCACGCGTGGGGCCGCCGGAGGCCCGCAGCGCCGGAGCCGTGACAGAAACCTGCATGTTGCATGCTTGCTTGCATGCTTCATCTAGCTTGCGTACCGCTCTTTGGGATTTAATCCATCGGTACACATCATCGGTACAATTTGTGATTATGTAATTTGATTAGTAATGATTTGATATTTTAAAATTAGATATAGCAACTTTTGATCAGTCGTTCATTTGATGTCACATACATTGGGATTCTAAAATTTTTCTAAATAAAACATTTGGTCATTTAAATTTTGTTAACTCGTTTATTGTTCTTTTGAAATTTGCTCGAGAAAGTTTTGATCTTTTAATATGTAACCTCTAATATAAACAGATGCTATCGCTGATTAAAAACAGATAGAACTACTTTAACCCAGTTTTGACCTATCTAATGTCAGATAAGTAGATACGTAATTAACGCGACCTTATTGATTTGAATTCAATGCAGCGTTTCAAGAACAACTTTTAATAACACGAATAATTTCCATGTTTTTATATCTGGTGCCTAATAGGTATGATAACGATAACCTTGCGTGCTTTGGAGGTAGAAAGTTAATGCCAAATTGGATTTTAGTCATGCTACCAAAGACTGTGTGCACTTTGTCTGTAGTTATTGAGAGAAGCTGTCGTGACTGAAATTCCGTTAGGACATAATTATTAAATATTTATATGTAAAAAGGTTTGCCGATTATCGTCGTAATTACATTTTCAGCTAAAATGTATAGGTAAATTAAAGTCACGTTTCCCACGGTTCATAAAACTCTTATCTCGTAAATTTAAATAATACATTGCCGATGATTCCATATCCGTATCTTTTTGTTAACGATAAGTAAACATAAGCTAATCCCTGTTTCATTATTTATTAGCTTAAGGTAACAGAAAAGTAATTATACGTAAACAATTGAATTTAAATAGAGATTACTCATGTGCCAAACCACAGATTACTAAATAGTTACTACGTAAGCCAAACTTACTTCACTGCTCTCATTAACTTTAGTAACTGAAAAATTCCATAATTTACTAACTAGATAGGTACTGGTCTAGATAGTATAGACATTAAAGGATAATGCGATGGATGAGAGGTCACAAAAAATGCTCTACAATGTAGAGCATTTTTTGTAGAGTCTACATCAAAGACGGTACTAATAACATATTTTCGAAAAAGATGGCATAGGCATTTATTACTATGGCCTTTCCTACCCCGTAACTTCATTTAATCTAATTTGATCATCTACAGATTTTCTGTCGTTATCGCCAACCTTTGTACAAAAGATATTTCTACAAAATAATTTCTATAGATATACGCTTTGTGAAAAGAAATTAAAGCAAAGGTATCACGAGGTGGATGTGTGAATATTGGTGACTTAAACTTTGTAAGTAGATGGTAATGTAGAGTGTCAAATTCTGCTGATACGTTCTATTAACAACGAGGCTAGGTTTCAGAGATTGGCGAAGCATAAACTTTATTATTAATTAATACTATTAAATTAATGTTAAGTACAAGTTATATTATCCATTATGTAGTTCATGGGTTAGAAACAAATATTTGAGGGTCGAGTTATTCAAAACAAATTACTAAGATAGGCCTAACCGGGTCGTTCTCATTTCCATTTTCGATTGGCGCCACATAGTGCCAATAACCACGGCCTTGTCAGTGTATTTAATTTTAACTACTAAGATATTTCAAACTTATATAGGTATAAGTGTACACAAATATAAACACAAAGTACGTAGCATTACTGTGTAGCAATAAAATAGCAAGCTAAGTATTTAGTTACTAGCTAATACTATATTAACTTTTCTGTACAACCTAGACAAGCAACAAAAAATCTTCAGAAATGCCAATCAAACTAATAAATTAATTAATCCAAAAAACTATTCGTGATTGGAAAATATTGTTTAGAATTTTTAAATCAAGAAATAAAGTTAGCTAGCAATATAAAAAAATATATTTCTCTATCTTTAGCAAATGTTATTACTTCGTACACTGACACAAATGTTTCGGTAACTTAACACATAAAAAAACGAGTACGTTGAACATTTGACACCTATTTCACTGGTCAGATCCGGTATAGAGAGATTATATAATAATTGTGGCCTCCAGGAGGTCTGGATTAGATATTAGTATCTTGCCATTTTTCTTGTTATCGGCATAGTTCAAAATTACGAACACATACAATTAAGGATGATTGGAATGATTGAAATAAAATAATAGGATTGAATATGTTTTATACCCTTATCACTTGTTAAATAGGTACGTAGGTGGTTGATCAAATATGTGTCAGGTACACAATATTTACGTAAGTACTACAAAGGAAAAAGATAATGTTCAAACTAATGAGGATTATCGATTCTGATGATCAAATCTGAAGATAAATCAATTGGAATTTACTGATTACTCACTTATTGGATTGTATCAAATTCCAGCATTTTGCCGATTAGGCGTATTCATAATAAACATGTTAAACAAATATTTCTTCAGTGATCTTAATGATCGTGAATGATTAGTATTCAAGCGCGGCTAACCGTTATTTATGAGCACAAAGAGCGTTTATTTCCAAGGTTGTTGTTGCCATTTATAAAAGTAAGACGAGTTAGGTACTACATTTAAGCTGGTCGGTACTTTTGACTCAGTAAAATGCACTCGTTAAATGACCCTTGAACAATTTATTAAATGCCGATTACTTGAATTGAATAGATCTCCTACTAATCTATTTTAGTGGATGGTTCTGCCTTTTTTGGTTCACTTTTTGACCCAATGAAATGTATTACACATGGTCTATACTTCCCACAGCATCACAATTACCGTCAAAAAGTCCCCCTGCTGAAATTTTTCAGTCTGGCTTCGTGAAACTACTTTAACTAGTAATATAGAGCCATGATGAACTGTTTACACAATGTAACGATATCTGATTATGTTTATGTTGTCAAATATATAACTTTTAATTCGTAGTAATCATCGATATAATCGCACAATTCGTTAAGCAGGAAACTATCCATAAAAACATTTTTCCTCATAAAATAAATAAGTATATAAGTGGGAGCTTCTCATTTATGTGTAAACTATTTAAATCAGATATTATTATATGTAAATACTAGCTGTGCCTACGACTTCGTTCGCGTGGATGACGAAACTTATCAATGAGTTTCTGACCGCAAAATAAAGTTTGTTTTTTATTGTTTATACTTTTCCGGGATAAAAACTACCCAGTGTGGTGCCCAGGATAATAAAGAATAATTATACCAAGTTTCATCGTAATCGAACCGGTAGTTTTTCCGTGATACCTGAACAAACAGACAGACAAAAATTTTTTGTTTTCACACTTTTGGGTTCGGTGTTGGTCTAGTAACACACCCCGCCATTATTTTTTTTTTATATTTTCAATGTACAGAATTTTCACCTTTACAGATTTATTATAAGTATAGATAAGTAACTAGACAGGTAATCATATTATGTACATAATACGAGGTCTACCAATGAGTTAGACTGATGCTTCCGGCTTTTCTCTCAATTCATATGTTAATGAATATTTATTAATAACTTGTTTATTTCTCTTCATAGTATTATGTATCAGATATAATTTACTTGAATATTGACGGTGTTAAATTGCTATTTGACATCCAACTAGTTTAGTACGCATCTTGAAACACACATGTTCATTGCAAATAAATTATTTTGATTTGATTTTGATTGAAACTTTTTTTTATCCTAATTGACCAGGTACTTTTCCTTAGTCATTAATTTTACAATGTTTTCCAGCTAGTTTGACTCACTTCCTTCGTAATGTATTGTAAACATGTGGACTAACGAACAACAATAATAAATTGTCTTAAAAACCGATAAGATATGAAAATATGAAAGGAAAAACACGTGGCTCTTGTTTGGAAATAACTTAAATGAAAAAGCTTGAATTATTTATCATAGAATATAAGTTTAATCCACTATTCTACGTTACAAGGGCCAACGTTTCAGAACTTTTAAATGAAAGGATAGATTGACAGGCTAGGGTATTTCTTTCATTAATTATATATTAAATGTAGGTTAGTAAGTTAATAAAGGAAATGGGTAGTAACTCCAAACTGAATCAAAATAAAAACATGAATATTACTTTTCTATATTTTTAACAATTTTTCTTTTGTTTTTAACAATAAAGATATGCATCTTTGTTAATAGTAGCGTTAAACGTAACATACCTACTTCCTATGTACCACTACAAGGAAATTAGGTCGCACAAAAAGACGATGAATAATTATTATGTTATACTTGTGTTGTATTTGTATAATTACAAGACCAAGCTAAATAAAACGGTTTTCTTAGTAAATATTTATTACAAAAAGTAATTATACCTTGGATAGGAGTTGCGAGAGTTGCGGCTAAGCGATGTATGGTTGACCGAAAGTCAAAATTCTATTGATTGTATTCGTGAAAATTATATTTGTTATAAAAGAACCTTTAAATATCTTATATAATTTAAATATGACAAATAATTAAACAAAACAAAAAAAATACTACAAAAGAAACCTTTTACTTTTAATTTCGCATAAAATACTTTTCAATATGTTATTAGGAGTTGTAATGAGTTCTTATAAAATAAAAACAGTACAAAGGAAGTACTTAACATTTACACCAAGGTTATGTATTGCCTAAAGGCCGTTACTCTAACAACATAAATTATCAATTCGTCTAAATTAGTGCAATGCGTTTATTAGGCGCGTGTTAAAAATTATTTTAATTATGGTCTTAAGACATGCCGACATGCTTCATCAGCCTGACTTTAACACATTAGATTGATCTTCTTAAGGTTATGTGGTCTATCTAGCTAGTATCTAGTAATATAAAATAACGATCTTAAAAATAAACTATTATTAACACTTAATTTTAAGTGAAACACCAATGTTAATTTGTTTCAAAGAAAACTATAGCTTGAATTTCCTAATTTTCTATTTTGCGGGAACTATTTAAGGGATATTTAATGTGTGAAATCTCTAATGCTTTTGTGAAATCATCTTTGAACATAGTATGACTATACCCGAAGGTATAATTACGGCGAAAATGTTGTACTCAACCCTGATAACAATAACTGATTCATTACCAAGGCTGCACCGACCCTCATACATGTCGCATAAATAATCATTAGCTTACACACAATCACTTTTCTACAGGTTGTTCCTAATACAAGAGAATTTGTTGCAAGAGGAGCTATTTATAACTCTTTACTGTCTTTAGTACGATTGAAATATATATTTATACCTATGTGGTTGACCCGTATGTGCTATTTCGGTTCTGTTTTCACATTTAAATTCGGTAAAGGCTTTCACCTTGAATTCCTACTAGCAATCATTTGGCAACGGGAAGATCTTTATGTTTAGCTCATCAGAACAAAAGACAAGTCCAAAAAAATAAGGCACAGCCAAAACACTTTTAATAAAATAAGTGTAAGTTTCATCAAGTATCCTCCCTCCCCCCTGCTTTTCAATATTCTATTGCTCAGTTTCTAAGTAGGCTATTTTTGTTTGCAAACACATGTAAACTCTAATTCTTGGTAATTTTTCACACATATTACTAAACCTAAATGAACTCACACTATCATGATGGAGCACTGTTTGTTTATACCAAGTCTACCCAACAATGGAATTGGGTTGAATGTGACATTGAAGTCTACGCATGTGAAAAAATAATTATTATTGATTGATGATGATAAGTACCTAACAAATTCAAACATTAGGTATCAACAAATAGTGTAGTATCTGAGATACTAATAAAGATATTTCAATAAGATTATGTATCGTAATCTGATCAATGGAAATTACCTATCATTTCTTCAAAAGGTAATTAGAGGTAGGTATCTATTCCCGAATACGTGAAAAATACTCAACATATTAAAAGTCGCATGTGTCCTAAGGAAGAAAGTTCACTAAAGTCTAGTATATAGAAAGTTCAGTATAGTTCTCTATTTTGTTCGAATCACATGCCTGCTTACGTAGCCTGATGTAACCGGGGCGTCAGCTAGATTATCGACATTTATCGGGAAGGATTAGGCAAATCAATTATGAATATTATCAAACTTTATGCTCTATGCGTATCTACAAAATCCGGTTTCGAACTGTAGCTACATTACTTATAAAAAGAAGCATAATTATTTGTTTGCTTGATTGTTTATTTGTTTTTAAATGCTAAACTCAAACTGAAAGGCTGATGATGCCACTCATGCCACTTCACTGGTCGGTTGGTGATCGCCCATCTTATAACATCCAAGTTACATTGTAAACCAAATAAGTAAACCTTAATTATTAACAAGCGCGGAAAGAAACATTAAATCCACCTTTGTGCAACAATGTGCAAAAATAAATGAAGACTACAATGATTCATCTACAACACTTCGATGTAACTTTTTGACTACCAAGTACATAGCACATTAAACTTGTTTTCATAATTAAAGGAAAGAATAAACTTAGCTTACGAAAGCTGAGGCCTAAAGCCTGAAAAGACTATGACTGAAAAGTTTTCGGGAGTATTAGAAACCGAGCACAGCTTTTTAAAGAAAAGCTAATAGAAACATCTTTTATTGTTATTATATTTGTTTACCGAAGTTAATTATTAAAATGATATTTTCAGTCTAAAGCTTATTAAATTAAATCTAACTTTGCAGTATGATACACGATATAAACTCATTAAAGGAATTCAGATTTAAACCCTATACCTCCAAAGAATACCTCCTGAACCGCTTTTCGCAATTTTGAGAATAAAATCCAAGGGTTGTCGAAAGCAATCGAATTTATAATTAAGATTTGTTTTGCTCACCATTTTCAAGTCCACGGAATCACTTTTTAGAAATGTTTTGTTTATGTAGCAATCAGCTGTCCGCACTAAGTGCACGGCCAGGCGCACGTCTGCCGCACGTTTGTGAAAAGTCGTGTCGCCTCGTCGTCAATTATATACAAAGACACGGTATCAAACGTCAGGTACCGGCCCGTCCTCGATGACAGATTTCTTTTGTAATCTAAGATAAAATAAAAAGCGTCATTAAACTTATCCAAACACTACCTATATATACAAAGTTAACCGAACGCACCACTTTATCGGACGCAACCTTGTCTACTGATCGGAGTTAAACCTTCCACCTGCTTTGGTCTTTGAGTACCTTGAAATAACTCGACAGTTACTTTAACACATGCGAATAGTATGCACTAACATTAATAGGCTTCTACTTTTCAACGTCATTATTTTATGAATATTTTATGCAGTCAAATGTACATTCATGGTCAAAACATTAATGATTTGGATTGATTTAAATGACATAACTAGATTAAAATTAATATGAGTGATTATACAAATGTTTGGTATGACTTTGCGTCATGAGGTCATTTTAGCTAGAGACACAAAAATGCATTTTTTTAGTAAAGAATGTGTTAAGGAGCATGTATGCATTTTGTGGTGGATTTTCACTCTGTTAGACCATGATTCTGGATACCGATCTGAGTACCCTATCAGTAGCGACAGGTTATAATTTTTTTTGTGCATTTCTGATGCTTGATTGTCTTTTTTGCTCATGAGAGTTACTATAGAACCATACAATTCGGCCAGTTAATCTAGACACGCGGCCGCGTGTCAAGCCAAGTTCAAGCAAACTGGCTAGACAGCGCCAAGTGTATCATTACACGAACCACTTGGTGCCACTTTTGACCCTTCCATAACTCAAAAGCTCTTTAACGTAAACACATAAAACTACGTGTGTTTTATTATATCCATAAGGACATCTAGAAGCCCAAATTTCATGAAGCTAGCTCAAACGGTTATAAAGATATGAAGGTCAAAAAGTCGTAAATTTTAACACTGACTGACTGACATATAGTACCTAAACCTAACCTACTTCCAGATGACCTAGAAAGATGAAATTTGGAATCCAGCTCGGTAATTGTGTGTAAGCCATGGAAAAAGTCTAAAAATAAAAAAAAGTTAAAAAAATAGCGGGGGTCCCCAAACAAAATTTTGTTTTTTTTTTTTTTAATTTATAGCCTTGGAACCGTTACAAACTGGTATTTGAAACTATCCCAATACATGTATTAATATAACTTCTATATAACAGAAATATAAAAATAAATTTAAGTCAAAAAATAAGTGATATCCCTATACAAAAAACTTGTAATTCGCGTTAAACAACCGGCCAACGGTGTGTTTTCGGCGGCGCTCGGCACCATGCAGCGGAAACCTAAAAAAATCTAACCTACTTTAGGATCTCACATTTTTAAAAGACAGCAATTGTTATAGGTATCCAATAAAGCAAAGAAATAGATTTTAATACTTGTTCATAATGTTATTTTGTTCCTATAAATACATATTTGGATTTTGCATAGAACTTGGCACTCATTTAGATGTCCATTCTTTTTGTGTATTGAACTTGGCTTTCCTTTTTTACATTTATGTTTTTGGTGGGATTTGTATTTATATATTTATTTAGCCCAAAATTAGCAAGCATTAAACTTCAATTGGCTCGATGATTTAATATATGAATTTGTAGCTTAATTAAAATTCTATATTTTTATTAATTCTTCGATTCTATGATATATTTAAATCAGACATAATCAATTTTGCATTCACTCAAAATAAACAACTCGATTTAAGCTCTGCTCTGACATTGACCTAGAATTAAAGTGATGTCTGTATCATCATGTCCGTATTTCGGTTACAATATTCGCATCGCACATTTTTCTCAGATTTACCGCCCTTGGATATTCCTTGTAAGGAGTAATAAGGATGAGCGATACCTAATATATCTACTTATTTAATTTGGGTTTATCAGCAAGAACGCGATGATGCAAAGATTACCTTTATACCGATGGCAGCCGGTCGTCCGTCAGCAAGATTAGCCGATATTAAAAATCAATTGGTCGAACTTTGATATGATTGGCACACGACTAAAACACATGATCATTATTCTACCCTGAAGAGGGAGCAAGTAAAGAGCCTCCCCAAGTGTTCACATTTTGTTCATTCTGAACCCCTGTTCATATTTTCCGGTTGTCGGCAATGCGACGGTAAAGTTTTTAATATGAAAAAAATCAGTAGAATTATATGAAAGTATTCCTACAAAACCATGTACTTCCTAATGATAGCCGTGACAAGTTACTCGGTTAGTCACCACACCAACTGCCACTGCTTGAAGTACGATCCCAAGTGCAAGAACCGTTTCTTGGAAATATGCGAAAATGAGAAAAATCGCTAGATTTAGCACCCCAATCAACATACATAGGAGGGTGATTATAGAAAGTATGAAGGTTTATTTAAACACCATATATATCATTGTTTTACCTGGTGCAAATTTCACGACCTGGGCATCCTGGGAAAGACGGACGGACCATACTACCATCTTTTAAAGCCACAAGCTTGCTTCGCCGGTGTTTTTTTTTAGCTTTTGCAGACTACCACGACACCTTAAATATACTTGACGTTTCAGTACTTAAATAAGTTTCAGTTTCTTGCCTGCAGTATTGAGCAGAACTTGTTACCAGTTAGACTTAGAGGTCGTGCCTCTTTTTTATTTCAGAAAAGCCGTCACATTAAATACCTTTAGCCTTAATATGCACTTACTTAATATGCCTTAGTATGCACCAACTTTGAATCTGAATCAAATATTATAGTGTACCTACTTATCATAAAAAATATAGGTATAAATAAACATATATTTACATGGAGGCCCTTACAACCGAGAGCCGGTGATTAGAAATCACGAGTAATGCCGCCTTAACTAAGCCCTTATAGATTATCATTTGTGTAAGTATGTAATGCTGTTTCAATAATTATACCATACATACTTAGATACGTGTTAAAATAAGAAGCTTTTTTTTTTAAACAAATACTTAACATCTTAAACTTAATTATTACTTGTTAACCAATACAAAGAGATTGCTATATGTGATAGATTCATACAGCTGTGTACATGCAAATGTTTGCAATCTTTTGACGATAAGGTATAACTTTTGAAGCTCTGATATCTTCATTAATACGGATAACCAATAACATATCTTGTTGTTATATCAGCTGTTTTTGTATAAACGATAAACTAAGTTAATGTTAATCTTACCAAAGATAATACCCAGTTTGAATGAAGTAAATACAAATGCAATTCTTTGGCTCACTATTTGGGTATTTAACAACTACTTAAGTGATTACGAGAATTATTGCTATAAAATTATGTATCAAGTGCTGGTGATACAGTACTTAAGCTCTTATTTAAGTAAAAAAACCAGAAGACCGCTGTAGATGACATTCAATACAAGTTTAATTTCGAATCTTCATATCCGAAACTGAATATTTTCTATTTAATAGAAAAATGCTTTACATAGGATAAGATTACCTAACTTCGTCGAATTATTATGACTAGCAATATGTTGTCAGTAGGTATATAAGTTTATTTTTCTAACTAAAGCCAAAATATTTACTATAGATTTCATAACATAGAACATACACAATTTTTACAAAAAAGATTTAAAAAAATCATGGTATACAGGGTGTTAAGAAAACCCTGTCCGACCCGATAGGGTTCACAATCACATGCCCAAAAAAATATTAAATATGGAATATTGATGACAGTAACAATAATAATGTTTGGCAGCACCTGTGACGACGCCGACTCACTCTCATATGCCTTTTGAGATTTTTTTTTATATCTAATTCTTGGAATTTGATATCGATACAATACCTTAACGGATCCGACAGGCATTACTTAACACCCTGTATAAACCAAAAAAAAAAACACTATGCAAAAGCAATGTTTGTTTTCGATCCGTTAGTAGCTGATACTTTGTCTCTTGCTGAAAGGTATCTTTAAATCATAACCTACGCATGACGTCTAGACCTTGTCAAACAACTATGTCGCGATTTATCATACGAGATATGTACATATTAATATCATTCCATGAATTTCCCAAATATAACAGAAATTAAAACTAATTCTGAAACGTCATAATTAATGACATATTTATGGAGATGAAAAACGTGATCTTTTCAAATTCCCAACAATGGAGGTGCCATTGATTTTTAAAGCGTATCGTGGAGAAAAACAATATGATAAAACGTGGACGCTAACAATGTATTGAGAAACAAGACAATGTATGTCGTGTGTCTGCTATACAAATATAGACCATCGTACTTTTAACATAAATGTGATTTTCATTTGCATTTCAGAAATCGCATCAATAATGTTACTTTACATACATAAATAGGTTCCGTTGTCACGTGCGGTAGTGATCCCTAAATTATACCTAAGTGATCGTAAAGGTTCTTCGTACGATATTTCCTTAAACAGAACGTAAATACAGACAGACCAGTAAATCCGGTTATACATATTTGTGAAGGTTTACCTTTTTACCATATCTGTAATTTGCTTAGTAACTAAACCTTAAGTACGCATACCTATTTATTTAATCAATGCCTAATGATTGAAATACTATCTCAATCGATAATGATATCATTTTAATACTTTTTTATTTTAGTTTTTTAAGATCAAATGCTATTCAAGAATTCTTCTCATCAAAACAAGGTGATTGACCTTTGGGCTGATTTACACAAGGAAATCAGTAAAACTTTTGAACGCTGCGCTCTGCTACAATTGGTTAAAACTGTCGTGTTGTATGCATTGGATTAGCAAGGTTTGTAGTCCGGTATTGACTAGTGAATCGCGACCCTTAATCCTCTAATACTCATATAACTACAATCATTAATAAACCGATTGATAATGCAATAGTTGAAGCAAGCTTTAGATATTAAAATAATGTAGTTTTACGTATACATATATCAGTACTGTACGTTATCGAGTGACGATATCATTCGATAGCCTGCGTAGTAGTATTTAAATGTTTAATATTTGAAGATAACAAATAGATTAACAATAAAAAAAAATATTTAGATAATTGGAAAGAAGTTAATAGGCACGTCTGCAAAAAAACTACAGGTTTTAACCGACTTGAAAAGCATACACATTTTTCAGGAGGTATAAATACATACTTAATTGCGTGTAGGAAATTCATGTCCTTAGATTATTATACCTAATCGAACAATTAAACGGGATGACTGGCAGTTACAATTTTTATCGACCACAACACGATAATAAGCAATAAGTCATTTACAAAGCCATTTTGGTCGTCATAGAGACGATCACCTACAATCGTCACGTACTATAAAACACACTAAAATATATAAAAAAAATGTTTCTTCAGTCAGTAAGTAGGAAGGGTATAAATAATTTAATCAATTCTTGCTTATGTTTGGACATTTAGAGGCGATATATAGCGATATATAGAGCGATAAAAGTCGGCTTGTAAGGTAAAAGCCCAATGACACGTGAATCCAAGCTCGCCAATTAATTAAGAAGCTTTCAGGAGCCCAAATGATGTGGCTTCCAAATTTGCTGCTCAATGTCATAAACACAACAGAATGACGCAGAACTCTACCTTTTCGATGGAACCCATACCTTGATCTACGAGTATATTTTGTTAGTAGTTTGTATAAAATGTTCAGTATTGTTCAGGTTATTGAAGAAAAGCTTAATTATTCTCTAACAGTCAGTAAAGGTACAACATAGAAGTACATTTGCACCGTACTGTTAAATATGTATACACTCGAGTAGATAAGTATGCTAATAAAACTAATTTAAATCGAAAACAATAGTTCTATTCCTACACCTTTCGTATGCACCTATTTGAGTTTCATGTTTAGCCTAATATAAGTCATAATATTTACTGTTGGACTTATCGCAAAACTCAACAAACAAATTAAGGTCTTTAAAAGAAGAGTTTAGAAGAGCATCACGTTAGAATCTTCCATATTCCTGAAAGTGCACTGTTTTTTGTTCATATTAAAAAAATGGTTTATTGTTACTATTACATTACTTTTCCGACACGACGGTAGACATTGTGCCCTATGTTTCTAATCACATAACAGAAAATCCTCACAAACAGAGATTTCCTTATTTTTTTGCACTCTTAGCAATAGATATAGTTATTGCTTTATTTTATAAACCTTGATAATAAATCATAAAAATAATATCAAATTTCTTATAAATAGATTGATAATTATGATGTAGACTTTAGGTAAATAAAATGATTGTCAGCGGGATTTCCGGTGCACCGCGTCGCTGCCTACGTGTCTGCGAAGGAAAGATAGAGACTGCTCTAAATTCAGACTGAAAGCATTATACTTACGAGTAACTATAGCCGTAGTTGGCAAGAATAATTATATTAATAGGTTAAAAGTTTTAAAATTTATTTATGTAGATAGGTGCCTACCTAAGTAACCATTTATTTATTGATAATATCTAGTAGGTAGGTACTAGACACTATTAATGTTTTCAACAATAATCTGAGTTTAAGTAATTCTTCGCTCAGACAAATAATTTAATCCTCTACTACAATGATATGAAGAAATCGTATCTGTACTAATCTGTAGTAAATTACTTTTTAAAACCATAAAATATATCTAATAGCAACCATAAAATTTATCAAATTATGCGTTGCGGTAAACCTTTTAATCTTTTTTGATATTATTATTTATTATTGTTTCCGCGTTACATTCATTGTTTAGTATCTAACTATACATATAGTAGTATTAGTATCTATTACCAAGCTATTACCTAATAAGGTCAAATGATTATGAAATTAATTGCAATTTCAATATTATGACTATTAGTTCTTCGAAATTTAATTCTAACAATAAGTCCATAAAGCAGTAGGAATTCTTTCCAGGGTGTTTTATTAAATAACAAGTTCATAAGATAAAAGTATTGCAACTTTCATTACTGAAAGATGAAAATTAAGTGAAAAGTTGCACGTAGTTTTTTTTCAGTTTTACTCTTTTCTTCAAAATTTCACAGTAAGTAATATAAGTGATACTCCTGGTCTTTTTTGAATTTATTTATGGATTTATCTCGGCCTCATGGTAAAAAAATGGACTTTCAGTATGCTTATCGATTTCGGTTGTTTTTCTTTTTTATCTTATCAAAGACTATTAATTAAACTAATATTTACTTCAGATACTGGGTTGGGATTGGTTATTACCGAGTTCTACTTATCTGTCCTGTCCAAGCGGACATCGATTTACGCTCGGCACAACCTATCCATCATTGCTATATTATATTAATTATGGAAAGGTTTACCCCTTCATGGTTTTCCCTGTGATTATGTAAGGTTTTCCTAGTAATAATAGGAATTTGACATCACTTGTTTATCACTACGGACATAATGGTAAATAGATATCCTACAGAATCCTACTAGAAACTGAAAGTAAAATAACTTATAACTTTAAAATAAAACTCATTTATTTAAATATAAGTTAATGTACATAAGCAGATATACAAAAGGAAAAACATAATTACTCAAACCATTAATAACTAACTCATGCGCACTGATAAAGTTAGCTTAAAGATGAATCGAAAGTTTTGTCAACATTACATAGGTTTTAGGAATTATTTGAAAGCTGCGATGGCATACTGGTATGGTAAACATACTAAATGTAAGCGAGAAATGAACATTAAACCACATAACTGGTTGCCCTCTTTTAGAACCGTCAAAAACAACGTTTTCTAGTAAATCACAGAAGGACATGGCGTCTTCCGATATTAGCTACAAACATTCTAAACATAATATATACGTTACTGCTAATACCACCAAATATATTAGGTTTAACCATTAAACAGTAGAACCACACAAATTATAGTCGTAACACAACTAAGTGTTGAGATGTGGCTGGAATTGCTCCCAGTTCTGGTCAGCGTGACCGCGGGCGGGCCCAGCGGCTCCAGACTCTGTAGGAGCAGCGTGTCCATGGCCGCATACGCTTCGTGGACGACGCGCTGGAAATAAACAACAAAACAAATATGTCACCGATGTCTATCCCTGGTGTATTTTAAACAATGGTCTCGAATACACTATGTGTATAATCAATTTTTTACAGTTCCTCGCCATTTTGGATCAAGATAATACAGTGGTTTATACCCAAGTTTCGGAAAGTTTTTGTCAGAGATTGTTTGTATTGCATAATAGTTTAGTGTCAAACGCAATAACATTCCGTCAATAAATGTTTCTATTTAGAAACTGCTTGTATCTTTATATATTAAGTTTACCTCAGTTATAAGCTTAGAGTTGTAAGAATCCGTAGGTCGAAACATCATGATAGTGTATGTGTTGTCGATGCCCAAGTGGCCATCCACCCAGTCTTCTATCCCGCCAGCATATAGCGCTACAATTGAAACATTCGTGAAAATCGTGTTTCAGTCAACACAAAGATGATAATTATTTAACTAGTAATATCATTCATAACCTAGTCGCTTACTTCTTCTATTATAAGCCAGGCTCCGATGTAAAAGCCGATTTGGTAAGTAGTGTCATTTAGTGGCAAATCTCGTAAAGAATATTTTGGGGACGTTAAATAAGAAACTTAACTTTGAACTTTGGAGCTTTGGTTATGGAGTAATTAAATAAAAAGTTTAGAAAAAGCCTTTATCAAATACAGACTCTTTTATATGAATGAACCTCACGCAAGAACTCTGATGTCTGTCCGGCGACGTACGGCCGGTTGCTGATGCTATAGGCTGCTGAAGCCGCATTCGCCGCCCTTTGTCTCTGCAAAGTTATTATTTATTTAAATACTGCAGTAAAATAATTACATACAGAGATTTAAATAGGTATTTAAAAAGAATCTATTGCATTTTTGAATAAGTAATATAAATGATATTTAATACATTACTAACATATATGTGATCGAAAGCACGTTTCTTCCTGGTGTGCGAATAGGGATACAAAACACCCTGCAAAAAGAAGAAAAAGAATTGAATGACTTAAAATAATTGCTACGAAGAAATATCCATTATACTTGAAATACTTTTATTAACTTTGATTTCACGTGCAGAATTCAGTGGAAAGTTTCTTTTTATTAAATCTATTGTCACATAATTACGATGTTCAAAATTTAAAGAGGGCATAAAAAAAGGCAAAAGCAATAAAAAAAAACAAAGTTTTAGATTAATATAACGGCTAACCAGAACATCGCCTTCTTTGAAAGCGATAAATGTGAAAAGCGGCGTTCGCTGTTCGTGTAAGTAGTGCGTGACTGCCCGCGTCTCGGCCTCGCTGAGCTGTCGCACGCCCGCGTACAGACCGCCGCACGGGTGCTCCGCGCGAAGCTCGTCCGCTGGCAAAACAACACTTACTTTACATAATACTTTTGTACAGGAGGGCTTTATTATACAGAATACAACAAAAAATATTGGAACTTTGCTGAAAATTGTAGACATTAGATGCTTTTCGGAAAAAGAAAATAATTTTAACCATACAAATGATCTGCACTGTCAATACTTTCGTTATTACTCTAACTATGAGGTAGGCTTGGAGCAATACTCTTATTTCTGATTTAATTTCAATAACTAAACATGTAAATCTATCTCACCAGGTATCCACTGATATTCAAAATTTCTGTCCAGATTAACACCATAGCACGGCTGGATCGTACACCGCAGGCCGTGGGATTCACAGGATTTGCAAGATTCTCGACCTTTACATGTGTCCCATAACTGCCGCAGATTTTTTGACCATTCCCGCCTCTAATTACAATTGAAATACATTATTAAAAAGAAAGATCGAAATTCTCAAACATTTAGAAACATTTAAGAACTCACGTGTGGAAATGTCATAGAATAGTCATATCCATCGGGATTGAACACTGGAATAACCCAGAAGCGGTATTTAGTGAGCAGATCGGCGTGAGCTTCACTCCTTTCTATTAGCTGGTAAAGAACATACATAGCAGCAGCAACTGCATGGTGATCCCTTCCTTGTATACCTGTAATAGCGGATGTTAAAAAGAAGTACCTACTATCGAAACAGACTTTACAAATTCTAAAAGGCATCAGCAAGTAGACTGAAAAATAAACAAATCTTTAATTATGAGAGAGTTCACTCAGCCTTACCTGCTACTATCATTACAGTTTGTTTAGCTGAAACAATTTGGCCACTGCTTGGATCATCCACTATCATCATATAGATGGGATTTTCCATGGTCGTAAAGTTACCGTCCGTTACATCCACCCATTTAGCAACGGGACTGTCTTCTGCCCACTGTTTCATCTGATTTACTATCTATAAACAATAAATATGAAAATAGTAAATTATTTTGATAACCACTTTCGTATTTATACATAATTGTAGTAATAATATTTTACCTCTGGTAGTGTTCGTGGCGAGTTAAAATTAAGTTGTCTAAGTTTAAGTAAACTGCAAAATGGGCGACGTTTATCTCTCATTCGGTCTTTTACAGACTTTGCTGTTGCTATTTCTATAGCGGGAATACCAATAACACCCTTAGCACCAGCTTTAGTAGTAACATTATCCGTAATGTAATCATCGGGGTAAATGTGTAAATCTTTTATAATACTGGAATTTTTACTACTCTCAGAGTATTCGATGTCATTTTCTTTCAGATCTGAAAAATCTTTATCATTTGCATCTTCTTTACTGCCTTTTTTGTCATAATAGGCATCACTTGCATCTTGATCATCTTTTTTTGAACTGATTTCGTTGTCATCGTCACTATAAAACATCATGTTATAAGATGATTCGGAATCTTTTTCTGCGACTTTCTTTATTTCCTCGTCTCTTCTCTTACTATCATCATATATTCTTCTTTCCGTAGTCGATTCAATATCTGGCTCTCCCTCATTACTAAAAGTAAATTCCATCATTGGAGTTGTTGTTCTATCTGGTAATAAATAAGTTGTTCTGGTCATGCTCTGCTCCGGAGTATCTTCCTCAAATGGAGGATATTTGTGAAACTCATCAAATTCAGTTGTGGTTCTAGAAGGTACCGTCACATCTGAGGCAGACTGTGTTCTTGTAGGTGTCAAGGTTGGGACTGGCTCAGGTACCTTAAAGAAAGTATAAGCAATATTTATTAATGTAACGTCAGATTCTAATAATACATTTCACAAAAGTTACTCACGTATGGTTTTATTGATGGTGGAGTCAATGGAGCGATAGTGGAACGTCGAGTGAACGCAACAGGGGCTATAGGTGCATACTGACGAGCCATCAACATCGGTGTGCGTGCTATAAACTGTGGACTGGCTGGTGGGCTATCGTCACGTTGTGCGTTTTTGCCGGCGTAACTACCTAGATTAATGAGTTATTATCCTAAGGGCTGGTTGTTCCGACGTAAGATAATTTATCTGAGGAATAATTTTGAATTTTTGACAGTTTTTCAACCCCCAATATGTCTAAGTGAATTTTATCTCTCGTTTAATTTATTATCTAGTGTTGGAAAAACCGGCCCTAAATATTACGTAAATATCATAAAAATATTCAACGAAATAAATCTACTTTAATATCCTGTTACAAAATCAATAAATAGGCAATGGACCTTCTTTCTGAAAATAGGGCAATGTATCGATGAACAGAATTGCAAATATTTTATGAAAAATAAATTCCTCTCATACCTTTTGGATGCATGGGTGGCATAATTGCACTTAATGAGGTGGGATGTGGTACTGAGCCAAACCCTTCTCCTTCGCCCCGGGTTAAGGATACTGTAGTTGGGGGTATGAATCGCGTGTAATCCTTCAGCGCCTCGGTCGTCGTATGCGCGGTCGTGGGCGGCGGGACCTTTGCACCGCCTATAATAATCTTCTCGCCTCCTTTTGTCACTGGTTGAATGTTCACAGCAACGATTTGGTGTGTTTGTGATGTTGTCAAGTCTTCATCTAAAACCTTTACTATGAACTCGTTTGTTGTTTCTTGATTGGCTCGCCATCGCGTGTATTCTGTGTAAGCCCTTTTCCGGCGGAAAACTGGCACAATAAAATTTCACATTATGGAAACTAGTATTTGCAATACAAATACCGCAAGTGATATGCTATAGCTGTCACATAAGGGGTACTTACATTTAATGGGACAAACCGAGTATTGGTCATAATCAGTAATGTTGAGGCCGTGGTTGCAGAAAACTAATTGTATAAAACCTAATATTATCAAAAATACATAAGTTTTCATGATAACAAAATCTTCATATTTTGACATAACATGATGCCTTATTTGACATTTAATTCATGAGTAATTTAATTTATCATAAAATGTAGAACGTGAGTGGCCAGATCCATTACATCCTTTGTAATCAATTAATCAAGGACCTTTTTACCCGACTTGGGCCAAGACAGGCTTATTAATAGTAGATTAACAAAACTGTCTTTTTCTAATAAAATAACGCAAATAAATTTTCAATAATCGTTATTGAAAATTTAAATCAAACTTTCTTTGATTCAAGATAATCTACTAGGTAGCACTTTTTGAAAGTCAACATAGGAAACATAGATAGCACTCTGATTAGCCCACCAACCACCGTATATATACGTCTAAATAAATAATCAAAGATCCAAATATATTACGGTGTCGTTTTCTCATGTCTAAGGGTTGCATCTGGGGTTATTTCTTCGTCGATTTCTGTCCAGCGCTCTTACATTATACGCTCTTTAGAATATGGACTAACTAAACAAATTCTTAAAAGCAAACTAAAGCGGCGGCATAATAGTCATTGTCATTATTTTTTACTGAGCTGGGCAATTGTTAAACGGTGTTCAAGCCTTTAGCTTGGTTGTTTGATTGAATGGATACGGTTAAGCTAATGTATCGTTTGATGGCTTGATAACATATAAATTTCTGTTTAATTTAGCATCGTCATAGTGTCTGGAAAAAAGTAGGTAGTCTACAGTGCACATACTTACACCGTGAATGTGCCGTACACTTCGTCTCGCACGGTCACGTGTATAAAAGTTTAATGATATACATTAAACTTTTATACACGTGACCGTATAACTCTAAGAATATGTGATACACGTATAGATTCCTTTTAGTAATTCTACCTCTTTGACTAAAACCTAGTTCTATAGAGTAGAGACTAGAATCCAAGTAGATAAAAGTAAAGAGACTCCTTTTCAAGACGAGATGATAAAAAAGTAATTACCTGTGTCATTATAAAAAATATTTACTTGCTGTCGGAATTTTATACAGAGGAAATTTTGTTCTATTATTATTTTCTATCTACTAATATGCTTTTGCAGCTTAAAGTGTATTTAGTAGCTGCAACGTACTTCCTCGGTGCCCTCTTTATGGTTTTATTTCCGCCAAGGAATTATGAACTGTAAGTAATTGCGCAGATTCACTCAATATTATTTAATAATGAAAATAAAGGTGGTTACAGTATAGTTTAAGTAGGTACGCAGGTTGCAAAACTATTTTAGCTTCTCCAGGGAAAATAAGACTTTAATAATGTATGTATATTAAATGAAATGTATTTGTGTGCAATAAAGAATTAAGAAAATAGCAGAGAGACCAACTACAAAATGTGTACACAAACATTTATATGAGCATTAATTTGATGTATCAATCTAAAAGCCTGGTTTCGGATATATTCCGCCAATGTTGCACATCCTCTACTGTACCACAGGTAAGGACAGTTGGGAGACGAGACTCTTTTCATTAAAAACGCAAAATTATTAAGTGGTTGGAATGTGTCCTGAACCAGAACGAAGCCTATGGGCGACAGTCAAAGAGTTTTTTTAGAGGAAATTAGAAATCTGTAGATAAAAATGGTCCGGGACAATAATTATTTATCTCTTGAGCGATAATCACAATATTCCTGCAAAAAACACAAACGCCAGTATTTGGGTTTTTTGCATCATCTAAAGGCAGACATGTGGACTGATGACCTGAAAAAGGTCGCTGAAGGGGACTGGATACGGAGGGCGGAGGACCGGGTGTTGTGGCGCAAATTGGGAGAGGCCTATGTCCAGCAGTGGACTATGATTGGCTGAATGATGATGATGATGATGAAAGGCAGACATAAAATGAAAAGGGAAATAATAAGTACAATTATCTGAAGACTTAATCGTATCAATAGCTGAGTTTTAGATTGGCCGGAAGAGTTTTGCATATTTTTAATTATTATCTGTAGTTATCTAACAGTTTTTTTGGTATTGTTGATCTGCAGCAAGAATATTACCATTACTAAGTAGATATGTCTATTACATTAGCCGTCTTAGCCTATAAGCCATCGTGATCGTCTCAGCCTTCAGACAATAGAGCATCCTATGTAATGAAAAATGATTTTTTTTAACAAGCAGGGGCTCGAATATCGCTCTTGGCAAAGTAATCTATACTTATAATAAATCTGTGGAAGTGAAATTCTATACATTGAAAATATAAAAAAAAAATAGCAGGGGGTTTTACTAGACCGACACCGAACCCAAAAATGTGATTGTAAGAATTTTTGTCTGTCTGTCTGTTTGTTCAGGCATCACGCAAAAACTACCAGTTCGATTACGATGAAACTTGGTATAATTATTCTTTAATATCCTGGGTACCACACTGGGTAGTTTTTATCCCGGAAAAGTATACCTACACTAAAAAAAATAGTATGGATATTAGTTTTTAGGGATTTTGCTTATTTATTGTGTTTAGATTAGTTATCATCAGAAATAGGTTTATTTAGGTAGGTAGGTATTTTATTATCTGTTATTGAGTTTTTTTTCTAATTAGGTAGGTACTTAGGTTTACTTTTATAAGGCGTAGACCGTATAGATTCTAATTTCAAGTATAGGTAGTATATTTGATAGTGTGTAACGTAGGTTACTTTTAGTACTCTTAGGTAGGATAAGTCATTCGTATAGATTTTAGTTTTTACAAAAAAAAAGCATTGATAAGTTTCGTCATCCACGTTAACGAAGTCGCTGTAAGTAATAATAATAAATATATTTCATAAAAAAAGAGATTGTAGTACATTAGGTATACACAAAGTTATACATATAAGTTTTTGCCAAGTCAAACATAATCTAATCAAAGTAGAACTAGTAAGTACCTAATACCTATAAACTCACCAGGTCTGGAGCCAAAATAAGAACAGTGAGAAGTGTCGGTGATAGTATAAAGTTTAAGCAGTATGTCGATCATAAAATGGTTATGAACGTGGCTGAACGATACGGCCGTCACGATCCAGAGGTCGTCAATGTGGTCCAACTAGCGCCTCTGACTACTGACAACCGCAGCATACTCGCTCTGGAGCTGCGCAGTGATAGACAGAGTAGGAAACCTGGGATACTTATCGTTGGAGGTATTTGTCATTGAGTCTGGTATTTTGACTGGCCTGGTCTAGTTGTTAGTGACCCGGACTGCTAAACCTATATAGAGATATATAGATATCTCAGTTGTCTAGTTACTAAAGTACAGGCTCTACCTCTTCTAGTTTGGATCAGATGGCTTTGTATGTGTTGTCCCAATATATTAGTATTATACTAGCTGTACCCGGCATGTGTTGCAATGCAATTTTTTCTCCCTTGCACCTTCCTATTACCTACTACCACTTAGGGGTATGAAAAATAGATAGTAGCCGATTCTCAGACCTACTGAATATGCATATAAAATTTCATAAAAATCGGTCAAGCCGTTTCGGAGGAGTATGGTAACTAACATTGTGACACGAGAATTTTATATATAAGATTAACTTCATAAATTATTTAAGCAATCTTACAGGCAATCAATGTTCCTACATAGCTTAATTTTTACAATTTGTTGTAATACAGCACTAGATGCTATGGCGTGGGGAGCACCAAATGCAATATTGGAATTATCAGACAAACTGCTGTATGATGCAAGCTATCAGACTCCATTCTTTAATGACTATGACTGGTACGTAAAGTTTAATAATTAAGTAGTTCACAAATAGAAAATTGATCTGTCGTAGGTGTAATGAGTAAAAGTAAGTGTGCTTAATATTCGTATCTACCTGCGGGTAAGAATATAAAATAGTATGGAATGTATAATCAAGAGTCTAAGCAATTATTTGTATTTTTGCGCAAGTTGTGTGCATTAGCCCCAGACAATGTTTTTCGCGCAAGAGTTTTCAGCGCAATTATGAAATAACTGCGTTAATCATTTAATTTAATATGTACATGGCTGCCTTCCTACTTATGTACTCTATATAGATACATGACATTTGCTGAAAAAGGCTCTGGTCTAAGTTATTACTTTTCCTGACTAATCCAGTTCATGGGATCCCAGTTTCACCTCATATATCTTCAAAATAAAAATAAATTGGGTAAGTTCTACTGCCGAGAGATAAAATGCTAAGGATTGAAAGTGTTAACTTCTTATGTCAAATAATCAACAATTACTTTAAAACATCATTTCGTCGTTTTAGGTATCTTATACCGATGGCTAATCCTGATGGCATTCATTTCACTCACAAGTTGCGATCTTTTCCACCGCTGGACCCTATTGAATGGGCTCGAAACGACTCAATAAGACCTCGGACCCGTCCCAATGAGTGGCACAAGAACGTCGACAACGAATCTGAATCCAAGGATCCAGTCTGCTTTGGGACAAATATCAATCGCAATTTCGCTTATCATTGGCAAGGTCAGTTTTAGATACTGTATCAGGACAAGAATAAATCATTATGATGCAGACAACACGTGATTAGGACTTAAAATAATTTAATACTTACCTAGAGTGGTTTTAATCTGCGTGTTTCCGCTAGGGTTCTAAGAAATAGCGATCCGCAGCGGTGTAAGTACGTAATAAAGCTGCGTCTCGTTGTTCCTTGCGAAAGCAAAGCTATAGAAATTGATAGTGACAATTTTTGCTGTTAAGTTTATAATTTGTATGACGTTACGGCGATTCAGAATTATTATTTTGAAAGCAACTCTGGTCGTCGCAAGTTAGGTTATACCGCAGCTGGTTTCATTTAGGTTTCCCATCCTGCCTATTTCACACCCAAGATCCTAGGAATATCAGGATTAGTTAATTCCTTTTTCGATGTCAGAAATTAGAATTGTTGGTATTTAACTTATCGTTTACTTATTGTTGGTAAAACAAAAATAACGATAATAGTAAGAAATAGGTGTTTACGATAAGTCTTATAATCATAATGTGGTTTTGATGATAATATGATAAAACGATATACAAAATATGTTTAGGAAAATATATTTAAGAACATTTGCACACGGTGTAATTTTAACGCTTCAAACACCTTTGCACGTTGGAGACGCTAACTTGTATCAAACATGTCGATACAAACGCGCTAGGTATATTTACAGGAAATGCGACACAGTGCAGTGAGTGCATTATGTGATACAGAAGTTTTCAGTAAAGTGAGCCGTTGCCGTTCCCTTTCGCAAGTACGCGTTGCGCTCGCGTTTTTATCGCTTTGTACGCGTGTTTGTGTGAACGATACAATGTAAGAATCAGGGGCCCGAGTCTGCTATTTACACGCCGTGCCACTATGCCAACAGTTGCATCGTCCGGCGGCGCTCGGGCCCTCTCGGGTGCCCTTGGGCCGGTTCGGGCGCGACTTGTGCGCGTTCGGGCGGCCCGAAGCGGGTTCGGGCGGCACGAGTCGCGCCCGAAGCGGCCCGAGTGCACCCGAGAGGGCCCGAGCGCCGCCGGACGATGCAACTGTTGTCATAGTGGCACGGAGTGTAAATAGCAGACTCGGGCCCCTGCTTGTGATCGTCTTGAGCTCTTTGAGCGCGCGTTAGTAAACGCGCGTCGTTGGCGCGTTAAAATAAGCCGTGTGTAAAAGCCCTAAGGTGAGATACCCTGCAAAGAATTGAGGAAAAATGATTGCAAACTGTTTGGATCCCAATTCTCGTACATTTCTGTAGACTGTGAATATTGTAGAGGAAATAGGTACAATACTTTTTAAAAATATAATCAGAATTTAAATAAGTAGTTTCTTATTTACAACGATAAGTTTCCATCGTGTTTCAGATGACGTACACAAAACTCCTCCCAGATGCTGTCAATATTATCCGGGTCCTAAACCCTTCTCTACTGCTGAAGCCAAAGCTATTCGCAAGTATATTGATAAACTAGGGGATGTTATAAGTTTGGCCATACATTTACATGCAAGCTTCGTGCCTAAAAAGGTGAGTGCATCTACTTATTTACTATCTAGATTTTCCTAGAAAGTACCTATTTGTAGAGCATAATATAATTATGTTGTACATATTTTCATACAGACTGTTGATAATAGACCATTTTATTGGATCAAAATTATTCTTTAGGATACTTAATAGAGCGCGGGGCACACTAAGCATTGGAATGCATATAATAAACGGAGTCTACGTTCCTATATCTAAGCATACAAAATTTTCAGTGGTGTTGGCAGTTGTTCCTCGCCGGAGAGGTGGTAGGACACGCTTGTCAGATCATTGTATGACCGGTGGTATGGGGAGAGACACCACCCCGCCTTGTTATTTTTAACCCCGAGAATCTTTTCTCATGAATTTCCTCGATTGGGGACGACTTTTTCCTTTTCTTTTAACAGGTACCAGATGGGGAGGCATGCCCAAACTATAGAAAAAATGTGTTGTGTTACTGTTTTTTTGTGTTTTATTATAGGAGTACATTCTGTATCCATGGCGCTACTCATTGCGCCAAACGAGCAACTCTCGGACATTGCAAGAAATCGGTGAATATGCGGCCAGGAAAGCTCGCTTGCCTGACGGCCGTGTCTATGAGGTACGACCTCCTATGTATCGATAGGTATCGCTAAATACATACCTACAGTTAACTACATGCCCTATTGTAATAACTTATCAGGCTGCTTATCACTTAGCGCCAAGATGCGCGCATTGATTGTGTTAGCCAATGTTTAGATTCTTAATCAGATACGCTAAAATCAAAGACAAGCTAAGAGCATTAGATGCTATCAGTAAATATAACGATTTATGTATTACTTATCCAGCTTAAGATCTACCTACTAAGTACTTACCTATTTTTTACATCCTTAAGTAATGTACAATTGATAGTAACCACTAGTAGGTATTAGATATTTTTGAAAGTAGCTACCTTAAGATGGTATGTATAATAGATCAGATAAAAGGTATACAAATTAATTGTTTTAATTACCTGCTGTATGCACGGTTTTTTAAATAAAACTTTCAGAAATAAGATTTATTTCCGAGAAGTTTTACTGAGTCTAGCCAGACAGCCTGAGTTTCTTTACTTAAGTGTATTTTTTATTGATCCTATTTAGTAATATGTGGTATATGTCATGTGGCGTTTCCAGGTCCACCAAAGCAGCAGTGACGAACGCGTGGCAGGAACATTGAGCGACTACATATCAGGTGTAGTTGGTATCGATCTGGTGTTTCTTATAAAACCTTACCATCAACTGTTTCCAAACGAAACAGATAATAGCGAACTCGGTGCGTATTTTAATCTTCTTCGTTGTCTAGTCTTTTCCCAAGCTATGTCAGGGTCGCCTTCCCATTTTACTAGATATTGCTGAATACCGTATTTTACATGAAGCGACTGCGCTATGACCTCCACCACCTATTTTACTGGGTAACACAGTAAGTATTTCATAGTAAGACTTGGGGTTGACAGAATTGTAAGGTCTTAACGAGTGCCATATTTTATCGACGTAGACATATGACAGTCGGGGCCCAAAGGCTTTTAGTGCTTTCCGCGAGGTACACCTGCTTTCTCGAAATGTAAACAATGGTCACCAATTCACGGACCAACCGCAGTTCATATTTCAATATTAATTGTATATCTATTATCTAAGCAATCAAACAACCTTACCTATTTAGGTATAGTGAAATGATGAATGATGCGTGGATAACATAAATTATTTACCTATATGGCATTAACATTGAAGACCCCTTTTTAATAACAGCATGCTTTGATTCAAAATTACTAGTCATCGATCAGTAGATAACGAATATTATCTATGAGTAGTGTGTTGGTCAAATTATTATGTGACCTCGACGACCTCTTTTGCACTGATTATAGAAAACATGTTTAATTACAAGCAGGTTAGCCTGTAACTGGCCAAGCAATAATCTGGACTGAATTTTTTTTTGGAACAGCGTTATTTTTGAAAAAGCTGGACTTTTCTCAACACTTTTTAAAACAACAAGACCCAACACATTTATTTGAGCAGAATTTTCGTAAATTACCTATATATCAGATGTAGGTACTCTCGACCTCATTTGGGATTTAAAAGTAGGTAGGCATATGCCCTTTCGGTAACACCTGTATATTCATTTAGACATTTATCAGTGTGATGGTTTTATTGATTTCACATACCTAAAAATACACAATATTATTATTAGTGTCTGTATCGTTTACTTGTTATAACCATGATTGCAAGAATAATTCTGTTTCATCATTTCCTTTATTTAGGGTTTTTACAGACATGATAAGATATAATTATGGAATGAAAAGTATTAATTAATTTCCTATTATAATAATGGACCAAGATAAAAGAAAAAAATACTGAAAGAGTAGTAATGGATTTCGTCAATGGAATAGGATTTTTACATGTAGGTACCTACCAGTCTTTGTAATGCTGCGCCGTCGGAAATAACATGTGCCAAAACGATGAACTGTATGCTACTTGGAATAATTTGTAAATACCTCCTTGGAGATGAACACCCTTTTTACCAGAACCAGGGGTTCAGCCATTGACACCGACATCGGTCTTGGAGGTCAATTAATATACTTTTACTCTTTCTGCGGCTACTTTGAGCCCCCATCACCGCCTAACCAGAGAATGAGACCTAATTCCAACCTATATAATTATATTTCGTACGATAAACCAATTTGCAGTGTTAATAAGAGATACTTTACTGTCTAGTAAATGGGTTGCAGAGACCACATAGACAGTCAGGCCCTGTAAAATACGGTATTCAATGAAATCCGGCAAGTCTGAAAATCGACCTAACTTTCTTTGGCAAAAGAGTAGACAGAAGACTATCTAAACTTACTAATATGTAAATTATTTACTAAATATCTGTTATTTGTTTCAGTGGTGTATGTAAAGAAGTCTGTCTCAACGATACTCAGCGTGGTGCGCGGTTGGCGAAGCAGCACCAAACAAAATACTCTCTCATTCTTCGGCAAAGATGTCGAGTTCTAAGTATATGACTCGATGCTAATACACATTGAAAAATGATTTTGTTATTACAATATGAAGCAAATTAAATTGAAATCATCAATTACCTACATCGAATTTTACTACTTTCCCGCTATCTAGATGTTAAGAATCCAAAGACTTGCTGCTTTCTAAATAATGATTTGTATACCTTGAGATCGTCTCAATTATTATATCAGTCTTAATTATTTACATTCGTACGAAATGCTTATTTTGTTGAAATCAAATGATATTATAGCATAAAATACGAAAAAAATAAAATATAATAATTTATTACATAACATTTTTTATATTAATTAATATACCAAAAGTAAAATAAACACCCAAACAGGTTTGTTTTCAACATTTAATAGTACTTCGGTCTTCAAAAATAAATAACATAGTTACATATTTCTATATGAGCAATGTACACTATTTACATAGTTATAACTAATATCATCTTTTACGTAGTGATGCGACTGTTGCATTTTTTCTTAGAACTGTCACGTCAATGTCCCAATGTTTTGACAGCACACTGAGAGTGTTCAGTAGTGCCGTGTGTTTCTCACTTTGTGCACTGAGATCTGTAATGTAGAATAAACTTAGGTCCAACGCGAGTGTGTGTAGATGCTGCAGTCTTCTAAATAAGGCTTCTTTAAGCTCTGTGTCTTCAGTCTGTCGCCAGTATTTAAGGTTCCTGCCGATGACTGTGGTCACGTGTTCTTTGATGTCATTCAGACATACTCTTCTTTCGGTATTGCCCTGTGGAATATTTACACAGTTAATATTGTCGTAATTCTATCACATATGCCAGATAACTAAGGTATTAAAAAAGAAAATACATTTCCAAACTTTGAGGCTCTTTTAGTCCTTTTACATTGGTGAAAATATGGCTATTGAAAAAATACATTAAACATAGGCTCAATTTAAAATTTTACAAAATGATTGTTTGATGACTGCGCCTCTACGCTTCAAATGGTGCTATTTTTCATTGGAAAATATAATCGACATAACAACTGCAATCAACAACTGTCTGGTATGTATTTTTAAAACCGCAATATCCCGTCGAGACAATATATGATAACTTAATTAGGGTTATTATTACAGGAGAAAACCAATGATAATGGTGATCCGTCATATTGATGGCAAGGCCAATAATTATCAGTCGCAGTATGGAATGTGAATTGATTAAATTATTTCCGGAATCGGTATCGACCTTTGTAGACGCCTTGCACCGGAACCTAAGTGCTCCGTCGGCATATTTTATCAGAAAAAATGTTTTGTCGGAGCACCGAGGTCTATAATTGATAATAGAACGAAGCTGCCGGAAAATGAATAAGATGCCGATAATCTTGAGTATTTTTAAAACAATTTATTCACTATTTAAATACTTCAATTATGTGTTTATTTATTCCGTAAAATTTGGAAATATACATTTTATCGGTATTGCAACTTAGATCAGGAATAAGATAGATTTCATTCACCAGCGTAATATAGGTAGTGTCAGGGTGCACAAACTAGGTAAACAAAAGTTTCTCATCATCTAGGTGATTTCACCCAGTAAACAAGTGGCATACCATTTTTACAGTCCCTTCAATTTGTGAAGCTTTACTTTCTTCTACGTAGTTTTCCTGGTATGTAGCAAGCAGCAATAGGTTGAGTATAGTAGGTACATTACCTTGACGGCATCGCAGAGCGCGAGTCGCACGCGCAGATGTTCGGGCGCGGCGAGCGAGCGCAGCGCCAGCGCCACGGCCCCCGCTGACGTCACGCGCGCCTCACTCGGGTACGACTGGCTGTCAGCCTCGCCGCGTCTGGTTAATATTATTGTTATTGAGTATTTCACTTTGCACTTTTTTCTTTTGGAGATAGGCAGTTCTATCTAAGTTGATATATAATGAAAATTTTCATTATAAGCGGCCAGTTTGTTCAATCTTCGCCTGTTTTTTTTTTATTATTCTTTTTCGTAACGCCTGGTGGTCGAATAAGGTCCCGGAAATTAATTATAGTTTTTTTTTTAAATAAGTTTAATAAGGTCGACTTAATCAAGAGGGACCTGTAGTGAATTTTAGATAGTTAAAGATATCGATTTAAATTGTGTTTACCAAGCAGTGGATGATAAGGACTGCTGGTGAGGAATGAAAGACTAAATAGTTTTCGATGTGAATTCGCAACATTAACATAGGCACGTCTTTTTACCCACACTTGTCTTTGTCGAATGCCTATACATTAAATAGACCTCAAGCGTGGAGTAGTCGCTACCCGTCTAGTTAGGCATAATAGATTATACATAGGGGTTGTAACCCACCTGTGCGCGGGGAAGACGAGCAGCGTGGGGTAGTGGTGCACGGTGTAGTGCCAGGGCAGGTCGTGTCGCAGCGCGTCGAGGCGCGCCACGCGCATGCGCAGGCCGCACGCGCGCAGCAGACGCCGCGCCGAGCCCAGCGCGCGCGTCGTCAGCGCACTGCACGCGCCGCCGCACACCGCCACCAGCGTCATCTACACACAACACATGTTTATTTTCTGCTGTCTCTTAACCGACTTCAAAAGGAGGATGTTCTCAATTCGACGCAAAGATTTTTTTTGCATGTTACGGCAATTGTGGGTCCAGATCAGAAAATATTTTTTTATTGGGAGGTGTATATACAGGTATAGCCATAGAAACATTGATGTCAGTTCCTTATAAATTTATGTGTTTCATTATTGTACGACGACTCCCGCGCTGTGGAATTTAAACCTTGTCGCGGGGGTGTCATAAACAACAGAAAATATATGTAAGGTAGGTCTCTGTTACTGTTATATAATACGCAGTTATTTTTGTAACAAAAGACATAAAAACAAATATATACTCACTGTGCCAGGCGTCTTCACCATTCGCCTAAAGCTCCTTGTAGTAAGGTCCATTATATGCACGGAGTTCTCATTGATTCCCATCTGCTCGCTCGCGCCATCTGACCCGAAGTAATGTGTGTGTGGCTCTTCGTACACATGCGACCGTAGCGACCTCTTGAGGCTGTCATTCGTGAAGTTGTATATAAACTCCCGTATTGATTTCGCGTTGTAGTCCTCTGATAGTACGTATTGGCTTTCATGCTAAGAAAATAGAAATGTATTGTTTGTTAGAAATTTTTTCAGGAAGACTTGAACACTACACCCTGTATAATCTCTATTCTATGTAATGTCGTCCCGTCTTTGCCTATTAGGTCAAGGCAGAAAAGGGGCCAAGAGGAATGGATCTATACGAGTCCGCCGCGCCTTCGTACTGTACACTGTGTGTGCTGCTGCTGCTTCCCGCAGGGTCAAGTGCATTAGATTATCTCCACAACAGTAATAAAGTTAGTATAGTACGACAGTAACAACGCAGACAATATTTCCAATAAGAAAAATAATAAGAACGAGAGGCTGCCCATAGTCATTAGTAGTTGCTATTCATTACTAGGTATATCACACCACCACAACTTATAAATATACAGCAAATAGTAAGCTTACCTTGCTATCCAATATAACAGCGGCTGTCATATCCCTCTTATTAGTTATATCTATACCGAGAGACTCAGGAAAGTGGTGGTTCCGTACACTATCCACAGCTATGATATGCAAGCTGAAGTTCCGGGCGCACGACAATCCTTCTATGTGTGAGATATTGACCCGTCTCTCGTCTACATCCGAAGCCCCAGTGGGGTAGACCGGGCTACCCCACTCGTGGGCAAACCGGGTCACCTTACAGAAATGTTTCACACTCTCTTGAAGTAAATTTTCAGGTGATAAGGGATCGTCTTCATAAGGTAACATCGTGGTTTCTATTCTGAAATTGATAGTACAAGGTTATAACTATATTATTTTATGTTTCAAAATTCTTATACACGTAATATAAACTTGTGTATGTTTATAAAACTTTAGATTAAGGTCGACTTTTATGAAACCCTTATGACCCTTATGAAACGCATAAAATTCTAATATCAGCTCGACTTATTTTACAGGACTTTATTGTGCTTGAAATAAAGTTCAATATGATGATATAATAGAATACTAACATTAAAAATGCGAAAGTAACTCTTTCTGTCTGTTACGCTTTTACGGCTAAACCACTGAAGCGATATAAAAAAAAATACATATGGGGTAAGCTTAGATCCCAAGAAACTACATAATGTTTTTTTTAGAGACTACCTGAATCCAGGCGAAGGGAGCCGCGGTCAAAAGCTAGTATCAACATGAAAAGTAAATAAATGCTTAACTTACTCTTCCCGCTCTGCACTTGTTTCATATTCGTGACTGAAGTTCTCCTCTATACTCTGACACTGTTCATAATGTTCATAGAAACTCCTTTCAGCGGGCAGCGTCTTCATACTACACTCTTGCAGCCAATCCAATGACGAAAAAAATTGAGAACTATCTTCTGCATTGTCAAGAACTTTAGACATAGTAAAACCTCTTTTCAAAAGAAAATTAAACACCCCATTCTTTTGGGTTTTCTGTGTCGTATTATACCATGGATATTTATTGTTCTGTGACTCTACTTCCTTCTTGTAAAAGCGACTGTGCTTTCTTATAGGTTTCTTGAATTTAAATTCCTGACAGAACTTAGTAAAGTTCTTTTGTTGGTAGAGCAGGCGCTGGACTTGTTGTAATTTGACTAGTTCTGAAGTCCATTGACTGCTGTCATTATTTTTGCAGTTGTAATATTCCATGGCTACTTCTCGCAACTGAAATAATAATAATAACTGGTTGAAATATTTTCAATGACATTATAGCATTTATTCACAGGTAGTTAAGGTCGCATTTTATATAAGACATAATTAGGCTTCTATTAGTATATACAGAATAAATAAGAACAATTCTATTAGAACCAGTACATAATTAACTGAATACCAGTTTATTGTTATGTATCTTTTCCGTTACACAATAATTTAATTGAATTAACAACTACTAGGAAGTTCCTTCATACAACATCCAAGTGCTATTCATCCTGTAACATGATAAGTTTCTAATATAATTTGAATCATTTACCAAGGCGTACGCCGGCAGCTGCTCGTACAGTGGGTTAAGCGGCGTGAAAAGCATTAATATAGGGTTGCCATCGACATATCTCTCAAAGTTAAACGCTTTTCTCCACATCGGCATTATCCTTGCCACTGGCTGCGAGAAGCTCTCCAACACCCATTGTATTAGAGAAGAATCATTCCAAGCTTGCATATCGCCGTCCCGCGATATGTATTCCTAAAGCAGAAAATCAATTATTACAAACCAATCAATTACTAGGAACATAACTTTGGAATAACGACTGTTGTATTGTTATCAAAGTCTGTGAACAAAAGTTTTACTTAAAAACGTTGATATAAATAAAAATGTTTACACAAGTGTATGATTTTAATTAAGATAACTAATTAAGGAGTGTTATGGTAGGGTAGGTTCATTTTATCTGGGGTTACGTATTTATGTCAGTATATCTACTTTTTTTACCTTAGTATCATTCCATAACATGAGCCGTGCGTTAGGCACGCTCTCAACGCCGAGTTCTGCCGCCAATTCCTCTGATGTCACGGCCGCGAAACATATCTCGCCGAGAGTGTCCGCCTCTCTAGCCTTCAACGCGACCGTGTACCAGACATTGTAATACTTTGATGTATCCGTTAACGGTGTGTATCCAACTGCTACAGCCTGTAAATATGACGTCACATACGTAAATAAAGGATTGTCACTATTTGTCACACATGAACTTAAATAAGTATGCAATGCTTATGATTACAAGTTTCAAGTATAAATATTCTTTTAATTTCTGCTGGCAAACCAATTTTATAATTTTACGTACATTCCATGTCTAGACACAATACGATATGTAAAAAACCAGATACTTTGAAATGTATGCCGTGTTTTATCAAACTGCAAGAAGGTAGCCAACCTTCATAGTATACTATAACACTGTTTATTGGGAGAGATATATTTTGTGTTTCAGAAAATAAGTAAGTGTTAGCAGCATTGGGATCTTGGTGCACTTCATCATCTAAATGTTTGATCTATTTAAATTTTTAGGTACTTACATCACAACGAGACAGCAAATTCACTAGATCTTCAGAAGATGAAACTCTTCTTAAAGGTCTCATCATTATTTCTAGAAAGTTAACCATACTATGAGCATCTCTAGGACCTGAAAATTAAGTTTCTCATAGTATATCAGAAGTATCAAAGAGAATAAGTTCTTATTTAAAGAAGGTTTCATTATTTAGGGTTATTTCACTCATTTGCCAATTTCCACCAATGAGCTAACATGTTATTGGTGGAAATGGACAGAAAGACATCATGAGAGATTAGTAGGATGATTTTTAAATGGCCAAAACCCTGATTGATTCACATGTCTACACATTCAGACATTTATGAAAATATATAAATAATTTAAGAAAATATTAAAAAGTCCTTTTTGAAAAACATACTGACCATTGTAGAGTACACCTCTTGAAATAGTTGTGTACACCATCAAAATAGGCCAGGAAGGAATCTTATTGTTCTGTAACCGGCATTCACTTCCTGGGTTCCAACAGTTTATTGCAGAAAACTTTATCTAAAACAATACATAAGATACTGTAATTATAGTTTTTGTTATCATTAATATTAGTACAGGTATTAAGGTTTATTCAGCACAAATAAAACTTTAATTATGTGATGGTAACTACATTTCAAGTACATTTAAAAAAAAATTAAAAATGTAATTAATCAATTTTGAAACATCATTAAAACATTTTATTACTACCTAAATAGTAGTTTTATGTTGTTTTGGACTATTAAATTGCTAGCTGTTGTAAGATAAGAGGTTAAAAAAGCAATTAAAGTTAAAAGTCATAAATAAAAATGAAACTATAAAACTACATGGAGTTTCTACAATGTTTATTAAATAACATTGTATTCAAAAAGGTTGCTTGTTCTAAGACTTAATGCCTTACTCAAGTCAGGGATATTTGCTTATAACATAGCTTCATATGTACCTAAACATGGTCTTATGGCACAAGCCTGCAACTAATGCTCATTATTGCAACTCCTGTGAGCCAGGATCTACAATGAATACTACCAAGACTGTTAATGTTTTAATACTTACACGATCTTGGAGAATCAATGCAGCTTTTTCAAACTCTCCCCTGACATACTGAGATTCTGCATCCCATGGTGCATAGTACATGACAAAGGACACATCAGCTCGGTTTATACTAGCCAGTGCACTGCTCAGCTGTCCTCTATACCAGTCTTGTACAACTGAATCTGGTCTGAAGAACCTAGTGGCCTGCGGGTGTTTGGATATCTTTGTTGGACTGAAACATACACATAATTAAATTAAATACATAAAATAAGGCACACAGGAAGATAAAAAGAAGCATTAGTTAGACTTGACAGAAAAATGGAACCTTTATATTAAGTTTTTTTTAGAAAAACTTAATATAACTTTTTGCTTACTACAAAGCAAGTACATATCCCTTTTATCATTTGACTAGACTTGTTTTTTTTTAATTAATGCATTTAGTTATTTACCTTCTAACGAGACATTTCTAAAATATAATGGTCAATAATTAAGCTAGTTGCTTGACATATTGTAGAATGTAAATATTTACTATGCAAAACTGACTACTATTTCAATGTCAATGTAGGTAAATAAGTAAAATGAGCCTTACGTGTTGTGGAGGGCTCCATACGTGGTTAGAGCCAGGGCTATACAAAAAACCATCTCTTTGATTAACATATTGAGGGTTAACTCCCTGTTGCTCGGCTGTGTTGCGACTTGAGTATTTTCAGCCGAGTTTTGAGCATCGCTAGCAGCACTTGACTTCGTTGTTAATGACGTGACCTGTGAAATATCTTCAGCGTCCGCCGTTGGAAACATTACACGTCATTCAAAAACAATAATGTTGAAATTCGATCATCGATAACATAGCATTTCAAAAGGAATGTGATACAACTTAATGTGTTGGCACTAATAATGTTAAGTGGGATAAGCGGAAAATTCATAATAAATCTTCACTTATATCAAGTTCATTAAAGGTTTTCTATAATTCATAACAAATAATTTATTTTAGACTCGAAGAGCTTGTCATGTCAGCTGACGCGAACTGTCAAAAGTTCAAAACTTCAAAGTTCAAACAACGCAGAAATATAACTAGTGATGAGAAGAATAATAGTGTTTCAGAATAAAATTATTAATAGGTTTCTTCACAGAGCAAAGTAACACATATATAATAGGCTTCTTCTTTTTATTTAGATACGATGTTTTATTTCTATTAAACTTTTAATTGTAGGATATCTTAATTTACTTTATAGTTTGTTTATAAATAGAAAGCAGTTATTCGTTAAATTGTATTTGAAATTGCCAATCCGCATATGAGCAATTGAGCAAGCGTGGTGATCAATGCTTTCGCTGTTGCCTTCTCTAAATGAAAAGAGGTCTCTGCCTAGCTTTCGGTCGTTTATAGACTGGTATTATTACCATCAATTTTATACAATTGCTAATATTTTATTAGATGAAACGGAACAAATCGCATCTTAAAACATCCATTTTTATTTTGGTTGAAAAAAGTGTACCTTGAACTATGAAGCTTTACGTTGCTTATCTTTTAAAAATTGTAAATAGACCTTAGAAAAGCTTTAATGAATGACAAATTTTATTGAAATTATGTCAGTTTTATTGCGATCTTATTATAACTCTAAAAATATAAACCTCCGTTGGATTTTTATTATACAACAAAGGTCTAGAAATCCTAGAGTTCAAGCTAAATATAAAGTGACATTACTTTTTTTTCACAGTTGTCATTGTCGTTCTTTTGGCAGCCATTTTAATTTCATTGGGAATACAATTCACTTGTTTTGGGTTTTTGACGACGAAGTTGTGTCACTTTTTGTGTTTTAACGGCCGATTTATATAAAAAAACGTTAGAAATCTAGAACCAAACGAAGTTGACACGAAAAAGTTAAAAAAATAATATCTGCGCAATAGTTTAAAACCTGTAACGTTATTTTGTTATGATTCGTTAAACATCCTTGGAATCTCGTTTATTGAAAGTCAATTGTTGGAATCATGGAATCTCCAAGACAGTCAGATTCTGAAACACTCGAATATTGGAAGAAACAAGCCAAGTACTACGAACAAAAGTAAGTGCATAGTTACTGTGGTAATATGAAAACATCTTATTGTATTGCTAGGTGACAAACTGCATTCCATGATTCACAACTTGATGGCATTTTATGTTACTTTTAGGGTTATTGATACACAACAAGAATTAGACGAATACACAGAAAATTCAGCATCACTCGAAAAAGAATTAGAAGCTTCATTAGAACAAGTTGAGAGACAAAACAGAGATCTGGAAAATCAGAACCAACGGTTGAAGAATGAAATAGAACTGTTAAGGGTAAATAAAATTATGCTTAATATCATCACTTAATTTCAGTACAAAATAAATATATATGTAAAATGTAAAATATGCTTCTTTTTAGAACAAACTTGAAAGGAGTCAACATGAAACAAATGCTTTAGAAAATGAACTGCAAGCATTAAAAATAGATAAAGATAAACAAGGAGTGTATATCAGAGAGTTAGAACAAAAAAATGATGATCTAGAAAGAGGTCAGAGGTAAGATCACCTATTATGTTTTTAATTATACTAAATAATCTAGTCCAGACACCATCATTATGAAAAACGATTCATAAAATTTTCATTTAATTGCGTTCACTGATGTTTATGTTTACATAAATAAGACAAAACATGAATTATCCAGACATCAAAACATATACAAGTTAAATTATATATTTAATAAGGTAAATTATGTTTATAAGAAAAGAACATATAATTATAAAATCTACTACTATATAATGTTTTGGCAGTATTATGCAACAGACACATCAAATATTTAAAACACTTTAATTAAGTTTATGAATGGTTTTGAAATTATTTATTTACAGAGTTATATCAGAATCTGTATCATACATAGAATCAATGTTGAATCAAGCATATGAAAGGAATGCTGTCCTGGAGAGTGAGGTAGATGAAATTGAGAACTTAAGAATCAGGTTACAGAGGGCGACAGATGAAGCCAGAGGTTTGTGAATACTAATAATAAAAAAACTATATTTTTTCAGAAGAAAAATAATTAGATTATTGAGTTCAATGATAAGAATGTGTATTTCAATCTGTTTCTCATATACCACATGTTTTATCACCATTTAAATTATCATAACCCTCATTAAAATTTTGGGAAATATAGAACAACCTTTTTGACTGTGTGTATTATACAAAAAGTTTTCAATGTAATATAATATTTCAGATCTGAAGCAAGAGCTGAAAGTAATGGAAAAAGTTCCAAAACCAAAGAAAGGTGATGAAAGTACTGAACCCTCATTAGTCAATGGACATGTTTCCAGTCCATCTCGAACTCAAGTTGAAATAGAAACACAGACTTCTCTCTTGTCACCACAAAAACGTAAGTGCAAATCAATATTGATTAATATAAAATAAAACAATATTTTTAAACTTAAAATTATATTTTGTATTGATTATAATTAAGGTATGTAAATAATAAGTATGTAGGTAATTACTTTATTTTGTCTATAAAAAGATAGTTTTTATATAATAGTAGAATATTATCAATGATTAGATTGAAATGGAATGTAAATATTGTCTTCACATATTTATTTATGCGTAGCAAATGTCTATGATTTTTGAATTATTTTTGTGATAGGTGAAATAAATGGCAACGCAATGACACCATCATCACGAGTATCAGCCATCAACATCGTCGGTGATCTACTCCGTAAAGTGGGGGTGAGTCAACTAAATGTGTTCACTATAGTTAATGCTGTAATAGTCTTATTTGTAGTACTAGTCACCCTAGATTGCACCAGGTAGTAAGGGAGTAGTTAAGGGTTAATATATTATTTATTTATTTATTGCTATTTTAAGTATTTATTTGAATAATTCACTTATTTAATATTATGTATTTATTTAGCTGTAGAAACCACAAAAGCCTATATTTTATAATACGTATTATTTTTATGTATACAGCTTAATCTACGATAGATGTAAGTATGGATTTAAATAAAGTATTTTTACATTACTTATTTATTTATTTACAATATTTTTGTAGATATTATAAATAGCAGAAACATTTTCATTGATGAACTGCCTGCAGAAATAATGACTTAAGCAGATTTTTACCATCTGAATGCACATCATCTAACTTTGGCAATGGTTTCAAGAGATTTCATAATTTCATGGTTGAATATACTTTTTTGTCTTAGTTTAGTTTAAATGATTATTAAATATGGTTTAAACCTTGTTAAAGACTACAATGTTTACTAACCAGTAGCAGCAGAGCGAAGATAATTATTTACGTAGGACTACAACTGGGCTGATTCAATTTAACCTGGGCAAAATAATATTTTTTGATTATATATTTTTTAGTAGGTAATGCATTAATTTGTTTTTTTTTTTTTTAAAGTTGTCTTAGCCCTCTTACGCACTAGCGGTTAACCGCGGGGGCGGCTAGCCGCGCGGTTAGCCGCATTTCCAGTTTAATATGCAACCGCTTGTGATTGTACGCACTTAACCGCCACAAAATTTCAACCGCGGCGGTTGAATGGATAGCTGCGGCCCGCTTCGCGGCTGGCCGCCATTCTGTTTATACGCACTTGGCGGTTCAGTTCGCGGCGAGCCGCCCATAGAGAAAAGTAAAAAGGGTGGCCAAATTCGTTGCGTGTTTCTAGTAAAGGGTGAATCCAGTATCTGTTTTTATTTTTCTTTCGTTGTTTTCGGTAGTAAAAATAGATAACACAAGCTACCTCGACGGCATCCATTTCTTTACTAGACAAAACATGCCTTCAAGCGGTCCAACCGCTTTACGCGGTTTCATAGCGGTTGGCCGCCGTGCGGTTGGCGTAGCGGTCAACCGCTATGGCAACCGCATCAGGCGGCTGGCCGCTCAAACGAACCGCCTAGGCGGCCAACCGCTAGTGCGTAAGAGGGCTTATTGTTTTTGGTCATCATGATACAAAAAACAGCATTATAATCAAGACTTTTTCCATCAGTCCAATCATGTATGTTTATTTTGTGGTTCTGTTAAACATAAAAGTTCAGTGCTGTAATTACTATTGAAATAGAGCAAGAGTAATTTCTTTACAATTTTAATAGATGTTATTGTGTCATATGACAAAATTAACCCTTTTTGGATTGCATATTATTATGTAAACCCCTTATTTATTTCCGCAATTTTGAAATACTGTAAGGCATGCTTAAAAATTTGCGTTGTGGCGCAAATTGGGAGAGGCCTATGTCCAGCAGTGGACTATGATTGGCTGAATGATTGATTGATGCTTAAAAAATCGACAATCAAGAGAAGTATAATTAAAGAAAAACTGACCTTTATTAACAAGGGATAATACTCATGTTTTACTCATAATATAATTATAATGAAAAATTATATAACGTAATTTTTTGTCACTTTCCCATTACTATTTTATACTGAATGAGCTGAATAGTAAATAATATAAAAACCTAGTTCCTATTTTTATGTCTTATTAAATATGACAAATATTATAAATTAGTTTAAGATGGTAAGTTAGATTAGTTTTTAAACAATTGGTCCCAACTATCTAAACATACCAAGTACAGACTTGTGCTGTTATGAAACAATATAATTATGGTTACTGCCATTATAAACAAAACTAATTTTAAATAAACTTCATCCAGTCATAGAAATAAAAATATTAATCGATTCATTTTAATCGCAAAAACATTTGAGTAGAAACGCAATGTAGAATATGCAATCGTAATTCTCCTTTTTTTTTTAAGAGATCGTGCATCATATTTAATTGTATTAACAAATATTTTGAGGTTGAAATAAAAGTGTCAATAGCTAGCAATAACACCAAAAAACGAATAGTAGTGGACTATTAGTATTAATATAAGTTAATGGTAGTTTTTTTTTATTACTTATGTTTTTGCATGGTTGTGTTGTGTAGTATGCATGATGTTTATTGCTTCCAGCTTGAAAGGTTTCTTTGCCGCGAATGTGGTAAGATTAAGTGCTCCTGTGATGCACCTCCAGCCGCTAGTCGCCTTACTACTTCCGGTGAATCCAGCGCAACCACAGAAAATGGGTTGAATGACAGTGCATTTAATAAATGTGATGCTGTTGTGTATAGAAACCAAAGGGCTTATGTACGATCGCATTCAGGATCTGAAGCAGATCCTATAACGAAAAAACACTTTTCGTTATCCCAACGTGCCTCAGAACAGCCGTTCGTGCGGTCTACACAAGCAGAAAATGGAAAATTGAGAAGATCATTTGCCGTCCGATCACGAGAGGGTTTAGAGAACCTTTTAAGTTTCGCTTCTATCAGGAAAGGGCCTGATCAAGCAAAAACTAAACACGCACAAAATCAATGAGATTTTTAGCATTATTTTTATAATAGGAAAATTGTTTTATTCAATGCATATAGCTTTATTTATTTATTTATTTATTTACTTCTTTATTGTCCATAGTAAATTACAAAATAAAATAAAAATAATAAAGAGACATGTACAAAAGGCGGCCTTATTGCACCTGGCAATCTCTTCCAGCTTTACTTAGATAATAGAGCATTAATAGTGTTTTTCTTTTTATATAAATATGTACAAATGATGTATATTAATGCAGCCATAATAGACGATGACGTAATAAGTTATACTTAATGTACAGTACATTATAACAAAATAGTTATAAATTTTGTATGGCATCGATTACTCATGTTTTACACTGTTTTACTATCAGGATAGCAGGACTATTTAACTTTCAATGATATTATATTGCACCAATATTAATATTGTTTTTTTTTTTCTTGCTTTATATGCATTATTTGTGTGTAGCGCCCAAAGACATCTTCCTGACGGATAAACCGATGTTATTAACCTTGTTTTGCTCATAAGTCTTACTCGTTCTCTATCTGTACCGCTTTATCTATCTTATTATGTATCGAAATAATACGTATAGTATGTATTATTAAATTGTGAGAAGTAGCGTTACATTTTGAACGTTCGCATTAGTCTGACTGTTTCAGAGTTCCTATTCTGGCGACTTAGTTAAAAAATGATCATAATTTAATTTCAAAGCTATGTTCATGAGATATCTTGGGACGCACGCTGTACAGTGGCTTTATATAATAGGTGTTGGTTGTAACGCACATGTCTTCCCGTCACCTACTAATATTAACATCATCATTTACTGTGTACTTTTCTTCATTGTAGGCTTTGGAATCAAAGTTAGCGTCGTGTCGCGGTACAGTTAGACCTAAAGAACATTCACCAAATTCGGCATCGGATGTCAATAAGGACTACAGGTGTGTACTCAAGAACTAGATACGTCCTCAATTCATCATCACATCTGTGTCGTGACGTGCCGCCGCAGCGTTAGCTTTTATCATAGTGTGATACTTTATCAAGCGAACCTTTAAACATCGCTTCTAGTTAACCTTGCTGATCATAAAGAAACACTCGAGTACTGTGATCGTTATCACATTTTCCTAATTTTACTAATATCTGTGATGATAATGAAATAGTTTAGGATCGGTATATCTATGTAAACGGTTTTGGACTACCCACCGCAGAATTAGCACCGTGTGAATTGCCGCAAACCATTTAGCTTCTAGTTTCACGCAAAACGTGTTGTTTCTATTCATGATAATAAAAATATGATAATCGTCCATCTTAAAGTTCTCTAAAGGGAGTTTTTATACCGTGGCTGACGGTAACATAATGTAGATCTAATGTTTGGACGCTCTTCGAGCCCAGACACAATTATTATTGTTATGTTAATTTAATAATAAATAATATCACTTGAGTGCACATATTCTCGGTGTAAAATTTAGGAGCTACTGAACTCACTTTAATATTACTTCAATAAATAAATAGGTACTTAGTTAATCGGTGGACAAAGATATTTTGGAAAGATATTTATGTAAATATAGGTAAAGAGGTATGTATGAAATTGTTAAAATTAATATTAAAAATTTATCAGCAGAATTTTCAATGACATTCTATGTATGTATTTTGTACTTGTATAATAATTACATATTTATGTAGATACAATCACATTTATGTATTTGACAATACATTGAGATGAAAATATTATTATAGCAATAAATGTTTATGTTAGATTTTTCTGTTTAGTGCTGTATTATTATTGTGAATTACTTATTGTATTTATATGACAATATTTTTATACTTTTCGCAACTCAAACATCTAACGCCTCATTAATTACAATCAGGTGCTCAATACACAATTAGTTTTATACAGATTTGAAAGTAATTTTAAGGGATAGTATGATTTTCTAATTAATTTTGAAAACTTTTTAGATATGCAGTTATATACTTGTGACTAACCTAGTTACTATTGGGAAATAATCGCATGAGTGTATCAATCACTACATCGTTCTTGGCATGCACTAACTATAATGTTAAGTGTTCGTCATTACCATAATATACCTATATATTCTGCTTTGGGTTATTTTTAATACCAAGTTAATTATCGACAATCCAGTGTCTGCTGTAAAATTGTGTATGTTAGAACTTGGTACAAAATAATTTACCAATTTTAATATTATGTCGAGTTAGACGTGTCTTGCCTTATACACATTTAGTGGCGTTACTATAATTTCCATTGTACTTAGGTTACATAACATTATATAAATAATTAAACATATTATTACATGAGAGAAATTCATTGAAAGCAGTTGACTTTAGGTAGGATTTGAAAATTAAATATTTGTGCTATCTAAATCACTGTATTTATATGTATAACATACAAATTAGCATTCTTAACATAGCCCATAACAAAAATAGTAATTAGATAGTATCATTATGTAACATACCTCTAAATGATTTGTGTGACGTTGAAATATTAATGTATTGAAAATAGTTCTAGTAATGTCTACACGTCAGTTGGTCTAAACAATGGTTTGTTATTTGCGTAACATTACTCAAATGTATTTGCCTAGTTTGCTGCAAATAGTTTTAAGTATCTAGCATTTATACGTTTACGCGTGTGGTGACCAAACAACTTTTAATTTTTTACGCAATATGAAATATCGAACGATAATAAAATAAGTAAAAACAGAATGTTTTCTTTTCTTTCTTACACTATTTGTTTTCCAACAAGAACATTTGAAAGTAGATTTGTCCATTCTACTTGTTTGGGGACTTCAACTGGAGGCTGGAATATTTTTACTAACTGTGGTATTGATTTGTTGAACAGTTTAATGCGAAGTATTAAAGGGTAATTACTCTCTTGATTTATCACCTCCATCAGAATATTTCCTGCAAATAAAAACAATGTAGGTTCTATAACGTAACCATGCAGAAAAACTTAGCTGACTGAGAAAAAAAATATAATTATTCTTACTTACCAGTAACTTTTGGGGAATTGGTAACCCAAAGTGATACTACATACAAAGGTAGAGTTTGGACCATGTAAATCAGCTTAGCCAGTAAGTACTGAACTACAAGTGATAGCACCCTGAACTGAAAAAATAACAAATAATAAGTAATTTTTTTTAAGTAAATCTTGCTTAATTATTGCATGTCTAACTAAAACATTACTCACCATAGTAAAAACTATGTAGTAAAGAGCAGTTGTAGGCAACAATAACAACAAGATTGTAAATGCAACAGTGCCTACAAAAAGCTCTTGGTTAGTATATTCACAGGAGTCTATACCCCCTCTTAAAGGATTGTACTTTCGTCCAACAAACAACCTTAGTAGTGCAATCAATCCAGATATTTGAATATTGAATAGCCTAGAACACAATAATCTATTTAGGTAGTATGAAAAATCAGCAAATAAACTTATTGCTAATTAAATATGATTCCATGCAATATAGACTTAAAATGCCTTTTACCTTGCAGCATATACATAAATGCAATATGAATGAAATGTGGCTATGCATATTAGATCAGAGATCAAGGCTGTTTGAAATGTGAATCCTAAATACCCTATATAGTGGTATATATGGAGTATAATATCAAGCTTCTCGCCTGACACATCTGAAAATATAATCCAACATGTTTCTTATTAATAAATAGGTGTATCTTGATAGACAATTGCATATTTGGTTATATTGTTCTTTTACCTAAAAATATCCACCAAAGTTGCACATGGTAAGAAAAATATTTTCCTAACATTTTATTAAAGGCATTGTTGAGTTTTAATCCAACTGGTGCACCCATTAGCCATTTTAGAAGAGAGTATAGAGAGTTAATCAATTTCTGAAAAAAAAAAATGTCATAATATTATAATAGATTGAGATGCTTAAAACTGCAACATTACAATCATCCTAATAAAAGTAGATCATTAAATTCACCTCCAAAATGCCCATGAGTATAACACTGATTTCTTTCTTGTCTTGTGATAGTAACTGTAATACTAAATATCCCAATATTACATCCATAAAAATTGCTATAATCAAGTTGCCTTGTTTTACTGCTACCTAGAAAAATTACAAAGTGCTTACAGATATCTGTTTTGATATTTCAAAATTTCTTCTGTAAAGTTTATGATCTACTTACTTTTTTGTCTTTTCTAATAGTAGATATTAACCAATCAATTAATTGCCAATAATTGTACATGTGTTGGAGGAACATAGAAGCAGTCAACCAATGCAGCTTACCACAGTTAGTTTTATATTCTGTATTTGATTGACCATGTTCTTCTTGAATCAAATGCACAAGTTTCATAAAATAGTCATCAGTTGTTTCACAAATTGCTTGAGAGTCTTTAATACTATCATAATCATAGAGCATGAGAATACAACTATTTGTTGTTTCAATTTGATTTCCGTTAAGTATTAACTTGTTGATATTTATCACTGTGTCTTGTTCTATTATAAGAAAATTTGAAAATCTACTAGCTACTACTTTCTTTGGAAGATAATTACCACAATAACCATATATTACATTTTCCCATTTCAATTGTTTTTCAGGTATGAGATTGTTATTTGTAGTATATTTGGTAATATAGATAGTTACAGTATGATCGTCTGAAACACTAACATGTCCTTTGAAATACACATCTTTCAAATTATGTGGCAATACAGGAAGTAATATTCTTATAGTATTAGGCATGTTTTACATTATCAATTAATTTAAATCTTTTGACTAGGTAATATTTCTTGGATTATTTCATTAATATTATTTTGTTGATGTTGTGATAAACTGACTTCCAATCAAAATGATAAGGAAGGATTTGATTTGACAATTTTGTCACTGTCAAAGTCACCTGTGCGACGTAGAGTAATATAAAACTAAAGAGTGCGAGTATCGTTAAATGACATACATTCGTTTACTGATTTTATATATAGTTGTACTATTTTTTTATTTTATTGCAATGACAGACAGACGTTTTTGCGAAAATATTGGTAGTACCCGTGGTACCGATATTAATAAGGATATTAAATTAGTAAGTATCTGCCACCGCGCTTGTCAAAAGTTATATGAACTTTCTTGATTTCTCAAAGATCTCAATAAGATTGGAACTTGGTGTCAAAATATCGCACGTAAGTTTTTTGTACTAAAAGTCTATCAATGCACAGAAAAATTATTAATTTTTCCATATTGAATTGAAAGTTAACTTTATGACTAGGTACCTAAGTTATGATTTCGTTTTACAAAATAACAACAAAACGTAAATCTAAAATGACTTTGTGCTGAAACCGCGCTCTGCAGACTGCACTAATTGATAAAAAATCAAATCTATCCGCCATTTTAGTTTCGTAATTTGATTGATTTGTTGGCTTGCCGTTACTACTAAAAGCTTTGCGATATAATAATAAAATAAGAAATAATACATCATCTTTAGAATTTAGTTCTGTGTTAGTTGACTGAAATTTGATGATTGTCTTAGGATTATAAGCATCAAGTACGGAATTGGCCAAATCGGCGATTCAATATGTCAGCACACGAGCAAATGAGGGCAATGTTGGACCAATTGATGGGCACAGCTCGCAATGGTAACAAATACTGAATACATTTTCTAATTTCTAAGTTCTTAAAAAGTAACGTTCTTACCTGGAAACTATTTTGTTTAAATTTGAACATATGATGATGCTGCATTGGTTTGTAATAATTCCAATGCAGCATCATAATAATAATGATGGATATATGAATGGTTCGAATAATTGATTATTTATTTCAGGTGAAACAGACAGGCATGGTGTCAAATTTTATGATGATGCAGTGTGCAAATCGTTTTTATTGCAATGTTGTCCTCATGAAATCTTGTCATCTACGGTAAGAAATTATTTTGTGATAAGTCTTGCCTTATGGGTAATAAATTCTGAGATTTCATTAAATTTTTGCTATTATGATTTGTCTACTTGTTTCTACTATCAACTTACCTACTATTAATCTTAATTTTAGTGAAATCTTAGTAATTATGACATTGGGAATTGCAGTGCTTTTTGGTGCACATACATTGAGATATTGTACACATTGTTCTGAATGTAACTTTTTACCATCATCCATTGAAATAATAAATTGTTATACAGTAAAAGTTGAATAAGATCTTAAATCTTAATGTATGTGTTTGATATTCACTCTTACATCTGTTGTCATGTTATTATGATAATGTAGTATCGCTGGAGAATTCTTACATCGGAGTGGCATTAACTGTGGTGAAATATGCTTTTCAGAAAATGCCCAACACTAGTCTTTATTGCTCATCACAATACTTAACAGATGAGGGATAGATTGTATGAGTTAGGCTGTTCTGTAAGTACCAAGATGTACGTATAAAAACATTTATAGTTAGCTGATTGTATTATTACTGCTAAGCAGTACTTAATTTATTAAGGCTCTTGAAATAATTAAATTTTCCAATGGTTACTAATGCTGCTTCGGTGAGTACATGAGAAAATTTTAGGAACATGAAAAATCTTTAGCCCGGGTGAGAGCAATTTGGTGTCATACATTCTAACTACATTGGGTACGTACTGTGCTGTTTAAATGGCTAGCATATCCAATCAACTTTTGCATGTAATGAGCAAGAAAAATTTCAAATCTTCATAATTCTTATACAATTTTTTTGTAATTAATAATTCAATGTTAAAGATGGGTCTCTGATAAATGATCTCCTGTTCACAATTTAATAGTATACTTATTATTTGCCTGAATATGTATATGTTGTAGCCTGACAATAAAATCTGGCTTTACATGACTAAAACTTTTGAAAAAAAAAAATGAAAATAATAGAGAGTAGGAAATTCCTGTGACTTGTCTATAATTGCATCTCATATAAAGTGGTCAGGGCTGGTATAGTTATTATATTTTGGTACATATTATGTACCATATGTGTATTTGGTACATGTATATTTTATTAGGAATGATATGTTTAGACTTGTAAACATGTTAGTGTTGTATCTAGTTTTTCTAATTAACCCCTTTAAAATTACTGGGTAATTTTGAAGGGCATATTGAGTTTGATGGCTGTGACATATACCTATAGCATTCAAATAATTGTGTATTATATATTTAAAGTCATATGATAATTGCATAAATAATAAAGTTAGCATTGTCAGTTCTAGTTTGTGTGAAAACATAAAAACCAAAAATTCTCTCCATAAAATAGCTGTATAAATAATTCTATGTATAAACTTCATTTTTGTTCTGTTCTTTATTATATATTTGTGACCTAGTTAGGATATTCGGGAGGGTGTTTTCTCTATAATTTGTAAGTATTTATGATAAATTACATTATCCTGTGCGTGAACCTGGGCTGTGTGAGCTGTGGTGATTTAGTATGTATTTCTTTAAAATATTATTATGAGAGATTTTTGTGTATTAAGAAATTTATCATTTGTTTAAAATATGGTTGTTAGGATTATGTTAAAATTTGTATTATTGGAGATAAAAATTATAACCAAATAATTGTTATATGCCTAATGTTGAACACAATATTGTTAGGGCACTTACTATTTACGTGATTTTAATTTTGATTACAGCGAATGGACCTAGGTGAGTGTCCAAAAATACATGATTTGGCTCTCCGTGCAGATTATGAATTAGCATCAAAAACCAAAGACTATTTCTATGATATTGATGTAAGTACTTGTTTATTTATTATAATTGGAATTCCAGATTCTTGGCAATTTTATAGAGGGTTATCTAATAAGTTCAATTAATTTGGTGTTTAGTTTCATCATTTACTATTTTTGAGTTACAAAAGTCGTAAATCTACTTCTTTATGGCAGAACGTTTTGCTCATATGTAAATTAATTAATCACTTTATTAAGACAAAACAGCTGGTTTAATGCTTCAATCCAGGCATTTCAAACTCCAAAGTATACAGCAGTTAATGGGTTACTACGCCAAGCCCCTTCCTGTGAGTTTCAAATATAAAACTAGACATAATAAGGCATTTTTTATAAAAAAAAAAGTATGGCAGCTTATAAATAAATAAATTAATCTTATGGTACTTAGGCAACAGAACATTTAGAGGCATTTATAGCCGACTGCGATCGTCGAACCACTGCGGCTAAGCAACGTCTAGCAGAAACACAGGAGGAATTATCTGCTGAAGTTACGGAAAAAGCGAATGCCGTTCATGAACTGGCTGAACAGATTGGTCAGAAACTGGCTCGTGCTGAGGCGCTAGGCGAGGAGGGTATGGTCGAAGACAGTGTCAAACTTATGGGAGAGGTAAGAAATCATAATTATTTATATAATTAAGCTTCTGTATTCTAAAGCATGTTTATCTTGATTATGTGGTTAGTAATTATATGACCACTGATGAAATTATAAAAATAAATACATAAAACGTGTGTTCGAAATGATGAATTTTAATAACAATCCATCTAATTAATTAATTACAGATCGAAGAACTGCGCAAAAAGAAGGCAGTAGCTGAACAGGAATACCGCAATTCTATGCCTGCCTCGTCTTATCAACAACAGAAATTACGTGTATGTGAAGTGTGCTCGGCCTATTTGGGAATACATGATAATGATAGGCGACTGGCAGATCATTTCGGAGGAAAACTTCATCTTGGGTTTATTACAATTCGGGAGAAGCTATTTGAGCTTAAGGTAAAATTAATTCAACTTCTCAATCTTTTGTTACTACATTTTAAATAAAGGTTTTACAAACATGTCTATCACATACCTATACCACACATAAAGAACACCCAGTCATGAACAAAAAGTTGCCATCTATCCCAGCAGAGATCGAATCCAAAGTAACACATGGTTTTGGTTGGCATGTAACTACCTATACAGGGTGTCCGGTAAATAGTCCGACATACTGTAGTGGCTAATACCTTAGGTAACTGTAAAGACATCGGGAACGGAATATAGGTATTAACGCGGGTGAAACCGCGGGGCACAGCTAGTCACCAATATTCAAGCAATTTTTTAAGATTGTTGTACAAAACTCCTACATACATTTATTTATTACCACTATAGTTCAAAGTTGAGCAGTAGGAAAAACGAAAAGTGAAATAAATCAATACATTCTTCTTTTAGATAAATATGAGACTTACTAAAGCGTAGAGTAACTATTCAAGATTAATTTGATGTCCAAAAAGTATTACTAAAGCTATTAATCAGCAAGAAAAATGGTAAAGTCTGATGCAAGGTAGAAAATTCTAAAAATTCCGAAAATCGATTGTAACTCGAAACCTGTAACTTTTCGGGGAACATATGTTGTCTTCATTTGATAGGACCTGACCTAAGGTATTAGCCACTACAGTATGTCGGACTATTTACCGGACACCCTGTATATCTAGCGATGCAAATAGACGATAACTTCTCATGTAAATATGATATTAAATCAAATAGTTTTACTTAGATTGTAACAAGTACAAATCTCAAATAAATAGAAATTGCATGACAATTTAGATGCATATATTATATCTAGCTTGGTAGGATATTGTATAACATTACTGATATTTGTTTATTTTTAAGATTAGCTAGTTCATATCCCATTTAGAATGTGTAACTTAGGGGACTACAAAATTTAATTTAGTTATTATGTTTCGTTTTTAGAAAACAGTAGACAAGCGGCGAGAGGAGCGCGGGGCTTCTGAGCGTGAACGCAGCGGCGGCCGTCGTCACTACGTCGGCGGGCGCGAGCTGGACCGCCGCGCGCGACGCCACCGCGAGACTGCACGCGACCGCGACCGCAACAAGGAGACCGACCGTGACCGCGACCGCGAACGCGAACGCAAGGACAGGGATCGCGACCGCGAACGCGAGAGGAGGTAAATACGACCTTAATCTTTACACGGTTGAGTTGGGACTTATATTTTAATAAATTATTCATTCACTTTGTTCGTAAATTGAACATCGTAGACCAAAAGTTACTGGTTAAAAAAAATGATTTGATATTTTAAAAATAAGTCAAAACTATGCAACAAGTAAACTTTATTGTATTCATTCGCACAAAATATCTAATTTATTGATCTTCCCCAGACGCAGCCGGTCTCGCAGTAGGAGCAAACGCGAGGAGTCTCGCGAGCGGTCCCGCGGCCGCGACCGGGAACGTGAACGCGAACGTGAGTCCCGACGTAGTCGCTCTCATGGCTCCACGTCGAAAGAACGTAGACGAGAATAACCAACAACTTACTACATTACTGAATACTGAAATAGTTATTTATAATCCACTTTTTCTCTCAAACTTCTGTGTGAAATATCAAGATATCCAATAATTAATATAACCTCTATGATAATGAAACATATTTATATTTTATAGTCATAGCTATGAGTAATATTATGCTTGTACGATTTGATTCTACCAATTATTATTATTTTTATACATTACTTAGAGGTATTTATAACGTAGTCGGGCGTTCCCGAAAGATACATGTGTGATGTGAGTAAACCAATAAGTAATTTTAATGGGTTTTAGATAAACTAAGTAATGAAACTAAAGTGTACACATAGCAAAGCTAGAGGAGTTAACTGGCGTTTACTTTCACCACATATTTTTATTTTCCTCACTAGTAGTTGAGGGGTAATTTGATTTGAAAATATAATTCTCACGCCATACACGGTGTAGCTTTTACTGTTATATAAAAATATGTATTTTAGAACTGCTCACGAAGCTACTATGTCACATCACGGCTCATGCCTAATAGGACTTTTGACTATGCTGTTTTGACTGACAATGTTATGAAATACTTACTGTAATTTAGTACCAGTCTTATGTGTATATCCGTATTTCCTGAACGATCTTGCACAAGTATTTTAGGAAAATGATCTTAAAGCGATAGATACAACAGCATGTATATAGTATAGAACTGATACATAGGATCGTTCAGGCACTAGCATAGGTGATATTAAAAAGTTATATTTTAGTTTTAGATTGTCTTTGTAAGACTTGTTAGCTGTAATGTATTATTTGAAATATAAGTATATTTCAAGTCGGTATAAGTACCTAGTTCATTTGCGCTAGATTTATTAATGGGATGAAGTTATTTCAGATATTGTTGAAGCGATATTAATATTTCAGGAGCAAGTCAAAAACACTACATCATTTTTTTATGAAAACATGGTGTAAAATGTAGAAAAGCTTTTCGTTTGTTAAAATTAAAATCATAATAACTATGACCGTGTTTGTTTTTACACCAAGTTCCGAAAACTCCACCCTAATATGAAGTTATGAATCGGAATCAATTTGCAATTTGTTACAATATGACAACAAATCACACGAGCTTGCAAACGGAAAACTGCTACTGCGCAGACGTACCCGTTTGATTAAGTCAAATGCCAAGTTTCGTGTTTATTTAAGAAAGACAGAACTGCGAACTCGCGAACGCGGCGGCCGTACGCGTGCCAGCTTAGCTCTATGATCCATCGATACCCTCATCACATTTACATAGGCAGCTAACTGAAATCTATAGTATTTAACATTTTATATGAAAAAAACATCACTTCTAAGTATTTGTATTTATTTATTTAGTGCAGCATTTTATGCTCACATGAGTTCTTATTCCCAAAACACAAAAAAATGGTATTACAAAATACCTGTCATAGCAATTTAAGAAAGCACCTACGTTGTTACTATTACAATTTCTTATGCAAACTAAATAAGTCTAAATCTACAAAATAAGTCTACATACATTGCTACAAGTTAGGAAACTGAAAAGTACAGATTTGAAATAAATAATTGATATATTGTCGCTGTTCCTGTTGGCTGTAGGTATTTCCTACGAACTTTTATGATTATTCTACCTACATTACAAATACAGGTAATTATTGCAAATATCAAAAGAGAATTTAATTATCGACTAAGTGAATTACGGTGCAATAGTAATAAGAATACTTCAGAATGAATTTCATAAAATTAGTACATAATAGAATTACAAAACTAAAAGAACCTACATAGTACTGCTACTCGTGTTTGTGAACATGTTTTTTTTTTAAACATAAAATAATTCTCCTATTTCAGGGCTAGCAGATAATATTTTTTAATAAGCAGTACCAATAGGACGCTAACTTTTGTACTTTAGGTAGTAACAAAGCTTGGTATGGTTTCGAATGGTAAGTTAGGGTATACCGTATACCTATTCTGTTAACTTAATGCGTTGGCACTAATTAGGTATCTATTTTTAAATGTTTGTTTTACATCTTGAAACAATTAAACAGAAAACTTAATTTATTTTACTTATTCTGTAGTGGTAGTAAAGAAATATGAGATTACGAATTTAATTCGATAAAGAGGATGAAAAGATATAACCTACTGAAGTCTAGTTATGTACTATTAAAAAGTAATTATTAAATAATTTGGTTCTACATTACAAGCTTGAAGATTGAGGTCATTGCATTGAACTATCTACATTGCTATTAAAAGGTAGGTATAATGTGAAAAATGACAACATATCAGTTAGGTACACCATTTTTTAAGTCATGGTCGTTAACAATAATTATTCAAGAAGTTTATTTATTTGTTTTGGTCTAATATTCTGTGAATGTTGAGTTACCCTTGTAAAATTTTATCCCTATTGTGACACTAAACAAAAATAAATTTATAGGTAAATGATTTTGTACATAGTAGTGATTTATAGTATTATTTATTTGATGCATATCAGGTATGTATACTTAGATCTTTATAAATAAGGACTGTGTTTAGTAGCGTGATATTCAGTTGTTTATCATTTGTTACCTATTAGTTTATATCTGTTTTCTCACTGATATAAGGTAAAAAAACCTAAAATAAAATTACATCATACTTTATCAACATTTATGGCTGTTTTTCAGTAAAATTATAATTAAATATAAAAAAAATCTTACATGGATATTAACGCTGAAACGAACGTTCGAACAGTTATAGAGGATTTTAGAAAAATAAACTATAGTTCATTAAGTGATATTATTATTATAATACAACTATGAGTAAAAATGAGATCATAACAACGTAGCTCAAATCTTTTTTTCGGCAAAATATAATCTAGGCATGTTGTTTTACTATCATACTAACTATTTATTGTTTACTGGTCATTTAACTGAAGTATAACATGTTTAATAAAATTATATTTTGAATCACTTTTACTTCGTTCATACTTGCTGTGCTCCGCAGTTTTCTACCCGCGTAATTAGTTCCCGTTCCAGTTAATGTGCAAAAAATCAAAATTATAATAATCAATTTACCCGACTTTATTTTGCATATTTGTTAATAAGAGTATTAAGCGAAGCAGTTACTATATTTCGATTAAATAACCAGTAAATAATGACGCGTTTGGGCAGTTACTTCATTCGAGAAATTATTTGTGGCATCTCATGTAGGAAACATTTACAAAACAAAATATATTTAATACCAATGAAACAATACATTTGGCACATATTATATCAAATCAGAATATCTGATATGTTACAGATAGCTAGACAGTCAAGTAAAACATTTGTAGGTAATGATATCTTCTGAGTATGAAACATAAAAAAGCATAAAGTTTTGTTTTAGATATAACATAATTTATAAATGTAGATTTTTTATATTTTTTAACAAACAACTATGAAACAATAATCTTTTGTTATTACCATAAGTTCTAAGAATTCAAGTAATTACAAGCGTTATTTTACTTTATTATCTAATACGGATGATTAGATATTTACCTACTATATTTATTTCACTTACAAATATCCCTGTTTGTAAATAGCATAATATGAAAAAACACTATTCTACAGTCTAACTACATAGTTGAAAATATATTTTATCTATGGTCAGAGGAAAGACTACAGATAACATCTTATTTCATAAAAAACTGCAATATAAGAGTCCAGATTAAGGACTATAATGATATAACTTGATTTATAAATATATTATTATAATGCGCAGAGATGTTTAATGCGATATCTAAGTTTATATTTGTGATTAAATGGCGATTTAGACTAGTAGCCCGCGATTTCATTTTAAAATTTTGTTACTAAGTTTACAAATCTTATTTTAGGCGGTCTTATTTTATCTTGATTTTGTGCAGTTTGAGTTTGAAGCCCAACATTTCGGATAGCACCCCAGACAGCGCTGATAGAATTACAACCTTCGTGATGGTGTAGAGGTAGTGGTTGGCACATAGCGACGATATCTGGAACGGTGCGTCTAACTCCTGCAAGAGAGAGTAGTAAATCTGTGACATCTTGGGAGCAATGTGTGTTTTTGTTATTTTCGGTTTAGTCCGTTCGTTTTACTTACAAATCCAAAACAGTAAACTGTACAATAACTACTGAATGGCCTATTTTTACTATTAAAATCTTTAGTAATTGTGCCAATTGATGTTATTTACACTACATAAACATCGACTTTATTAGAGTGTAAATAAAGTTAATTTTAGACGCACTAGTATTGTGCTAAATAATGTAGTTTAAGTACAAACTGATCCTTATATGTACGCAATACAGTTGTTTTTCTAAAACTTGTGTTTGTTAACATGTTTAGGACACAAATAGCGAACGCAGTATACACTTGTCCACTTAAGTATTTTGAAAACCTAAAAGCATACCTTAAGTAAATCAGCAGCCAGTTTAAGCACATTATTAGCGACAGTCAGTTGTTCCTTGCTCTCGGGCCTCTGTTCTATAGCAAGATGGAGGTTGATCTGTTCAGTAATGATCGCGGACAGACAGCCGCGGTACTTCTTGTTCACGTTGCTGCCCAAGGTCCCCAGCCGCAGCAGGTACAAGCCGATACATAGACTCCAAGTTAACACCTCCATCAGCCAACCGCTCTCTAAGGTCACCGAGTCCTGGGGATTATTATACTGTTATTAAACTTTATAATTTTCTGAACTTTTTTAAGACTGTTCGTTTACAGTATACTAAATGGATAGGACTTAAATAGAGAATGAAAAAGATTTAGATCATTAGATGAACTCTCATTATGGTTCTCTTACGGTTAATTATAACTACATTATATGGTTCTGGTGGTGTCTGATTTCTCGTTGCTTACTTATTTATCAGATAGTGTGTGATAAACTCGATCAGATACCTATACTAAAGCCAATATGGAAAGAGAATGAAACGTTATTACTAATTACGCAATTATCAACTTTGACAACATGTGTTTAAGATCATTTTAGAATGACAAATATTACCGAAAAGGGCCTAAAAGTAATTTGAATGTGATGGAAACTGAACTATTAGTCATTGAATTAAGGTTCATAATCCCAAAGCACGTTCATTCTTTCTTTAAAGTGGCTGATATATAAGTAAAGTTACACTATTTAACTATATCTAAATTCGTCAAGGATATACTTACGATTAGGTCATAACCAAAAGCTGTAACTATAATTATGTGATGCGTGACAGGCAAAAAATAAATTCTAAGTAAACATCAGTTTCCTGTATCTATGTGGGTGCTTCAGATTCCAGTGCAAAGGCTACCGCAAAGTATAAAAATGACTTACTCGTAGGAGATGCGTGCTAACACACCCGAGCAATACAACTATGAGCATGAAAGCCGCCGACACGATGACCTCAACTGACCGCTGTGGGCCTCGACGCTAAAACATAAAAACATGTTAAAATCGTTCAAATATACGGTAAATATTGATTATTTATATTAATTGCTTTAGTATTTCATTGGTGCAGAAGTGATTAGAATGTTGCACTACAGGTTATCCACCTGCATGGGACTGAGGTCTGTGGGTAATTTATTAATCCCAGAACATGAAAACTCATTTTGTTTACATCATGATCATATAACAATGTTAAGAATTACTTTTATTGCTCAACCAGTAGTTTTAATAGGCAATGTGATATCTCTCTTTAAAAGTTGAAGTTAAATAATGAAGTGGGATGACCAAAATATTTTCAACCAATCACACCATTTACATCAGGTTCAATGGCTTCTTTATTTAATATAAACATACTCAAAACAAATGTAAGACACTTACTCGTAAATAGGATCGCGTGGACAGCCAAGTCTTGATATTCCTGACAGTATTGAGCCTAAAGTGCGGCAGCTCTGACTTGCGAGCTCGTCGCGCGGACGTTAGGTGCGAGAAGAGCTTCGCGTATAGAAAACGTTGCTTGAACGCGCGCTCCGCCACTGCTAGCAAGAAGAACACTAGCGCCCCCAGTGCGAACCGCAGCATGCATGATAGTAGGTTCGTTGATACCGCCCTAAACGAAAGATATAAGATTAATAAATATGATGATTAAAAAAATAAATAAATAAATGCGGACATCACATACATTGCTCTGAACCCAAAGTAAGTAGCTAAAGCACTTGTGTTATGGAATTCAGAAAACACGAAGGTACCACAAAAGTTGGTTTCTACATTGACCAGCCCGGGGATCGAACCCGGGACCTCAGAGCTAGCGACACCTTGAAACCTGTGCGTACGCCACTCGACCACGGAGGTCGTCATATGATTCAAACTATATTTTTCAGACAAATTAAACTTTGTTTAACATAATCTGTTGTGACTACGAGGGGCGTTCAATGTATTCTCGGTGTCGGGGTGATTTGATATTATTTTGCGTAATTAAAATATATAATTAGCTAACAACACTATCTGAGGATATTCATATAAAATTTCATGTTGATAACTTCATTAGTTGTTTGCGACCTCCAGTCAAAGACGACGAAAATGACTAATGCGACAAGACTGAAGAAATTCGAGCATCGTGCGGTGATTAAACTCCTCTCTAAACAAGGAAATCTCTAAAAAATATCCATGAAAAAATGCGTATGTAGCGGTTTATCAAGACTTTGCTCCTTCATTATTGACCTTACAGAAGTGGTCAAGGTAATTCAAAAGAGGCAGGGAAGGTATTGAAGATGACCCCCGCCCAGGTGGGCCAATACCGGCGGTTACCGAAGAAAATGTGAAAATTATCGAAAAACTTGTATTAGAAGATGCACGTGTAAAAGTCAAAATGATGGCAGAGATATCTAAGCTATTTGGTGGTACTATACACAGTATACTACATGATTATCTTAATCTTACAAAAGTCAGTGCAAGATGGGTGTCGCGCAAACTCACTGCGCTTCAAATGCAGGTGCGGGTTGACACTTCTAATGATTTTTAGAGCTGTGTGGCGACGATCCAGTAAGTTTTTTCGAATGAATATTTACAGGTGATGAAACTTGGGTTCATTACTATGACCCTGAGTGTAAACAGGAGTATATCAGGTGGCATAAAAAGGGATCAGACCCTCCGAAGAAGTACTGGTTTCTGGTATTCTAAAGGAATAATATTAATTGTGTACACAAAAAAAAAGGAGAAAGTATCAACGCAGAAAAATACTTAACCATTTTACGCCGTTTGAGACAAGCAATAAAAGAAAAAAAGCAGAGGAAAGCTGGCAAAGAAAGTGCTGCTTCTTTACGACAACGCACCGGTTAAACACTGCGCGGCTCTCCAAGGCTGCTGTATAAGAGTGTGGGTTCGAGGAAATTAACCACCTACCCTACAGCCTAGACCTGACCCCCAGTGACTACTTTTTATTCCTCAATTTGAAAAAAAAGCTCTGGTGAAAGCTTTTTGCTGACAAAAATGAGCTCCAGTCCGCTGTAAATGAGCATTTTTCGGGCCAACAAGAAAATATTTTTTTCAAGGGAAAATAAAAACTTATTTCGTGATCAATCAAATGTATTGATATCATAGAAGACTATATTATAAAATATATTTTTTTCAAGGTTCTATCTTTTTTCTAACATAGTCATACCGAGAATACATTGAACGCCCCTCGTAAATATCACCAAAATATTATGTTGTCTATTAACTAATTATAATACTAACCATATATTATCACCAAAAGCACCAATGAAGACAGAAAACAGAGATCCTTTGTAATTAGCTATAAGAGATGGTAAATAAGTTAAGATCGACATCGCTTGAAGCTCTTCTTCCGTTCTACCGTCTTGCTCAGCAGCCACCTAGCAATAAAGTGAGGAAATTATATAAAATATTATATAAAAATACGATAAAAATTATTTACGACATGGTAAGTTAAAAAAAAAACTGATAAGGTTAAAAGTCTCGCAAATATTATTAAAGTTATACAGAAGTATAGAATATCAGTACTTTATTGCTACCCTACTCAGGGTAGTAACTACTTACCTATTTACTAGTTCGCAATAATACTGACAATAATAATAAAACCAAGGACAATACCTGAACGAATCGTATCACCGGTTTGATGAGTGCGACGGCCGCGGCCATAGCCAGGCCGGCCCACAGACAGCCGTCAGCCGCCATCGCGCGCTCCGCTCTCGCCACCACATACCAACTGATGTCCACAGCCGACAATTCTGCGCGTAACGTTGAACCACGCTCCCACATCGTGCATTTTACTATTAAAATAATTATATTTAGTCAGTCTAAAATAGCATAAATGCATAATATTGATGATTTTTCTAGATCGTAAAAAAGTTGGTCCCATAATTGAGACTTGTGGTATCCCTTCTTCACTCCTATGGTAATAAACTATTACATGCTTAACATTGTCGAAAGCCTTAACTAGATCTTTGAATACTTCTTGTAAACATCATAGAGAGACCAACGATGTATGTTTGGGCAAAAGTATTACTCAATATAATTATGTAAAAAAACAAGTTCTACGCTACAAAAATATATAAATGAGGTAATGTGTGAATAGAGGAGTTGTAATTGTAAAAGACCTGTATCACTAGTTGGATCGAGGATAGCAAAGGGGTCCCACGAGGTGTCAGCGGCGTAAGGAAAGCCAACATCAGAATGTTCGCCTTCCGACTGAGATCCATAACTGCTTTCTTCACCTGATAAAACATACTTATATCGTAACACACACGTTTTATTCAAATACGAAACTGCATGCAATTTCCTCGGAAGACAGAACAGTATGAAAATGCTTAGCAAGTTACTTTAAAACAAAATGATAAATAAATAAGTTGACAATATACAGCGTTTCTAATAACATTGATATTAGTGAAGTAGTTGACAGCAATCAAATGTATGCTTACTGTTAGTAGTTTGCCCAACCCAATCAGACATGGTATGATGGGATGGTAGAGCGATGGATGGGGCGGACGCCGAGCATTCTCCGTCCGATGACGATGACTGGTAATTTAATTTCTATGGAAATTCATAGAATATTTTAATTAAAAATGAAAATAATTTACTTTTATTGGTATGATCATCTTTTCTTTTCATCAAGCCTATTATCTGGGGCACTATTGCAGTTAATTCTTGTTGTATTTACAAATTCTTGGTTTTTATGTATCGGGATAGAAAATACATAGCTTTGCTCGAGTATATAATTCATATATAACAAATAAACAATTTTTAATACGTCATTATATGCTATATTAGTCACTGTTATTTTATGAACATGCTATCAGCCCAAACGCTCGATAGGTACCTTTATTCGCGTGCGGTAAATTGCTTCCATCTACCTAGTGTTAAAATATAGGAAACGTTAATAAGTGTCACTTAAATATTAAAAGTGCATTTTGTATTACAAGTTTAATAAATATTCAGTTAAATCATGCTGTTAAAAATGTTTTAATAAATACCTTTTCTTTCTTTTTCACTGCGAATTCTTCATCGGTAGAATCTGGTCGTATACCGTCTTGAGCCCATGAGTTCCTGAACCTAACACCGATTCTTTTCCCTGTACTAGGGCTGCTTGTTGGCATAACGCCATCCGAATCTGCATCGAGAGACTTTTCGTCATCATCCTTCTTTAAAATATTCGATTTAAAAAACGCTTTTCTTAATGGACTATTCTTTACATTTCCCTTTTTAGTAGTAGGTTCGGGAGTTTCAGATCCTTGATTGTCGGGGACATTTTCATCTAAGCTTATTTCGTTATTCCGTTCTTTCGAGCGCCTTGGTTTATTTTGTCCAACATTTTCGGTTGCATTCTTAACTTTTTCGCCTTCGCTGCCATTAGAGTTGTATCCATTAAGGCTTTCAAACCCATCGTCGCCGTCAGCGAAAGCTCTGGTTATATTAACTTGTTGGTTTTGTCGTACATTAAATGATTCTAATTGTTTCTTTGTTAGAACGTTAGGCTTATATCTAAATGACGTGCTTGGTGTAGCGTCGTCAGGCGGTGGGGTAAATGTTACTATGGGCGCGGTAATATCCGGTTTCTTCCAAACCATGTATTCTTCATCATCCGAATCTTTAGCTTTTACTTTAATCAATGTTTTATTTTTAACTGGATCTAAGTTCTTTATGAGATTCTCTTTCGTTAAGTCCTTCTTTCTTTTTCTGTAATCGGAAGTATGACGTTTGATAATTATATTTAGAGTATCATACACATACACGTGAAAACTGAAGTAACTGACATAAATGTATGTATGCTATAAGTTAGAACATCTTATCAAAATGAGTTTATGGTGTAACGTTCAAAAGCTTAACCTATTAGAGATGATATCAAAACCCGGGCGGAGGGTTGTAACATGTACCTCAGACCATTGTCAGCGATTTCAGTGCGTGATTGTCTCCGCCGGAATTTGGCGGGTTTTGACGTCGGCGTCTTGCTCTGACTCGAGGTGGCGCCACTCTCGGCTGAGCCGCCGCCGCTGCCACCATCGCATTCCGATCGCTGTCTTCTGTATTATAAGAATACCTTTAACACTAATGACAGACCTCTAAATGAGGGTTTCGCGATAAAAAAATATCCGCTAGGTTTGCTAGTCTAGCGTGTGGTCTATCTGTTAATTTCAATCAATCACGAGCCAGTAGGTCTTTCATTGGTGGAAATCGGAAGTTAGACGATACGCTAGACTAGCGTATCTTTGTATCGCGAAAACTCTCATTACAAGATTAGTGTTCAGTTGTCTGGACAATAACTTATTTAATTGATTTGAACTTGTATGTGTTTTTCTCTAACTACCAATTCAGGAAATAAAGCAATATCTATCAGTAATGTCAAGTACTGAATGATTTAGAAAATAGGCATATACCATTCTATAAATGAGCACAAAAGTTGGTACGAAGTATTACCTGAAGTATCGAGGCAATTTGCGGCGGTAGGTTGCACGAGGCCTCACTCTACCCAGCTCCATCTCCGTCGTACTGACTATCTGCGAGTGTACCACACTCAGTACCAACATCAAACCCAGCGGCACTAACCAGCAGTTAGGCTGAAATACACAACGAAAAGTTATAGCTAATTATTTTATTTACCCTGTTTATTATGTCACTACACACACTTATAACTTTAAAATACTTTTTGAAATTACATCAATAATAAACAGGCACATCCCTTTATACTTGGGATAAATATATGGGGATCAAACCCGCAGCACGTTGCGTACATATATTGTTGGTGACCTACAGCTACACCACTTGGCTATCCGTGCATTTACAATTTCATAATTTATTTTTCCTTTAAATCACGCCAATGTATTTTCGATATAATTAGGTATGTGCATACAATTTGTATTGTGATTGTAATAAATGTTCGCCACGGACTATTGTCATGACACATGCACATAAGCGCTCCACTGACCATTGTACAGGACTATATTAGGTGCCTACCATAAGCAGTATGTACCTACATATTTTATTTTGTTAAGGCGCTCCCCCGAGCAAAATGCGCAAAAGCCGTGTTTTACTAAGCTATAAACTCGATATTTAAAACACATATCAAATTAATTGTTACACCAAATCATTCTCTAACATGTCGACTTTAATTTACCTGGATATATTTTTTTTTAATGCAGCAAATTTTAGGTATTACTCATTTTAAAAATGGTCTATCAAAATTTATTTCTTGCGTAGCCTCATGAAGTACACGTGCTTTTTGAATGTAACTTATACCAATTAATAGAGAATTTAAATCTAAACATCTTCTACGCTTCTGATTTTCAAAAAGGCCAACAATTTATTTTATAATTCAATTTATTCCTAAAAATTGTCAAATTCACAACAAAAATACACTCGCGGAGGCGAGGCGGCAGTCAGCCGTAGGCTCTCGACGTGAGAGCACGTCTCATTTTTCTTTGAAATGTCATTTACAATTTAATATTATGACAACTGTCAAAAGGTCATTGCTAGCACTATGTAGTTTTACACACGGCACTGGTGATAAAATACAAATAGCATGGAATACATATTTATGTTATAAGATAACTTATAAATGTCAAATTACATATTTGTTTAAATTACATGTATTTATGTATGTTTATGTTAAATTATGTACAACTATCAAAATTTATTTAATGGGATTTTTAATTCTGAATTTGAGGTTTAAATTAAAACCTTGATTTTTCGATGGCAATGAACATGATTATAACAGGATGATGCCTGGATTTGAAAGAATTCTAGTCCTACCCTTTAAGAGGAAAGGCGGCTTTTGAAAATTCGGTTTTTGAAGAAAGTATTGCTGTCGCTCTACCGCACGGTTTGTGAATGTGTGCGTAAGTTGACAGTGTTTGTGACAAAGCGCGCTCGCTACGTGTAATTGTCTACTTACTCACCAAAATTATTTTATCATCTGCACACGTGAATTAGCATTATTGATATATAAACAAGGGGTAACCATGACAATACAAGGTAGCTATATGATAAACTTTTTGATTAATTTTCTGTATTAGTAAACAGCGTGGTGGTAGTACGGTTGGAAATTAATATTCTGGCTGTAAGTTCGAATCTCAGTCGACACATCCTTTTTGTGTATTATGTGATGGATATAACCATCACATAATACACAAAAATGTGATGGTTATATCATTTGTGTGTGGCATCATTTATAGTATTCCTTTGAAAATAAATAATTTATGGTATATTTATTTGTGATTGTTTTTACTTATTGTTTTTACTCAAAACCCATGACAACATTTCATGAAAAAGTAAAAACACAGAAGCATAGTCTATAATTTTCTTATTCAGTATGCATAATAAAGGTCTAATATTAACAATAATAATAAGTTTTAGCACACAAATAAATATACCAATAATTAGGTATTTTTTCTTGAATAAAACTTCTTTTTACGGATTTAGTCGCGGTTTAGATAAAAAAAAAATCATAAACAATTTATATTATTATTTAAATAAAAGCAACTAAATGTTATGAAGATTTAAACTAAAAAAGATATGTTTTAAAACTCAAAAAGGGTAGCTCAACCGAGATTTGAATTTGCAGCAAAAATTTTCATGTCCAATCGCACTACCACCAAGCTGTTTACCACAACGATTACGCATATGGCTACTTCGTAGTGTCATGGTTACCCCTTGTTTATACGTCAGTTGCCAATTTACGTGTGCGAAGAGAAAATGATTTTGGTGGTAGTAGAAGTATTACTTTTCTCTATGGTAGAAGTAGACAACTACATCATGCGAGCGCACTTTGACACACACACTATCAACTTACGCACACATTCACAAATCATGCGGTAGAGAGACAGCAAGACCTTCTTCAAGTCTCTCTGCCCGCCTTTCCCTTTAATACGTGCCTTGTTAGATTGATATTTTTGAGATAAACAACCTAACCAAATCGACTGATTGTGAAAATTAGCACCAAAAATATCGAATTTTTCATCAATTAAAAAAATCGTAGTCAATACCAAGTCACTAAATAAAGGTCAAAAAAAAATTATTGTAAAAGACATGAAATACCTTTCTGACTGAATAACTTTACATCAGTGGTCTCCAATTAGTTTCGCTCGGGGTCCGTTTTAAGAAATGAAATGACCATCGTGGTCCGCACATTTTATTTATAAGAAAAAATATTTATTAAACAAATGTAATTGAGGAAATAACAAAGGTATTTTGTTACATAGGTATCAATGCGAAAAATGACATTTTTTGTTGCGAATTATCTAAAAGTAAAAGTTATTTATATCGAAAGTAGTCTTTAGTGTAAGTTACTGTGTTCTCGCGGGTCCGCACAAAATGGGTCAGCGGTCCGGATGCGGACCGCGGTCCGCCATTTGGCGATCCCTGCTTTACATCATTAAATTATTCACTCAGAAGTTTTCAATTACTTGGGTGATATTCAATTTTAGAGAAAAATAAAATATATTTCACTTATCTTTTTTTTAAATCTTGCGGTCATGATTGATGATATTCTTGTCTATAAATTCATAAGTCTACTATTTTTTCTACTTAGTACGTAAGTAAATCAACAGATGGCGTTGTTTTTTCATAAAAAGTAGCGATGTATATATAGAGGGGAAATGCGGGGGGTTTAGAGGTCAAACGCTGAAGGGCATTTGCTCGGGGGAGCGCCTTAACAGTCACCTGATTTGGTTTGGATTTTAATAATCGATAATGGTTCTTAATATAAAATACTAGAAAATTTGTGAACAAGGATCATCATGGATGTATTTTTATTTGTCACTATTTTACGCAAAAACTACTCCATATTACCAAAATAGTCATAAATAAAAATAAACTTACATCAACATCGGCAAGATCCGGCGTCATAAAGTACAAGGTCATGTTCAGGACTTGCATGAGCCACAAGGAGAGGAGGAACTTGGCGCAGGCTGGTGAGGTCTGCTGCGCCCACCACTGGTAAAGCGCGGGCAGGAACACGAGTCGGACTAGAGCGAACCATATCACGCGACGCATGCCCAGTGTGGGCTTCGCTTTGGGAAATGATGAGCCTGTTGCAAAGACATTATATTGCAATCATTCATCTTGACACAAATACAACAAAAAAATAATTAAAACAAATGCGGATAGCATCACATACATTGCTCTGAACCCAAAGTAAGTAGCTATAGTCGGACTTGTGTTATGGAATTCAGATACAACGAAGTTACCACAAACACCCTGACCCGAGACAATGTAGAAAAGTTGGATTCCACATTGACCCGTCCGGGGATCGAAACAGGGACCTCAGAGCTAGCGACACCTTAAAACCGGTGCGTACGTCACTCGACCACGGAGGTCGTCATTCACATACAGGATTTAAATGTCTTAAGTCTTAGATAACTTTAAACTAAATTATTGACATAATAACAATAAAGGTAGATAGTAGATATATAGCTTTTGTAATAAAAAATATCTAAAGAGCAAACGTAGAAAAAACTCATACTGTTTGAATTACAGGTTTTGTGTCTATTATTTAAGATTAATGTAGGACATAAATACCTACAAACAACATGATGGATTTACGAATTGTGAATTCATTTTTCTCGTGTAAGCATTGTATTATATATTATAGGTATTAGCAGTCGTAAGTTCTAACGGGCTGGTGTTGCGTTGAACTAGATTCAGTCAGTAAATACCAATACTGACTAAGCAGTCAATCCAAGTTCAGATTAATCTATTTAATATCATAAGCGCGACAATTCAGCCTCGTGACTGCCATAAAAATCTATCAGAGGAAATAAAACATTAAGAACGTGACCAAAACTGTTTTCAAGATATTAACCTACATATAAACGCCATTATGTGAAGGTGGGTATTGTATGGGCCGTATCTCCCATGTTATCAATCCACATTGGGCAGGAAAATCAACCCGATAAATAAAGTTAGGTATATAAATATTGTAAAACAATGTGAAGAGGAAAGATAATTTCAAAACATATCTGGCTTTTGCCTGACGTAGTAATCCTCATTGATTGGATCGCGGAAAACACCCGTATTAGTTTGTCTCAATATCTTGTTTTTTAATTTTCGCGACGCAGTTGCGGGCAAAGCAGTAGCTCTGCCTAAAACAATAATATAATATACTAATTCGTTCTTGGCATTAATGCTAGAATTGTGACTGATTGATTAGTATAGCTATGATTATTGGCACATGCGATATTCAGCGATATTTGCCTTGGCTGTTCGATATCTGACAAGAATAGTTCGGGTTATTTTCTCTATACCGGATTCAGCTTATCAAAACGTAGGTAAACTTTTTATTGGCGATGAGTGGCATGTTTTATTGCTGGCTAAACATAATAAAAATGTTACAATAATAATATCATATAAAAACAACGAAATTAATTACAAACTCTGCTTTACTCTTTTTATATAGGTAATCATTATTTTAATGGCGTCACGAATGACGGTACCTAGCACGTGCATCGCACCCTGGGCAGTCAAATCCATGTTGACTGGGATATCTACCTACCACATAATGTATCTACTGCTACATTAACTTACCTCAGTTTCTGAAAGGCTGATCTACTTATTATCTAGTCAAATGAACTGATCACTACTGTGATTGGGTGACAAAAAGACTTACAGCCAATCACAGGGCTTAACAAGATGTTTAATAGGTGATCAACATTTCAGGAACCAGGAGTTAGCCTATGTATACTGACAGAAGAACAAGAAAGGATCATTCGTTTTAGGTTCTATTTACAGAATGGATCAAAAACAAATAAATGTGGCTATACCTCTGACTAAATCAACATCGATCAGGTAGGAGCGAGCGTGCGATGAGAAGTCGACGATGCGGCGCCGGTAAGTGCCCCGCATCAACAGCTGTTCTACCATCGTCTCCCATTCTTCTTTGTCGTAAGAACTTATTTTCTTCTGATACCTGCACAAATAACCATATTGATATTAGATTTGGATGATATTAACTTTAAAATGCAGGTTGTACTTAGAAGCTGTTAGGGATTTCTGAACATTGCAAGCTGTAAACTTACATAAATAATTAATTTCACATAAATGTTAAAAAATAACCATCTTCACTAAAATGTATGTGGCACCAACTCTGAGGCTATCCTACTGAAGACAGTAATAATCCTTGAAATCGAACTACTAAACTCAACTCAACTAACTAATCTCAAGAATGGTACATTTTCCGTTTTAAAAAAATCATGCTGTAGCATATTTTTATAGTTATAAACAGATGTACAGATGCAGGAAAACATCTGTATTATACCTACTGTTTAAAAACTTCCTTGAGGTAATATAAAACAGGTTTTACTCACCATGCTGCTAATTGCTTCATGATGAATTGAGAACAACTGACTAGAATATGTTGTTCCAAATAACTTCTTTTTAATTGTTCTTGAAACCTGCAAAGAAATAATGATTAAATAATAAATGAAATCCATATAGATAGTCAGCAGACATTACACTACCTGATAAGATACTAATCCTGTTTGCATTGTTGTTGTATATAAGTATTTGGTGTACAATGAAGAATCATCTATGTTTATTAATCATCATTTTATTTCAATTTCAAGTAGGTATATTATATCTAGACAACAATATGACAGGGTTACTATTATTTTGTACTTTCAAAATGAGATGCTATTTTAGTGGTTTAATGACCATAAGGTTAAAATCAAAATATAAAATAACTATTTTATTAAAAACCCTTGTGAGTTGTTACTTACTAAGAATGGAAAACAGCACAGTAATCAAGAATTGTTCTTTTAAGATGGTAAGAAGAGGCTTTTCCCCTACAGGTTTTGTGCTTAAAATTATATATACAAATTTAAATATTTAGTAAGTATCAAGAACTCTGAAGGCGGATATTGGATAAGTTTCAAATGTTGTCGAATATTATCTTCTCTAGGTAATTTAGACCAATACCAAGGAATACATTAAATGGACTTTCACTTATTCATATGTGTACATAATGACACTGAGGCAGTAATAAAAATAATAAAATCAAACCATTTTCTGTAAATTATTTTTTTCTGTAATTCTTGTGATTGTAATAATATTATTGTAGCTTGTAAGCTTATCTATAACTATGCATGAACCTTAAAATAAAATCAATAGATTTAAAACTCTACAACATATGGTAATTTGATTATTATTTACAGAGCACATTTGACACTAAATAACATATTAAAATAACTTTTAATACATACCAGAAGTAGGAAAGAAACCAGTTAATCTAGAATCTATTAGGCAATGTGAAAATGAAACTCATGTAACCTTTGACATTTACACTTAACCAGATTGAGTCAATTAACATTAAGTATATTTTAATGAGTATGTTCTACAGGGTTTAACGATATTGTGTAAGGCTATCAGTAATATTAAGTGGACAAGCAATATAACTTACCATTTGGCTAATTGATGGCAGGTTGTTATTGGATAATTTCAGCAAAATCAAAACTCAAAGTGTATTTATAGACATCTGAAAGCGAAACATTATTTCCATAACTGATAAGCGGTTCAATACTCTGAACAAAGACTGTTTGATCAGCTGTATGTCAACAAGTTCTTGTTATGAAATATTATTTTGGGATCACTCATAACCCTATAGATCAAAGTTGAATTAACCTGAGCCGCAAAGGTCACCTTAGAAAACAGATGGGAATTGTATTAAAACAGCTAACCCGTGTTTTATTTTGTATAATATTTAGAGCTTTACCGTTATGTACCTTTACGCTACATTTTCATAATGGATAGATGACCAAGTTAGCAAATATCAAGATATTTTTAAAAATATGCTTCGCCACTTTCTTTTCACTGATTTTACTTAAACGTATCCCGCTATTTTCATATAATTTAATTAACGATTTTAACTGCAACAACAATTTAAGATCTCGCCGATCTTCTCTTCTCTACTGATTTTGACAGCTATACAATAATCTTAATGACAGTTGAACTACCAACAATAAGAACTTAAATTCTAAACTCTCAAATCGATATGACAGCGGGTTTTTGTATCTGTTAAGCCGCTTATACACGATCGGTTTTACTGGATGGATCTTATCGAATTGATTAGGCTCAACAGAGGAAGATTTCGTTTCCTACAGAATGATTTTTCTTACTGATAAGTTTCGTAAACTTGTAAAGTTTGCTATACTTACCAGTAAATATTGTATAAGTTACCAGATAAGTCCACATACACCGCAGGTAGTGGTTCAGCTTTCCTAGTTAAAACTTTTGCTCTTGACAATGAAAACAATAAGTTTATATTTAAACATAGTGGTTAAATTAATGATTAGTAATGACTCATTTAACTGTTTTGATATAATTATTATGATAAAACTTTCTTGAGCTACCTACCTATTGCAGGAATCAACCATTACTACACTCACCAGTTGGCGCCACTGTCACCTCGAGTCGTGATTTTTACTATAACTGGGCGCGAAAACAATGTTTAAAGGTGATTGACAGAGACAGGCCATGCATGAAGTGCTGTACAAAAAATAAACAATCTAAAGAATAACCCTAAAGTTTAATTATATGGAAAATTAAAAAAAAAAGATTTATATTTTATAATAATAGTCGAGCAATTTGTTATGACTTGGTCAAAACTGGCCAAAACTCTGTATAAATAAACATAGTATCATAAGTCAATAATAGCATAGACCTCTTCAGCCTTCAGGTGAACCATGGCATACCTAAATAATCCGATTGCCCTCCCTGGATCAAAAGTTGGATATGCCCTTGTATTTGCCTATAAGTAAGCTTTAACTCTAAATCACAAACACAATAATTCTAACAAAAAAAACCGACTTCGAAATAAGTCTTACATTTATTTCTTATGGATCCCACTGTCAAAACTGGACCAAAACTAAATGGGACCACACAGGAAGCACCAGCTTTCAAATAAAAAAAAGAATTATCAAAATCGCTTCACCCAGTCAAAAGATATGTGGTAATAAACAAAAAAAAAATACAGTCGAATTGAATACCTCCTCCTTTTTTGAATTCGGTTAAAAAGAACCGCCAGCGATGCCTAGTTTTTACATTAAGCAGTTCATACACACTTACCTCCATTCATTGAGGTTGAAGGCTGGCATTGTACTGAAATGTGAGCAGTTTCTTAACATACGGAGATAATTAGTGGCTAGATGTATGATTTCAGCAGCGATTTGTTATGCTTTTTATTTTAAGCGTGGTTGATAAAAATAAATAGGGAACAAGAATATATTCATCTTTATTAAATTAACAATCTTATAAAATATTTTATCTATTGTAACAGATAGGTATTTTCGTTGTTTACTTATTTAAAAAAATATTAAGGCAGTTATGTCTATTTTGTAATTATATTATAATGTTTTTTATACATTACATTCACGTCAATACAACGTATGGTATTTTTATTTAATTTATTGGTACCTTTGTCTAAACTATTGGTATAAATATCCATCATAATGACGTGATTGTTAAATGTATTGAATTGCATTTCACTAAAATCCATAATACATTTTTATCAATAATAATACCTACAGATGTGTTTCTAAGATACAGATTTTGTTTACAAACAACTACAACTTCCATTGCTAAACAATTCTAGACGAATTTCGTTATTAGACTAGATAACTATTATAAATTCTACTTTGGTTTTAAATTGTCTAAAAATAGTGTTAATTTTGCATAATCTACTTAAAGCATACTAATAATTGCTTAACTGCATATAATTATTTAGAAGTAGATATTGCGCTTGAAAAGTACTTAAAAGATCTAAGTATAATTTCATTTTTGCAGCATAGCAGTGAAGGTTGGACGTAGGGTAGATTACCTGGCTTTTTAGCGTAAAGACATTTTTAATTTGAACACACTGAACATAAAATAAAACTTAGCAATAATCGAAAAGGTAGAGCAGGTAAATATTGGGATTGTATTTACAAGGTTGAAGCACCACTACAAAACTTACAAATATTAAACTAATGTTAGTAATCTTGTATTTTGTACTTGTCAGACTTGGAATGGTGAACCAAATGCTTATTAAATTAATATTACACGATTAAAGTTCAGTGGTTAGTTCGTCTTGGGGCCGCCTGGTCATTTCGAAGAATTCGTCTTCGAGCCAGACGCTTTCTCTTCTTACGATCGGTCTTCTCTCCCACGGGTCGGAGAGGACGATAGTCTCTCTTTCTCTTTCTACTTGAGAGTAGCTCGGAGGCCTGCCCGCGTCACTCCACTCGCACTCCATCTCCTTGTCTATGATATTGCTGTCATACGACGTGGGGGAATACGAAGGAGGTTTGAACGTTGAGAAGGATTGCTGAGTCGTCTCTGAGTCGGAACCCTGGCTCGGTGGGGCGGGGAGGATATTCACTAGCTGTCCATCTTGTTGTGTACTAACACCCGTACGGCTGTATCGCTTCAATATTCTGCAAAAAAAAAAATCAACAGCTACATTTTAATACTTTAAAATTTCAATTTTATTTTGTCGATATATATGAGACGGTACGGTAGTTTGAAGAAAATAAAACAGTTTAATTAAAAATATAATAACTAGTTAAAAACGTAATGGACGTTACGTTACGCATAATGTTCAAAATTGTGGTCGCTGTTTACTGTATTTATACAATATAAAAGGAGATCGGGACACGAAAGACAATAATTCATAGCAAAAAATGCAATAAACAATTACCTTTCAGCCCAACTGGCGAGTCGGGGCCACTCGTCCGGCACCACAGGTACTTGCTGCTTGTTCAACAGTATGAGCAACTTGGCCAAATCACTCAGGATGCAACTGGAACAGAAGCTAATATTAGAGCCCACTATCTCAAGTAGCTAACGTAAATAAACACACCGCTGCATTGAGGCACTGTTTGGAATGTGTTTTTTGTGGGTTACCTCGCTAGCTCTGTCAACAGACTCGCTTACCTACTATGTTAAATTAGAACACTTTTGCAACGTCGTTATATCGGTCGGTTGATTTCTTAGTTTGTCGGTCGGTAGCTTGAGAAGCGCTTGCTTAGTTGTAATGATGTACCTCTCTAGGTACCAGTGGCGTGCATTGGTTTTCGGCCATGGTAGGCACTCGTACATGGTGCAACTTTACCGTAAATACGCAAATGAACTCCCAAAAAATGGAACAAGCATTATTTTTGTGGATCACAAGGTGCGTTCAGGTCTGACGAACGCGCACCGAATGCGCTGATCGCGCCTGCAGTTAGGTACTGCAATATGTTGGTGCGCCTCCTCCGCGAAACTCTCGCAAAGGTCGATGGTGCAAATAACGCCGTCTCCGAACTGTTCGCGAGCAGTACGCGCGCTGCAAGATACAATTTAAAATGCACGCGCGCAGCTCGCGACCAATTTCTGATTGAATCACTATTTCAACTTGTTGGTATAAGTTTGTATAAAATAATCTTAGTAAAGCTAACTGTGAACAGCAGCCGACTCCGCGACTCAGGACTCGCGACGAGCAAACGGTCAGCTTATGAGTGAGGAATTTTATTTGTGTATTATTCTTAATAAGGGTTCGAAACCGAACCTAAATAATAGTAAATATATTGAGCCATAGTCAATATGACCATTCGAGATCAACATTTTTCTTACCTACCTTATGTATTACATAGACAAAAAAAGAATCAGACGTATTCTTGAATGTGCCAACATATACTATTATCTTGTATGTTTAATTTACTCCCATTTTTTTTTAAGATTTTAACTAAAAACAATCACTTAATATCATCATCCACAACAACAATATGTCTTCGTCGTAGTTGTTCTCGTAGGTATCAATTCACACAACAATTTCGTATTTAACAATCAAGAAACGACGAATAACACAAAAAGAACAGTTCGTCCAGCAGCACACCGCTAGTCAGGCGATAGCTTCTAACATTTTGAGTTAATATTATTATGAGCCTTACCTTTAAAGTTTTGTCAACAAACCCCATCTGATGGGTTTGTATTGTAAGTTTGTAATTACGCACGTATGCTATCCAAACATATTTCATTTTCGCCACAATCTTAACATTCATACACATAGCGGTTTATTAATGCTCCTGTTTCTTAAACTACAGCCACTTCACAAAATCACAATAAATAGAAACTAGTTACGAAAGACAAGACGAAAACACGCGCGCGAACTATCAAAAACTTAATAAACAATCTGCCACAGATAATAAATATCGAAAAACGACCAAGTTGCAACACAGAAGTAAAACAATAAAAATGTTAATTGAAACTAAATATAATAAACATTAATAAGTAACTAAATAATATTGTGATAATTAATTTACAAGTTATTAGTATTTTAAAACGTAAGTTTCATTTAAAATACACTAATAACTGGAATAAGAATTGACAAGTTCGATGAACGACCCAAAAGACTTTTGCTCCAAAACGGATATGAGAGTAGAATGAATGGGAGAAAGAAAGAATGAAGAATCTTGTTTATTGGCAGGTAAGCATGCTTACTGTAGGTGTAAAAAATTACGAATGTCAAATGTCAGAGCATTACGCTTTGCAAAAAGAGGTTTTCGTTTTTGTCGTATAATAAAAACTCAAGATGGCGGTGCATTATTTTCTGTTTTTGAAGTGTGCGTGCGTATATGGATAAGGAGATTTTGTTTGAATGTGTGAGTGGAAACTAGGCAGTTTTTGAATAGCCTACTTCGTCGTTGAGTATTGAATGAATTTGAATGTGACGTATGTGACGTCATTATTGATTTGTTTGTTATTGAAATGTTTGGATACAAGTTTTATTATCTGTAATTTAATGATTATGTACGATGAGTGTTGACTGATTTATTTTATATTAAAGATAGTTAGCTGGGATTTTGTAGGTAGGCACTGCCTTTTTGCCTATATGCTATGCACGCCACTGCTAGGTACCTACCTATTAACTTTTTTACATTGGTCTATTTAAATGATTTCATTGGCGTTGATTACTTGGATTTTTTGCGCCATGTACCTATTTCGATAATTGGCCAGAGGTATTATTTTGTAAGACGACTAAAAATAGTGCCGCTCGGTAGGTCCCAAGGAATTAGTAGAACTATGTCTCCGATATACAAGAACATATAAAAGATAGCATAGGTACTCGTACCTGTAAGCCATTGCAGCTTCGTTGTTGCCAAGCTGGTAGAGCTCCCGCACCTGGTGCCGCGTGTGGTTCAGGATCGCCAGTAACGTGTACGCGTGCGGCTGTAAAGTTTAGCAATACCTTTATAGAATCAACCTTTATTTACATCGACTATTAATAAAATAAATAAATAAATGTGGACAACAACACATACATTGCTCTGAACCCAAAGTAAGTAGCTAAAGCACTTGTGTTATGGAATTCAGAAACAACGAAGGTACCACAAACACCCAGACCCGAGGCAATGTAGAAAAGTTGGTTTCTACATTGACCCGTCCGGGGATCGAACCCGGGACCCTGAGGTCCCGGGTTCGATCCTCTGAAGCTCTGAAGCTAGCGACACCTTGAAACCGGTGCGTACGCCACTCGACCACGGAGGTCGTCAATTACTACTATTACTATTCTTTATTTAACTAGAAATTTCTGCGATGCGGAATCGGGGCGGTCGCATCTTGTCGCAGTTTTGTGGTACCATGGTAGGGATCAACTCTGTAACGTTAAAGCGGTGTTCTACCGCGTTATGTGGTAGTCAAACACTGTTATTACCGAAGAAAGTTATCTCTGCAGTTAGAACTAATGTTACTTTTAGTACTTAGGACAGAACTTATTTGAGGGTTGTTCCACCAAACTCTATATGACGTGGAAAATGAGCATTGAAAGAGAATTTTGCATTACTTTAAAACTACAATTTCACAGTTCTGAAATGTAATAAACTTGTTGATTCGATCTTTTGTGTACATAATCTGTCTGCACACTATTTACATGGTCTCTACCTACAGACTACATGGTGAAACAAAACTGGAACAAATTACTAAATAGCAGAAGAAAGTAAGCTAACAGTTATGACATGTCGTGTGATCGGTGTGATCGTGTGGGTGTACTGTTGATAACTCTCGATTTCCTAACGTTTTAGCAAACTAGGTTTAATTCGGTTTTTGTTGCAAATCAACACCATAATTTAGTTACGCAACTAGGCTTGGTTTAGAGGAAAATCTTTTAAGTCGTTTTTAAAATCAAGAGCTATGTGCTCATCATTACCTACCACAGATCACTTGCCTTTAGGTATTGTATAGATACATGTGTCTTTTTACTGAATTTCAACAAACAACATCATTACTTTGGATTTTTGTACAATATTAAATGAACTTCCTGAACAGATAATTATATATATTTGTTTTTTTTTTGTATGTTTCTTACTCGTAAGCAGTCCAATTGTTTGTGGAACTCCCTCAATCGCGTGTCGTCATCGTGGTGCGTTCGTTGCGGCAGTGGCTGCGGCTGCGCGCGCGCCTTGCTGCGGCAGCGCGCGTACGCCGCTCCGGCCACCACCAGCGCGATGCAAGCTGCCACGCCGCAAGCACCGCCGACTATTACCTGATAATGTAAATTGGTTACTACATGAAATTGCATTTAGTATAAAGTTATAAAGTATATGTTTAAACAGGGAAATCACTAATTTCAATAACACATCGAGTGGTCTTTTTCGCCTCCAGAGATTGAAATTTGTATGGTGCGTGAGTTATAATTCTATCTCTTGGACGGTAATGTATCCTTTGATATATGTTATTGAAATTGGCTTTAGGATACAGTTAGATAAAATAGCTAATGTTTATAAGCAATATCTAGACGTTAGCTTTTCATTGCTGAGTAGAGCTTTTTGAGCACACTGAGTAGTGAGATTAGATTTTGATTGGCTGCGGCTCGAAGCCTCGCTTTGTCTATCACTTTGTATGCACGATCTATTAGAGTAAGGTTTAAGGATTCCTGATGTGTTTCCATCGCAGGTTCGATAAAACAAATGAATACGTAAAAAACTCTATGGAAAAATATACTTGAATTTCCTTTCTATTCAAAAATATTTGCAACTTTATTGATTCATTAACAGGAAATAGTTTATCTTCCAGTTACAAAGAAATAATATTATAAAGCTGACTGATCTATTTGCTTCTGTTTCAGGTATCAATGGCAATATTCACGTTGTCAGCGTCAACGACTTTGTTCTAAGAAGTTTTATAAGAAGCCACCTGCTTCGTCCAGCAGCATTTCGTCATCGTCAACCAGTAATTTTGAGTTTGTTTTTAATTTATGCCGATGCGCATTTTGGATACTCTCGGCGTTCTTTGTAAGCAACTCACGTTTTGTCGTGAATGCATCCGTAATGGGCTGATGTCATGTTTTGTCGTTTCTCCTCCTACATGTAAAGTTAGTTCTCTAGACATCGTGCCTCCAACACTACAAGTCTGGTATTACGATATTCGTTCTGAAACGCCGGATTAGTTCGACGAGTGACATGGCATGAGCTCATGATTACGGAACTAGGTAAAGTTTGAAACTAGTCAGGCGGACCCGTATATTACATATCCTATAAGTACAGTCACGTAAAGTATACCTTCTGTGTGTATAAAGACGGAAGTAAAATGTAATGTTTAAGCAGTTGATAATCTTTGAACGGATGATCAGATTTCAAACATCCTTTAATTAACGTATCTAATTCTATAGCATAATAAGGTATTAGATAAAGTAGATTATCTCGAGCTGCAAGCAAAAGCTATTGTTTCAAAAGTTAAACAAATATCTATAGTTCCTGCAAATAAATCAGCTGGTTTTATAAGGATGAGTTTTTCCTTACACTTCCGGATAGGATTGTTAACACTAAAAGTTGTTCACAATAGCATGACGCCTACGCACTGCCAAGTATGAGCTACGTAATAACAGCTGTTACAATAGAACAGTTTATTTATTTAAAATGACATTGCTCTGTGCTTGTTGACGATCGTGTTGTGAATATAGTTGAAAGACTTTTATATTTACTTAGAAACGATTAACTGGTAATAATAAAGCTGAGGACTTGCATACATTAAAAAAGTATTTTCTTTAACAGTTGGAATAATAACTGATGTTAAAAGAAGCCTTAGCGGTTATCTACATTTGAAATACCCTTCCTCCTATTTTTCGTCATTTTGAAACAAAAGTTAATGGACACTTAGAACATCAAAATAACAATATACAACGTATACGTTGTGTACATATTGTATACAACGTTTCCTGAAGTTGTACGAGCCAGGGTAACTATCATAGTATCGGTTTTCAGTACAGCACACCAAAGATGAAAGTTAACGTAAAGTTAGTCGATACAAATACGATTTCTGTCGGACCTTCCATCCGCCCTACAAAGTTTGAAGTGCAAAATTATCTTTTAGATCACTTTACTAATTGAGATAGTAAGTACCGTACAGACCAACAATATAAGCGATCACAATTTAATTTTGATAACACCCTTATATCAAAGCAATAAGATCTATTTTCGAAATTCATTTTTACTAGTGATGTGTCTTTCACTGTCTCTAAATACATACATAGGTAAGTACTCTATTTTGTAGCGCTCATCAGTATTGCATCATCGTAATAATCTTAAAGACGTTGAACTTTGATGGTCTGGCATTTGGGAAATTATGCTAAACTATGGAATGGATGTATGATATGACGGATGTAGTTATTTTTATATTAAATGGTAATTCTTGAAAACGTTATGTTACCTATTGATATGTTTTTTTCGTAGTGCTTGTTCGTAGTGTTTTGCTATTACATTCATAAGCTGGTTCCGCATAGTGAAGTCCATGATATCAATGATTTATTATGATTTCATAATAATAAAGAGATGATTATTTCAATCAGTAAAGTGGTTGTTAGAGAATAAAGATTGTTGTAAGATGTCTAAGAGCCTTCTTACTACTAACTTTTGACATCTCACTACTACTCCTTACTGGCTATACAAGCGTTTTTCTTTACAAAAGCCTGACAATTTTCGTACTCAATAGATTCCTGAATCTTGACGCGTCTGAAGGTATCTAGTAGGTTTACTGTTAAGGTAGTAGATATCACTTACTTCGTTATAACTCTGTGCAGGGTAACACACGCGGCCCATGAGATGATCATCATGGGCCCAAGCCTCGCGGCTGCCGGCGGGGCATGCGTGCGCGCAGCTGCCGCCCGGCCACACCAGGAGGCGCGCGCATTTCACGCACCCGTCCGCAGCGCACCGCACGCATTCTGTGCCACAGCCTGAAATATATTAACATATTTAAAGAAGATGAAATAGCGGAAAATTAATATAAATAGTAATACTTTAACTGTACAACGTTTAGTCTAAACTGTTAGGTATGTTGTGCATGTCATTTTATAATAAAAAATAAATAGATAATAGTGAAGTTTTATTTCGAACATAGTTCTTGAACACGGAAAATCAATGAGGTCCACATAAACGGTGATAGCTACATACCATAGTACTAACTTTGGCGTAGCTATCAACTTTTCAAGGATGGAGAAAAGAGACGACTGCGCCGAAGCCCAAAAGGAGGGTTTAGGTTTCCTATATAAGTATCCTTAATAGTTTTTAATATCTTTATCGCATAGACGCATACTTAAGATATATTTATGTTACATTTAAATGCATACAATATATTTGAATTCTAGGGGGTCTTTGATCTAATTCTAGGGGGATCTACGGACACCAAATTACAATTCCCATAATGAAATGTTGACTGATTACAAAGAGTCATGCTAACCAGATGATTTGTAAATGAAGATCGAAACGTAACCCTGTCGTCAGTCGCCGCGGATTATAATCAACCAACAAAGTTACTGCGAACTGTAGAGGCGGCAGAAACTTAACTGTGTCATGAGCTTGAGCACTTCATCAAAAACCAAAAACCAAAATCGTGCTCACCGATCATTACCATAGGCTATTGTTCCCCTTGAATATCGATCTTGTATTTGAAGTGTAAATATCTAGAATTTTAAATTGTTTTTGTCACCGACAAATATTTAAACATCGAATTCGCGTTGTGTTGTTTTTAAATAGAGACATGTACGAATCCCCTCATTTTTATACATTTATTGCGACTTGCGACCCACGTAACAGGAGGTACCTATCATTGAAATGTTTCGAATTTCTATGCTAATAAGTGGTCCATGTTTGGGCGTAATGTATTCATAGCGATGCATAGAGCTTATTCGATTACTTTATACAACGCAGACTGGTAAATGTACAATTTCACCTCACCTACACGACAGCCATATAGAGTTATTAATTTTAAATTAATAGCGATAGCCTGACAAAACTCAGCTGTGTCCAAAAACTGAATAAAACTGTAATAAAATTATGAAACTTAGAAATGATAATTTTTGGATTATGCGCAATTATATCTATATATATAATGTTTGTGATTGTAAAAGTTTTATTTGCTCACATTGAAACACAAACAATGGCCAAAAGCCTTTATATTCAAATGTCGAGCTTCGAGTCTCGCTCTTGGCATTAAGTTTAGAACGTTTGGCCGTATCGGTATTCGGTATGCTCGCAAAGTACAAGAACACTAAATTCCAATTCCCAAGCAATGACTTTGAAAGTTTGAAAATTAATTCATATTCAACTTCACTGATTTGGATCGTAATTCAATACTTTCCAAAGGGAAAGCGCGAGCAATATGCGATTAGTGCGCTGCTGTTCAATTAACGGGACCGACCGGGCGACCGGCCGAGTAGACACATTGCCGTGTTTTGTTTACTTTACGTTCAGCATTAAGCTGCTTCAGTAATACACAGTCTCAAATATTGACTCGACGCAGGCGGAGTATTTGATAAATCGTAAACATACGTATATGAAATGAGTACACCATGTTTACAATTTACAACGGATTCTTCAATCACATACTTTTGAATGTGCATTATATTCCTGTTGGTTTATATGTGGTGCATAGTGTGTACTTTTAGGTATACGTAACGAATAACAGTTTTGAGCACAGGACTTATAAACGAAAATAGCATTAAGTTGTATATAAAATTTAGAAATACAGGCTATTGATTAATTTATCAAGTTCCTTTTTCTCCAATTTGAATGGCACACTACTAGTACTGAAAGCTGATTGTTTCGAATGGCGTGGGAGGACTAAGAAGTGCCGGCGACAGTAATTATTGTAAAAGCTAACTTAAAATACGAGACGCTTTTAAACGACTGAAAGATTACTGATAAATTACGCATGATCGGAATCGATTGCGAATCTGTTGTTAGTGTTTTAAAGTGTATATAATTATAATATCTTAGTATGTATTTGCTACTTCAAGAAAAGATCTATACAGTTAGCCTGAGCGCAGGCTGTATTTCTAAATTTTACCGGACTTAGTAATTACTATAAGAAAACTATTTGTTTGTGTCTAAAATAGTAAAATGTATTTGGGTTTAATAGTAAAAAGTCACACCAAATATTTAAATGAATAAAACTAATACATAGAATGAGCATAATGAAAAGGTCTTCTTGACAGCTTTGATAGTTGACTAATTTAAAGTGCATTAACTGCAATCCATCACAACTTTCTAAATTAATATTTGCAATGAATCTTCCTAATACATTTTAGATTACGATCTAATGACTATTAAATTCAGCAAATTCTAGATTAGCAAAACTTAATGCGTAAGGTTTCTTGTAATTTTAGCGCTACCGTATTTAATAGGAGATTGTTGATTTGTTAATAATGACATTAATTTGTCTATCGAAGAATGACGTAGAAAAATCTAGTGTGAATTGATACGATAATGTCGAAACCATTGCAGTGTTGGCAATAGAAAATAGAAATCTTGTTATTTCTTGCATTGCTTTAGTTCTCATCGACTGTTTGCATCACAATGTTTAGAAAGTAATGTCTTCCACATTCCATTTATAAATTAAGTGATGTCATTTTTGTTGTGATTATATCTGTAATTGACTTGTTTAGTGTGGCGTTTATGTTGTGAGATTTTTCTTCTTATTCTAAAGCTGGAAACTGTTTACAAACAATGGTTCTATTTCCATTGTAGAGTCTTTGTTACTACTAGTACAGCTTATCAAAGAAATTCCTATATATAGGTGTAAAATTTATAAAGCCATAATTATCAATACCTCTGTGATTGCCGATAAGTTATTTTAAGAAGTGCTTTTGTTGCGTGTCAGGTCATGCTAATTTATTGTAACTAACTGCTGAGTGCATAATGTTTTGTACGATCATTAACATTTTAAGTAAGTGTTAGTGAAAGCAATGTATGCCTGTCTCTTGATAGTTTAGTGGTGAAATTGTAGATAAGGTTTACAAGGTAACCATGCTTATTTGGTATTCCACAATCTGATATACCTACGGTCGAACACACGTTGAGTTGGTAAGTGGAAGCATCGGTTATCGAAAATCAATCTTACTGCTTGGAAATAAAGGCACTGTTAATTTCAATGTGTTGTAAACTGTGTGGTCTACTGTATGGAAGCTCTTTGCCTTTTCGCGCTCTCTGCGGTCCTTGTCTGGACCGGATTGTGACGTGTTCTCAGATGAATGGATGCTAATCTTGTCGGAATGCCACTACTGTGAGAGAAACGCATCGTAACGTGCATTGAAGGCTTTTATATTTCATTTGTTTCTCGTTCCCAGGTAGTAGCAGGTTCTCACGAATATTGTTATGTTTATAAAGTCCTGATCTAACATTTTGATTGGCTGGTTCCATATGGTGCAGGATAAGAATGTTTAATAGATTTGGGAAGGTTCATACAATCTAGGCTGGATAACATAATATATCGATAGCCTATCACTTTAGCTACTTATTAACAAAATCTCGAAGCTGATCTCCATAATTAATATAGTTATGAAATATTAGGTTCCGTAATGAGCGGAACCCGTATGATTAATGATAAATAGGGACTGGAGAGGTTACTCATATTTCATTTCGATGTTAGATATTCGGAACTGACGGTTAAATATTGGAAACTAATGAAGGCTCACGTTAATCCCACGAAGGGAATACTGGTTTTCAGAACTCGGAATCTCTTAATTAGATTTATTTGATTTAGGTTGGTTTGTATATAGGTATGTTTAGTATCTGGTTTCTTGGCAACTTATCGTTGGGGCCCTGTAGGTTAGCTACGCATGTTTTGTGTTATAAAAGCTGTAAGTATTTTATTTCCTAATGTCGATAATATGACCGTCATATTCTAGTATATTACCCTCCGGTTTCTGAATGGCCGATTAACACAAAAAAGAGGTTTTAAGCACCTGTCAAACCTCATGTTAAGCGCTGTGATTGGTTGTTAGTCTTTTGGTCAACCAATCACAATCGTCATCAGTTGATTTGACAACAGATTAAGTTGATCAGCCTATCAGAAACCTGGGTTAAGTATTGTTTCTGATGAAAAATGTTGAGTGGCTCGATTTGGTTCGAATTATTTTAGGACTGGGAATCTGAGAAATCGGCAAACTTTCCATGACCCCTACAAATCTTAAGAGGTAATACAGTTGTTGGACTCACTCACGTGTGTCGTTGATGTGTTGTGGCGCGTCGGCGGGCCGCAGCTGCGCGGCCGCGGCCTGCGCCGACACCAGCACCGCCACCGCCACCAGCGCCGCGTACGTCATCGCACACCGCTACTCATCGTGACTTCACTGTTGACAAACAATAACTTTATTAGATATAAAACGTTATAGTATGAAATAGCTAGCAGGGTTGTACTGGATAATTATCAATGATAATTATTTAGATAATTATCTTAAAATTAACGTATTGATAATTATCATTGCTAATAAAGAACGTGTAGTAGCGATAACTGGCGGTTAGGCTCCGCTACCGAGAAGCACACTTAATCACACAGACTCCCTAAACAAATTATTATAATATATGATTTTATAATAAATTTAAAATTAAAAAATACAAAGCTTTTTTTATTTATAAGTATAATTTATTTACGTCAATGGATAATTATTATTATGAAAATAATAATAATGATAATTTGCAACCCTGATAGCTAGCAAACGGGAAAAATCACCGCTCATGACAAACACCGCTTTACAAAAACATCTCTAAACCGACTATGTACAGTCACGAGCAAAAATATGTATACACGTAGCGGTATTGTAAAACAAATTTTGCGAGATTTTTGTATTAAAACTCAAAAAGAAAAATATATGCATGATTAAGGAATTGTTTTCAATATTTTTTTGATAACACGTTAAATATGATACAATACCAGTCTAGATTGAATAGAAAAACAATTAAAAATTGGAGAGTGTATACAACATACTTTTGCTCGTGACTGTACTACCTAAGTAACTAGGCGATATAAAATGATCTCCCACGAACTCGCTATATTAAGCGAGAAGGTATGCCAAAAACACTAGCTCTTCCTAGTACCGCAGAATATAATTGTGTTTAGCGTAGTGGCACCAGTGATCGACACTTTAAGGAGATAGTGGGCTTCTTTATAAAATTAAAGGTCAATTAGTCACCTTTAAACCAAAAGTAACAATTGAGTATGGTTAGGTATATTCTTGAGATAAGAATAGAATGTATTATTTTTATTTACTATACACAGACTAGAAAAAAAATCAAAAATAGGAAAAAGTGTACAAATCTCCAGTCTTCGACACCGAATCTCCAGTAATCGACACCCAGTCATCGACAGTTACCAGTTACCGACACCCCAGTTATCGACAGTTACCAGTTACCGACACCCCAGTTATCGACAGTTACCAGTTACCGACACCCCAGTTATCGACTATTATCTATAAAGTGTATCTGCCAAATCATCACCCCATTAGTGGGTCTTTAAAATAAAATTACCTGTTTAATAAGTATGCATTTATTGTCCACTGTAGGTACAATAACCATATTTCTCTTTATAATGTGTATAATATAAATTATACAGGGTGTTAAGAAAACCCTGTCCGACCCGTGAAGGTGTTGTTAGGTTTCGATATCTGATTACAAAAATGTGGAAAAAATTGAAAAAAAGAAAAAAAAATATAACCTCAAAAATATTTTTTTTCTCAAAAGTCTAGAGAGAGAGTCGGCGTCGTAACAGTTGCTACCTATTTACCAAACAAAAGGCCCCCAAAAATACCGACGAAATTGGTTTGATAGTTTTTGTTTTAATCTCAAATTTAGGGAATTTCGGGGCAAAAATAGGCCATTTCGAAATCCATTATTATTATTTTTTTATCATGAATATTCCAAATTTGATATTTTATTTGGGCTTGTGATTGTGAACCCTTTAACACCCTTTCGGGTCGGACAGGGTTTTCTTAACATCCTGTATAAATACAAGAGAAGAAGAAGATATTGACAAAATGACTAGCACTCGTCTGTTTTGATCAATTATATTTTTTTAAGTGAAAACTGCTTTAGCGGCGTTGTACACTTTTTTTGTTGGGTAAGAAATGTTAAAGTTGCGTCAGGACACGTGACCTGATTGAAAATCTTTTCGCCATTTTTTTACAGCTGCTGCTGCTTTTTCTTACTGGTCGGGAGTACCTATATTTTTTTCTCAGAGCCATCTGTAAAACTAATCATCGACACATATTATTCCCCAATAATCGTCATTTGTCGATTACTGGTAGCTCGACTTTGATTAGTTTACTTCAAATATCTACCGAGAAGCAAAGTAAGAAGAGCTATATTCGCTTGTCAAATAAAAAAATGTATCAAAAAATTACTATCGACACGTGTCGATTACTGGAAAAGTCAGTTTTTGAGAACCAGTGATCGACACCAACATTTTACTAATATCAAAATAATCTTTAACTTGCGTTATAACAAAATTCCACCCTATAGTTCTTTAAAAACCCGTAAAACTCATAAAATTCAAATCACTTACAATAAATTAGCATAATTAACAAAGAAATGTACTCACTTCCTTAACGATTTCAGTAAGAAATGTTGTTTTTTTCACCGGTACTCTAGCCACAATCAGGTGTCACACCGCCACTTTCAAAATAAAACAGTAAATATTTCTCAAATGTCAATGGGAGCCAGTCAAAAGTGTGCTTTCTATGTTACAGTGTCGTCATATTAGGAAATCGGTTTCCTACTCTTATTTTATTGAATAAAAAAATAAAGTGTCGATTACTGGTCCTTGTCGGTCACTGGTGCCACTACGCTACAATAGTAAATGATTTTTGGTTGTTTTTCCGATTGAAAGAAGTTTACTGGTATGTAAGGTACTTTACATAAAGCGATCCTAGCCCATCTGACCTCCATTACCAATATACCGTTATATACAGTGTTGTTTGTTTAAATTGGTACTCAGATTTTTCTTTACAACTTAACTCTTGATTGTCTTAAGCCCAAAAAATCATAAATAAAATAAACAAGTTTCAAAAGTAGGTGAATTTATTAAATCTGGTTGTTTATTTTATTACATTTATAATTTAAACTTGTTAGCAAAATTTATTTAAAAACAGTATTATATGTTTAAAAATAGAATTATTATAGAATTATTTAAACATGTCAGATTCAAAGCAAAACCACTTAGAGAATAAAGTTTGTTTTGATATTTTATAATCCGTGTAGAGCTATACTTATACGCCTAAATATGTATTTACTAATTAATGTGAGTTCAATTTAATGGGACTTGATATGTAATGTGATGAGACTCGTTAGCCTGTGGTCAATCAGGCAATGTGAAATTCCTTCAACTGCCTTCAAGCGTTTATGTATTTTGGAGCCGAAGTTTAAACGAAACAGTTTTCATACGCAACGATAGTGTCGAAGTAACGGGATTCCTAGAGTCGTTAGCAATAGAAAGTAACGTATGAGAATTACTGCTGTTACGTAATATGTACCTGTCATTTAAAAGCGATTAGCATGTTCCAAAACGTTGCTTCCCAAAAAACGTTCGATGTTTTGCACCTTTATATATAAGAAGAGCTACATTGCTACTCTTCATTCTTCATGTGCCGCAGAATACAATAAATTATAAACATATTTCTATATAGCTTAAACAGAGGCTAAAATAGTTAAAGAAATCTTCATGGTGTCGATTCAAAATCATGGATTAACGGTTTATTTTTACGATGCGCGAAATCGATAATTCATAGTTAATTCTCCATGTATCTTTATCTTGTCTCTTAGTATGTAAATATTTATTCAATAACATGTGCCACAAATTATCTTGGGTGTGTCCAGAGTGTATCTGCTTAATGCCTAAAAAAAGGAACACGGAAACCCCGCTCATCGTTAAGACCTGTGCATTTAGGTCTGCCACCAGCACCACGCCTGTGAATAACATAAATACTCAGCGAGGTAGTCAGGCTAGTTTTTCACCTACGATGGATTCCGATTCAATGCTGCTTGAGGAAATAAGGGAATTTCGAGCCGAAATGACAGCCCGTATGAACAGCCAGGCTGATGCGTTAAATCTCTTGTTGAATCAATTCAGCCAAACACGATCTGATTTGGAAAATATAACAAAACTGATGAGGGTACTAGAAGAAAAAGTTTGCACTAAACAAACTCAAGAGATTGTAAGCGATACAGTTGATAACCCACCTTCTACATTTGCTGAAGTAGTTTGTCAACAAAACAGTTCCAATAATCATAAAATACAGAAATCTTCTAAAAATGCCACCACAAAAACACAAAAAGTAAATAAAGGTGGGGCCACGAAAACCGCTGTATTACCAATACCGGTAACGGAATCGACCATTATCACTACGCCATCAACAAGCGCATTATACGAACAAACGAATGATAACCAAGGTGATACTGGAACGGGTTGGACTACAGTAAGTAGGAAAAAAAATAATACTAGACTACTTAATAATGTAGCAGTAGGAACTAATAAGGAACTAAAGGCTATTCAAGCAACGGAACGAAAAAAACACTTGCATGTGTGGCGATTGCATCCTGAGACTACCATTGAAGCTATAACTGATCATGTAAAAAGCGTATGTGGCCCAGATGTGCAAATAAAAGTTGATAAAGTTAATCATAAAACTAAACGAGACTACTCGTCATTTATAATAGGAGTGCCTGAAATCTGGTTTCAGAAATTGCATCAGCCAGAAATTTGGCCCATGAATGCTGAATTTAACGAGTGGATTTGGTTTCGAAACTCCACCAAAAACAGATCAAATTAACACCATTGATTTGTATTACCAAAATGTTAGAGGTCTTCGAACAAAACTGAACGACTTCAAAAATAGCTTAGAATTAATGGATGCAGATTTATACGCAATAACGGAATCGGGTTGCAACCCTTCCATACATGACCCTGAATTAATCCCGCCGGGATATCAAATACTTCGCTGCGACCGAGCGGACGGTCGCAAACAGGGAGGCGCGCTTCTAGTGGCCACACACCGGTTGGAGCTGCGACAAGTGTGCGTGAGTGACGTAGCTATAGACACCTGCGTTTTTGAATTACTCAATGCAACGGTTTACTTAAATAAAAGATTTTTATTTTTATGCTCAGTGATTTATATTCCGCCTGGTAGTTCTGAGAATGACTATATGGTTCTGTTTAGCATTATAGAGAAATTGTGTACTAAATATAAAGAAATAATTGTGTTAGGCGATTTTAATCTTTATTCGTGTCCCATAAATGTGAGGACATATTATGAATATTTTTTGTCATATTGCGGATTCACCCAGTATAATAATGTAAATAATTGTTTAAATAGACAACTAGATTTGATATTAAGTTCGGGTCTTGGCGAGGTGTCAGTGGTGATGGCGGATGGGTCGCTCGTGCCCGTGGACGCGCATCACCCGCCGCTCGCGGTGAGCGTGCGGCTCTCGGGCGCATGCGCCCCGCTCCCCGCGCCCTCCGCGGCCGGCGCCATCGGCGCACGCACTGATAATAGGCCGCGTTGGAACTTTTATAAAGCGGATTATGAATTGTTATATTCTAAGTTAGCATCAACTGATTGGACTGACATGTTTGAGCAGAGCGATGTGGAAGATATTTTGAATATATTTTATGATAAATTTAATAACATTTTAGATCTAAGTGTTCCTAGGAAAACAAATACGGTCAAACAACGATATATTTACCCCAAATGGTATACGAATGATATAATAAAAAACTTAAAAGTTAAAGCAAGACTACATAAAAAATACAAAACAACGAAATTAAATGCTGATTATGTCGAATACTCGAAATATAGAGCACATATTAAAAAAATGATAGAAATTGCACACAAACAACATCAAAATAAAATTCAATGTCAGTTCGCGAAAGATCCTAAGTCATTTTGGCAATACATTAGATCGCAGAAAGGTTCAACGAGTAGACAGAGCATTATAAAGGACGGTCAGTATCTGTCGGACGAGGAGTGTGCTGAGCAGTTCGCGACTTATTTTGCGTCGGTGTATAGTAGTACGCCGCCACGACTAGACCCAGAAGCGGCGGCGGCGGAAGCGGGAAACACTACGGGTAGTGCATGCGTGCAAATTAATACACTTAGTCTTAAAGACGTTAGAAGTGCACTAAAGCGCCTCAAGCCTAAGCGATCTGCGGGCCCGGATGGTATACCAGCCTTTCTTTTTAAAGATTGTGGTAGGGTACTCGCGGAACCATTGCTTTATATATTTAACGCCTGTCTTAATTCTGCGAGGTTCCCAGATCGGTGGAAGACCACGCGAGTCATTCCAGTGCCCAAAGGCAAGGCGGGAGCCGACATCGGTGGGTATAGGCCGGTAGCGGTGTTGTCGACGCCGGCTAAGGTGTTCGAGTCTGCCATTCAGCGCTGCATGCAAGGGCAAATGCGCGGACAGTTATCGGATGCGCAGCACGGATTCCGGCCGGGGCGCAGCACTGCTACCAATCTCCTTGATTTCATGGGACAGGTGGTGCCGGCAGTAGATGCTGGGGTGCAGGTGGACGCAGCCTATTTTGACTTCAGAAAGGCCTTTGACACCGTCGACAATGACATCTTGCTGCGGAAGCTGGCAGAGGTCGGATGTACCCCACATCTATTGCAGTTTTTCGCCAGTTACATGCAAGGCAGACAACAGTATGTGGACTGCAACGGATGTGAATCTGACTTATACTACACTTGGTCTGGTGTAAGTCAGGGCAGCAATTTGGGGCCTCTGGAATTCATTATAATGATAAACAATTTGCCGGAAGTCGTAAGACATGGCTCTTGTTTATTATTTGCAGATGACCTCAAGTTGCTGCTTGAGATTAGGTCCGAGTCCGACGGCAGGCGCCTACAGGAAGATATAGATCGAATAGTACAATGGAGTCATGAAAACAAACTGTACTTCAACGTATCCAAGTGCTCGTTGATGAGCTTCACCCGTGCTCGTACACCTCTACTCTATGAGTACATGGTGGACGCGGTGCCAATGCAACGAGTCACGGAGGTGCGCGACTTGGGTGTTTCCATGACTCCCGATCTATCATTCCGTGCACATGTAACCAAGATCTGTAAGAAGGCGTACAGAAACTTAGGATTTGTTCTGAGACAGACACAATGCTTCACAAACATCACAGCAGTTAGAGTCCTGTATGATGCACTAGTCAGGAGTCATCTGGAACATAGTGCGGTCATATGGGATCCACATGAAGCTAAGTACTCTGTGATGTTGGAGCGCGTTCAGAACAAATTCACGCGCCATTTGTACAGGAAATTATATGGGGTATATCCTTTTTACCCACTGATGTATCCCACTCTGTTTGTCTTGGGCATGGTTGGTTATAACCAACTACATGTCCGACGGGAGTTTACGCTGGTGGCCTACTTGGTGAAGGTGCTTCGTGGGTTGGAGAGTAACCCGAGAGTATTGCAGCGCTTGAGTCTGTGTGTGCCGGACCGTTACGTGTGGAGGCGGCGCAGCCCGCCACTGCTGCTGGTACCTACAGCCAGAACCAACTTACTTGCTAAAGCACCCCTTACCAGAGCTATCCGTACGATCAACGACCTTCAAATTCAAATAGATATTTTTACATGCTCTTTGGGTGAATTCACAAGGGCATTACTATTTATGTTATGTTATAAGAAAAATAATTAATTAATAATAATTTATTGTGTTATAATTTCATAATTCTGTAAGTTGTATTTTTCGAATTTAGTTGTTAAAAGTGTAATATAGTTTATTTTAGTTTTTAGTTAAATTCTGATCTGTTGCATTAGGACAAACTGCCCTGTAATGATAGGTTAAGTTGATAAATAAAAAATAAATAAAATAAATAAATAAATAAATACAAGTTGCAGGTTGCTTCATCGAGTCATCGACGCCTACGATAATCTTATTTACATTTTCCTAAGTGTGCGCTCACAACTTTCACGCAATGACAAGCGGTTCAATGTCTTTCCTACACTTATCGATACATAATGTAAATAATATGAGATGACGAGAGTAATGTATGTTGAAATCTTCAAAGAAAATTTGGATTGGTTGAAGTAAATTTCGACCAAAACATTAAAAGAGTTTATATTGCGATTGTATGATGAAGGTTAGAAACGAAATAATTACACTACTTTTATTTTAATATATAGTTTTATTTTATACCTGAAATGTTAAAGTACTAACATCTGATTGATCACGGTAGGTAATACTTGATAAGGAAATGTAAATGTTATAAATTGATAAACCTTAACATTAACCGTGAAATATTGTAGAGCACAACGAAACATGGGGCAGTGTTTCTTCATTAATTACATCTGTTAATTTGCACCTCAAAGATTACCTACGTCAGCGATTAACAAGTCGAATTGCCAAGAAGTTCGTAATACTTAAGAACAACACTAAACTTTAAAGCTTACCCAATAAACTCTACTCTAACTGTTTTAGTGACGTCTCTTGTTCGAACAAGTTATGTTTCTTGAATTTTAATTCCAAGACTTTGTATGTCACACGAAACCACAGATTTTGTTTCTTTGTTGTGACATCGCTCGTTATACTTCTCAACAGTAAATTAAACAGTAAAGTCCGTAGTCGTAATTCTTTAATGTTTAATAACAATAAAAGAAATGTCTTTATGCGTCGTTTATGTTTGATTCGAGCAGCTCACCGCAAAATAGATTCCGCGCACGCAAAACGTCGAATTAACTTTCACTATGACGTATTAAATATGTAATGTTCGCAATCGCTACATCTATAGCAATTTGATATGATCTATTACTTCAACCGGATTTCATGGTTTCATAGCTCTCAATATTGCAAAGATTTTATCGTTGATTTTTATTCTTACGAGTACACACAATGAACAAATCATAATTTTATATGACTAAGATATAAGGCGATAACAAGCATTAAAGAATTTCAACAAAAAAGTTGTTATAAAAACATTCGACAGCCGGTCAGAAGTTATTGGCACGTATTATAATAATATTGTAGAGTTGGCAAAACAATATTATTAAATGAATGTTTTTTAATGGGGTGACGTTATATGCAAAATATAGAGGTCCTTATTCACAAGTATAGCCGCAACAATAGCCGCGCCGCGCCGTGGCTCGGAATTCAATAGCAAGTCTACCAGTTAATCAGTCGGCGAGTGGTCGCGCATCCGCTGCGGGTCATTCTAAACGCTCCATTAATTGATCAAACGCTTCTTGCCCATTATTGAAATATGTTGTACCTAAGTATGTTTCACTATAAGAGCTTTGTAAACTCAAAGCGTACGCGTACACGTTCTTAAATGTCTGTCTGTGGCTACGCAAGCTTATAATTGAGTCACGTCTGACTATTCGATAGTGTAACAAAACCACATAGGCTCAAAAGAAACTGTCTAAAAAGTCTACCTGTCGCTACATTTCACATGAAAGTGATAGAGATAGGATGGGATTTAATGGCTACTTAAACTTGCGTGTACGTTTGAGTACTCGACCAAAAGCTGCAGTCATTTGTTGACTACACCTCGAAGATACGCTGTCTTGTCACGATAAGTGAGCCCTTATAGCTCTCTGAGAATTGTAGTGCAAAAGTACTCTATGTAAATATGGAAGCAGCTTCCCGGCGTTTTATGTTCTAGGAAGGAACTTAAGTTGCGATGAAAGGGCATGGGCGGTGGTGATAACTTATCATCTGGTTCAACGTGGCATAACCGAGTCTTAGTGCTAGAACCTTTAGAAGAAATAATTCTTTTATTTAAGTTGATCTTCTGTTCTGCAAATAAAACTACTGAGCATTCCATTATTCAGTTACGAGGTTCGTAGCAGTCGAACGTGGTTTGAAATTCTTAAAACGAAATACCGATAGGTAAATGGACTCTTTCAAGTAATAAATTTACGGATAAAACGGTTGATTGTGGTAATATGATATTATAGGTGTATCATAAAGTTCGTTTATCAACTTTCATCAATAAATTATACAAATACTGGCCATAACGAGTGCATTCACTGCAACTGAACATATCGAAAATAATCACAAACGTTTCTTTATGAATAAAAAAATACGTATTTTAATCGTTTTCACACACAATGAAATCTTTATTATTCGGTGACTCACCTCGTTGCCATCGTCCGTACGATGTCCTGTTTAACCAAAAATCTGTGGCTTAATTATATTGTTTGGGCATGTGGGATGTGGGTCAGACCGACTCCGTGTAACAGTACCGACGGGTTTGCAAATTAGTTGACATTGGCATTCGATAACCGCCACTGTACAAGGCTCCACCTACAAGCCACGTGGGTTATATATTTGCCTTGTCTGTATGTATAAGTCAGCAATAAATAGCACAATTTGGAAGACCTACTGTTCATTGGATACCACAGGCAGAGATTTGAATGATATCTTCTCATACATAGTTACTTATTTGCCATACCGGTCGATATTAATGTAATATCAAAAACAAAAAAAAACAAATCAAAAAGTGCAAATCCTAGGCTCATCAATTTTTTTTTATGTTTAAATGTAAAACGTTTTTCAACATTTTTATAAGTTTCAGTGTCACTTTTTATTGATGTTGTAGACGATTATAATTTCGCTAACGATGTTACTACGATGTGTTGTTTATTGGTCTCTAACTTGAAACGACTGCCATTATCGATATGGTTATTCTATGAACATTCACAAAGCATTCGTTAAAAGTGATATATTATGACGACGACTTTCTAATTTAATTACTGATATTTATATGTAATATATTCAATTATTTCACTTCATTCAAAATCGAAGTTTTTCAATAGGCAATATAGAAGCAAAGCTCTATGTATATATATATTTTTTAATCATTAAATGTTTGTCCATGCCCAGACCGGTACAATATTTAGGTAATTTACATCATCAAAGTTCTACTAAAAGCCTCAAAACAGTCATTATTGTTAAAACATAAGGTAGAGTACTAACTACTATGACTAAACGGTTTGTTGGTATGTTGCCGTCTCAATTTATTCTGAGAAATTTGACCATGAAAGCACGTCAATTCACACTACAATGCTGATATCGCTTTGCACGTATCCTTACCTAGTAGTAGCAGGGATATTGACATAACATAAAATTCGTGTACATTACAAAAATTGCAACAAACATGTGGGGTACGTGCCCCTGTGCCAAGTGACATTTCTACAAGTGTTAAAGATAATAGAAAACGCTTAAATGACAATATATATACGGCGATGACATTTCATTTCGATAAGTTCTATGATTAAGGTTACATATTCATACATTTGAGCGATTTAATCAGCATTAACGTTTGTAGAAATGTCACTTACTAAGTACAGCACTTTCTTTTGTTTCACATGGGACACTCGTATTCACGACCGTAAATGTACGGAAAATTTTTGGTGTCGGCAGTTTACCGACGGTATTTTTTGGTATTTTTGATAGTGTGCTTGACCCCGTCAGTATATGGTAGCCATTGCACACTGTAAAAAATAATAAAAGTATTTTATTGTTGATATAGAATTGATGTAGAATCGCGTGTAAGTCACGACCGCGTGTGAGATTTTCTTGTAATGCTTAACGTGCGTAAAATATGCAAAGAGATGTGCGTGTGAACATTACGTATGGTTTTATGTTTAGACTGCAAGTAACACAAAAACTTTTATTGTTATGTTCATGTTATGTTCATAAACATTGACATTGATTCCGATTCCGTTTGTTTTATTTAACTGTTATTATTTTGACCTTGGCCTATACATTATAATGTACCTTCTATATGTATTTATTTGGTGGATTAGCCCGTAAATTTAGAAACTAATAACATATTATTATTTTCTCGTTGATTTCTCTATACGACAATACTGGCCAAATTCCCTTTCATCACATCTGAATATCTCCTCCGAAATCTCAATACCTAGCCAAACGAACTTTTGTAAGAGTATATCTTTGTTACAATATAAATATTTATTTTATGTACTCTATTGTTTATTTACCTGTAAGGCGACCCTATATTTGAGAAAAGATTGGCAGAAGAAATATTTTAGTAATGAATATGGTTTTAACATCAAATAATCATAGCAGAGTAACCTATAAGTTAGTCTGCATATAGTTTCATAGTCGCTATTACATTTACGTTAGTACGGATTAGCATGATATATATTCTTTAGACTGTATCTCATAATCAAGTCTGACTAAGCTAAGATTATGAAACAGTGTGGGTGCCACTAATGGTTTGCACGACTCCACTTTATATTAGATAAAGGTGGGGACGTATACAACCTTCGACTTATAATTGCCTACTTGGTAATTCCACTAGCTAGGGTAAATGTTATGACCAAGTATGGAGATCTATCATTAAAATGAAGGCTTTAAAGTCAAGAGACTGTAAAGCATTAGTTTTTTGTTAACATAAGAATTACAATTAAAGTTTTCTACAAAATCTTGCAATCGTCGATATATCGTGCGTTGCCATTCATGGAAGTCAATTTATCAATCACTTTTGGTGCCATAGCTGCAAAAGCCAGCAATGTACCGCATCTGGCACGATATTTCTCGCATCGTCTAAGTCAGGTCTTAAGGATCTGTGCTTCCTGCTTCGGCATTTAATTACTTACTGCTTTTTTTGTGATATCATCTTTCACACAATCCGTACAGAATATCCTGAACATGAAACTTTCAATCACCCATTGTGTAAACGCGCTAATTTACTCTCTTTATAACTCCATAGACCTATTATGGTTCTAAAAACGTCTGAATACTGAATTACCAAGAATTACCAACATTCGTAATGTATGAAGGAATAGAAGGTATTTCGCTATGGTTTATACACGGTTAAGTTTAGTAGGTAGAACATCTGGAGTGGTAGACATTAACCTACATCGGGAGGAGGTACTCGTTCTTACGGACGCATTCCTCGTAAATCTCTGCTCCGTAATTTAGATTAGCTAATCGTTGAAATTTGTTTTTATACGTTTTAGCTGTTCTATCTAGCAGAAAATTTATTAGAAGCCTTAAATAACGTTCATATATTTCTTTTTTATTTTTGATAAATAAATCTGGGTTAACGTTTTTACTAATTCTAGTATTCTACTTAACAGTGAATTTAATACATAAATCATTTCGATCATAAACCCACAAAAACCAGTTGTCAGAATCTTGTCTTCAATCATTATTCCATTGCAGATTGACATGTTCTTAGCTTCATTAATACAAATTGGAAACAGAATCTGATATCAATTTCTTCCATAAATCCACATGTTCAAAGAGCGGAATGTCCGACTTCATTAACAAGATTCGTATTCCCAGCTCTATGTTAAACCACTTACGTGATTGTTTAGATTAATTAATTAGTAATTAATGTTATAATATCGTGTTTTGGTTTATGAAACAGGTTTGCTTAATGTAAACCGATCGAGCTTACATTTGGATTAGTATAAACATAAACATTTTTATCTGTATGACTTCGATTAGGATACTAATTATTTATTTTCATTTACATGACGTTAAAACAATCTTCATTTAGACGACGTATGAGAATATAAGTGTTAGAGTTTAAGTGAAACAAGCGCGTTGAATGAAAACGGGCTACACAAGATGCGTGCGCGTGCGCCGCTGTAGTACCTAGCGCTGGTGAAAGTTGCCGGTGACGCACTTTTGTATTCACGCAACTCGCGAGCCTCGAGTAATTTACGCTACCACTCTAATGAGACCTCTCCCGCCCCCCTCGTTAATTCATTACAAATGTTCGAGGAGGGGAATCTCTATTGAAATCTGACAGTTCATATTAGATTTGTCGTTTCGTATAAATCGGCGGTCATGGCCCCTGCAGCCGCCGGATCTGTTTAGAGACATGCGGGTTCTCGAGCGCGAGAAACATCCGGGATGATTATGCTTCATACTTGCTTATTATATTAATAACTTTATTTATTTGTTTATGTACAATATGGAAGATTTTCAGTAAGTAAATCCGAAGTTATCAAGGCTAGGCTATTAGAAAGCCTAAAGTCCTCACGTATAGTAATATACCAATATTTTGTGTTAGCATTAATTGTTAAACTTAATTACGAAATTAGGTTTGGCGTGTTTACCTATAGACAGGCGTTTGTTTTATATATATCCGGACTTTAGTGACCAGGTCCCGTACAATAATATGAATCACTCATTTCACAATGGTTGCGACACTGTACAAACATTGAATTAAACTTTACACAGGTATTATGAAGTAATAATTTTATACCTTCTAAAATAACTTTTAGTGTATTGCAAATATCTAGTTAAGTATTACATTTAGGTGAAATCTGCATATGTAATTAGAATTTTCTTGTTAATTTTGGTTGCGTTGTACAAATATGAAGAAACAGTAGCTACTTAATTAATTTTTCAGAACGCAAACACTTAGACTAGTTCCAAATACCTACCGATTACACAAATATTAAAGAGATATTGTGGCTTGAGTTGATAATGATCATTACCACAATGTAATTAAATACTATTATATTTTTTATGTCTGCTTATTTATTAATAAACTGTTATGGTAAGTAACACTCAAATCTAAATAGTTAGTACTGAGAATAAATCTTTCATTCTGCAAGATAAGTGAACATAACTTTAATTATAATGTTAATAATGTCGTACTTAATATCGTGAAGTTATTCAGTGAGTTCGGGCGTTATTTCCATATTTTTTAACTTTTCCTGAACAATTCTAAAGTACTCGTCTTCTGCCACTTGTACTAATTCTTCTTCGTCAGTCTCCTCAACCAGTACCTCATGACCTGCCGCCTCTTCCTCCACTCTCGCTTTTAATCGAATCTCCTTCAAACGATTATCTAATATGTGTTCTCGCTTTGTTTCCCGTTCATACACTTGCCCCATCAATAACTTATCGCGACTTCCCGGAATAGACATGTTTTCCGACAATCGCAGTAGATACAAGTCGCCGTGGCAATCTCCAATAGCAACCGATTCACCTTCTTGGTGAGGAGCAATTCTTGTTAAGCCATATTTAGAAACTTGTAGAGTTACGACGGGCTCTTTGTATCTACGTAAAAAATCCCAGTAATAAAACATTCCATCTGCACATATAGACATATAACAAGAGAACCTTAACGGAGCCCAGGCGGCGTCTGTAACTTGATTTTTATAAGGCTGTGTTACTATTATAGGTTCAGTACGAACCTCCTCGCTCCATACTTTAACTGTATAATCTCCACACGTAAGAAACATTCTAAAAGTACAAGGACTTCTTTGTACTGCTTGCACCGATCCATCGTGTGCATTCCAGTACGATACTAAAATGTCAGAATGAGATCTACCCATGCGATTTCCATTAATGACTAAACCAGTCTCTGTACCACAAAGAAACTTTGTCGGTAACCCATGATCAAATTCCAAAGTACTTACGCCTTCAGCATTACTTAAGTTAGGCATTTCTTGTGGGCTATGCCTTACTGACATAGGTAATCGATCAAAAGGATGCGAAAGATTTCTTAAATCCCACCACAGGCATTGGCCATCGGAAGATCCAGTGAAGAATTCTGAGTGAGTACGAGAGTGAATGTAAAGTATTGATGTTATAGGTCTGCGGTGAGAATCGTAGACAGAACTGGACGAAACAGCTTGTTTACTCGCACGAACATCAAACATAGCAACGGTACCTTTTTCAAGACCACATATTAACAGGTCAGGGTTTGCGGGTGAACAGGCTAGCTGCCAACATGGGTAATCTGGTTCTAGCTTGTTAACTGGTTTTGTTTGTCTATGTACATCCCATAAATAGCAAACATTTGATTTATTTAGTTCAGGTTCTGGCATACACGTCCGAAAGCAGTAAGCGACTGCTAGTTTAGCATTTTTTTCATTAGTCCATTTGACGCATGTTATTGGTCTATTATTTTCATCGCGGAAAACATTCGCTATTCGTATACCATACTTCTCTACTGGGTCTTGGAAAGGCATCTCAGAGTAATACGTTTCATACATTTCTACAGCATTATTTTGGTCTACACAGTGGAACAAAGATGGTGACAGGTTTAGGACAGATTGTATGTAACTGTCTTCGTGCATAATTCTGCGACGATGTCGTTGTACGTGGTCCTCGTTATAAGGGTGAACTTCCTTCGGCCACCCACCTTCAGTATGATCAATACCTTGCTCATGCATTTTGATTTGTTTAGTGTTTGTTTCATTTTCTGAAACCATCTTTGCTGCTTGTACCTCGCGATGTACGGGGTTTCTCAAAATGTATTTCTTTTGTTCACTTTCATCAGGATTGATGGAGTCTAACATGCGAGCAGGCACCAGTTGAAAAAGAGGTTGCCTGCCAAAGCTTTTTCGCACTTTTGTGTACTCGTAGGTCCATTTTACATAAGAAGACATTTTATTTTATATACTTGTAAATATATTTCAGATACCTTAAAAAGTCAAGCAATAACTGTCAGATAAATGAAAATCATGTATCAACAAGGCCATGGCTCAAAATGAATATTGATGACTGAATTAAACAATATCATGTATGATTACTTATAACGTCATTACTGTCTTTGAACATATGTGTCCTTGTTTGGACAAGAAGTTGTTTCTGTGACATTACTTAATTATTGTCGGTCTTATACTGAGTGCTGTGACTAAGCATGATTTGTATTTTGCCTATGATGGTAGACTTCCTATTTGACTGGTTTACCTTTAAAGGTAAATAAAATAGGATTACGGGTTTATGCGTTCTAGGGATTGCTACGGAAAGTCACGTTCAGGTGCTTTTGAGTCGGCATAAAGTTGGTTGTGTTCGCTTGTCGTGTTGTTTCCTCCGGCTTGCTCGTACCAGGAAGTGTCGTAACCACATTGTTGGGGGCAAGGAGTTGTTATGCGGTTCGCATTAATATGCATCGAGTCCATATGGCAATAGCTATGTGCGAGAGGTGAGACGACTCTCGATGTTACGCCTTTATGCTGATTCACTCTACTTATTCCAGTTTCAATAACACATTTGTTTTATAAAATAATTATGAAACTCGAGAAGGCTTGATGTGTTTGCGAAATGTTAAAGATCTAACTAGTAGATTGTTAATTTAATTTCAACAAAGTTTTGCCTTCTAAATTCTTGATTTCAAAAACTCTCTTGATTTATGATTAATTTGTTGAGTAGCCGACGGTTCACGAACATTTTAGAGATTAATTTAAATTAACCGTTTCATAACTAAGTTAATAATCTGCATACGGTTGATAAACGCACATGTGCTCAAACATGCGTGAAAAGAAATTAAACTTTTTGTTATTTTCCTTTTTTTCAAATTTGACACGATAAATTATTCATAATATTATTTAAAAACTGCATGGTTTTAATTCCAGCTGACTAATAATGTCAACAAACCCATAAAACTTAAATTAATAATCCTTACCATAAAAATGTAAACGTTTTCCATAACAGTATTAAAGAATCACATATCCATCACTTCACCTCATTTTATGGATGCAAATTCTTTATTCGAACATAGATGGTATCGATACACTGTCACGAATTAGCACAAGTCACAACACTTTTGCGTCACGATTAGAAATTCGAATTCGGAGAGTGAAATGCGCGCGCGCCGTACGCTCGTACAGACGGACGTCTCGACGGTAACTGGCGCGCCGCGTGACGCCACTCACTGGCAGCAAGTACGTAGAAAGAACTCTACCTCAGGTTGGCGAGTACTACGACTGGTTTTGTTCAACCGTATCCCGGCAATTGATGTGTTGACTGATGATAATGCTAGCTGTTGACAGTAACTTGGCAGTTCATACCGAGCGCATGTAACCTCGCCCTTTTTTGAACTTTCGATAGTAAACACATTTGACTCACCGCAAGATTATTATTTAAATGTCAAGGATTCCATTGTAATATGCGAACGCAACAAAGGACTGAATCCCAAATAGCTTTAGATAACAAGCTGATGCTTGTAGAGTCTAAGTTTAAAAAAGAAAACTCGTGCACGGATGTGTACTAAGTTGGGTCACATAAGTAAAATGTCTTGCTAAACGGTGTAGGAAAAGTGTAGCTGTCGATGTAGGCCAGCGTAATGACCGAGTCACGTCGTGCAGCACTCGTCGAAAGCGATGAGCACAATGAACACTTGGTCCACACCGCTCCTGTTTCTACCAGATACACAGTTTTAACGTAACAAAAGAGAATGCTGCCGCTTTGTTGTCTTTGCAAAACATTTTAGGGTTCAGGGACCGTGTTATGGAATTATAGTGCGAGTAAAAGGTGTCTACTTAACTTAATCTCTACTATTGTAGCGTTTTGGCGCTAGTAGAGTAAAGGTAATAGGAACCGATAAATTATGTTGTAATCAAAGTACCTAATAATAAGTAAGTAAACAATCTTAATCTCCAATTAAAGCGAAAAGAAAAACTTGTTAGTTAAGCACTAGAGCGGAAAATGAATCTTTGATCATGTACCTAATAAGATTATTTTTTTATACTGGGTATTATTACAAATGAACCTTAAAATAACCTTTAAAACTTGGAGCAGGTAGCCTCAGACGATCGAACTTTTAGGACACCAATCTTGACAAGTGGGATTTTATTGGCATGATCTCATTTAGCTCCATATATCACATGATTGCTTATAAACGGGTTATAAACGTACTTGTTTTCTCCTATGTCATTCGTAAAGTAAACTGCAAAGACTTGAAAAAAATACGAGCTACAAATATCAATAAGACTTTTTTTATATAGGTATGTCCTGTACGAAGAATGTATGATTTAGGCAAATGTAAATGTAAGTTTATACTACATTGTTTATTATTACCACCAGTACATTAGATACGTATGTTACTACATGTTTATTATAACAAATAGCTACACTTAGTCAATGGTCATCGTCATATTGCTTAGGTAGTTGTGAAAGTTGTGTTCGTGCCTTTATGGTACGGAACCGAGCGAGTCAAACAGGTTTTAATAGACCGGTTTTTTAGGTGTTTGCCTTATCCTAATTCTTCAGAAAACTATTCCATTGAACTTTTGATGACCTATCTCTAGTCTCATTGGTTAAGCTGTAAGCCCTAATTTTTTTTTATAAAGGTAGTCTTAAAGCAATAAGCTTTGATCATTACAATATTAAACCTGTACCCCGGTAGTGCACTTATGTTTTCTAAACGTCCATTTAGTTATTAAACAATTTTATCGGCAAGGAAAACTATAAGGAAATCATCACTACTGCAATCTCAACCACATTTTATTATGTAACATACATCGGCTGGCGACATTATTGACAAACATCTACATAAATAGGGACACATTCCTATGCAGACATATAACTAGCTTATAAATGGAGTAATCTTCAATTACGATTATACTACTCTTTCTACGACAATACTACTAACCGAAACTTCAGTTACAGTAAGATACCAAAGTGTATTTAAAATATTAAAAAAAATACTAACATTAGTAAACGCGTCAGTAATTACAAAAATCTTCAAAAACAAAAATTCTATGATGATAACTATTTAAATAATTAATTACATAATATATATTTACTAGCAAAGAAGATACCTACTACTCAGCGAGTATTGACTGCAATGATAAAAAAAAAAACAATATAATTTTTTGCATATATTTACAAGCAAAGAAGAAGCCTACCTACCTACCTACTACTATACTAATGAGTATTGACTGCAATGATTGTCATAAACCTCCTTAACTGGGCAGTCCCCATTCAGCCCGTATTCCAATGAATTTCGGCTTCCGGATTTACTCCCCTACCGAGTAAAGCCCAGAACATAAATGTTGTTACTTGACGTTCAAATTCTCCCAGCCTGTATTCTGTAGATATAGTCGTCTGCAGGCCTATATCAAAGTAATGTTTACGTTAAATGTTGGAAAATTTACATGCAAGAAATTAGCTCGTTGGTTTATATTGTAATATGGTATAAGAGTATATTTCGCTATTTGTTAATACCTATATGTTTTACACTCTGAATCTGAATCATGTCAAAATATTGTTACAATATGTGTTTATCAACTTATCCTATTCCAATATTCGCGGGACAGTATTTCCGCTTAGTTAACATTCATATAGGGAAGTACTGCCACAAAAACATCATGATTTAAATAACATATGATGAAGAACATATGATGATTTAAATACATTGAATAACAAAACATAATATGAACAATGATTGCCGTGGCCTGACTTACGAGTATAAAAGGATTGAACAAAAATGTTTTGGTCAAGAGTTAATTGGGATAATTGGTAATTAGCGCTGAAGCGATCGTTCCTTGAGTTGATTAGTAATTGACCCGGTGGAGACCTTGTGCTAGCATCACCGAGCCCTCTGTTATGAATATTATTAGGTTATCAAGAGTACGTAGGGTTAAGTACGGATTTATGACACGTTCGAGGTAAATAGTTTACAATAATACGTTTAATGCATAAACTTTTCTAGCTGAATTGCTCTAGAGCAATATGATAATATATTACGTTTAAATGATCATAAAATGCTTGCGTCACGTAATAATTGCAAAAAAATATTTTGTTTTCTAACTATTTTATTCTACCTTTTTAGAGTCAGAGTCTTAAAATACAACTCAACTAGTTAAAATACGCATATGTTAAGTTCTCCCAGTGATATCTTCATGAACAGATGGGCATTCAGTGTTCTGCTGACGCGACAATCGGCGTATTACCGTGATCGCGCTTTGCCATGTAACCTATACACCTAGACCCCACAAAACTAAATACTAGACCGTACCGCGGTATTGCAATGGCATTATTAAATTTAATGAAACCTTATTCCGTTTGATCCGTAATCATTGTGCGTTCAATTATTGGTATAATCACGTCGTCCCATGCATAATTAAAAGAGACCGTGGCCACGATTAGTCACGTACAATCACTTGAAATATTACCTTTGGTTTGCACAATCCGGTGGACATCTATTACTGTCAGTTATATTTCAGACGAATTGTGTAAGGTAATGACGGATGGAAGATAAACGAGCCTTATTTGTAGTTAAACGAGGCTTGTACACTTGCCCAGAAAATAGACAATAGGAGCACGATACATCGACACATTGAACCAGTCTTTATTTCGCACAAATGAATGAGTTCTTTGTACATACAATGGACAATGGCGTGTGCCGAAGAACCGATGGAGATGGTCATAAACGTTTGTGTTGGTGAACAGTTTACTGAGAACAAAGTCACGGTCACCGTGTATGTGTGTGTGAATTGTTTAATAAACATTTCAGTTGAAAGCGTGCCATTTTGTATGCAAAATACAAGGGTAAAACTGATCTTTCTAATCCGATACACTATAGAATCTTGCGTATATGGATAAGTATATGTTAAGGAAAACATAGACCCAGAATTTAGAGCATAAGGACGCTAAATCCGGGTAGAGTCATTACTGAGCGGACGGCCAGTCAGCCGACTGATTGACCTTGTAGTCCGTGCCATCCCTCGTAATTGGGCCTTTGTAGCTCGGATCAATCCAATAACATGACCGCCTCGACAGAGGTGCTCATTTATGTTCCTTTACGCCGTATAACTCGGCTTCTAGCGAGCGGTTATGTGTTTGATGTGGTGACGATAGTTACCAGGTGTAATGTGACGAACCTCAGTTGTAGGATCAAATTGGTACTACTCGTACCTATCAAGTTACGAAACTAAAACGTGTGGTTAGAACACCCTTTCTGCTTCTTTCTTATATAAAATCTAGTTCAAAAACAGTATTTTTTTGCAAAATATAATTATCTGGAGAGATAGAAAACTCTACTACATAAATAACAAATTGTTAAAAAAAACAACACGTCTCCTGTAGTCGAACTTGGTAGAGTAATATGGAGTAAGATTAACGGTAGTTACTAAAGAAAATAATGAAATAAAAATATTAGTGCTACCTACTAGTATGTGTAAAAGCACCATGATTCCAAATACACATAATGTATGCTTACATAATGTGAGCTTAAATGTACCTCAGTAATTTAGATCGATTTTATAGGAACCAAAATTACGAAATAATGTATCTATTATGTTAAGAGTTTCTTGTTCACGGCGCCAGCGCCAGGGAGCGCGTCGGTAATATCTTTAGATTTGATACCGCAACATCCGCGTGATTTATGCGAACTTCGGAATCCATTAATCATGCGTTGTCAATTGGAAAGCGACCCATTTTCGCGCAAAGGATATTTGTTTGGTTTCCCCCCACAATTTACCGAGACCCGATGACGGAACACTTTTTATCTGTATTTCGGTTGATCATTGGAACGTTTGCTTACCAAATAAACCTTTATATTTACCATACTACAGTAAACCAATATTTGGAAATAATATTCCAGTATTGAAATGCGTTTACGAGTGAAATGGGAATACTGCAGCATATCCACAGTTTGCCTATAAATATGGATAATTTTGCGCAGCTAATGGCGCACATTCAGCTTTATAATAGCTTTAACTCAGCAATAGTTGAAACAAATGTGCTACTAATTGCGTAGTGTATTGGGATAAGTATTTAATAACAAAGTTAATACAGAGTATTATTGTTATCGCCTACAAAATAATTAGGTAATGCTCTAAAGATCGATAAAGATTATTCCATATAATGATCTACAAGTATTAAATAGTAAAGCAACACACATAACTTTGTTTTAGTGTGATATTAAATGAAATAGTTACCGACTATAAACCAGGCAACATGTGTGGCTTGCAATTTATCACATGTCGTTTCATAATGCAATATATTTACTTTATCGTAACACACGTGGCAAACGCGATTAAAAAACTATGAACAGATTCTGTAGTCTCGTCGCTTTTGCGCGAGGCGACCTAAATGTTGCAGCCGCTTTGTCTGTCTCTGTTTATGACCACAAGTTCAGTCGCACCATCATTAAAGCTTACCGTACGAATTACATACAAGTGTGTTCCAAATCTGGTGTTTGCGTTTGATTTATAGCTGCGATGCAACTGACGTGCACAAGGAATCTGAGCGCGGGTTTATTTATGACATGTTTTGTAAGGCGTAAATAATGTATATTGTAGTACGGTAGGTGCTTGATATAATTCTTTAGGGGTCATTGTCAAGTGTAGTTACGTCGGTTGAAGATAGGAGTGCACTATCGGAAGTGTCTGGATCGCTCGGCTTACTATCAGATTTATTGCCGCGATCGGGAGCCGAAAGCTTCCCCGTTACAAGTGCGCCAGCGACCCGTGAATTTTATTGTTTCCCCTTGCTCGACTTTGTGTAAAGTTTTGTGTTCACACGTATTATACGGGACAATTCGGTAAGCCACGGCTCGTGACTGTACGACATTTAACGATTAACATTAAAATAAATGTTCGCGATTAAAATATTGATAAAAATCTGCAAAAGACGGCTTGTATCATATAAATGTAAATTATTATGTTATATTAAAGCATTAAGTGTATGTCGATGTACGAGCTGTTAGATCCATTTACCAGCTAGGTTCTCGAGTTACTCTTAGGGAGCGATTTAAGGAGATAGGTTTTTTAACTGTAGCGTCTCAATTCATTTTTGCAAATATATTATTTATAAGACAAAATATTCACTTGTATGCCAAGAATAGTGACATCCATAGTATAAATACGAGAAATAGGCATAAGTTATGTTCTACATCACATCGGCTGCATAGGGTACACAATTCATTTGTGGGGCTTGGTATTCGCTTTTACAATAAAATTCCTATTAGTTTGTTAGAGTTGCCCTTTAACTCATTCAAATGCACAATTAAAAATAAGCTATGTGAAAAAGCTTACTACACAATTAATGATTATTTAAATGATAAACATAGTTGGTCGCCGTGATAGACACAAGACGGTTCTGTATGGATTATTATTATTAATTTTTTATTATTATTATTCTTTAAACAACTTGATTTATCTTTGTGTTGATAGGCATACATTTCGTATGTAACATTTGTTACCTATTTTTATTTTATTTTTAGTACGATTATACAAATGTAGGTATAGTGTACCTATAGTAACCTATGTCCAATGAACGGTATTTGTTCGTCTTCTTTTTTTTAATGTATAATTATATTAATTATAGAATTTAATTATGTATCCACTCATATTATTGTGATAAGGGACAGTGCAGTAAATCAGTGTTTGAGGATTTCCTTTTTTTTTTTTGCTTTATATTTGTTTGAGCCGGCAACAGTCTCGTCATGCTCCCTTAGTTGTCACTGCCTGCGGTGGCGTTTTGGGTCGGGTCTCCTCCTTCCCTCTAATATGGCGAGGGAGGGGATGGCTGACCCTTGCGTCATACTCGTGAACGGGTGCTGCTTGCGGTGACTGGTCGTTCTGTTGACCTTGGTTAAGATCAGTGTACTGGTGTCCGAACTTTTAACTTCATAGTACCTCAAACACTTGTTTATTTGGCGCGGTCCCTTAATGATGTTCAATATAATTGTAAAGACAGCGTGTTGCTGGGGAGTTTGTTGCGCCGTTTCTTCTCCTCAGCCAAAGCACTTAGGAAGCGGTGAAGGGTGGGCGTTTTAGGGTCGGTTCATCTCTGGCGGGGGGCGCGTCGCGTGTTGTCGGTTGCTTGGCGCCGGGGCGGGCGGATGCCTGGTGGGGCGTTCGGCTTTTCACACTCAACTGATGTTGCGTTAGCGCGTCAGGTGTTGTGTCGCGTTGGATGTCTCATTGCGTGTTTGTTTGTTCTGGCGTTGCGCGGCCGATGGTGCGCGGTGCGTTTCCGCCGGATATGAACCGACCCTTAGGGTGCTGTCTGTGTTTTTGTATTTTGTGTTTGACGTTCGATAAGTGCTACTGTGTAGCCTATATTGAATAAAGAATATTTGAATTTGAATTTGAATTTGAATTTGTCAGAATAATTAATTTCAGTTAATGGCAATGGATATCGGTAAAAACAGGTAAAACAGTTCGCATTAATAATAGCACACTGAAAATGTCATTTTTGTGTAGGTGTACCTACATATTTAACAACCGCAATAGTTAGATATTAAACATAAGTTGTTATTATTCAAAGCTAAGCATTTGTATGCAAACGCTCTTAATAAATGAGACAAAATAATACAAAAATAAAACTACTTTTACAAATTCCAGAGTTAAAAACACACATAACAAAGTAGAAACTAAATTGCGAAATAAAACCATGTAATTGTAAATGGAATACACTTCGTACACAGTAGTAAATAGCGCTTAACCGCGGCACTGCTATTGAAGAAGCTAAACCTTTCTAATTGTTACAGTAATAGTACAGATTACACGAACTTAATTAAATTAGTTCTGTAACCATTGAGTAATTCAGAGGTATGCGTTAAACACGATCAACTGTATTTTTTGCCTCTGAACAGCGTTTAAAATTCGTGTCATCGAGAGAAAAGAGAGGTTATTGAATAAGTTTTATATAAATCTGCTTAATTAATTCAACTTGCTTAGATAAGTTACCTTTTCGCTACAAGTAATCAAAATAAATTTTATTTCGAAAATTATGATTTTTATTTTTACATTGGCCCTATTTATTTTCAGGTTGTGTAAAATGACAAGCGGAAGAAGCGTTCCATTTGATGAAGAGTCTTTGCATTGTGTCGTGTACGGTGTAAGTTAACTCTTTTGGCTAGTAAATAACTTACTCTTTGTTATCCAAAAATAGAATATGTCCAAAGTAATATTGAAGCTGTACATTTCTTTGATAAATAAATAAACAACTGAAAACCTCTGTCCAAAAATGTACCCAATACTTAAATTAGCGTTGGGAGATGTGTGGGGTCAGCCTTTATATAGTATTGGGTCTCCAAACCTTTACAAACTGGAACAAAACGCAGCGCCAAAGTCGATACTTTAAGTCGATATGAAGAGAGCGTGTCTGTGGTACTTCCCCGGGCCTGCAAACAAAAAAATGGGTTTGAGTTGACCAGCATAGCGTTGTACTATCACTGCAATCTCAACATCAAATTACACTACAACCATTGTCAACTATTCCACACAAAAATACCAACACAATGTAAATTTCCCAAGAGCTACAAAATAAATCATCAAACACACATTGAATGACATAACTATTCTGTAACATTAAATCATGAATGCATCATTATCTTGAAGACACACACGTAATTTGTACATAACTGGTTATTATTATATTCACGAATAACAAAAGAGTCTTTGATAGCAGTTCATTGTGCGGCATTTGAGATCTCGCTGCGGGGTAAATGGCTGTAATAACAATGGAGAAAGCACCATTTATTTTGCATTGCTAGGAACTAAGTGTTGCAATAGAGGATAATATCCGAATATTAGGTTCTGTATTGAACGTTTTCTTATACTTCTATTGTTTGTAAAGCATAGACGTCTGTAGTGTTTTATATTTTTCTCATGTTGTTACTGTTAATGGAATGTTGAGATGAAAAGCTTTCTATTTTAAATTGCCGTTAGCAAAATTGCTCTAGTTAAACGATAGAGCAATTTAGTGGATCTATAAATATTTTGTAAACTTTGTAAATACATCGAAATTATATTAAATCATAGCCGCAGCATAGTTTATGAGTTGTCAACATGGTCAAGTAGCTTAACCTTCTCAGAAATTATTTTAATAATGAATTGTGGTTCTAAGTCTCGAACGATTCTTCTGACTATTTATAATAATAATTATAAATAGGACTGACCCTATTATTAACAGTAAATATGTCGCACAGTTGTTTTGACGTCATCTTTTATTTTAAGTCGATTTTAGCGCATGTTATTTTTTCCTCAAACATCGGGCGTCCAAATGCAGTAAAACTCCATATATTCGCCCGTGAGTCACCTTTGTTAGACCACCCTCCTTGATTCCTGATTTCATATAATGAGCTTCGGATTTAGAAAAGGGAATAATCGCAAATCTACGGGGATGTACAAACGTGATTTATTACGCTTATATGAATAATACATTACCTACGAGGGCTGGATGTATCCATCATAGCTCACGTAATGTTGTTTGTCTGAGCGCGGTGCACGAGATTGTTACTCGATAAAACAAATTAGTTTCAATGGTTCGACTGACACTGATGCAATATTAATTACGCTTATGTAACTATGAACTGTTTGTTTATATTTATGGTCGTTTGAATCGTAATTTGGTATACTTTGGTTGACGGTCGAAATTAGGTAATTAGTCTGCAGTTTCTCTATAGTAATAAAATTTTGCATGCTTAATTTAAAATTCTACCCTAACTATCTGTACGTACAACAAAAACGGTAAATTAGACCTCGAACTTATGTAAAAAATATCTCCATCATGATGTAACTTAGGCTGGCTTGGACGACGAATGATAGAGAGAAGCAAAAGTAAACAAAACGTATAAAAATAGGGGAAACGTTCTACTTCCACTCCGTATCGTAATATGTAGGTATTAAGGTGATATCCACTGGAAACTGGACCACAATGCTTAACGCTTGTTTAGACATGGCGGAACGTGCGATTTTGACGGTCCTAGGCACGGTAATAAGCTTGCACGAAGCTGATCAAAAAGAGACATTGACCGAGACTTTGAAACTATCGAGGCGAGAAGTAAGCACAAATAATAATAAAACACACAATAGCACAATGTAGTCACCCAAAAGAAGGCGTTAGAGAAAAGTTAGTAAATTAAAATAAATATTCTGGACGAAAACATTGCAATTCTTTTAAAGTTTACACATGGTTACGGGCTGATCAAGGTAGTCGCTGACAGTTCTAGACAGTATTTTTGTCAAACAATAACTCAGAATACAAATAGTAATGAATTTAAATACATAAGGCTCTATCTATGAAATTTATAAACATTCTATCTAGAGGACCTCTGGAGAAGGAGAGAGTACCTTTTGCTTTTGTGATATATAGTGCCCACATCGATTATCCGCTTAGGCAAATGATACCGAATACACATACATGTAAGTGTATATAATACACATACGTGTGAATAGGATTTGCGTTCGACCGCTTGAATAAAAACCGTTTTGTTTTAATTTCGTTACCGATTTTTAAATAGCGTTCAGCGCGTCGCATATTGTTCATAGCTGTTCGTATTACTTTGAAATGATAATGTCCAATATAAAAGTGTTAACAAAATCTTATTTTTGTACTCTACATCTATTATTCTCCTTTGTTATTCTATGTTATCATTGTTGGATTTAACTTTATGTATTTATATTCCATGACTAACTTCTGATCATTTTATTCCTTCCCAACTTTTACCTACTAAACTATACTTGGAAACACTAGCCTACTCTTTCAAGAAAATTCATACGTCTCCACTCTCCAGCACAGATTATTGTAATTATTAGACAGTGTTTTTCTTGTGTGTTGCTTTTGCCCAAAACACCATTGGTGCATAAATAAAATCCTCTAAGTCCATGAATGAATGTACAAAGCTAATTAAAAGTAATTAAGATTTGCGAGCATGTGTGGCGACGAATAAAAACTTGAACACCAAACACTGGCTCTTAATGAGAAATGCTTGCTCTTTAGCCTCAGAGTATTCGTTTATGTAAGAGAAAAGGAATATTTGAAGTGCAGAGCAGCTTTGTCTGTGTAATTAATACGTCTGCAGAACCACAATATGCATGTATTATGTTGTAGTATATTGCATGTATGTAAATTATGTTTGTATTTCCATCAGTAACGTGTCGTGATTTGATTTGTAGTTTCTTAGAATATACAAAATACAAAACGATGTTAAAGTTTCTAAAGGGACTTGTAATTTTGGTTTTATACTAATTTATGCAACAAAGTAAAACAATAAATGATTTTTGCAACGACAAGACTGGCTGAAAAGTAAATAAGCAATTGTCCGTAGGCAGTAGTCCTGGCTGAAACACCGAATATTGATTTTTCTTAGGTATGGTATAAAACTCTTTCGAGCTTTCATTTAGGATTCAATGTGTCTTGATGACAAAAATGATTAAAATTATTGCTTTAATAGGGGTGTTACTTATCTATGAAACACTTCTACTTATAGTAACTACTAGGTATATGTAGGTAGTGTCTTAAATTGATATCGTAGATGATAGTCTCCCGATATGATAGAGTGTTAGTATTCCCATTGTCATGATGCAAGCACCTATTCACTTTGAGCTAGCGTATCACACGACTGCACATCGGGTTTAACGATACTCTGGGTATGGTATTTGATTTCAATTGCAATTTAGCAAATGATTGTAATGAGTGTGATAGGTATGTACATTTTGCTCATTTAATTCTGACTCTAATTCTAAGTACTCGGATTAGCAATAAAGTTCTTATAGAACGGAGTATCGAATGCAAAATATATGAATCCGGAAATCATGAATCTAATATTGTGCTATCGTCACCTGTTTAGAACATTATTGAGTGTTAGTGATTTGCATTGATTATTGATTTAGTTGCAGATTTTCGATTTTATTTATTATATAATATAAACGAGATTCGTTATGTTCTGCGAAAATCTGTTTCTAATATGTCAATGGCATTATCTGAACCAGATAGGTTCCTTCGCGCAACAAGCCTTGAATTAACCATAAACTGCAATTTATGCGTCATGGAAAAACATAGTATTATTTTTATTGAGTTACGCAATCAAGCAATGATTGTAGTGCATTAGGTACTAGATGTCATTTTAGCATGACCAAATTTTTAATACGAGACAACTATGCATATGACTATGAATTTATTGGCATACAAATGGGATAGGATGTTGACAAAAGTGTCATTTATGGATCTATATCAGGCATTCCACTAAACAAAATTTCATGAACGGGATCTTTACATGGTGTTATTTTCAATATTCTATGTAAAGGTTGGACGGATATCCTTAACAAATAAACCAAACGTTACAACAGTTTTTACGTTCCTTCAAAGTAAAGTTGTTTAAAAATAGTGTAGAGCGGTACACAAAGCACACGTGTGTTCCAGCCATTAGTCCGGTGTATCGGCCTGCAACGTATTGCGCCGAGTTTCGCCCTAAATCTACCCGTAAACTCTGGAATTGCTCTTTGTACCGTTCCTTATGAAACTCCACAAACTAACGACCATACGAGCAAACACATTTGGCTGGTATTAATAGAAATATTGATGTTTCTGTATTCGCAAACATGTGTCGAAGTCTGATATTTGATTGTTTATGAGTAAATGAATTGGGTTTGATCATTGCCAAATGTATGCCATATTTGGCAATGGGTATAACAAGCTTTAATTAAAAGCGAAAGGCTTAGCAATGATATATTTTAATTATGTAAAACATATAATTAGGTAATTATAGTAAATTTTTGGTTGAGATCTAAATTGTATCATTGCTCTGCCTGTGCTCTTACTGAGGGTAGGTATTTGTCTGGCTTTTATCACGAATGTTTCCGTCGACTGCATTTGAACTGGAACCTATGATAAACCTCTTTTTTATTCCTTTATTAAAATATTTTCTAACAGTATCGATTATAACTGTGGGCAGGGTTCACTTGGCCATTGCTTGGTGTCCAGGCTGCTATATTTGGGAATTGGACCGAGCCGCCACTTAGTTTATCAATGTGTATTGGAGCGTGGGATTGTTTTCGAACGTTGCCTCTGCCGTGGAATGCAAACTTGTGCCTTGTGCCCTACTTGATGGCCAATTACCTGCCGGTTACCATCACAGCGGACAATGTTATTTTAAATATTCATGACTTTTAGCTCGGGGTTTTTCTTTATCCTAGAATACTTTAGAAACAGACACATTCTACGGCCATATAGGTACATACTACTGAGTAAATACCGAAAGAGATAAGTCAACGTTTTCCTTTCCATTACTTGATATGTAGACTAGGAGCCTCGAGAGAATAGAACATATACACATAAGTGGATCTCGCAAAATAAAATCCTCAGAAGCAATTCTTAGACGAAACCTTGAAGCGACCTCTTTATTAAGAGAGTTTTAATACCGTGAAGTAATACTGTGCTACTGGAAAATGAGATAATTTTATTAGTGATAACAAAGTTTTTATCGTGTTGGAAAAAGTAATCATAATTTCAATGCGGTTGGTACTATGTACCCATCTGATTGCTGTTCTTCAAGGAGTATAGTGGGAAGACAAAGAACAATAAATGAGCATGTAGGCACCACTATTTGTAGGATTATAATTTAAATTTTCATTGTTATATTTTTGTTATATTTTTGTTATCTACTGTTTCAACTATAACTTTTTAATGGACCTCAACTCACCTCTCATAAAACTAAGTTTGTTTTAAAAGGCATTTTATATTTTTTATCTTTTCATAGTATCTGTATATTTTAATTATCTTCTTTAATACATGTTCTTGTATTATCTATATTCTATGACCTTATGTTTTGGAAGACTTAGTACCAGTCTCACTAATAAAGCCAATATAGGTAACTCACATACATAATAATATATAAAATACATTTAAATAGGTTATTAAATTGCTCTCGGTTGTCGAACAAAACACAGCGCATAGCCACTGGATAATTAGGTCGCCGAGGCCGTTAATTAAATCGAACGCTTCGACTTTTTAGTTCACCTTGATCGGCTGGTAAGGAATTCAGGCTTATTTTTAGTATGAGAACCTATTGAAAACCAGAAAATTGATTGTTGTAGCTACTTGTTAAAACATCTGCCATCCTAGAGCATTTTAAATATAATAAGAAATGGAATCATACGTGAACATTGTGTTATTTATTTCAATGAGTATTCATATTATAAGGTTCTTAACAAATCCGTTTAAATTAAAGTCAACATAATAATATTAGAGAATGAACATGGTAGAACAGTGCATTTGATATGTGTTTTAAATATCGAGTTTATAGCTTAGTAAATCACGGCTTTCGCGCATTTAGCTCAGGGGAGCGCCTTAAGAGTCTGTGTACCTGTAAAAAATAGTTCGTTGAAAGCCTATAATTGTATAAAAGTAACCGTTTAAATAGTTTTTCAGGAGCTTATCTGGTTTATATTATAAATTATCGTTTAAAGAGAAGCATGATTTTGTAAAACAAATGAGGTTACATTTCAATCTTAAAAACTGGTCTAATCGTCTTATGTCAATTGTTTTGATTAAATTGGGTAGTTTCTGAGCTTTGATTGAGTAGGGAATAATGTTTATCGATTTGTTTGAGCTTGCCCGTCACGTCTGCGAGGTGACTACACCTAAAACAGGGACGAATTTAACCACTGAATACTAATGTTTTCTTTTTAAGACAATGGTTTTTATTTAATTACAATTGCAATAGATCGAATAGGATTATGCATTTTGCGTAGTTACGATGGTTTACATGCAATTTTGGGAATGTTAAAGATAGGTATGAATATTGTACCTACGTATGTGATACATATGAATGGCATAGTACATAGGTATGGGAAATATATATTTGGAACATAAGATTGGTATGTTACATAGCTATGGTATGGTATATAAGTATAGCAAATAGGTCAGTATTGTACACTATGCACACAATACAACGTTTAAAAAATATTTGCTTAATTATGGCAGATTACAGCACACCTATTTAGTTCATCTTGACAATTTAATTTTAAAAACTAAAGCTATGATTATACAAAGTACTTAGGAGGAACTAAAAACTGGCTCAGTGCGAGTCGGACTCGCGCACGAAGGGTTCCGTACCACCGTCGTATGAGAGCCCCCCTTAAATATTCATTTTATGTGGTTTTTAGTATTTGTTGTTATAGCGGCAACGGAAATACAACATTTGTGAAAATTTTAAGCTTTCTAGCTATCACGGTTTATGGGATACAGCCTGGAGACAGACAGACGGACAGACAGACAGCGGAGTCTTAGTAATAGGGTCCCGTTTTACCCTTTGGGTACGGAACCCCAAAAACTATTACTATAAACTATTATAAAAACTACTTATGAGTAAATAAAATAGGGATAGCGAAATGAACGCACATTCATGCAAATTACATACAATAGATGGATAATGATTAATGTCAGTTTAATAAACAGTTTCATTTGTGCAATCCATTATCCAGGCTGCGTGCGTACGTCCACGCGTGTTTGTTTTATCGTACTATTTACCTTCACGTTCAGTTAGTCCGGCGCTGAAAATAAAAGGATGCAGAATTTGTCGAGTCGTGGTCATAAATATCCGAAAGCGACAGCCGGGTCCGCCATTTTCCTGTTGACAAAATCACACCCACAATACATTCAAACTTGTCTAAAGTTTCCATTGTTTATAGCTCTTCTGTGAAGTAAGTGGAGCTTTATCTGCACCCTTTTAATTCAATTAGGTACATTTTCTATTAGTACTAATGGACGTGACTGTGCCATTTCAGGTTAAAGTAATCAGAAGTGAAAAGAAAAATGGTGATTGAGCGAGTTTCATTATTTTATAGATGATATAGGTATATGTTGAACGATTCTATTCGACGTCCACAACGTTGTGGTTTCTCGTCGAGAATTGATAGCGTCCATTGAAGTGCCGGGACATCGAGAACGTCTTGAAAAGAAAATAATCTTGATGAAACGTCTCGTTATAAAAGGGAACGTCTCCGTTGTCGACGCCTCACGCTTCGTGAAATAAACCGGGACACGCCGAGACAAAGCTGAAAACTTTATTTTCATACCGAGCCTTGCAACAATTATTATCTTTGTTAATAACCTCACTTGTGTTTCTTCGTCGGAATATTCTTTCTAATGAGTCTTTTGATGGAATCAACTTATTTTCGAGAAATGTATTTTGCTTTTTTACGTGTAGAGCGTATGCAAATACGTATGATTGGCTCACGTGAAATTGGACCGGGTACATATGTTTTATTTTGTATGTACCAAAGTAAATAATCATCAAATTTAATATTTACTCTACATAATAGCTTGGTTGGTTTCCTGGTATTATACATTTAATATGCTTAGAGAGCAATATTTCCTGGAGGTTTTATGAATGAAGAAAAATATTTTAGATCATATTTATTTTGCTGAATTTACTATTGTAGGTACGGTGTAATAATGATTTTGCATTTCAAATAGTTATAATGAAAGAGCATTACATTTTATACCTTAAAGCGTCTTAGCTTTGCTCATGCATTTCCTTATTACGGGTAACAAATGACATTATTGTACAGGAGCTTTACGAAGATGCAAATGGTGGGCCAGGTACAATCGGCAACATACATACTGACGACACAGGACGACACGAAACAGGAAGTCTTACAAACTGCTCTCGTTAGTTCATACATAGGTACCTATTTGTTCTCAACTCGTGATAAAGTTTGCCTCCCAAGTTTTGCGATATTCATCTTTAACTCCAAGGATAAGTTTTCGTAGAACTTCATAGATCATGAGATACGTTTAGCGAGTTTTATATTGTTATTCTTGAATAACGACGTTATGTTTGACTGTGACAACATTTCAAGTTATAATGAACAAGTTTTTATAGCATTTTGTTTTTTTTATTTAGAGTGCGTCAAAAAATGTGTTGCATGTTTTTGTACAGTTATTTTAGGAGCGTATAATTTTATCTTTTAGGAAAATATAAAATTTAATCGTTGACTATCTACATGCCTATATGAATACTTTATGACTCTTATGTCAGAACAAACTGCTGCCATCAACTTTACCAGACAGGAAAAAGTAATTACAAGGGCTATAATTATAACAAGATGTGCTAAAGACGTTTATTGCGACGCATGACGTCCGCGGGGTCAAGTGGCTTGATTACCAGGATTAACTCCTGGGTGAGATATATTGCTACACTTCTCATTGCCTATCATTGTGATCTCTGAGACCATTGTTGTCATATAATTGCTTTACACTCGATTACTGTGGGACATGACCTTTTGGATTTTTTACCCGTTTTTTTTATTGGCTATTACTCAATTACTTGTAGGTAGCTAAAATGTACTAAATATAAACATAACATAACATACCATCACGCCTGTATCCCCGAAGGGTTAGGCAGAGGTGTACCAATGTACACCCACAATTCGCCGGTATGTTTAGGTCCCATGTAATAGCCCGCCGTGGAAGGTATTTCCCACGGAAGCAGTTCCTGGACTGCTATCGGGCGCGTCCCCAGGTGGTGGATAGGGGCATGCTGCACAGTGCAGTACCGGGGTGGACCCGGCGCGGACCAAAACCAGGGGTCTTGGGCGTACCGTTGCGTTCCAGAGTGGGACGGACAAACGGCCAGTGTCTTCCTTATCCTTGTCCTATTTCCTCTCCTTTAAAGGGCAGCTTGTCCTATCCCTCCCCTTTCCTATCCCAATAACCCTTTTCCGGTGGAGAAAACCACTTGCAAAAACCATGGAGGGGGCGGCGGGTCCGGAGAGCACTTACCCTGCCTCCGGACAGGCCTTTTTCAAGGCCACCGCCGGCCAGCCCGTAAACCTCAACGATAGGTCGGGTGGACCTTATGAGGAACGGGGGTCTGACCTTAAATGGTTGGGCTGCGAGGAAGGTTACCTCTGAAAAAACCCCTAATCCTAAGTTGCGATGCACGGCGAGAGGATGAATGGCTGGAGGGTCTCCAGTCGTTAGTGCAAATCCCCGACGAGGTACCGGTCGACACCTCGAAGGGTTATGCTAGACTTTTCCGGGGCACAGGGGGCACTGCTCGGGAATGACCATTTATATCCGCCATACTCGTGGGAACAATAATGGATTTCACAAATTTTAAAAAACCGATTGTCTTTGAAGGAGGAGTTATGTCTGACTCGGATGGGTCAGATATGGTCAGTGTGACGAGCACTGAGAGTAGGAGAATGGTGACGCCAAAATTTTGGCGTCAATCTAAAAAGAGGAAGGCAGAAGGTGAGCCAGTATTTTCGGTTACGAGGGAAAGTGACGCCGAGTCGTCTACTTCCACTCTAAGGAGAAGTCAAAGAGGAAGAAAGGAAGATGAGAAGAAGGCTAGCGAAGGCAAGCGGGCCTTCTTTCTGTCTGAAGATGAAAGGAGAAGGTCCGACGACACCTCAGAGGAGAGAGGAGAGCCGGAAGCCAACATCAGTCAAAAAATCAAGCAGGCCGTGACTTCCATTAAATCGTTGGCCAAAATGTCCAAAGGGCTAAGAGGTAAAAACCTAAACGCCCTAAACGACGCGGCCACCGTAATTGAGGTGGTCACAGGAGAGCTCCTTCAGCGGTCGGCGTCGGAAGAGACACGCCGATTGCAGAGGGAGAACGAAGAATAAAAGACGCAAATGTCAAAACTCCGCGAGGAGTTACATGACATGCGGAAAGAATTGACTGGCCTAAGGCAGGGCCCTCATCGTGAGGACAAGCCCAGGCCGCAATCTAACAGGGACTCGGAGCTAGTGGTTATTGTAAGAGAGGAGATCGCCAAAGTACTAGCCCGGGTCTCTTTCCTGGAAGGTAAAATTCTACGACCACCTCTGGCATCGGAAAATCAGCCTTCAGCGACCGTGGCGAGAAAAACGGTTCAAGTTCCGCTACAGAGCACTTATGCGACAAAGGCCGCCAAAAACCGGCCCCAGCTCAGGAAGGCACAACTTGCAGCGGCTCCTATGGTGGAAGAGGTGCCACCGACTACGGCTAGGCACGTGCAGAAGGCACAGGCGCCGAATAAAATTAAAAAGTCGTCTCCTCCTACCAGTCTCATCCAACACAAACCTGCCACGGAAAAATGGGAGACGGTGGGAGAGACTAAAAAAAGGCAGAAGGCCCAGGCAAAAGCCAGAAAGAAGGCCGAGAAAGAAAAATCTAAGGAAAAAGCAAGGTTAAAGGCGCCAAACACAACGGCGGTTGTGCTTACCTTGCAGCCAGAGGCTATCAAGAGAGGAATGACCTACACGGAGGTAATGAAAAAGGCCAAGCAGAGTATCAGCTTAGAAGAGCTGGGTATCGCGGGCGTTCGACCTAAAATCACAGTTACGGGCGCCCGCATGCTGCAGATACCCGGGGCTACCAGTGGAGATAAGGCGGACGATTTAGCTGAGAAGCTCAGAGCTAATTTGGAGGCGGAGGACGTCCGTGTCTCGAGGCCTTACAAAAGTGCCGAAATAAGGCTTTTAGAGCTAGACGACTCCGCTACCAAGGAGGAAGTCATCTCTGCCGTCGCCCAAAAAGGAGGCTGCTCTCCCAGCGAAGTTCGCATAGGGGAAATAAGAAGGGACCGCAATGGATTAGGAACGGTCGTAGTTACCTGCCCGGTAGCAGCAGTCCAGAAGTTGGTGGTCGCGCAAGGACTAGAGCGGAGGCTTAAGGTCGGCTGGTCTTCAGCCCAAGTAAGGCTCATGAAGGAGAGGCCCATACGTTGCTTCCGGTGCCAGTTAAATGGACACGTAGGGGTTGCATGCTCGTCTGCAATAGACTGCTCGCAGCGTTGTTTTCGGTGTGGCCAAGACGGCCACAAGATTGAGGACTGCTCGGCTTGGCCACACTGCCCAGCATGTGAAGCGCTAGGCAAACCAGCTGACCATATTGTTGGTAGTCGTTCCTGCGAGGCCAACAGAGTGCCTCCGAAGAAGCGGGCGCCAGTCTCGGTACCGGTACCAGTCAGGGAAGGAGCGATGGAGACGGACATTAATTAATGGCCGTTAAAGTCCTCCAGGCGAATATTAACCACTCTGCCAGGGCGCAAGACCTGCTATTGCAGAGTATGGCAGAGTGGTCTATTAATGTCGTCATCGCTTCCGAGCCATATTACGTCCCACCTAGTAATAACTGGGTAGGGGACGAGGATGGTTTGGTAGCAATAATATCGTCGGTGGCTTCCGGATGCCCTACCCTACCCTGAAACCCTACCCTACCCGGAAACCCTACCCTGGAAAATACAACGAGAGCAAGAGGATTTGTCGCCGCACACATCGGAGAGCTGATTTTCGTAGGTGTTTACTTCTCACCTAATCGACAAATAGCCGAGTTCGAAGATTTTATGGCCCGACCCTGTTCATTTGTAGCCCAAAACCAGTCTCGACCCATCGTAGTCGCCGGAGACTTTAATGCAAAATCCACCGCATGGGGCTCTCCGGCTACAAATGCGCGGGGAAGACTGGTCGAGGAATTTGCCCTTGCACTTGGCTTAGTGCTGTTAAACCGGGGCGGAATCAACACCTGTGTGCGACATAATGGCGGTTCCATTGTTGACCTCTCATTCGCGAGTCCTTCCGTCGCAAGCAGGACGAGTGATTGGAGGGTCGTCGAAGGGGTGGAGACGCTGTCGGATCATCTTTATATCCGCTTTAGCGTCTCTACCCAATCTTTCGATAGACCAGCGGGGAGACGGTCGAACGGGGACCTGGGCCCCCGTTGGGCTTTAAAAAAGCTCAACAGGGAGCTCCTCGAGGAGACCGCCATTGTCCTGACTTGGGGGCCACTAACGTCAGAAGGGCCGATTAACGTTGACGAGGAGGCCATACAGTTTCGGCAGCACCTCACTGAGCTTTGCGATGCGGCGATGCCTCGCATTCGCAACGGCGATTGGCAAAGGAGGAGGCAAGTGTACTGGTGGTCACAAGAACTCACACGATTGCGCTGGGAGTGTGTGGCCAAGCGCCGTCAGTATACCAGGTTCCGCCGGATTCGTCGCCGCCCGGAAAACGCTGAAGCACGGGAGGCTGAACTGTATGGCTTATATCGGACTGCAAAAAAGACCCTGCAGCTGGCTATTAAAGCTGCCAAAGAAACCGCTCGCATAGAGTTACTGGCTGAGCTGGACAGAGATCCGTGGGGGAGACCGTACCGCCTAGTAAGGGGAAAACTTCGCCCGTGGGCGCCACCACTGACCCAAGTCCTTAGGCCAGAACTCCTGCGGGAAGTGGTGGCCGCTCTGTTCCCTGAACATGACCCCAACTTTGCCCCACCACCGATAGCAATTAATTCGCGCGCCATGTCTGGCGAAGTCACCCCGGAGGTAACAGAGCAGGAACTCCAGATGGCTACTGACCGGCTCAGAGTTCGGAATACAGCACCAGGACCGGACGGCGTCCCTGGTCGAGCACTCGTTCTGGCCCTCAAATATATGGGCCCACGACTCCTAAGGCTCCTCAGTATGTGCTTACGGCAGGGCCATTTCCCGGCAATCTGGAAGTCGGGAAAGATGGTCCTGCTTAGAAAGGAGGGGCGCCCCGCTGACTCTCCATCGGCCTACCGCCCGTCGTATCGTGTTGCTGGATGAGGTGGGCAAAATCTTTGAAAAGATAATTGCAGACCGCCTCGTCCACCAATATGGTTTTCGGCGGGGACGTTCCACTATCGACGCGATTTCACAACTAAGGAGCCTAGCCCAGGAGGCCGTAAGGCGTCGGGAGGTGGTACTAGCGGTGTCTCTTGACATCGCTAACGCCTTTAACTCCATTCCCTGGTCCTGTATTCGAGAGGCGCTCGTGCACCACGGGGTGCCAGTGTACCTTAGGCAGATATTGGGCAACTATCTCTCGGACAGAGTTATTGTGTTTCCTAGTAAAGGGGGTCTAGGAACACATGAGGTGGCGCGCGGTGTTCCACAGGGATCGGTTCTGGGTCCGGTCTTGTGGAACATCGGCTACAACTGGGTTTTGCGCGGAGAGTTCTTACGGGGTGTCAACTGCATATGCTATGCTGACGACACCCTCGTCACTGCGCAGGCCAAAAATTATGAAAGTGCGGCAGTCTTGGCCACAGCAGGGGTCGCCCAGGTTGTGGAGAGGATTAGGAGGCTAGGGCTCCAAGTGGCCCTCCACAAATCCGAAGCCATTTGTTTTTACGGGCGACGGTACGCGCCACCTGAGAACGCTCATATTTTGGTTGGTGGAGTCCAAATTAGCATCAGGCCGACCCTGAAATATTTAGGGTTGGTCCAAGACAGCCGATGGAACTTTGGACCTCACCTCCAGCAGCTGACGCCCAAACTGATGAAGACCGCGGGGGCTCTTTCATCCCTGCTCCCCAACCTTGGAGGCCCTAATGCCGTCTGCAGGCGACTCTACGCCGGGATCGTGCGATCTATGGCCTTATACGGTGCCCCAATATGGGGGAATAGCCTGACGGTTCGCAAAGCGGCGCTGCTTAATAAGTCGCAGCGCGCAATAGCCGTCAGAGTAATAAGGGGTTATCGCACGATCTCCGGTGAAGCGGCGATGTTGCTCGCACAGACGCTGCCTTGGAAATTCGAAGCCAAAGTCCTGGCGCTATTGTACATCTGGCGCAACCAGGCACATAGTCAGGGCAGCGCTCTGTCGCTAAAAGAGAAAAGGGAGGACCTTCACGTGTCAGCTAAGGAGGAGTGGCGGTTAGAGTTACAAAATCCCTCTGCTGGGCACGACATCATAGCCGCAATCTGGCCTGTCTTTCTGGAATGGATGGAGAGGCGGCACGGAGACCTCACGTACCGACTGACACAGGTGCTTACCGGTCATGGCTGTTTCGGGACGTACCTGTGCCGGATCGGACGTGAAATCACGAAGGCGTGCCACCATTGTACGGCTCCAGAAGACAGTGCTCTGCACACTTTGCTGGCCTGCCCAGCTTGGGATTCGGAGAGGCGCGAGTTGATCACGCAAATAGGAGGGCAGACGCTCTCGCTCCGTGCTGTGATATCATCCATGGTCCAGAACGAGAGCGCCTGGCGGGCGGTGGTTGCTTTCTGTGACACCGTCATGACCGCCAAAGAGGCAGCAGAAAGAGTAAGGGAGGCGACGAGCCAGCTCCCTTCTCGCCGCAGACGCCATGGCCGCCGCAACACTGTGGTGCCGTTGGCACGCAACGACCTCAGACCACCTTGAGGTCGGGCCTGCAGGTGACCGGGAGGGCACCCCGTCACCTGATCAGCTGACAGGCCACGGAGGATACGGACGCCATGTCCCACGCGTCCGTCCTCGGAAGGAACAAGAGTTGGGCACCTTAGACCCACCCTCTGGAAGGGGTCCAGTTCAGGACCGAAGCCTGCCGGAGCCGCGCAGTGATTGCGAACCCGTGGCTCTGACTAAGGCTAAGACGGGACCGGGGTGTTTTTAGTCGGTGCAAGTCCGACATATCCCCACGCTGTGCCCTCAGTGTGGGTTGAAATCATTAGTTTCACCCCGAAAAAAAAAAAAAAAAAAAAAAAAAAAAAAGGTCCCATGTAATAGGGGGCGAGCCTATTGCCACTAACCGGGCACAAATCCAAACTCCGACCTGCTACTGAGAATTTGGTAGAAAAACCCAATAATACCTTGGTCGACTTGGGAATCGAACCCAAGACCTCTAGCGTAGCAGTGGCGCTTAGCGCCACTAGGCCAACGAGGCAGTCACTTAACATAGTGCTCTTATTATGCAGATAACTCTGTTCGTATTTCGCATCCTAGGCAAAATCTTAGTGACTAGAGATATTTTTCAAATCGTGGTTTCGAACTAAAGAATTTCATTAACAATGTGTTTCAATTAAAATTTAAGATGACGCATGCATTGTCGAATTGCATTAACGATCTGTCGTGCATTGGAATCTATTCAGGTATCACTGGATGTGATCCCTATATATCAGCCACATTAAAGAAATAATGACCGTGCTTTGGGATTATGAACCTTAATTCAATGACTAACAGTTCAGTTTCCATCACATTCAAATTACTTTTAGGCCCTTTTCGGTAACATTTGTCATTTTAAAATGAACTTAAACACATGTTGTCAAAGTTGATAATTGCGTAATTAGTAATAACGTTTCATTCTCTTTCCAGATTGGCTTTAGTATAGTGTCTGGTTTGATTTTTGCTCCAGTTTTATCTTGACTATTTTATGTCGTACTGCAAATCGAGTTAGAGAGCTGTACTGAAAAATGTACTTCTTCTTACGGAAAAAATGGATTTATATTTTAGAGTAGTTCGTAGTTGTGACAGGTTTGCTGGCTGGTTGCCAGAGAATCACATCGTAACTTGTTTCCTTTATTTGACTATTAAATCTTCGGTGGTATGGCAGCCTTATGTATGGATGTCTCAATGCTTTGCTAGTCATACGTAGCCGATGTAATTTGGCTCCATCGAGGTTTGGGTAACTGGTCCATACTCAAATATACTTAAATGTATACGTAGGTAGTAATCCAATAGTCAGTCGTCAGAACTTGACGATAGTATTATACTGAATTTGCTTTTGTTGTTAACGTTTAATTCGAAACAGTTAATATTTAGATAGTTTGTGAAATAAATTAAAGAGGCTTGATTCAAAGACTGTGACGACTTAAAAACGGACGCAATGTAAATTATTATATTTTAGAATTTGGATAAAATAATTTCGGATGACGGTCGTCAGACATTTGCAGGTCAACAATCGGAATTGTCAAATCGTAAAAAAAAATTAAGCCTAGAAACGCTTATACCTAGATATACCTAGACTCAGTATAGCGCGTATACGCTCTACAAACAGGTTCAAAAGATTTTTTTCATAGGATTATTTCAATAGTAAAGTGACGCGATCTGCCACACATCGATTTCCAGCCGACCGGCTTGGTCTGTGATTAAAAATGTACACGCGTCTATAGTTTCCCTCGATCCCCGACGCGCGGCGGCTCAATTATCTGCGATGTATTTATATTGAAATGTCCAAAATAGAAATGATGTACCTACATATAATATAGGTATGTCAATAATAATATTACATACATAATATTATCTGGAATAGTAATAGCTATTTAATTTGTGTCTTACCAAAAAACTATACCTATTGGATATTTTTTGCCCAGTTACTCCAACATAAAACAGTTTTGACAGTAGTAAATAGCAGTATGTAAATAATTGATTGCACATATTTATCCACAATTGCCATAGTTATCGCATAAGAAAAGGGCCAGAACAAAAAAACGTTCAGACGAACTGAGAAGCTCTTATTTTTGAAGTTGGTTAAATAATAAAGTTGCTTAACATAAACATAACATAACATAACATCACGCCTGTATTCCCGAAGGGTTAGGCAGAGGTGTACCAATGTACACCCACAGTTCACCGGCATGTTTAGGTCCCATATAATAGGGGCCGAGCCTATTGCCACTTGTTACACACATTTGCTTAACAGAAATTGTCTTAATATATTTATTGACAATTCACGAAGCAAAGTTGTACTATAAACCGATACTAAGTATATTTGAAATCAATAGCTTTTTGTTGGAAAACATCTAAGAGGTTTAAATGAAACGTTTAGTGCTTCAATAAGAGCGTGACCATTACGATACAAGAATACAAAACGGGTCCGAATCCAGCGGCTAACAGTATTACGTATTTATGCCTAGGTTATGTGTGTTGTGGTATGCATCCTTTGCGGTTGACCTATTCGGCACTGGGCCAAGCACGTACACAATTTACTTAGCCGCGGTCCCACCTACGCCGTGATTTGAATACACTTTAAACTTTAAAATATGTCTACGTGTTCTGTTACAAAATTGAACTCACCACTTTGTGAAAATATAGTCTCGCTGGAAGTGTTGGACGTGGAACTATAAAGTTTCACTCGATGCCAAATATTTTTACAACGGGAAGGATTTTATCTGTTTGTGTTTTGAAATAAAAAGTTAAACGATGTACACATGTACATGTAAATTGTTCATCGATAAATATTTGAATTGAAAACTACAAAACAACTAGGTAATAAATATCTGTAAGGAAAAGCGAAACAAACATCTTTCATAACTTACAAAATAAAAATACAATAAGTTTGAAACCGGAATACAATGAATCTAGGAAATAATAACAAGACCAAACAAATCTGCATCGATTGGCAAATACTTAGAAACAAAATCTCGATATAAGAACAAGTAACTTGGAAACAAGTCAGAGGGATTATAAATAAGTGAATTGGTCGCGTGTCACTAATCCACCCCTGACTCTATCCCCTCACTTCTGGTGTTGATGTAATATTATTTGCTCACTATGTCAGTATATTTTTGAAGTCGCACTACCCTCGTGTAGGCTCGCAGCAAGCGACCCGTGCCTGTTATAACGAGATGCAACAAGAATTAAGTACAAAAATAAATATCACCTTGCAAGCACAACATCGGAACTCACGGGTTTTGTTAGTCTTGTTAAACTTAATAAGTACTGAGCTAAGAGAGCACAGATTACAAGAACAAAATAAATAAGCTCATTTTCAGTTTAAATTTTGAAATTCATTTGTGAAGGTCGAGTTTTTCGTTAAGTCATGAAGACCTAAGTAAACAGATATAAGAAAGGAGTCCACAATAGAAGGTCAAAAATATTAAATCAAACATCAGATTTTTACACGGAATAATTTTCCGTAGACGTTTTGTGAATTCGAAATGGCGGGATTGCCGAAATTATTCCTGATTCAGCATAAAGAATGAAATTTGAGGGGTTAAAATCATTTAATAAGGCAAATATTTTACTTAAGTCAGCCGATGCTGCGTCGAGGCGGAGTTATGCTAACGAACTGCTATTATGTTTCACCCTCGTGTCACTGTGTGAAGGTTTTGCACTCTCGACCGAGTTACGCCGGGGGTTGTTTCAGAAAATCATGTGTTGCTTTGGGGAAAAGCTGGCTTCGCTGGCAGTTGGAACACGCGCGGCGGCGGGCACTGACGCGTCGGGCTCGCGGGCGCCAACTACGAACAATATTCCGACACGCGCCGATGTCATACCCGCTTATCGAGCTCGATGCACAATAACACGGGTGTGATACATTAGAAAACAAAAATAAATAAAACGTGACGTCCTTTCGTACCTATCTTAGACAGAAACAGTGATCGGCTAAAGTTTATGTTCGTTTTCCGAAAGCGTTAATGGATCACAATGTTTTTCTGATATTTGGAATGACTAAAATAAGTAAGTATAAATTTAAAAAGTTATGGTTCAATTAGGAAGCGATCAACTTATAATGATTGACTAAAAAGGAAAAGTTTTCTGATGAGATTTGTTGTTGGTGAAAATAATTAATTGCCTTGTTTTATACGATTTTTTTATAACTTTACTAACAAGGTAATTTGTTATAATTAACGTTCCTTAAGGAATAGATTTGTCAAGTCTAATAAGGCTACGTAATTCCTATTTACTAAGTGAACACGGTTAATAATTAATCAGTAATCGATTGTTTCGATTATTGGAGATTTATGTAATTTTTTACTGATTACCTATAAAACTGTATATTGATACACATTTTCTGAAATGCATACAAATCTATATAAAGAAGTGACTATTAGTATATATATTTTAAGTATACCTATTTTCATTATAAAACTCAACATATCTACCCACTTACTTTTTAGTTTTGATAACTCTTAAATGAAAACAATTATTTTTCTATATTGACGGTAGTAATCCATAATCATATTTCAGATGTATCAGATACACATATTTGTCATGGGACACATATATTATACTAGCTGTACCCGGCATGCGTTGCAATGCATTTTTTTTTCTACCTAGCACCTGCCTACTACCTACCTACCTGCCTACTACCTACCAACTACCACTTAAGGGTATGAAAAATAGATAGTAGCCGATTCTCAGACCTCCACTTAAGGGTATGAAAAATAGATAGTAGCCGATTCTCAGACCTACTGAATATGCATATAAAATTTCATAAAGATCGGTCAAGCCGTTTCGGAGGAGTATGGTAACTAACATTGTGACACGAGAATTTTATATATAAGAAGAAGATTAGCTAAAAGTCTTTAAATCATACCGAAAGGATGCTAAATAGTTAAACTCAATTAATGCCTTTTGATTCGATATTCGATAATACCTATTTGCAAAAACTCCGTAACATACAGAACCCTTTATATATCTATTGAGTAGTTCCTTAAGCCAGGTTGTTACCATTTAAAATGTTCTTTTAATAATCTTTCACTGTTAAATGGTAAAGAAATAATTAATTTCTTCATAAAGATGTAAAAGACTCTCACATTACTAAAACATTAGATTAAATTAAATGATTTCTTAATACCTTGAAAATAACCTTTAAAGGCATGTATTCCATTTATGATTAATTAATGTGTGGAATCTTTACTCTTAAAAGTGTCTGTCTGTATGTCTTTCGGGCTGTTCGGGCTAAACATCGAAACGGCTAAACAAATCGTGATGATAATTTTCATATACGAAGAAATTTTTTACAGAAGTGACATAGGCTAAGCAAGGATATTTTTCTAGCGAAGTAGAATGCGTTGCTAAAATTATTTGCGGACGAATCTGAGAATGTGGAGGAAGTTGCATTTACGAGCTAGTTTATATAATATACATACAACGAGATGTATGTATGTGAGCTAGCATAGGTATGCCATTACCTAGATAGGTATTACAGCCATCGTTAAACCAACGTGTTAGTGCTCTTCGTTGCGTTGGACACATTTTATGGCGCATTTAATACCTTTTCTTAGGTGAAGTAAAACCTACGCAGGTACATACGTACAAGAATGTTAAGTAGGTCTTACATACCAACAGCGCTATAAATACGGAAATAAAATAAAAGAGATTGAAGGAAATACTAAATAATAAAGATCCATCCAAAACTAAATATTGTTAAGTAGTATTTCACCGATACATAAATATGAAAAGTACAAATGTCTAATTTGTAGTAAAGTCTAGTCTCCTAATCGTTAATTAACATAAAGTCTATTGCACATCAGCAGAAATTAACATGTATTTAATTGTTAATGTATTCTGCCCTTACTTATATTTACTATCTCATTATATTAACAACAACATTAAAAGCGCGTACGTAAAATATAAATCGACTTCTACATAATCTAGGCTGCATAATTAACTAGTTTACCAAACGAAACTTAATATGTAAGCCCGGCCATTAATAACAAACAGAAGTTTATAAGCTAGCACAACAGTTATTTATCCCCAGATATGGCGCTTCTGGTACTTACAAAGAGTGTCCAGAGATTTCGAAGCAATTAAAGTGATTTAGCGCTCGGATTGCCTCGCCCGCCACAGTTGACAGGGAATTTCAGCTTGAAAAGTGTATCAGAGATTCCGAACCCAGTATCTACGGCATCTCTCAATTAACAAAGTTGTTTGTATTAAGATTAAAGAGTAAATTATAAGAAGTATACAAGATATTGCAAGTCTTCATTTTTAAGATAAGATTTCTGTTAGTTTTTGGGATAATGTGTGCCTAATACCATACTGAATTTAGAATGTTTTTGATATGACTAGATAACTACGCGCGAATTAATAATTTATTCTCAAACGATACGTAGAAGGTTGTTCTTGTACACATAGATTCGTACAAATTTACATACGTTACCTTTAATACCTATACAATTAATACAATTTATCGATAGGTGTAACAGGAATCCCGTATAAACCTCAGCAGGACAAGTTTAACAACGGACGGACTCGCTCGCAATTAGAGAGGGCAAGCCCGCTCAACATTTACATTTTAATTTAAATTTCGACCTGACGAGATTCAAGATAAATTGGGCTGCGTATTTAGCGCAATAATTCGAGCTCGGCGCCGACTCGCGGTCGCCAAATTAAGGAGCAGGATAATTGTTTGCGTTATAATTAATAATTGACATTAATATTGTGAACTCGCAACGGGATCGTGTAAACGTTGGATTATAAACGCGGGCTGTGCTGCCGTTAAACTTATTTAGGTTCGTAATTGAATAAAGCAGCGTGTACCGTTGCAGCAATTTGTCTGGGATGACTTATATTTTCGGATTTCGTGTATTTACGATGTATGTAGCTATGTGCTCACAATGTTTACGATTTACCTGTGATTTGTTAATATTTTGATTTCGTTTCATCGCTACTTTTTATTACCTATACCTATTGGTAAAACATTATTTACGGAATGTCGACCCGTGAAATCCTATTTTTTTAATTTGGGCATTTGAATTTATAAAATGAATGTAAAGGAAATGTAATTCGAAAACAAATTCCAACTTCGTCATTAAATTAATTTATTATTGTGATTGGATGGTATCTATCGACGCCATTGTCACATACCTGATATATCGCATAAACCACATTAGTCTACATTGAATGTAATTGGTGCCGTGTTGATCGACATTTAATTATTAATTGCGAAGCCTTAGAACAAAATTTACGATTTAGGCATATATTGATTCATTCTTATATTGATCGCAATTGAACATTTAAGAAACGTGACTGACCTTTTTTGTATAGGTTGTATACTTTAGTTACCATATCAGCCGGCACTTTCATACAATTTTAATACAAGAATTTTGCCGAAGTAAGCTATTTCATTCCACATAAATATTTTACGTGCAGAACTATGCGTTTATTTCAGTGTGGATGTATTAAAATTTAATTATGAGGGCTTTTGTTACTCATTTATACAAATATTAATTAAATTTAAATTAAACGGGAACCTACGCAAAAACATAATAACAACAACACGCCAGGCTAAAAATGAATTCTAATACGCCGTAGTAAGCTGCCATAAAACAGTAGAACAATCATCGTAATTATTCTCTGACCAAAAAGCATCACAAAATCACAGACAAACCCCGATTGCTTTTCAGCATCGACATTGATATACGAATGAAACATTCGATTCGTTAGTCGAAAAAGGAAAATAATGCAAAATGCGGAGGATTGGAGAGAATGGTTCTCATAGGCGGATAACAAAAGGAATGCAATGGGAATATCGTTTGATGGTCGTAGCGACTCGTAGCGACTCGTAGCGCGTAGCACCGGCTCGGAACACGCTCCAACTATTGTGTTTTGATTGCTTGCCAGCGGCCTTTTATTGATTAGGTCGTAGACCTCAACATAAGTAGCATATTTGTACGAAAGAGCTTTTTATTACAGCTAATTATTATTATTTATGAATGTAAAATACACACGAAATTAACGTAGCATATTTTGGCGTAGCGCGACAGTACGCTAAAGGTACAGATTTCATGAATTTAATTTCACTTACCTGTTGTGAAAATATTTAAATGTTAATTGCTGGAGTACCCTTTCATCTCGTTTATCCAAACTTTGTAAGGGGATTTGTTTACAATGTCCCTAATGATGCTATTGCGATAAAAGCTTTGTAATGACCGGTTAATTTATAATTTCAATTATCAATTTCCTACTGATTTCGGGTTTCATTTCGAGCGAGACTTATTAAAGCCTGAATTTCTGGCGTTATTACGGGGAAGGTGAACAGTGAACATTGTGAATAACGTTTCGCTCCTTTGAACACGTGATAAAATATGGCTTCCATTATCAGAAGTTATTGTAATTTTTTCATCCATTCGTTTTTAATTTATTTGCATTTTAACACGTAGAGGGGATGTTAAATGTTCGGATGTGTTATTTTAGCTCCATTATTTTTGTATACGGTGCGCTCATTCAGAGAACATACATTAACTATAATATTGTTTTAGTGTTCACTGTGTGAGTGCAAACAAACGTAACTCATGATTATTGCTTTTCTTGTTAAATTATATTTTGGTGAAATCTATGTATTCAATCTTGATTTTTTATGTATTTTTGTGTTTTGTCCTTTGACTAGTAACATGAGTGATGCCTCACACAACACAACAGCACCCCTTGTGTCACAATATTGATTAACTTAAAGCTTTAGTTAAATATTTTGACAGTTAGTTAGCATGATAAATAAGAGATTAAGGCGTGATATTTACCCTGCATCCCTCATCACAGAGGGAAGGAGGTGTCGCCGCAAATATTGACGACTTTCATTATTATACGATGTTTTGAAACACTGATTATTTTTGAAAGTCAACATTTTTAATTACTATTTAAAAGGCCCTAAAATAAGCGAACTTCAAACGAATGATCAATTAATCATAAACATTGTTTTTTTATTTTACTTACCCGTCGTTCCTAAATCCTCTATATAGAATCTGTTTTAAGAAAATAATATTGTTGGGCTGTGCGTAAACATTTGAAATAATTATTTAGAGCGTGAAAGTTTAAATATTTATTTGCTTCAAGTAGTATTGGTCCATATTAAAAGGTTTTCTAGTCCCCAGCGCGTGCCACATAGTCTGGCTACGTTTTGATCCCTTCTTGAATATTAAGTATTAAACCACTCGGTAATTCAAAAGCGTTTATATCGCTCCCCACAACGAATTTATTACTTAATATCACTTTGACCCGAAGCCTGAACTTATTATGATTCAGACTACAGTGTACGGAATTTTAATCGAAAAAATGTGCCCAAATATATTTTAAATTTTTGTCATTTTTTGTGCAAAGCTGATTGATGTTTGAATAGAAGATATTTTCTAAATGAGTTTTATAAATCCTGTTAGAATAGGTATACAAAAACACAAACAATAAAAAAAGCACAGGACCCTTATATATTTTGTTAGCGAAAAAAATATAACAAAAATATATCTATGTAAATTTTGCCATATGTCCTTTTATCGCAAACAAAATCAAATTGAGAAATATAAATGTAAGTAAATACGACTGTTTATAGGTATTGTATTCCAAAGTATTTGTAGAAGAGTATGTCAATACAATACCTTATTCAAACGTTATTGTATTTTTATTAGTCATCCAATACCTTTACGAGGATATTACATGTTATGGAGAAAATATGTTACAATGTAAGCAAGTTTTCCTTTTACGTTCCGAGGAAGAGTTTCACCTCACTTTTTGCGTTCATTGACGAAAGATGAAGTCTCTATGACTGAATAAGCTATCTACAGTAACTGAATATATAATAATATGAAATAGTTTACTTATTGGTGTTTCAGTAGTTTGAAGTAATAAGTTTCAGTATTTTATCACTGAATTTCGGTGTAAAAGAAAGTATGATTGATTAATAATTCAGTCGCGGTTCAACGCACGCGTGACGTTTCGGAACACCTGTCTGTTCTCCGAACGTGAATATACATAGCGTTATTATTTAATGTGATTTCAAATGGAATGGATATTCTTGAAATCATTCGCAAAGTAATTTAAATGTGTGCGGTTGTGATAGCGCCTACTATCTTGTTTGAATTCATAAAAGCTTTAGTTAATTAATATTAATTTATTTGCCTATCCTCATTCTCATTAACCTTTATTTAAATAGACAACGATAACTTTATGTAGGCATTCGCAGAGTTTTGAAACTGAAAGTTTTCCATTTATTATTAAAAAATATTTTAGTTAAACCTAGAAAAACAAAATGTTTTTTATCTTCCAGATATCTAAATACTGATATTTGAAGTTCGCGAAATTACATTATGTGGAATGATGTTGTTATTAATGGCATTTCATGCCCAGTTAAATGGCTAAACTCTTTATTATAACTTAATTTAGCTAATTACAGATGAAAATAAGTAATTACGTTCGCATTATTGTTTCAAAAGATTTCATCAAAAGTATTTCCAGAAAGTGCCACCTAACAAGCGTACTTAATGATCAAGGGATACCCTTCCTAGCTGGCGAAAACTCAAAAGACAAACGAATCAGTCCGAACAAAGAAATCGCTTTTCCTCCGTTTTCCTTAAATATTTCCGTATATATATCGCTTGGAACATTACTTATATGTGTACCTATAAATACGTTTAACGGCGTATGAATCAGATGATTTTCCTTTCGACGGAATGTTGGGCATATGCGTTTTCGGTTCAAGAATGTTTGATTGGTATCGCTCTTATACCTTTTACACGTATATATCGGTTGATGAGGTTAGGAAGGTATTCTTCATAGAATATTTAAACGTTACCAATCGATAAAAACGTTAGGACTGAAGACTGATGGATGACCCTTTGTCGGTTGGTATACATTAATGTTTAATTTACTGTTAAAGGTTGTAAAAGGTCTGTCCTAATTCGATCTTAACCAATATAGTTCAAAATCTGAGGAAGTTCTCTTATTCAAAGTATGCGACAGGATCTTTCTAAAGGTCAATAAAATAGAGACGGATCACGGACGGTAGTAGACGGCCTTGTAATGTACGGTACTGTGTACAGTACATAAAAATACATAAAATCTACGACTATTTTATAGTGCAAGAGCAATATACATTGCGTGAACATATTGCAATGCTTTGTTCGCTGATAACATGCATGAACGTAGCCCGCGTTTAGTTTACAGGGGAAAGTTTAACGATAAAAGTCTATCGTTGGCCGTAAAGTTGGCGTTCATATCGGCTGATCGCGCACTCGAGGACCGAGGTAGGCGATCCACAAACGACGAGCGAGATTAACAACTCTGAAAATAAATTATGTTGGATTTAATTGCAATCATGTTCAGTGACCGCAATGATGATCTGATGAAATCACGGCCTATAAAAGAGACGTAAAGTTTTAACAAGTTCGGTGTTAACATTGTCGCGGGCGCCATCTTGTAATTGTTTCCTCTGCTTTGCGTTTTGGACGTTTGCATTCGTGTTGAATTGCAAGTAGGATTTTTAAGATAATATGTTGTTTTTTTAAGTAACTTTTATCTTGGCGGAAAGTACTAATATGTATGTTAATAGTAACAGTAGCAATAGTTGAGCTAAATACAATTGGACTAAAGGTACAGTTATTCACATAATTATGTTTTTTTCATTCAATACGTTTTTTTCTAAAAGTAAATGAATGCCTACATTGTGTAAGTCTTTTAATACATTAAAGTACTTACTGTATTTGAAGACTTAAAATGTATTTGAACTTGAAAAATATAAATTGGCTCCACCTACGCTCTACTAATTTCCAAAGTGTGTGCGATTTAGAATACATTAATCATTCATTCAGTTAAACATTGCGAAATTCCTTGAGTATTCGTGATGCTATTTTCGGAACAACCATTATGTGAAAACTAAGGCCTTTTACGGTTTGAATAAAAACATTTTGAGGCAAGGTTTATCGATTTTTCCGAAGCTATCATGGACAGGGGCTTCCCGCTTCTGGATTTGATAAACTGAGGATTTATTAATGAAACAGAGAGCACGTTAATCTCTGTCCAGCTCACGGATCTGCTAAATGGGCCTTGAAATTTTAGCTCCGAGTTTTTTACGTTTAGACCTGGCAAAATAAAGATAATGGCTTTTTTTAGTTGTAATGCTGATTTATGAGGGATTATTTGTAGTTTAATTTCTTTAAAAGGTATCAGTTTATTGTGGACGTTTATCTAAGTGTGGATTTTTATGGCTTAGAGTTAAAGTTTATTGCAGTAACTGACTTTACTTAGGCAAAGTGTATATAAGTTTAAAGTTTTTAATGCTTCTTTCCGCTTTTACGACGTAAATTTTAAAATATAATTATAAATTTCGCTTTCAGTTTATTAATTTTATAGAACAAGTTATTAAAATATTTATTCAGGGTGAGAGCCGTACATATCACTAAACTACATATAATAGGTTTGCTGCGTTTCCCACAGGATCAAACATTTCCAATAAAAAACCATTAGCGCAAAAATACGAACAAAAGAGCGCCGCATTGTTATCACAATTCCAATCAACATCATTACACAACACAGGTTTGAAACAGGAATTTTAACAGGCGTTTAAAAAAGTTTATAAAATGTTAATGAAACTGAATACTTTCGTCATTTTATTCGTTTGTCGGCACTTGTCGTGCTTGACGCCCCGGAGTCTGACATTTCAATTATCGGCAGATGTTTCAGCCGTCTATCATGTACTGCCTGAACGACAGTAAGGCCGTGTTCACACGTTCCGGCAAACGGGTAGACGCCGGCTATCCGGCGGCTGCAGAGGTTGGTAGTCTACGAAAGCTTTTACGGGCTGTTTTTCAATGTTGTTTTCAATGTTGCTGTTTTTCAGTACGTAATTTCGTACGTTGTTGCCGGAAAACCTCCGCCGTCTATCCGTTTGTAGGGATTTATATAAAGTCTCTAACACAGTTGACGGTACTTCCTTTTTTTTATAAATTTTCACTCTTTAAACATGATACCTATTAGGTATAGTGTTAATCGATTAATGTACAACATAAAAACGCTTAAGAATAAGTATTTATAACAAATTGTTGGATAAAGTAAATTAGATAGCAACATAATCGTGCAGGATGAGGGAAAAATAAAAAATAATGATAACAATATAGTGTTAGCTTATAGTAGGTACAGTATTAACCAAATCTACATCCTTCTCTATGATAGGTTTATTCATACATATTGATATGCACAGATTGCTAAATATTAACGTGCGTGGTATGTCTCTAAGGGTACTAAGGACCATTCGGTGTCCCACATTTGATGTATGCGGCTAATTTAATTCCAGCAACTACGCGGAACTATTCTCATATACAATATTGAGCCACTTTAACCTGTGCACAAACCTGTAAGGAAAGGGGTCAATACGAGCTGTTTAATTCAATGATACATAGTTTGCGTAAGCACACCCACATTGGCATCCGTTGCTACGTAAACTTAGATAATACCTGCTTACCTATTCCGCGTCAAGACTAATTAATAATGGAACGTTCCACAGAGTGTAAAAGCCTGTTTAATTAAATTTGTCTGCGTCGTATGTTTGAAAGGCGAACGATTAACATCTTGAAAGCCGTGCGGTGGCGAAGACGGTTCAGATCAACGCCATCAAAGTTCCGTTTAGACACCAATACTAGTGCCAGATAGTTTAGTTATAGACAAGGATATAAAATACAAGAAGCACTTTGCAGAAAACCTATACAAGTGGTTTTTAAATAGAATGACGATAAAACGCTCATAGCTTATAAACATTACGAAACTAGTGGCTAGTATTTATAATTAATATTTACCTATTACGGCTTAATAATTTTTACTTGGGCTTAAATATGATTTTACAGTGGAGAGGTAAGAGCGTGCGATCGATAGCTTTCACAGCTGATAGCCTTTAGCGGCGGTGTAAGTGTGGCAAACCATCGAGCTTACGGTGAATCGATGTTCATGTTTATGCCCAAAATCTTTATTTACCGAAAAGTATAGAAGGCAAGTTCAGTCCAAGAATTTGTAAAGGCTATATAAGAAATAATAAAAATATATATAAAAAAATATAGGCAATTAAGTTTACCTTAAAATGTATAAAATATGTATAACCGTTGCGCAAGAGATCATTATAATACGACCATACTCCCCGTATGATCGTATTATAATGATCACTGGTCAGATACTGTTCGCTACACATTTATGTAAAATGATGGAAACCTTAAATATCGTATTGATATAGACACAAGAAAGGCATATACATGTCGGGATACGTAAATAAATATTTAAATCTTTCTTACGTTTAAATTGTAGAATTTACAATCACATACCTCAGGACTAAGTAATTCACAAACTAATACACAAAAGTAATAAATCAAAACAAGCCATTCTCAAATCACATTCAGAACCGCTAATTAATTACCGTACCTACATCCTTATGAAGTTGATTGACGTGAACTTGATTACAGTAACACAAATTGTAGCAAATGGCGTAACAATGCATTTGAATATGTAGACCGCACGGAGGCTTGAGCCGAGACATCAGTCACTGCAAGCCTGCCCCGATACTATCACAGCCTTATGTGCCGACAGGACATACGTTCTTGTAATTTGTCTTGCACAAATCGAACTGTCTCCATGCGTTCTAAAAAGGTAGCACACCTAGAACGTAATAGATGAGACGATCAATGCTGTGCTGTTCTCTAAACATTTAAAAATCTATTTTTTTTTTGTAGATACGACCTGCTTTGTCATTTGTTTGACGGATATTAACACATGCTTAATCGTGTGTGTATGATTTGTCGTGTGTGTTAATGTTCCCCGATATTAAAGAGTGAATGCTTTCAATAAAACCTATTAGTTTCTATAAAGCTTCCGCTATTAAATATTTATTGTTATCATTAAAAGTCCATAAACGTCAGCCGCAGAATATCGTATAACTCAGCTGAACGCCACAATAATCGATCTTTCGTGGTATTGCTATGTAATCTATGAAGCTGTTGTGTGCATTCATGGTATTATCGAGTTGTATTCACTATCATATAGAATCCTGGAGCAGTGGAATTGTGTAGATTAACAAGAAATTTAAACTAGATATCGATGCATCACGACAGATAAAATATTTTGTTTTATTACATAACTACAGGGATTCCAAGTATTTAAAGTATTAGGTTGCACCTCCAAAATTATCCTTACTTATGTCACACTCTGGATGTTTAGTCGATAAATAATTCCGTGAAATGAAAACATTTGCTGGAAGGAGGTAAATCAAATCAAAACGGAACGGTTACATGGGATTTCAGCGAAACATTAAAGTAACGTCGCCTTTTCTATTCAATTCTGCAAGTAAACATTTGTACGTAACACTGTCGCTACTTCATTTGCACGAACGGTAAGTCTTTGGAAGTGTCTTGGGGCCACAGTTTATTTTTCTCGGTGAATGCGCCAGGAGGCAGTGTTTTGTTTTTCTTGAACCTCCTCCGCTCGATTAGTCGTTTCGTTTTATTCACAGACACGTGCAGAAACCAGATGCTATCGATGTACTTCAGATATTTATTTACAGTAGCCATTGCCTGTCATTGTTTTACACTGAATTTGTATACTCACAATAAAAAGCTTTTAAGAATTCTTTCGTAGAATTGCTAGAGGATTTCAAGAGGCTCTTACGAAAATTACGTTTATGTTACAGTGACAAAATTAATTACTTAGACAAAATTCGTTTGCAGTCAGTTTTATCCTAAAAATTAATACATTATTGTTATTTGTTGTGAAAGGAAGTAAATTAAAGCAGAAAAAAAAATAAGTAGGAAACTAACACTCAGCTGCTCATTAAGTTTAAAAACTTTGTAGATAATCTAGAATTCTAGAACACGGAGAATTAAAAAGTGAGTTACTTATCCACTTTGAACTAGTTTCTAAAAACGCTCATTAAGTAAGTGTGGCGAAGTGGGCAGTTTACAGCGCAGTGTAGACCGCATCAAACAGTAGCGTCCACAACTTTTATTACACAAGTTTCACTGCGCACTACGTTAGTAAACTCAGGATATTCTTTAATGGACAAGTGTTGATAAACTTATCATCGATGCTCGTTCTGTCTTATGATCTATTAATAATAATAGAGTCTGCCTGTTATTGTTTTAGTGCAAGGCAAATGATAATACACAGATGAAATACTACGTTTGTTTACTGAAGGTTAACGATTTCAGAATAACTAAATCGAAGTCACTGGCATAGTTATCTTATTATATGTTTACTTAAGCCATTTTAATATTTTTTAATTCACAATCTCGTCATATTGTACCAAAATAATAAGCAAAAGTATTGGCTGTACCATCGACACTATGTCCTATAAACTTAATTTAGTAAATTACGTTATCTCATCGCGTCAGGCGTTCGAAACGTTTTGTCAATAATCGTTTGCGTCATTAGCGACTGTGTTTTATATTCAAAACGGTTCTCTTCGTCAAAAAAAATAGCCTCAGAAATACTGGCCATGGCCATCGATGTTTACTCTCAATGGAATCTTTTTAATATTCAAATAAGGGTATCTTTAAAATGTTTTTATGACAAAGATTTTTGAAGGATATTAAATGTTTGGGACACGTGTATGTCATTTAATATTACAAAATGGCACAAGAGTATTTATTATTATGTTGTGTATTTTTAAGGCTGTAATTCTTGATACGCTTATATTTTAATTCAAAAGCGGTTTACGTGTCGCGCTTATGTGTACAGAAATTAATTTGCCTTATTCAACACTCAACCACAAAACAAATACGGAGTCACCAAATTCTTGTTTTCAGAGGGTTTTGCGTCTTTGGCGAAACGAGCCTTTACCAAAACAATATGTATACATGTATAGCTGATATGATATTGATATGTAACATACACCTGTTTTCTCTAGGAGTTGCCAAAGGCGGGTAGCAGCTTATCCCGGTACTCCCATTTAATTGATTTATGAATTGCTCGCACGTTCCGTTTCGCGAGATCGACCCGCACCGAAACCACTAGCTTGCACCAAGCATTTATCGAATCTCATAATTACACCTCTTTGGTATTGCCTTATAATCAGACGGTTATTCACAAAGTATACGCATTGTCTGCTCAATAGAGAACAATTAGGATTCCTTTTCCACCCTTCCCGGTTTCCACACCCTACACGGCGGGCGGGAAAGGGACTTTTTCTTTTTATTGTCCGTTAATTGCTCTGATTGGTGCGACGGAACGAAATAAAGCCGCATTCGTGGGGATTTGTAGGCTCGCTCGCGTTCAAACGTAGCATCCTCTAATTTAGACTTGATTATAAAACGACTACGAGCTTTTGCTGTTTGTTTTTTCTGTTTTATTTAGTTTTTATTTTTTTGAACATCGTAACTGAGACAGAAAAGAAGCAGAAAAGTTATTTCGCTGTAATCGAATTCTGAATTAGGTATTTATTGCTTCCGTTCAGAAATGTATACGATGAAAGTTGAAACCTTTGAATGTGAAAGGTAATTTGTAATGTTTAATTTGAAAAAGAATATAACATTATGTAAACAAGGGAATACCGAAAACCGTAACTTAATACCAGTTGGTAAAAATTGAATAAACAGAATTCAGAGGCAATAAATTATTGATACAGGCTTTAAAACTGTAACACCTCTCCATTATGTAAAGGGGAAAGCGGAAGGGATACATTCCATCCATATGTATTGCAGGGGTTTTCTTCTAATTTATCAAGTCGATCATTCATCAAGTGACCGCACGGACACTAAACTAATTAACAGTATTGCGTCGCGATAGGAGAATCTTCTCACTTCACTCGGAATTAATCGTTTAGGGAGCTGCCCTCATCGCATTGCGGAGTAGACAAGAACAACTACAAGAACTGTAATCTATTGTACTCGGGACTGTATACTAAGTAAGGAACAGAGCTGTGACAGTACTCAAGAGTTATGTCGATCCAAGGGTGTTAGTTCATTGCCAGTGTCTAATGGTACACGTGTGAACTCCACTACCAACACACTCGTAATTCAGTTTCCTGCTGACGTAATATTCATGTATGTAAGCGAGCTACACAACGATGAATTTATTACTAAGGTCGATTCCGAGCATATCATCGCCAGAGTTATAACTCTTGAGAGAGCAGTAAATATAATAGTAGAGATAACTTTGGGAACGAAAGCAATCGTTGAGTATTAAAGGATTTATGCCCGATGTGAATTTTATCGAAAATCCGAGGATTAGAAAGCGTGAAATATGTTACGGAGACTTATACCGCTAAGTAAAATATGAGATCAGGTCCGATGGGTTCCTCATACAAAAAAAATATAACATCCTTACGTCATAATCTCGTTTAGTTTAGTTCGGTGAATATCTTTATTTAGTAGCGTCTAATACTTACACTATAAGACGGTGCACTGTTCGGTTTTCTTGAACAAACATTTCGTGAAATGTTTCAGTGTTTGAAGGTAAAGTTATAAAATAGCGACACCGCAAGCTGAATGGCTGTCACCTGGGAGACGATAGCAAGAATAACGACACTCTATTCTTTGTGTTTGTACGAAGAATATAAACTACAGGTGGCGCTAATGACGCTTGTGTTTCAACTAGCTTTGTGGTTCTAAATTTTAAAGGATTGGTAAATTTCTACCTTAATTTTTAACACTTTTCCGATCTAGTATAGCTAGTATGCATGTATCAATGGAGGCACAAAAAAAAAAACATTTTCAGACCGAAACATGGCGAATGATTTGTTCGTCGATATTGTTTCAAATATTTTCATGTTCTGACGATTCGTCAAATAAAGAGAATTTATTGGTTTTTCATTACAAAGTTCGATGTTTTATTACTATAGCATAGTAACTCTTATGTACTGAAAGATATACAATAATATGACCAAGTAATAATAGTTTTCTATTGTATCGAGAAAGCACTTAATATAAATTTTATTACTGCTATGTAAAAAGAAATAAATCAAATTGCAAAGCAAATATCTATTGACACAGGTATATTGTTTATTACGCCTAATAAAAGTATTGGTATCTAATATTTTATCAAACTAACGAAGTGCAGAACACGTGATATATTAACAATATACCTTAAATCTTATTATTTATCCTTAAAGTGAACACTTCTATACTAACAGTAAGTCTATACAGCCAAATTGATTAATTTATTTTCGCTTAAAAGTTGCTGAGACACCCTGTAGACTATACTATCTGTGCCGTACCGACAAGGGAGTTGGATTTACGGTCGGGATGCAATGAGCCGACCATTCAGAGTGCCATGCCCGGGCCTTCATTTTGCATATTAAACTGGAAAAATAAAAAAGTTGATATAAAGGGAAACTTGGACGGGGAATTATCATGAAAAGCGGAGGTGGTGCTACGATGCCTAGGTAACTTCGAACGATGTTTTTAGTTTACTTTGTCGGTGTAATTTTTTGGTACATATTTTATACAGAACCATTTAGTAGTATTTTATGCTGCAGAGTGAAACATAAAGTTTCACAGATACTTTGTTGCGGGCGAAGTAAGGGACTATGTAGGTTAGCAAGTTAACCTTTTTCTTTCCTCTTGCGGCGCGTAATTGCTGGTTTATTGCCAAGGTTCCAGGGGCTGGGCAAGCATGCGTGAGACCTTGGCAACTTAACTGTCTATGTTTTCTGTAAGGTTCTCCGGTAGGAAGAATAACAAGATAATTTTTGAAATTGTATAAATGCATTATCAAGCTTTTGAATTCGGGCTACCGCAAAAACGAACTTGACATAAATATAAATCTATACTAATATTATAAAGCTGAAGAGTTTGTTTGTTTGTTTGGTTGAACGCGCTAATCTCAGGAACTACTGGTTCGATTTGAAAAAATCTTTTTGTGTTGGATAGTCCATTTATCGAGGAAGGCTTTAGAATATATAACATCACGCTGCGACTAATAGGAGCGAAGCAGCAGTGAAAAATGTTGCAAAAACTGGGAAAACGATTCATTTTTGAAGGCTTCCGATGCGTGCTCTACGTAAACGGTTAGAGATACCTAAAAAATATGTAAGAATGAATTGTTCCTCTTTAAATGATCTAAAAAAATGTCCGCGACGGTATATGTCTATCTTTTAAGATTGACTCACTATAAACTTAAAACTTAAAATTTTGGTCGAAATTAATGCATTATTACCAATTATTGGCTAGAGTTTTATCAACATAATCTATACTAATATTATAAAGCTGAAGAGTTTGTTTGTTTGTTTGTTTGGTTGAACGCGCTAATCTCAGGAACTACTGGTTCGATTTGAAAAAATCTTTTTGTGTTGGATAGTCCATTTATCGAGGAAGGCTTTAGAATATATAACATCACGCTGCGACTAATAGGAGCGAAGCAGCAGTGAAAAATGTTGCAAAAACTGGGAAAACGATTCATTTTTGAAGGCTTCCGATGCGTGCTCTACGTAAACGGTTAGAGATACCTAAAAAATATGTAAGAATGAATTGTTCCTCTTTAAATGATCTAAAAAAATGTCCGCGACGGTATATGTCTATCTTTTAAGATTGACTCACTATAAACTTAAAACTTAAAATTTTGGTCGAAATTAATGCATTATTACCAATTATTGGCTAGAGTTTTATCAACATCCTTACTAATATTATAAATGCGAAAGTTTGTTTGGATGTTTGTTACTCTTTCACGTAAAAACTACTGAATGGATTTTAATGAAACTTTACAATAATGTAGCTTATACATCGGAATAACACATAGGCTATAATTTATAAAGATAGTGTATGAATTGTCATTCACGCGGGTGAAACCGCGGGGCACAGCTAGTAATCTATACTAATATTATAAAGCTGAAGAGTTTGTTTGTTTGTTTGGTTGAACGCGCTAATCTCAGGAACTACTGGTTCGATTTGAAAAAATCTTTTTGTGTTGGATAGTCCATTTATCCAGGAAGGCTTTAGAATATATAACATCACGCTGCGACTAATAGGAGCGAAGCAGCAGTGAAAAATGTTGCAAAAACTGGGAAAACGATTCATTTTTGAAGGCTTCCGATGCGTGCTCTACGTAAACGGTTAGAGATACCTAAAAAATATGTAAGAATGAATTGTTCCTCTTTAAATGATCTAAAAAAATGTCCGCGACGGTATATGTCTATCTTTTAAGATTGACTCACTATAAAATTAAAACTTAAAATTTTGGTCGAAATTAATGCATTATTACCAATTATTGGCTAGAGTTTTATCAACTTAATATTAACTAAAATTATAATTTACGCAGAAATATTTTTTTTTTTGTTTTTAAACTTCTTCATCGCGATCATAATAACAGAAATTAAGGCGGACGAAGTCGCGGGCAACAGCTAGTAATAATAATATTCCGGGACAATATAATCAAAGCAAACAAAACTTTTATCCGTTATTCTTCGGTAGTAAATCGACCATAATATTTTTCTCGCCTGTCCTAGTGGTTTCATTAAATGTACAAACACAAGCAAGTGGGACTGTCTGTCCGTGTTCTGGCATTAATCAGTGGCCAAAAGACGAGTCTGCTTTATCTATCTTCTTGATAGAGTACCAGTAGACCGGTTCCATTCGAATATATACCATTTACTATTAACTTGGTTACTTTAGTGACTTAAAATTCACACTTCATTTGTTTTGAACTATAATTGTCTACCACCTGATATTTTATTGGAGGATCCTGTGTCAGGATTTGAATTTAAAACGTTTCTTCTATCATAATTTTCTCATCTTTCACGTAAATAGGCATTATTGACGTATTTAATAAACAAGGGGTAACCATGACAGTACAAGGTAGCTATATAATAAACTTTTTGAAACAATAGTGCTATTGCATTATATATATGCAGATCCATTTTCATTTGTTATGAATTAAAGAGTTTTTGAAACAAAGCAACGATCAAAATAATATTATTATCGTGACTAGTCGCAATAAATCCGTTAACTCACGGAGTTCATTTGCGGGAGTGTTCTTCCGAACTAATTCGTTCTTGAACTACGAACAACTGTATTGGATTACTAGTTATAACACGCAGGGTTAGGTCGCAATCGGTGACGTCACTTTGTACTACTAAATTTTATTGTGATGCAGTGCTATATTTTGTTAAAATTAATTAGTACAATAATATGGCTCTATGACATTTTGATTATTGTTACTTTGATTACTTTTTTCTTCAATTTACCAGTATTGTTTAAGGTCCGATTAAACGTAAAACCACGGGTCTGATTTTAATTACGTTAAAACACATAAATCTAAACACGCACAATTAGACTGCTGATATCATAACAGGCATTAGGTAATAAAAAATGGCAAACAAATGATATTTATCGCGACCGTAGCCTGGAGCCCATAATTCGGCACCTAACTCTCCTCTAATTTGGAGATAGCAATCGTGTCTGGGACACGAGTGGATCGCCGTGATTTACTGCACTTCCTATAGTTAACGAGGGAAACTTTTTGCGTCCCTACACGGAATAAATTAGCTAAATTGTACCGTCAACTGATCCGCTTCTTGGGGCCCTCTAAAGTGTTCTATATAAGTGAATATAAGTCGATTTGATAAAGTAAATATAAGATTAAACTGTGAATCATTATAAGTATAAGTAAAAAAGTATATTATTATTATTATATTTTTATTTTGAGATTATGATGGCTTACCATACGCTTCTAAATTTTAGGAAAAGAAGTAGGATACGTAAGTCTTGTAGAAAACCATTAGAAATGAATGCATCTATACAACGCCAGATACATTATTCCTGGGCATTGACAATGTGAAACTTTGTCGCTTTAGCTTGCAGTTGTTTCTGACTGAACCCGTTACGAAAATGTCACATGAAACTCTCGTTACCCTGTCAGGAAACGCAAAGAGCTTAACAAACTCACAGCGCTCGGTTCATCACTCTCTAAAATAACGAACCTTTTTCTAAACTCAATAAAGCGCAAAATTTAAATTTCAAACTAAATAAAAATTCACAATTCAGTATTGGCGTATTGGCACTAACGTATAACTTGGAGCACGGTTCACGGAATCAGACACGTTTAATCGCTCAACTATCAAAAGCTTGTCCAGGTCAGTAACTCCGAGTTGTGAATTGAAGACGTTCGAACTGAAATCGAGGGTAAAAGCGGCACTAGGGAGGTCGAGATGGCGGACAAACTAGTTGACCTAATACTGAATAGATGAGCGAATGAGCGAGTGAACGAGCGAATGGAACGATGATATTTTACGTTCATTTTACATGTGAACCTTTTCATCGAATCGGTTACCTGGATACAGTAGGTAAGCTCGTAATTAGTTAGTTTTATTCGATTATTGTTTGCTGGATATAAACTAATTTCGTTGATTAGTGATGTTTACAGTGATTTACTAAAACTTTGGTTATTAGCGAGATGAATCTGGAATATATTTAGTACAAAGTTAATTGAGTAGCTTTTAGTAGATTTGAGCGGAAAATTTATCAGGATCAGTCAGGTGTGTTTAATGGGATGAAAAGTTGTGATAACTTAATTGATATCTTAACGTTGATGGTTGTTCCTATCAAATAACAGGCTTAAATTCTGGGTCAATTTGTTTAGTATGTAAAACTTGAATTACCTACTCTAGGTTTATTATAATCTAAGATATATACCGAAAGAAGACGTCTTTAAAAATTGACCCACCGTTTACGCCAATACAGCTTTTATTAACTGCATTGTAAAAATAAAGCTGACTTAAATTTACTTACACGAAACTTTTACCAAACGTACGTTCAGAATACGGCTGCCATAAACTTGCATGAATATAATCATTAATTCAAGTCTCCGCTACAGTCGGCACAAGTGAAGCTTGCCAATACAATTTGTAAGTCGCGTCAGGTGCTAAAAACTCCAGAGTACCGAAACGAACTAGACAGTAAATCTGGATAAATTCAATCTGAACAAGTTTCCTTTGCAGTGAGCTCCGGCTAACTTTTATGCTTGGATTTGTATCTACTACGTAATTAATACTAAAGTACTGTAATTATGACTGTAACTCAGTTACGGAATATTTGCTCCCTACAAGTTGCTAATTGAGTTCTGAGATGGTTTACCAAGCTTTAGCTCGCTTAATATAAATATGATAAATGGAATGAAAGTAAATACATTTATGGGATACTGAATTAAGCTTTAGGCATATATCGTAAAAAGCTATATGTATGTTAGTTTTTGGGGCTAATTGTTTTTTTTTGTCATATGGATTTGATTTTTCATGCCAATAAATGTTTTTTTTTAATATTGGAATACAACTATTTGTCCTCGAAGTACCATGTTTCCTATTTTGATTTAAGCCGTACATTTAACATTTACTGAAAAGAGTTTGCTTTCAAATACGAATATTTTATTCGACGTTATTTATTTAGCTACATACCTAAATAAATAACGTCGTACGTTTGTACATTTGTAATAAACCTAAAATTATTTAAATATTTTATAATTGCTTACATTTATGTATTCATTTAAGTACTAAATCAACAGTGTACTCTAAAACTTGTTTTTACTTGGACAACATCGACATTAAGAACGCCTTGAGAATTTATGTGAGCAATTAATTCACTTTTGTTCACAACAGGCGTTCTTCATTATTTCTAAGCTAAATCCGGATCAAACTTGTAGACTATATTTGAAATAAATCACATTTTATATATATCTTTAATATGAGGTGATTCAACTTTATGGATTAGAATAGGTAGTTCTATGAGGCACGTTGTGTTCAATCCGCCATTTTGGATTTACCTATTTTGTAATTCACACCACTGCCAAAAGACTCGTCGTCGTCGTTTAGTAGTTTAAAATAGATAATTTATTCATAAGTTTTAGTTAAATAAAAATATGTAATATCTGCAAAATATAGCATCTATATTTTGTCCCGTATGGGAATCGAACAAGCGACAAACTTTAACTTACAAAGAATGTTGGCCACTTCGTCAAACGGGCCAAGTCCTACATTGTTCCGTAGTCACCATTAATAGCACCTACGGATGGAGAAGAAAAGGCCTATTGTTTAGAAGGGCGACACAAAAAGAGCCACATTTTACTCTCATAAAAAGTTATACAAAATCTTCTTTCAATGTTTCATTTTTTTATGACGTTCGTCTTCGTTTCGGTATTGTACATCGTAATACATTTCTTAGGCAACATGTGCCTTCGAACCATATTCCATTTTTCTCATTTCTTTCGTGTGTTCACCTTGAATTCTGTAGGCATAGTGCCTCGAATATAAGTAACCCACATTGTACCTACTACACAGGACAAGACAGCTTCAAGCTTTTGTACCTTATTTATAGTTCATGAAGTAATCTGCAATTATGGTAATTAAGAACCATTATCAATTACAGAGGAAAATGAGAAATGAAAATAAATAATTATAACTGTAATTAACGTCATGTGGCGGAAATATAAGTGTAATTTTCCTCTTTTAACGTAGAAATAAATGAGCCATTCTTTTTTGTATGACAAAGGGTATCCTTTTTGTTGGTTCCGCGATAATTTTACGAGGATGTGATGGGGTTTAAAGGCAGACATCTATAATGTCAGGCAACATAACACAAAAATACTCACATACCTTTCTGTACTACATCGTTCGAACAGACAATAAGCTTCAAAGCATTCCTAATCGTCGTAATAAATTTTACATCGGTAGAAGCGGGCGTTTGAAATAGGAACCTAAGAACGCTTTCTTTTTTTCTTTCGCCAACGTCACAGAGAACGATAGCTAAAGCTTTATTCGTCACTCATGTCTTTGAAAGTCTGATAGCTACCACAAAGGCACAGATAAAAATCGGCAGCCAGTTATCGGAACGAAGGCGTGCGATCTTTTGTACCCTCAAAAAGGATTTGTAAAGCCATCGAAGCGTATTGCACCTATAGACGGCCCTGTTAGGTAATTCTATCGGCTTATTGCTTATGTTAGAAGATTATTTAGTTCATTCGAGGTTTTCTTTAACCGTAGAAATATTTGGGTAATAGTCAAAAGCTTGTGTTTTATCGCAATATATTTATAGGCGCTTACAAACAGTTAAGTCTTTAGGTTGTCGCAGATGGCCTATTGCGAGCGCAGATGGCTTTAAGCCGGTCTTAAAATACGCTAAGCAATCTATGGACCATATTATTATAAAGCTGGACTCCGACGAATAATGACAAAGTAAAGACTGACTGGTACAACTTACCTAAGTTATACCTTTTGTTTTTAATGTAAAAAATGGTGGAACTTAAGTAAGTTTTATGTTTATCGACATAAATAGCTTCTAACTTATTTCGGTTGGGTAATGTCTCAATCACAGTTAGAGCGGAACCATAATACCATTAATTTTTTTGCTTACCAGGGTAGACGTTCCTACCCCAAGCTGTCACTCTCTCGACGTTTTGACAACTACAAATAGACGGGGGTTTAATCTTGGTCAGAAAAACGCTAAACAACGCGACAATTTTGACTTACATTTTTGTAGTAGATAGAACAGAGGCTCACTTATTTATAATACAATTTATAAGTTTTTTTTAGAAACACTTTTTTAGCCCCAATTTTTTTACATTTAGTTTGTTTAAGTATATGAAAAATCAGTAGTAGCCAGTATATAGTGGTACATAGTGACGCTGTACAGGAAAGGAATATCCTTAGCACAAAATGCTAAACAGAGCAAAAATTTCCATGTAATGTTCGTGTTTCATTTACCCAGACGCTTTCGTACATGTTACTTATTACACGTGTCTACTGTTTGTTCATACGATAAACACAAGAAAAGTGCTTTTACTATTTTTCGAGCGGATTCTCAGTTGTTTTTGCTGCAAAAGAAAGGTAGAATTAGGACCCGAAGGGGTGTGGGACGATGGTTGTAAATCCCAAAGGGTCTACTTTAGTGAGCGTCTTTAGCCATACCTACTCGTACTTACTCGCAGATGAATTTAGAGACCTCAATTTTGCCTTTCACGCAGAACGAAGGATAAATCTTCGGCTATGTGGAAGCAAAGCTTCTGTTATTATTTTCTTTAATTGGTTGGAATTGTGTTCTGCTCTTGTTTTTGTTTAACATATTGTAGACATCTTTTCTTGGTGTACTGTTGGGTACTGAATATTTTTTTACTTTTTCGAGCTTACGTGAAAAACATAGGTTATTAAAAGTATATTTAAATATCAGGTCGTAATGATTTTTATGTCTCATGCTGAATGATTCATTTATTCTTGCACTGGGAATATTTATTCCGTTTTTGCTTTTTCTGAAAGTAAATAGAAGGATCACTTCCCCATCGGTATTGTTTCGAAACGTATAAAAATATAAGAAAAAGCTTGGTATCTACCCTGCTAAAAGTCCTACAAATGTATTCATGATTTAAATACAAACGTAATAATTACTTTAAGGAGCACACAATTTATACGTAACTTTTGTGTTTGTACATTCGTAACGGAGTATTCGACTCCCAGTTATAATAAACTAATTTCTTGTCAACTTGTTTTCGCATACTTAAGGAACTCGAAGAAAATTGTTTGTGTACGTAATTACCCTTGCGCATTGTTGCCTGATCTGAGAAATGGAAACGGAAACCCGTTTACAAAATGAAACGAACTGTTTCTACAGAATTTTGGTAGAGTACCGGTGTTTGTAACTTCATCGCAAGTTTGTTCATTATATTGGTACAACTTGTGATATTATAATGTTCTGAATTTGTGGTCGAATCGCGATTACAAAGTTATGACTTCATAAGCTTGAACTGTTATGTTTGAAGATGAAGACCTATGTTTTGCTAGTCCTTAGTAACAAACTATGTAAAAATATATTACCTATTTTATTCAGTTTTAAATGCAATTTTCAAATACGACTAAAATCTCATTTCCTTATGAGATATAGCGAGTTTAATACTATCTTCCGCAATATGGTATAAAAGTGCCTTAGTGCTTCGTATAGAATATTAAATTCCTAAATACATAGCTACATGTGGATATAAAGAGAATGTTAAACTAATATCGAATAAGTAAGTGCTGTAGATATTAAGTTTCTCATTTTCTTTCCGTCGTGCACTCTGTACACTGCTAGTAACTTATCCTTAACCTTTTTAAACATAATCCCCAAGGCTTTAGATCGCTGGCTGGTGGATTTAATATGTTTTTGCTAAAGCAGAAAAACAGTTTGGACTCAAACACATCAATCTAGATATATACTCGGAGACAGTTAGATAAACGATCGTAGTGGAGCAGTGGTGTGTTTGTGGATTGTGTTTGATTTTCTAAGCTTATACGACAGGTTTGGTAACTGATTAGTGAACATTCTATTTTCACTGATATTTTTATCATAAACTTTATTAGTTTTGCTATTTTTGCGTTTCAAAAGTTTACTTAGTTTTTATTTTAGTTAGTCAGTCACTCCAATCGCTTTGTGAACGGTTTGGTTAAATGACAATGCTATTAATGCTTCAGTTGAAGAGCAGTGAACGCATTGTGGCGTCAAAACAGGAAAATTCCTGAAAAAAATAAAATTGATCCTAAGCTTTCACGATCCGTTTCAAGTGAAGTGCCTATTCGATCAAAAGTGTAATATTGTCACCGCTGAATACCGTATATTAGAAGGCATCGGTCGTTTGTTCAGCGGGTCCAGCCGTACTGGTGTGATTCTGGTTTCGGGACGGTCACGGACAATTCAATGCGGCAGCACGGGGCGGCTTCTGTTGCGGTCAATGTTTGTCTTTATAAATGTTACATGATAGTGTTTGCATTTGTATCGGGCCCGCGGTCGACGACCCTGATATCCGTTTAATATGATAATCCGCATGCAAACAAGCGCCGGATTGCCCGGCTAAATTATTTATGCACCCCGGCCTGCGGGTGATGGCTTCACTTGTTGGCGACGACTCGGATTTTATTGAACCCCCGAGCTTTGGGTGGACAGGTGAGACCGACCGTAACAATCTTTTTTCACAAGTAATTCTGAACATAAATTATTTACGAGTTCGCTGAACAAACCTTGAAGCTTGTATGCGGAGCACTGCGGACAAGCGCACGCCACTGAATGTCCCATACGCTTGAATAAGTGATTACTGAAAATAAAAAATGCGATCATGTATTTTTGAGAACACACAAAGACTTTACCACGCTTTAACTACGGTATTATGTTACAGATACCTACATCGCAATTTAAATACTCATTTTAAAGAAGGGACATCGCTATTATTTAGGCCAAAGTAAGGTGTATATAATAGGCCATTGAGTCAAATCGGTGCTTTGTAATACGCACCAGCGTCAGGTCACGTGGGAAGATGCTAACCTCGGCTAAGACAGATGGTAATCAATTTCGTAGTATGTAATTGAATCTGGTCAGGCGTGCATCATCCGAGATCTAGACGCGGGAGATCGCCCTAATGAAATAATACTGGCTGTGATTCGATTGTACCCACCTATGTGCTGATAGCACGGCGGGTATCACACTCGAACGTAATCAACTTATCTCGCGAGTACATCATACGTTAATATAATAATAATAATAATAATAATTGCAATCACAGAAGAGTACAGACTGAAAAAGATAATGAGGTAAATATGGGTCATTAACAACAGTAGTAAGTAGGACATTGAGTTACTCTTCAAGAGATCTATAAAGTCCTACATTGTTGAAGGTACCTGACAAGTTATGAGAGGATGCTAAATGATAATGATTATTGCTCTTGTACGGGTTGTTAGAGAAACTTTTTTGAAACTATACACCGCAGCAATTGCAATAAAAGTAACTTAAAATAATAAACGCGTAAACGTTCCACGTGCAACTTTAATCCGGTGAAGGGCAAAAAGCAATAAGTTCCAATGAAGTAAATCGCGTTGTCGCGAGTAATCTTTGTGCGGTAAGCGCTGTAAGTACCAACGTACTGGAGCCTGATTCCGCTATTTTAAAGTAAGGGGGTGGCAGGTTAATGAACGTTCCAGTGTACTTGTTATTGTGCCTAATTTTCGTATTCAGATAAGCCTACAATGAGCAGTCAGTGGCAATCCTACAATGACAACAGTGGCAAGTAGGTGTAGGTACATTTGTCATAAAACTAAAATTATCTGAATACGAAAATTAGGTACAAAGACAAGTACACTGGAACGTAACTTGCCACCCACTGACTTTAAAATAGCGGAATCGGGCCCCTGTTGTCGCTATTACAACAGTTATTCTGTTGTTCTGCTGCGGTCGATAGCGTTGTGCTAATGTAACTAATTTGCGTCCAAAAGATAATCTCGATATAACCTTATGCACCGTTATGTTATTTACGTGTACAATGTAGGTGAGGTGAACTTAGGAACAACACTAGTTTAATACATGCAACGTAATGGACGTAACGGAAAATTTCAATGAGACAATACATTTTGGTTTAGCTCACCACCGCTTCATTTGGCATTATTTTTGTATCATAAAAGCTGATATTTAACTATTTAGGTACACGGTTTGCCTATTTAAAATGGAAAGTCGTTAAGTTCGGAACAAACTATTTGAATCATTCAAATATTTGGGTCCTTCTAGACCTAAAAGCTCGCACCGGTAACACCAGGTTTCTGTAACGAAATTGTCATAATTAGAGGTGTCCATGAATACATTAGTAATGAACTCGAGTACAAGCTTCACTAGCTTGTGTTTATAGAAGTTTCGCCGCTCGGTCCCGATTCGTTAGCACCATTAATTGATGCTGCCTTAGTAACAGACACTAGAATCAATGGTACTAAAGTTCCGACTCTGTCTTTGAAGTACATTGTGTAAGGTTGCTAAAGATAAACAACACTTCTTGTTTGGTTTCGTTCGATCGAAGAATCCGATACGTTTTTTGGTATTATTTAGATTCCTTTTTATTAAGTCGGTAAAGATGACAACAATTAATGTTAAAAAGGTTATGAAGTATATTCTAGTAAACATTCGTATTTACATAAATCAAACGTGATGAATGAACGGTAAAAATTGGTAACAGTGGTCTACTTTAAATTCTGCAAGTTTTATAAATGATTACGCTTTACTACTACAGTTATAGCATATTTTAAGACCGGATAGACATTACGCGACACACTGCCTAACATACAATCCAGTATTCCATACTACTTTACAATTTCCGTGTTGGTTTACTAACGAATATTATTTATTATTCATAAACATACTCCGGAATGGACCGGTTGACCGAATCTTAGCCTAAGAAAGTCATGCTCATTTGTTTTAATGACCAGCATAGAATAACAACATCGTTTTCTCGATACTGGTTGCCAAAACAGTATTTTTTTCGTAATAAATAGGTTTTTGCTACAATTTTCTAAATGTAAAGAGATTAATAGCTTCTAGTGTTAGTATGTTTATACTACTGGTATGATGATTTCGTGATGAATGTAATTCCTTCTCTAAATGGGAAAAAGCTTTACTTACCCTACTTTTAATTACATTGCACACGAACATTTTAATAAAAAGTTGGTCCATAATGGGAATTTCTCTTGTATTGTGCGTACATTTTGCAATTGTATTATTATGTCCTATCATACCTAATCCTTATCAGCTAATTTCATAGAGCAAATTACAATGTAATGCTACATGGCTTTTCACCTATGTTTTCAGGTACAACGACCCAGTTCCGGCTTTTTATATAACGACAAAAACAAAATACTAATCACGAGAACAAAATATTCGATATTATAACTTCAAATAAGGAAACTTTTTTTATATAATCTGGTTTAAACCAGTTAGCATCGTGTAAACTTCTTTAAGGTGAACGTTTGTAAAACAAAACTGTTGGACAATGGACGTCGACCATCGGCCGGTTGTTGAACATACTTACATTTGTCGAGTGCTCGACCTTCTGTGCCGCTGTAAACACTGATGTAATTTGAGGTGAAGGTGACTAATGTCGGGATGCGTGTCCTCAATGAAACTGATCTATTATTACTTTAACTAAAGTCAGACTTAAATATACAACACGTTATGGTATTGTTAAAAAGTTTCCTAACGCTGTTTATTTTTCGGCCTTACAGATTCTTAGATATGAAGACAGTTCAATTTAATCAAACAAGGAACTTTGCAGAATGTTAGTATAATCTTCACCTTAAATACTATAAGATAGCAAATTGTTTTAAAACGTGTCCCAACCAATTACAGCCAACTTGACAACATGTCTAAAAGCATACAATTCAATTTGTATCTCGGATTTCAGAAGTTGTAAGAGGATTTTCGTAAATTGTATTAAGAGTTTAGCCTTACGACACGACTCTCGGACACTACCGACGTATGCTAATGAGATACCGAAATGAAACGAGATTGTCGGGTTTACAAAAATAACAGGCGAATCCACTTTCATTTTTATAGCAAGTTCCGGCGCCACGCCATTGTTGTTCGCTCCACTACAAAGGGAACGCATTCTATTTTATTTCTCAGATGCATTTTGGAGAAAGCATTACATAAGTCAGCCGCAACCCGCGTTCGTCTTTATGACACCTGTGTTCTCATAAACTTCTAAATGGTGTTTACGTAACTTGTTACAATAGCCGTGTATTTTCACAGTTGCCTCGTTATTATTCATCAAATACCAAAAAAGATAAGGTAAATAAACTTTACTAGGTAAATGTCTGGTTTCAAAAGTTTCGCTTTATGTATTCATTGTGTTGTTCCTAAGTTATTTTGGTTTAAATTGAAAATGATTTTGTTTACTGTTGGAATTAATTATCTGTTTAGTTAGTTTTTGAGTATATTATTTAAGCTATTCTGCTGTAATACCAAATAAATGTTATTGTACCTTACAAGTTTTTGAATTTAAATGCTTTAATAATGGACTATTATTATGAAACATGCTTATTACCTTCTTCGTTTTCTATGTACTGTTGGAAATTGCCGACAGTTGTATTGTATAGATGGCCACAGACTGGCGTTGTGTCTTTACAATCCCATACAATACAATAGATGATCAAACGAACTTACCTGATGTTCGATCATTATTATATGAAGTGTCTCGTTCTCGATACATGTTATTAACCATGCAGCTACCTCGCGTTGGCTGGCAACTATACGCTTTTTCAGACTCAAAAAGTATATGGTAACACTGGCTTTGCTCTCCTGTCAAACTTCATTCCTTTAGAGTCTCATAGGTTATCTCAATTTTACCTAAGGGTGGGATGGGTAGGGAACATGTATCGAGAACGAGACACTTCATATAATAATGATCGAACATCAGGTAAGTTCGTTTGATCATCTATTATACTCAGTGTCTCGTTCTCGATACATGTTATTAACCATGCAGATGTTCAGAGAGATGGTAAAGTTGAGATAAAACATAAAATAATTAATTAGGTATGTTATATACATAAGTACATGCATGCACTTGTGCAGTCAACTCTTAATAGTTAGATGCAATCAATTAACCAAACTAAACTTGAGTTTCTGCTTTGAATTATAATAATAATAATAAATAAATGCGGACATCATCACATACATTGCTCTGATGAACCCAAAGTAAGTAGCTAAAGCACTTGTGTTATGGAATTCAGAAGCAACGAAGGTACCACAAACACCCAGACCCGAGGCAATGTAGAAATTTTTTTTTTTTTTTTTTTTTTTTTTTTTTTTTTTTGGTTTCTACATTGACCCGTCCGGGGATCGAAACCGGGACCTCAGAGCTAGCGACACCTTGAAACCGGTGCGTACGCCACTCGACCACGATTCCACGACTCCTTAATCAATAATCCTAGTAGGTAACACAATGTTACAAGATAGCCAGTATTATTGACAGAAAAACAATCAATGTCTTAAGACTCTTCATAGCAATCCTGTGAACATAAGTAACCAGTATTAAGTTTAAATTATTTTGCATTAAGCACAACAAAACCTGGCTAAACTGCTAAATAGAAAAATACTAATCTTGCTATTATTTATCCAGCAGTCTGTGTAATTACATCTAGAACAAAATCTTTTGTCTTAACCATAGGTGTAATGGTATGGCGTGTACTATATGCCCTGAAAAAACATTAGCATCAATACCGCCTACCGAAACAGTACTTTCTAATCCATCTTCTACTAGTGACTGGAGACAGAAAACCAATTTAACTATGTGTGAATGTTCTTCATTCAAAAATGTGATATACTTAGGTAGTTTTCTTTTTTTTTTTTTTTTTTTTAACTTGTTTCAGTTGTTGCACTGCATAGGTATATAAATTATTTAAAGTATTCTATCTCTAGAATCTTAAGTAAATATTAGGCTGAGAAAATCTCAATTGATCCAAAAAAGCTAAGTAAAAATTTGGCTGCATACAGCCCATTGCCGGGTTTTTAAACTTATCAGTAATGATAATATTGGCACAATCTTAACTCAACTTCACTTAACCCATATTCAGTCATCTATTTATTTTAATAAACATAAGTAAATTATATTTTAATGAAAGAATTTTGTGCCCACTGTGTCTTGCCTAGTGCAAGCAAAAAACCATCAGATTCTTGGTGAGGCTACCAAGACTTACCTAACCATTTCCCTGTCCTCATGAGTCACATGAACACTTCCATTGTTTAACTATTGTGTCTATTGGCGGGACAGTTAATTTGTTAATATTATATTAAGAATTTGATGTTGTGATTCACTTGAAATTTTATTTGGATCCTATGTTATATGACAATTTGAAAATAGTGGTTTAAAATTCACCATATATATATGAAGCTTATCCCTAAAATAGGCATTCTTATGTGATCCCCTCCCCCAATTTTAGAGCCTATTAGCAAAGGGGCTGACTTATGAGTAAAGCACTATAAGCAGAGCCTGGTATAAATACTTTGTTAAGAATGCATAAATCATGGCAAAAGTGGAGTGCCATAGGCCATAGGTCCATACTATATATATTTTTTTTTTTTTTTTTTTTTATATAGATGGTCCAGCAAAATTTATAACACTTGAAAATTTGATGTTGGTGATTAGCGTCTATCATCCACGCTTGCCTGATAAGGATTGCAGCAATCAGAGTATGTGTGCTGTATAAAGAGTAATTTAATCTCTGGAGGGAGAACTTAAATAGTTCTAGTCTATACAATTCAATAAACATATATTAGCTTTGATGTGAGCATATTCAACACCGGAGATGCTCCAAAGGTTGTGAAGGCCAACGGTATTAGTTGCCGTTAAATGAGTTCGACTTTATTATTTTAATTTGAATAGATAAAACCCATATAATAAATATTCTTGCCACATCAAAGTAAAAGTATTAAGAACCTCTGGACCTGGAATTTTCCAGGAGGCATAACATATATACATTTCATATTAATTAGTATGCAGTATAAATTAAGTACCCTTTATAAGAATTTCTAAGTTCAAATATAATTTGCAAGACTATTTTATTATTAATTTCCAACCTATTATTCATTCTGTGGGATTTTTCTTAAGTCTTTTGTTTTATTTAACTTAATTTGGATTCAAAAAACCAAATATCTCTATCCTTAGTCTACAGCCATTTATGGATGATGATAGATTAAATATGGGTGCTGAGTGCCACACATTCCCTTAATACAGGATATTATACTTTCGTTCCTCTTGAACTTCTTGTAACAGAATGTCAAGGTATTGCTTATCTCTTGGAAATCTTATATTGCTAGGGATATTATAAGCTATTTTAATTTTGTAATATTGGATGTTATCTCTATCTAGTGTATTTAAATATTAATCAAATACACTCTAATGTCCTTGAACTCAGTTGTTCTTGTAAACATAAATCGAGCACTTCTGGAGGCTTCAAAATCAAAAATTATTTATTTAACTTAGGCTACAAAGTAGCACTTATCAAACGTCAAAAACTATTACAAAAGAACAGCATCCTAGGGGCTTTGCTTCTCAAACCATCCTATGTAATATTTAAAACAATTATTTTAATAAACAGTTTTGACATTGTTGTACATGCTGTACATGTTATTTGATAATAAATAAATCAATTACTTAGCCCATCACTATAGATCCAGCTTTCTATCTGAATGTTAGTATACTTTAACTACATCATGTCAGTCAATTACTTATTGATAATTATGGTTTGCTTAATTTGTAAACAAGCCATAGGTATATACAATAACATGTGTTAGCATGTCTGTTGTAACTAATTTTCCAATTAACTTTTCCAGATTATAAAACAAGTTTTTAGAAACCAAATATAATGATAAGTTGTTTCTTGCATATTTTTTCCCTGTAATATGACTAATAACTAAAGCCTATATCAAATTAGGAAGTCTAGATACTGAACTGACTAGTAACCTTACTTATCTTAGACATGCCACCACATTTGCATAATTTTACCCAATTATTTGGTGTATATTACAAACCCTATACCATAGGGTATTATAATTATAAATTATAATTTATCATAGTATGATAAATTATATATTTAAAATTATATAATTTATCATACTGATAAAATAGGTACTTTCCACAGTGTGGATTAACTTTTACTAGAATGCATATGATTCTTATTAACCAATCATACAAATTAATCAATGTACTACTGCTGTCATTGACCATTGATATAGTCCATCATCTTGAAATAAGCTGTATCTACAACCTTATTTATTTATATACATTATTTATCTATTTATTTTTAAGTAATCCTGTTTGTATCATGGTTTTGACGTGTGATGTTTTGTGATGATTTGGTCTATGTCAGGATATAATAAACCTCAATATTAATAAATTTCTGAATGCTGAATGCATATATCAGAATCTTATTCAGCTGATTTAACTGAATTTGATGATGACACAAAATTTTGGTTGTATTACTTTACCAAAGTATATAAATTCATAATAAAGTGATTAATGGCAAAACTCCTCATTGTAGCCTCACGGACCACATACTAGTAAAGGATCTCTTCTACCTATCTCATAGGTGATAAAGTCCAATGATCACGTCAGAGCCTCTCGTACCCCATACGTGTATGATGTCCAATCTAGTATCTTGCTAGCCTTCCGGCGTGACTTACCCCTATGTGGGAACACCAGACATCTCCTGCAAGGCCTTGGTTTTCTTAGCACTGGACTTAAGCCTTGAGGACCAGATCTTCTTCTAATGAAGGTGACCTTGTGACTTTCCATTTGATTGTAAGTTTCTTTATAGATTGGCCACTTTGTTGGCATGTCTTCAACACTTTAATTGTATTTTTATCGTAGTTCCATAAACATATTAGTATTCAGATTTAAACATCTCCATCAGGATTTTACTTGTTAGTAGTGAGATCAATGTCACTTGGTCCTCAGATACATTTTATAATAATAATGATTACACATTACTTGTAATAATATGATGCCCAGTCAGTTATAGTTTTTATTTTGTCTCCGTTGATTATGTTGTCTTGAACTGAGGCTGATATATCCTGTTTGAGCTTGAGTTTATTATAATGAACAGTTTTCAGTAATTGCTTGTTCCACCAAGTTTATCTATTGTCGTTCTTTGAAACCAATGATTTCTATTGCTCAGTTTATAACCAATGAGGTTAACATTTATTGTCTTATACCATATTCATAGGCTTATCAGACAGAGGCTTGTCCAGTACATGAACACTGCACTCATAGTTAGTGTTTCTGAGGTTTAAACAGGATTATCCATTGTAATCTGTATTATAATACAGTTCTTATAGGTAATGCAGCCTATAAGTACTGTATAGCCTTGCCTGGGCAAGTGATTAATGACAAAACTTCTTATCCTAGCCTCACGGACCACATATAAGAGTAAAGGATCTCTTCCAGCTATCACGTAGGTGGTAAGAGTCCAATGATCACGTCAGAGCATCGCGTACTCCATACGTGTCGACCGGTACGGGGTCCTCCCCGGATCTCTTCAACCTATTTCGTAGGCGATAAGAGTCCAATGATCACGTCAGAGCATCGCGTACACCATACGTGTCAACCGGTAACATTAATCACAAGACAACTTTTTACTATAAAGGTGCTGTATCACTCCTATTATTTGACGAATAGTCATCCTTCTGAACAACAACGCTTACTTTGCGTTCGATTTTATATATTTTATACTCGTAATACTGTAAAATACTAATACTTTTTCAACAAACACAAAGATACGCAGTATCAGTTGCCACGCTAACGAAAAGAATGAAGTTTGACAGGAGAGCAAAGCCAGTGTTACCATATACTTTTTGAGTCTGAAAAAGCGTATAGTTGCCAGCCAACGCGAGGTAGCTGCATGGTTAATAACATGTATCGAGAACGAGACACTGAGTATAATAGGTAAGTGTCGTTTGTGGCACTTGCGTGATATTCACTAGCGTATTGTTAGTTGGTTATATAATCAAAGCCAGATACAGTCAGAATACGTTGGCTGTTATTATAATATTTAAAAGTAAATTACATAGAAGACAATGTTTCGAGACCGTAGAGGCATTGACCTTCCTGTCAATTTTTTAGATTATATTGATAGTGTTAAGTTCAAATAAGTAAATATATAATACATTGGCTGTTAAAGATAAGCTTGTAAAACTTAATGAATTGATCTAATATACCTGCAATACAGTATCTGAAAGAATACTAAAAAAATGGAACTAGTTCTCATCAATACCATGTTAACAAATTAAGCTAAAGTTTAACTACCAACTCTGTTCGAAGCTTTGGTTGGACATTACCGTTAAAATGCCGGCATCACAGAATTTTACAAAGTGAGAGTTTGTAAAAAATTGATGGGGATTAAGTTACCGGTCTGCGGGCGCTTCTGCACTCCTGCTTATGACGATGGATTATGCTGACGTCAGCGAAGCGACTGATAAATTACTTCATAATGCGTTAACTTACTTTTGCGTACGTCATCGACGAATGTAAAACGAAAATTATAATGTAGGGAACTAATTTTCTGAGCGTCGACAGATTTTTCGATGAAGCTTTAATAGAATAGTCGAGATTAAGTTGACATAAAATATTAGGATAGTAAGTTCGTGAATGAGGCTGTATACAGTAGCTGAATTGCCACTCAAAAATAACGAAGACTAATATAATATAGGATGTAGTAATAGCAGCATAATAGAGTTTGAATCATAACATACGAATCGAAATAGGTACCTACTTATATATTAGGTAACGTTACAAAATCCTAAACAAAAAATATTGCATAATCGAAAACCAAACACAATTACTTTTGTACTCAATTTAATATTAAGACTGACGGGTATTCAAACTGACGGGCCAAAGTGTTTGTGGATTAGTGTCTCCTCTAATTATAAGTAAGAGAAACTTGAAAGCCATGGGGCAAGACGCCGTGGGCAATCAAGTTTGCTTTCCGTCAAATGACCTTCAGAGAAAGCGTAACATTTGACCGATCTATACTTTTGAAACGATTAGAAGCAGGCAATATGATTTCTATTTTGTCATAGGATTGAGGTAATTAGCGACGTAATTCGTCAGTCACTTGTTTATAGTAATACCTAGTGATATTTTTCTTAAGTTTAGCAAATTTCGCGGCGTTACTTTGATAATAAAATGACATGTTTATGGACTGCGTTATACATTTTATATTTTTTTCAGACCTGTTGTGACAAGTACCTACTCAGATTTGACATAATTTGTTGCGTCCAATCTGATATTTTCTTAATAGAAGGCGCTGTATATGTGGACTGTTTCTCAAAGTTTAATTGCTCCGCGCTTTGATGTTATTTATTTTTGGATCCACCAGACGCTCTACTATGACATAAGACACCGAAATGTACTCACCTTGTGGACAAAATTAGCAAACACTGTTTACTTTGATCGGTCATAAAAACTGTACCGAAACGTGTAATTTTCGTTCATCAATTAATTCAATTAATATCGCAATAAATTATACCCATTCAATTTACTACTACCGGTAGTAATGGCCCACATCTAGTATCAATTTGTTATAAAAAGTGAGAATTAATGGAAGGAAAAACGAGTTCTTTTGAAGCTAAACTAGGTGATCCTCGTTTCAGATAAACTAGTTCAGCCGGGGTAATACTAGTTTGCACTTAAATCAGGTTTGGCTGGTAATGAAAACAATTGCCTAGTTTTTAGGCGTGTATTTAGTTCCACTTTTTATAGAAACCGTATTCGATGTTAATGATATATTATTAATTTAATGTTATTGGTCTGAATAAACAGATGATTAGAGACAAAAAATACGTACTTTATAAGCAATATTCAAATACATAAATGATTATAGTCTTAGTACCTATGCATGATTATAATTTCCAATGCTTACTAACATAATTAATGCTATATACTACGCTTCATTAAATACACTATGTCTTAATAATATTAGAGAGATAATCCTCTTAATTCGCTTCGAAACACAATCAATTGAAATGATTAAACGGAAGACGTTTGTAAAGTGTCAACTATAATCGAAAGTTATTATTATTAGTACTATAATAGTGTGTGATATAACTGTATCCGTGTATTTTGTTTACCACTAGTTTACCACCGCGGCGATGCTTGGAAGCGAGGTTGAATCACTGTTTCTTCAAGACACTCGCACCGTCAATTGTTTTGCAAACTTCGCGAAATGCCTTTACGTTGATTGGATTTCCTTGAATGTTGGATTGTATCGGATTCACGATGCTCAAGACTATCGGAAATTGATGAAAATTGTTTCAGTTGCTGTTAACATGATATTGTAGATTTTTGCTAAATTTATTTAAATTGAAGTATGTGGAGAAGGCACATAATTTCTTGTTCTCTGTTATTTAAAATTAAAGTAGGGCTTTTTAAGCTTTCTCTCAAATGGAATTCGTAACTATTTAAAGCGACGCAGCAGTTTTCGACACATAGACAGACGGACATATTTGGCTTTATAGTATATATTATAATGTGGTGGGAGGCGCTGGCGCCGTGCGGCCTTGGAGAAAGTGTATGAGTGCGGTTTCACCGCGGATCTCGGCTCGGCTACCGACCAGCTGATCTCCCCGATATTCACGTAACGAATCATATCTCCTTGCGAAGTTCAATTGTTTATCGCCTTTTGATATGACATTGAATTTGGAATGTTGATTTCACTTATATGTTTTAAAAATCGAATATAATTGACATAAGGCAAAAATCTCTTATTTTGAATGTTTCGAAGTAATTCTTTGAAGCAAACGGGTTTGTCAAGTGACAGTTGCACATGATTGAGCCGTTGGACATTACTCATAGGAGTAAAAATAGAGTGTCATTGTATTGTAAACATGGCCATTAAAATACTTATAACGATGTTATTCATCTATTTAAAAGCTTTTAACATTCTATTTGGTTTGACTAAAGAATTTAATGAATTTAATAAATATATTTTAGTAAAGCTTTTGTTTGTTTAAAGCTCGTGGAAAGTTAGATTCGTCACGTTTCATCCTATAGTACTAAGTCTAACCACTCCATTGTAAAAGGGGAAAGTCTAACACCATATTTAAAATAATACAAGTAGGTTCTCAGTGTTTTGTTTTGTCACTTGATTTGTTTACGAGGATAAGTAACGTTCTTAAATAATGTTATATTGTTAGAATTATTAAGTTACAAGCTCAACTTTTTCCGCTCAAAATATTAAAATTTCATAAAGTTTCCTCGGTATCCAGAGCTTATTCTTACATAAGAGCTTTGCTGCATAATATTAAGCTCCGTCGTGGTAAATCTCTATTCCTCAGAAGAGTTAGTACGAAAGGATTAAAGAAACCGACGTAGGCAGCTATCATTTATGCAAATGTCCGAATCCCCGCGACACAAGGATTTTCTTTTGGAATATTGTGTGCGTCTTTTTTTCACTAACGTCTACTTTGGTCAGATGCAAAGTATTAAGAGATTTACTGAGGTTGAATAACTTAGAATAATGGGACTGTTTAGCCGACCTTGTGTTTGACCTTTGACCTGCTGTGCGTTAAATATAAAATGAAACGGGATGGGTAATAATAAAAAAAAAGTAAAAGCTAATTTATTAATATGCTACGTACATCTTTAGTTTGACTATTTACTGCTCATTGCAATACTTACCTTACATCTTTAGTTACGTTAGTATCTATAGTTAACAATGACTGACACATAAAAAACACACTAACAAATTCCTAAAAAAATATAGAACCCGTAAAAAAAATAACTATAACACTGTTACGTTTCACAAAGAACACTAACAATGCAAAATCCGGGATAAAAGTTTCTGAAAGAAATGGCCAAAGTAAAATGATAAGAGGGCGACGTAAGTATAGTAAGTGTACCGAACATGTTACGTAAGCAAGGGGCAGCGGAGCGGCGAGGGACCAAACTTCAAACAATCCTCACAGATGCAAAGATAACACTACTCTACGTTCAGCGACTATTATACTTCTTACACACGTAATGTCTTGTAGAAATTAGCGTACATACTCATTTTCTTATTATGTACGAGTGTAAGTAGGAAGTTGTTAAGTACTTCCTCAATTTGAATTTGTTGTCTCAAGACTGTAATTTTAAATTAACGTTAGGCTTAATTAAGGCTTTTAATTAGTCTTGTGTATTTTGCAGTGTTGGCAGACTATTGGCAGTTATTCAGTACAAATAATTTGCATTGTAAAATAGGTGTAAAATTACATTAGTTAGAGGTGTCAACCCTATTACTGCAAGTAAAATGTAGAGTCGAGTACACCTACTTAGTAGAGTTCTACTGTTATTGCGGTCAAGAAAACTGTCAATATTGTACAACACTTTGTGGTGTTTGTAATAACATATGTTAACTTATATCTATTAGGTAGTTTAATAAGATTATATTGTTCCAGATAGAAGGTGATGTTATTTAAATTAAAGTCACCTGTATCGGTAAAAAAACTACACCATTTTCTTGCAATACTCAGAAAGCAGCAAGAATTGATTGAAAATTGAGATTCGGTTATTTAATTATTTAACATGTTTTTTGTTTTATTTTCAAATGTTTGATGGGACATTGACTTAGTAAAGTGCAATTTGATGTTTGTCTAGCAGGTGGTGGCGGTGGTGGCGGCGGGTGGCGGGTGACGGCGCTGGCGCGGCAGCGGAGCGCGGTCCCGAGATGAGCGCGGCGAGCGCGCCGCCGCCGTCCGCCGCCGAGGCGCTGTCCGCGCTGCTGTGGCAGCCCTACGAGTGCCGCTCGCCGCCCCTCGCGCGCTCGCGCACCGACACCGCGCTGCACCGCGCGGGGGGCCCCCACGACCAGTCGCCTACCGGCGGTCGACATGCGCGCGCGTCAACCCGCGCCTACACCGATATGCGGCTGCCCGTGCCCGCGCCCGGCCTGCGAAAGTCGGACTCGGTCTCGGTGCGCGTCCCGGGCGAGCCGAGCCGGCACAACGTGTCCAGTGTGAACGTGAACATAGTGGAGGTGCAGGATGCGCCGGTGAATGTGAACAGTGCGGTGCAGACCGAGCGGGAGCGGAGTGTGGCGAGTGCCGAATGCCAAACGGAGGAGCCGGCGCGGCGGCGGCGCGTGCGGCGTGCGCGGGCGCCGCGGCCGCCCGAGCTGCTGGAGAGCGTGCCACCGCCACCGTACAGCACGCTGCCGCCACCGCCGCTGCCGCACCCCGTGCCAGTGCACCCGCCCGCGCCCATGCTGGGCCCGCACCCGGTTGTGCATCCGCCCGTGCACCCAGCAGTGCACCCACCCGTGCACCCGCCTACGCATCGATTCCCCTTTCAGCCGATTCCTCTAAGGTGAATACTACTAACTACAAATTTTCCAATGTCACAGCTTTATACGTTATTGATATGTAGAGCGTTTGATCCAGCTATAGCATAAATAAATGTTTATGCTTTTGTAAAAACAAAAGTACACTGGTAGAGTTAAAGTCGTACTTTACAACAAACGAACGTTAACTAACCAAGAAGAATACTTAGATAAAATCTAGGCTAGTTAAATCCATTCATTGTTTGTTAGTTGAACATTACTTTACAGATTTGTCATGTTTCTTTGAATAACTTATGTTACTACAAGGAGTTACTAAATTGATTGTCTTGCGTACGATTTCCAAATTCGTCAAAATTTGTAGCATGGCATGTGTGCTGTCTTTTGACTCCCAGCATTGTGCGTTGAAGTCTTTTGTTAACTTGCAATTTATTTAGGCAACTTTACATAATTTAAATAATCATTACTTCAATATTATATAAATAAATTACAGTTATTCTAAGTACTCATTACATAGCTTGTAATCATATTGTCTAAACACTTGAACCGCTATTACATAACCTATAAGTAATTATTATCACGTCGTAAAGATACGAACTGTAATAATAGGCGTTGCATAAAAATGTTCAATTTCAACCTTTTATAATAAAGACTCTATTGGATTAAGTCGCAAACAGAAAGTTACTACAAAAAGTAGAGCGAATCAGCGCCGACGATGGCCTTGTAAATGAAAGCTGAGAACAAATTTCTATTCAATATATTGCGATAAAATTTAAAACATAACAATTTAGCATTTCTAAACGAATATAGGCATTAGGAAATTATAATAAATCGAACATAAATAACGAATAAAAACGTTGAAGTTATACAATCACATAATGACCCGTAAACGTTGTATTTTCTCTTCTTGATGATACTAACATTGTTTGTGTATAAAAGTGTAAAACATTCGTAAGAAAGATTATGTTAGAAATTGTTATTATGAAAACATTTACACCCACGACATATAACAATAACTGTTGATTCAACTCCCATACCAAGAGCTAGCAATGTACATTATATTCTTTCTTTAAAATAACCTATTCAAATAGTAATGACTAAATACAAGTACCTCTTAAATTCCGATATATATTTTAAACTTCACTACAATTCTAAATGGTTACTTCAATAAATACTAGAATCTTTATTGACACTTAAGTAAAATTATTTTATGTTTTGTCTTTTTACCTCGATGTGTGTCAAACCATTCTAAGCTGTTGTTGTTATTTGAAATATACAAGAACTCTACCTAATGTTATAAAATAGTAAGTTTTGTACAACAGATAATATATTTTATTATTTTATACATCTAGATGCTCTCTGCACCTACAGTTTATAAAATTCAACAGAAATAAAGGTAGGTACTTAAACCTTTGTAAATACTTCGTAATTTATTTAACAGTAATTCGATGTATGTCGTGGTGGCCTAGCGGTTCAATGAACGGATTTGTATGCACAAGGTTGCAGGTTCGAACCCAGGCAAGTATCAATGTGGCTTTTTCAAAGTTATATGTACTTTCTTAATTATTCTAAGACACTTCTGACAAACGGTGAAGGAAAACATCGTGAGGAAACCTGAATTCCAAAATTTGGGATCTGAAATCGCCAATCCGCAGAGAGCAAGCGTGGTGACCAATGCTCGTGCCTTCTCTATATGGGAAAACCTGTGCCCAGCAGTGAGACGTTTTAAGGCTGGATTATTATTTTTATTACTTCGATGTACAGTATTGCTCATTTATTTTATATATTGTCTTTTATTTTATAACAAGAGGATTTTCTATGCACTAAAACAGTCACATATTACCATTATTTACTATAAGGCTTTCGAGAACGAACAGCCAACTGTAGTCCGTAATATCCAGTAACTAGTTCGGAAGTAGAAACTATTCAGTAATCTGTTGCAGTGCCGTCCCTAGCGACCGCAAGTCTGAAGCACGCTAGTTGCTCCTATGTTAATCCCCCCTTTTATATTCAACTGAAAAAATACTGTTGTTCGTTTGTTGTTTTATGATAAAGTGTTTATAAAATAATAGATAGGTTATGTTAGTATAGTTGGTATAATTCATGATTACTTGCAGTCTTACATTGTTTAAGTATTATCATTATAAGTGGTGTATTTACTACTTGAAAATTGTGGAACAAGTAACATATAATTAAACTAAATATTTTTCTACAAAAGTTCAAAACACCCACTTGTTTCAATCTCTTCGAGGTAAGTTCATTACTTCTGTTTATTCGTCACCTCAACACTCGCTCGTATTTACTCAGAATATAGCAAACAATCCGTCAATAATTCTGTCATCATCATCGTTCATTATAAGCTATTAGTACTACTAATATTGTTCATCAATTGCCAATATCAATGATCTATATTGATAGGATGATGCAGTCAAGGCCTTGATAATACCAAGACGTATATTTTGGGCTCCATGGAATAATATAAACATTATATACCCAGAAGCAAATGTATTCAGCTCTAAGAATAGTGGTTAGGTTATATTTAAAAGTACTGAGAATTCTCCTTATTATTCGTATAAAATTTTAGTATAAGACTAACTTTCGATACCAAATAAGAAATTGTTTTTCGTAAGTCCATCCCTAAGTTTAAAATCAGATCTGTGTCTCCGCTAGGCGTGTGCGATTTCAAGACTAATGATCCAGTCAAAAAACAATTTCTTTTTATTGTCGCTATCTCGATTTCATTCCGATTCTATCAGGCAAACATTACGAAACATAAATATTTTATTATGTACATACATAGCGTATGTATTCGGCACACATGGGGCATGCGTAGTTGTTTTTTGTAATTGAAATTGTTTCGGTCATGCAACGCTCAGTAATGGATGCTAACTGGAGTGGCCTCGTTATGTAAGCAGATTGTTTACACATCAGGCAAGGTCGGTCTACAGTTTTAAGGATTCGGTGTTGGCACATTAATTGCTGGCTGGAATGTTTTCTTTACAGTCTTTTTATACTACCTCGTATGGTCGATTTAACACGCTAATTTCTGTGAGTTATTATTCATTTATTTTAATACCTGTGCTGGTAGCTGACTTCGTTCTGAGCCTCGATTGTTTACTGTTTTAATGTAGATGTATTTTAGACATGTTATTGAGTTTATGGTCAGGAAAATTTTAACTCTGAAGGGGCCAAATTTTTTCGTTACAGGTCTTTGTCACAACATAGGCAAGATTCATTGAACGCAGAACCCTTACGTACACACATAGATATGTAGAGTTTAAATTCCAAGTGAGTTTCAGTACAGGATATACGGCAGTATCTGGAGGCTAGCCTTAAAGTGAACTAGATATACATGAAGTAACAGGGTAGCTAACGGCCTCCATACTGGGGCTAGCTTTAGGCGTTTAACACAAGGCAAAGGAGTCGACGATGCTTTAATTATTTAGAGCTTGTTAAGGCTATTCACTATAACAAAGTCTAAACGAATATAGTCCTGCCTCCAATTTAATACGATGATATTACGTCAATTATAAAGCCATAGTAACCAATTCAATTAAATACAATAAAGAAACTTGGCAGTCATTGTTATTGTGATTTTAATTACTTATTCCGTGCACGCAATATTTGTTTATAATAAAACCGTCCACAAATTAATCACGGTGTTTGTTGAAACCGGTATTGTCATGTTGCTATTATTATAGCGATTATTCAATACCAAATAGCAATATAAAAAGCTTAGCATAAATATATTTGTGGTACAAAACATGGGTATCAATGTGACATTTATAATGTCAAGCATATACTTCCGTATTATTAGACAACACTGCTTATTTAGAATTATATTTAAGATTTATGGCATAAGTCTTTTAAAACACAGTCTAACAAAAAGAAGCCTAGAAACCTTGAAAATTGTGTTTATATTTTTAGATATTGAAATTAACCAACCACAAACAAAAAAAATAACAAATTTTAAAGAAAACCAGCTTCAAACCAGACGGCTTGGTAACATCTACTAGGAATAAACAGCACAGCCTCAGGTTCACTATATCTTATTGTAAAAGAAAGTAAAGTAGTTCCGAGACTAGAAATCATAAAGCATTAGAGATTGGAACGACTGGCTGTGGTTAAGTAAGAGACTGGAATATCTATTAAAACGTGCCTCTATGAACGAACTCAAGTTTCTTGGCAAATGTGTCGAAACATTTGAAGAACTACAAACTACAATGGTTTCAAATGTATGAATGTACTTGTAATACTGTCTTATTGCAAAGTCGATCGGTCCAATTGCTTTGGCATTGACGACTTTATTGTGTTAGTGTTTAGGTTGATGTATAAAGAAATATATATTCTAAATAAGAAGATGTCAATATCAAGATCAAAGCATAAGTGGAATTCGTATTTGCTTTTAATTTTTATGTGAATGAAATTGAACCCAACAGCTCGCAACAGCTCGAAGCCTAGCAGTTAATTAATTATTATGTATACATATTTTATTCAAGACAGGCCACAAAATAAGATCTCGTTTGAAAAAAATATAACTAAACATAAGTTTTTTTCAGTTAAGTAATTACATTATACAGGAAAGGTATACCATTATTATTTTACTAAATTGCTTTTGAACAAAGAATTAAAATCAGACTAAAAGCATAAATTAAGAAAAAAAAGCAATAAAACGAAGATAACTCACTTCAATCAAACGCAGCATAATTCATTTGTTTAAGGAAATGTGAAGGAAACATAACATTCATTAGCATTAGGAAGTTTAAGTAAAAACAGTTGTTAGATCAGGTTTATTGAGTTGAAACACTACTTATTGTGGTCCGCGGAAACCGGTTTAAGGCACAACCTGGAAAGTGGAGCCGAGAGTGCACCACGAGACAAAACATACATGTTCAGTACTATCTAGTGTTGTAGCGCTTCGTATACTCACCTCGATAAACTAGAATAGTGATGTATTGTTAATGACATTATAAACTCTTTACATACACATAAGCATACCTATTTCATCGTAAAGCAATGTTGTTGGTGATATACTTACATACTATTTTATACAGAAGGATGAAAATAACGACCCTAATAAATAGGAGTAAATATGAATGTGAATAGACAGGCTGACAATAAATTGATGGATGAAATTAGAAAAAATGAATTTATTATTATTATTTATTTATTATTATTTAAATACCTATTATAATAACATTAGCTTCAAGAAGTGTGATAATGTAATGAAAGCATCAGTGGTGTTACATAATAAGAATAATGAACCAATCTGTACCAGTGCCCACAAACACAAAAATGAGCTCTTAAAAGAAACATCTAATAAATAAAAGGAATCAAGTAACATTAATAAAGCTAGTAAAATACTCGTTACAATCGATTAGAGAACGTTTGCCGATAAACTTATACATGGTATTGATTGCTTTCAATCAAGATATTGATTGCATACATTGCGCCCCAGTTGCGAGATAGCGATGGAAGCGGTATGGATAAAAGGTTAATTGTAGAAATTAATTAGGAACTCTACGCTTGTTAGCTCGAAAAGGACTCCACAGTTTTAAGTTGTATAGTACTAGTACTACGAAAAAAAAACTAGTTTACATGTATGTGAACCACTCGATATTCGAGTGGTTCCTGTCCGAAACAAACGAAGGCGGATTGTTTATTTCCTTCAATTATAAGGCACTGTTTATTTGACTTTAACTATTAAACATCCATTAAACATCATGAATTAATTCAAATTATGTAGAATATCAAATGAGTTGGTATAATAATAGCAGTTCTGACAAAATGAGTTAAATAGTTTAGTGTTCATATTTCTGGATTTAATTCAACATCCTTAGGCAACCGTTTCTCATGGGAATTATGCACGAGGTATTTAATTTAGTAAACAATTGGATATTAATCGTGTCCTCATTGTGAAGGAAATCCTATTTCAAGAGAACTATTTTAATGTCAGTTAATATCAATGTGGGTTGTCAACAATCGAATATAAATGACTTGTTGTCTCGGTGTCTGTGTGTGTGTGTGTGTGTGTGTTCCACATCGTAACAAGGTCCGTGTAGGTCGCTCGCACACACCGCGGATGTAGGCCGATGCATCTCAGTACTTCGATGTATTTATTTATATCTCTACTTACGGTATTTATCATTGTTCTCTGTCAATCGGTTAATTATTCGACCGGTTCATAAAAACCAAGTGCAATTACTCGCTTTAACGATGTTCAACTAACTGTTCTCGCTAAAACCGAACGCTATAGATATATTGCTAGTCAATATTTATAGGCGTATGTTATTAATATTCTGTTTTTGTAAAATCCTTTTTAAATTTATATTTTGCGGCGCTGAATTTCAATTTACTTTTTATTCCAATTACGCACAATAGATTAACTATCGGTCAGTATGACAATCACTCTACAGTTTATTTTTAACATTGTTGCATCGAGTAACATACTTACATGTGTAAACAAATAGATAATGGGCTTGTGGAAAACAAGAAGAGGCAACAATGTGCATCGCCATCTAAGTTTGTCCAGACGAAGTTTGAACCAAGACTTGTGTATAGGGACATGCCCCCGGCAAGTTCAAAGTTGTCTAAATGTTACGTCAAGACGTCAAACGAAAATAAACAGCAGTAAACGAATCAATTAATTGGTATTATTTATGTTTGTCTCAATTTAAATTTCCGCTTAGTTTAGGACCGATGTGGTATATATTTATTTACACAAGAATGTCATGTAGGTTAAAGTAAATGACTTTATATTTCGTTATTTGATCCGAGAGTAAGAGCGATAAAACATTTAGGAGCCTACGTAGTTTTATTAGAAACGTGTCGCATATAAACGCTAGTTTTCACATTTATTGCTTTTTGTATTACATGTCGCAAGCGAAATCCTCTCGTACTCAAGTAGTAAACAATTCTGTCCTCCAAACGTGGTTTGTCGGTCAATATCACTAGCCATTGCGAAACCCCGACGCGTATGTAGTTGCGCGAAATGTGCCTCTTTGCCACATCCGTGAATAGGAAATACACATATTTATTTCTTAACACATTTAAATAATCTAAGGCAATAGAGTTGTTATCGTGTTAAATCATTAAATTTGAATTTAGTTTTTTGAAATCTAATCTCAATGTGGAACACTGAAATTATTCTAATAGGTTCGTTGCCAAACAGATTAATCATTTTGGATAAAGATTAAAGAAATACCCTGCACTATTTCTAGCGGCCGTCACTCCACGTGGCTTCTATTCCAAGATTCCACACTTCCTTGAATGTTGAGCTTACAAATAAATACTTGCACCTCGAGCGATGTTGGCGCCTTGCCAACATCCTAATGGCTCGGGCCTCGCGCCAAAGCCGCCAGAAAATCATTGGTATTGGAAACTAAACTTTGCGACTTGAAGTGGATTTACTTAATGTTCATATCGACAGTCTAACAATAACGTTTACAAGGTTAGAGGGCTCTTTTTGTTGCGCGAATGTAAAAGGCTTTTCAGCTTGTCGTTTCAAATTGTAATTCAATTTCTTTGATTGTATCACAATAGCGAGTGTTTGCGCTGGTGTGTTTGTGGCTCGAGTGAGCTCAAGATTGTGCGCTCGGCTCGTGACTGAGGCGATCCGAACGGCCAATTACGAGTCGACTTCGGACGATGCTCGGGCCAGAGGCAATCCAATTTCCGAGTGCATTGTCCGTCTGTCTTCACAAATCTCATGCCATCTCTTATGTTTAGTTGCAAGTCTCTATAATATTTATATGAGAAGATTTATAGTAAAGCTATTTATTATTAGGTATAGGGACAACACTAGCTACAAAATCGTTTCGGTACATTCAGAACAGGAAGTTCTTTTTCACTGTATGCAAGTATCCAATGTTACTAGTTTTTGTCGCTATGTTCCGTGTACTTAGTATATAACATATTTTACTGTGTGGATAACACTAATATGTAACACAGTTTCCAACTAAAATTGGTACACGTTTCAATAAGCAATTAAAAAGATTTCTATGAAGGACTTCATATGAAAAGTTATGCACCGACTATTTTGCACGAGGCAATAGTCTGGCCAGTGCAGTGAAGCAAGTTTGCGAAACACGAGTATGTATTGTATTGAACAAGATATAGATCATAACATAACGCAATGAGGTCTTATGTTACATTTACGTATTTCTGCGACTGCTTTACGCTACGAAAGCGAATTTACTTTAAGTTGAGTTTAAAAACAAGAGTTTTCAGGCAGTTTTTCTTGCCTACTATATTTAAAGACGTTTGAAAGTAGTAAATTTTACTAGAAGTAGAAAGTATTTGTTGATCACATAACGATAACTTACGATATGTTTATTTCCAAAGAGCAACAATTTCACATCAATGTATAAATTGTGGTAAACCAAAAGAATGTTTAAAGATCTTTATCAGAATACCTAATCCAAAACAAAATCTGTGTCCATGGATTACATAGCATGACTTAACGAAACTGGCTGGTTAGATGTGAAGACAAATGACACCTACTATGTATTCGATGAGTTTCGTCTGTCGCTGTGGCACGCTTCAAGTCGGCACGACATCGGTACGGCATCGGTACCGCATCGGTACGGCATCGGTACGGTGAAAGTGCTCGGTGTTGAATGTCTTACCTCCTATCCAAGGCGAGTAAGTTAACGCTTTGTCAACTGTAATTGAATTCACAGATGGAATTCGGAGTCTAGCGAAGTGAGCGTACTATATTCTTATGTATAAGCAAATGATTAAGTCGAAGCTTCATACATGTTCTGTTCAAGTTAAATTACCTAAAACGCGAAAGTTTTGACATTTGAAAGCACGTTACTCAATCATATAAGTAATTACGGAACGTGTTTCACGATATTCGGTAGTTATTTATTTGTTTGGTGAACTAATAAATTGCCAATTTGATGTTCACCTTTCAAATTTCAATCCTACAAAAGTTTTGGAGAACTAAACCACCAAAGTTTACCTAGTTGCTTTGTGATTTATTTCATAGCAAAATAATTGCTTTAGAAACTCATTTGTGTCAGTGCACGAACTCTTGCAATATGTACATTATGAGCAGAGCAGAGAATACTGGAACAGTTTCAAGCGATACAGCCGGGATGGAACTGACTTATTAAGACAACATCGACGTAGCTATACACTTATACAACCTTATTCGTCGGAACGAACATACTCGTAAAACACCACGTGGAATAATCGTCGTCTTAACTCGTCTTCGCCAAAATACTTTCAAATATAAGCGCCAGTCGCAAGTGCTACCTGACCTGTTTTGGGTTTCATCGTATGACAGTAACTGTTCCATATTCATACCATTTTTAGTTTTTAATAACTCATTATTATATAGGTACATAGGCAATGGTTTTATAATTGCTTTGTCTAGTAACGGATTAGCAAGCCTTGAAGATAATAATGTAACAATAAGGTAAATATAACAAGGTTGCTGATAAAACACGTTATCATTGACAGCCTGAAAAGTCGCCCTTGCAATAAAAACTGTAAACGTGACTAAGCTTCGTAATCTAATCCTTTGTGAGTAGTGACATCAATTCCATAAAGCTTTTACTATATATTGTAGTGGCATCGCATGCGTATCAAGTGTTTATTAGTTTTGCGCATTACGTCGATGTGTTTATGCCCACGTATTTAGATCTGAATAGTTTGGAACACGCACTGTTCGTATCATTGCACGACTAATTGGACTTGTGTCGTTGTACCGCCGCACGCAATACCAGCATTAACATGAAAATTGTCATAACACGGAACGTCGCTAATGTTTTGTAATTAAATGAATCGCCATAACAAACACTTATGTGTGTCTGTGCATATGCTTTTCTAATTACCTTTTTATTATCCAGTTTCTACGTTTCTCGACATTATGTGTTAACTGTTAAGTAATGGACATTTTATTATTGGCATTTAAATAAATTAGTAAGTTGCTGACACAATGAGATTAACATTAGGAAAATACAGTTGTTCCACTTTTGTGCAACATTATGATGAACAAAGCCATCAATTTGTTGCGCAAGAACTAACCGCCGACTGAATAGAGATAGGTAGAGCACACGTAACATTTTTGGTGTTATTTGGTCTCACTTTAAATAAGCGTTGCACAATAACACATTAAAAACTTTCGTGTGTTATCTAAGTGTGGTGACGGACAGCCGTATGATCGTGACATACATTCTTAACGTATAGCTAACAAAGGCGTAAACCGATTAGTAATATTTACTCATTTTGTAACAAAGCAAGTGTCTACATATAAACGTACCCACACTTCATTATTTAAAATTGCTGAAATTGTAACGAGTTACAGGCTGTTTCGACACTCAATACATATCGGGCAACGCTTGCAATTGACCTGATTGACACAAGATGTTTTACACGAGGCTATTGTTAACTAAAATTGCCTAAACAAGTTCGAGGACAAGTCCTACGTAGCATTCAAAGTGCTTTAATGAAGAGTATTGACTACCTCTGGTCTTGAAAAACTACCTTGTTACAAACAAAGGCTATAAGGTATAGTCTAAAGAAATTATTATTCACATAATGTACGATACTAAAAAGCCGTTTTATAGAGTATATCTTGAAATACTACTTGAAGAAAGTAAATTAAAACACAATTAAAATAGGTATTGAACTAGTTCTCTTTTTATATAATTAACTATTAACAAGCACTGATAAATAAGGATACATTTTGGATACATTCCTTTGTGCCGCGGGCGTTCAACAAGGAACAAACCTGGGCCCGCTAATGCTTAAGCTTATAAATCGATACAATAGATTTTGGTAATTGCCTTAGGCCTTACGATAAAGGAATCCGGCCAAATGCTATGTTCAAAATTTGATTTCGAATACCAAAATATTACGCGTAAACCGTACCCAATCATAAACAGGATTTCTCTACCGTCTGAATAACGATACAAAAGGTAAGAATAAGGAAAACGCTTGACTTTTATTCATAGCTTGTCATATTTTCGTTGTAGTGTGCACGATGCGGATAAAATATAGACAGTTACTTCGACACAGCCATTAATGTAAAAGCGACGAAAATTCTCGTTCTGCAATATCTTTCACATTCATTCTTTAAGGTCATTATTAAAATTATCATCGTTCGTTTGTAATGATGGTCAGTCCGCTTCACGTATTGTAAGCTCGCTTCTAATGTTCGTGAACTTTAACCTTTGGTTTAACGACTCCAAATGAAGGCACCGCGTTGCTTTTCTCTTAATTGATTGATTCGTGTTATTGTGCTCTAAGAGTACCAGAATTATGATGGATGAGTCAGATTTTCTTCGATAAGAATTTCAATACTGCTTTGTTATGTTTTGAAATGTACACCTACATGATTTTGAAATGTAAGAAATAAGACACGACACACGTTAAGTCTCGTTCACACTGTGACACTTTCTTTATCTAAAAAGTGTTACTGTGTTACTATAAAGGGCCTACACTCGAGTTCGCACACATACAAAGTTAACTGTGTGTGAGGTATCACCATAGAGTTGACACACATTACATTGCTTAAAACACAAATGAGGTTAACAATGCTAGGGTCAGATAATCCTAAACGAGCATGTATGAAGAATGTGATAAGATCGAATGTAGCGTTACCGGTATGTCTGGCTCGTGGCAAGTGAGAATCCGTGCTTTCTGACAAGCGCTTTGAGGAAACAACCATGACTTTGCATGTACCGAGGGTACCATTTACCGAGTTAAAAGAGATGGCTGTGCTAGAGATTAAACCTTGTAGTTTGGTAAAACGTTGTGTCAAATTAATAACTAAAAGTTTAATTTCGCCTTTAAGTATTTTCTATTTTGTTAAGTATTAAAACGTAAAAGGCACAAGGCGTAATGATTCATTAGGCCAAACACACTTTCTAATGTACACACTGATAATGACTAATTTTAAAGCTATCCTCGTATTTGTTAATTCCTAATCAGGCATTTACATAAAACGATAGGTAAGTAAATATTGCGACAACTATTGTCGGTTGATTACTAAAACCTTATTAGGTAACTAGGTTTAGATATGTATTAAAACCTCATTACTTTATGAGATAGCACGGTTTTAGTTAACTTTACTTACTTTAAAGAAAACTTTCACTACTTTATCTGCAAGACCAGTTTCTTTTAATTATTCGCAAAAATATAAAATGAATAAGAAAGCGACGATTGGAATTCGTATGCAAATGGTGCCAAACATTTTGGACAATGTGGCTTTCCTTACAAAGTGAATTTCCCATGTAAATTGCAAATTACTATTTCTGTAGTGCAGACTGCGACTATGCTAAATATAAGCATGTGCAAGGAATGGGTTGCTGATAAACAAAAGCACATCGAGCGGCGTTATAAAACCGTTCTCTCTCTAGGTATGCCAGAATCTATCGACAAAGCGTTTGGCATTATACATATGTACGTTACGTTGTTACATTATACTGCAATTATTGTGAATAACACCAGCAACCGAATGTAAGGTCACAATTAAACTTTTAGTAGCTATGCGTAAAGAAAATGCTTCCGAATTCGTGCGTATCTTAGATTCTATTTTGATCACTACAGTCAAATAGTTCGACACTGACACGGATCCTGTTTAGCTGACATTTGGCTAACGACCTCGGTGCAACTGACCCACACACTTGCACTTTACATTCTAACTCATATTTACATCATAACTCTTATGAACTCCATAATAAAGTCTAAAATCATATGTCACTAAATCCGTAGTAGACCGCACCTTGTACCGAAAGCCACTAATCGTGCAATTTGTCTCTATGATGAAATCAGGTGCCTAGTCTTACTTGATTGTTAATAGGCGTTAATGATGTGTGTAACAAGAGCTTGTTAAAACAACTTAGTCGGAAATTTCTATTTCCTTCAAGGAATTTGCTACCTGGTTTCAGCAAAATGGTCAAATAAAAAGATAAAGATAAATAAAAATAAATAATAATCTTATATATAAAATTCTCGTGTCACAATGTTAGTTACCATACTCCTCCGAAACGGCTAGACCGATTTTTATGAAATTTTATATGCATATTCAGTAGGTCTGAGGATCGGCTACTATCTATTTTTCATACCCCTAAGTGGTAGAAGGTAGGTAGTAGGCAGGTAGGTAGTAGGCAGGTGCTAGGTAGAAAAAATTGCATTGCAACGCATGCCGGGTACAGCTAGTAATAAATATAAAGATCGGTAGTTTTATTGCTTTCTCACTTCTACAAGTGAAATTTTTAGTTTTAGCTAAGGGTTTTCTGGTTAGAAAATATTGTGAACGAAAATAGTTCCCCGGACACGGTTTGTAAGTCTTATATCCGTAGACACAGCAACCATTTTCGCCACAAATAAATTGTACTATGGTGATTGTAATCCACATACTTATTTTGTTATTAAAATACTTATTCTGAAAATAAATGTGTAGGGAATGAGGTCATTATGAATAAATTGTTATTAATGTAACTAGGTAAACTATACTATTCTTTGTGTAAACAAAATATATATGTTTGGTATAGTACACTTATACATAAGTTATTTCAAATGTATTTGGAAGTGTAGGCTGTAGGTAATGTATGCTTATAATAAGCAAATGCATCGTAATATGATATTTGTATGCGCGTTCGATAATGATATGAGTATGTTCCCTTTGATGTTTGTTTGAATCAAATAAATAGCGTCGGTATTGGAATACTAAGCATCCACTTACATTACAACACTCAAAACAACAGCTTAATACGAAACATTGCAAACATTAATACAAACATACGGTTTACAAATAAAGTAAGCGTAGTATATCAAAACGTTAAATAAAAAGAATATCTAGGTAAACTCCGCTATGAAGGCAACGCAAATAAATCGTAAACGGAAAAATAGTGGAGAGCCGAGAGGTTCATAAAGCGAGACGTATCAAAAGACATTATTCAGTATCGAATCACATCGATTCGAGAACGGTTTTAAAAACGGAATAAAACATGGCGGGCGCCTCGAGATTTCTATAGAGTTGTGACTTTGTTACCGTTGTAAAGCCGCTGCTGGAGATTTTATAATATTTCAAATACATTTGAAAATATTGTATTGATTTATGGATAAACGTACATACCTGCCTACTAGGTACTATACGTACCTATATATTTTTAAATCAATGTTAAGTTAACATAGGCTATATCTTTTAGGATATTAGTGTCAGAAATTAAGCAAAAGGGAATGCGATAAAAAAGATTCCGCCAAGTTTATAATAATCCGCAAAAGTTTAGAAAAAACACATTCTGCAAAGTTGGTATCGTAACTTTAATTCCCTGGTCGAATTACTTCTTGTTTTTTTTTATTTATGCAATTTTAGTCTCCAGTCTTTTTTCAAACTTCGAAATAAGAACACGTATTTTTTTTAATTAACTTTATGTCATACGCACGAGTATCTATTGTTCGGTATAGAATGTGAAGTAGGAGTCTATCATTTTGTCGTGGGAATGTGTGCTATGATTACGGAGTATTGACGACCCGTCGGGACTCGGCCCGCTATCCCATCAACGTTGTTTTGAACCCTCCCAAATATGAAATGAGCTTTGCTGCGACTGTCATCGTTGTTATGCATTCGCAATTACCGTCCATTGTTAGCTTAATGGTTGTTTTAATCGAGTCGCACTTTCGTAACACTATCTTCTATCAGACTAAACTTATTATTATTACTTAATGGTCTTATAAAACAAGAAAGACTTTTGATTGATAAGGGTTGTTGGGATTCTTAGATATTTTTCCTTGTCAGTTGTCAATCACATCGTATTATTATTTCCGGGAAATGTTGTTTTATTTTTGCTGTATTTTATGTAATCGTCTAATAATATACCACCGTTCTTGTTACACAAACCCTCCTTGGATCATGCTTTGTTATTGTAAAATAATTTTGATTTGGTATCCAACATACAGTTACAAATAATTGGTACCTATTCCCGATCATTAGCTTAATTAATAAAATAATGCTGGTAATTAATCCATTATTTTGTTTTCCTTGTATGATGAACTTAATAATTTAGTACAAAACAGGAAAATTTTGTACTTATTCTCTGGTAGCAACTTTTTGTTCTGGGAAAAAATGTCCGTCGTGTCATTATAATGGACAAAATGTGTTCAAACAATATAAGTGTTATCCTACAATTTTTGTGGGAAAGTATACTTTTATTTACTCGTATATTAGTAATGGTTTTATATCCTGCTGTGCACCGAATGCTGCCCTACCTAGCTACAATAATGCGTGCGTCTATAAATTTATGGCCATATTAATTGCGGGGATCCCTGAACTATAGACTATGTCCCGGTTTTGAATTGCTTCCATTGTTTCCAAACAATTACTTTAATAATAAGGGCTGTTGATGAAGGGTTCGATATTGGATCTGAGAAACTAATACAAAGTTACAACAGTGTTGCTTTGTTTGCACGATACTGCATTTGTTTTAATTGAAAATTAAACCATTCCCGTATTAGTATACTGTTGTTACTGAGCAGGATATTACTTATTTTTCCTTAAAGTTTGCTGCTTGTTATAATAATGATGTAGTTTTGTTTGGTCTTGCAACTAGTTACTTGTTTATTATTCTTATTACTTATATAATAATATGAGTTTTGGATGTATGACATCATCAAGAGACAGATTGCATTCTAAAGGGACCTATACACAACTATGGTAGTAAATAGATTGGAAATTAAATATTTTTACAATGCAATATATTTATTAAGACCAAGTAATCGTGTCCTTAAGATAGTAATCTACCTCGAATCAGCTTAATGCTACTGATGTTTTAGGTGCAAATAATCCCGAGGCCGTATGTAATAACCGTGTACCCTAGGGAAGTAAGCCGCATGTAATTTATCCCACGACTATGTGGGCGCCATAAGCTAGGGTGCTTTTGGAGGTCACTGTCCATTGTTATACGAACCCCAAACATACATTTTCTACTTTATTATTGTAAAGAAAATGTCCGCCAAAATATCTCTGTTACAAAATGGAAAATGCATAAACGAGCATCTATGCCTTAGACGTAAAAAGCTATTAAAAAAGTCTTTGGACCCAAATATTTGAATAAAGTCTGACTTTGTTGGTCATTAGAATAACTAAACACCCATAAAAAAAGTAAACCTAACTTAACCGATATTTCGTTTAAATTTTCATATTAATTAATTCGTAATACCAAGCGATGCCCGTTTTCACCTAAATAAATTGTCAACGTTAACCCGGAACATATTTGGCGCGACACAGAAAACTCTGAAATCTGTTTTACATGTAGGAGTTTGGTTATTGCTGGTGACACGAGTTCGGTCTTAATAAATAATGTCGGCCCGCCCAGCGGTCGAGGTCGAGAGAACGACTATATTTTACCCACATGTATACTTTTATACTTTGACTCGGTTTATTTGTGTTTGAATTGAATGAAATTAGCTACATTATTGGTGCTACTTTGAACTCGTTTTCGTAGGTTATAAGAACTATTTTGCATCTTATATTTGAATTTAGTTGGTAAATACAGAATACTTACATTTATCGATTAGTAGGTACTTGGGTCCATTAAAAGGCCAAGTTAACAGACATTGGCGATTGAATTCATTTCCTGCTTGCATACAGGTAATTAAACGACGACCACTTGCATCTACATAATTAGTATCTATTTTAGTATCGTTTTTGCATAAACTAAGAATCAATTAGCGATTATTTTTATTAACATCAGGCTAAGCTTTATTGATCGTTCATGTAAGATCTATCTTCTTAAAAAAAAAAAACATGAGCTGTATTATTTTAAGTAATATTATTTGAATTATTTAATCATACTAAATACTACTATTGAATTGAAGTCCTGGCGTATTTTAACTATTTTTTTTAATACGTTCTATAGTAATACAATTGTACTTAACCAAATAGTTTCAAAACTACATTGTAAAGCGGTCGCAGGTGTGGAAACCAGTTTACGATATTTGGTTTGTACCCAAACATCCCCGTACCATGTATCGGGGTTCTGTATCAATGGGCCCTAATGACGTGGACACAGCCCTTTGTAACATCTCCCCCGCTCGCGTCCCCCTCAACCAATTTAGATTCAATGAACGAATTAGGAACCCCCCCCTTAATTCACACCTCGGCAGAATCGCTTCAATTTTGCAGATTTTTTGGAGACAAAAGACTGTGATGAAATTTTCTTCTCTTTGATTCGGTTAAACGGATCTCATATAGATTTATCTTTAAATTTATAGTGTTATGAGTAATATTGTTAGCATTATTTCAATAGCTATGAATTCGAATCTCTGCACAACAGTATTATTTATACGTATCGGTTTTAAGTTTTTATCAGATGGCGTTTGTACGTGTAGAAATTGTATGATGATGATATTATATATTGAAACTGCACACCGCTAAACTGGCTAACGTGAATACTATTTACTAAAACAAAGGAAGTTTATAAAGGTAATATAAGGTATTATTTATTCATTTCCATTTTGTATTCAGTAAAGTATAACGAGGAGCTTTGGCTTTTCTAGGAATATAAGTAGCAGACCGTTTTAATGTAAAAAATAATAAAGCGCATTTAGTTTAAAAAAACGGAACCGAAAATTATCTACCTCTTTCGTAGCTAAATGGCCAAAGGCAGGTAAATCACTTAAATGTAAAAAAAAAGACTTCAATAAAAAAAAAATACTAGAACGATTTTTATGTAAATTTTCCTTACGATGAAAAAATTACTTTTGAAATCGATCTTCAATTGCAGTAAATAACGAGTAATATACGGACAAAAAAAATGTCAATTTGATAACCTCCTCTTTTTGAAATAGGTTAAAGATACTTGACAGCATCGAATTTCAAGTGTCCAGTTGGCTTAGATTCTAGCCACTCTACTATAATATCAGTGAATGTCGATGTTATAGTGGTGTTCTCTCAAGCGGCGAACCGTTTATCTGTTTCGGCTGTTACTAAGTGTTGCTATAGCGGTTTTTACTGCGAACTGTCAACTAGTTGCGCATCATGCGTGAAAGATAAACCCAGTTGGAGATATAACGATTTTTAAACAACTTGGTATGTGTGACACATGTATTTATGTCATTATGCATCTGTACGTTCTTAATTACATAGGCATAGCGATCAAATCTGTTTATCAATAAACTGCTGTATTGATTAAATTCATTACGGTAAAAACTGTAGGTTTTATCATGAAAAGCTGGCAGCTATTTAAAAACATTCAAATTCAAAATATTTTGTTTGTTAATTCACTTATTATTTCTATAGATCCTGACCATCAAATTTTAAAACCTCATTTGTGTTATGGAATGTCATCAATAATCTGGTTAATTAATGTAACTATATTAATTTATTATAATTATTATGTAATTTTCTATTCGATGGCCGAGTGCATGTTTATACTAGTTTCATAATGAATAATTTATATTCAATTTAATATCAAGGTGACAATATATTAATATCAATTGAAGGATTAGCAGTAGATAAGCTTGTATATATCCCGGTATTATAGAGAATTAAAGAAGTCGTGCCAATTAAAAACTATGATTTACTGATCATTATTGATAATAGATTTTCTGAAGACTTTTTTTTACCTAACTAATATAGCACAATTAGCTTTTAAGAAGTTTAATCAATTTTTTATATATTTTTTTTATGAATAAGGTCTTATCTAGGATAGATACAATACGTGTCGCTTATTTATATATATTTTGTGAATATTATATATTGTTACATTACATCGACAAACTTACTAGGTACTTATTTGTTTTTATACAATTTCATTTCAACCATGAAATTTAGTTTATCGTTTTTAAAACATTCCGTTTAATAAAATATATTGTGACAACATTTATTAAATACCAACTTTATAACCCACAAAAACTACAAGAGAAAACTATGAAATAGTTGCAAAACATTGTTACGAATAACCGAACCTAATATTGTCAATAGAAACTCAAGGACAATGTTAACACTTAAAAAGGCCAGAAGGTCTAATGTATCAAAAGGGGACAAGTTTAAGTCGTATTCCATTTCTTCAAATAAGGTCCAATAGGCCACGGCTATTATTCCATGTCGGATGTGTTCAAATCTCGTTACGACCTGAATCCCGGGGTTATCCGGAACAGGAAATAAGTTACAGTTTATTTACCCATCGAACGTATAATCTTTGTACGGAACAATATTTATTTGTTACAAAAAGGATAGCCCTTTATGTACAAATATTTAGCAAAGAAAACGAACAAAAATCTTGTCCTTGATGTTCAGATGTCTCTGTTTAGGAATGACAAGGAGGTAAAACACCCTGGCTATCGTATATTTTACAGATATAAAAACGAAGATCATTGTACAATATTGAGATTTCCAAATAGTGCTAATTAATTAAACACATAAGTTTTGAAAATGTCAGTGAACGCATGAAATGACCTCGCTAGTCACTAATAAATTAAATCACATTGGCACGTGAAATTACAGTGGGACTTAACATATTTATTAATTTAGGACAATGGATAATAACAGTGAAACGCATGTATAAATAGAAATAAAGAGAAAATATGCACAAAAAAGTATAAGGATTAGGATGTTAGATAGATACCGTAGAATTCGGTAAACATCGGAGTCACGTGGTGCGCGCGTCGACCGACCGGTAGAAAGTAGCTTACCTCCTGTGCCACTCTTCATTCAACCACATTGAACAGGTTACAACTCGTTAAACGCACACAGACACACCACTTGCAGCTTCTAAAGCAAACGACACGAGCGCTTACACTCACACAAACACATTTCGTGTATGTATTCCGTTGCGGGAGCGCAGGTCAACTTGGCATATCTTTTTTTCGGAACTGGTTTCTGGAGCGATAAAAGGATGACTCAGGGTTATCAGGTAGGGATTTCTTTTACTGTAATGATTCCATTATGAACGTATACAACTGTGTAATGTGTTACATCACATTTCTTTCTTTGAATATGGGAATAATAAACCTGAAATGAGTACAAGTGCCGTATGGGAATTTTAGGATAGATACGAACACAGCAAAAGGGTTTAATTTCTAAATTTAATTGGAGTGATATTTTAACTCGTTACTTTTCTACGTCTGTAGGGAATGAGAGACTAATTGGGTTCAATTTAAATAAATTCATGTGACTTAAAACAATGGAGGTAACTTTCAACAATGTTTCAACTGTAACGAAAACGGCATGTAGGGTGAAACTTTTGGATAATGGTGTAGACGTATTGGTGACTTTTTTGCTTCGTCTTATTTATCTTTGAAGTAATAATATTCTGTCCATACAGTATCATTGTGAGTGAGCAGTGATTTATTGTATGCTCGCACGTGTGGTTTGGTAGGAACATTCATGACGAGGGATGTCTCTACCTGCTATAGAAATGAACCCTGCCTATGAATGTTAAATGTATTGATAACTTTTATTCAACAGAACATCTATTCATGTGTCGCCGGACCTTCTTATGCTTGGTTAGTTGGTTCAGAAAACGTATTCGAAATTAGACTATTTATGCAAATCATTCAGGCGGAACTGGGTGAATATGAGGTTGTAAGGAAGTTCCAAGACACCGATATTGTTTGAGATACAAATTAATTTCCTTTTCCAACTTCTATTGTGGATTAAATTAATTTTGCTATACAATTCAGTGACTTTGTGAACGTAACAGAAAGAGTCGGTATAAATTTAATCGAAAACTGTACTAAATCAAATTTGATTTGGGGTTATCATTTCCATTCGATTGAACGTTCAATTGAAGATAAAGCACCCTCGAAGTTAGCTAAACTGCTTAAATCTCGATTACGTTAAAGTTTAGGGCAATGTCAATAGCTGCTTGGATTAACAAAACACTTTGGGAATCAGATTTGTATCAGTTTGGCGATTTGCGTTGTGCTATCCCCACCTAGTTGTTTATCTTACAATAGCCTCTACCTGCGGCCGGTTGTTGTAACAATGCGTAAGTAGGTACTCTCTGATGCATAATGGACACTTTCGGTCCCCATAGTTTATTGTGACCGGCTTCTCACTTGACAAGTTTTACGGATCTTTCAAGGTTACCTCGGACAAAACAAAATTCTAAATGTGACGCACAGGCATCCGCAATGGTCATTGATTATTCAATTCCTTTTGTCAGACTATTGAAAGTCCCATTTTCTTTAAACAAAAGTTAATGTTTGACTTCACTGAGATTGTGAATTGTTGAGAGGTTAGATAAAATCCTTGACCCTAATATTAGTTTTATCAAAAAACCTGTTCCTCCAGGACGCCTTTCTTTCTGATTGCAACATGTTGATGTGTGAGCATGCTGCCTCTCTCGCACGCTTACAAAACTGGGTCCTGAAATGAGACGAAATAATGTGGGCCTACGCACGCGAGTATCGTGGGAAACCAATGGAAACAAGGTGTCTGTCCTTCCTTTCATTTTATGGCTCATATGATTGGCTTTTGTTCTCGATCCGATGCGTATTTGTTTTTATTTCCGAACCATTTTGTGACAAATTAAAATACCCTTTTCATTATTTCAACAAACGCTTTAAGCCATGATATAACGTGAATCATGTTATGTAAATAGTTTTTCTCAGCGATTTCGTAATACTGTCGGCGAATAACTAGGAGCAAGTCTGTGGAACGATCACGCCTCGGTAACCATGGATACCATTCAACACCGAATAACGAGTACCTATGGTCTTTCTTGCTTTACCATATTTCTTATGCGTAGCCTTAAAAAAAAAGTAATTTTAGGAACCCACTCTTTCGGGCTTATGGTCAAACGTCAGTTTTTAACAAAAACACTCGATGGTCTAAGTAATATCATTTCGTTATATTACAGATTTGGCTTGGTCGAATCATCAAATGGTTCACTAGTAATACATAGAGATGAACGAATACTTCAGCCTATATCAGCCCATTGAAAAGAGACAGATTCACAATCATCAACATTCTGACCACGTAGTAAATAGTCGATACGCTCACGTAAACAATTGAATCAGAGCGCATACATTGAGAAGTTACTATAGATGTTAAGTGAATGCGCGAGCGCAGACTGCAGCGAGTCTTTAAACCGGTACCGGTGAGGTCGACGCTCGGCCACCAGATGTCTCTGTTGGACCACACCGGGTCTAGTGCTTGAGTCATAACACCGTGCTAATTGATGCTTCCTTACCCTTACAGGTTCAACACAAGGAACATTTGTATCGATTGTTAAAACATTTACTGTAGTTGGTGAAGACGATTCAAGAATTGAATCGTTGTAATTGGATTGGGTCTAGTTCGCTCGATAGCGCGTCAAACCTGCGGCTACAAATAATTAGAAAAAGAAATACTTCTCAAGACTCTAACTAAATCTGATGGATTGATTAAACTTACCCCGTAGACAAGTTATGATGATTTTGCAAAAGATTAAGTGCATTTTGCTTAGTCAGATTTCGAGACTGAATATTCGTCTTAAAAAAAGTGCATCTGATGTAGAACATAGAATATTAAATAGCTTTAGTAATGAAGGAACTAAGTACCTACGTTAATTAAGAAACCAATTTCAAGATATTATTATGAAAACTACTCCGCCACTGCTCGACTTCTCGCGTTTTATTTTATAGCTCTGGATATTACGTTTTTCAATTTCCATAATTTCAGTAAATGGAAATTGTTAAGAGATGAGGTTTTTTGGAGTTATTAAACTTCTAACGTTCTTCTAGAAAATGTATTGCCTGTTCCGGGTTTATTATGTGCATCGATCCGTCAAGTGTCGGTGCGAGTTTAGTTGGCGACCACCAAACTGTCCTCCGCCCGCATCTACACTGTCAATGAACCCTTTGTTTTTTCTTCTCCAGTAAGCCAGTTTGCCAACTTATATACGTTTACTTTTTACGTCAATTTCGGCTTCAGTTATCGTACTGACAAACATGTCTTCGAATATTAAAGAACCTTCATTGTTCGGTTTAACAAACCTTATTTTAAATTAAGTAACAGCGCCATCAGCAAATCGTTTCACGACACGAACCAACTTCGATTTGCTTGAAAACCGTGGGAAAGTCGAAAAGAATGCCAACTGAAGATACCGCTCGGCTAAAATCGAGAGCATTCAATCACGAACAAATAAAAATCGATAAACACACCCGAAATTTTCATAATTTGTCTGCTCGTTATGAGTTCGTGAAACTCTACTGCAGTTTTTTAGTTTCTCGAGTTTATTTGAAACTGGTCCCTAAATGAAGAGAAGGTTGGTTGGAAGGTGAACGTGATTTGAATAATTTTGATGGAGTTCGCTTAATAAATAATTTTTATTGTGCTGTAAATGAAAAATGTTAATGTTAGAAAATCTTTCGTTACGAAGTTAATAAACAATGTATTTATTATTGCTATTTGTAAGTAAATGTAATAACGCATTACACACGTAAATACTACAATGAATATATTTAATGTGTCTGAATTTCGCAGTTTGTAATAGCGCCATTAACTTTAATATTTAACTTATCTTGACACTGTAATAATGAACGTGTTATCAAATTTATAATGAACCATTTATTTGTTTCAGGTATGTGATAATGAAAACAAGTGTTTATCGCTTGGTAAGTTAATTAAGGACATGTAACTGGTTTTTAATATTACGTGGGTGAATTATACATATAAATATAATTAAGTATAAGAAACATAGTGTATTTAGTAAATGGGTCGGGGACGATCCCCTTCAACAGCTTATTTCAAAGAGTTATTGAATAAAAGAGTTTAATAGCATAGCGGCAATAAGTTTTATCGGCTAGTAACAATGGTTGTTGTCGTTAGCATAGTTTTCTCTGCGAGCGTGTCGAAGGCCGGTAAAAGGTCATAATGTGGCGCACTGACTTAGTTTGCAGCACAAAGGCCATTGCCATCACTTTTGTGAGCTTTTAAAAATCGAACGGCCCAAATAATTTTACTACAGGCAATTTTTATATTGAAACTCTATTGTCAAAACATTATGAGCAGGATTTAACGAGCCGTACTCTATTTGTGAAATATGTTACATCAAAGCTTTTTATGGTGCAATATAAAGCTTATAAAATCCATCAGGCTTGTGTGCTGCATAGAGATAAGTAAAGTGTACAAAGTGTATTTTATTCAATATTTTTTTATTTTCAGTAAATGCTACTGACCAATATTTTTTAAACCTCAGTTAGTAATGGGTGTTCCATAAATTATCTAACCAATGTACCGTAATCAAAACTACATTTAATTTTAACTAAAATAGACTAGACAAAGTGTGTTGAAACATAAATAAAACAAACGACAGTCAACCTGGCTGAAAAAGAAAAAAGTATAATACTCCGACAACTACTGAACTATTTCGGTAAAAACAAAAGAAGGTTGAAAAGTTTTCAAATAAAACGAACGTTCTTAGCAAGTATCCTTTAGCCGGATTATACTGCGCTCGTAATGTTATTTTGGGCCTTTAAATACTTTCAGCTGTCCTACTGTCATTTCGAAAACTATTTTTCACTTCTATACTTTAAATCCGTGTAAAGCTTCTATAAGGATTAGCGTTTAAGCTGCGGAAAAGTTTTTAAAACTAGTGTCTATATTCTAGGTGTGTAGTATTTAGAACTTCTAAGGAAAGAGTTTTTGATTAAGGTACCTATATGTATAGACAAAAAATTGGGCTTAGCCTATTTCTCCTTTACTTAAGAAAATTCAATGTATTTTTCGTGTTTAATTTCACTTGAATTAGATCTTTTAATTCATTCTAACTAAGAATTTAATTTATTATCAGTTCTCGGAATCTAAATTTAATTGGGTTCTGTAAACTGTTATTGAATAACAACTCGCGGAAATACTTATTACGCGACAATAATTATTCCCAGTAAATGTCAATAGGCTCGGCTTTACATGCTTCCATGATCTTCGCTTTATCCGTTACTGGAAACCACACACGATACTTTACTTGAAACTGCATTGCCTGTATTGTATTACATACAAGGAAACGAAGCGAATTGAATTTGCTTCGATGTAACGTCTATTGCAGCAGATTACCATACTCGCGTGTTGGACAGACGTTTATCATTTCACTACAATTTGTTTAAATCAAGATGCAAATGATGCTTACGTTCACCGTGCAAATTTGACGTTAAGCAATGTTGGTTACAGCTAATATTCTCTTGCATTTGATTTCTGACCTTTGCGCCTTGAAAAACACGAAACTGTCAATCATGTTTATAACACAAAAAATAACAAAGAGATGAATTATAGTAATTTGAAACCATGTATCTTATCTCGACGTATATTTTTTTTAAAGACGGATATTATGTTACCAATGTGTGTAGAAAATTAATAATTTATGTTAGTATTTCCACGTGGCGCATCCCAGTAAAATGTAGTAATTCATATTGTACAAAACAAAGGGAGGTCTGAGCTCCGTGTTACGTAAGCGCTTGGCAATGGTAGTGATCACAACAAGAAGAAAGCATAAAGCGGTTGCGATGAGATGTTCCAGACAAGCGAAGTCACGTACTACTTTCCAGTCTTCAAAGAATGAATAATAAATGACAAAATATACTCGCATTTCTACTTCAAATGTGTACCGTCAGCAAATGCGTTTTGCTGACTGTAATGTGACGTCACGAGCGCAAATCGCTTGGAAATGCAAGCTCTTGTTAACGCCTTTGCAATGGTACTATCGACACACTTTTGTTTTGTTATCAGACTGTGACTGTCAGTGCGTGAGATAACGATCTCCGAATGTTTTTGTAGAAATATTTGGGCAATAAACTGAAAATGGCCACTCTAATGGCTCCTTGTTTCTGTATTGTTTTTAGTCATAATCTCACAATCGAACAAAAACATAAGAACCGCTACCTACTTGCTTATACACAACCGTTTAACATGCTATTCCGTTTCGTGAAACTATGTAAATTGCGAACTAAACGCAACTTAATTTGTCAATTTTAACCGTCAAACTTTTTTCCCTATTATCGACGATCAGTTTCCAAGGATGGCACAAAAAGCTTCCAACATATGCGTCATTAAAGTAATCCGGACCCACGTTAAGGATTTGAAATGGGTGCCCTGCGGGAGGCGGGCCCAATTACTAGTCCGTGTACCTACCTGCGCCCTAATACAGCGAGGATCCTACAAATCGGGTAGTGTTTAACAATAAAAGGTTCAGTCTTATATCAACGAATAAAACAAAATTCTGTATGTCTTGTAGGTGAACGTTATTTATGTAAACAAAAACTACGATATCTAATACGGCAATACTCTAACCCGTATAATCAGTATACAAGATTTAATTATCTCCTGCATAAAGGCCGTATAATAATGTCGGATGGAAAGGTATTAGACTACCTACGTTCGCCCTCGTCCTAGAGGATTTGTAGCAAAACAAGAGGATGAATAATTAGCAGTGCTCAGCTTTGTCTACCATTATTAGTCTAAATATCCACGGACGGAATAACCGCAAACCCACGGCCATATCTCTTACGCCTGCTCCCTTGTATTCCGTGTACGTGAACTCGTTAAAAAGTATATTTGATACAACAATTCTTGAGTTTCTTAGCTCCAAGTAAAATGCTAAATATTCTTATCTATCCAAAAGCGTCTTATAAATAACATCGACAAAGATGTTGAATATTTTACGCGCCGACGTGAACGTTGAAGGCTTGAGCGCACGAAACGTTTGCGTGAAGGCGTCAGTAAATCCCGGGGGATCCAATTTACCCCGTCGACTTGTAAACGTTACGCCTACCGCGCTAAGCCCGCACACCACACGTTTTATACCTCCCAAATTTCACTCAACTTTGTGTTCGATAAAGAAAAGTTATAAGAAAAAGATTTAACACGAGACAGTAAGCATTTCTTCTCATCGCAGCATTATGGAGATCCGATTTCAAGTTTTATTTTGTTTGATGTTCAATACAATTCTTTCGTGCTGCATGTTTTGATATTTACTTTACGTCAATTGTTTGATGTGTGCCATTCTTTGAACAGTTGAATTTATGTAAACATGGATACATGGTTTCAAAATCTTCAGCTGTTTAAATAACATCGGAAGCGACCTTCATTGTAGCCACTGCATCAAATTACTATGTTGATGATTGAAATCTGAGCGTACTTGTTGAGTAACCGACAATTTTATTGTTTGATCGTTCCACAGATATCAATTTATTGTGGTTATGTATACCTACGTACCTACGTGATTACCTATAAAAAATACTACGAACTTTTTGCTGGTTAAATTTGAAGTTAGGTGGATTAATCTGTCTCCTTGATCTATAAAGTAGCATACACGTAGAGCGTAGAGGAAAAACAGCGATTGCTTTATTTGATCTGGGTCAACGCGGAATACCTTCAAGCGTAGTTAAGCTCTTCATTATAATTATTATACAGTGATTTAGAACGAGTTGTGACTTACAGAATGTTAAATAGATAATCGAAATCGCGCTCGTAATTATAGAGTACGGGCACAATATTTTCTTTGATTTTTTTATTTATTTGAAGTTGTGATATATGAATTATAAGATAACAATAAATCGGCGTGAGACTAAGGTACTCATGAAAATAAAAAGTCATGATGATGAGTATAATATTGTAAATTACCAAATGTAAAATCTTGGTCAGTCTGTGACTATTCGGATTTCTCTTCGTAAAAGAAAACTTTACAAGTTTCCAAAACATTTTCATTAGTCGTAAAGCAAGTGTGCAACGTGTTCTTTTTGTGTTGACACGACCATTTTATTGCTATTTAATTATTTCGATGACCTAAAAGAAGTTATAAGGATGTATTCATTAGCGTGAAACATAAATAAAACATAAATTTTATAGCATGTTTTCTTAGGGCTGTCATTATTTTTACTGTACAATGATTGCGTGCTTTGTGTGATTTCCTAGCCTTTTATTTAAGAAAAACTTTTTAATTATGAAATATACAATTTTTTTCCAAGCTGTCAAGCTCGATTGTTTATAACACGTTCGTGTGTTTTTTAAATTTTGGAGCATAGCAGTTTCTTTGTTATTTGTAGTTGCCTAGAATAATTAAAAAAAAACTGATGGGGCTGGGCCCCATCCTACGTTTTCCATATAACACATAATAGGCAGCTCTGTTCATTGTTGACGTAACGTAATTCGCTGTTTGTTCAACTAATCTATTTATAATATACTGTACTAAAATACGAGCTGTCTGTTTATCATTAGTTCGGAAAACCGAACACATCTATCTCGTTAGAATAAACTAATTTAGGTCTAGAATTTACGTTCGTATCTATTATAAACGCATGCTCTGTGTTAAGAGAAAATATATATATCTCTTTTAATATACAAAAGCTAGAGGTTGTAACTCCTGTTAATAAATTAAAGCCCAATTTAACCAAAACACTTTGGGTCCTAAAAACAACTGTTGTGTTTACATTAGTTTTTGAAAAGTTCTCAACGAAACTCTACAACTTTGGTTTAGTTCTTATGACTTGTTTAATTTCGTAACATCGATTAATTTCTGTAATGACTTTAGTGATCCAAAATCGAATGTTTTTTAGAAGTTTCATCAGCCACATTAAAAGGAGCATTCGGATTCAAATCACATGGAAAAGAGGTTTTATAACCAATATTGATATGCCAATCAGAGAGGGAATTTAAATTGCTATCGTACAACTTTATAGAGATACTAAGCTTGGTAGTGACATAAATCACATGTTTATGTCTTCATTACAGTACATATGTAAGTGTTCCTCTACAGTTAACGTTGTTTTATTGCAATGTTTATGACTTGCACCTTCTAGTTGAAGCACATGTAAATCACATTAATTATTCATCATTAGTTGAGCGACATTTTTACAATAGTTAACGATGAAGAACGGTAAGTTACGCAACTGATACAAAGTGTATTTTTAACGTTCTATGCAAAAAAAAGTAATACAGTAAGTTCTTAACTATAAAATGTAAGATGCCTAAAAGCATTATTATTTAACTCGTCTCAGTTAGATTTTCGAGACTGACTCTTCAATCTTTAAATTACTGTTAATAGTCGTAAATACAATGACCTAATTTGGGTAGTGAGTGAGCAATAGGTAATTATTTTATCTGCACTTATCGAACTATCAGCGCTACACTAAGATCATACGTATTAAACTTTATAACGTCTATACCAGATAGATACGTTATATAAAGACATAATAGAAGTACTCTGTGATTCAGCTAGAATTAGTCACAACACAGGGAGTCGACGTAGAGGATGTCATAAACCAGGATGGAATAAATATGTTCATGAACTTCACAAACAGGCTCGACACGATTTTCAGAATTGGTCTTTATGCGGTCGGCCGACAGGTGGTTTTTTATATGAACAAATGATTAAAAGTAAAAAGTTGTTTAAAAATAAATTAAAATGGATTCAAAATAATAGAGATCAAATTAAAATGAACATTCTTGCAAATCAACATGAGACCAAAAATTTTAGTAGCTTCTGGAAGACCACAAATAGCCTAAACCCAAAATCTAGTCTGCCCGCTAGCGTAGAAGGGGTCAGTGACCCCAATGAAATTGCCAGCCTGTTTATGTCATCTTTTAAAGTCGAGTCTCCTTTGGGCCCGTCTTCTGATGCGTCCGAAATCTTGGAGGGGTCGAGGACCCAGCTTATTAGGTTTACGGGGAAGGAGGTAGCTCAAGTTATTAGATCTTTAAAAAGGGGTAAATCACCAGGACACGATAACCTAAGTGTGGAGCATTTGAGATACGCGGGGAAACATATAGCACGAGTGCTAGCTATGCTGTTTAGTATTTGTACGAGTCACTCGTATCTACCAGTGGATCTTATGAAAACTATTGTAGTTCCAATTATCAAGAACAAGACTGGAGATGCGAGTGCCAAAGACAATTACAGGCCTATTTCTTTAGCTACAATCGTGGCTAAGGTATTTGACAGTTTGATTGATAAACAGCTGGATAAACATCTAACACTTCATGATGCGCAGTTCGGGTTTAGGCCTAATTTATCAACTGAAGCAGCCATCCTCTGTCTCAAACAAACTGTCCAATACTATACCAGCCGAAAAACACCTGTGTACGCCTGCTTCCTTGACCTCTCCAAGGCTTTTGACCTAGTTTCTTATGATTGTCTGTGGAAGAAACTGACAGAGGACACTAATCTTCCTAGAGAATTAATAAATGTATTAAAATACTGGTACAGGAATCAGTATAATTATGTTAGGTGGGGGGGAGTTTTATCGGAGGCGTACAGGTTGGAATGTGGGGTGAGGCAGGGGGGTTTGAGCTCACCCAAGCTTTTCAACTTGTATGTTAACCGACTGATTTGTGAGCTCAGCAGTGTTAACTTTGGGTGTTCGATTGACGGGCAATGTGTTAATAATATAAGTTATGCGGACGATATGGTGCTGCTGAGCCCATCAATCAGTGCAATGAGGAGACTCACCAGCATTTGTGAGGATTATGCGGTTACCCATGGTCTTAGGTACAACGCTACCAAAAGTGAGTTCATGGTTTTTAAGGCTGGTAACAAGACTTACGATGTAGTACCGGTAATTACATTGGCGGGCGGCGTATTGTCCAGAGTCACTCGTTTTAAGTACCTGGGACACTGGGTCACCGATAACTTGTCCGACGACGCAGATATTGAGAGGGAACGCAGGGCATTGACAGTTAGGTGTAATATGCTGGCCCGTAGGTTTGCGCGGTGTACAGCGAATGTCAAGAAAACTTTATTCCGTTCTTATTGTCAGACGCTGTACACGTGTGCGTTGTGGGTCAGATATACACAGACCTCGTACAGTGCCCTGCGGGTCCAATACAATGATGCGTACCGGGTAATGATGGGGCTGCCGCGCTATTGTAGTGCTTCAGGGATGTTTGCCGAGGCAGGTATCCCTGATTTCTATTCGTTAATGCGGTCACGAATAGCGTCCCTGATAAGGCGAGTGCGCGACAGCTCCAACAGCCTGCTTGCAATTGTGGCCAATAGGGTTGATAGTCCTATCTTGTGGCATTGGATGACAACTCACAGAGCGTCATTCAGATATGTTAAGTAGATGTGTTTCTTTGTTTATGAATTTTATTTGTGTTTTTTTATTGTATTTAATTTGATTTTATTTGTGTTTTTCGATTGAATTTTTTATAACTATGGATGTTGTGTCTGAAAATAAAGTTTTTATTATATTATTATTATTATACCTAAATGTCTATACAATAAAATAGCGGAGTGAAAGGCAAACCACTACCCACGAAGTGAGCGACTCAGATCACAGTCGACGTCAAAAGAAAACAAACTTTATGTTTTTAAGAATAAGGCTTATTTTTAATGAAATTGTCTTTGTGTTCTGGAAAATGGCATTGCTGTGTTCACAATACTTTATACTCGGTCGGTTTGTCTTTTGTTTAACAGTAGGATCCTGCTTCGTATTATTTATAGAAATTCTGTAGTACTCGTGTTGTATATCTTAGCATGTTACGAAATGAGGTCACAAACAGATTGAATCCTTAACTGTGTTTCGTTTGTGAGGTTTCTTTAAAGATTATGTATTTAACCAAAGCGTTTTAAGTGATAAGTCAGTATTTAATGAGAACTAAGTAGAGTGCTCAGCGCTTGGGAACATTAAAATTAGGAGCTCAGTCACTGCAATAAGTTAACGTCTCCTGTAAATCCTTGTTTATTTATGTAGGCATTTCGTCAAGCCCGCATTTCTTAAATAGGTAAAACTGAAAGCTCTCAAAACAAAGTTTATGCAGCTTGGATGAATGCTGTCAAACGAATATTTTTACCAAAAATATTGGTTGCTATGGAGTTGGTAATTATTTTAAATCGAATAATAGTAGCAAAATAAATTATCGTGAAACCGTTGTAAACGTGTTCCTTAAGTATATATATAATTCAGTCTTTATGTCTTTGATTGTTCTACAAATCGTGTCATTTGTCAATCCCTGTTCACGACAGCCATAATACTCTTTTTAGAAATCAAACATAATGGAAAATGTTCTGTTCTAATATTTTCAATAAGTACATAATAACAAAACTTTAAAGCAAATTAAACTAAATTACCTTTTAATATGTTTATATTGTTCAACTAATACCAAATACTCGCAGTATTTATCTAAACAAACCATGTAATCTGCATTTGACATTACTGAACAAACAAAATTATTTTGTACAATGTAAATAAATTATTTGTAGTGTATGGCTTGATTTTATTTGTTAACTACAAAACGAAAGAACAAAATTTATTAACAACTATTATTGAACTAATTTATAAGTTAAAACTTGTATGATAGGTAAATAATGTTACTCGAAATATTTAAAAAATAAATGAACTTTAGTTAAAATATTCGAGTGAATTTGAGAGTTTACCGATGTTTTTTCAATACGGATGAACCTGGTACAAATTCCATGGATTTTCTTAAAGTTCAGCTAAACTTGGACTAAAGACTTTTGTTTCTTTTTTCGGTGTGGGTCGCAAGATAAATCTCTACTTGGTAACTCAGCACATTGCTTGCACCTAAAAAAAAGTTTACCTAGAGTTAAAAAATCTAAACATTTGCCCCAATAATAAAATTGAAATCTTTAAATGGAAGTGAATTAAATATTGATACCTAATAATTATCAATTTTGACAGTACTGTTGTGAACTAATAAATAGCGTATAGGTAAAGTTGCTTAAAAATATTTCTTATGTTGTGTGTATTTTTACCAACAGTTATTTCATAATATAAAGTGTTATGACCACACAAATATAAACATTTCGTCCAGTCTGTGTTTGTTCGGTAAAGACGTATCGTTGTTTGCACGTCCACATTTCATCGATGCTCGCCTATAGCCCCATGTAATAGGAGGCGAGCTTCCGAACTTCGGACCTTTATAAAGAAAAAATATGTAATAAAGTTATACCGTAGCTTACTTGACGCTGGCACAAATGTTTTGGCAAATAATAGGCCAAGTGCCAACATTAAAATTTGTGCAAGAAATATTTGTATGTGTTAGGGACCATTTTTATTAATATTTATTATTTACTCGCTTGTAGAACGCGGGCTCGGAAAGTGATCGGTCTATTTTGAATATTGTTTCCAATTCAGAGCTTTATATGTTAAAAAGCCAAATGGTTATTTGCTTCCTATGAAAGTCGTTGGGAAGAATTTTCTTTCAAAAAGAAACATGAATAAAACGTGAGCCCAAAAAATAACTGTCTCAGACACAATCGTGTCGTGACGGAATGAGCCCAATGCGAATTTACTTTTTTGTTTCAGAGGATCACCGCGGAAACAAAAGCAGAAATACTTTCACGCTCATAACATTGCACAAGTTTTGATTATTTTAGTACAATTATCATGTATGTTATATTGTTTAATTTCCGGCGAAATTCAAAGTTCATGCAATACCCGGGATATGTAACATTTCACACCTAACAGTTTTTCCCGCAGCCTTAACGGTCCGGTAAGTTTCACACTGACCGCCCCAAATTCGCGGTCGGAGCGTTTGAAATGATTTGTTAGCTCCTAGCGCTTCATACAATACGCCATTCTTTTATAACTCGGTCCGTAAGTCACAAAAGTATTTCTCAACGAGCATTGCAGTGGGGGAAGTTTTAGCTGAAAATACGAGCCAAGTTTTCTCCTTTACCTTGGATGGTAAAAAATCCGTGCCTGTCCCGACGGCCGTGCCCAGACACGATAAAATTTACATGTTTCGCTTTCAGCCTTTATTTTATTTTAAAGGGTGAAATAAGACGGCATTACGCAAAGAGAATATTCAATTAGAGACTGCTTTAAGATTTATGCAGTAGGAAGGCGAAACGCCATTCGAACTTATTTCTCCGCTTTTCGGTATTTCGTTTTATTTACAGATCAAGATCAGATACGATAATCTAAAAACTAAAGTTTTTTCTTGTTGTTATTTTAGCACGAGTGTAAGAACTAAAAATTCTAACTATCGTTCTAATAGAATTAGATAGGTATCTAAAATTAGTTCATAATGCTCAAAATTAAAAACAATCATCGTAACGTATTAAATTTATGGTTATAAGTGGTTCATTCGTTTTTGATGTCTCTCTACGGCGTAGCTATTAAATTTTTTACCGGCGGTAAGACAACGCCACCCGCGTCGCGACGTTTGATATTTTTTGTCAGTCTGTAGATCTTCCACTGAACAGGAACTTCTAAGATCGTATAGAGAATAGTGCTACGGAAATATTGGCGTCATTAACACGTTGGCACACCCTATAGACATGTCACCTTATACCAATTTATAACGATCTTCAAGTGACTTCTGTTACTCGCTCTCTGAATATATCGATTCAAAACTCACTCAGAACTAAAACTTCGTCGTACACTAATAGCAGTAATTGTTAACAGCTCAGCTCAGAACTTATACAATATAACTACAAATTAAGTTATTGAATGACCAAGCACAGAAATAAATGACTTGCCGAGTTCGTTCATTACGCAAAACTTTGAAATTCTGATAATATACGAACTTACTGAATTAGGGTCGGCACGTTGTTCTAATTACATTTAAAGAATACATTGAAAGAATGATAAGAAACGCTAACATTGCTTATTGAATTTCTATCAATTTAATGAGCACTCTTAACGACTTGAATACAAAATGATAGATGACAACAAATTATATTTGTTCTGTTGGTATGTTTTATTAGAACCAGATGTCTCGCCTTACCAACCGCTCAAATAAGTAAGTTTTATTGAGAGCCTTTGATGTCTACTGAAAGCAATTTTCTCGTGTTTATGTTCTAAATAAAGAAGCGTTTTTGTAAAGACAGATAAGTTGATTACGTAACTCATGTGGTTGCTCGATGACATGTGTAAGCAATCAGAAATGAATTTGTAAGAGTTTCTTCATCGATAGAATACATTCTAATAGTCATGCCTATTTACTAAGCAATTGCAGTTTTGGAGACTAAGAAATATGTAGAGTCATGATGCAAAAAACTTTTCTTGATATTGTGTAATCATGTCTACAAGAACTGTATTAAAACTCAATAAACATTTATTTTTACTGAATTATTTATGAAAAAAATTAACAAAATGTGGCACTTTAGAAAAGAAAAGAGACTTTTAAGACAAAGGAAATAATCAACATGACATCTTGCGGACAACATCATTGGCTTCTTTTCATCACCATTTATGTGCTACATTATCTACACTATATTATATATATATAAGATAAAAATATTATTTACGAACACATACAAACGAGGTGAAGACGAAAGCGCGGCACACAGACGAGCAAACAAATCGTCATCTCATCCCAAAGTTCCAATCTCCTAATTGGCTATTCTCAAAGTTTGTTCCCCAATTATTGAAATTAGAATGTCGCTACCATCAATTTACGACCAAATATTTTTGTTCCTTGTCATAATATTAATCGTATTATTACAGAGCTGTTGGTATTCATACAAGGGAGAAATGGAATAAGTTAGTTTATTTGTATAGAATTTAATTAAGTATTGAAAATGAATATTTTTTGAGTATTCTATAGACCCAAATCTTACTTGCTCGCCTGACAATGTAATAAAATAAATTAATTTTCAATGTTAATTTTAAAATAAGTACAAAAAGTCAAAAGTTATTTCAAATCAAGCACTTACCTAAATGTATTTTATCATCTTAATTAATGCAGTATTCAAATAATCAGTTGCGCTCCAACGCAAAATTTATATTCCAACTCTTAATAAAAATGCTTGAACTAGATGAATTATGGAATTTATTTATTCTGTCATAATTCGGTCGTCGCGGCATTTCATTACGACATAATGAAGAATAACATTCAGCCCGCATAATGAAATAAGCAGCCGATAGTCTTAATCAAAAATATAATATCTTCTCCGCTTTATTATATTAAGGAGGTTTATTTTTAAGACGAGTCTAAATGATGGATGTTGTTGGAAATTGGAGTCTGAGATTTAAAGAAAGGTTCCATGTTGGCTGTTTATCTTCTTATACATAAAATTCTCGTGTCACAATGTTAGTTACCATACTCCTCCAAAACGGCTTGACCGATTTTTATGAAATTTTATATGCATATTCAGTAGGTCTGAGAATCGGCTACTATCTATTTTTCATACCCCAAAGTGGTAGTAGGTAGGTAGTAGGCAGGTGCTAGGTAGAAAAAAATGCATTGCAACGCATGCCGGGTACAGCTAGTTACCTATATATCTGGATTTTTCATTTGAATGAGATAGAAGATAACATTTTCAGAACATGTTGTTTATTACAACAATTTCACGTATTTGGGGCTTCAAATAATTTGTAAATATAATGACAGAGATAGTTAAAAATGTTATCTATACATTGCACTCTGGCTTTCCAAAATTGTTAAACATATATGGAATAATTGTGCATGTAAGTATTTAGAACTTATAAATGTATGAACGGTAAATGATCAGTGCATTTTGGTACAGGAAAATATTTATGTCAAAACTCTACGTTATTTGACATCAGCAACAAATAAACTTTATTAATACGGTAAATCTCTATTCGTCATACTATAGGCTAAGTAAATTAAAACGTACTCTAGGTTAACAATATTGGGAACCGGTGGCGAGACGTGAGGTGACGGCTCGCACATGTGGTTTTAATGGGGTGCACTCTAATGCAGAGATGCTCTATTTCTCCTTTATACGACACCATTGAGCTAAGTATCTTGGGAATCTTAAATGGTTTCACGTCTAACGTTAAATAATAAAGAATTCCTAGAACTGTTAGTTAGCTAGCAATAAAAGTTAATTTACTTTATTGTGTGTAGAGTTAAGATGTGATTTATAAAATTTTATGTGCCCCTAATCCACGAAGGAAAGGACGGTTTTCAGTTTTATACATGTTGAGTTGTATGAAACCACAAAATATTTCCATCAAATGTAAGTTAAAATTAAAATACCATTGACCGTTTGGTCATTGTTGCATTACATAAAAAAATGTTTAAAGAATGCTCGATGATTGTAATGGTCGTGAACAATGTTTCATGTTACATAATCAAACCACCTGATGCCTTGTCGCCGTGTTACGACGACATCGATTAGTGCACGAATATAAAGCGGAAAAATAAAGAGTGCCCGAAACTAATCTAGTCCCACGACCTGCGGAGTGGTGGCTACGTATTTTAATCAGACATTCCTAAATGGATTTTTTCATTAAGTGCTGGCGCTGGGCGGAATTGTACCTTTTAATTTTTTTATGGCTAGCCGGGATTCATCGGAACAACTCTAGTGTACCTGTTTAAGAATGCACGGAATGCTTTCCCTTGTACAGCAACCAGCATCGTAACTAGCGCTCAAATAAAGACGCACGTGGAAATTGTTATGTTTGTAATTGCAAGCATTTTCTTTATTACGTGCTAGAGTTGTATCTATATTGGGAAGTTTCCCGAATAAGGTAATAAGCTGGAGTACGCCGTAACTCTTATCTGTCATCACGCTTCATCGCTTTTATTGCATTGCGGCGTAAACCGTTTATAAAGGGGAGGCGACGATAGCTCGAATGGCCGCTCAAATACAACTCATTGTCTACGGTCACGCTAGTTTTGATAATTTTTATTTCGAAACTGTTTTATAATGCATTAGATAATATTAGGTAAGTTGTACATAATATTATGAGTTCGATGCAAAATATTGGAGCTATTTAGAAACTAGCAAGTGATAGGTAAGTCAGCTTTAACACGGCAGGTAATATATTTTTCGTTTAACTCTGATTGCGTCTTGCCAATTTTCTGCTCGCTTAAAATGTTTACGTAAAGTATTTACGCAAAGAAAATTTACTATTAAAGTAATAGTAGCAGCGACTCCAAATTAATTTTTGATCGTTTACGGGTTTAATAGCTTCTTTGTTTAAGTTCAGTACCGATTTCAGTCGACGTAAATATAAAGTTCTTTAATTAACTAAAGTGAGTGACGAAATTTATTTCTAGATTTAGTAATTAGCCTTATTGGTTTCGTTGCCGTCTACACTTCTGCCAAGTGAATTCTTGTATTCGATCAGTTGTCTGGGGGTTTGGAATTGTGCCCAATAAATGGCAGTGTATCCCTAAGAAACACGGAGTCTTAAACTGTTACCTATCTAAATAAATGCCCAATTGATTTTAAACTGGAATTAGTGTAATTAATGAATATCTGCTAACTGTTTCTATATTAAAGTCTTGAAAACATAATCGTAATTCGTAACTTAACACTAGAACAGAATTAGATTGAGATTAGCGCTAAAGTGTGAATAGGATTTAATTTGTTGGCGCTCGCGTTGTTAAACGAAGTCTTCCCTAAACAGGGTTGGAACTGTTAACTAATTTTAATCCAGGAACGAGTCGACTAACGACTGGATATTTTTAGTAGACGCCGTTTGGACGACTTTAAAAAAATAAACAAACTAAGCTCGCTCTCTTCATTATTTATGAACACCCAACTTTATCGGGCCACTAAATTATGTTGCTTTTAAATTAATTCCTATTTTTACATTTCTTTACAGCTTACAGATTTGATTTGTACATCGTTAGGATGGTGGTATAGTGCGTTTTTCATTATTGTTTGAAATATAATTTGTTCCAAAAATATATAACTATTATTTGTTTATGAGTTTAAAATTTAATTTCCTTTCTTTTCTTTAAAATTATCGGTGCTCAGTAAACTTTCAAATGACATAACTGTGTGAAAATATACTACTATAATATAATTATATATTACGAAATCAGGAACGAGGGTTTATCTACTAGATTTTCCGTAACTATAAGAAACGTCACTGTCAATCAGGAACATAACAAATAAGTTCAAACAAACTTTAAAGGTAAACTTAGTAAGGAATTCGAAAATCAAGACTCGCAACTAGACTTCATTTTGCTAAAAGCAACGGTGCTTGTCCTAATTAGCAAGCGATTCTAGTTTATTCAAAGGATTAAGGCAGCTATTCTCTTTAAAGCCAATATTGAGGAACAGCTATATATTTTAACAAGCTTCAAGTAGGTTATACTAGCTTATACATAAATATGTTGATTAACTATCTGACGCCAAATACTAAAATGAACACTTGGTACTTTTATCTTCTCAAAGAGTACGTATATCTCTATGTGACAGACAATAGATGTTCCCATAGACTGCTCATTTTTCTAATCTCGTAAAATCTTGTAAAAAAATGTACTCAATATTAGCATTTACCGTTGTTAGCATATCTTGATTTCTAGTCTATAAGCAAATCTAGATTATATTAACATAAAAAAAAACTGATCAGTAGATATCGAATGTTCTCGTATCTTAATGGTTTGTATGTGAACCTGCCAGTTAATCAGTACCTGTACCACGAACTCCTAAAGCAAGACTGTTACCGTAGTAGAAGCGAGACGGGCGCACTACTCGACGTAGCAGCGTCTCGCTCACACGACGTAACAACTCCTGCTCTAAGAGCTCATAGTAAGCGCTCAGTTCAATTAGGCTAGCTTCAAGACCAGCTGAAAATATTCCCATTGTTTGAACGCACCGCCATTTATCACGCACTCGTCAGCGAAACTTTTTGTGTACTGGGAAATGGGAATAAAGTGTTATTATGACAGTTCGGAAACTGTTTACCGTTGTGGAAATGTATTGGTTATCTCGTATATGTTAGCCTTTTTTGTGCAAATGAGTTCATTGTGAGTTACCGAGTCAGTGGGAATTGGTAGAAACGGATACGTACGTGATTACTTCATTAAAACTAATTTAATTAAAAAACTCATTCAGTTAAATAACAATATTTAGTAAGATACTGACGTAACTAGCTTATAGCTTATATTATTTCTAGATTTTATATAATTATGTAAAAGTTATACCAATTAAAATTTCTCGATTTAATACTACCTACCTTGATATTTCAGTAATGTTATTATCAGATAGAACCGCTTTTCCACGAAAACCAATAGCTAGGACCGAGCGAAACATAATTCATCCTTTGATTAAATTGATTTACTGGACTGAACTATTAAGTTATCAGGTGAGCTTACATTTAATTACCTTTAGTCTGCGAACAAGTTTATAAACTCAATAAATACGATAGGCAATCAAAATGAATCCTGAAACCGTTCAGAAATTAATATAATTTACGGCTCGTAATATTTCTGTAATGAAATATGCGATAATTGACTGACATTAATAATATATTATTTATTGTTCTTAATGTTGATAATGTTTGAACAATCAGGAAAGGTTCGTCTTTGCACAATTCGTAAGAGACACCAATGCATAATGTCGTGGAAAGTATGAAGATTAAAAGTAAATGAAGATTAAACCATCATGAGAATTGTCATAATAATATTTTGTACGAATATCTGAAAAAAGAAATGATTTACATAATTTAAACTGTATAATAATTAAGTCGATATAAGACTTAGTATCTTGGATGTACTTAAGTCATCACAATGCAGTCACAAAATAAAATAAAAAACAATTTTAAGTAAAAATCCGTTAATTCTAGTAGGTACCTTAATACATAGTTACTTATATAGGTATGGACGCTGGAGTATGTTTTCAATGGCAATTTTTTTTCTGCCATCTGTTGCTTCTATTAAATGGTTGAGTACCAGACTTAAATGACAAAAGCCTACTTTTTCATTTACATTAAAGTTAGGACCTGAATAGGCTTTTATGGAGGCGGCCATGCATTTAGCATTTAGTTCAGCTTCGTACTGTAAACGTTTTCATCATGTCATAAAGAATTCAGTATTAGTTGAGGTAAAGCATATTTTTTTTTATAAAATGCTTGTTTTAGTTATCTTAAATTTGTTATAAAACAAACCTACATTATCGTGTTATTAACTTTATTCTCTGCACAAAGAGTTTTTAGAACATTTATTGTACAAAGTTGTGTGTAGGTGTCTTAAAACAACAAAACATTTTTGTAAAGCGGTCTTGTGTTACTAGTCTTGCCAGTTCCATAATTGTCTTAGTTTAACTGGAAATACATTATTATAATAATTGCTGATAATTTTGTTTGTAACTTCAAACTGCAATTGACACAAGGATAATTACGTCTCACATTTAGCGCTAAAAGTTTTAAGAAAATCCTTGTAATGTGGACTTTACGACAGCGGTAACTTGCTTTACAAAATCCAACCTTACTACCTTGAAATAAGAATCTATTGATATGCAGTGGACTGTGTAATAACTTTGCTTAAAAGTTACTTTAAATTTGTTCAAGATTCAGTCAGCGCATCTTACTTCTTACTTAATAAGACCTTCAATGTAACGCCGTTTTTATGTCTGTATTTAAAAAAAATATCATCGCGTTTATTTCCTACTCAAGGCAAACGGATGCATTTAATTAAAAAAATACAAGGCTTTGTCATTGTTATTATAAAATACAACAATATTTTGCCTGGAGTGGTTTGTGTATAAGAAGATAATCAATTACAAGTGTTATTTTTATCCGGAACTTGTGTAAGACCTTGCCCTATATTTTTTACTTAATTCTTCATTATTCATTGACGATCGATCTATCAAAATATATTCGGAGTGTAGGCGTTTGTCATATCTTTTATATTAACGCGCCCACAATGTACTAAAAATATCTGTAGCGTAGGGAATATAAATGGTAGAGTGCGAGATGCCTTCTTTATAGAAAACCATATTTTTTCTCCACCTATGGTGAAAATGACATACCTTGATATACCTTCCACGCATTTTTTTGTCGTTTATTAAAATGCCAATTAGAATGTATTCCTATATTGTCTATTACAACTAATGGAGAGTAGTCTATTAGGTAAGCGTTTGTCTTGTGATACAACAGGTAAAACTAAAATATATGGAGCTATCTAATTATTTATTTAATTCTAGACATGAATTAAATTCTAAACATCAAACAAGTGAAACCATGAGAAAAAAAGTAAAAGCTTTATGATGAAACTTACGCTCATAAGCAAGCAGTGGTTTGCATGAATTGTAACTGCTTATCCAAATAAGGATCATAAGCATGTTCTTATATGTATGTAAAGCATGTGACTAGCTGAATAGAATTTGGCTTGCGTTGACGTTATCGTAAAGAAAATCGCCGCCTTTATAACAGCGGCATTGTGCCAACACTCTCTCTTCGCACCTGCATTATACCTGACTCAAGACTTTGCATGCACTCGGATGCCGCTGACAGATTTTCTAATATATTAAAAATCTTAGAATACGAGCCAGACTTTACGCCCTGCCAGTAGGTAAATGACAGTGATAATAAAATTACGAAAAAAAGGAAATCTTTATAAATAAAGCCATGTATGTAAATAGTCGTTTCAAGTATTAATTACAACGTTGCTCATCAAACAATGAAATGAACTTGCCCTATAGTAAGAGAGTGCCGCTTATAACTAGGTACTTATTGCACTTAGATCATAAAGAATTATATCATAGTACATACTTTTAGTAGTCAGCGGGAAACAGTAATCAATAAGAAATAAACCTACAACTCAACCATTTTGTTACCAAGAGACTAATTAAGAAGTCGTTCATTTATTGCTGCAATGTTCGCTTAATTTCAATTGCCCATATTTCCAGCACAGCCAAACAAAAGAGCAATAAAGTTATGAAAAATTAACGCTTTAAGTAGCCAATCGTTAAAGGAAAAGAAGTAAGTCGATTTATTAAACAAGCCAGTGAGACCTGCATACATATTGCGAGTTAGCACTTCGTTAACTGGATACAAAGTAATTAACTGTGAAGTCGTGTTCCTTACATAAGTCCGTGCCCGGGTAGCTCCGGGAACGAGCCGGGAAATTTATTACTCTTATTCTTTTACAAGTAGGTGCGGAAAAATCTATTTAATTATGTTGATTTTCTTACGTGCAGAAGTTTACACTGTAGTTAGCGGTGTTTAAGTGTTATAATTAGCCTGTTGTACTGTTAATTAATCGTGTAAATGAACTATTTTTATACTGTAATGAGAAATCCTTATTGTGAACTACCAGCGAGCTATTTATGTTTATTCTACTCTGTGTAAGTTGTCGTTTTCTACGAAGAATATCACCATCACGTTCAGGTGACATTTGTTCTTATTCGAACACATAGACTTTAGATATACTATAGACCGCTAGTATCGCTAGTTTTCCTTTGTGCCAAGCGAGAGCACTTTTTGTCTGTATCTAGTACATTCGTTTACTGATTTAAAGTTATTTTTCGCGCAACGACAGACTTATATGCGAAAATATCGATGGTTTCGACATTGTTAGGATAATATATTATTAGGGTTTTAGATAGTTTTATTAAAACGGCGCGCTCCGTCTTGATACAAAATTTACGATAAAACTAGTTCATACTAGTGCTCACGGTTCATACACTGATAGGCTCACTCTTTAGTTTCTTATCTATACTCTAAGTTCGAACACTTTCACCGTCATTTGTTCATAACAAGCTCCAAATTGTAAATATCTAGTTAACAAAGAGACATAGGGTCACAGCCATACGTGGTTGAATGTTTGCCTGTATAAGGTAGCAATAATGAATGCTCAAGATTCGTGCTCCGTCTAGTCCGTACTCGGTAAACGTGTCAGGGCGATCCGGAGGCTACCGGCAATTCAAGTACTTTTGTAACATTATTAATATGTATTTGTTTAGATTAATGCTCGATAGACGCGTATATTGTTAAGAATCGTGCGCTCTGAAGGGTAAGTGAAACAATAAATTAAATATGAGCGTATTATTGCGTATAATTACATGTTTGGTAGATTCAAAAGTCAAGTAGAGATGTAATTATTGATAACACTACAATGAGCTTTTGCAAAATATTTATTTGTGCAATAAGTGCGTGTATCAAATAATTCATGTCTAGAGCCCAGTCAATTGTTGCCAAATTTGCTGGAACATATCACGTAGGTAATTTTCTTCAGGTGAACAATTTAGTGAAAGCATTTGTGTATGTCACAATCTCTTAGCTCTATTCTGTTCGATAAAAGATGCGTTTATGCAAACGTATCGATCAGCCTCAAGAAACATAAATAAATTCTATTCAAGAAAATATATGCATTTAACCGGAGGTCTCTTGCGATCGAGACGGTTCATCCATCAATTACAAAATGGCAGACCGCCGATCGCCCAGCATGTACAGAAGGATGCATCAATTGGGTACCTACTCTTGTGATCACACGAATGCTTGGGGGCAACTGTAGTGAATTTTGTAGGATGTTAGCCAATTGATGCAGCCGCCTGTACACTTGTGAAGAATGAGTAGTGCCGTGATTCATCCGCCTGTTTCCCACGCACCGTGCACCGCGTTGCATAGAACTAGTTTACTCAGTAATTGCGACTAGTATCATGCTTAACTGCGTCCCTTTTAGCCAACTGAGTGCGAAAAAGAGGCTAATGTTTTTGTAAATCGCGTAATTGTAATGCATCTGAATATAATTTTGCGCTTATTTTTGTACGCATATTTAGCGTTGCGCTTGATGTATTTTTTTAAGGCTTTTTAATGACGTAATTTAATAATGTTTCTGTGTTAAAGACAATCCTGATGCCGCAGTAAATTTTGAGTCAGCATACCATTACAAATGTTGTAGAAGGTAGTATACGTAATATTTAGAATAATTAAGTAACTAATTTTTATCTCAGTAGGTAATAAAATAACGCAATTCTTAAACAATAGTATGTGTAGTGTATAGTCTGAATAAAAACTATTTCATGTTAGTTACTATAACATTGCCTAAATTAATGTTCATTTGTTAATAGTCAAATTTTCTACGTAATCAGCTAAGCAATAGTTACAAGCGTCCTTGTTTAAAGATGTAGATAATTATCACGAAATTAAGTTAACAAAGTCAAGGTATAATAGTTGGCACGAGGAAGACGATATTTCTCATGCACCGGTCTGACTGGTCGCCGAGATTGCTTATTATTTCCAATAATTGTTTGCTTTCACACTATTGTTTCAAAGAAAATTATACATTAGAGTGCACGTGGAATGACACGTATATTTATACGAGTGGATACTGGATACGGCACATGTTTTGTAAGCTGCCTTTCATTATAAGGATGTCCGTTCATCGTCGCCAAGGCCACTATATAAACTCTATTTCGACGTGATGAACGAAAACTCCACTACTAAATATTTTATATGGAACGCGAAATATGCCTAAGTCCGAGGTTTGTACACCTTGATAAATGCTAGGTAAAGAACAACCACCTTCTTTACAGTCTCATTTCAATGTGTAGGTGACTGTCAAGTTACATACATACATATACATATCGACGCCCCCAAGGAATAAACCTGTATTATACTGTTACTGACTTTTTACTGTTATGTCATTTTCGGCATCTATAGGTCGGGATTCACCTATACAATTTTTTTTATTTTTTTTCTGCGGTAATTTCTAATGATTTTCCTTATAACACTTTTATTCTTTGGAAATTTTTATTTTTTTATTTACCAGAAAAATAACGTAATACATTATTACAAATTAAGTTCTGTGGCTACATTTCGGTAAAGTAATAATACTGTTAAATATATCAGAAAAAAATCTAGTTAATGCGATTACAGGTTTATTATCGTAAATATTGTGGTAGAAATTTTCGGTAATGCACTGTTACAGTTATCATCCCGGTAAAAATTCATACCTTTTCTATACGTATTGGCGGGAACTTGCTCGCGCTCGGCGAGTCAAGGACGCGTTTCTACATTTAAATAAATAATAATAAATGCGGACAACATCACATACATTGCTCTGAACCCAAAGTAAGTAGCTGAAGCACTTGTGTTATGGAATTCAGAAACAACGAAGGTACCACAAACACCCAGACCCGGGAAAATGTAGAAAAGTTGGTTTCTATATTGACCCGTCCGGGAATCGAACCCGGGACCTCAGAGCTAGCGACACCTTGAAACCGGTGCGTACGCCACTCGACCACGGAGGTCGTCATTGTAATGCACATGTAACGCACATTACGCACACTAATAGATGATCAAACGAACTTACCTGATGTTCGATCTTTATTATACGAAGTGCCTCGTTCTCGATATATGTTATTTACCATGCAGCTTTCGCTTGGCAACTAAACTCTTTCAGATCCAAAACTAAACGAAGTATTAGTGTCAGACTGTCTTTTTTCTCCTGTCAAACTTCATTCCTTTAGAGTCTCGTAGGTTATCTCAATTTTACCAAGGGGGGGATGGGTAGGGAACATATATCGAGAACGAGGCACTTCGTATAATACCTAATGATCGAACATCAGGTAAGTTCGTTTGATCATCTATTATACACTCCATGCCTCGTTCTCGATATAAGTATGTTATTTACCATGCAGATGTTCAAGAGATGGTAATGTTGAGACAAAACTTAGAATAAATAAGTAGGCATGTCCTATACATAAATGCATACTATGCACTTGTGCAGAACTCTTTCTAGTTAGATGCAATCATTTAAATAAACTAAACTTGAGTTGTTCTGTTTTGAATTATCCTGATCAACAATCGTAGTCACACAATGTTACAAAATAACCAGTATTATTTATAGAATAACAATCAATGTCTTAAGACACCTCATAGCAATCCTGAGAACAATAGTATTAAAGTTTAAATTATTCTGCATTAAGCGCACCAAAACCTGGCCAAACTCTAATTAATATAAATTTATCTAGCAGTCTGTGTAATTACATCTAGTAGTACAAAATCTTTTTGTCTTAACCATAGGTGCAAAAGCATGGCTTATACTATATGCCCTGAAAAAAACATAAGTATCAATACCGCCTACTGAAACAGTAGCTACTTTCTAATCCATCTTCTACTAGTGACTGAAGACAAAAAAACAATTTAACTATGTGTGAATTTAATCGTTCTTAATTAAAAAATGTGATATATGGTGTTTTCTTTCTTAACTTGTTTCAGTTGTTGCGCTGCATAGGTATATAAATTATTTAATTAAGTATTCTATCTCTAAAATCTTTAGTAAATATTAGGCTGAGAAAATCTCAATTTATCCAAAAATGCTAAGTAAAGATTTGGCTGCGTACAGCCCATTGCCAGGTTTTTAAAGTTATCAGTAATGATAATATTGACGCAATCTTCACTCAACTTCACTTAACCCATATTCAGTCATCTATTTATTTTAATAAACATAAGTACACTATATTTTAATAAAAGAAGTTTGTGCCCGCTGTGATGTGCTTAGTGCAAGCAAAAAACCATTCGATTCTTGGTCAGACTACCAAGACTTAACCATTTCCCTGTCCAAGTCTGTAAAGACTCACGTCTTTAAATATGATTTTGATGAGGCATATTCTGAATTAAATATTTCAAATTAATTCCAAACCAAACGACGTTGGCGAAAACCTAAGCCAGATGCTTTGATAGAAGATACTGTATTGGAACGTCCTTATCATCAACCTCTTCCTATAAGAAAGGCATTTTTCATTTAAATTCTTTGTGCAATAGTGGTGCGATTCCACGGTATTACCACAGATTTTATGAGTCTTTGATTTTTGTAGAAAATTGTAATGATCACGGCGATAATAGTGAGACCAATGATGATAATACTGATTAGTTATTAATGTTTTTACTTGGCTACTTTTTATATTTTGACTGATTGTAATTGTGATTTCTATGAGTACTTTGTTTCTAATAAATATTATAATTTTAATACATTTTATGAGTTTTCTTTAATTATTCTCTCGAAGATACCGATAGCAAAATTATTTTACATACTCAGCTTTTAATGATTACGAAAATATGACTACCAAAAATTTCCTATAAAATACGGGTTACATTACTTTACCTTCTTATGGCTATTTGTAATTTTACCATAATAAGTCGGTAACTGAAGATTACAATATCTCTCTGTAATGAAAAAACACGTTGAATAATCCAGTAAAGCACTATTATGCCAAAGATTTTTAAGAAAGTTACAATAATAATTCGGTAAGTAAACATTACTGGAATAATGTTGATAAGTCAGGATCGTAAGATATCAGTACCCTAAAAATTGTTTGAAACCATTTTCGGTAATATGTATTTTGGTGAATAACTAATTCTGTGTGTATCTAATAGTTACACTTAATACTTTAAACTGTTCGGGTAAAAATTAGCTTTCCCGTCATATAACAATGTTTTCATTATTCTCCTTTGTTAAAGAGATATACTCGAAAAACACTAAATCATTTTTCCTGTAAAATTTGATTTTTGCGATTACCGGTTTATTCCCCGGGGACGTCGATATAATCACTCCTCTTTCCCGTAGGGGTAGGCAGAGACCACTTCTTTCCACTTGCTACGATTCTTACATACTTATTACGCTTCATCCACTTTCATTATTCCCTTCATACATGCTCTTCTTCAAGTTTACCTCAACAATAATTAAATTCCATGTAGGTATGTGATATAAATCATGTAGGTACCTGTGTATGTTTCGAAAGGCGATAATCAATTATTTTATATTGCTGCATTGTTTCTCTAAAATCTAACAGTTTATTTTGCGTTAAATATTTCAACAGCAGAATTTCTAACACAATGTTTTGAAAGCGCATTGTAAGCGAAATTTTGATCATTCCTCACCAACGTCATAATTATTAATGTGAATTTTATTATGCTCAGATGTGGTTACAATCACAAAATGTTGAAATGTTTGTAAACGGTGGAGTTACATGGACGGATTACAATTATGAGTAAATTGCAAACTCTAACTATTCTCGTCTGATTTACAAACTTGTAAAAACAAGTAGATTTCAAATATGATACGATCTTTTTATGTATTTCCATAATGATGTTAAGCATTATTTACCAATCTCAAGATATAAATGAGTCGACTTCAGGATTTAAAGAGTTCTACGACATTATCTTTTTTATTCAGCTCCATTTTATCCAATATTCCTACGAGTTTATTTACATTACACAAGCATTATACATTCAAAAATAACCTAGAATGTAAAACGTGCCTTATCTGCGTCAATAACTATCTGTATCCTATTACAGACAGACGTCACAAATAAAAATATTCATTATCTGTTTGTAAAACAAAAATACATTTTCTCCTTCATTTGTTTGTTCAGGCTATTGTTAAAAACTTTCCTTTCCGGCGAGAACACTAAATACACAAGTTTTGAATAAGAATTATTAAACAGGATATGAGTATTGGCTGAGTGCCAATCACTGGCACGGCCTGCCACTAAAGAGGATGCATAGATGAGGATATTTGGTAAATAAATCATCTTAATGTTGGAAAGAATGGGTTCTATCTCATATCTTTTCGTGTGATATTTCTGTAGCCACTAATTAAAAGAGATGCGGAAGTTATGTTAATAAATACAAACTTTTATTCCAATCAGATAGGGATAAAACACGAAAAGAAAATAAAAATAATCGTTGGCATTTGTTATTTATTAAGATATGTTCGTCTACACAGAAAGGCACTTTTTACTTTACAAGTTTTTTGGAAGTTTTGCTAGTAGATTTCTTTAGTAAGTAAAGCCTCTACCTAATTTCTTTTAGCGTTAAAGTCGTGAACATAATATCAACCTTATGTCTAGACTCTTTGTTCGCATGTCATGTTCATCTATGTCTGTTTACCATATGCTCGCAAAATGCTGTACAAACTTATTTATAAAACCTCTGTAATGACGTTGGGTGGTCAACTGATCATAAACCAGTTTAGAGAGTTTTTTCTCTTCCTGTGTCACACGTTTTTTAGTTCACGTACCCACAATATGGTGTCCAGAGTCCTAAGCTTTATCGATAAGATAGTACATCGCTTCGTCCTAAACAAACAACACGAGCGCGATCGATGCCATCTTCTCAAAATATTTGACTACGCCAGATATTTTGTTGAATGTTAACCTAAATGTTTGCAATATAAGTTTAGTTCGCAAAGTAAACGTTTATAAACACACGTATTTACTTACAAAGCGAACTCGATAAGTACTTCTTAAGTAATGAAAGCAAAACTTTAATTAAAATAATTTGGTCGTATTCTACAAACAGTATCCAACCTTCACAATATCATTAATTTCGCAACCTTGCGAATATTGAAACGCACTTTTAATTAGAAAGGATAATTATTCTGTGCGTTATTAAGCATTTCGCTCAAAACAAAAGAAAATGGAACAAAAATGTGCGAATAGTTAATGCAAACGGAAGGAGTCGGAGCATCACGGAACATGAGACAATGGCCACAGAATACAACACTGCAAAATGGATTCACCACGAATGCGAAACGCGACCCAGTTTCACTAATACCAATTCTGCGTTGTTACTTTTTGAGAGCTGATTTATAGAATCCAATGCACATGTAAATGTTCCAAGTGCGAATATTACTCAACGTTTCCTTATTATTACCTACAATTGACATTAAACGTATTAAAACCAAATAATATTGTAACAGTCAATATTAAGTAACTATACGGCTTCATTTAACGAATAACTCATAAATTGGTGAACACGCTAGCGTGAAAATAATTACAACGTTTACCTATCGAATGATCACTGGTTTCATTACGCATTCTGTTACATTAAACATTTTCAGACCTAATTAAAATATTTAAATCGTTCCAGAAGAAATGTCGCAATAGGCGTAAAAACGAGGAAACGTTTCTCTGTTATGGCCAAAACGGCCAAAAAGGTTACATTTTCGCAGAATATTACCAAGAAAAGTACATAATAAAAAAAATACAATTCTGAATTCAAAATCGGGGAATGATTTAAAAGTGTTCCATGTTAAATTGTTCCGTATTATAAATATGTAGTTCGTAGAGGTTAAGCAGTATCGTTACAGTGTTTTTGTGTAAACCCGTTTATGTAATTGCCGGGTACCGTTCGGCGCTCGCACTTGACCTGGATCTCGTGCACCGAGCAAACTAAACATTATGATGTATCTTGTCTGTTTTATTATATTTCCCTTTTCCGGATTAACCTCTCAGTTAGTAGATAGCTATACTTACGGCTTATTATTATGTTGGTCAAAGTACTTTATGTTTAATAAATAGCACGCCTTATTGGCGTGGGATATGCGCATGCTAGGGCATGGATAAAACAGATAGGTAAACGTAAATAGTATTCAGAAGTTATATATATTATTAATATGGAGGTAGATTAAAATAAACTATAATTCAAGACGTCTAGACTAATTCGAATAGTTAATTATAAATAGAACAAATGTTTCGAATAAAGGGGTAGGTTTTATATTCTACGTTCAAATATTGTTGCTGTGAAGTTCGAATTTCAAAGCCTGCTGTTAAATTTTTATTAGACTATGATAATGTTATTCATTTTAAAGATGAAAGGAACACTTAACGTTATGTATCCAGCCATAAACATCGAATGATGGATTGAGCTCAATAAAGTTCATATCTATACAGATCTGTTTGATGTGTTATCGTAAATATTATGGTTGATAAAGTGATTCATATTTATCCTCCTTGTATGGAAGATTCCTTACATAGTAGTGATGTTATTACGTACCCAAATATGTAGAGCAGGTGTTAATGATTATGTTAAACCTTATTTGTATTCGTGGTATTCTTTTAATACAAGTGTATTGATCACGTAATCACAGGTGTTCCTATGCACGCATTTTATGTCATTAATCTGACTTAATTAAATATTACTTAGTTCAAACTGTAGATTACTACTACTCATTTTTTTATTTCTATCAAAACTTTTAACACTTAATATTACCTTATTAAATAATTCTGCCAGGAAAAAAGGAATATTAGTTACCCAAGCAACTTTTATGGCATTATTTGCCACATTGATTACAAGTCTCTATGCCACATTACAATAAATATCTAATTGTAATTTAACCCAACGCTAATACTGGCTATCTTTATTGAAACGTTAATATTTTATGACCATGCTACATTATCAATAGCATACAGATTAATAAATGTTTTGTGAAACAATTGAAGAGCTTTAAACATAGCCTTGCGTTCTCGTCCCACCTCCTCCCATTAGAAATTCTTAACGGTAATGATAATTATAACTTTACCTCCCTGCTTAGACCACCTACTAACATAGTGGTATCACCGGCTAGGCTTCAATTTAATCCGAGATCGGAAAACTTGTATTATCATTCTATCCATATAATGACCTGTAAAACATATTTTAAATGTCCGTTATTACTAAAGATTCGTGATAAGAAAAGTGCGCAAAAAAGACCCTCTGCTTACCAATTTAAAGGATATAGCTTTCATGATAAACGTGCCCACGTAATTCAAACCCAATTGTATATTAAATAAAGTTATAAATCAAACGCAGGTATCAATCAGAGTGGACAATTATTCAAATAATTCGTTTGTAGTGGACGCACGTAGACCCCGGACGTGTGTTGAATTGATCCCTCCCAGTAAGATAATACAGCGACAATCACATGACGATCTATACAACAACTGGGAGTATATGGACATTGTACAGTCGGCAAAAAAAGACTTATAAAAATATCATGCATTAAAAGTTTATTAAAAGGTTATTTTGTTTCATAGCTGCTAGCCGAAGCAAAAATGTATGGTGTTTCGGTATACATTTTTGTGTTCATATATTTTTGCTGACTTTACCTAACCTATGAATTGATATTATTATGTACGTGCATTGTCCAATATTGTGAAGTAAATGTTTATTGTTTCATGGGACAATAGTGAAAGGATTGTCCTAATCACGGATAATCTTATATATAAAATTCTCGTGTCACAATGTTAGTTACCATACTCCTCCGAAACGGCTTGACCGATTTTTATGAAATTTTATATGCATACTCGGTAGGTCTGAGAATCGGCTACTATCTATTTTTCATACCCCTAAGTGGTAGTAGGTAGGTAGTAGGCAGGTGCTAGGTAGAAAAAATTGCATTGCAACGCATGCCGGGTACAGCTAGTATAATATAGTATTTAGATAGTACGCGTTACCTTTATATGGAGGGGCTCTTGATAGATGACATTCGATTATACATTATAAGATGTTTATTTATATGGTTAAAATATTAAACCTTGGATAACAACAAAATGTATGGGAACATTTATTTACATGTTTTGGGTGTCATTATTATAGGATAAAAGATAAACAGACAATAATAAAAAAAGTTTACAAAAAATCTAGTCATCTCTATTGAAAACAAAACATTAAATCTCATAATAGACCGGAACCAAAGCCTCCATAAATGTTACATCAATTTATATTAAGTAAAAACACATTCATAGTTTTTGCGAAACAAGACAGCCATGTCCAATCGTCACGAATCTTTTGTTTTTTTTCTTCGACAGTAACTAATTATCTCGTACTGGCTGGCCAGTACAGGAAAAAAAAATTGCTTATGTAAGATTCAAGTGTGTAGTTATGTGATAACAGCGTTTAGTTGGTACTTCATCTTAATTTGAATTAGGAATCAATTGGAACTGTTTGGTATGAACCAATTTAATTAAATAATTATGGTTATATTATTACAAAATAAACGTGGTTATTGTATCGAGCAGGAGCTTTATTTATATTATTGGTGAACTAAGTATAATCCTATTTGAATCGGTTGTAGTACATAGGTACTTAGTTATAGGTAAATCAAAATTATGTTAATGCTGAAAAGGTCATCGCAGCTTATGTTAGAGGACGATCTGAACTTAAATAGTTTTTTTTTTAATTCTTTGTCACTCTTTCCTCACGACTACGTTTCAAACTTTTGCGAGTTGCGACAGAATTTCAGACAAACTAATGTAAGTGGAGCAGTGCTAGTGATTGTGGTCTAATTAAATATTATAGTTGGAGCGAAGCGGAGCTCCTTTGTTGGAATTATAAGTTCAATAAAGGACGTGATTGCGTTGCAGCTCTCTGAGAATACGTACCTCTGGCTCACGAGTATGTCTAGTAGAATAATGGCTCTGTGCTATCGCTGCAAATTAAATAAAACTTTATATGTTATGTATTGCATAAAAGTTAAGGCACTGTATGCAAGGATACAGTAAAAAACATTTTAAATGGTAACCTTTTTTAAGCTCCGGTTCATGTCACTTTCTACATTAGTAACTATTATTTAATAACTTAGTAATATTTGATTAATGATTGAATAATACCTATGTTAACTTTCTATTAATTTCGTGATGTGATATGCGTTACACAAATATGCAATCAGTTCTATACATTTATAAAAATTAAGTTTCTGAAAATAGGTTTGTTATGAATTATGATAGATGGCTGAAACGATTGAAGATTAAGAAAAAACTTTTCTTAATTTGAACTTAACTGTTACCTAATACAAAAAAGCATCAAACTGGCAGCACAAAAACCGCATAAAAAAAATACAATATTTTATCTGCGTCACTATCGAATAAAAACAATAAAAGCGCGCCGGAGTACAGTGAGTGATCACTAATAACTGGGCACGTTAATGGTGTTACACAACTCACACCTCCCGAGTTACGGCGACTGACTTTATACATATGTAATTATTATGAGCACGTTACGACTCATAACGTATGAGAGCCAACCAGATTGCTTTTGGGAGTTCGTTTCATTAATACTTGATATACTATGGTTAAGTATTGTTTGGGGAACGGTCGCATGTGGTTTATTCATGTTTGTGACACTTTCACTGTAATTCGGAAGTTTACAAGTGTAGATAAGTCCTGGATGTTTGTTCTTGTTATGTATCTATTAAGGTGAATACAATATAATCTAGAATATCAAATAACTAATAAAATTAGTTGGTTTCACAACGTAAGCTGTTAAAAAGTTTTTTTTTTTATTAACTAGACGAATTTTTAGTTTTATTTTGGACAAAGATAACATAAATATTATTTTAGTTAGTTATACTTCGGTATATCTATTACAATACAAATCATTATTTCCAACAAACGGTATACCGCCACACCATTCCTAAACAGTATTAGCGTGAAGTTACCAATAAAAACCAAAGTGGTGTAAAAACTTTTTAACAAGATATTATGTGCCACACTGGCAACACCAGTTCAGTTTATGACTATTGAAAAACCTATTCTACTTTTTATTGCGACATTAAACATATTAACAGTATTTTTTATTTGTTGCAGGTAAAACACATACATTTTATCAGCTAATCATAGAAACACGTGACAGACTGAAGGAAATGTGAGACTTACACGCAAGGGTAATGTATATAGCGTATTATAATTAGACATAAGTATCAATATACCATCTTATTGGGTAAGTAATTATAATAAAGATATCGTTACAATAGTAATATATTAGAGACAATATTCAGTAGTATCATAACAATTATCACTAGGGACTTTCAAATTACTGCCTGAGGGCTGAATTTTCCAACGCCAGATAATAAATCCGAGGAAAATTTTTAATTTTTGACAGTTCTTCAATACAAAATCGAAAGAACGACGTGAATTTTATCTCTCGAATAAAGTTTATTTGTTTTTATCAAAATGTGCCCTCAGTAATCAAAGATATCAAAATTGATCAAGGATGTCAGGGTTAATACTTTATTTGAAGTACGAGCATTAAAGATGACCAAATCACCCAAATATATAGAAGTGACAAGGCTACGTCACATGACGCGTCTCGAACTTATCTCATATTTTATTCCTTTAAAGACAGCCAGTCACTCATAATATTTCTGTATCTATCTACACTTATACATAATACATTTGACCTACTAACATATAAGTTATACACCTTACAAGCTATACCTATTGCCCAGACAACCAGAGTTCTGGAGTTTGTAATTTGAGAAACTATTTGCACTGAGATTCAGATATTGGCTGGGTGCACTTAGTTTATTAGTTAAAGAGCGACTAACTTGGCAATCTTTGTTCAACTTACCTTGCAATATTAAATATTTGTTATGTCAATTTATTCCTACATATCCAACTGTTCGGTTTGGTGTTTCAAACCATAAAAAAAATATCCCTCACAAAAGTCCTTTAAAGCTTCAAAATATACAATTAACTCGTTTGGCAAACTCTTATAAACATCCCACCAAAGAGAATGTAAAATAATTTCCATTTGTACTGTAACTCATCTTGAAACACATGAAATATATGTCCTTAAATTAGCAGCTTCAAACTTACTGGCTCTGTCCTCGCTACGAGCCGTTGTCCGAACTCCAAAGGGCCCTTAGTTGCTGTTGCTTTGTATAATTCATTTTATGCCAGCCTGAAGGGCCTTCAGCTTTCGTAATTTCTTGAACTAAGCAGTTAAGTTCTACGAGGCAAACTATGAGAGGCCAATTAAATGAAAAAACAACTAACAATCAAGCCTTGTGATTAGCTGATGATTTGATTTTTGAATAAAGAATACTGGAAACAATTGGAATTAACAATGTCATTATTTTTAAAGCAATTTAATGGCTTGCTACTATAAAAAAGGTATTAACATTATTTTGTTTTTGATTGGGGACGTTTGCAATGTATATCTTTGAATAGCAGTATTTTTAATAAAATTATTCGCGATAGATATTATTATAGTGTAGTTCCGAATCCGTGCCTCTTATTTATTTTATCTTTTTTACACATGAAAGCATAACATCATTATATTATATTGTTAGTATTGTACATATCCGCTATCTAGTTTCTTTGTGGTTCGTTGCACAGTTAAACCACAACCTAACGGAATCACTAGGAGTGGTCGTTAGGAAGCGTCGAGGGACTGTCAAAAGGTTTTAATTGCTGGATGTTATTACAACGCGATTCAATTCTCATTATTTCTATAAGTAGTATTTGACGAGATTCAGCTTTTATTACAACCAAACGCCTACTTAATTATTGAATTTATTGCAAATTATATCATTTAGATTAAAGTGTTTTGGTTTGTTATTTTAATTGTCGGTGTTTTTAATTACAACGAAAACAATAAAGCAAGATACACTTTAAAACATAATCGATTAAATACTTACACTATTTTGTTTAAGTATCGATTAATTATCCTTGCCCGCATTTCATATCACATTACAATGCGTCGTACAAATCTATCTTAATAAGGGAATGTGAGGACACTTGCCTGCGATTGTTATGGGTTAAGGTCGAATCGATTTGTTATAATTGTTATTCTATCGATACAAACATCAACCGTTGTTGTAATGATCAATCCATTTTGGGCAGCCCTAGTGGGGATCACATTAAAATAACGATCGCTGATAGAGACGTAAATTGAATTTAGAATACTGATATTGAAATATTTGGCTAGTTATTTAAAAGATTATAAAATATGAAGTTTTTAAAAGGCTTAAATCTTGTTGACATAGGTAGTCTTCAGTATAATAAATCTGACAAATATGCTAATTTAGACAACTTTTTAATAATTTACTTCTGTTAGAATTAAACGAGCATGAAAACATTTACAATCAGTTTAGATTAAGTTAATATTAACAGCGTATAATTAGATATATTTTAATAAATAAATTAATTAGTGATGTGGCGATGAGAACCACAAAGAGTAAACCACTAATATAATGTTTTTAATGAAACACGATATTAGTTTGGAGTTAATTAAAAACAAAACCTTTGAATTTGGGGCAAATTTTGTGTTAAGGTATTAAAACATTAATTAAAAATGGTACACTACTTATAATTTTAATATAAATAAATGATGTATTTATTATGTTTTATTCTGAAGTAACACGTCACATGGATTCTTTAATCTTTGTAGTAAGATATTCTTCAAGTACTCTATCATTAAACAACAAAAAAATAACAGTTTTAATAAGTACGAGTATTGAAACTTATTATTTTTAATTTCATGTTTACTTTTTTCTTGTTTACTCATCTCATTCAATGAAGCAATTACTAATCCTTTTAAGACGTGTGTTTAAGTAACGTGGGGTCGTAAGAGTTACATCAACGCCTTTTCAATCGCGGCTGTTACATCAAACACATTCATCTCTGCATCTGAAAAGCGAACACCAGGAAATGCTTCCGTGTACCAACATCACGATTTGTTCCGATCGACACACTGGCCATTACATAACCAGCCTTAGAAAAAAAATATGAACATGTTTTTTAAACACACCTACTTTCTATCTCCTTTCCAGGCTATCTCAATGCGCCGTCGAATATTATTACCGAATTCCAAAAACATAGTCAAAATAAGGATTTAGAAAGTATCGCGTAACATGTTCTAGCAAAAACAGTCTCAAATCACCGATTCGTTTACGTCTCTCTTCATTTGTTTTGAAACTCGATTTGTTAGCTTATTTATTATTTATACACCGGTATAGATAATTAACATTTTATTTGAACAATTGTAATGGAAATGGTTCATTTAAATATTCATGCTTTCTATGCATTTTGATGACATAAATACGGGAAGGTGAGTTTGCTAGGCCTTTGTGAACTTGGCCTTTTATTTAAATTTATGTGATTTGATTAAAGAAAGCGTGGTATGTAAATATGTAATTGAAATAACTATATTGTTTTAGCCTCTAATGTTGTTTGTATATGCTACGTTGAGAATAGAGTATTCAAAGCGTTAAGATATTTACAAACATTGACTGTACAAACTCACGACAGACAGCGGTAGGTTATACTCGCTTTAGAGAGAATTTGCGAAAGTCACAAACCACATTATTCAATTTACACATTCGTGTTACAACAAATACAAGCTTGTGTGTTAAAGTGACATTATCGTTAATCACAACATACGTTTCATTGCGTACCACAATTAAGGACGCTTAAGCAAATGTCGTGTTGCCGGTGACTGCCGCGGATTTGTCAATGGGACATTACCCGGTCGAAGTACAACGAAACGAGTGAACGCGGAATCACGCTCGTGACCGCACTGATTGCAAATCCGCGTCATTTGCACCGACCAAAGCTAAATAGGTGGCTCATTAAAGCACTCATGTCCATGTCATGATAGTACTGAACGTCCAAATGTCAGTTTGGCGCAGCTCTCCAATTAGCCCGACGACAGTGTGTCAATCGATCTGCTCATCATTAACGAGACAAATACACTTTCCAAACGTTTCAATCAACTCAATATGTCTTTTTATTAGTTACAAAGGCAAGTCTAGGTCTCTGTATCGTTGTGTAGCAACTTTCTGAGTGGAGCGCACGCGCAGTTCAGTCACGAGTGTGTCGCAACCATCACGTTCGAACAGTTCTCGCAATAGCGCGTGGCGAACCTCCTTCGAAAATGGACAGCCTTTGTTTGAACAATTGAGAAACTGATGAATCCCCACATACCCCTCATTCATTCTTCATATTACAGCATACAATTACAAAACAAATGAAGCATTACCACTTAGATTCGAAATCATTTATTTACAAAATTGTAGCGAATTTTTTAGCGATACCGATAAAGAACGGTTTATTGGAGTGCGTTAAAGGAATTCCCTTTCACCCGAATTTTATAGACTCGTTTTATTTCTCCGTACAGGGTGCATTTACGACGTCATGCGCGAACATAAATTTTATGAGATTTTGGACTCCCTTTTAATGGAGCGTCGGGTTGGCAACTGACCATATTACGTAGAGCTAGTAACATAGTGATTTTATTAAATTAGTAGTGGATTTTTCACCGTGTGAATATGTGAGTGAGGTTAATTAACGTGCATGAGTGAATTAAATGGTTTAGTCGTAGTTAATTCGTGAATACACATCTGATAAGCACATACATTGATTAACGCCTATTGACGCTATTGTAATGGTTTCCAGGGCAATGGACCGTAATAACTGAACAATGTAAAGTCAAGGCACGTTATTATCTCACATCTATAAGTACTTACTGTATATTACAATGGAAAGTCTTTCTTGCAATTCAGCTTATGGAATGTGCGGTCGGTCAAGTGAATGGTATGCCGCTAAATGATATTTCTCGTTGAATACAAGGTATCGTAGTAGCGATAAGATTATTTTAATCATTTAAGAGTAGATAACCTTAGTTACTTAATACTATACTGCACCGTATTTAGTGACTATTTTAAAGTTAAATAAATAATAGTCAAGACGGAGACAATAAAATAAGTTATATTATGAACTAGTTATATAATGTAATAAAGCCTAATTAAAATCTTATAATTAATAACTGCCTCGTTGGGCTAGTGGTTCTAAGCGCGACTGCTACGCAAGAGGTCTTGGGTTCGATTCCCAAGTCGACCAAGGTGTTATTGGGTTTTTCTATGAAATTCTCAGTAGCAAGTCGGAGTTTGGATTTGTGCCCGGTTAGTGGCAATAGGCTCGCCCCCTATTACATGGGACCTAAACATACCGGCGATCTGTGGGTGTACATTGGTACACCTCTGCCTAACCCTTCGGGGATACAGGCGTGATGGTATGTTATGTTATGTTAATAAAGCATAATTATTTCTTAAAAAAAAAACATATTTACTTGTCTGCAGCGTCTAAAGTATAGGTAAGTATGAATGCTATATATTCAATACTCAATTCAATTCAATACTCAATTCATTTATTGCACACCATATGTTTAATACAGATGTTATATTTATTGATAATATTTAGTACAATATGGACCCTGTCGGGCACGGCAACGTAGAAAGAAGAAAGAAGAGAGGAAGCCATTTTAAATAAATTTTGTTAATATAATATGATTTGAGAGGTAGATATAGTTAGGAATTTAGTTTTAAAGTAATAATTGTCAAATATAAGATTTATTATCTGATGGGTATATATTTAAGTACCTAATTCTGCGTCCGGTATGGTATTATACATATATTGTCTTCTATGTATCCTAAAAGTGTTTGATCTATTGCTGATATCACCGTCAACCCTGAAATATTATGATTTAATATTACCTACCAGCTACCTCAATGTTTGTATTGCTAATTCTTCCTTTGTTAATAGATACCCGTATGCTAATTTTGACCGCATTTCAACGACCTCTATGATTATCATGCAAATAAACACAAAAATACTTGTGATTTACTTTAATATTTAAAACTTATGCAGCACGCAAACACCTACTCAGTTATATTGTTCCTTCAACTTATTTAATTGAAAATTCATGCGTAGTTATACAAACATGAGCATACATTATGTAAAAAACTGTACTGTTTATAATTGGACCTATAGGCACTATTTTGACCAACTAAAATGTATTTCGGTCTAGTCCTTAGGTAATATACACTTGACTCATACATGTCGTTTAAATACATGAAGCGGTAAATTCCTACGTGTAAAGCACAACTATACAGCATAATGTCTTATGTCAATAAAATTGCGCAATAAGGCATAGTTCTCATAGGCAGTAAACAAATTCGGGTATTACGAGCAAAGAATATGCTTGTTATGTTGCATGCTGTATGTATGTTAATAGTTATAGATGCGTATCACTAGGAAACCGTACAAAAAGTCTCAACGGGTATCATGGCATCAAGGTCGTAGCGTTCACACGGCAGCGCACCAGCGCGGCGGCAGTTTTAAAACAAGAATTAACCTGAACAACCATACGCCATGGGAAATTAACTACGTACCTAGGTTAACTATTCACACGCTTGAACGTTGCTCGATTGTTTCTTGTTGTCCTCTCTTTCTAACGTATAGGGTTCAAAACCTAGGTCGATGTTGTTTTGTTCTATATTTTTTTAAACAATAGACTGACATAATTTTCTAACCGTCCGGTAGCAGTCACCTCTAGCTATCAAAACAAAAAAAAAATGTACAAAAGATCCATAAAAGATTTTATTTGAAACTTTTTAAATAAAAAAAGCGCAATATTTTTCTGGTTAAGTACGGAATCAGATCCGAACTTTACCCTGCCCATAAAACAGTGTAGGTGTAAAGTTAAAATTAATTTTAAAACAGCTCTATACTGATCGCCTCAAATTGCTTTTCACAGCAACAAAGAACCATCAAATTTTTTATTAGCTTTTGAATTACGTGGCCGAGCATTGTAGAGGAATACATACGTAATACTTTTTCTTCTCAAACGAATCATTGCTGTGTAGCGCAATAATGGTACGGTGTTAAGTTTTACCTCGCTTATTGCTTTTTTGTAAGGACAAAAACAAAGTTTGACAAAATCTGCGGAACAAAAAGTCGTGGGAAAAAATATCAAGATCACTGCCAATGGTAGACAAGGAATCTGACCACGACGAAGGTCGAGCGGCGGGTGTCAGCTCATTGTAATAACAAAAACTGTTATAATACGTGACATTGCGTTTAATGATTCATTGAAGAAGCCAACGTTTTATCTCCGTTTTGCAATCTATGCTTAAATGACAATGTCTTTGTCATTAAAATTTAAGCTGACTTGCGTGCCATACTCTGATAAGAGGTCAATTCATTGAATAGTCAATCCAATTTCTTTATTTGTACTTATAAAACCCACAAAATATATAAGATACTTTACTTTTTTTTAATTATATAATATTATTTTGTATAATCTATATTTATAAAAATACAAGTTTAATAATTCATTTTATGACATTATTCATCGAACTAGCACATAAGCATGTAATATCGTATTTTCTCGATTGCATTGCAAATTTGACGAAGACAAATCGCCAGTCGTTTGTCTTTGTCAAATCTGCTAACACAAACTCCATGTGACCGAAACGAATTATATTAATTTAATACGAAGACTTTGCTCATCTAAGCTAAGAAAAGCTTTTCTCACTTAACATATTCATTAAATAATTTGAATGACAAATACAAATTATTTTATGAATAAAATATATTATCTAACCCATGTTTGCCCTAAACATATTGATATAAACATGAACCAAATTCATCAAATATATCAAACCCCGAACATATTTCATAGACGCTGAAATAGGACCTTTTTGCGTGTTCACTCAAACTTGCAAACTATTTACCGAAGATGTAACAAATACTGGCCATTCATCAATGTTATAGCGAATTCGATTCTTAGTTCACCTCGCCTTATGACGTAAGGGATCCCATAAATCGACATTGAACAAACTATTAGAGTTATGTGGACAATAGCATATCGGTGTCAAGATCGTTAGCCCCGGGACGGACGCTTTTGTCTTCTTTTGAGGGCCGAGTAACTAACGCATGACAAAGACAGTAAAATATTACTTACAGGATTACGTGATTTATGTGAAGTTGTGAACAGGACACCCATGTATCGATAACATAAATTGACATATCATAACTCAATTAAGTGTAAACAAATCTATCGTATCGTGCTACATCAACACATGTGCTTCTTACTACAGGAACTTTTATGATCATCTATACATTTTACGGTACCACCAGCGAAGTATCTATTTTATCTTTTACTAAAAGCTGCAAATAATCAATGCAGTTGTTGAACACTGAAACAGCATGTGTATTTATTATATTGGCGAAACAAAACACCGACCAAATGTTTCACTATCAAAAGGTTGCATTGCACAATAGAGAACGTTACAATAGACAAACTAGTGACTGAGGTAGGTAAAACTCAAAATGGTTGGCTGGAAAGCACTTTTTTTTGTGACAGCTGAGCTTTAAATACACCCTTTTGTATTCTTTATTTATTGCATTGAATGAAGACCACATTTAAGTTAATGCTACACCCACCCACTCTGTGACAGCGTTTGCGATTTTAACATTAATTTAACTTTAATTGACGGACCATACATTTTATATGTCTCAATTATTAAGCAGTCAAATTGATCTATTGCTCATTTGACTTTCTTTGACTTCTTAAGATGACATTTAGGTATATAAATCTTATATTGTAGGCATTTACTTAATTTTTCTTAATTTCATAAGAATACAGTTTTCTGCCCAAATTCAGTAACTAACTCTAGTAACTAGTTGTTATAACACGTCCAAATATCGAAACTTCAGAACTTAAGTATAATTAAAATTTTTAACGACTGAAATATTGTTACATTATTTTAAACTGAAAATGTAAGGATTAATTACAAGTAGTACCTAACTATTGGGATTATATTCGTTTACTTTACGGTCTAGTGGTTTCCAAAACATGATTTAACGGATAACCATTAAAAAATTGTTCAACCCAAGTAGAATAGGAACTTGGAAAAATTAAACATAAAACCACTAAGGCTCTTCGTACACGAGCCAACACAAGTCTCTAGTCAGTCTATTCTAGAGGCTATCGCCATATAGACAAACAGCCCATCAGTGGGACATTTATAGGCCAATATTGTAGATAAGCATCAAATGTCAAACAAAAAAAAACAATTGAAAAGTAAACACCCCAGCAAATAAGTAAAGATGAATAATGTTTATATTTACCGACACAGTGAGCATACGATTTCAGTTTTATCGAGGTCAGTTTCCGTCTGGGTAAACATTAATTTATCCTCCCAACATTTTGTCCTTTGTTAAGTTATTGATCACATTAAAATATTCGAAATTGAATGTAACTGACTACTTCGTAAATTAATCATAAATTGGAGTTCGTATTTTAAAATTTACTTTAACATCTTGTGTTTGTATTAGTTTATGATTCGAGGAACTGGTATAGCTATCCTTTAACAACTAGGTAAACAAGACTATGATTAAACTGTCCGTGTCAATATTGGTTTACAAGAAGTCTCATTTAAATCTTGAACCGACTTTGAGTAACTATCAAAGCATTGTTATTTACGTGTAACCAACGTGCAATATGACCATATTATGTCAGTATTACATAAAATATCGTTCAGTCAAAGTAACTTTCCAATGAAAACTATTGTTTAAATACTAAATAGGCAATCATTTTGCGAACGTACGCCCACTTCCTATTATAAAGTATAATTCCCATATAATTATTGTATAAATGTTTCGAAATATAATGTGGGGAAGTTGGGTTGACATCCGTGTGGCCAGGTGGCGACCGAAATGGCGACCCCGTTGCCACAACGCAGATCAATCAGAAGGTTTATTCCATAGAAAACATATTGAATTGAATTGAATTGAATTGAATTCTGTATAATGTCAATTCCTATGCTTATAGGGTTGTTGCCCTATATGCACAGAAATTTTCCAATTCATATTATATTAGTTTTTTTAACATAATATATTATATTTTCAAAATTAACGAATATATACTACTAAGTCTGGAGTTTTGGAGAATAAGGGGCATATTAGTATCATACCGTTTTTTTTAGTACAAAATTGACGTATCAATGACCTAGTCGATATATACGTCAGTTTAGTATCTTAAATACCCATACTCTTACTGGTAACGAGGTGACTAAAATGCCAAAATAACTAATAGGTACTTCAGTAGTAATTCTGTATTTCTTGGCTTGTGGTGTCAGTACGTAGGTACCCTGTTATAGTGCTTTACCGGGCCTGGGGCAAATCGCCTATTTCGATGGATCAACGCACACGGCACTAACATGTCTGCGGTCGCATGAGCTCTCAACGTCGATTTTGCCTCAGCTTTCTATCACAAATTGCTATCTGACGTTTATTATTAAACCAAATAAACCTGTGTCGATAAGATCGATGTTACAGTTCCTATTACAAACTTCTAAACGTAGGTATGTACCTACTTAGATTTTCGTTAAGTAAAGAAATATTACCAAAATAAATATAGTTAAAAAAAACTAAAAAACACGCTTTTAAAGTACTTCTAACTAAAAAGTTTTTTTTTAACTATATTTATTTTTCACTTTTTAGTCCTAGCAGCAATACGTGTTGTCTGAATTCAAACGTATTGCTTTGTGGATTTTTTTTTTTTTATTTATTTAATCCTAGTGATCCTAATTAGGATAATGAGATAAACCTATGAAATTATTATATTGTCGCTGATTCTTGATAAGTGTACAAAGTTTGAATTAAATCTGTCCGTTTAAAGTGGGTCAAAATCGAGTCCAAAGGAGTCGGTTACATACATACATACATACCTACATACATACATACATACATACATACATACATACATACATACATACATACAAGTGAAGCTAATAAAAGCGTGTTAAAAAGATTTAACAAAATAATTTATTTGTATGCTTATTTATTACGTCTAAATTTTAAAGTAAAAGCACTTAAAACTTGATAGTTTTTCTTAAAAGGATTAATTAATTAATCGAGTTTTTTTCAACTCATTTCTCGACTTATTACACCTGGGAACTGTAAATTCTAACTAAATTGTATTATTGGCATCAGTTTCTGAAATATGAGAAAACTTCTAGGTGTATATTCGAAGGCTCGGTAGCGTAAACACTCACTGAGTCCTCGGCTCTCCCGAATTCGATCGTTTTGGATATAGTATATCTCGGGTAGATTCGTGCCTAAGTGTCTAGTCGTCTTTATAGCCACTCTAGGGAGACACCTTAGACAAACTATACCTAGTCTATTGGTTTAGGTAAAATGGAAATAAAGTATCATCGTCAATCGTATTTACACTATCTTCTTACTTACTGAGTGTGTAGATTATGTGACACGCGAAGTAAAAACAATCGATTTACAAAAAAATATGATCCTAGAAGTAGTAATATAACACTAGTTAGATAAACTAGTTGAATACCCATATTTGTAGATATTAATGTCAGCATATAATATTTTTATTGGTATGAGTACGACCATTTTCCTCTTACGCGTGTATCTTCGCTCGTAAATAACAAATAATTTTATTTGTGTTTTATTACTTTTATTTATACGACTTATAGGTATTCTCTTTATTACAACTTTATTAGTATCACTATTTAGTGTTGCAAAATTCAGACAACTATTTTTCTATTAATTATATGTCTTCGTCGAACTAACAAAAGTCAAATCAACATATCGTAATCGTTTTTAAAATTTAACTTTGGAACTGCGTAATAGACACTTGTTTATGGATTAGACAGACATAAATGAACAAAGTTGTCTATATTTGGGACAATAGTTTTATCGATCGTGAAAAGTTACGAAGTCTCCTGGTAACGATCAACTTGACTGCACTGCCGATCTGACTATAAATTGCAGTTGCGTCACTAGGAAACACGATTCAATCACTATTAGGGAACTACGAGTACATACTTACATACAACTATGTAATGGAAAAAGAGGAAGAGAAAGAGCTAAAGAAACATTTAATAGAAGGTTTTCTGACATTATTAATTAATTCTTAATCCAACTTATCAGGTTAAACCTTTTGTTCTCTATTGTTCAAAAAACATCGTTCTTTGTTTCGTTTGATAAGCTTTGTTTGATTTATCGAGGCAATCAGCACACGACGTTAAGTATCTGTTTATTAAATTTTGACATGCATTGAGATTTAATTTATTATGTTCATTCAATAAATTAAATAAAATTTTGCCACAAAATCCTTTAACGAGAAACCTCAATAGTTTGTTGTTGAGTTGTTTTGTACCACCATGTACAAGGTTCCTACAGAACCCGCTGCGTCAAGCTACATTGTTACTGCGTTCCGCTACTGAATGACGAGAACGGAAGGCCCGAAGCACTCCACAAATACGGTATGCCGCATTCAGGGTGCTTTACATTTCGGACAACGCACCACTGGCTTCTTTCATGTAGCAAATGTTCATTGGCTGTGGTGATTATTTACCAACAAGGGACCGCTACCGTCCTTAACCATAATACGTTTCGATTTTGTATACCTATTAAATAATTCTAACAAAAAAAAACCGACTTCAAAATAAGTCTTACATTGTTTACTTATGAATCCCATTATCAATATCGGTCTAAGTAGTCGGAAGTTCTGTGGTAGCAAACATAAAAAAATACAGCAGAATTGAGAAACTTCAACTTCTTGAAGTCGGTTAAAAATTAAATTGATGATATTTGACTTAAGTATATACTTAAAGAAAGGTTTTAGATGGAGTACTGAAAGTAGTTCAAAATGATGTCATCACAGATCAATTTACTTCGTAGAAAGATTTAAGGCGCTGTGAATAGCCAGCATTGATGTAATTTAGGAGTGAAGCGGACGGGTGCGGGACGGAGTAGCCCCGCCCCTACTGCTCGAATTTTTCCGAATTTGTCCGATGCGTGACGTTGTTATAATATTAAAGCGTTATTTCACAAATTGTTTTAGATGTAAGTTTAGCCCTGCGTTTAACAATGTTTACTTTTGAGCTGCGCTCTCGCGGCGAACAGTAGGTTCGAATCCCGATAAGATCATACATTTTTGGATTATTATTTTTAAAGTATTATGCACCTACTACATTATTATCGTGTTTTTACTTTTAAAACATGTATATAATGTTGTTGATTTATTTTTCGAATAATTATTCAAATATTTTTCTGAAAAACAAAATATAAAAATTAAAAAACCTGAACAATATATTTTATGACGATCTATATTTTTCTTCAGTATCAAGAGTAAAATAATAAAAAAAAAACGTACGCCAAGCTTGATGGTTGAGTCTGGAGAAAAATATGGAGATACAGCGTGTTTCAAATGAGTAGTAACGAAAATTATTATTTTTTAGTGAATAGAGTTTTTTAGTATATAAAGTCAAACGGTCTTTTGTAAAACTTGTATATTTATAGGAATATTTTTTTTATGGGTGAACGAAAAGAAAAGATTGATAAACTTAAAAAACAAAAAAAAAATTTTAATTATTTTTAACAAACTTAATCTATATGGATGTTTTTTTATGTATAATAATAACCAGCTTGGCAGTGCAGGATCGAGCAGCGTGTTGCTGAGGCTAGGACACTCATTGCAAAGTTAATTGCTTTTAAACAAGGTAATTCTCGACCACGAGTGATGCGCTTTGTAAGGCGTGCATTTGCTGGGACTGATATCAGTTCCAGTGAATATACTGCCCGCGTTACAGAGCGCATCGACCTGTTTAAACAGAAAGTGTGTGCATGGGCAAGCCGTATTCGACGCTATAAACGTCGGGTGGAACGATTTTACCTGAATCGCATGTTCCAAAAAGATCAAAGATGGGTATATAGAGCGTGGGAGCGGCCGGCTTCAGGCGTGGATGGCGGGTGCTTGCCGGATGGTGATGCCACAAATTCATTTTGGCGCAGCATCTGGTCGGTGCCTGTCAGCCACTCCGAAGGCGGCTGGATGCGAGAGGTTGAGCAAGTATGTGAACCTATACAAGAGATGGGGGCAATTACCATCAGCCCCCAAGACGTAGCCAATGCAGTCCGCCCGATGGCAAACTGGAAAACACCGGGGCCGGACGGACTGCAAAATTTTTGGTTAAAATGGCTACGGAGTTCACATGGTTGCTTGGCTTCTCAATTCCAGTCTGCTGTGGAATCGGCTTCGCTCCCACAGTTCTTGACTACAGGATCTACCCATCTGCTCCATAAAACAGGTAGTGCCACGGATCCAAAGAACTATAGACCAATAACTTGTTTACCAACGGTCTATAAGCTCCTTACGTCCATTCTGAGAGCAAAAATTAACGAGCATGTCGTTAGTTTTTCTATTATGTCTGCTTCTCAGAATGGATGTAGGAGTGGATCCCGTGGCACTAAGGAGCTACTCCTTATAGACACGGCTATTTGCCAACAGGTTCGCCGCTCTAAAAAAGATCTGTCGACATGTTGGATAGACTATAAGAAGGCCTACGATTCGGTGCCGCATACATGGCTCATGAGGGTGCTAGAGTTGTATAAAATTAATGCAACTCTACGCGCCTTCTTGGTGTCATGTATGGGGCAGTGGAGTACGGTGCTTCACTATCCAGGATGTCGGGATATCCAACAGGGTGGGGAACCAATTAGGATTGAGCGGGGAATATTTCAGGGCGACAGTCTGAGTACTCTGTGGTTCTGCTTAGCCTTGAATCCTCTAAGCACTTTGCTTGAGAATTCGAGGCTGGGCTATTCGTTGAGGAGAGGGAGCCAGGTAATCTCCCACTTGCTATACATGGATGATCTTAAGCTCTTTGCCAACAGCGGATTGCAGCTGATGAAGTTACTGAAGATCACTGAAAGCTTCAGTAATTCCATCAGAATGGAATTTGGTGTTGACAAATGTGCGGTCATGCATGTAAAGCGAGGTGGGGTTGTGGAATCCCAGGGTATACAGCTCTCGGATTCCATAAACCTAAGGTCGCTCTCTGCAACGGAGACCTACAAATACTTGGGTATGTCAGAGGCGTTAGGCATCAACGGTGCTGACGTGAAACAATCATTACAGGCACGTTTCTTTGGCCGCTTGAACAAAGTACTAAAAAGTGTTTTGTCAGGCTGCAACAAGGTGCGTGCCTTTAATGGTTGGGTCATGCCAGTGTTGATGTACTCCTTTGGTGTACTCAAGTGGACTCAGACTGAGTTAGACGCCTTGGATAGGAGAGTCCGAACCTCAGGGAGTATTTTCTCCAAGTCGACGTGGGGATGCATCGAGATGTGGTGGTAGTGGATAAGGGCCTAACACCGCTCTCCTTAGGCAAAGAGAACTGGCACAAACCTGTCGTACTGAGCGTCAAGGACCGCGAGGTTGTATGGCAAAGCAAGGAGCTCCACGGGCGCTACTACCGGACCCTTCATAGGTCCGATGTAGATTTCTTAGCGTCCGTAGCCTGGCTACGCTTCGGTGATCTTTTCGGAGAAACCGAAGGGTTTGTATGTGCAATTATGGACGAAGTTATCATGACGAATAACTATCGGAAATATATCATAAAGGACGGTACAGTAGACATATGTCGGGCATGTCACTGTCCAGGTGAGTCCTTAAGACATATTATTTCGGGTTGTTCTCGTCTTGCTAACGGCGAATACTTGCACAGGCATAACCAAGTAGCCAGGATTATCCACCAGCAGCTTGCTTTGAGATACAAACTTGTGGAATCCGAGGTGCCGTACTACAGGTATGTGCCCGACCCAGTTCTCGAAAATGGTCGTGTCACACTGTACTGGGACCGATCTATCATCACTGACAGGACTATTGTAGCAAATAAGCCTGATATAGTGGTGATAGATCGATCGGACCGTCGGGCAATCATTGTTGATATCACTATTCCTCATGACGAGAACCTCGTGAAAGCTGAAAAAGAAAAACAACTTAAATGTTTGGATTTAGCGCACGAGGTTGTCGACATGTGGGAGGTGGACTCAGCAATCATTGTCCCGATAGTCGTTACAGCCAACGGCATAATAGCCAAGAGCCTCGACCAACACCTTAAGAGGCTCTCGCTTGGCGCCTGGGTCAAGGGTTTGATGCAGAAAGCGGTACTTCTCGACACGGCGCGTATTGTGAGGAGGTTCCTCTCTCTGGAGCCCTAACCACCGGCAGCTTGGGCCCTGTTCCCGATGTCGGTTGGAAACTACATTTTATATTTTTAAATGTATATTTTTAGTTATTATTGTATATATTTAAAAATGTATTTTGTATGTATTTAAAGAAAATAAAGAGAACATAATAATAATCAAAATTTCTTTATTATTCTGATTTCAATACTGCAATCTAATAAAACAACAAACACTTAACTAGACTAAAATTAAAACTTATATATGTAAATAAATAAAACCAACACGCGTTAAAAAAAATCATCGTCACCCTTGTCAATGGCGGGAAACGTGCCTGAAGGCTGGCAGTATTGCCACATTGAATGGCAATGCCGATTCTTTGTGCAAGGAACAAACCAGCCCTCTGATAACGAGCAACCAAAATGTTTGTTTTTCATCCAAATTTTTTTTTATCTAGACACGCGGCAGCGTGACAAGCCAAGTTCAAGCAAAGGAACTGGCTAGCCAGAACCAAGTGTAATATTACACGAAGCACTTGGAGCCACTTTTGACCCATCTATAACTCAAAACCGTAACAAACATGGTATAAAATAAAATTCAAAAGAAATTGAACTTTTTTTTTTTTAGATACACTTTTTAATTAATCGGTAAATTAATACAATTTGTGACCGCTTTTGTTTTTTGTCGGCAACTATATTTTTATTAAATTTATAAGCTTGTTTATTATTAATTTGGGAAAAGGGCAGGAAGAAGAAGAAGAAGTTTATCTGATCCTGCGGTAATCGCTCCTAATGTAATTTTGACAAGTCTTTCAGTTGTTGAGTTGTCGACTCTCCGTTCAAGTTCTCTAAAACCCATTTCTGGAACATGCCCCATGTGTGCTTGATGGTATTGAGGTCGGGCGATCATGCAGGCCACGGTAATAACCGCAGGTTTTTCATTGCCAAGTAATTTCTGGTCCTTCGAGCTGAATGCGAACAGGCATTGTCATGCATCAGCTTAAAATCTGGGCAAAAACTTTGTACAAATAGGTGAAAATAAGACCACAGAACGTCTTAAACATGCTTTACAGCGTTCAAATTGCCATTTACAAAATCGAGCTCAGTTCTTCTAATCGTCATAATACCCGCCAATACCATCATTTTTGAGCCACTGTACGGGTGCAGTTCCTGGCCGCATCTCAGGCGTTTATCATTTTCGGGATGATGATACGCTTCTACCCTTTTCGTATCGGGCATAAAGTATCAATGAGTAAAACATGTAGATTCGGTAAATTATGCGTGTTGCTTAGACTATTTTGATGTGTGTATTTATGAAAATATTAAACAGTCACAATTCTTTGAAATTAAGTGTTCTACTACAACACGGGACGTTTCGTTTCTTTGTTGTCGTCACTTAATGTGACTACCAAAGACGATTCTTTTTCTCGCAATGGCATCCCCCGCGCTCGACGAGAATCGACTATTTCAGGCATAATCCAGTCAATGAAAAACGACACAAGCTTAGTGGCTTGCTTTTACCACTCCACACTGCAAACAAGCACTTTTCCCTACGTGTTTTATGAAGTTGCCCTTGAATTTGATGGTACCAATTACTGTTTTTGTTCACTTCTATCTGTCCACTATTTTTATTATATTTCCACATCTGTATCTTGTTTTCCATTATACATACTTCTATGCCCTTTTTGAATGCCACTAAAGGACATTTTATTTCCACTACTGTGTCTTCACCTATTAAACCATCGGGCGATGCTCCAATAAAAGGAAACTCATGATCCACGAACAACCCGCACGGCCACACCTGAGGTAAAAAAGGCCCAGGGGGTAATAAGGCCCACATTTCAAATTTCGCGGAATAACATTTCTATGACACTTCACTGTTTACGCACGCGTGCACAATGTCGGTGTGAATGTTTCCGTATTTGTCTGCAGTCGCTAGCGCCGTCATCGTGCTAGTGACGTGCGATGCGTTGATGAAGTGACTGGCAACTGTGCAATTTTATAATTTTACATACCAAAAACTGTAATTATTTTACGTTTAATTCAATAATTGACTAATAACTCTGTATTTATTATCGTAAGTAAGACTTGCACAATACAACGGATATGGTTTTTCCTAGCCAGAGAAAGATTTTTAAGGTTTATTAGGTTATTTTGTAAAAACATGTCATGAGGTTAATAAGGCCCGTTATAACGATACTTGGGCCTAATTTATTGTTGTCTATCTTTAATTAAAGTCTGATTTTAAGTTTTAAAAATAAATATAAAAGTAATTACATTGTTTTGTTTAATAAGAAGAGAACAGATTATTTAAGTTTTCAAAGTAACAGAACATGTTGTGATTGTACTAAGTACCTTAGTTAAGACCACTAGTTCCTTGAAACTAAATTGTATACGATTAATATTTAGAGGACGATTAAATAAATAAAAAAACAACAATTTATTTTTATTTAAACATATTCCTTGGTAAATTTAGGACGATTTACTATAAAAATAAAGCAAATTTTTATATGGGCTTTAATGTACTACCGTAGTATAATAAGATCCCTGAGAAGGGGTTATTTTTAGGGGTTTACTTCATTACTAGACATTACGTTACTGTAATTATTATAACCGTTATTGCGTTCAATACCACCTTTTGGCATTACTAGTTACCTCAATATTGTACACCATGTATAAGCTTAGTACTACTCCTACCTACTCATGAAAAAATTGTCCGATGATTCATTGATTCGTGATCAGTTGACTTGTTCGCCAACCGTTTATTTTTACCATTTAAAGAAAACAATAAAATTTAATTAAAATAATTAAAATAATGAAAAATTTAACGAAAAAAATAAATACAAAAATATATTTCTTATTAGAAATCAATTATTACAAATATAAGAATAATTAATAAAAATAACACATAAAGTAAAAAAAAAACATCAAAGAAAAAAACAACAAAAGCAAAATAATAGAAACTTGTAGCAAGGTTCGAACCTGCGGTCGGCCATAGAATCGCAACGTTAGATAGGCACGCGACCGCTAGACCAATCTAGCTTCATGTCACTATTTCAAATTACGCCTTTATAGATGATCAATACAAAAGAAAAGTATTTAGGTACTTTACAAATTCCATTATGTGTTTTTGTTTGACATTTATTAAATTATTTTTGATTTGTCATGTTTTTACATCTGTCAATCGGAAAAAAAAGGGGCACAGGTCCATCTAGCACCGCGCCTCAGCGCACACTGTCCGTCCGCGTACGAATGAAAGAGAAGCGAACAAAACGCCATATTTAGTTTGTCAGGATCGTGTTATTTTTCATTAAATATATGAATATTTGTTAATATATTATCTTAATTGAAAAACTAAAACAAAGGTTATCTTCATTATTAGTTATTACGTAACTGTTAATTATTTTATCAAGATTGGTTCATAAATAACACCGGAAAACTTTTTTAAAAATCCATTTTAGTGGTTTGTTTACGATTTTTTTTTATCGAGAAAAATTACTGAAATCGTGTTTTGAAAACAAAGGTTATCTCACAAATATGATGAAGATTAACATATATTTTTTTAGCTGCTCTGACATCTATACATTTTGCTAAAAAACTGTTTGAAAAAGCCCATTTTTACTATTCACAGCGCCTTAATCATTAATCTTGCGTCACGGGTAAAGTCTTACTTTAATGTTCTAAATCTAACACGCTGGTTACCTAATGGACCTCTAGACGTGTCCCGCCTCGTTACAGCCGGCTAATGGCCGCTCAGTTTTGTATGAGTTTTGTTTTGTAACCCAAAACAATGCTATCCAACCAAGTAATGTGCTGCTTAACTAATGACCAAGTGTTTATGTCCATTAATATTGTATTGTGACCTACACGCGTTAAAGAACATTAACAGATTTGAGTTTAACTTGTTTTTGTTGTTACAGCATATTTGAACATCACAGTTTTCCATAAAACTAGCATATACTCGTAAATTGCTAAGCCGTATGCTATTAGGAAACCGATAAGCCAGCCCTTTCCCTTCCCATAGGTGCCGTTAAGGCGATCAAGGGATAATGTCAAGAAATTGGACATCAGCATCCCTTATGGTCATAACAAAACACTATTATTATTAACCCGTTATTCATAGGTGTCTTAAAGACCTACATGTGTGGAAGCAGTAACTCTTTTTTTATCAAGTCCAGAAACAACTCACGGAAATTAAAGCTTGGCGTAATTATTTGGACTTATATAGAGAGAGTTATAAGTTCTTTTTTTCAATTTGGCAGAGTATACCCTCTGGAGGATTGTTGGGCTAGGCTTGAGGTATAACGGCATAATCCTTAACATCGGTGGGATTACAGACTCGAAACCCGTCTAGTGCCGGCAGGAAAGCGTCAATACCTGGCGGGATGATTAATAGTATACCGATAAATCCCTCGGGCCTCTGATATCGTTTCGTTTTGCTCAACGATCGCCGACCTAGTCCGTTTTCCTCGTCGAGGTACCACCACAAACATGAGACCTCTTACATACGAATTGAGGCCGCCGCACTCCACCAACGCATTTATTGTTTTATATCTTAATTCAATAGCCGATTTAAATTCATAACACGTATCACTTTCTTCTTGTTAGAAAAAAATAAACCTTTTGTAAACATTGTGTACTTCTACCGCTTTGAACTATTTTGGGAGTAAGTTTTGAATGCTTACAAAGAAGTCTTTTAATTAGAGCTTCGCTGGTTCTTTTGTTTTTTTTTTGTTTGATATCTCTATAATTACTAAAAAAATGAGTGTTTTCTAACTGTAACTTAATTAATGAACAAAGCTTTTGTTACCTGCCTAGTCCTAAAAATGAACTTGAAGTTTTACAATACCCTTTTATTTTCTCTCGACTTTCATAATCCATTATGTAACTATAAACCTTAGGGACCTTTTTTAGACGAAGAAAATAAAAACCTACTCGTCATTAAATTGATGAAGTGCGTGACAAAGGTATCAAATTCATCATTTGAAAGGGAAATTTTTCATTACCCCGAAGCGTTATGCCAAATTGAATTGAGAGCCACGAATATCCGGATGGGCCTGCGATGTTGATTCTCCCGACACACTTTAAATAGATACGTACAATTTAAGGGACGACGCTGTCGCCCAAATTTCCTTTGCAGAAAATAGGGTGTTGTAACACAGAATGAATTTCATTATTTCGATCCCTGAGATTAAAAGCGACTTCATAATTTGGTTTAATCCAATTTAGTGTTTGATTGCTCATTTTTATAAACCGATAATCTGATCGCAGACTTTTTCAATTTACGTCTTAGAAGAAGATTAATGTCTCTTTAATTCTTTAGCACAAAATGATTTTTTGTTATCACAGTCTTTAAATTGATCGGCTTTTGATATATTCTTTGATACCTCATAAAAGTCTGTCAATGACGTCCAGGCGACATGTACAGAATAATGTAAACAATGTTTCCTTGCCAAGTTTTCTCGCTATAAATTGTATTATATTGTATACGTTTTTAGAGTTTCGATGTCATAAACGTCGGTGTGCACCCAGCATCTCAATCAAACACGTCTGAGTGGTTGAAATTCGGAACTGTTTCCACTCAGCCCGTATTAGTTCATCGAACGATGAGGGTCCCTCAACTCGACGATTTATAGGGAGAGCGACGGTCCATCGATACGTAATTTCATTACTTTTAACTACCTATAAAAACTTCGTTTCTTTCCCTCATCGAAACTGTTTACATTACTTATAATGCCTTGAATATCGATTAATTTACTTTATTACCTTGAGGCTTTGTTTACCGTCATGGATGAACTAAATAGGATATTTATTATTAAAGTTAGAGCTTGCTTGAAGCTTTCAAGAACATCGTATTATAATATAGACGCTTCGCATCTTCGATAGAAGTTTTGTCTCATTACTAAGTTTCATGAAGCTAACAGCCAGATATCTTATTACAGAATTACGCTGTGATTCAGTTAACAAATAAATCTTTTGGGCACATCTGGTTCTCTTCATTCAACAGCTGTGTTATGCTTGTAAATTCGTATAAAAACAAGCCACAGGGCCCGAACATCCCTAAAGAATCCCAATAGAGCGCAACCCTCGGGTTCGATTTGAAAGGTATCGTAGGTAGGGACATACCTTTTTTCGTTGTCATCTACGCCCACAAAGACAGCTAATATAAAGGATTCTACCTGAGCCACTCCAACGTACACGGTACCTTAATAAAATGTTAGCAAAATGATATGGGTAGACATGGTTTTCAATACATTATCTACTATTAGTACTAGATATATCCAAATAATATCATGTGTCTTGCTTCTTCGAGCAGCACAAAAATCAAATTAATTCAAAAATCTTCTCAGTCAGTAAAACAACGCTATAATATATACGTAGCTCAAAAAGAAAATCATCGAACATGTTTTTATGCTATATTTCAACGTACCGAAATCGGAAGCAATCTTTATCTTCCAAGTTCAGTAACTGCAGGCGATTTGTAAATGTGGTTCCTCCATCTTGTCTGAAAAATTGCACCGAGAACAGGTACACGAGATAAGGTGAGCTAAGCTTGTATATCCACGATGGTATGCCAGAAAAATACATCCCCAGTGATACAAACGTGGTGAATTTTATTGTGAACGAAACAAATATTCTTATCAATAGCGAATATTCCCCGTAAGACATTCAAACGGTTCCCACCCTGTTTTCTATGGAAATCATTTCGAATAAATAAAGAATCAGTCGAAAACATTGTACGAAACAAATACCCAATTTCAGCGTATCAACTACATGTTTCCGAACTAAATTTTCAATTTGAATAAACATTTTATCATTAGTTCGGTTAATGCCATCACATGCTAATTAGGGTATCGTCGAATCAGCGCTGACAGTAAATGTAACTCCATTAACTCGGCGACTATCGGTTTGCGGGATTCAAAATGCATCCCGGTAGCGTGTACGTGTAATGGTTGGCAAACAGTTGACTGTCTGGCAAAATCACTTACGTCACGCATAGGTAAACATGTGTGTAAATAAACACGGTGACTAATTACTCGAGAACCCCAAGAGTTGTGCGACGAGACGAATGTGTTTTGTAGATTTATATATTGTGTTTACAAGATATTTTACTCAACTTAGTCAACGGTAGGGGATGAAAGGGCTACCAACGGTAGATGTTGTCTCTGAAAAATCGGTGCAATAAATTCACATGTAATGTGTTCAAAATTCCTACTTTTTAATATTATGAGATATAGCATTGTTCTGTTTAAATAAATGCTTTTCAATTACCATATTTAAGGATTAAAATAAAAAGAGGATTCGTGAAACATGGAATTTTTATTCTAATATTTAAGCTGATACTTTAACATAACAATAAACATTGTGAGAAGAGGTCTAAATTGCGAATTTTGACATGTGTCACCCCGGCACACATCCACTCACGGTTTCGGGTGGATTTGGCCAAATAGGCATACGCTCGGCTCGTGATTTAGCCTGGCTTTGTATTTTTATTTAGGTCCGACCCGATGCGAGAAGCAAAAAAAGGTTACATTATTCGCACCGCGTAAATATGATCTTTTGTTATTAATTCGTCACACTCCAACATTATATCTTTTTTTGCTGTAAATATAACGAAATTTTGCGAGGGTAACCAATACTAAAGAACAGTATTCAGTTACAATTTTATTAAGTAAATGATAGGTACTTGATAGTACCGAGGGCACAGTCCTTCAATCGATGTTCTCCTTATGTTTTTGTATAAAGCTCGTAAATCAAACAGCTGATGGCAAAAAAAAAAAACATGGTAACACACCTTTGTCCTTGAGATCCGTTGACAGAACATAATGCAATCACATTTATAATACAAGCTGAAGTGAAGTGACACCGTGACGAATACGGCAGTAAGGAACTGCCAACATGATGGATAAGTCACGCACTTATCCTCATGTACGCACCTTCGCCATCACAAAATACTCCTATAATATAATACCTTGTACCTAAGCTATCATTTTTCACATCCTAATCCGTACACTGCTCGTCAAAGTTAACGCTTGTCGTGGCCCCAATTTATTTCAACAATTCAACGGATTCAAGTAACGTTGTTATGAGTTAGTAGCTACTGTGAGACACGAACAAAGCTTATTGATCGAGTATTAATCACGATAGCACAGCTCGCCGCTATGCCAACATACCGACGTAATTTAAAAGATACCGCTGTGATAGGTTTCATCCTATCAATCTACTTTCTTAAGCTATATCACTTCGATAACATACAGCACTTATTACTTGACTGTTAATAGAAATCTATAAAATTTCTTCCCGTGAGCACAACTGCTGGAAGTTCAGAAAAATCTAACTAGTCTTAGAGAATAAAATGCGGAGGAAAATGAAATTAGAATCGCAGAAATGTGAGCTTTAAATCAGTCAGAAATAAGAATCACTCAAACTGTGTCCAAGTTAAAGTCTTTACTTCTCTAGAACTAAGAGCAGAAAAGAAAAATGTTTTTATAAGTCCGTTACCAACTTGCCACGTCGCCAAGTCGCAGTTAGTTTTTCTGCTATACAAACACTTTCATTTCACTTTTATGTTCCACAGCAATATATTTGCATTCAAACTAATATTACTATAACAAATACAAGAATAAAGTGCAAAATGGTTGTAATAAAACTGGTAGTCTATTATAAAATAATAAATATACTTATTGGAACGTAACGTGTTACAATGAAGTCGTAAAATAGTTGCATTGTTCTAAATATATGTTTTTCATGAAATATCGATTTGTTCAATATAAATGTACCTAGTATATTTCAATATTTTATATTAAACATAACATAACATAACATACCATTACGCCTGTATCCCCGAAGGGTTAGGCAGAGGTGTACCAATGTACACCCACAGTTCGCCGGTATGTTTAGGTCCCATGTAATAGCGAGCCTATTGCCACTAACCGGGCACAAATCCAAACTCCGACCTGCTACTGAGAATTTCATAGAAAAACCCAATAAGACCTTGGTCGACTTGGGAATTGAACCCAAGACCTCTAGCGTAGCAGTCGCGCTTAGCGCCACTAGGCCAACGAGGCAGTTTATATTAAAAATGTGTGTAAATCTCGAGTAGGTACATAAGACGTAGCATACACGTAAGAAGTAGCATAATCCTAATTCTGTCTACGTCTCATTGTCTGTTTCTATGTTAAAATGTAATTTTCGTAATGGTATTATCACTAAAACGGTCGACCACATAGCTGTTATAGTTTTATTACAACATGTGCATCAATACATACCTTCCTATTCCAACGTAGGACACGAACAGCGATCATTTATCATTGTATTGCACACCACTACCCAGGAATGCGTTATTGTGTGACACACGTCAACAATACTATACACTGAATCAAATTGTTCCGCAGACAAGGAGACAAAACAAACGAGTATCAAATCGGGAACGTCTATTGTCTTACCATAAGATACATAGGAAACAGTTCCATCAATTAAGGAGGTTTTACGTCTAGTGGCGACACACAAATGACTCGTTTCTAATAGTACAACACGCGTGTGAAGCGTCCAAGTCGTGATCATACGCGCTTCCTCTTCCTCGTACCCACACTCACCAGAACAAAAAGTTCTCTTAGGGATTACGTACCGACTTAGCAATTAGTTGACTCTTTAAGACCGGATTTACTGTTATAATGATACTTCACACATTACTTACTTAATTATAGTACAGATAGTAAAGAATTTTATCACAAGTGCGCGTTGCGTGAATTATGTTTTTACGCATATTACTTATGCACGATATAAATTGTTACACAACCGTCACGCTTATAATTTTAAAAGAAAGTATGTTCAATCTAAGATGTGATATGAATCTACATGAAATATTAGCAAAGAGGATTTATTACTTAAGACCTATTAAAAAAACATTGCACTACATAATCTTGAATTCTTAATTTAAATTATATTTAAACAAGGACAGATGTTACGTCAAAACAAAAGTCATTCGTCATTTAGTCAAGGAACCACCTAGTTCTAAATTTAAATCGTTCCGCAATATGTTGGTAATTATATTACGTGCGCGAATATTTGCCATTCGATGGTAAGTACTCTCTTTAAACGTTCATCACTCAATTTAACAACCTACACACTTAATATCCCCTCGAGTTTAATTAGTCAGTAATAAAGAGCGATCATTTCCTATAAAATATGAAGCCCTTTATGGTATTAAAATATTAAGCACTTTTCTCATTAATATTGGCTTCAATGAAACGAACTTCTCATAAGCTCGAAGCCCAGTTTCATTTTACAATATTTTAGATATTAAATGTGTGCTAAAATAAAGCCGCTTTTTTTAAATAACTATTATTGGATGTGTAACACTGTGCAAACGTCGATAGCGTATTGCTAGTTTTTTCAGTTGTTTTTTTTTTTTTCATGGTTGATAAAAGCGTTGGGCTGCGATTTTAAATAAATATTTATGTTGCTAAAAATAACAAATGACAACGTATGTATTTAGAGAATATTGCTTTCATCTGCTACATTATATGGGTATGCATGTATCTCCTAGATACGTTCATTCATCTTGCCTCTAAGTCGGTGTAATAAGCGTAGACCAGGTGTTCCCATTCCGAATTGCACATTTCAAATAACTAAGAATACGTTGAAATTCATTGAAAAGGCCAGGCCAATCTGGTCAGAAAATAATTTGTCCACCAGATTATTTAGCCTAGCTTTAAAGAATAACATTATTTGAGCTCCTAAAATCTGATCAATAGAACTTTTGCTGTGTTTTCCGTACTTCAAAGGGGGAATATTTGAACATTAGAACTACGTCCCGAAAATCCGATAGTGATAGAATACCGTCGCGTCGGTTCCATCGTTACTAGGTTTTCACAAAGGGCCCATTCCACGTAATTCTATTGAATATCATCGACGATGCGATGCACGGACCCCGAACACGTGTAATCGGTAAATCGATGCCTACTTTGTGTTGGTATTTGCTTTGTGTGAGTGAACTAAGTGAAAAGCAACACACTAGTAGGTACCCACGTACGTTCATAGTACACGAGCTACGATCGTATCTATGTGCGTAACAGGCTAGGGGATTTATTGTTGTGTTTAGATACAGTTACGTTGGATAGTTTATACCTTTGATTTGTTAGGCATCTGTTTCATTAATTAAACTGATAGTACTGGTGATATATAAACTAATTAAGTAACGAAATTCAAAGAAGCTGCTGCTAGTGATTTTCCCTATCATATTGTTTTGTAGTTGATTTGATTAGAATAAAGTATAACTTTACTAAAATGTAATGTAAACAATTTTTGTACAATAAAGATATTTTTATTATTATTTTATTTATTTATTACATTCAGTAATAAAATTCATCGATGTACAAAACAAACTAAGTGATCTGCAAATCGGATAAAAATCTTCATATCTAATTACCATATAACACTGTATAGACTGTACCGGAAAAAAGAACAAAAATGCATCTACAAAAGTTTAACAATGTCCATATAACATTAATATCCAACGTATGTTCATAAGATACCTGTAGCAATATAGATTGTACGTCAAATATGTCGGCGGTCCGAGTGTGCGATATGTTTGAGCTTAGCACGCTCGAGCGCCGTCCGCGCCCACAGGATGTAGGGCGGGGAACTGACAAGCGATAGCTGGACGGGCTTGCAGTAGACTGGCGAAGATATTACAACTGGTCAATATTATTCTATATTTACATGTAACTTCAAATAGTGTAAACTCTGAATGGGTCCTGATTGTTCTTACCTATGTAAATAGTTCTCATATCCTAATGCAGTTGAATATCATAATTTTTTAGAATCCATAAAAGTCTACCCCTAAAAATTTCCACCCATTAAATAGACACGCAAACACAGTCCAACCATTAGGTACATATAAAATACTAAGCTACGCACTTTCAGACTGAAAACCTAACAAACAACGCTAAATAATCTAGTCCTCAGATAATAAAACAATAACAAACTTGAAACGTACTGAAAACATTTTACGGCTCTTTTAGTATCATACAGAAACTTTTCTGTTCTTAAATGTATTCAAATTGAGAGTGACAGTAAACAAAATGTAGAGCTTGGAATATATAGATGTGGCTCAGGAAAACTGTCGGGTTCTGTCAAGAGTAGTATTACGTATTTATTATAAGCAGTAAACATAGTAAAACTAAAAGTGTGGAGTAAGAGATATATAAATAAAATTGAAATAAAAAGTGTTTTTCAAACTTTGTGAATGGTTTTAATTTCACAATTTATCATCAGCTATTTTTAGCAATTGTGCCATCTTGTTTGCCATATTACTTCCCAAAGCATTTCCAGTATAAACTATGCAAAAGATGATTAGGTTTCATACGCTGTAAGGTTGATGGAGCGTGGCTCTGCCGACTCTGCCGAGGGGCCACGGTTGTTTGTTCACAAAATTGCCATTTTTATGGCACACGAGGCGATCATATTGTGGCATTACTTGCCTCACGTCGCGTCACGTCACTACGTAGCAAATACCAAGCTATTTACATTGCGAAACACGCAGAGATTTTTATTTGGCTGAATACGCGCGTCCTTAGCCCTGATACACTTTTTATTGAAGTCAATTTCCTCGTATGGTTAACGATTTGTTTATTCATAAGGTCGTACACACAACGATACAAATCTTAATTCGATTACTTTACTTACACAAGGAGTGGAGTTAATTTTTCACGCTATAAAGTTACTAAAGTAAATTAAAAAGTACGTGCGTGCTGATAATCTACAAAATTTTACGCATATTTTTACTAACAAGTTAATAGCGCATGTTGCTTCCACGAGAAGCGCTGATGGATGCTGATCAAGTAATGTTTCTCCACAATTCGTTTCACATAATGCGTAAAAACAAAACTCGTTCTGTAGTAGTCAAACAAAAACCCAACCCTGTTTTACGTACGTCCACTTATAATAAAGAAATCTCTTCAAATCTATCCCGGTTCGTCACGCATCACGGGCGGATCTTTGTTCATCATAATTGCTGTCCGTGACGACTCATAGCCCTGTAATATAGAGAGGCTATTAAACTGTCAATGCCAGAGGGTCATAATCCGGAGTGCGCACCGCAATATGGGCAACATAAATCAGCTAATTAACCCTCCTAGCCCTTATTAACGACATAAATTTCGCGCTCCGAAGCACAGCACTCGAGACGAGATGCGGGTTAATATGCGCATAACATACTCAGCGCCATGTCTGCCGGTGGAATTATGTCAGTAAGTGTTGGAGGCCTAATGCGGCTTAAGTACAAGACAATGTTAATCTGCGTTGTCCTTAACAGTTATTGCGCAACTTCAACTAATCTTCAGAACGTGAGACAATAATGGGTTTGAGTGGTACTTAATGTGTGTTTCGTCCTTACTTATAAAAATGCTTAATTTTAAAACCTAGGTTTGTTAAAGTGCCATTTATGTATGTGAATTTAAAGTTTGTGAAACCCCTGTTGATGATACAGGGATTGAATTCCCTAGCGCTCGGTAAAATGTGTTTTTTATCGAATGTTAATTTAACAATTTATTCGCAATTTACCTACAAAAAAATAACGCTGGTAATTCAGAATATTATCACATTGTGAAGTTACGTAAAATATAATTACAGTGTAATCTTAAAGTTTTGCTCTTTCAACGACTGATGGACTGCGTAACGTAATGTACCAACAAAATTATAGTGAAAAGCGCACATGAAAAAGCAGTCAGGGAATTGCGCCATACTGCGACAATGAATATTTATTCAAACAAAGTAGTGGAAAAAAGCAATAAAAACGGAAATGTATAATTACATTACTAGCACGTGTCCCATATCGCGTGGCGAGGGTTATTATAGTTGATATAAACTGAGTCGTCTCTTCCCCGCTTATCGAGCCGATCTCCGGCGCACATGGCGTCATTCGATGCACTTTATTGTATTGCCATGTCACAATCTATCTCATCTGGCACGCGAACTTTTTCATTACATCCCACTACGATGCTATCGACCGGATAAACGGCTGTGATAGTCAAATCAGCCAGAAATATACTTTAATTTATTATAATACTTCCGAGAGCTTCAATAAAAAACGAACACCGAAAGGTCTTCCAGTCAAGCAGAAATGGGAAACGTATTTTTCATCAAACTTAGAGCGCCGAGGTCGGCGATGACTAGTCAAATTAAAAACAGAAGAGAGCCGAGCGAGCAACGGAATGAATGTTATTGTACCTATAGTAATTTATCAAAATGTCCGTACCGCTCAACAACTATCGCACCGCGCTCGCTTTATACGAAATTTAACCAATGAGAGAGACGTCCAACTCATATTGCTTTTATTCTTGAGATACGGATTTATTAGGATCACTGCACTGGAAAAGATAAAATGTTTTGCCTTTGACAGCTCGGCTTTCCATTCTTAAGTAAGCCAAATCACGCCGACTGAATACTAATGTCGGCTTTTCGAGGGCTTCTGTTGACCTCAATTGTTTTTATTAAACAGAAATTAATGCCCATTTGCCTACTCTGAGATCAATAGCAATGACAAATAGTAAATGCATGAATAGAATAAAAAGTTTGATTGTGGAGCGTGACAGAGATAAAAGTAAAGTTTTATCTGTATTGCGCTGCGCTATTAGCTATTAACATTATAAGAACCCTCTTCCTTTAGGGGTCAGACGATGAGGGGTCGACAAACTTGTGTGCATTCAGCTGTGATCGCTCTCAATGATAGTCGTCAATACGAACGTACGCACAAAAGATGGATTAAGAGTTGATGCCAAGTCGTATAAAAAAGAGCGTTCGAAAGTATTACCATAAGCAAATTAAGTAGCCGCTTAGACGTGAGAGCACGAGTGTAGGGGAAGAGTTGAGAATTAATTTGTAATGTCGAGTCCTAGGGGGGTGTCAAAAAGAGTAAAATGAGCGAAGTGGTGTGGAAAAATGACAGAAAACATAAAAAGTCCATTAGCGTATAAAGGCCGTGCTCAACTTAGGTCTAATTGGCGATGAGCCCGCATTAAGCGCACTCGTCTGCAATTTACATACCTAACTGCCCTACCCTGCCCGCCGCCCACCTGAATACAAAAATACTACGTACTATTTGATATAGATGATTTATAATTGAGAACACTCGGCTTTCAGTTAAGTGGAGCAGTGCATGGACTTAGTAGTGTAGCTTGACTCTAGAGCAAATAGAAGTGAAAGTATCATTAATTATCACTCATGTAAAGTAATGTTGAATGGGAAAAGAGCTCAAAACATTTAAATTATTTCCTACAACTTAAACATAAACTGTAATGTGCAACAAATTTTACTTGTACACGTTGATAGTAAAAATAAAAATGGTATTTAATTCCGGTAATAGAGATTTAAGTAGAATCGTCACGGGTTTAATGCGGTTTAGAGGCGAGTAAGTCTCATATCATGTGAGAACACGGGCTGTTACCGGCATGCATAATGCAAAGCGACGCGAGCCAGTTACCACGTTCATGGCAACCCCGCACTATTTAGTGATGTAACCTAATGAGGGAAATAAAACGATGCGCTCGAATTAGACAGCTTAACCCACAAATGAGGTGCGTCGTTTTTCCTGCGGCTTCATCTTTAAAGCCGAATAGTGAATACATAGATACAGTTATTTATATCCGTAATTAAACTGTTCGGATTGAATGAACTAGTCCGAAATTTTATGAACAGAATAGGTATTCTAGTCTGACCGACCTTTTACTCATTTATTCTATTTCAGTATCCTATCGATCGACGTTTAAACACTTTGCGTTTAAGCTCAGCATTTTTTTTGACCTCGGCTTTGTTTAGTAAAATTATGCTATCCTTTATCAACTATGTCATTTCCCAAATAATTAATTGATTACCATACAATTTAAACTTTTCAAAAGTCATGCATCAGATCGTTCTAAACACGATTTGCACTTGCATACGTTTTTTAACATAAAGATATTTAACATTGAAAACTCCTGTAATTCAAAACACAGCTTGCACAACACTACACGCAATACCACCTACGTTATGTCTATGTCTGCTGCGTTAACTAGGAGATAAAGGCTGCACAAACGTTGAATGAGCAATAATAGGGTTATTTAGAAGCCACCGTTACAATATCCAAGTTTCCACGTGTGTGTTTGCCTGTGTTTGCTTGCTTTTTTGGTTTATGTTTGACGTGAAGAATTTAGTGAGACTCCTTTGTCGGTCATAAAGGTGTGAACGTGTTATGTAAACGTAATGACTTGATCTTTTTATATACGAAAAGGTGTTATTTCCTATTTACTGTTCTGATAATATTCGATGTTAGGTGAAAATAAAAAATAAAAATGCATGTTATTAAATCAAATAGTTTTCCTGATAACCCGAAGAGCCAAGCCTAAAAATAAGCATTTCCTTTTTCCATGAATTTGCTTTTTATTGCGTAAATGTTCGTTCAGTAATATATAAGGAGCAGATTAAATCAAAATGTGTTGTTGTTGCTGTATCTTCCTACGAAAATGCAAGCAATATTGTCCTAGGTTTCTAAATTAAAGTGTAGTTTACTGGAGCCACACTGCCACCATTAGGAAAAAGCTGGTTTCATTAAATGAAGTTTTGTAGCGTGCGACCTTCTTTTTACTAGTCTTTGTGGTGGCGTGGCCATATTGGTTTTACTTTTTTTCTTCGCTAGGCACCCCGGTTTTATATGTAACTAGTCTACTGTCAGAATAGGATACTTCGATTTCGATGTTTCTATTTTAACGTCCTTTGTTTTGTTAGTAGGTATGTCGTTTACTTAAATTTATATGTGTGCTGGAAAAATTCAAGAATCCATAGTTTGGGAAGAATAAATATAAATCCCACCAAAAACATTCAATGTAAAAAAAGCCAAGTCTCTCTATGCAATTCTTCCATCGTAAAAAGTTTTGAGATCGCATAGGAGCCAAGTCCTGTTCAACTTAATTTGTAATAATAAATCAATATTTTGTGACTATATCAATAGTTTTGTTTACATTACAATAATAGTGATTTGGCCATGAGCACAAGTTAAAGGTCGTTTGCTCCTTTTAATTACGTGCAAATACCGTTGAATTTATATATTATATATATTATGGACATGATTTTGTAACTGATTGGAATTTGAGATCACTATGGACTAAACATGCGCCATAGTGCATGTGCAGTTCACTGATCTTGGATGATACCGACTGTCGGTTAAGGTGTCCTGATATTATTTATTTGCAACTCCTCCAAATATGCCGCTTTATATTTGTATCTTATTGTGCTCATGGCCAAGTCACTATTATTGTAATGTAAACAAAACTATTGATATAGTCACAAAATATTGATTTATTATTACAAATTAAGTTGAACAGGACTTGGCTCCTATGCGATCTCAAAACTTTTTACGATGGAAGAATTGCATAGAGAGACTTGGCTTTTTTTACATTGAATGTTTTTGGTGGGATCTCATTTATTTTTTGTAGGTATCTTTCTTTTATTTTTATAAATAAACAAAATTGCTAAAAAAATATTTGCTTTTTGTACATAAACAAAGAACAAAGTTTACAATGCAGTCAAAATTCATATACCATGTTCTTGTAAAACCGCAAATATAAATTTGTTTCATATTATTCACTAAGGTATATAATTTATTACCGTTTTTATAATTTTTCCTTTACATGTAGCTAAAAACCTATCTTGGTGCCAAATTTGAAGGTTCTAAGTTTGCTAGAAGTACCTTAGATTTTTGATGATCGGTCAGTGAGTGAGTCAGTGAGTGACAAAATGGTGTAACTTTGATCGCTCATAACTCGTAAACTATTGGTTCAAATGTCATGTAATTTTGAGGCTGAGCTTGTTTTAATACTTACTCTAGGTCATCGAAAACCTAAACCCCTAGCTTTGTCCGTATCGATGATACAGGGGGGGTGAAATAGCCGCGAAACGCTTCGAGAAAAGAATGGTACGGCCGTGCCCGTTTTGCTCGAGACTTGGCTGGGGCACTGCCGTGCCCCCAGATACGGCCGTGCCCGTTTTGCTCGAGACTTGGCTGGGGCACTGCCGTGCCCCCAGATATAGTAACGGATATCGATATATTATGTATGAATGCTTTCTTAAAGAAAACTTACCCTTTAGAGTATTACAAGTACCTATATTTTGCGAGTACCTTTACTCCAATGACTGGAATAAGTAAAGGCCGCTGAGCATAGTCGGGTCACACAAACGACTTACGATTTATTTAAAATTTACATGACTGTTAAAAGTACAAAAGCTATATTTTATGTTCATCAAACCTGCAGAAAAGCTATTTTGTAGATTTCTAACAATCTACGATAAAAAAAAAACCTGTTGTTATGCTCTAAGGCCATGTTTTAATATAAAACATCTTAATTTTAGAATGCAATTTAATTACTTTAGATTAATAACTTTTACTGGAGGGACTAAACACGAGCTTTCCTAACGTATCCACAGTTTCTTATTAAATTCAAAAGTTACTTTAACAACATAGTTAAAGCAAGAAAAATTAAAAGTCACCTTGCTGTGATGCTATTAAAAACCCAGTTTTCCTTAATTAATTTTTATGGGAACTGCATGTGAAAATACTTTTTCCTATAAGAATTATGTCCAAGTTGCCCTGATTTCGTAACTTTTAGAGGAAATGTATATGAAACTCGTAAAAAATGGTATGAATATGCACGGTCCTGTTAAATGTGAGTTTTTGCGGTATGTAAAAATATAAATGGGCTGTTTTATCGTGAAAAGTTTATATGCCCAACACAACATGAATGTGACTTCGCTACATAAAATGTTAGGGCAGTGGATTTGTGAGCTCTTAGCTTTAAAACCCCAAAGAAAGGTTAAATGTTAATTGACAAATCATGCAAATGCTGGTTTTTATTTGCACCCCAAATTGTTGGCGTAAGATCTAGCTAAATGATCCTTCGTTATTTGGTACTGGTATGTGGTACTTGGGAGGTTATATTTTTTTATGAAAAGATAACTGGGCAGTTACATAATTTGTTTCAAACTGATTAGAAGCTTTATTGAATGCATGTTTATCTAATAACCGTATGCCTTTTGTCTTCAACAGTGCAGCAAAACCACATGATGAAATCTCTACAGGGTGTTAAGAAAACCCTGTCCGACCCGAAAGGGTCATATAGGGCTCATAATCACATGCCCAAATAAAATATTAAACTTGGAATATTTATGTATCAATAATAATGGACTTTGAAATAACGATTTTTTGACACGAAATTTCCTAAATTCGAGAATAAACATAATTACAACACCATGTTCTTCGGTATTATTCGGCGGCCTTTTCTTCGATCATTTGGCACCACCTGTGACTCTCACTCTCGCTTTTTAAGATTTTTTTTCTTTTTTGGTTTATAACTTTTTTTTTCTGTTTCCCTATTTTTGTTTACATTAATGGTATCCGTTATCGATACCTAACAATACCTTATTAAAGGATCGGACAGGGTTTTCTTAACACCCTGTATATGACTATTTAGAAAGTGTGAATAACAAGCTAGAAAGTAGTATATTGACACTATTATCCCCATTTAACCCTACACCACTGACGTACGAATTGAAACTTATGTAACATGTTCTTTATCTTGCAGATCAGGTAGAGGCGCGGCTTACGCGTGCTCGGAGGGCGAGGGCAACGCGCCCAAGTCGTGCTGCGGCCGGCCTCCGCTGCGGCTCTGCGTGCTCTTTCTGGGCGTGGTGGGGGCCTGCCTGGTCGCCGCTGGGGCCGTGCTCGGGGCCCTCAGGCCTCATCCAAGAGCCCCGCTCACACTACTCCTGCTAATGATAGGTGAGGAACCATGACCTTTTAAACTTACTGTACAAAAGCGATTGTCACGTGCGCATTTGCTATTCTTCCTCTTAGTTCTAGTTACACAGACATATTCTAATTGATTCTATTTTTGTCTAGGATAAAATTATTTTAGGCTAGCTTAAGCCAGCAATGGTTACTATTCATTAATATAAAAATCTGACATTAGATCGTCCATATTGTGCAGCTTTGGCAGGAAAGTAGTGCAAAAGTGATACACTTTTGATGCAAGTAAGGGCTTAATGAGACTCAGAAAATTGTAATGCCTTATATTGATGAGCAATATTTCCTGCATATTGTGTAAGAAATAAATAAAGAAAAACGAGTTCTGAAATTTTACACTGCACCGCTGTAGCTGTTCATTAGAACGAAACCCTTTGTAATGAAGTCTTTGATCGTTTAACAGTTCGCAACTCATTTCATGTTCAAACATATTTTTTCTTCATAGCTGATTAAAATCATCCAGCCCGATGAGCGAACCGACCAGACGAAAGTGGGCGAGATTCATCCGTTCGCTTGCAGATGTGCATAAAATTTAATGTCCGCGTTCTAATATTCATAAATTCGACCGAAACGGTTTTACACGGTCGACATAACAGACGACCGTAATTAACCGTAAAATAATCTGTGGTGGCTCATTTGTTATTCGCTATGCATATGACAATAACAAGTCTGGCCGCAATCTCATTACATCATTCGCCCCTGGAGGTTTCAATTAAACTTCAAATGAGTTTTAGAGTGGAATTAATTGGAATTTCATTAGCGTTAGGGACAAATGATATTGTTACAGGCAAGCGATCTATTGTTGTGCCAACGACGACGGGCCAATTTGTACATGTCACTCACCGCCAAACTTCACCCGTCTGCACTGTTTTAGCGTATGGATCAAAAGCTTATCGACTACAGCACTAATGAATAGTACATCACTAACATACGAATACAACACAAACATCGGTCCAATATGAAAATCAAATCTAGTTCTATATGCCTTGTTAAAAAAACATTCATATTTTTCGTTTGTGAGTTCTGCACTATTTGTTTTAGTTGAAATAAAATTAATACAATATGTACAAAGTCAGCAGCGGCAGCGAGCCCGCCGGATTACCGGAACATATTGTTCGTGATCACGAGCACGAAAGTAATTAACAACAGTTGCTAAATAAGCGTCAGTTGTTGTTATTATCTGTGGCTAATTTCTGACAGGCCTGATATCCATCGTCATGTTGACATCTAGCGTTAGATAGCGAACAACTTTAATATTGAACTAAGGTATAATGCAATATATTCATAGGCTGCTACAAAATTGTTGAATGAATGGATGTATGTATGTAGATTGTCAGATCTGATTTCAAATTAAACAAAGTTCGGAACTGGAAACTGAAAAGCGCTCCAAATGTTATATAAAAGCAATCTGTAAAGTAATCCTATGCATGTTCGTTGTTTTGTTGAACAGGCTATTTCCACAGATCGACTTTATTAAAAACAGTTTGACATGTGGTACCATTTCGCGCACTGTCTAATTTAAGAAACCCCTTATTTCTACGTATTCTTCCTTCATTTGTCTTTAATGATTATTTTTGTTTACAGGTATAGGAGTAGTGCTAGTAACAGCAGCGGGCCTGGCGTGGCGGCTGGGCGCGCGTGACGCTCCCTGCGCGCTCTTAGGGTTGAGGCGCGCGTCGTGCCGCCGACTCGTGCCTCGATTGCCCCCGAGCTACGCGCGCCCACATCATCCTTACGCGGCCATGCTCTACCCTGAGTTCCATTATAGGCCACCACCACCCACCTACCAAGCCTCAATGCAAGAATATAGACTCAGGTTTGTACCTTTATCTAAATTATGTTTTATATTTGCAATTATAGACAAAATAGTTGAATTTACTAAGAAAAGTCACCAACTACTTTGAAAAAAGTTGTCTATATCGATCATTAGGTATTAAGGTTTAATTCTGCTGTTTTTTAACAAGATCTGTTCAGGAGTTTAGCAGTGATGAGGTTACAAACAAGGAGACATACTTTCGCGACTGTAAAAATGACAGAATTAGTTCAGCTTGTGACACATCACAACCACTATCGATTCTATACATATTTACACTGTCAAGGTGTTATATAACTGGCTGCGTTTTTATTCCATTGAAGGCAAGTAATATGTGGACACGTGTCTAGACAGGCCACTTTTACTTCGTGCCAGACCGTTCGTATAAATTACGGCCATCCTTTGACTTCTGACTCTTTCAGTGATAGTGTGACCAATCCAATGTTTACGAAAGTCTGTGGATAGGTGTTATGTAAAATCGTCTAGATATAGATAGAAAAGCACATTCAGCAATTTACATTGACAAACTAAAAGAACTGACGATAACAAAACGTGCCTAAAATAAACATGTGAATTTACGTTGCCATAAAATGCATAACAAGTCATTTTAACTTCGGGTAACTTGATATCATTTTGGAATATTAAGTCGGCAGTGTAGGTTCCCGTCAAAACAAAAAACTTGCTAATGGAAAGCTAAGGAGGAGGAAAATAACAAGGACGTAGTACATTAAAATATTTTGCATCCGATATAAAATACAAAGTATACTTTCAAAGTTTTAATAGAATTTTATTTTTTTTCAAAGCGGAGTCGTGGTCTATTTGCATAATTTTAATGTCGTAATTGATTTACTAAATGTTTATTGTTCGTTTTTTTGGATACAAACAGCTTTGAATCTTTTTAAGTACCTACCTATATAAAAGTCAAGTTCCAAAGTATTTTTAAAGTGTTGAAGTTTTTGTGACAGGTTACTTACCTACTTTAAAATTATACCTGTAGATAGCAAAACCCGTCCTTTAGAAATTTTCTGTCGTCTTGATCGGAAATCTCAACGTCGAAAGAAAATGTCGATTGCCAGGTACGGCCTGTTATTTACGTCTGTCTCACTTCTAAACTGTTTTTTTTTTAATTTCAGGTTACTTCTGTTGGACAGAAGTGCGCCCGCCGTGTCGCCGCCCCCGACTTACAGATCAAATTCAGCCAGTCTAGTCAGGTACGCTATCGCAAAGTCAATACAATTGCAATCTCAAACCTATCGCCAGATTGTTTCTGTCTCCAAATGGTTTTCCTTGTCGGAACGAAAATACTCGATCTCCTATCAAATACGAACAAATGTATCGGATACGAACGATACAATGTCATGTTTGATGTTGCTTTGTTGACGAAACTAAGCGTTTATTTATTTTTACTTTTCCTTTTTCCACAACCCATTGATGCTGCTTATTTTAATCTGGGTAAATGAAGTTGTTTTCTAAATCTTTAATTACATTTTCATTTCTTGTCCTAATCGATTAAAAAGTTGAGAATATTCGTCAGTGACTCGATATGGAACTGAATCCTAATCGATTCTGTGCCATATCGAGTGATTATATAATCTGTATTTAATATGTTAACGTCTCTTGCAGAGGATCAACGGGCGCAGCGTGGTGCGGCTCGGAGTACAGCGGGCCGCCATCGTACCGCGCGCCGCGGGCAGACCCGCCCGTCGCCGTCGCGGACAACCTGCCCACCATCACGCCCATAGACCTTAAATACGTTGACAACACCATCGAAGCTTTACCCAAACCTGAACAGGAGAAGGACCCCGACGAACACCTCGTCACCATCGTCCACACAGACTCCCAGCCCGTCATCGTCACCGTATCCGGCTCAACAGCCCTCAACGACACTCACACACAGCCAAATTCAGAAATCGACATACTAGCACACTTATAACGCTCCAAGCATTAGCACAATACACGAACTATACGTTCTAGAAGAAATAAACTAGATACAAATGCAACCGGAACTCGGCTTAAAGATTCCTGATCAGAACAAATCAGGAGCACGCAAGCTCCGAAGGCTTGTGATAGTTGCAACGATTGACGTGATTGAACTATGTACTAATGTAAAGAAAGTAAGCAAAAAGTGATTTAATAGTATAGAACGTGAAAAGTTAATTATTATTAAAATAATTTTCAAACTGAACTTTAGCGATTATATTCGAGAGGCAGGATCATTTTGTTTTGAATGGCCGTAAAATAAAACGCATTTGAAATTACGTTCACGTCTAGCTACACTAGATAGTGGAAAGTAGACGATTTTAACCGTAAAATATTCACGAGGGGAATAAATTTAATTGTGCTTCATAAATAAAGTTTTAGCGCTCGTTCAAAACAAAACTGTTTTATGTTTGTGTTTAACTCTGTTTTAAAAATGTAATGGTTTGAAGTACCTTATTATATTATTATAAGTATCGTGTAAATATTTAAAAGCACTGACGTATTTTTCGTTTTTAATAGTGTTGTTATATTTAACAAAATATGTGCCGTGTATATACAATTGATACAAATTATATTAGGATTAAATATGAATAAATAAGTAGTTGATGCAACGATCGATTTATAATTGAAACCAAATCCTTCACCGCGATGTACAACTAATGAACTTGTTATTCATGTAGTGCCAATGGTTGTTTATTAGTTTTTTTTTGTAAATAAAATAACAGTTATTCTTTTAAATTTTGCTTGAATACTAACATATTTAAAGACGCAAAATATTGCAATTTCCCGCTACCGTCTATTGTGTATAGGTGTTCTCTTTTTAAACGTGTTATCTTCTTAATACTTATCCAATGTCAACGACAATTACTTGCTTTAGTGTTGGCCTTAATACTACCCACACACCATTCGTACTAACTGTTCTTAATTAAATAACAGAACAGTTATAATCTAATGGCTCTGCATGAACTACATAACAATTATTATATTTTAATTCACAATGGTTTCTGTCATCCTTTAAATAAACTATTTTTTTTTCATTGATTAATTTATTCTTCCAACTATTTGTCTCGCTCCTAAAATAAGACAGGATTTTTTCTGAGATATTTTATTTAAAAACTTAAGCGTTCTAGTAAGTTTCGGTGGTCTACAAAACTTTTATAAGTTATTTAAATTAAAGACCATTGAGAAATAATTTCCGATAATTTATTTAAAAACTTTTCGATATTTTGCAATAATATACAGTCATTGTGTTATAAATAACTGTGGTATATTTTTAAGTAGTGATATTAATGCTACTACAAAAATATCAAATTAGTGTGAAACCAATATTTATTCAATTAAGTGTTATTCAACCAGTCTTATTCAAAATAGCAGTGTTTCTGATATCTATCCACAATATATAGTGACATAGTACCGTGTAATATACTATTAGCGTAAGGTCTATTGTAACGATAATGTAATAAACATTGTAAATAACGTTATTTGTATTATAAGAAATAAAGATCTTTAGTGAAACCAAACTGTTGTTTCTAATTTTGAATTACCACCTCAATATTATAACAAGGAGAAATAGATTAAGAAAATAAGAGAATTGCCCAATACCCCTGTTTGAAAATACAGGTGTGCAAAGTACTTGGGTCGAAACTAAAAACCTATGAGGGCATTTATCGGTCCACAGCTGTAACCACTAAAGTTAAAAGGTTGATAAAATCTGCAAGTGAAAAACGCTATTCCATTTTCTGTATAAAGCGAATGAAATATCGAACCACTAGAATAAACAAAAACAAAAGAAGATCGCTTAAATCTTTCATTAGTTTGTCTCCTCATATTGTCATAAGACACGCCTGAAAATATAGAGTTATTTATTCATAGCCGAGATTGAACGACAAACTATTGTTAGTCGCCTCTTTATTAACACGCTATGTTAATATTATGTATTTATTTTGCGACAGTATGCGAATATGTATGGAAATTCTAGATTTGCATTTGCATAATCGGATTTTGTGGATTTCTGTTAACGTTTTGGTGTTTGTAGGAGTGTGGGCCACTTTCACTTGACGTAAGGCTAAGTGCAGATGTGCGAGGCACGCGGCACGGATGCTTTGGCCTCGCGCTTGCCTCGCTCTAAATACTCGCGGTGAGATGACTGACGTGACAGTTTGAACTTAGTAGGTAGATATATACCTACATAGATGTTAGGTGTACATTACTAGTAGACAATTCGATAAATACTATAAAATCGGCGAATTGAAAAGATTGAATAAAGTCTCATACCGTCTCTGTGACTTCTGAAGTGAGAGAGTGAACAGAGACGGCATGAGACATTTTAAGGCTACGTTGGGTTTTATTTCAAGAAAAGATTTTTTAAATAAGATTTATTTTACAGTCTATTACGTTGTGCTTGTTTAGACTTCGTCTTCTTTTCACTTCTTATTTCCACAGTTTAATTTACAAATTCTAATTCAATTAATAATTGAATACTAAATGGATTACGAAGTGTACAGAATTTCATGAACAGACCAACGTTATTACGTATGTAAAGCCTCAAACGTTCTTCCCGTAAAATCGTTAAGGAAATTGCAGAAACTCCTGTATAAACTCATCTAATACGTTATCTTCTCGTTACGCAAGATTAGAATAAACCAACTTGTATACTTGGTACGAAATCAATGATTAACTGTAGACCATAGATAAAGGAGATGGTTCGTGGGTCCTTTTGAACATATTCATAACCTTAACCAAGCATTGCACCAAGCACCAAAACGTGCTTTTGTTTTATTTCGGTCATGTTAACAAAGGCATGACAAGCACACACGCTAATCGGTTGTCAACATCACATGGTGCCCTATCAATTGTAATATGATAGTTGCTTCAATTTAATAACTTAACAAAGCAAAGCAATATGCTACGAAGTACGAACTAACTCCAATTCATCTTTAATGAAACTAGTCGAACAATTTGTACAAAATTCGTCCCATTTCGAATGTAAATCGAAGCACAGCCAGTGGAATCCGGAACAATAGTACTCTGTAATTATATTGTAAAGCAATTTTGTCGCGACACCCCACGACGCTGGGAAAATGAAAATCGGTCCGGTATTAATAACGCTCGCTACAATGGCGAACAGCAAAGTGAATGTAATAAAGCAAAAAATTATGAAGGAATTAAAATTTTTAATATAATCTTCTGCGCGATGATACACATGGAATTTAATATTCGAAAAATGCGATGTAACGTTTTATTTTCGTTAGTGGAGCGGTAAATGTGACACCTAGCTGTTGACATATAACGAAGGAAACGACATAATGTAAAGTTAACGCGTAATTGAGATAAATTATTAGTGTTCATTAAAAATCAAACATCGGTAAAAAAAATACGAAAATGTCGTCGCATAATGTATAAAAAGAAAAAATGTGATATACGGTCTTAATTACCTCTAAATTCAATTATATACAAATCGGTATTGTTGATCAGTCGTCGGGTCCATGCATTGGCATTAAAATTATACAAAATACAATGAAACAATGATGTACCTACTTCATTTGATCAAGTTAATTATAATCATGGAATCTGATTACCCTTTGAATTAATACTAACTCAATTAGACTCTGAGTACTCTAGTAATGGTTCTACGAAGTTAATTAGGTTCCGACCGCTCTGGTTGTGGTTCTGATATTACTTATAGATCTGAAGTCCCGAGTTCCCTGGACGTGTCAATGAAGAAAGCCACTTTTATACATTGTCTCGTGTCTTGGATTTTTGTGGTACTTTCGTTGTCTCGACTTCCATAACATAAGTGCTTTAGCTACTTGGGTTTAGAGCGATGCATGTGATGCCATCCACATTTATTTGTTAATTTTGTTGAATTTAAAAAATGACATAATTCTGTTTGAATGGAAATAAACAAACAGTATGCACTTGGTATCAAGTAGATTTTCGTAATCGATACTGTACAATCAAGTAAATCTACAATTAAACGTCAAACACACGTAGGTATATCGATTATTTGCGTGGTAGACCCTCCGTCACACCACAAAACATTATGAATCGAGACATGCGGGCAAAAGATCCGATTACGAGATACCAGTGATCGATTGGCGTTCTTTACCGACGGTGCGCAATAAATTCAGATTTTGGCTAGTTATCCCGGGTTAGCGGAAACTAAAATACCACACTTGTATTGATTTATAGGTAGAGTTGGATTATCCTTGCCTTTATCGTGCCGAACTTTTTCCTGAACTATTCCTAATACGGAAATGTGTTTACGCACTGTCGTTATTAAGTCAGGTACCTAAATGAGAATTGAACATTAAATATACCTTCAGTATATCTCTGTCTATATGATTAGAGTATGAAATATAAACTAAATAATATTTAAAAAATCTGTGTCTAAACAAAAGTAGACTCTACCCACTTATTCGAAGACATACATTAAAAAAAACATGATATTTGATTCACATAAACTCCTAGACTGAACTCATACGGTTCATCCGAGGTATGTATATTGTATATTATATCTATGAATAATCAAGCCAGCTTTGCATGTTCTACGGAAAGCATGTTTATAGATAATGGCAAGAACTGACGGAATATAGGACGGATCATTAAGCTTTGTGCATGAACCATGAGTCATATATAAACATACTTATAATAGCTAGGTAAGCATACTTACATCCTATACACAGGCTTCATATTATCACTGTTGCGGGAACTATTTATGTAATAATTATACTAAAACGTAAAATAAAAAACTTCCGATTTTGAACATCGTGAGAAAACCTGGATTACAAAATTTGGGACCTGAAATCGCCAATCCTCAGTGAGCAAGCGTGGTGATCAATGCCTTCTCTATATGGGAAGAGGCCTGTGCCCAGCAGTGGGACATTTATAGGCTGGATTATTATTATGTATTAGTATATTATTTTCAAATTCAAATTGTTTATTGCTTCATTCCACATACAAGGTGTTATAAATACATTTAATGAGTATCAACATGACCCTGTAAGGGCGCAGCAACTTAAAGAACATATTATATGTATATATCAGTATATAACATAAAGTATTAACTAAAATTATGTATTTTGAATTTGTTATTTAATTTTCTTTCATGCCTGATGATATCCTTTCGTTAAGTCCAAATAGAATAAAAGGGTTCTGTATGGAAATACTGAAAGGCTAGTTGGCGTGTTTGTTACAGTAGCTACGTTATTATCTTTATGCTATACGGGTCGTGAGTTTTATTCTCGGACAAGGAATTTATTTATATCATTAATGTTATTTGTTTAAAATTTTTTTTTTTCTACAAATGCAAGTTAATTCTCTTTGGTTTCACGGCTATTTAATTTTCTTCATGTTCGATTAATAATATTTTCTTATGAACTAAGTAGGTAATTTGTACCAATTTTGGTCTACCTAATAGGTAAATGACAAAATTATGAATGTAGAGTCTGTGATGTACGTAGATGCATCTTAAATCGCATAACAATGTCTGAATTATGAGTTTAAATTCCACATACAAGGAATTGTTACACGTTACTCTCAACAACAAAATATAGGGCTCTATTTCCGAACATTTCTAGTAAAAATTCAAATATTGCCATCGAATGCAAGTCGGTCCCCAGAGCGTACCTGAGACCCACCCATGCGGAACATATGCATATCCAATGCAATCCTCTTAGCCACATCTTCTAGCTCCAACTTTAATGGCTTCTAAATAGTTTCACTTTTATTTACAGCCAGTGTGTAGTTTTTGTTAAATACTTTTTGGAGCGAGCTTTATTATTTAATGTTAATACCTAGGTCTAAAAACTATAAAAATGTTCTTTATTGAATTAACATAATTAAAATTGCTGTTGTGTCAATAAAATACTTGAACTCTTTTCATGAGGCTCAAGTTTATTATTCCTCGCAAGTTTCGATAAAAACAAGACTGAAAGGATGGCAAAAGCTCTCCAACCTCGGTCGCTCTACTCAAAAATACAACAATATCTAGTAACACAGCTTCCATTCTTTACATAATATCGCAGAGTAACCGTTTTACCCTTAATGAAAGAATAATGTAATCAACAAGCAATACAGGTGCCTTTTTAAGAATTTTAAAATGCGTAATTTCATTATGCTCGAGTATATTTTTTTTCATAAATATAAAATATGTAAAGCTTATTTCTACGAAATTGTGGCGAAAATATAGAGAAAAAAGTATTCATATTTCTAGACGCAAAATTGTTTTTAATATTTCTTGCTTATCAAAGAGTAAACCTAGCCAGTGCGCGCTATAGACAGATAACGGAATGAATGAACGGCCAGCGATGTATTAATGAGGTTTTATTCGTAGCAGACATATTAGATACCTAAAGCCTACTCATATTTGAAAAGCGGCGATTAAGCATCGAGCGAATAAATCGCTATTCAATAGAATCGATAAGATGCCGATGCCGAGAGAAATGATTTATTGACTTGTCGGCTCCTCGCCCGCCGGGCTTACTAATGGTGGCTGAATAAGCGCTCACCACTGCCTGTTTCTTTTTTTATTCCCGTAGACGATGATAAATAAAAGAAAATTATGCAATCATAAAAGCAGCGAAAGCAGGAAATTGGGTGTATTGTTGGAAGTGTTTGTCTGTTTAGTAGATCTAGAAACTTAGGCAATGTTCGAATTTGTATTAATAATAAGCAGCTTAAGGTTGTTGATAGAGTTAAATATCTTGGATTGTGGCTTGATTCATCCTTACGGTGGGGTGTTCATATAAACGAAATTTGTGAAAAAGCTTATAAACACTTAAATATATTGAAAATTTTAGCGGGCAAATCATGGGGTGTGCATCCTAAACATTTGAGGAGACTGTACATTTCTCTTGTTAGAAGTCGTATTGATTATGCTAGTTTCTTGTATGGGAATAGTGCTAAGACGCACTTGAACAAACTAGATGTTCTGCAAAATCGAGCACTACGAATTTGTGGTGGTTTTATTCGTACCACACCAATTTGTGTTATGGAAAGTGAACTTTGTTTACCACCATTATATGTGAGAAGACATTGGTTGGCTTGTAGGTATTGGTTAAGGGTGAATTCATTTTTTCATAATGTTACCGTAGCTTTATTAAAAAGATTGTCTGCTTTGTGTACGAATACTTACTGGCGTAACAAGAAAAAGCCAATTTTAATTGATATTTGCAATAAGTTTGGAAACAATATTGTTCACAAGTCCCATATGTTAGACATGTATAATATGGATACATGGGTGACAAATATTAATATTAAAGATTGTATATTTTGTAATGTTGATGAATTAAATGTACCAAAGCGTTCAACAACCTTAACCAATTTAAGAATGTTAATGTCCAATATGTTAGTTTCTAGGTACAATAATTATTATTATGTTTTTACAGATGGGTCGAAAGATGCTCACGGTGTTGGAGCAGCTTTTTTTGATGTTCAGAGAAATACTGGTGTTAAATGACATGGCCGGAATTAGTATGGAGCTATGCCCTGAAAAAAATACTCATGTACAGTGATGTAACGTATCTCATATTAAAGCTTATGGTTTTGTCTATACAATAGTATAGGTTTCATGGTCAGGGAACTTGCGAGAGATCCGGTAAATAGGTTCTTTTCTTGTTAAGCGCCTAGATTTTTTTAAATAGCAATCAGTATCAGTTCCGTGTTTTATAGCCAAATTAATAGGAGAAATACAATAACAATAATAAATAAAATCAGTGAATTCTATTCAATAAATGGAACACTCTAAGTCAACTTATGGAAAAAGGGTCTAAAATCGAAATACCAAGTAAAACATGTTGTTGATATATTTTACCGTTAAAATCTAGTTTTTGGGTGTTCTCGTTCTTCCTAATTAGTCCTAACTATCTATCAGTGAGATGACTATGGAGAACTCTTTATATATTGGTAATATAATATTATAGTATCTAGTTAGACGCCTAGCCTATGATATTAAAAAAAGCGAAGTGGTCAAAAATATACAAATAAATAGGCAATAAAACATTAAAATAGGTACATCTTTATTCTTTAATTTAAGATCTAATTGGCCAGCGTTTAAATAAAACTATTTTGTACACTTAACAATGTATTATTATTGGATTACATACAGCAGTACATTTACAATACATTTAAACGACACTATAATGGTTGTTCTTGTAGAATATTATACAATGCAAGACAACCATAAGCGTTCATACATAATTGTGCTTGCGGTCAGCCGGACGGCTAGCCGCATTGCGGGTAACCGCATAGTGCGTGTGAATCCTAAGAAGTTTAGCCCCGAAAAGTGTTTATTTCGGTTAGCAGTCGGTAGGATTACATTTGGTTGTATACAAATTGTATCTACTTATTTTACACATATTTAAAGAAAATCATCATTATAATTACTCAGACAAGATACTTTCAATGTCATCAAGTATTATATACATTTATGCACTGTTTTCTTCAAGAGTTTGGTGTACCACCGAGTCCATAATAGAGCCTCCCACAACAAATTCACACGATGGGTATCCCAGTACTCCGCTATGTGAACCTTCTTCATCGCTTTGGTTGAGCAATCCATAACATGCATTTCAAATCAATCCATTTAGAGGAGCAAAAAACCATGTCTTTTTATGTTGTACTCACTAAAGAAATACTTATCGAATTTGTTTCGTAAGTGAACTTGGTAAAATGTGAAAATAATTACTACTTCTTGAACAGAAACCAATCATTCAATATGTTTTTTAAGTTATTATGACTGCCAGACTGCGGTTGTCACTTTCATTGACAGACGGAAAGGAGTACGGGTGCGCGCGCAGTTCAAACATACAAACAAGTACAAACACAAGATCAGTTAAACATATTTTTGGGTATATTTTTTTGTCGCAAATTCTAGAGAAATGTAATTGTTGCTATTAATTTTAGTATATTTAATAAGTTATTTTCATATGTTAATAGTTGATGTACAATTATTTTTTCTATTTCATTCTGAGGGCAGAATCCTACACAACATCAACGAGCACACTATTTTTTTTTGGCATTTTTATTCGCAAGTTCTAGAGAAATATAATTGTGGCTATTAATTTTAGTATATTTAATAAGGAATTTTCATATATTGATTGTTGCTGTACATTAGTGTTTCTAAAATTCATTCTCAGGGCAAAATCCGGCCATGTCCTCAATTAATTATCGCCGTTCCCATGCCGACGAATGACCTTACCCATTATGATTATAATTCAACAATAAATTAGTTTTGCAAATGTTGTTCTTATTATTTAAACTGTGCAATGATGCTTGTATTATGAGAGCTGAATTGACAGCTATTGTTGAAGCTTTGTCTTACATTCAATCTTTGCCGTGCAAAGATGTAGTGATATTGTCAGACTCAAAAAGTGCTCTTCAACACTTGATGCGCTGTGTATCGGGAGTTCGAGGTATGCCTGTAGCTTATGATGCGCTTAAGATTATTCACATTTTGCAGAACGAGAAAGTAAATATAAAGCTTCAGTGGATTACTTCGCATGTAGGTATTTTTGGCAATGAAGTGGCGGATAAGTTAGCTGTAGAAGCTATCGCGGACGGCATAATTATTCCTAGTAATCCTTATTTTACGGAGCTTATTCCTAGCATGTTTTGTTTTGAGATGTGGAAGAACCACTTCAATATTATAACTGCGGGAAAGGGTTTGTGGTATAGAACCATCCAACAGAAGCTGCCTCGAATTCCTTGGTTTGACCTAGTTAGCTGTTCAAGAGAACTTTTAGTTTTAGCATTTAGAATACGGTCTGGACATGTGCCTACTAACAGTTTTTTACATTTGATGGGTGTAAGTCCATCCCCTCTTTGTCATTTTTGTATAAATAAATTGGATGATTTGTATCACATTTTGTTGGAGTGTAGCGCTTTCGATGATTCGAGGCCATTCTTGGGGGAGATGCTCCGTGGCGATGTGTATAGTGGTGGGGTTAATATTTTGCTTGGGAAGCCTTTTTCGGAACAGAGTATTGAAATTTATAAATTTGTAAGGGGGGTGTTTTCAAGGAGGAATACGTAATTTTTTTATTTTTTTTAGTTTTTATTTGGACGTAGGGTCTGTAGTTTTCTAGCCTGTGACCTGTAGAAGGCGCTACATTCCAACGGGGTGTCTTGTTTTAGGTTATATTTAAGTCTTAGGATTAGATTATTTTTACTTTTGTTAATTTATTATTTAATTTATTGTGGTACCTTACGAGGCTGTCTTGGCGCACCAGCGCAAAAAGCCTCATCAAATAAATGATTTAAAAAAAAAAAAAAATAGATAAATGTTTCGGAAATAACAATTTCATTTAGATAAGTTTTTATATGTACAAATAGTCCATAGCAGACATACCTACTAGATAAAAAAACATTTCACAAAACATGTAATTACATAAAAGTACTTATATATTTTTCTGATATACACCACATAATTATTATTTAGGTAATTACAGTAGTATCTTACCAAATGAAAAGGACTTTGACATCTGACATCATCTAAAAACTAATTAACGTCGACGAGTTTTAGCCTAGTAGAAAAAAATGGAGGAGGTAGACATATTTTGTTTCTGTACCTACATATTTCTTATTTAATTCACAACCTTGATAAACGTCAAAGCTTTCAAGTGTTGGCCAGATATTATCTTGTATTTGCACATTTCTATCCACAGAAGAATCCAGATTCTATGTAGACAATAAAAATCTATCTAAATCTATCTATATATATAAAAATGAATCCCTATTTCCCTTGGTCACGGCATCACGCGTGAACGGCTGGACCGATTACGCTAATTCTGTTATTGCTGTGTTTGTTATTGTCAGGAGAAGGTTCTTATTAACGAAAAAGTTAGCAAAATTGCGCTGAAAATTAGGAAATTGAAGAATACTCAACCACCAAATTAAGTAATCCTGACTTTTGTTACGATAGTGATTTGTTGGATTCATCTCCACCCCTAAGGCACCGGGAACGGGACCTAGGTATTCACGCGGGTGAAACCGCGGGGCACAGCTAGTAAATAAATAAATAATAAAAATGTTTATTTTCTTATCATCACATAATATTGTACAGTTAGTAATTAGGTTCTTATATAGAGACTGGTGCCTGTGATAGGTAGAACCTGAGTTAAATAGATTTTAAATTATCTAAAAGGTAAGATAAAGTGTGGCAAAAGTATTAATTTCTATTACGTGGAACTAAAACTCCATATCAAAGGCGGGTTTCAGAACTTTCCCCATTTGCATAAGTGATTTAACCTTCATTCATTTCATATTCAAACCTGGCAATTTTGACTGGAACGAAAGCCACTCAGAAATATAATGTTTGGCGAACTGAGATTTTCTTATCACTGGTTCAGTCTACTTATGTACCTAATCGAAGTGTATTTGTGCGACTTTTTAGCATTTAACTATTATTACTGTACCAAATGCGTAATTAAGCTTAAAAAATAAGCACTATAACTATAACTACAAGCTACCTATACAAAAATATCTTTTCATTTTTAATCTCAAAATTTTCATTTATTTTTACCTTTTACTTTAGTAACTTATTCAGATACTAATTATTTGGTTCCAAAATTTTATTTAAATCTCTGCTTACGTTGAACATATGAAAAAGTTGAGCCAAAAAGTGCGAAGTTATAATAAGTTATGATTCTTGGAATACGGACCGAAAAAGCATAAAATTGTTGAGCCACGGGTTGAGCTGTCATTAACATCTATCAATATATTTCACAAGAGGTAACTATGTTTATCGATAATAACATTTTCCGAAGTAAGCTTTCCCCATTTTTAAACAGTTTACCCTTTACAAAATAAACAATAAAGGGGAAGTTTGACTCTAGCTCAATTAGTTCGCGTTCGAAAGGAACAAATAAACTCTTGTGTACACTGAGTTACGGGTTGATCTCGCTCAGACAGTCGAACTGCCATCAACTAAATTTGTGTATCTTGCAAACAGCTAGAGGCGATCCATGTTATCGATAATGTTGTTTCGATAAGCCCTGTTAGCTCGCAAATTTAATTAGAAGATCGTGTGTTATGTGCAGTTTATGGAAATCTGATATTGTTAAGACAAAGCAAAAGGCCTATTATCAGTTTACAAGCCGTTCAACAGTATTAGGTAATCAGAGATGTACAAAATACTTTTCGAAAAGTATTTAAATACAAAATGCAAATACTTTTTTAATATAGTATTTCAAATGCAAAATACAAAATACTTTTGCTTTTTGTATTTAAATACTAAATACAAAATATGTATTTTCAAAATACTTTATTGAAATAAAATACTTTATGGTAAACAATTTTGAAATCTAAAGATTTTTATTAGCATAGAATAGATTTCAATGTCAATTAGCACACAAAACGACCAAATTAACTTATGATATGATCGAAGCTTATATTTATATTACATACTTGCCACAATGCCCACAATGACATCTTTTTTGTAGTGCTGTTTACGTACCGGTTTTTTATAAATATATTTTTCTATTTCTGTATTTTTATTTGTCATTTATACATTCATAATCACTTAAATACGAATCGTTAAAATAACGTATTATTGCCTACACGGCTTATTGTTTAAATACAATTTGTTTTGGCATTTTTTTAAAGACATTTCGAGCGAGCAACACAGAAATAATGAAATAGCTGCCAACACTGCAAAACGTAACAGTGACTTTGAGGATTGTCAAGAGGGGTCCCTCATTACTCATATATTATTGGTCAGGTTTTATATTATTATGCGTTTTGTTTCATCTGTCATTTTGCGCATAGATTTTCAAAGCTGCTGCGCCACTGGTGGCCATTTTTTGTTTTTACTGAATCGCGGTCCGCGGAATGCTTTAGAAAAATGAAGCTAAGAATAAAAAAGTATTTTGTATTTTACAAATACAAAATACATCTCGAATAGTATTCCAAATAAAATACAAAATACTTTAAAAAAAAAGTACTTAAGTACAAAATCCGAAGTACGTATTTTGTATTTTGTATTTGTATTTTAAATACAAGTATTTCAAATATGTCACAACTCTGTAGGTAATGAGGTTACGGTGTAAATAGAGCATCGTCGAGCGACAGTAAAACAATTCAATAAATTGTTTAAAATGAATTTCTTCAATAAAAATATTTTTATTTGTATACCTAGGTAAACAAATTACTTATACTTGTTTACGTTTTAATTCAGGCGGGTGATATGACTAGCCAAGTGAACAAAGTAAAAGTAACCAAATAGACGTATACTAGCTTGTGACCACTTAGATATTTTCTACGATCCCAATAAGTGACATAAAACGTGCAAGAAAAATAGAGACAACCGTTTATCTATGGAATTAAGCATGGCTGAACATCCACTCAAGAGGAAAAGAAACGTTCAGAATATTGGACCGAAAATATCAAAGGGGTAGCTAGTTGAGTGTTTCGTTATAATGAAGAATACAAAATGGCCTGTATATTTACGGAGAAAACATGTTTCAGGGAGAATATGTAGGTACCTATGTATGAAGTGTGTATAGAACCTCTAAATACACATTTATTTTAGACTAGCTGTGCCTGCAACTTCGTTCGCGTGGATGACGAAGCTTATCAATGAGTCTTTAACCATTAAGGCTGCACACGCGACGGAAGCTTAAAAAATTGAGTAACTTCTCCCGTTTTCCCAACATTTCCCTTCACTGCTCTGCTCCTATTGATTGTAGCGTGATGAAAAGTATACTATAACATGCCCAGGAGTATGAAGAATAATTGTACCAAGTTTCGTTAAAATCCGTCGAGTAGTTTTTGTTTCTATAAGGAACATACAGACAGACAGACAGACAGACAAAAATTTTACTGATTGCATTTTTGGCATCAGTATCGATCACTAATCACCCCCTGATAGTTATTTTGAAAATATATTTAATGTACAGAATTGACCTTTCTACAGATTTATTATAAGTATAGATTTTGTTGCCACTTATTTGTTTGAAAATATAAACAGACCAGGTTTGAAACTGCTTACTAAAGTCATCAGCAGTTCTACACTAGGGTTGCTAAACCTATGGTGTGCCAAAGAGTAAACGCCACAAGTGACTTCAACGAAATCAGGAAGCACACGCTATGCCGCTATCATATAGGTTCACCGCCTGAATTACACGCTCAAGCCTCGGGAAGGTGCGTGAAATATAAGGTGCTATTAAAACATCTGCCACGACTTTAATGGGAGGTAGTATTGTGTTTATGGATTACAATAGTAAAGATAAATTATTGATTATTTATCTTTTTTTTTTCCATACAAAAAAAATAACGTATAAATTTGAATTGATTTATTAGTATAAAACCATCCCGTGTCATAAGCTGTTGCCGCTCCGCACCGAATTCAAACATTTCACAAAACGCCGCCGCGCCGCCGCCGTTCATACACTGTTGCCATTCCTATCAAAGGATGCCGCCGCCGCCGTGCGCGCCGGCGCCGCCGCGCGCCGGCCGCTCGGGTCGCCAGTCAGTCGCACCCCGCCCGCGCGTTCGGAAGTTAGTTTTAGAGGTTAGCGACAGCAATATCGCGCGCTTTCATTAAAAATGCCTCCCAGACGACAGTATTCCAATCAAGAATATCTTGAAATGGTATTGTGCTACCGCGAGTGTAATTCGGTGTAACACGGCCGCTTTGACCCGCCTGCGGTTGACGCAGGCAGGCCTTCATACTCGGCCGAACTCGAAGAGGAAGTGCTTCAGTGTCATCCTCTTGCGAGCACCAGGGATGCTGCTCGAGTCTTCGACGAGAGCGACAACTACGTGTGGCGACTTTTAAATCGTGAAGGGCTCCATCCTTACCACTTCACAAGTGCCGTGGCCTCCTCGCTCGCCGGATTTAACCCCTTTAGACGTTTTTTTGTGGGGTCGTGTGAAAGACCTTGTGTACGGCCAAACCGGACATGATATTAAAAGTATGGTAGAACTAAAAAGGTGCATCAAACGCGCATTTAGGCAAGTGAAACGGACACATTAAATAAAGTGAAGAGACATGTATGCAAACGTGCCTTCATCTGTGTGCAACGCGAAGGCGGACTTGTGCAACAGTTTTGTAGATAAGTAGGTACTAGGTAGGGAGTGAGTAAATAACTGTAAATACGGTGCAATCGTTGTAAATAAAATGATTAACTTTTAAACACGCCAAGTTACTGTAATTTATCGTTATTCGCTATTAATCTAAGTACCTACTGTTTGGTTTCTTAGATTTACGCGAATGTTAGACATTGAAATAAAACTACTTTTTTACGGACTTTTAATAAAACCGCGACAACATCCGTAAAAAAGTAATTAAAAAAAAATGCGATTCTTACACTAACTTGACAGTCACACAAGTTTATCATCTTATTTACCTACGTCAGTGTTTTTTGAAGAATGCGGTAGCTGGTAAGTAGTTGCACTTTTAAAACACTTGTATGCCTGCGTATTATTGCGTACCTAGTAGATTATGTAGTGACGAACTAGTCAGCTGATTACAGTTTTCGTTCACAGAAAAGATGGAAAGAGATAGCAGTTGTTTTCATTGACGAAGCGTCACATTGCGCGTAATTTGTGAACCACGTTACGCAGAATAGAGTCAATGTTAATTTAACTATTTTAGTCTCTCAAATTTAATTAACTGTTCCGGGGTACGAAAGTTCTTCACTATTGTAATCTATAAACACAATACTACCTCCCATTAAAGCCGTGGCAGATATTTTTATAGCACCTTATATAAATCAGCTGGCTGTGATTTAGGTGAAACCTCCCGGAAAGTTTTAATTCTGTTTCGCCCGGCTCTCGGCCATTTAATTTATCTATTATTTATTGCACGGCGGGAAACTTAGACACTTTGTTTATTAGCTATTCAATTAGATCGCCTGATACTGTTATCCTTGAAGTTTTGTTTTGACTTGAATTGTGGCGGAATATTTCATAAGCACTTCTTCCGATCGAGCTATTTACTACTTAGAAAACTCGGTAAAATGTTTATCAAAATAGGATAACGTCCTATTTTTATATTGAAAAGTCTCTTGTTTCCTGATGAAAAGTACAACAAATTTTAATCAATCATTTTGTGTAGGTGTTACAGTTCCCAAATTAAAAGCCGCATTCAATAATTTCAATATATGTGAGAGTATACCTACGCTCTAAATCCTTAATTAAGTTCATGAATGGATTCAAATTCAGATACTAATTACGGATTATTGTTGCGGTATAGGTATTGGTAAAAAATAAATGATTTATATAATATTTATAACATTCTAAAGTTTGATTGACGGCGATTATAGTTTTGTTACTATCACTGGCACGCGAACATACGATTTATGATTATTTGTATAAAATCCATTGCTAAGTAATAGGGAAAACGAAATCAATCAATCCAATATGTATAAGTAAACATCTAATCAAGTATTTATTTACCAAACTCGTAGATAAAATTTAACAGCACGATACGCCAGTGTATCTCAGACAGCGAGTAGGATATGTTAAAATTAGTTCTAGTTTTTGTTTTTGTTTTACTAAAGGAAAGTTCAGTTCTATTCGCCGCAAAACTTTGTTTCAAATTTATTTTTAAAAGCGTACCATCGTAATACTGGCTTACCGGACCTACCTGTGTACTGGACTGCAGGTCATAAAGGAAGATACCGGGACATCTATGTTACTTTACGTTTGCTGCAGAATGGGAATGCAAATGGGAAACCCAGTTTCAATGAAGTTTTAGAACAGCATACGCGATTCAGTAACAGTTTTTACAGAACTTTACTTTTTGAAACCCGACCTAGATTGATGGTTCTAAACGGATTTAGAAATTCAAAGAAAATAAATTGAATGTGCTCTTGCAAGGTGCGTTCGTGAAGGGGCTTTTTGATAAAAGGTAGAAGTCATGCGTGCGCAACGCGGGGAAGTAAAGACTCAAAGGTATAAGATGACATGAGCATGGTTGACAACACTTCCTGCATCTAAATGAGTACATAAACATTAAATAAAATAATTAAACAATGGGATAATTTTCATTTAAATTATGTAAAAAATAAACTTCACTCAGACACACAATATAAAAGATACTTACTGAATACCATTTGGTTTGATTGAGTTTCAATTTCAATCTAAGCATCGGGTTCGACACGCCAAAATACTTTTGTTCCACCAAAGCAGAAATACAAACAAAGATTTTTGAGTCAAACTTTTGCGAGCACGTTCCGCCCCACAGAGAGATGTGTGTTAAATTAGCATAGTTCGATGTTACACCGCGGCCAGACCTGTAATGAGAATTTACTGCTTTACGGCTGCCCCCGACGCATTTAGATATTCGGTCACGTACTCGTAATATTTTAGGCAGTCAGACAATAAGTTGGGCAGGACTCGCGAGACTTGCTAATATGAATATGCTACCGAAAACCTTTTTGTGTTAATGTGTTTCTTATTCGCTTTGTGACTTGTGAACAGATAAGATACGGTGAGTTTGCAAAATTTCGGACGCATTAGGTGACTTGGTATATGTGCGGAAAGTTCTAAAGGCTTTAGGGACTAAAGTAGGTTTCTCTTTTGTTCAACTGATTTTAAAATCGATATGAGGATCATTTAACAAAAACTTCACACTTACGCAATGTAGATAATTAGTAAATGATCCAAAATACAGTCTCAAAGTAGAGTCGATGATTAGCCAAAATTACTGATCCAATTGTTGACTTTATAAAACCTACCTATAGGTACACTGTATACTGAATCAGTGCTCAGTTTTTCTCACCACATTATTGCCCAGCGCGTAAATATTCCTAGTTATCATATTACCTTCAAAATATGAAGTAAAGGTTTACTTTATCTTTATTCGCTTTTATTATAGACTAGCTGTACCCGCGACGTTGTTCGCTTATATACCTATCATTCATCTCTATGAATAAATATTTGACTGTGATATAGAGGGCCACTAACACGAACTGCCTACTGCCGAGTAAATTTTGTCACAAATGTTGCTGTTTGTATAAAGTCTCAAAATAAAAAAGTACCATCGTCATAATTATATAATTAGCTTACCTCTAAAAATTTTAAGGATTGGTTTTGATGCTACATTGTTTAAAAATTTTAGATTTATCTTTCAAGTCCAGAACCGTGAGAAAAAATTATAATTTTCATGGTGGCTTTCGATGTCAATGTCCAAAATATGTCTACCTTGGGCAGTTTTGAACTGACTCTTTTATATATGTAGTATGTTTTCTCTTTTGTGCTTTACCCAGTTGGTTACAATAATTGAAGGAATGTTTTGGTATTGAGTCTACTGGCAGCGCCAACTCTGAGTTAAAGTGAAAGCAGCTGTCGCTCTAGGCAGTAAATGGCAAAGGGCACCCAAAAACCGAATCCATAAAAACAAATTAGTCCATTTTTATGCTATAGTTCTCGTTGGTACCGTAGTCCCTAGTGAGACTACAGGACGCGAGGTTTTGGTGCGAAACCTCGAAATTGAACAACGCCGTTAAATTGAGAGTGGATATCAGATAGGCAGTGACTGACATGAGACCCATGAAACTGAAAGAGGAGGTAGTTACAAAAAGTTGACGTACGGTTTGAAAGGCGCAGTGGCAGAATTACCAAAACTATGTTTAAAATTATTTGTTTGGAAAGATTAAGTAATAGCTGTCCAAGGACAATCTCATTCTACCCTGATTAAAGTCAGAGGCTGTATCCTGTACAATTCGCTTAATTAAGTGTAAGGTGCAGCATAAGGTGATGGGCTTAAATACCGTACGTATATATTTTAAAATGTAGAGAATGCGATAGAAAGTTTATTTTATTTAGGGTTTTGGCCCAACCTTCCGGTAATAGGGTACAAAAACTTTATGAAATTTAAACACATAAATAAAATATCATGTACGCATAAAAACCTACATGAGAAGCAAGCTACCTTTTAAAGAATATTAAAGAGGTAGTACATACTAAAGATTGTGTGATAAAAATATCATTGGGTTTTTGAGTAAAAGAAAATAAATAACAAATACAAAAAGATCTTGTCCATGGAATATAATATAGATGACCAATAGAAAACATTACACATTATGTTGGAAAAATAGTTTAAAAGTGGATTAAAGTTTTTAACCAACTATAAAGTGATCTATGGGGAAGCTTACGTTTTCAAGTCAGCGAATGCGTAAATTTCCAAGCAAATGGCCAGGACATTTACGCCTGAATCACTTTACGGTACATGCCATGCACGTTTGTTCCTCCATGATCAGCAATGAGGAACAAACTTACCTACGGAGATTAGTAAATACAAACACTAAATAATTGTAAGTTTATAAATCGGTTGAGAAAAAATTCACGACTTAAAGATGTCGTTTATTGCGACTGAAAATACAACAAAATGTTACAAATATTTTTTTACTTAAAAAAGATACGTTAGTAAAACACAAAAAGAGTTATCTCTACTGAGATTTGAACTTGGGTATCAAAAAATTCAAACTTATATAAGAAAATGGACGCATGAAAAAAAATACAAACATTAACAACCGGATTTGAACTTGCAGCAACATCACTCATTTCCAATCGTTCAACCGCCAAGCTGTTTACCTCGATAGCTAGTTCACTAAAATATAGGTTCTAATCAAATTGAAGATTGCTATGGCTACCTCAGTCTGCCATGGTTACCCTCTTGTTTATCTTTTGATCTGTCAATAATGCCAATTTATGTGTGCAGTTGAGAAAATGATTTTGGAAATTTAAAGCTCCTCCCCTTATCAGCTAGATTCAATAGCATGTTTCAACATAGCTAACAACCATCTACGATTTCTTGAAAACCACCTCTCAATTTTTTACACCATTCGATTAAGTAGTTTATGTTTGATACTGTAACATGAAATCTGACCCCCGGCAAAAGACAGTTGTAATGCAAGTACTGTACTGAATTGCGTGTTGTAATATTTTACTTCTTGAACTCACTAAATTAATTATATCTTTTGATAGAGTGAACCGATTTCGATGAAACAAAAACTAAGTTATACCTCAAGTTGTGTATAATTTTTGTATATAAACATTGTCTGCATTCAATTCGTAGATTTTACGTGATGCGTGCACAAACAAACATATAAACAGACAAACAGACAAACAGACAAACAGACAAAAATTTAAAAAATGATGGAAATGGGTTCTGTTAGTTATCCTTTAACACGCTGGCTATTTTTTTTTTTCAATTTCTTCAATGTACAAAAATGACTTTTCTACAGATTTATTATATGTATAGATAAACAGGAGTAAACAACAAACATTGGCAAGCTACTATCTAAATCTGTTGGTACGAGGATCATGTTAAGTAAATTGCATTGCGCGGCCGGCGAATATCGTTATGCTACGGCCAAAACTAGACCTTACAGCAATATTGTATATTGTTGCAGCTCCCAGCGAAAACAGCTTATACTCTATGATCCTAGTTTTATAGGACTTTTATAAAGTCTGTGAGGCATACCACATCTATGAGAATCTATGTTATAAGTTCTCAAGTAGGAGATTCAACAATTCCCCATGTAAAACTTTGTGTAAAACATCGTCGTCCACGACCGTCGTATTTTGCATAAGTTACCTTTATCCAATAGTAAGTAGGTAGTTACTTAAGTACGTAGGTAGGTACCTAACAGTTAAAAATTATATTTACGGGCCTGTTGGTCGTGGTTAGTGACCCTGACTGCTATACCGGAGGCCGTGGGTTAGATTCCCACCCAGGACAAATGTTTGTGTGATGAGCACGATCATTTGTTCTTTTCTGGGTGTAATTTATCTAGGTCTTTATCTATCTATCTAGGTAGGTGATCCTATATATCTAACTAGACCTACAAGTTTGCACGCCGAATATTTAAATTTAGCTTAACAAAATTTAAGCAAGTGTGTAAAAGGAAAGTAGATGGAAGTCTGCCATAACGTCACCTCACTTCAGTTTTACTGCTCCTTTATAGAGGTTAAACAGTCTTGAAGTAAAGGTTGCTAAGCTAAAGAAGCGATAGACGCGAGACCTCTAATCTACATAAGGACGTTCAGCAGATAGGGAGCCGATATTATCAAGGTTTTACATTCCCGTTTACCTACATCAACCTTCGTCCAACCCTACGCTTATCGGCCGCCAATTTGACTGCACCCTTGTGTTACAAAAATTGAGCGCCTGATATCTTACACCCGCGAATTTACACTTTGTAATGGAGTGCCCCGTATATTCGTTCTCATCGTTCCATTTGGGGAAAACGTGATAGATAAGTATTAGGGTGGTTTAGATCCTGCGGTTTAATGTGAAGAATACGTAAGACCAAACAAACGTCGAGTAAATTTCAAATAAACAAGTAGGTAATTGTTTACGTGGTCATTGAGGGTAGTCTGAATAATGTGAAAAAGAAGCTCGCATGTATTTGTATACAAAAAATAACTCTTTGTAATTTTACTGTCACGAATTTTTAAATTAGTACGGAGTAGGTACATAAATTCACATCTGCTACTTCATAAACGTGGATAGCTTATAGACATTCAGGCAAACCGTCATAAGGCTTGTGTTGTAAACATTTTATAGAAAGCCTTTCATCACGTTATAAAAAATAACCATATAACTAAATGGGTACCTTAAGGGTACCATTGTGGTTCATAAACTCTGTCACAGCTTGTACAGTCAGCATCATTAATTTCAAGGAACAAGTAACAATCAGTGGACTTAACGCGTACTTCTAGACGACAATAGCGTACATTGCGGTGTCTTATTTTTTAGGCCAGTATCCGAGACGGCTGAACCTTATATAGGTAGGTACGTGAAAAAGAGGTTAACCGGAATGGATTTAGACTTCCTTTTAGGTTTAAAAGGACATAGTCGCAGACACGATAGTTATAAAACGTTAACAATTCCTATATTCAGGGGAATGTCTATGCTTGGAAATAACTTCACACATTTCCGCCATCATATTTTCGCTTCAATTTTCCCTATAGTTTTTCACAGTGTGTTTTATCATGAAAATATCGTGTCATAAAGAATTTTATGTATGCGCATATTAAGTTAATAGCGTTATATCCGAGTCACACGAAATCTGAGCGAAGTCGACCGAGGCGCCAAATTTATGTAGTTAATATAAACACTTTATTATATTACGAAGCCAGGGCAGTGCCCGACGAACGGTTATTCTGATTAACCGGGAAGGTAATATCGAAATAATTCGTGTATTAAACCTTTTTTGGTAAAAAAAGTTCCTACCTGAACTATCTCATGCCAGGGGCCCGATGCCGCTATTTTAAGTCAGTGACGGGTTAATAAACTTTCCAGTGTAATTGTTATTGTGCCTAATTTTCGTATTCCGTATCCGTATCCCAGAAACATCACCATTCACTATGATTAAGTAGGCATGTTCTGATGGTAGCAAATTCGATCCTCACACAGGCAAAACTTCCACAATACGTGAATTTAAGTTTGTTATCTAAATCAGTTACGCAAAACAAAAGAATAAAACAACAGTTACAGAGCTTATCTATTGTTTTTTTATTCTTGAGACGAGGTCGCGAGTTAATATGCGCATATATGTAGGAGAATCGTAAGTCGTCACATTTAACTCCTAAGGGATAATGATCCGTGAACTATGGACTATCATTGTTTTTTAGTTTGTTCGTTGATGTGTGCCAAGGATTTTAACGAACAACTAACAAATTTACAAGATGCTGATATCCACTTTAGGAGTACCTACAGCTTGTATTTACCAACCTCATGGTAACAAATGTTTATGTGAAATCATAGCCACTGAAAAAAACTAATAAATCTACTCATATAAGCCTGTATGGACCAGCTGTCGGGTAAAATCTAGCGACTCAAAAACAAGACAAAAACACAATAAGGCCATTTATCAAGAAGACTAGCACGCAAAAAGGTAGATAAGATTTTTTTTCTCCATCGAGTGTATCATATTTTTTATTCAAATAGGTTACTACGCTGTAAACACGTAAGGAAATCATCGTAGGACGTAGTAAAAAACACCAAGAAAATTTTTGGTGTTTGTACCTACTTAGATTATTTTGATAAAGATGAAATTAACAACGGGCCCATAATTGCGCTGAGTTTCTCGTTTTGCATTGCGCTACGTCATGGTCCGTACATTCCCAAGGGAAATTAGAATTACCATACTACATTCAATATTACCCGACACTTGCAACAAAATGAAAAAATGCGAAAATGGTTAAACAAGTTTTCAACTAGAACAGTATAGTAGTTTTGAAACGTTTATAAGCTTTTAATTAACTTTTAAGAAATTAATCGGCGTAACTACCAAATAATATAAAATCTTATTCATTACCATTATAGTCTTGAAATTTCGTAAATACAGGGTTTGGAGATTTAATCCAGTTACTAAACTCATCAAAAAGCGATCAAGGTTGGCTTAGTTTTAAAGGTTTTCGTCGCTTTTCGCATGAACGATTGTAATAGGATTTTAGAATATTCAATACAGATTGGATAAGTTGTATGTTTAGCAGGTTATCTTAAAATATATCATATATTAAGTACTATATGCACATTAGGGGACCGTCAAAACAAGTCAGCAAAACACGAAAATAGAATCATTTTCAATTTTTATTATATAGATACACATTTGCTTTATAAAAATTGTCTAGTGAGACTATCTAACAATTAGTCCTAAGCAAATTCATACATTGTACATTACTTTATGAAATTTTCAGTTCAGGATTAAGCTTGTAAATATATCTGACTCTTATCAATTTTAAAACATTGATAGCTGGTTTACTGTAATATACAACACGTGAAAATTTCACAAAGTAACTGACATTCCGGTGGAATTAAAAAATATAAACTATGTAGACATCGTACCCTTCATTATTACATTTCATCATAAGTTATATTTAAATTTATACCATTAGTTATTTTTACGACAAGTCATTACGAATCATGGCATTGGCATTTTATTTGTGTACTAATTAAAGAAAAATTTATGAAAATTTCGAAATGAATGATGGTAAACATTAGTTTCAAGTAATTATGGCTAATTCATGTTAAAATAATAACGTGCTATCACTTTATAAATGTCTACATTTCAGATGATACACTGGGATTTTTGACATGGTCTAATCATAGGTTCCACATGATGCCTACATCCATAAAAATCTTATTGCGCATTGAGACAGTTTGTAAATTTCTTCAGAATGTAGACATTTAAAAAACGGTACATTGTATGCTGCTCATATTATGTATATTATAACATTAAATTTACTTAAATATATAAAAACAACAAGAACACGTGAATTATCACCACTTTAAAATTATACGCTCGATTTTCAGTTTAATTTTTTTTACTTTTGAATCAGAAATTTAAAACCCAGAAAATGACTAAAATACAGTCTTCTGGTGTGTCCAATATAGAAACAATAAGATTTCACACAATAAGAGGTATGTCACAGCTAGGAAAGCTTCACAAAATCAAAGATGTAAAAATATATTATGCTTTATACATTAATGAACTTCTGTATGCAAAAAATTGTATAGGATAAAAAGATCACAATATTGAATAGGAGAGTGATTCGGAAAGCCACCTAGCCTGAGATTATGAGCATGCGAAACAGCAAAACGGCACGTCGTCAGCTCAATAGTCTACCTGTGAATATAGAAAATATTATGTTGAGTATAATATTGATGCATATGGTCTTTGTTTGTAATAATGATATATATGATAAACATAAAAAATAATAACAACTGCTTTTACGCCATAAACTTCAGCTATACATAGCACACATACATTTTGAATTGCTACTTGAAATGTATATTTACTCAAACTGAGTTTAATTAAGGCAAAATATGTCAATTTTATATTTAATTAAAGTGTATTTCCGAAAAGATGTTGCAGAGGACACCAATATTGCTTGTTATATAAAAACTGGTCTAGTGGTTAGTGACCCTGATGGCTAATCCAGAGTTTGTGGGTTTGATTCTCAACCAGGAAAAATCTTTGTGTAATGAGCATGATCAATTTGGGCTGTGTTGGGATGTAATTTATCTATTATAAACATGTTGTCTAGGTTCCCAAAGTACAGATTCTGCCTAAATTGGACTTTTATGTGTTGTCCCAAGATAATTATGATATTATTCTACAATATCAATAACTCAATAACTACTCTGTCCTGCCAGCAGACAATGGAAATGTTCATGTAACTCAAAGGACCGGGAAAATGGTTAATAGTAAATGCGGAGATCACATAAATTGCTCCGAACCCAAAGTAATTAGCAAAAGCGCTTGCGTTATGGAATTAAGAAACAACAAAGGTACCACAAACATCCAGACCAAGGATAATGTAGAAAAGTGGGTTTCCCATCCCAGTATCGAATCCGGGACCTCAGGGCTAGCAACACCTTGAAAACCATGGTTGTCAAAAAGGCTTATGGTTTTTAAAGGTTATATGTTTACCCTTTTTTACGTGCCTCGGAAAGCACGTTAAGCCGTTGGTCCCGACTGTCATACGATGATCTTTGGCAGTTGTTAAGTCAATTCTGACAACCAGTCTTACCATGGGATACTGTTTACCCAGTAAAATGGGTTGTGGAGGTCAGATAGGCAGCCGCTTCATGTAAAATACGGTATTCAGCTGAATCCGGTAAGACTGGAAACCGACCCCAACATAGTTGGGAAAAGGCTAGGCAGATGTATGTTTACCTTTTCTTAGGTGTTTCATCCTTGGCTTTCTTCTCAGCCTCCCTGCGCTTGGCGGCCTCCTCGCGCTGCTGGCGGATGATGGCCAGTCGTGCGAGGTCTGCGCGCGCCTGGTCCGTCTTACCCTCCGCGTGCAACTTCTGATACGCTGCCGCTGCACGCTGTTTCTCTATCTCCTCGCGTTCGCGCCTATAATAATAACAAAAAAAATCTTGATTTTATACAAGGAAATAAGGTAACAGAAAATGATATACAAGGCAGGTACAATGAGTAGTCATCACTATTTGTGATTGCTTTCAGATGACCTATGCATGGATTGGAGCAAGGAAATGTAATAACCTTTATTCGTCAAACGTAGGTGCAGCTGAATGTAAATACGATATAATTTTAAAATGTATTTTGAATGCAATTTTAATAAGTAATTCGATAACAACTTGGTTATCCATTAAAATTTTGAAATCTCAAGGGTTCTATGTTAAAAATTACTGAGCCAAGAAAGCTCAAGGATTCGTTAATACATATTTATATGATCAACAGATGTAGATAAATCTTATTCTGTATACCTTGATAACTGAGGCTTTTCTCCTTCGCCTAAATTGTCCAAGTTGGTCAATTTCTTATTTTTCTTGACTACACGATTGGGATTTTCTACTTCAATGAGGCCTGATACACCCTTAGCTTTGGATGGTTTCTGAAACAGAAAAATAAAGTATAAGCATCGCTATTGTTAATTTGTTGTGTTAAAATGACTATACATCAAAATTGAATATAATAAATCCAGTTAACACATAAAATGCAATTCTAGTCAAGATTTATGTTAAACCTTTTACAAGTAACTCTAATCATTAGCAAACAAGATTAAGAACTAACACTGATATGATACTTTTACAATAATTCAGTAATTCAATTACCTAAAAACATGTGACAATACAATATGTACACATAAAACATCACATTATGAACAGTGATATGATTTTTTAAAGAGAAACCATAAAACATACAAAATATAATTACATCATCATCCGAGTCGCTGTCTGAGTCGCTGCCGGAGCCAGATTTCTCGTCTTCAGACTCTTCTTCACTTGAACTTTCTTTCCCATGTTCTTTCCTCCACCTGAAACGGGGTACGAGTAATTAGGAAATAGCCTCTGGCTGAATAAAAAATGCTTTACTATAAAAAAAGTATTTCTTTATTTAAATAAGTTAAAATGGTATGCTATATTGTCTTTTTGGCAGTCTTTATGTCTATTTTGACACCAGGTCTTACTAAGGAGTACTGTGTAACCCAGTTAACTGGGTTGTTGAGGTATCCATGCAAAATGTAAAATGCGGTATTTTGCTGAATCTGATGAGACTGGAAGCCGACCCCAACATAGTTTGAGAAAAAGGCTAGGTAGATGATGGTATACTATGTTGTGCAAGCACCAAATAATTGAATTTGGAGCAAGCAGGGAGATAATGAAAGATGCTGGGCTATTTATTTCAAATGTTTGTGAAAAAAAGATGGAAATGGATATAATTATTAAATACCTTGCATAGTAAATAATTTTGTTCAATATAAGTATTTATTTGTGCCTATCAAAATAAACAGTAATTTTTTTTAGCTAATTTACTTTGTAATTTATATGTTTTGGAACAACTGCTCTCTTAGACAATTATTTGTTTAAATTTTATTATGACGCTATAGTTTGTCATCATTATATATATATATCATATAAATATATATCATAAATAATTATTACATTTTTATCTTTGTATATGAAGAATAATTTAATTTCTTCTATCACTAACATTAAATAAGTGTTATCTAGTAACTTTCCACATTGAATTGGGACACTGAATTGTGTAAACAATTTATACTATTTATAGATATACAATGTTGTATTGTAGGTGTTGACAAATGGTGTATACAATATATTAAAAATAAAAAGGTTACCTATAGCTTGATTTCTTAATTAGATGACATTAAGTATGTCACTATATTTGAGTGTAAAGTATTTAATGAAGTAGTGTTAAAATTGTACTTCAGTTAGTACGAGTCAAGTTTATATCATAGACATTTATAGAGAACCAAGTTCATGAATCACTTGCCTTTGCTTTTGTTCTTCTTGTTTCCGCTGCTCCTCCAACTCCTCAGGGCTGGTAAATTTGCGGTTACGGCCCTTGTGATTCGTGAATTTACCTGTAATTTTAAACGGTTAAACTTTCCTTTAGTGGACGTCGATTTAAGGGCCGGGGGGGAGGTGGGGGGAGAGGGGGGGAGGGGGGCTACCCCCCAGTACCACCCCCACCCCGCGGAACCCCATGGTTATGGAGATATCCATGGTTAAAGTTTTGAGGTTAGGATCGGTAAAAACACAAATTTCAAGCTTTCAACATGCAGGTTTTTGTCACGGCTCCGGCGCTGCGGGTCTCCGGCGGCCCCACGCGTGCTAATCGTCGCAAACGGCTTTCGCTCACCACCGCAGCTTCGGCTCACTGGCCGGCTTCACCGGCCAGCCTCAGCCGCGGCGGCTCGCTCGCAGCCGCTTGCTCCTCAACCCGCGGGCCGCCTCACCCCTCCGCGCCTACGCGGCTCTAAAAAACACTCTAGGGTAGGGCAGACAAGACTACGTGAAGTCGGTTTTGCAGCGATTCGGTTCTGTCACTAACTTTTGTAACACAAAACTAAGGCAACAAACGAACGATGACTGACTGACAGTGACGAATATAAAACAAAACGGCGTCGCTTTACGTTCCGTTCCACAGTTTTAAAAAAACATTCGTTATTTTGTATGTGAAAAAGTCAATGTAATTGCATAGTACAGCGCGTTTTCAGAGCGAAATTAATTACGAATTAAGTTTACTTTTATTTTTTTAATTTTACTTTTAATTTTCTATGTGAATATATTATTTTATTTAAAGACATAAAACGATGAAATTAAATAAACATACCTCCACCGTCAACAGGAACGTAAAACGTCAAATTTGACATCTACCATGGCGATATATTATCAATTTATATGGAAACTTTAAAAATTTATATCTCGTAAACCGTGAGTCTCCGCAACTTAAAAATTTGTAAAAAGCTTTGTGATTATGAGTGCTATCTACAAAAAAAATATGAACGTCCAACTCGACGTCCACTAAAGGAAAGTTTATCCTTTTAAACAAACGCAATGTTCGTCATAAAATATTAGCAGCCCAGAAAACCATCAATAATATTTCAACGAAACAAACAACGTCATGTTTCTTCTAGAATAAAACGTTTACCAATTGAAAAATCTAGTATTTTTCCACAAAGAATAGCCACATTCTAACTAGATTTCCTAAAGAAAGCACATTCCCATAACATTGGACGACATTGAGAAAAAACAACACGTAAACGATTCACTTACCGCGTGGCATGTTGAAATGTATGTATTTGTTACTATTTTATACGACTGTAGAGATATTACTTGACTGCACTATTAATCTTTGACGGAAATTAGTAAGCAAAATACTAAAAATCGGATAAATTTAGCGTTGACGTCTCGTCGGAACCGGAATTCGAAATCGAAACGAAGCCTCGTTGTATAGATAATACAGAAAAATGTTGCAATCAAAAATATTTACTTAGTCGATTTTACTAAACCAGCGTTGATTAATATTGCGTTTTATTACTAACGAAAAATAGAAAAGGTTCCATAATGAATTGTAGAAAATATATAATTTACGTAAGACAATGGTGGATTTTATCAGATTGTCGATTTCCGGATGTTACAAACGTACTTCCAAAAAGCCTAAAAAACACTTTTTTTTTTTAAATAAAGGACTTTTTGTTGTTATAAATCTACCCAGTTTATTGTAAAAATTGCATCGTACATAATGGCGGGGTTTTTTTTTTCATCCTCATGGACACCCGCCACACTCGGGCGAGTGGACGGGTAGTGTCAGATTTTTACTGACTAAACCTGAACCGCCGTGCGGTTGCGTTGCAATTCATCACGAATTCCAGGTACCTGAGTTTTTATACGGATATTAGGCCACTAACATTTTAACCACCTAGGTTTATTCCACATAGGCATATCAGCGGCCTTGTTGAGAACTTTACTGTAATATGGGATGGGGCATCTACCAAAGGCCATTCATCTCCACCCTATAGGAGAACAGACATGAATTCACATGAACGACCCAAGGTAGCTGTATAACTATTGTGAATTGTGGTGATAAAACTAATATGGTTATGGATAGATTTATGTTATGTGGATTCGTCATTTAAATAAAGTCGGATACTATGGCACCTGACCCTTTCAATACATGTATATGCAATTAAATAGGCAGGCACTGACTCACCAGCTCATCAGATGGGCTCCCAGAAACAGTCGCCACGATAGGCAGCAAGGGGCAACACCAGTGCGAGGTGGCTAGGGGTGTCGAGCGGTGCAGCGCCGATTTCGATTTCGCGGGTCGCAGGCATGGACCCGGAGCGGGTTTCCTCGCTATTATGCAATTAGACGAGCTTATAGCGAGCCAGTTAAGGCAAGAAAGTGCTGGGAGCTCTCCTAAGGAGTGGCCCCCCGAGACAATCAGGTCCTTTGTGTTGCTACTCATAAACAGCTCACCACAAGCTGCCCTGCGGATGTATGCTCCTACATACATATACCTTCAGATAGGTACAGTGCGTTATTCTCATGATGAGGTAACGGCTTGCTCCGAGGGGTTATAAAATTATTATAATTATTTCCAGATTTGGATTAATGATTACTTTTTTAGATCATGATCGATGATTTAAAGAGCTAAGTTTTTCCTTCGTCTAGGTAATTAAGGAATTATATATACAATTCATCGTACCTAGTATCGTATCGGTCCTAGTAAAATAAATAATTTTTAGTATAAATGAATTTTTTATTTACTCTATTTCAAAACTGAAATAGTCGATTCGTAATATCAACTAAATATTTTTATGTACTGGCAACATTAATTAAGCTGGGAACATACATTCCGCACTAATTTTTTAGTGTTATAATAATGTAATATTTAATGTTTAATTAAACAATAGCCATTTACTAATACTAATAATTAAAGTAAAATAATGTATGTATGTAGTCTTCATAGATGTGATGGAATTATAATCTTTAGATGAACAAGGATAAAAATGTGCTACTAGGTACTGCTCAACATGCTACGTGTTGGGTTCGATTCCCGCATGGTACAAATAATATTTTGTTGACAAAATAACTTAATAATTTAATAAACTTAAAATATCTTCAGCAGGAACAACATACATATTTCCAGTTTTTTTTAAACGTTACAAATTGATTTATGTATTTACATTTATTGACAAAGTTGGTAATAAAATGAACTCGATGATTGGCATCGTGAATGTTAAATTGGGATTTTCAAACTGCATAAATAACTAAGGCCTTATTCACATGGAAGGAAAGTTCGAGGAAAAAAAAACAATATTTCAATTATTTTGCCGTACATTACTTGTTTGCAAAAACCATCTCATTCGTTGTTTTTGTGGCTGATCCTTGTTCCTTTTTTCTGCTCTGTGCCTACAAAAGCATAGGTGAGGATAATTATATTATTATGATCAACGAGCGTAAATGTTTTCATGATTCTCGGATCGAACCTACCATCTACCGTATAAGTACACACCCTAAACGTTGCGAGGTCATTGACACTCGTAAGTGGTTCCGCGCCAAAATCTTATCACATTGATTTATAGGCTTCGTTTAGCAACAGCCGTTAAACTCAACCACTGTATAACACTATATAGGTCAAGTGGTACATGGATCAAAAATACCGCATTTATCAAGTCTTTTAAAGATTTGGGTCAAACGTGACAAAACATTTGTTATTAAACGCCAAGGAAGTGAAAGAATGAAAACAATAATGGGTATGTTACAATAAGTACCTACGTGATATCAAGAAAATTTGAAGGCACCTAGTGATTCTATAGATATTTTGCGTTTAGCACGTTTTTGCGGACTTTTAAATTGCATTACACATTTTTCTACTAGCTATAATAAAACTGGTGTTCGTTCGCAAATTTGTACAAGTGGATATCTACTTATATCAAGGATATGCGTGATATCCTTTCCTGGTGATGAATTTAACTCCTTCAAATTGTTTAGTAGCAAAATAGACAAACTTGCTCTACAGTCTACTTTTATAATCAAATGCATTGATGACTGTAAAATACTGACTATACATGAGTATTTTTTGCCTGATCTTTGAAGTTATGCTTAAGCATCACTTGCAGTCAGATACTTATAACTAATTTAACGAGTTTCGCTCTCTAGTAGTTATTTTCTGCGTATTTTCACTTGCCAGTGCGTTTTGATACCCGGGACGGAAGGAATTATGTTGGCTTTGTGATTCGAGAAGTAGACAAGTGTAGTGTATGCCTATAAGGCCAACTAATTTGAATACCTACTCATTTGAAGGACCGCCTAAACAAAATAATGTTACTATCAAGGTATTATATTCTATAATATCCTGTTACAGAAACTAAACACGAATCATTCACCTCGATATTGGGAGGTTATTGGAGAGTCAAGGTCGATCAGGGGATTACTATGTAAGACGCGAGCCCGACACACAAACCTAATGTTTTTGACGAATTGTTAACATGACTCACATTGTATTGTACGCATTTTTTTATTGTAAACAATACCTTTTTCTGACATGACATAGTTACTAGTTGACACTTGACAGGTAAGTGTAGCTCTGCAAGGAGAAAGCACTCTCTCTTTTGTTTTAAGTTAAGGAGCTGTGCGGAATCAAGCCGAAGCATCCAGCGCCGTTGAGCAGAATTACTTTGGTGCGGCCGTGCCACAAGGTAGTCTTCGAGGATATTCTCAGTCCTGGAGACGGCGGTGGACTTTGATGAGTTGGTTGCTTTAACACACATTTACATTCGTTTGTATGAAAACTTCATACTGAAGGATAACAGACGGTTTGAAACAGAACAACTCACCATTACCAGCCAAACTGTAATTTAGCGTAGTCGTTGCACTCAATGGTTATGACCATTACACCATACCACTGTATGACCCGACATAAAGGCATGCAAGCATACGTGCAAGTCGTACAACCCTCCTTTTGGGCTTCGCCGCAATCGGATAGCTAGGTTGTCATAGAAGGATTTTATTTTTGAAGGTCAAATAGATAATTAAAATAGTCAAAAATAGTTAGTCTTATATTTTATATAGACCCAAAATGGTTGGTTTTTTAAAACCTTAAAGTTCTGTATAAGTTGCAAGTTTAAAATAGGCCATTTTTGCTATAGCAAATCTTACGATTTTTCGACCACTCTCTGTGGTTTGAGGTAAACATTTCCATCAAGATGTTGCCACCATTATTTTTAATAACTGCATCAAAATTGTCTTTTCTCTGTAAGTCATTAGCGCGTTGAAGGGGACGTTACATTTTATAGTCGCTTGGCTCCTTATTTGCGAAGAGATTTTTATGCGTCGACCTATTTGCTTGACGAAGCTATCTGGGAGGTAAGTAATTAGGTAAATATTTAACTTGAGTTGTTTCAGTACTGTGCGATTAGTTTACAAAATATATCTTATCATCACTGTGTATTATAATCACAATTGACGTGATTTTTTAGAACTCATATTTTTTTTTGTTTTTCATTTAATTTATTTTTTTTAACCATTTTCATGCGTACAAATTTGTGAATTATTTAACAAAGTACTGCTCTACGTGTGACAAAACACTAGTTGACAATTCTAAGATCAATTTGATTAACTATGTCATCAGCAAATCGTACGCTCACGTAGGTGTCTTTAATTGCCTTACGAGTACCTGAATGTTATTACAATAAATTCTTACTTGTACTTATTCTTGGAGTTACTCCTGGAAAAATACAATAATTAGTCGTTTGAACATCTGTAGCGTTTACATCTGCCTAATGTGAAGTTAAGTCGAGCATCAACTTTTTTTTCTCTGAGTCACGAAGGATTTACACTTATAATGTCTGACACGAAGACAGTCTGACGGTCAGACTCAAGACAATTTTAGAAGTTTGGAACACACAAAATGTTTTCGTCAGAGAGAATCTAACCCGTACTACGCTGCGCTTGTCAGCAGCCGTCAGAATTAAAAATAATACCAGAATTAAATTCACATTTAATCAGTTGCCTACTGAAGACTGGCCATAAAGGCCGGCTATCCGCGCAGTTAAATGAAAAGTATACATATGAAAACATGCTTTTAAGTTGTGTAAAAAAAGAACAAGTACCTCTTTGTGTCGCGGGGCAATGGTGTCTGGTTAACCAGCTTTTAACGTGCTTGTAAATGGGCTATGTAAAATGAGTTTAGGGTTAAAAATAATTATGTTTACTAATGTTATGAGGCTAATTATTTACAGTTCTTTTCTCTGGTTCAGTAATAGCGCCGCCTTTTAAAGTTAAACTTATGTAGTGAGTAATAAATCTAGAACAAATACCTAAGTATTGTTAGGTAGCGTAAATAATATTTTTCTTGCGCAGAATGCTGCATTTTTAGCACCTATTAAAAATAATTATCCTACAAAATTCTTTGCGTGGTCTTGAGTTGTATTTTTATTACATCATGATATATACTATTGAGGCAATTAAACCAAAATACTTACAGTATTTAATAAACTGCCAAGAACTTCGTGTCATGAAAAAAATGTGTAATTTGTTCACCACGGAATTTAATCACCCAGGAAAAGAAATTCGAATTTTTTCATAGTATAATTGGGCTTTTATCACCCACACACATACAATGTACTATTAGTTAATTTAATTAATTAAAAAATATATATATTTTATGTTTACCTACTCATTTTAATAACCCAAACAATAATGTTTAAAGTACATCGGTAATTTTTTTTTAAATTAAAAACGTTGTCTAGTAGTCTGTAAATAAATAAATATGATTTAAATACAATGCAAATTTAATCTTAATCAATTTTCCGACCGATATATTACTAAACGCCAATGATGAAATAAATTGGTTACTTTTTCTTTAGAATTAAAACCTACATACCGACTAACTTTTAAACTACGAGTAGGTATATATAACTAACAAATTTGAAAAATAATTTATGTATATAATATTTCGTTTTAGTATACTTTTAAGTGTTTGTCGTTGTATTAGATTTAAGTATTGAATTGTAAATTTGAAAAAAAAAAACAAAATACTTAGTACTTTTTTCAGTTTTTTCATTAGGACGACTCTTAACTTTTTCTATAAAGTATATACCTAGATACCAGTAGTATAGGCTTTTTATTGTAGCATTTTCTACGTGGGTGATATGAATGCACTAGGATATTAGAAAAAATCGTCGTTATTTGTTCACCTGGGTGATTTAGTTCTGAGCTGAAAAATTGCACTTGTTTCATCCACTCATCTTCTGTAATATAATTTCAGATGACGTCACCTGGTTGTACAAAAATGGAATATACAATAAACAATATAAATATGCACATTATCACGTGACGGGTATTTGTTTAATGCTCCTCTTTTAGTATGTCCAAAAAGGTTTGAAAGTCTATCCTTTTCAAGCTTAAAGTGAATTTTAATCTTCAAACTTGACAGTTCGTGCCTCTGGGCCTGTGCATTAAAAGTTATCACGTAAAGGTACAGTTCACATTACAATATTTATAATTTTATACAGTACTGCACTCGATAATATTGAAGATTACTGTATTTTCTAAGCGGTAAAGTTGACCCTAGTCTTAATTTTTAACACTGATGCGTCGTTGACTCTACGTACCTGTTGAATATTGGCGCTCGGATTTTTTAAAGACCTCGAGAAAGATAGAGTTGTTTTTTTTTGTTCTGCGTGTAATATTTTGTAAGAGTTTTCCTTATTTGTATGGAATATGATGATGATCTGATCCATTTTTTAATGTAGGAAGTACGAACCTATTAGTTAAGAATGATAGGTACAAAATTAGACAATAATAAAAAAAAACTTATTCATTTTTCTTGTTCAGTTTTTTTTACTAGACGTTGGGATAGGTAGGTACTATGATGACGTTTTACTATAACGGGATAACAGGCGTGTTGATGACGCTGTCTGATTCAAAATCTCGTAACCATTCAATTGTTTAAAGATGACTGCAAAATTGCCGTTGCATGACTTGTGATCGTGTTATAATGCACGCTGGGCCAATTTTCCGTGACGTCACAATACACTGATAAACATGTCAGGAAGAAGGTCGGCCTACTTGTTTACATATAACCTTTTTGTATATAACCTTTCTAGCTGTCTCGGCTCCGCCCACCTGGGTGTTGGTTAATGCTGCAAAAAGGTAGCATGCCTGGGAAGGCATGCTACCTTTTTGGAGGGACCCAGGGGTGCTAGCTTACCCCATACCAGGGTTCATCAAAATTAGTTAAGGTGTTTACTTTGCAAACCGTTGTGAATTGTGCTTTAACCTACTTGTTAAGATGTACTTAGATGTAAGACATATTGTACAATTGTTTGTTTTTCCCAAATAAAATAAAATAAGAAAAATAAAATAAAAACCCTGTACTTTGATGTTTTTTTTGTTTGCGGAAAAAAAGAAAAAAATAGGTGTTCTTTAATTTATCAATTATCCTACCTGATCCAACATCCCTATTTTTATACTGGGCGAGATTAGAAATGGTCAAGGAAAGGATCGAAAGAAACCAGAACTCCCAAGTTTGAAAGGAGATAACGTGATGATCACAACTCATTCCTTCTCCATATTAGAAGAATCCTTAGCTCAGCAGTAGGAAAATATTATAGGCAATTTTTATATCACAAATATGACCTACATTTATTTCAACATTGAATCATAACAAACATAGATTTAGAAAAAAGTTTTTACTAAAAAGTTTGCATTTCGCGTGTCTGGTTTAATCATTGACATCTGTATAACATCGGGGGCCATATATTGTTCCCATATTCCGTAATACACCCCGCTGGGTTGACAACGTACAAATGATTATCACTTAAATTGCATTTTTATTGGACCTGAACTTAAATTAATTTAAATACATCTCAAGGACATGTTATCCCGTTTTTTAATAATATTTTTACCGTTTTAAGGGTCAAACGGAACTGTTACGTGGTGATAATTAATGTTTGATAATAATCGCTTATTATTGAATGTTTTGAAGTAGGTAAATGTTATTTTTTACAATTTTTTGCCAAGCATTGCGCAAATTATCTTCAATATTTTTAAAGCTCTGTCCATTATTTTAATGCTAGTAAAGAATCATAAATATTAAACCGGGTTGAACCCGTCTCTAGAAAAAGTTAGTTAATAAAGCCTGGATGATGAATTACTTGAGACCAGCCCAGCGTCCAGTAGTTACTTAGTCATCTGTCTAGCCTGTTTTTATTTTAATATATAACTGCCTTTTACTGTAGGTACCTACATAAGGTACATGCCATAATTTATTAGGTGCAGATAATACGGATATTACCAGATATAAAGGATCTGAAGTTCATTCGAGAAAAAAAAAACTCTATGATATACAAATGTATACTAAGTATATGCTGCACCTATTATTGCAATAAGAACATTATTTACGATACTTCAAATTAATCTTAATATTCTTATGATTTATTACAATCCTGATTATTAGGGAGGATTACATTGTTTTATTACTTTTTGTTAGTTCAGCTTCCGCTTCATCTAAATAAACATCTCCATAAATAAAATGCAAAATACATGCTGAAGATAATATAAAAATAATACACACCCATCCCAAACAGAATGAGTTCAACAATACCTTTCAACCTCATTATAATCTAACACCGAACATGACAGCACGCGAATCAGTAATCGCTATATAATCGCGATGTAAATAGTCATTGATAAAAAACAAAACACTGTAGCCCCCACGGCGGTGCTGATGACGCGTTTAATTGTATCGATAAGAGTGCCAAGTGTAATGTGTGATGCTATACGCTCGGTATAAGAGGCTGACGGGCAACGGCGCGCATCCATACAGCCTTACGCCGAGACCTTGCCCGCTACGCAAGGACGACTCCAGCCCCTACGAAAACCAGCCATTTTCTTACCGACTCCTACACGAGAAGCTCACCTCTACAACTTTTTTTTTTAAGTTTTTATTATTCTATCAAGAATAAGACTGAACTTACAAGTGCTAGTGTTGTATTCAGTGCTAAAGGATTTTTAGGTAAGTACTGTGGATAAATAATTTACAAGTTTAAATGTTTCTTATGTACATATTTAAAATACAACAGCATCATAAATAAACAAAACAGTTAAATAAAATGTGGGAGCTTTAATTAAGTATCAAATGTGCGGCCGCTCGTTGAAGTCTAATTTAGGGGCAGACGTTATCAGCTGACGGCAGTGATTTTAACGAGAGAAATGTAATTAACGATATTACTAATGAACACTTTCTGTACGAAACAAGTGAAGACGTTATCATCTACCAAAAGTTTTAAACAAGCAGCTTAGGTTACTAAAAGGAAGCAAAAAAGTAAAAATAGGTACATATGTCCTATTTTAGTTTAATTATTTGAAATACTGTACCTTATAATTCACGTACGATCGATATTCAAAAATTTTCGCCAGTGTCAAGCTGTGTTCCATTATGCATGCATAAGGTCGTGACGAAGGGCTTTGTACCAGAGACGATTTATCGCAAAATGCCACTGGCCAGTAACACATGGGAGCAAATACTACAGAAGATTAAAAACAATATTTCAAAATTCGATTGAAACTCCCTGTTTACTCCTTCTATTTTTTTTTTTATCTGTATTGAGAATAACAATAAATAATTTATTTTAATTTTGTGCGTGACACAACCAAAAAAACGAAACTTTCTAAATGTAAGATTTTTTTAGAGTTAGTTAGACAATGCTCTATTGTTTAATAATATTAGTCCTCTTGGTCTAAGCCAGGTCAAACGAAACTTGAATTTAACTTCTAAGTTGTCTCATGATTGTTGCCTATATAACTTCGTAATTATTACATAAATCAATTTCATACGGCTGACACAATACGCAAAAATTAAGCGTGTACAATACATATCTAGAAACAAATTATATAAAACCGCTATGATAAAAATGTATGCCAGTTTGAGAACACTAAAATAACGATGTCAAATGCTGAAACTAATTGGTCAATGATCATGAACATAATTCATAAAAATGCAGAACAAACTAGCGATCACCTTGCAAAACCCAATGTTTAATACGATAAATATAAATGGACCTTTGTTTTATATATTGTGCAATTTAATCCACGAGAAAAATCTTGTTAGTTGATGTAAAACTAACATTGTTAGCTGTGCTGCGTAGGGTTAGCAAGATTTAGCGATAGGCCGCGCGCTTTGCTCATGTTAATTCGATCGATACTGGCCGCTAACGTACAAACCTGATAAGTAAACTGCTTGTAATGGATGCCTGTGCTACGAATTTATTCCTTGAAATTGATTGTTCCTTGTCTACAACGTGTTGTAGACTATACAAATTCCTTTGCAAGTTTTATTTAATCCAGTGAAAAAAAGAAAAAAAAGGACGATGAGTTTTTAAATGAACTTCGTGTATTGGTTATCCTTTATCTAGGTGTAAGTTAGTTTTCATTTACTAGTGCAGCATACTTTAATGAAAATCTAGCTGCTAAAATATCATTAACATTATAATATACACAGGGCGAAAAATAGAGAAATAATGCGGCAAATTATTTATGTGTGTTTGAAATATACTTGACTGAAATGGGTTACCTGATAGTTGTAGTTTAAGAATCACAAAATAGATACGACGTGATGATTCCTTAGTGAGGGTTCGTTTTTGCTCCAAAAGTACCTAGTTTTTACACAAAACAAGAAGCAATAATAGTCCTAATTGCTATTGTTAAATGCATACGAATTCAGTTAGCACTAGCATTTGTTTTTTCGGATTTCATATTTAGATGCGCTACCGTGGTCATAAAGTGTTTTTATTCTGTTACCAGAATGTGTTACTATATTCCTAATAGCTGTACCTAATTACAGTTTTTGTGTTGTTATTATTCGTCAGCGGTCGTTTGATCATCTTCCTATAAAGATTTTTTCGAGCCACTAAATTACCACATAGTACTTAATAGTTATCGAGGTCTAATTGATTCCTTATTTGGTGAAGAATTTAAAAAAACAAAAGTTGCGTCTAACAAAAAAATTGGTAATGAATCTGACTACACCTTTTTATAAATATAGTTAAGGTATATTGAGCAAATTATTCTTATTTACTTTTGTTACTACATATTTTGCAAAAAAAAAAAAATACCGAACAGACAAAATGCGACTCGCAGATAGTTAGACTCCTAACACACTTACATAGATATTTTAACTTTGTTTGTGTTATTTTAAATGTTTAAATACTACTTTGACGGATTTTATCGCGGTTTATTTTAGACTTTAGTTCCCAACGTTTTGACGCCTTCGCAGGTGTCATGGTCAGGGGCAAATGTAACACGCGAAAAAATCCGTAACAAGTAATTTTATTTCAATGTCTTACATTCGCATAAAGCTTAGAAAGCATTGTATGTTTTTTTTTCAACACTTATTTGATGTGACGGTAAGCTCTACTATTTTAAAATACAATTGGAGACTCAATTAATGAGCTCTCCACGTATTGATATGATAGCTACGTGCTCCTTACTCAGGGCTTGAAGCGATCTTGATGTAAAACGATCCATCCATCATTTAACTGCAGTGGCTTATTCACCATCGTTGGTAGCTTGATATGTCTGCAAGGAATTCATTTAACTTCGTCAAGAGTTTTCGAAGCAGTTTACAAAATCATTAGTTACAATAAAATATAAAAAAATCGTGTTTGTCCTTTTTCAAAATTTTATTATAGAAATATATTATAGTTTCTGAAATTGATTCTTATAATTATTGAATTTTTAATCAGTAGTCAGATATTCAAAAGACTGATATCTCTCGGAAGCTTATTTAAATAACTTAAGTACACTTAAAAGAAAAAAAAATTGTTTTATCCTAATTAACTACTCTTTTACATAGTGTTTTTTTCATTTATCAAATAGAACAATAATAAAAGGAAGAGCAATCCTATGTTCATTTTCTTGCTTTATTGTACACACATGCACTTAAACCCTTGTATTCTATGAAGCGCGCCCTGTAATCGTGTGTCTATTACAAAGGCATGTGATAAGCGCCAATGATTTGCCTCATTCGTACACGCGGCGTGTCAGCACTTGATGAAGATTGTCATGGCTGTCTTCGATTGTAAATACATGTAGAAGACTTCATTTTGTATCGGAGGCATTTATTCTCACTGACTTTTACTATTCGTTTCATATATAAGATGAAACGTTCATTTGATAAATGTTAAAGACAATTACTGCCGTAGCTTTATTCGAGGTTGGTTACAATTAAAATGGAAATAAACAAACAAACCGTTAATGGACCGCACTAAGCGTTATTACTTCTTCTAAAAAATGCATTCGAGCTTTTCTTGTCACTTTTAATTTTCGGATTATTTACCTTCAAGTTAAACAACTGATTTATAGACTTTCTTAAAGTCTTGATTAAGATAATGATTATAATTAAAGTATTTGAAAAAGTAACTATCCAAGGTTAAATATTTACCGTGTTGTTTTTCTTCTACACTGTAATCAACAAATAAAACTTGATCGTATAGCAATGATAAGTTGAGTCCCACCCACTGTTAAAATTACGTACGTGAGCTTATTTCTCTCGTTATGACAATTTAATAACAAAAAAGATAACGAAATACAATGGAACATCACTGCTGCCGGACTGAAATTATTTAATATTTACAATTTAATTTGAATAGAAAACTAAGTGAAGTTATATAATGATGCCTAATCTATAATATAAAAATGAATCGCTAAATGTGTTGGTAAGCGCATAACTCAATAATGCCTGGACCAATTTGGCCAATTCTTTTTTTGTTGTGTTTGTTATTGTCAGGAGAAGGAATACTCAACCACCAAATTAAGTAATTCTGACTTTTGTTACGATAGTGATTTGTTGGATTCATCTCCACCCCTAATAATACAAAGGCACCGGGAACGGGACCTAGGTATTCACGCGGGTGAAACCGTGGGGCACAGATAGTATAGTAATATACATAGGTATAAGTAATTATTTTAATTATTTAAATGATATAAAAAAAAATGAATCAATCAATCGCGAGATCCACCCCAAAACGTAAGCCATATATTGACTCTTAAAAAAATACTAACCTATTTGGATTTCTACTGAAGATATTTTCTTGTTAATATTTGCAAGGCAGCGAACCGATAACACTCCTTCATAATATCTCTAACATGTCTCTTTAGACTCGGGCGGCACGGCGCGCGGCGGGAGGATCTCTATATTGCAACTGATAACATTAAGTTCACCATGTTTCAATTAACTAGCGCTAACTTAATACATGGTGAAGATAAAATGTATATAATTTATCCATAAAGGATTTATTTTAGTTCAAAAATCTAACGAATATTATAGACTGTATCAATTGTTGTTGCGATGTTGCGTTATACATTTGAGCGACGTCGAAGTCAAAATATCAATACCCAGATGCCAAAATCGTTGTCAATTTCAAGGTAAAATTTTTAAGGTCCGAAGGATAGCATGACTGTTATAAAGGTGAAGATTGGTTGTGTTATAATAAAGAAATTCCCTTTGTATTGGTTCTATTAATCGTCATCCCTAAAAAAAACGCGTATGCTTCTTTCTCTTTAATCAATATTGACTAAATAATCCATCACGACTTACCTTGCTACAAACCAATTTAATTCAGAAGCTTCCCAACTTATCTAGCTTTTGTAATTTTCGCACAATTGTTAAATAAAATCGTGACAGATTATTAGTTTCAGATTTACATAAATCAGTTGAAAAATATTGAATAGAAACGCCTGATTCATGAACTGCGTGGGAATTTAAGAATCTATGCGTAATAAGCTATAATGATATTCAACTTTAATGTAACTGGCATAAGGTTTGATATTCAGCATCTGTAAATAAATGGATATTTACTTCTTTGAACAAAAAAAAACTGTTACAAGTTTACATACAATTCTAAATAGAATTTCTTGTTGAAGGAATCCTTTTCAAACAGGATTATCTTAACCAGCCATATTTGTCTATCTTACATTTCTCTCCAGGATATTCTTGAGCATTTTGCACTATGTTTATCACCTACAAATACATTGTAATTTTGCTGCGAAAGTTAAATAGATAAGCTACAGTGTACGTACACAAGAAGATAGTAGATACGTATGCAACTTAATTATTTACAAAGATATTTTTGAGTTTTTTTTTAGATGTGTTCCTAATTTATTACCTACTGTGCAACAAATTATGCACATAATATCTGCGATATTAGCTATTCACGCTCAGCTGGTCAAGTCGTCTTCATCTGCAGAACTTGAGCAAACAATAAAAATAATAAGTTTAAAAAAAACTTGATCTTTGCGTAACAACCTTGATACATGTAATAACGGAACATACACCATAAAGAATGGATAATAATGAAATCTGAGAACAGTAAACAATTGACAAACGCATGATTAATGTAAAGATTTTTATCAAGGACTATAAATTAATAATGCAAATCAAAATATCAAGTATCAAACATGAGTAATCGCATCTATAATCGGCGTCCCTAGCTTACTTTTATCCATCGGCATTTTATTATAACAGGTGCGACGTAGAATTGCATAAACACGTTCTGCAGTTGTTTTTTACTTGAGTGTAGGCACAATGTTTTAGTTTGCACCCACAATAAAAGGTGCAAAACGTAATAGGCCTCGTCAATACCGCAAACCAGTTCGATCTTGAGTTAGTGAACTGCATTGAACTTTGGACTAGGCTGAATGAACTATGTATGTTTTGTCACAGTAAGTTACAACTTTTAAAACTTATGTCAGATTAAAATAAATCTCCTATTTTGATTTGGTTTGTTGGAACGAGTTATACGTATCCAAAAATCCGAAGGCAATTTCAACTGATGTCTTAAAAGAGTCACAATTTCAATACAGTTTTTAATGCGTTATTTATGAAAACTTTTGCGCCTAATTACGAATTATAAGTCTCGTCATGTAGGTATTTTAATGTCTGAAGGGTGCTATAATATTCCCATAAACTTATTGTGGTGGGTATTATGGTGTTATTGAACATAAATAATATGAGAAACTATAATTGTATAACCGTTGTAGTTTACGGTTACAGGACATTATAGACGTGCAAATTTATTTCAGAGTATCGTCAAGTAACTCTTAACAAATTAAGTAAATAATATCACGTTATTCAGGTGTGCATTTACGGCAATTATATTTGCATAAATAATTTCAAGAATCACCTTAGTGGGAATATTTCTCATGAGTTCTTTGCACTGAAACAAGCAGGTTGGTATAATTGCGATTATTATGTTAACCAAAGCATACTATTCAATCTCTTGTAATTATTATATGCGAAGACATTTATATATATATATATATTACCTGCTTCAAAATGTCCTATTTTTTCTACCCTTTTCTGAGTTTAGTAGGGGTCGACATGGATGGGCATATAATTAGGAATTAGATTGTTATAAAAGTTTTAAATTTCTCTAAAATAAGAAATTTTACATGCAATGGTACATGCCCATTTATATACATACCTTAGGCCTTTTTGCACCATACCTAAAGTATTATTATTATATATTAGAATTATTTTCCAGTCTCTGGTATTTTTAAACCCATTATCATCTTCCTGCCAGTTCATATTTTGAAACCATATGATTTTTTTATACCAGACAGTTTAAACGGCTAGCGATTATTCGACGAACAAAATAATTATTTCAATAGATGGTATATTCCATCTTAATCCGATTCATATTTTTTGTGCGATTTGAAAGCAATTCTTTGATGAGATGATCTAAATAGTGTAGTTGTTATCGATGTATTGAATCGTGGGCGTGAATGGCAAGGCATGGGGGACCGTGTGTATTGTGTCCTTAAGGCATTTGACAGTTATATAATAGAACAAAGAACTCTTTACATACTGCCTTATGAACTTATACTCGAACTAAGTGGGACAAACCTGTGTGTCTGTAGTCTGTAATTAATCTTGTCTAAAATAAAAACTTTACTTGGTTAATAGCCTAGAGATACACAATACATAATTTGCGCGACATAAAATTTAAGAATGTAATCTATTATTAAATAAGTTTTGATCCAATAGATTATCTCAGTAAGGAGGAAACATTTTTTGTTTTTTACTTACTAAAGGTATTTCACCTCATGAGTCGTCGATAAGTAGTAAAAGGATAACATAAGTCTGTCACAAAGTCGGTCAAACATATGTTACGAATTCGTCGTGTACGAATTGCACCGGTACCAACCGCAAGTAGGTATTCCAATGTATTCGGCACATTTGGCAACAATGCCAAGTAGGTACCCTCCCAAGTTCAATGCCAAGAATCCGTTTGATCTCTCTCAATGACATTATATTATTATGCCGCTATTATTCTAAACACAGTTTCTGTACATTTGAGTCAACCTTCTGACATGCATAGATGCTCCTGTAAAACTTTTATATCAATGGTTTAACTATTGACAAATATCTTAAAATTTGTTAGGCTTTTTTTTCTTTATTGAATTTTTTTCTTTCACTTAATGTATTAAAAAGACAATTTTATGTAGATACTTCCAAAATGAACATGTTCAGTTTATAGTCCTCATCGTTTAGGAAACATTCAACAAAAAAAAGTATTGTCGTTTTAAATACTTTTGGAACTAAGAAAGATTTTCATAAATCTACATTATTTAAATAGGTGACGTGGTTTTTTTTTGTCTTTTGTACCGTTATCTATCCCTATGAACATCTAAAACTAAACCTCGAAATTTCCCCAGTAAAAATGTAATTATCCTAATGATGGCTAAAACAGTATAAAAATGAACGGTACAGAGCAGTAAGCGGTGACTGAGGGTGCGTATGGTATGCGTCATACACAGGCTGATACATTAAATAAAGGATAAATTTAAAGCAAAACTAAACTTCTCATAATTTATTTTTTTAATCTAAGTAGCTTTCAGTACCAATTAAAGAGGAGCTATCTACTGAAAGAAATATACAGGAGTTTAAATGAAACTATAACAGTTTTATTCCATTAATAATTTATGTGCCTCTCTCTTCTAATTTAAATGAAATAAATATTATTTCTTTGTTTAAATTGAGGTATGGTTGTCTTTTGTTCAACCCATCCTGTATATAGACATATCAGTCATCGGTAGTGCGGCAGTCGGTACTTAGCGTAACAATGGTGCACAATGATTTGCCAAAATGACAGCTCATCAGCCGTATTAGATAAGCCTTCCTAACCAGCTGCGGATAATCATATTACACACTTGTGATTACACTCCTTCATTCAACTTTGTTTTTATTGTTGAAATAGCCTTAAGCTAAGTGAAAAAACTAAGATTTTATTTCCTAAATCCTCAAAAGGTACTCAAGAAACGTTAAGTACGTTAAAATTTACTGAATCTAGGTGCTCGGTTCCAAAGTGCCCTTCCTATGGAGAAGAGCTGGCAAGAATCTCCATGGGTTAGTAGTTCATATAGTGAATAGCATAAAAAGTTCTTATATAGGTCCTGAAATATGGTTAAAAAGAGTTTGGCTTTAAAATTAACTTACTGCACACTACAATAACATTTTGAGGTATCTTTCTACCTACTGTTAGGTTTTATATTGAGCTCTTTAAACAGAAAAACAATGATCACTGAACACATTGACCCAGTGAATAAGAAGTGATCATAGTAATACGCTTGTTTCATAATTAGTATATTGTTTTGTGCAGTACGGCAATAGTGGACATGATGGAACTAATTTTAAATACAACCATTTTTAATTGGTTTTTCAAGTGTACCTCTTACCAGCTACATAAATTCCTAGGTGATTTAATATGCGTGCGTCATGTCTCGCTACCTGACAGATGAATTAAAATGCGACTTATACACTTTTTTCTTTATAAAGGTTATTCATCATAGTTTATCGCGTCGAGAATATCACATATAATTATATAAAAATATCACATATCATATATAATACAAAATGCTTCTGAATCACTCGCGTAGCGCTACTTAAACGATCCGTATCGTAAATTATGACGACGTGTACTATAATGAGCATCAAACAAAATCAAAACTCAAATATTCATAACGAAAAAGGATTATACAATGGTACAGATTATGAAGAATACTATAGACAGTTTAAGGGACCGGGTAATTATTCTGTAAATGATTAAAACATCCAATAGCTATGACCCAATATATTAGTAAGGTAAATAATGCTTGCGCAAGAACTATGCATCATCTCAACTTCATAACCTAGGATCTGTGGCTGTGTATTAATGTTATTAAAAGTCTCCTAGTAAATTTAAAATTGTAAATAATTAGGAACGGAAAGGACTGTTCCAAAATTATTTATTTTTAAATATTGTCCTGTAAGGCAAAGGCCTCTTCATAGGCGACGAGCATTCAATTTAATTTTTAACTGTACCAAAATATATAAATCTCACTTGGAATAATTTAGTACTAAGCCCTTACCTCCAAAACCACATAAGGAAATCATGTTAAATACATGTAGCTATTAAAATAGAGGTATTAAAAACAGTGTGATGTTACAAAATTAATGTACAGACAAATGCATTAGATTTTTAAATTAGATCATTAACATAAATTAGGACAAAAAACAAAAGAATTCGGTCAATTAATTCGACAGCTGTGTTATGTAGAAACACATAACTGGGTGATGTTTAGTAATGTATGTACATAATGAGAACTGTAAAAAAGTAGTTCAATTTATTATTGAAGGTCAGTGGCTGAGTTACAGTGGATTTTTTACATCAATTACATAAGGTTTTAAACCTTACTTTAATATAATGTACAAAAATATTTAGATTGTTGTAACGGCAATTTTAGCGCAAAACTTTGATAAACTAAATCAGTTACAGCATGCAGTTGTCATAAAATAGAAACGTAAGTTTTGTATCGCAAAACTCTCTTATTTATGACTGCTAAGTTACACTAATATATGCCATTTTGCAGCCTAGCTGTAAAGAATACAGACACTGCAAGATTAAATATGTGGACCTTCTATTTACTTTACTCCTCAATATAATCTATTAATTACGTGAATTATTTACCACAGATCTTGTTAAAAGTGAGTTAATATTAAGTCTTTAATGAAGAATACATTGTATTCTTTGTTATTCTTAGTCTCATGACACGGTCATTGAACCCAAACATAATCCCCATATAATTACACGAGATAGCTATCGGCCGGCGTACTAAATGAGGATGTTTTGTTTCTTGTATGATGAGCGAACAACTAAACTTTTTGTCCAACCAAACTAAGCTACATATTAACAATAACCCTTTGTTTTATAATTGTTACTGGCGGATGTTACGCGGTGTTAGATTTATTACGTTTAAAAGATTTGAATATCGATTTTTTTCTCGGTTATATGAAGGCTGCTCTTAATTGCTTTAGATACAGAGTATTTTGTAACTGTGTATCTTACATATAATATAGATTATCGCATTTTCATCCACTGACAGAGCATAGAAAACAAAAGAAGTAAATAAAGTACCGATGTCTGGGATTAGGTGATTTCCGACCTTGATTCAGTTAAGCCAAGAGCTTGACTAGCTTCGCAGGCCCCAACAGTTTAGAAAAAAGCTAGGTAGAAGGTAACTTAAATGTGTTACTGTGTTGGTTAAAACTAATTTCACATCTAAGATTACTAAAGTCCATATTGTCTAAGGGTTTGTCAAAAAATAATGAGAATCATTCAAAATATTTCTGTGTACTTTGAACAAGTTCAATGTAAAAAGTTTAATTTCGTCAGCATGGGTTATTGACTCTAAAGATCAATCAAATAAATATTAATCACCATCTATGCAATTTTATGGCTGTTATTAGAGAAAAAATTACGTACCTAGATGTTTGATCTTCGTTAATTATTATTTTTCTTTCATCGATTTCCTGTATATACCTTAATAAAAGTAAGGTCTTAATTCGAGTCGTAATTGCTAGTGTTTAGATCTAATAGACCTCAAAAATTCTCCGGTCAATGCCTTATTCGTAACATGTTATTATTTAAACGATCAAGTTGAAATTTTACCTACCATAATATAAATAAAATTTCTTGATTAATGATGAACGTAATCGTGATTAATTTTGTTATTGTTCGTAGATTAGTTTACGATTTATCTGATATAATCTGTCATAAAAATACCGTTAAATGTGCTCTATGGCACAGTTTGAATTCCGAACTGCAAACAATTGCGTGACGTATAAATGACAGGTCAAACTTGTTGCTTTGAGAACGTTCAGAATATGATATACTCGGACTTTTTGTTATTAGGTTCATTGATCCCTTCTAACTTCTAAGTAATACATGACTGGGAAAATTCATATGACCAAATATAGAAACTGCTATTACTTCCATATGAACATAGTTTATTCAGGCAACATAAGTGAACCTTTTTACATCCTTTTCATGTTCCTGGTATAAGAAAACAATGACTTTTGTAATAAAAGTTACGGTTAATTAAACAATTAAGTGGTTACATCACTCCTATGCCTGTAAGAGAATTAAAAACAAAGAAATAGGATTAAGACTAGATTTCTTTAGTCTATTATTGACCATAAAGTTAATGGTCTATTATTAAGAATTGGATATCAATGAACTCTTATTATGTTTTTCCTTACTACCCAATGTAGAAAAAAGAAGCTGGTGACGTATTATATATTTATGTTAAAAGCTTAGGTTACATATACGTACACATACCTAACTGGGCAGGTTTAAAAAAAAAAAACACTTTAGCAAAGCTTTAAGTTTAAATATTTCTTCTTAAATGCATACTTTGAATGTCAACCATGAAGCCAGTGGCGCTAACTGTTATTATATATTTAACTTGCATTATTTATTGAATTTTTCTTTTGTATACGAAGAGAAAATGCTTTCTGGAAAACGTATTATTATTTTATTAGTTCAGTAAAACTTTTAGACAAATTGTTGAACGTTAACTTCCTTTGTCCTTGACCGAAGCCTGTAGGTCTGTATATAAACATTAACTTGACCTTACCACTTGTTCTATTTAGCTCCTTACCTGCCATTGAACGTCTACACTGCAATTAAGACAAAACAATAAGAAAGTGAATTGATTCTATAAGATAGAGTTGCGAAACGATAAGGCTTCAGAATCGCCGGATGGCCGATAAAATCTCCTGGCCGTTGCCCGTAACGGTTGCCAAACTAAACGATTTTGTGCCGGATTGATTTATTGTGCTTTAACTATAGTATTGTTTTGTAAAATGGTGTGATTATACCTAGGTTATATAGATAAACGTTTGATTAACGTCTAGGTCTTAAGAACATCGAGTTAAAAAAAAACTATTTGTTGTGATAATGTTTTTCAATTAAGGTATTTGTGGTATTAATGTTAAGATGCATAAGGATTAATCTGTAATCAGAATAATATTAGAAAAAAAATACTTGTAGAAAGAACTCGTCCTTCCTGGATTAAAAAGTCAGAAATTAAAAATAAACATTACTGCGTGCAAATGAAAAAATATTGACAATTAAATCAAAGAAAAACAAATTATTAAAAAATAACTCTTAAATGCGTGCTATATCCGGATTTCAACGGACTACAATTAACGAAATAACCAACAAATATATAAATATGTCAGTGGTTATACCATAATTGCCGACAGAAATCTTGGTAATGATGGTATGAAGTCATCATAATCATCGCTCATGTAGACCCGCATGAAAATCGTGATCTCTAGGGTCTACTGTCCGTCAGTCATGTTATCCTAGTAGGCAATCGACTCAAGGCTTTGGTAAACTGAACTTTTTGTATTAATTGTAGGCAAACAACTCAATTTAATTATCCCATGATTTTTGTTTCGTTCTGGGTCGATATAAAATTAATAGCAAGGAGTTAATGGCGAACGATTTATCTTGTTTTTCTAATCTCTTTGCGGATTGTTTGGGCCTCTTTAGTTTTCAGAGTTTGGCAGTTATTGCCGTCATTGAATAGTATACAAGTAGTTATTGATATTTAGTTTGAAGTGTGTTTGTTTTATAAGGACATTGTCAAAATACTTTCAATCCAATGTAGACTTTATGAATTGTAATGTACAGTGAGCGCCATCGTTATTTTATTCGGCGTAAACAAAAAGAGCGTTTTTGAACTTCGTTTAACAGTCTGATCTCGAGGCAGAGCAATTTAAAAATCTTAAATATTCACGAAAAAAAAATTATCATCGTAAAAACGATATTCTTAAAACAATACATTTGCATGAGCATCCGTCTTAAAAACTTGAAAACATCGTGTTAAAAACAGGAAACAAAACGCCTAAATAAAATTATAGTAACCTACCTTACTTAGTTACGAATTAATTGCTGGAGCTATTAATTGGTTAATCTTCTCAGCCGGTACACGAGAGCTACTGATCATGGGCCTATCGAACTATTAAATATTTTTAATTTGTTCGGCATGGAATTGAAAAAAACCGTGGTTTAATCAACCTTTAGGAAGGTGATCGATGGTAGTAGATTTATTTGCAGGAGAGGATCTAGTTTCTTGATGTATACAAATAATATTTAAGATATAGGTACTGGGACATTTATACGTTAATCATTTTCACTTGTTTACTATCCAAGCGGTTTAAGAAAACTTTCGTCCTAATTATTAATTGAAATATTAAGGAGAAAAGGGAAGGGTGGATCAGCAGGGTCCAACTTATAAGTATCACACATTCATGAAATGTGTAACCACCTAAATGTGTACTTAAATTCAATATCGCCTTAATTACGACAATGTATAATTAGTTATATTCAACTTAAGAAGTACTCTACTTAATCACTAATATTATTTTATTTTGTAGGGGATGAACAATTCAGTTTGAGTTTATCAGCTTGGATCTAATTTCTTAGATCATTTATTATCTATTTCATGAAAGAGTCCCTAAAAGCTTTGAGCTTAGCGCAATTTATTTGATGTTGTATATAACGGGACGTCGGGAGACCGGGCTGTTGCATCTGATTGCTGATAAGTGACCTCGTCAGCACAGGAATCCATAGTAGGCGTTAGACTTCAGGAAACGTTGAAATAAACACTACTATAACAAAATAAGTTACAACTCTTAAAATTAACTGATTTTCATTATTTAATAAAGTCACGCGCCGTTATATACATTTATTAATTTTAAAATTATTAATTACTGTCTTATAGCCATTATTACAGCAGAACATTAAAACCTACTTTGAGATGACATTGCTCTATTATTAATCTTGTTTTACCTGCTGGTGTTATAAATTTAATTATGATGTACATAATTAAACCACACATGAACTAATTTTCTTGAATATGTAACAGTTAGTCATCTGTTGTGGTCTTAGAAAATTTTAATTATACAAAATTGTGCTATCGAGAAATAATTGTAGTTAGGTTTTAACATTAATAGTTTGCACGTGTTTGTGTAATCGTATATTTAATTAAGCTTTGATTCTTGAGCAAACTATGTATTGATTGTACCTATTATGTTTATTGAAGAAGGAGTTTAATGGGATTTTGATGGTGCTTATTTAGTCGGGATTCTTCTAAAAATCAGTGGTAGGTAATTCATGGGTATATTTTGAGCTTCTCGTCTAGTGGAACATCCTGTTTATAAAAATATGTTCTTTTGGTTTACTTTGCTACGGACTAAGTTCATGTCAAGATTGATTTATTATTGTTACTGTTGAGGACTGTTATTGCTAAGAAATAAGGACATTGTGCTATAAGAGACGCAGTGGTTATAAAGATGAGTCGTAGTTACCTCCATCTTGTTGGTCTTTATTGCTATTGCTGGGTGACAATAACAATCATGAGATGATTGTTATTGTCACCCTCACATCGCATGTCAAAGGAAGTGCAGCAGCAAAAACTAAGGAAGGAAATCCCAATGGTTACGTTTGATCAGATTAATTACATAAGTGCATACATAACTGCGATTGACAAGTTGTTTCGCAAAGCAACGTTTATGATTGTTTGCTTACAAATGGTGCACATCCGGTGGTTTGAAACCAGTCTGTTTGATATGTATGTACTTCGATACAATGTGTACGGAATATGTAGTGTTTTCATTACTTTTTGTTCGTAAGATAAAACCTAGGTTGTGTAACTTGATTGTTGAGGCTGTTAATGTTAATAGTTCATTTATGTTGTATGTTGTTTGGTAGGCTGCAGTAATGTTGTTAGAATATTTTTGTGACAAATAAATTGAAATAACTAAATCAATTCGGATTGCATAATAAACTAACTGCGCGTTTGTATTTTTCTTAATAAAAACGTAATTGAACTGGATAATTTAAATAGACGACATGCAACATCGGCTAGTATGGTATTTTGTTGTGATTAAAATGATTAAAATCACAATCAAAATTTCTCTTCCATATAACCAACCCAAAATAGATGCGTTTTTATTTCTTAAAAACGACCTAAAAACTTAAAGAACATTTCAAACGACACTACATAACTATAACAAGCTAATTATAGCCCACATAATTTTCTACTAATTCTTCTAGATAATCTTTTGACCATCCTGAAAAACTGATTGCATTAAAAAAGTTCGTTCGTGTATTAAATTCGCGCATCATCGTGCAACCGGCCGTAATAGCTGCATCGGTGAATAAGCACAAGCGTAGTCAGCGTAACCTTGGCCGTGAACTAGTAGCGAGTTGTAGCCGAGAATTTATGTATTACGATATAACTGACTTGCTTCATAATGCTGAATATTTATATTATTATCTGTTATTGGTATTGTTATGCTTCGATTTTAGTCTTTCCCGTATACTTACCCTATATAGAGCTAGATTATAAGTGTATAACTTTTATTCTACCTTTAAAAACTTCATGTATCGAAAGTACGTATTGTAAGAATTAAATGAGTTACGGGGTAAACTAGAGAATCCAAGAGAAAGAATCCTTACTACTTTTTAGTCCACGAATCCATTTGAGCAGACTTCAAAAATAGTCTGCGATAACGTTTCCAATATATAAAACTTAATATAGTAGGTAAGTGGCGTATATTAATAAAGCCTTTTATTACAATCTAGACACATAGGTAGTAACTAATTAGATTACACAATCATCCCCGTGACCTTTAATTAGTGAAGCTACATTGTTATTAATTGGATTCGACACGCTATTGTTTTGTTTCTTGTTGTATTTCTATCTAGGCACCATAAAATTGATATTAAGGAAATAATAAAGGTAATAACCGAAGCACGCACCCTTATGGCTAGTTCACCGCAAGTTGTTCAACCACAAAGGTACTGAAGTTAATCTAGTATCCCACGAACAGACTTTAGAGAACTATTTTTTATTTTGTAGAGTTACGATACACATTTTCTATGTTTTTTTAACCGGCTTAGAAAGAAGTGGCAGGGTGTGCTTTTTTATCTCCACGCGATTTTTGTCTCTTCGAAGAAAGGACGTAAACTACTTTTTGAAGCGATAACCAACATAAATGCGGGCGGAACCGCGGGCAAAACCTATATGTATCACTTAGGTATCTATTTACCTATTTATTTATTCTATACATTTATTGTAATGGATGACACATTTAATGTAAAAAAACACCTATATAATTGGATAATTTGGAATGTTAATGAAACCGTTCGGAATATTTTTTATAATAATAACTATAAAATGACATCATTTGCTTTCAATGTATCATACATACATATAATCACGCCTCTTTCCCGTAGGGGCCTACCCTCTGCCTAGCAGAGACCACTTCTTTCCACTTGCTACGATAAAATACTTAACAAACGTTTGCAGTTTACTAGGCTCGCCAATTTATTTCTAGACTTTAATATCGGGACTAAATCGAGATGCAACCACAAGAATGCAGTTCTGTCCCAACATAACTGCTGGAAAGGGAATCTTCATGAAACCTGTTTTATAGCCCTCCAATACAACCTGTAATAAACTATTGGTACCGGTTGTTCTTAAGGTCTATAATACAACCTCCTTTGAGAGTAAAAGTTTAATGGAACATTTGCATTCTAAGCGCACTTAGATAATGCTTGCGTACAGTAATTAGGTCAGTGGGTTTACTGTATTTTATAATTATTAGGTTTTTTTTCGACTGATTTTTATGCTACATTTTTAATTAATACAAGGACGGAAGGTGAAAATAAGTAATTTTATCCCAAAGTATAATAAAATTTCTTCAATAGTGAATTAAAAAACGTGTTATTACTGGCATGTCGCATATGAATGTAAACCTCTAATTTCAAAAATTTATAGATAGCTGGGGTGGATGGTGGATCCTTATATTATAAAATATTTTTCTTTATCGTGCCTGCTAGCAACATGTTATTATTCCCCACAAATAGACTACATTTTATTATCGATGAATCCATACATTAACGTACTTGTAGCAATCCAATTATGTATTAATACATTTTTTCGTCGCAAATACCTAGGCTTACTTGCTTTGCATAACACACGTCATACTCTCTTGGTAATGACAGCCTGCAACTCTGGTATAAAAAGAACTTGCCGTCGCAACGTTTTGCCTTATTTTTAACAACTCAGGAGTTGTAATTATTAGTGGCAACGAACTATCTGAGTACGATCAATTTATTCCTATGAAGGCCACTTGGTTATTCACATATGACCTTTAGAAAAATGCCTGGGGAATCGTTGGGAATTCTTGCCACATGAATACATACCAGCGAGCTACTTTTACGCTTTTTATGTCAGGACTCCGCAAAAAACTGACAAGTATTAGCAAATATACCGAGATTAAATGTTATTAAAATCTTCTTAATAACATGTGTACGTAACTCGCTGTAAGATGGAGTAGATTATGTAGCAGTACCACCTACTTACTGCGTATCATTGTTCTAAGAAAAACTATCATTTAAAATGAGACCATCTGACTTTTTATACGCTTTGTTTTATCTCCATGCATTTGTAGACCAGTAAGTGTATGTTGATGAAATCCAGTTTTTTCTCCGCGATTAAAATTATTTGCAGAGCCTTCTTAGGTGGCGCCAGACATCAGAAATTTTCTGCGTATCATCACGAGAAATATTTTAATACTTCAAAAAAAAATAAGAAAAAAAAAGGTGATAAATGACCTTAAAAATTCTAACTTATATCAACAAATAATATTTCAGTCATTAATGTTTATGTAATATATTAAAAAACGATACTTTACTTTTAATATTGTATTAGTCATAACCATTAGCTCCATTTTTCATGTGAAAGACCTCTTATTTCAAACGAAGCTTACTTACTGTTTACTGATTGTGTCAAAAGCATTACAGTGCTCTTTAAACGTTTTAATAAATAGCTTCGTTATACTGGTTACAATATTTTATTCTTTTTAGGTTAGTTACAATAAGTACGTAACTAGTAACTGGTTATCGGACACTGAAGAATAGTGTTGTAACCTGTTGCGATCTAGTCTTGTCGGGTCTACAAAATATTGCCATCTCTATCCAATCCACTATTCAAGTAATCTTGCATCTCGCTCAAACTGTCTTTTATCTCCTTTTGGACTCGCCAAGATACACCGTCCGTACTATATTGGTTCAAGAGATAAAAACTATTTACTTGGATAAAAGTAAAGTGATTAATTCGAAGTTTAACTAAAGGACTTTGCGTTGGTTGATAGAGAAAATATATTAATCACTAATGGAGTCTGTGAGCTGTGGGATGTTAACTGATAATGTAAAGACGCTCCTGTGCCTTCGTATTTTAGTCTTGTATTTATGTTCCACATTATAATTATTTATAGATTTAATGGTGTAGTCTAAACACAGTACAAAGAATATTCCAGTCAAAAGTTAATTGTGTTACATTAAGATAAGTAAATTAATTAATTTTGATAGCGGAATATCTATACATTTTAGTAGATTAGGTATATAAAAATGTATTATGATGATGATGTTAAATTAGATTTCAAAGTATGATGACTTTCTAAATACTCGATAATACGACTCGTTGCCTCATTGGTCTAAGTGGTTGCAAGTGCTACGATGCACGATGTCTTGGGTTCTAATCTCCATGGCTAGTATCAAAATCTGTTCAGGAAGTCGCATTGACTGAAAATTGGTCACAAATCAATGGGAAAATTCAAGAATAAATTAAACTTAGGCACGGAAGCTATTTTAGTGCTAAGAATAATATTTTATCTAATCAAGGAAATTGACAGGTAAACATTGTCGTAGACAGTCATTCTTTTAAACGTGTTTCGTGAGTAACAAAAACGTATGCTTACATGTTAGTATGTAGCAGTTACATGACAGTAGTATTTTTAAACAATAATATGAACAAGCGGTAGGTACCTACCTATGTTAAAGGGAGTTGATTGTATCACGCCTATCAATATCATGCAATTCGCTTCTCGTCATGTAATTTCGTATTTATATAAATATTTTTATTTATATGTACATAGCTTTGCGAAATGCGAAGCTACTAACTTAATAGGACATTTTTCATGAAAAAGTCATAGTTATGTGATACTACAATCTTGTTAATCTTATTGATTTTAAAGTGTTTACTTCTTTACTGGTTTTCATTAAGATTTCTTATCATGTTGTAATTTTTTTACATTTTGTTCATTTCATTTTCATTTTTTTTTACAAAATTGCAAGAACAAAAGACATTTTATGAGGGTGTATTTCGGTAAACAATTTTCTTTATACATCGTTATAGGTCAGTTACTAGTTAATTACTAGAATCAAAGAAAAAAAGAGCAAATTAGATAGTGTAATAAAACTGACCTGGCAAATACAAAGGCTAAAGAAAATCAAAGTTGTTTTAAGACGAGCAACAAAAACCGTAGCGAATAAAATAGCTACAAGAATTATTTATAGCACACTATAAAATAATTATAAGCCCTGTAGTTGCAATTTAAATGGGGATTGCTCTGCCATATTTAGTAACATAAAATAAATAAACTCGTAATTCAAAAGTACATTATAAAAGCAGAATGCACTGCGTTTATAAAATAGATTTCTTATTAAGTTAAGTGTAGCTATGAATTGGTTTAACGCCATTAAAAACACTTTGATAAAAATGTTTTACAAACTTCAAGTGACTAATTGTTTTAGGAATCATTTTTGTTTAATTTAAATACGTTTTTTATCGCGAGTTGATTCATTCATAGCATTTATGAGCTAGAGTTTAGTTTAACTATGAATGTATACGCCTGTTTTCAAAAAGACCCTTACATGGTTTCAAATTGGTCTAGTGGTTAGTGACCCTGACTGCTATACCGGAGGTCGTGGGTTTGATTCCCACCTAGGACAAATGTTCGTGTGATGAGCATGATCATTTGTTCTGTGTCTGGGTGTAATCCTACTAATATTATAAATGTGAAAGTTTGTGAGAATGGATGTGTGGATGTTTGTTACTCTTTCACGGAAAAACTACTGAATGGATTTTATTTAAACTTTCCAATATTGTAGCTTATACATCGGAATAACACATAGGCTATGATTTATAAAGATAGTGTAAGAATTGTCATTCACGCGGGTGAAACCGCGGGGCACAGCTAGTTTATCTATAATATGTATGTATTTAGAAGTATATAAGTATGTTTATCAGTTGTCTGGTTACCATAGTACAAGCTCTGCTTAGTTTGGGAACAGATGACCGTGTGTGAGTTGTCCCACGATATTTATTTATTGATTTAATTGTAAATCATTCGATCGCCTTTTAAATAAATTATATCAATGTTCTTTATTGATAAAAGTATTCTTGCTTGTTTCAGGTGGTGAACAAGATGCTCTTTAAGTTATAGTAGATTACGAACGAGCACAATGAGTATTCTAATAGGAGGATCTTATAAAACCTACTCATTTCTTCTCCTCTTATTAATTGTCGACGCAACAAGCAGCAATACCAATGGTTGGTGAAAATATTTTTTGAATTTCTATTATTTTCTTCCTTTATACCTCATTTTTTTTTCTACGAAAGCTAGTCACAGAAGATGTAAAATGGATATTACATCATAGGATGACCTTGTTTGAATTTTAAATTTCGGTAAATTTTACGTGTGATTTTATTAATAATTGCAGAAACATCTAACGAACATCGAGAATCTAGAGTGACTGGAAGGATAGTCAAACTGTACTCGGGAACGAAACCTGATCCCGTGACATGCGTTGGAGAAGGTTTTCAAGCTGACCCCCATAACTGTGCCGTATTCTATCGCTGTATGAATTCAGGAAATGGAAAATATACTGTTTTTAAGGTGAGATAAAACAACACAGCAAGTCTTATTTTCATTAAACCAAAAATAAAGATAATATATATGCAGCCAAAGAACACTAATTAAAATCTATACTATATTCTATCATTTCTTTCCAGTTTCAATGTGGACCCGGAACTGTATATGATCCTGAAACCGAAGTCTGTAACCACCCTCAGAGTACAAAACGCTCTGAATGTGGTGGCATTTTACCACCACCGGTAGAAGATCGCATTAGTAACAATGAAATCGAAGACATTCGTCAAGAGGTACCGTCTCCAATCACAAGCAAACCAAATTATACAAACTTACCCAAAACTGAGAAAACAACTGTTGCACATACATTTACAACGACGAGATCACCTGTAACAATAAGTACGACTACAAATCGTCCAGTACTAGATTTTTCAACAGTATTTACCAGTTCAAGTCCATGGGAATTGTCGCCAGGAGTAACAAACAAAGACCATACAATAAATCCATTAAATTTGCCTCCCACCACCGTAACTCAAAATCAACAAAATATGGAGGAACACAAAAATATTGTACCACCCCATATTCCTCAGGCCAGCAATCAAGATAATATTTGTTCATCAGATGGATTCATGGGAGACAGTGAGAACTGTCGTAAGTTTTATAAATGTGTTGCTAGTCAAAGAGGAAAATACACGAGGTATGAATTTTCTTGCAGCGAATCAACGATATGGGACGATGACACTCAAAGTTGTAATCATGCTTGGGCTGTTAAAAGAAGTAGGTGTGGTAGAAGTGGACAGCCGAGTAATCCGGAAACAAATGAAAGTACCAAAACAACAACTGACACCGCTAAAGTTGATCAGAGTGTAAAAGACAAAACAATTCAACAACAACTACAAATAAGTTATGGTTCTAAAGTAACCCAAACTCAAACGCAAATTAGCAATGGATCCGTTGTACAAAATCAAACTCAAATTAATTATGGTTATAGAACAAGCCCTAAACAAAGTACAAGGGCTAAACAAAATCAAACTCAAATAAGCCACGGATCAGCTGTAAGTCAATCACAGACACAAATTGATTATAGTGATAAAGGTGTACAAACACAATTGCAAATTGATCATTCCAAGCAATCTAGTCAATCGCAGATACAGATTCATGAGTCAACGACACGAGGCACTTCAACATCTGTTGCTCAAGTCAATGCACAACAGAGTAACGAATGCAAAAGCTCTGGTTTCATGGGAGATATTAATGACTGCAAAAAATTCTACAGGTGCATTGATAATGGTAGAGGAAGTTATATGAAGTTTGAATTTTCTTGTGGAGAAGGTACTGTCTGGGATCAAACTATTGAAGCCTGTAATCATGCTTGGGCAGTAAAAGAATGTGGAGGAAAAGGTTCTACTGGAAGTGCTAGTACTACACATTCTTCAACAAGTGCTAGTAGTACTACACATTCTTCAACAAGTTCTAGCAGTACACATTCTTCAACGAGTACGCCCAAGACAACACAAAATTATTACACGACGACTGTTTCAACTGAAAACTATCATACGTCTTCAGTTATTATTGCGACTGAAGATAGTGAAGATGTTGGTTACGGGCAGCCAAATCAAAATCCTACAACTTTGTCTTCAACAACTGCTAGCCCGGCCACAACTGCGGGTCCTGTGACCACAAAACCATCTACAAAAGGAGAATGCCAATCAAGTGGTTTTATTGGTGATCCAAATGACTGTAAAGTATTTTATAGGTGTGTTGAAAATGGTAAAGGTGCTTTTACAAAATACGAATTTAAATGTGGTGAAGGAACTGTTTGGGATCCTGAATTGGAAGCATGCAACCATGCCTGGGCCGTCAAAACATGCGGCGGAAGTCTGTCTCCAGATAAAGTGGAAACTACCACTAATAAACAAACTACTGTTCATATTGATCAAACACAAAGTACTGTACAAGTACATCCATCTACCGATAAACCAGCCACAAACAACGATGATTATGATTCTGGTTATGACTCGGGTAACAATGTTTTTACTACTACTACGACTACAACTTCTACTAGACCACCTAGTGTGGAACAAAGTTCTGATATTAAATGTCGATCTTCTGGCTTTATGGGAGACGCAAATGACTGCAAAAAATTCTATAGATGTGTGGATAACGGTAGTGGAGGTTTTACCAGATACGAATTTTCATGTGGTGAGGGTACGGTATGGGATTCTGAAATCGAAGCTTGCAATCACGCCTGGGCTGTAAAGAATTGTGGAGGATCTGGATCGACAGATGATGTCCACGAAACTACTTCCCATGCAACCACCAGTCATGGCATTATTAGCAGCAGTTCAACTGAGACTATTCAAAACAATGTTTCGCCTACAACACATGTTCCTAGCACAACAACAAGTATATCTACAACGTCAGGAAATCAGCCAATAGCAAACGATGATTGCACAAGTAGTGGTTTTATGGGAGATAAACAAGACTGTAAAAAGTTCTACAGATGCGTGGACAATGGTAATGGCTCTTACACTAAATATGAATTCTCTTGTGGCGAAGGAACAGTATGGGATCAGAAAATAGAAGCGTGCAACCACGCTTGGGCGGTAGAAAAATGTGGTGGTAGTATTGAATCGTCTAGTGAGCATCACGAAACCTCAACTCAACACCAAAATACTATAAGCGATGAAATCGATAGTGGTTACCCCTCAAATCAAGATATTGGTCATGTTTCCACTCCAAGTACGACAACTCATGTAACAACCGAAGCATCAATACGACCAAGCAATAACAATAACTGCGTAAGTAGTGGTTTCATTGGAGATAAAAATGATTGCAAAAAGTTCTATAGATGCGTTGATGATGGCAAAAATGGATACATTCGATATGAATTTAGTTGTGGTGATGGCACTTTGTGGGATCAAAGTATTGAAGCTTGTAATCATGCATGGGCAGTAAAGGATTGTGGACAAGCTGGAAACAATACGCAACATATCTCAAGCGAAAGCACCACGCAAGTTGCAGCCACCTCCGAATCTGAAGACCAAGTATATCCTCAGTCCACTGAAAAAACTACTACAACTTCAATAGCTAGCAGTTATCCAGATAATCAAAGCGGTATTTGTTCAACCGAAGGTTTTAACGGTGACAAAAACGATTGCAAGAAATTTTATAGATGTGTGGATAATGGCCGAGGTGGATTCACAAAATATGAATTTACATGCGGTGATGGAACTTACTGGAATCAGGAAATATTAGCATGTGATCACACATCATCTAATAAAAACTGTGGTGGAAGTGGCGGAGTTTCATCTACAGAAAACGCCCATGAGCAGGATGAAATGCAAACAGAAGCAACAGGTGTGTCAAGTTCAACGACTTCGGAAAGTAATAATGATTATTCAACTCAAAAGCCACCTATTTCATCAGGTATATGTACGTCTGAAGGGTTTTATGGCGATCAGAATGATTGTAAAAAGTTTTACAGATGTGTAGATAACGGCAAAGGTAGTTATACAAAATATGATTTTACTTGTGGGGATGGTACTGTTTGGAACCAAGAAATTCAAGCATGTGATCATGAAACGAACAATAAGAACTGCTCTTATCGTCCCCCATCCGACACTCAAACAACTGAAAGCCAATCAAATGCTGGACATGATGTTTCTGTTTCTCCTTCCACTGAGTCACAATATTCAACCGAAAACACTGCAACATCGTCAACTTCTAGTTCGTCACCCAGTAGTAGCTATAATTGTGAGTCGGAAGGATTCTTTGCTCATCCTGATGACTGCAAGAAATTCATCCGCTGCGTAAGCAATGATAAAGGAGGATATACAAGATATGAGTTTACTTGTGGGGAAGGTACAATTTGGGTACAAGACATATTGGCTTGCGATCATGATACCGGTGACTCAAGTTGTGAGTCTCAATCAACAAATAAACCTGTAACGTCCAACGAACAGCAACAAACAACAGAAAAACATGACCACGAGGCAACTTCACCAAAACCTCAGACACCTGACAAACAGGAGGATGAATATGATACCGGCAGCTCCAGTAAGCCATCCCAGTCAGGTAGTGATGAGTGTACGTCTGAAGGCTTTTATGCCAATAAAAATGATTGTAGACAGTTTTATAGATGTGTAGATAATGGTCAAGGAGGTTATACAAAGTATGACTTTACATGTGGTGATGGTACAGCATGGGATTCCGAGGTTCAAACTTGTAATCATATTGAACAAGTAAAATCTTGTCAAGGAGGAAGTTCACAACCTGTGTTGCATGAAGAAAACAATTCTCAAACAACTGAATCTACAAGTACATCGAAAACTACAACTACCGAATCTAGTCACTCAACAACAGGCTCAACTAATGAAAATAAAAACACTTGTGATAGTGAAGGCTACTTTGGAGATAAACAGGATTGCAAAAAGTTTTATAGATGTGTTGACAATGGAAAAGGAGGGTATACTAAATATGATTACACCTGTGGTGAAGGGACTATATGGGATCAGGACATAACAACATGTAATCATCCTCAAGATGTTGTAAATCCATCTTGTAAACAGCAGGAAGGAAGTATGACATCGACTACTACGTCAAGTTCTGCATCAGGTGGCTCATCTGAGGCAGCAACGACAACCGAAAGTACCCAAACTACTTCGAGTACCCAAATTACTTCAAGCACTCAAAGTTCAGCGAATTGCTCTCAGGAAGAGGGAACAAAGAAGCCTGAAAATCAAAACATTACTTGTACTAAAGCAGGCTATTTCGCAAATCCTAACGATTGCAAGAAGTTTTACAGGTGTGTAGATTGGGATGGTGACGGAAATCGATTTTCAGTGTATCACTTTGATTGCGGTGAAGGTACAATTTGGGATCCAGCTGTAGAAACTTGTAATCATGAAGAGTCAGTATACCCACCACGTGATTGTAGTGGTTCACAATCACAAAGTGGAACTCAATCTCCGGCAACTGAACAGACAACTACAACACAACAGGAAAGTACTTCTACTGAAAAGTCCTCCACAACTGAAAGCACCGCACAAACTACGCAGTCGACCACTTCTGAACCATCAACAACTGAACAGTCCACTACCTCTCAACAAACAACGACGCAACAATCTAGCACATCTGAGCAAACAACCACAGAGACATCCACTACTTCAGACCAGACAACGCAACAGCCTTCTACATCTGAGCAAACAACGACACAACAATCAACAACTTCTGAGCAAACAACGACACAACAATCAACAACTTCTGAGCAAACCACAACACAACAGTCAACAACTTCTGAGCAAACCACAACACAACAGTCTACTACCTCTGAACAAACAACGCAGCAATCTACCACTTCTGAACAAACAACACAACAGTCTACCACCTCAGAACAAACAACAACACAACAGTCTACTACATCTGAACAAACAACGACTCAACAATCGACCACAAGTGAACAGACGACTACAGAACAAACAACTACTACTCAAGAATCAACCACTTCCGAACAAACAACTCAAGAATCAACCACTTCTCAACAAACAACTATTCAAGAATCAACCACTTCCGAACAAACAACTCAAGAATCAACCACTTCTCAACAAACAACTCAAGAATCAACGACTTCTGAACAAACAACTCAAGAGTCAACTACAGAGCAGTCTACCACGCAACAATCAACAACTAGTGACTCATCGACGACAGAGTCCACCACCACCGAACAATCAACAACTCAACAATCAACTACAACAGAACAAACTGAACAAAGCACCACTGAAGAATCAACTACCAGTGATGGTACGACCACTGAAGAGTCGACCACTGAACAATCAACCACCGAGCAGTCACAAGACAACTCAACAACAGAAAGTAGCACGGATGAATCTGAAAGTAAATGTCCAGAGACCGATAGCGATCAAAACTTATTTGTATGTCCAACGTCATTTAGAAGACATCCCAAATACTGTAATATGTTTTACCAATGCGATGAAGAAGATGACACGCATAATGTGAAAATTGCCACCTTTACTTGCCCGAACAATACTATTTACGATGAAAGCCAAACACGATGCGTTGAAGAAAAGAAGGCAGAGAAAAAATGTGATGGACAAATAGCACAAAAACGTAGATTTAAAAGATTCGATATGAACTACAAGGAGCCTGTAAGTATATTTATGTATTTGTGACACGTGAATTAAAGATTATTATTTTATATTTTACTTTAATACCTACAATATGTCTTGTTTTTCAGATCGTGGTAACTAAAGATAGTTTTACCTGCAAAAGCGCTGGTTACTTCTCGTTTGAAAAGGACAGTGAATGCTCACCAGCATTCCTCAAATGTAAAACGGATAAAAGTAAGAAAGTAAGAGGTCTAGTATACCAGTGTCCAAGTGGTTATGTATATTGGTCGATAAGTAAACGATGTGAACCAGTCAACAGAGTAAGGGATTGTAAACGCTCACAAAATGACTGGACTGGACGATGGGAGATACCAGTGGAAAGAAGAAACGTAGCCCGACCGTAGGTGATGTGAAATTACTAGTGATATAAATTTAAGCCTTGGCATTTTTTTGTGATAATGTACTGTAGCGTTATGCTATATGAAAACACAAAATAAAATTAAGTATAAACATTCGTTAATTGTAAGAAAAAATCATAAACATATTTGTAGTTTATGTTCCGCCTCAAAGCATCTGCCAAGTATCAATGGAAAATAAGAATGGTAAGAGCATTAAAAGAGAGCTTTAAAAAAAAAACAAATGTCTTATCTCAAGAAATGGGTTATGGGTTTTTGTTTATGTCTATTTTCAATCAAAACACAATAATTTCTTAATATGTTTGCGATCCAAATAAGCCTTTTAATTAAAACCAATGTGGATAACAATGTGGCACACAAATTGACGTGTTCTCACATACGTTTTTAAAGAATACATGTGAACAAAGTTAATATATTAATGAAATAATGTTTATGGATACAACGATTATTATTTGTTTTAGTAATATTCTAAAAATACAACATTTAAATTTACAAATCTAGTCTGCATAATAATTTTCTACAAACACCGCTTGCTGCCATGATACTAGGTAAAATGAAGACTTGTGAACAAAATGTTGTGAATGTTAAAAACAATATTTTGATCACGACCATTAGTTATTAAGTCGATGTAAGTAATTAAATAAGTAACGAAATAAATTATTTGCAAATGATTTTGTTTCTTTTTAATCCGAGGAGAAGCCAAAAAAAATAAGAGGTTATGTGTTTTAAGATAAGTCTCGTAAATGAAGAAAGGTTTATCCTTAATACATTTATGAGATCGTTTAACCATGCATGAATTGTAGATAAACTAGGTACAGACTGAAACTGCCTCTGTCAGACAAAAAAATCACAGTCAATTCACTGATTCAGTAGACAAAATAAAAAAGAAAGTACTATAAATAAATAATTTAATACACTTTCCTAAAATAACAATAATTAAAGATTATAGTAAAATCAAGTCAATACCCGTACACGAGGATAAAAGTCCTTTACAAAAAATTGTCAGCTCAGCTATTATAAAATCTGTGACACTTTCCTCCTGGCTGTGGTGAACTGCATTACTAAACACTGTACCTAAGAACGCGTGGCAGGCTGTATCAGTTGCGATAATATTCCCTTTCAAATCTATAGTCAGTCGATTATTCTCCAAAGTTTCATCAATCTCTTTACTGGGCTTTTCTGTTACAGCTTTAGTGTACTCAGATTTATTATAAATGCCTGCAGCTGAAATAATAACTGGTTTGTAGGTATCGACTACTTTTTTTCCAGGTTTATCTAAAGAGTGCGTCGATAGGGAACCAATGGTATCTTCAGATTTTGGTATTTCTATTACATTTCTGCGCGTTCTGTTAACTACAGGTGGATCTGTTGCAATTGGTTTCACACTGAGTTTATTATGAAATAAGAATTCTAGGAACAATGGTAAAAGACTCAACTTAGTTGTATTACGACTATCATCTAAAGCTCTAGTTGATTCAGTATTGCTATTTTGAATCGTATAATATTTTGGATCTTCGCTTGGGTAGGAATTCAGACGAGAATGTTGCTGCAAGTGGTTGAGCGACTCTGTATTTTTTTCAGTATTATTTTTGTTTGGTGTTTCCGTTGCACTAAACAGATGGCGTTCATTTCTAGTTATAACTGGCGATTTGATATTTTCCGCTTCAGTAAGAGTTTGCTGTGAAAGAACATTAACTGGATTATCTTCGTTCTCTAAAGCATTTATAATGTCTTGAATGTTATTCAATTTCTTCTCTTTTTTAGCCGTTCTATTTATTTTGTTTATTATCTTGTAATCATTAAGGACCTTATTTCTATTTGCATATTTGCTAAGCAATTTATGTAACTTTTCGGTATAAAGAGTATGTTGAGGTTTAGGTGCCAAAATATTGGGGTTAAAAGCTATTCCTCCTTTATCCCATATGGAAATGGCTCGTGTTAAGAACTCTATCAGTTGATGTGGCAATGTCTTCCAATACTTTCTTAATGGAGAATTATCCAGGTACGCAGAAAGAGTTACATATTCCACAATGATATTTGACTTCGTAGTTACGACTTTTTTAGGGTCTTTGGACCAGAGTGAATTTAAAGCTACCTCATTATTTTCTTCAGCACTCAACCAATCTAAATTCGTGTCGTTAACTACTACGATAACGTGATATATGAAATTAACGTATTTGTTCGATATCATTTCAATGTGTGGTAAATATTGGTTGAAGTCGACCTCTTCATTTTCTCTAGTGAAAATGTGCATGTACACGTCTGGTAGTAAAGAAGTCTTTTGTAATGCTTTGTCTTTTGCATCTGATATCATACTGCTAGCTGGTTTCATGTTAGCAGATGGTAACATCGAGAATGCAAACAGGCTGTTATAAACAATGAACGTGGTAAGGCTTATCATTCCGAGTCCTATCCACCAATAAACTAGAAATGAAGACCAATGATCTGAAAAAGAAGAGACTACATTAAACGTATTGTTTTTATGAAAGTATGTATACTACTACCTAAATACTTTTATAAAATATTATATTACCTATATTATTAGATACAGAAAAATAGATAGGTACCGCGATGGATTAGGTTTGTAAGACAAATTATCATGCACAACATAGATATTTCATAATAATTACAAAAAAATATTTATTTAACCTATACACAAATAAAGTTAGGAACATGAAATGCAAAAAAATAAATACGAGGTGTGCCGTTTATGTTTAAAGTGTACCTTTACTAAATAAATTAATAAATAATACTATTATGATTGTATTATCAAGGATTATGTTGACATTACCTGGCCACCGGGTGATTATGGAAGCGGCACCTTTCAAGTTGTTCCTCGCCCGTCCTCGGTAGCTCATGGGCCGGAGCCTGCGGTGGTAGCGAGGGCTGTACTGCTCCTCATCAGAAACCTCCTCACATAGCAACGGATGCTGCTCTTTGTAGTATTCACTCATCACTTGCCATTGGTTCTACTATTAACAAAAACAAAATATAAATCGTACTATTCCACTACAAAACCAAAGTATAGTTTTGTTTTAACACGTTGAAAATTAAAATATTCATAAAATTATAATCGATATATTCGCTAATGTCATATGCTGTTAAATTTATCACTTGGAATTTTATGGCTTGTTTACGAAAGAGGTTGAATTAAGTAGGTCAAAATCAAAAATAGGTTTACATCATTTTTTTACGAAGACCAACGTTCTTCAAGTTATTAATAATGTTATTGTAACATGTCACCTGTAAAAAGTTAATGTTACTTGTAGGTAAGTATATTATCTCGGAGGAAATTGTTTCTAATAGTGTCGGATGAGGTTACTACTTCGTTAAGAAAATATTTGGCGATCTGTTATAAAGAAATGCTTCAGAGATACGTGAAACAGTACCTAGCATAAACCATAAGTTCAATCCTTGACGACTTGTTGACGAAATTTCCGTGTGTACCTACCTATATTAGGCATGCATAAAAGAAATGTTGTTATTCCTGTTTTAATTTTGTACACAAGATATGTTATGCTGTTGGTATACCTAATAAATAAATAGACTTGTCTTACTCTCAAACAGTCATAAGATCTCAACGATCCGTATTGACAAATACCACGAGTATTTTAAAATTAAACCTGTGATAAATATCGTGAAATATGCGTGAAATAATACATAATTTAACATTTTTTAAAAGCCATTTTTAATTATTTTTCACGCTTGTTACTTATTTATTTGAATGGGCTTTGTTATCTTTGGAAACAATAAATTATTTTTCTTTGAACAAATGTTACGTTCACTTATCATTGTACTCTCATACATACATTTTATTATTTTATTACCTATTATGTACACGCAGCTGGTAAACATATTGTTCTTGCTACGCTTTGTGACAAGCAATGCAATTGAAAGGTCAGTGCAGGTTTAAGGGCAAAAATATCAAATGAAGTACAAACTGAAAACATGTGTTATTTCGCTATTGTGAGTCTACTCATCTTCTACCAAATAAAAGGGTGCGTACGGATCAAAACAAAATGCAATCAAAATGTTATTGTAATTTTATTGATATAATATATGCACATGTAGAGCCACAAGATACCAGCCCTGCTTATTTTGAGGCTTAAATTAAAAATTGTACCTTCCTTTTTTAATAAATAAACATTTATTATTATTATTTACTTCTAAAGGTATGAATGCAAATGGAGTGCAAATAAAGTCTGATAAACGAAAAAAAAACGATTTCAACGGATTCATGAATTGATTTCATGTAAAAATTGCTATAGACGTTCTCCGGGTTCAATCCCCGCTTGGGCAAAAATAGTGTGAAATGCAGTCTCTTCCTTTCCTAAACTGAATATTTTTTGCATATGTAACTAGAATATTTGTGAAACCTAGCATGACAAAAACTTTATTTCCAGCATACGCAAATATATGATTTTAGTTCATTTACATTATTAGTATCTAATTTACGTAACTAGTATGGATTTATTAAACGTTATTTTTAGTAAATTATAAACGTACTAAGCTGCTTACTCTTTTATAAGTGAATGTACCTACTTAGTACTTACATGTAAGTTTATTATTGTTATAATGTCAGGAAGTATCTACGTATGCGTGAAGCGGCATTGTTGCCATCGGTTGATGAAATATGTACATAAAACATGAAAGTACAAGAAAGAAGTAAAGAAAAAAATTGGGGCCTTATTAAAGAAAAACCGGGATATCGGATCACCACTTTAATTTTTACACTACGATGCCAAAGCTAAACTTCTAAAGTATAATAAATAATAATAATAATAAATGCGGACAACATCACATACATTGCTCTGAACCCAAAGTAAGTAGCTAAAGCACTTGTGTTATGGAATTCAGAAACAACGAAGGTACCACAAACACCCAGACCCGGGACAATCAATGTAGAAAACCACTTTTCTACATTGACCCGTCCGGGGATCGAACCCGGGACCTCAGAGCTGGCGACACCTAGAAAACCGGTGCGTACGCCACTCGACCACGGAGGTCGTCAAAGTATTGGTAATCCTTTCTCAGAGAATTATGTAAGAAACTAACATTCAACTTGCAATTAGATAACCACACTACATCCAATCAAGATAAATATAATGTAAACACCTACCGTCATTTCTTTCTTCGGTATATTCAGTTACACTTTAGTATAATTTTACGGTTTATAATAAATAAAAACACAATTTATTTAATTTGTACGTACTATCACAAACGTTTTAGTAATATAGTGTGCGTGCGAGCCAACTCAAAGTGAATTACATTTAACAGAAATACACGTTAGTTCCTATGTAATGTGTAACGCGGCACGTTTACATTTTCCGCCATAATTTTGTTGATTCAACATCGCGTTCGTCTCACGTACAATCGTCTTGCAGTTGCGATTGTTACTGAATTTTGTCGACTTTGCATATGTGACGGTGAATTGTGAAATTATTGTTTATCTTGTGTTATTGTTCGATCTGAAAATAAATGGATGACATTTAAGGACGACAATATAAAAAAATATATATAAGGTGCTATAAAAACATCTGCCACGGCTTTAATGGGAGGTAGTATTGTGTTTATAGATTACAATAGTGAAGATAAATTATTCATTATTTATCATTTTTTTTTTCATACAAAAAAAATAACGTATAAATTTGAATTGATTTATTAGTATAAAACCATCCCGTGTAAGTAGTTGCACTTTTAAAACACTTGTATGCCTGCGTATTATTGCGTACCTAGTAGATTATGTAGTGACGAACTAGTCAGCTGATTACAGTTTTCATTCACAGAAAAGATGGAAAGAGATAGCAGTTGTTTTCATTGACGAAGCGTCACATTGCGCGTAGTTTGTGAACCACGTTACGCAGAATAGAGTCAACGTTAATTTAACTATTTTAGTCTCTCAAATTTAATTAACTGTTCCGGGGTACGAAAGTTCTTCACTATTGTAATCTATAAACACAATACTACCTCCCATTAAAGCCGTGGCAGATATTTTTATAGCACCTTATATATATTAAATGGACAGCAGATTAATACATATAACCACAATTATCCATCACTAGTAAACTCGGGATCGTCCAAATCAGTATTAAGTAGGTACATATCACAACAGACAAAAAAAAAATTAGGCAGTCCATAGCAATTGAGAAACAAAAATAACACAACTTATGGTCATACTTATTCAATAACCAACTTATACATTGCATAATTTAAATATTTACAAATGTTAACTAACATTACTAGGGTACCTACAATGTTTACTATTCCTAGTTTTAAGCATAGTATGTAAGTAGGAGGACACCTGGCCATTCAATGTAAAAGTTTGGTAAATATTACAGTGAATTAATAATAATAATAAGTGTTACCTGTTAGAGTACCTACCCTTTCTAGTGGTACTACATTGCTGATTTTTATGACCGAACTAAATTCTACTCTGTAAACATTTTACATGCAATTATTTTCCTTACATATATAAAACATTTACAGTTAAAGCAAAAAATGGAAACAGAGTACGATATTTTAATATCAAATTATCATTGCATCAATGCATCTCACAAATCTGTTTTGCACCAATTCCAATTTTATTTAAGGAGTATTTTATTTAAGCGAATGATAATGAATAACAAAATAAAAAAGTAAATTTGACTGACGTTTATTTCAAAATTGGAATGGCCACAAAATTTGTTGCAAATGTCGTTCTCTCGTTTTCAATTTTTCACATACGTTGATAAATCGGAGTTTTAAATTAAAGGACTCATATAAATAATATTTGTAGAACAGGTTAAGGTAAGTAGCCGTTTGGCTTAATTTATTAAAATTTTGATTTCATACAATAAAGAAACAAAAAGAGGTTGGCTACAGTTTTTTAGGCGTACCAAAGTTACATTAACAGTTCTGCATTTGAATACGATACGAATTAATGAGCATAGCATATTCATTTTTGCATATTGGATTAATATTTTCAAGAGACACCCAGAAAATAAAAATATTTGCAAAAATATCTGCCATTCTGTCATTCAAGCTAATTTAATTAGGTTTATAATTCAGTTTTAAAATGTAATTTTCAGAAGGATACTATGGTGGAGCGTGCTCCACAAACAAAACAGGACGAACAATATCCATTGCTGAAGGTGGACGGAGGAGGCGGCGATGGCGGGGGCCACACTCAGCCGTCGCCGACCCTGGTCACTCCCGGATGGGGGGTAGCATGCTCCCCTAAACAATCATGGCTCGTCCGATGGCCAGGTAAACGCTACTTTCAACTGTTTCACCAGAATTCTTGTTACCATTTCAAATATTTCACTTATTTGCACTGAGTGTGGACCTTCCGATGGACAAAAGTGAAGAAGAAGCCTTTGCCTTTATGATACAAGTTTATTAGGTTAGGATAATATTAAAGCGTTGTTGGTCAAAATCTTTCAGCTTCCTACTGTCTAAACGTGTCTTAGAAAACTTAAACTTAGGTCAAAACTGCTAGTCTTGTATTTTTCGCGGACGTGTCCATTGCAAAGTTAATTACGTTTACGGAAGGTAGCGAAGGTATACATTGGGTTTTTAAGAAAGCTAGATATTTATCTGTAGGTGTTTTATTTTTTCCAGAATACATTTCGGCATGCTGGATGACTTTGATCTTATTGGGAATATCCTTCCTAGTGTTTTATGCACTAGGAATGGAAGCGTATAGAAGGCAGCCGGTTTTGATCATGAAATGCAACTCTTCGAAACCAGCAAGTGATGTCTATTTCCATCACATAGTTCAACGAGGAAGCTACCCACCATTTATGATTTATTCTGATTATCTCGCAAGCATCGCGACCCAGTATCCGTCCCTGCATTTCCATGTCATATTTTTAATTGACGATTCATTGCAAACCGCATTTCGGGGACCGAGGCACACGAGATTGATCAATCACCTGATTTATCCCACCGCTTCATTTTACACTACTTATCAGAGGCTTGATGAAAACAGTAAGCGAGAGCAGGCGGAATTTCAAAGGAGATTTCAAAATGTTAATGTAACAATCATGTCTCTTACTAAATACATGGCTATGACACCTTTGAAGTACAAGTGGAGAAATATACCAATAACCTACTTACCGTTTTATGCTAGAGTTTTCTCAGTGTGGCAAAACGGAGGAGTGGGTATGGACTTGAATACATTTAATAATAATTTTAATAGTCGCCTGCACGTTGATCGAAGGATTTCAGCAATACTAAAACAACACAATGATGGCATTAACGTTGAAGATTATACAAATGCTCTGAATAAAATCGACCGCGAAGAAGAAAATGAGTTATTTACTATGTTCTATGAAATTATCCATCAAATCTTTAACGGAACGAGAACATTCTTGTCCAAATCTTGTCCTTTCCTTCAACTCCCGACTACCGAAAAGGGTGCGGTGATAAATGAACCTTTGGTTCGTTCGAACAGAAATAAGCGAGAAGTGCAGGCGCCGATAAACGATACCAATCAGGTGAAATCATCTGATTATGTAGCCAAAGTTTATGTGGAAATTTTGAACTCTACAAACGACACTGACTTAAAGAAGAACGAGTACCAGACATTACCAAACCTCGACGTAATCACAGATAAAATCACTCTGAATATTAATGAACCCATCAAAGCACTGGAAGTAACTAATTCTACCAATACCGATGGCATAAATAAATTTGAAGGATCAAATAAATCTGAGACCTTGAATAAATCTGATACCCAGCAGTTGGTTATGTTTTATGATTTTTCAGTATTTTCCGATGCCATGGCTCCTTCATACCTATTTCAAGTTTCGGATAATTATGGAAAGCCTGCAAAGTTCGCCAATACCCCTACTCACCTTCTTTCTCTTGACGATGAAGGTATGTTTGTGGCAGCTTCGTCCAAATTGCATCCGTTTTTATGTCATTTAATCACCGCCGGTTGTCAACGTATGCAGCCTAAATTTGCCATTCAAGTCACGCGCATTACGCAATGTTCCGGAATGTTCAAGGAAGATACTTACTGCAACAATATTTATTTACTTTAGTTATAATTTCTTGTTTACGTAAATGTTTGTTACTTATTCTTCTATTTCTTTCTTGTATTTTCAAATGTTTCACTCAATTAGCGTGGAAAAGATGTACTGCATTTAGACAATTTTAGTATTAAATGTTCTTATTTATAAATAATTATTGCAGTTTGTCTAAATCAATACCATAACTAATTTAGTTGGATCAAGAACTATCCTGATGATAATATATTACTAATACCTATCTTTATTAGTAATACAATACAGGGGTTAAAACAACCAAAGAACCTAAAACCGATAAAGATGTCGACATTTGATTCACGTATAAAAATATCTCCAGTGACGAACGAGAATGCTCAATGTACCCAGTTCGCACTTGTGAGCCTATATGCTTTAGTTATTATCATAAGCCTTACCCTATGGCCTAGGTATAGCATATTTTCAGGATATGGAAAATTAAGCGACAATTATCATTCGTTGAGAGTGTAGCTGACCGTCTATCGCCAGCTGAACTAAATTAACTAGGTAATTGGTTTAGTTTCTGAGCCTATCACAACGTTGTCCAGTATATAGAGACAGGACAAAGCTCAGTAGACAAATACAGGCTTTGATAATAATAAGCATGTGGCTTAATATTTAAATTTAGTTTAATCACTTATCATTATTATAATATGGTCGGAGACATCAGTAACTAAATAGGTACTTATTATTTGACGACCTCCGTGATCGAGTGGCGTAAGCACCGGTTCTCAAGGTGTCGCTAGCTCTGAGGTCCCGGGTTCGATCCTCGGGTCTGGGTGTTTGTGGTACCTTCGTTGTTTCTGAATTCCATAACACACAGCTGCTTTCTTTGGGTTCAGAGCAATGTGTGATGTTGTCCGCATTTATTTATTTATTATTTATTTATTTATTATATAACTAAGTAGATATTATATACACGAGGTTTATAGATTTTTTTTTTAATGAAAATGGTTTAATTATTTACGTCTCTGATGAAAAATTCTTACTTATGCCATGAACTTAAAACTGGAAATCAGTAAAACATACCACTCTTTGCGAGGACAAAAAGCCTAGAAATAGAAATTACATATTATTATGTACTAGGAAACTTGGATGATTTTTCAACATGACAGAAATGTCAATATTAGAAACTTGACAGATGCTTGACAGTTAAAATATCATTGTTACAAATTATATTTCATGATGCTATTAATTCAAATTAATCCAATGTTAGATTACAGATTTCAAAGATGAAATTGCCATTTAACATGGTGTTAGCTCCCTTACTTAAGCCGTATCTTGGCCGCACACGAATGTTCTGCCATCATCCAACATTTTCGCTGAGCATTTTCTATACGTATTTATATGGAGTACTTGGTTTCGTAAGTACTGTTTTATTGCTATCGTCTTTGTCCTGATGTCCTGATGTCTATAGAAGAATTTTTATAGGTTATCTTTACGAAAAAACTACGATCAATTTTAGATTCCCTTGGGAATTCCGTTTGGAGCTGACCTTTTAAATATTAGATCAGAAGTAAGAGGAATAGTAAAACGAATCATGAGGATCTTCACATTTATTCGCTTTTAATTCGTTATTTCATCGCTTCCTTCCCTCTAGATAGCAAGAACTAGGATTAATATAAACTAGCTGTGCCTGCGACTTTGTTCGCGTGGATGACGAAACTTATCAATGAGTTTTTAACCGCAAAATCAAGTTTGTTTTTTATTGTTTATACTTTTCCGGGATAAAAACTACCCAGTGTGGTGCCCAGGATAATAAAGAATAATTATACCAAGTTTCATCGTAATCGAACCGGTAGTTTTTGCGTGATACCTGAACAAACAGACAGACAGACAGACAAAAAATTTTTTTTTACACAATATTTGGGTTCGGTTTCGGTCTAGTAACACCCCCCGCCATTTTTTTTTTTGATATTTTCAATGTACAGAACTTTCACTTTTACAGATTTATTATAAGTATAGATAAACGAATTTTCTATCGGTTGCAACATGATTACAGTTTATATCCTTATGCTATTTTCAGTGTATAAGCGCAAATCATTTGAGGAAGCATTTAGGAGAGCCATATCCAGGAACGACGCCGCGAGAGACACGAGAAATAAACTTTATGCTCCTCCATGATTTGAAGATCATAGCCACTTCCATGGGATTGGTTCAATATGCTTGTCTAATTGTTGGATGCTTGACTGTAAGTTTTTCTACATACATATATAGTCTCTCAATGACTATCTAACTACTAATAACTAATGTATAATTACTGTCTTCAAAGATAAGGCAAAATATCTGATGTCTTATGTATGTTTTTTTGTATTATGTAGACATAAAGTTAAGATATCAAACCTACTGTAGGTTTGATATGTTATGTATTATAAGGTGGTCCCTTATCAGGAGAATTTGCGTGTAATAGAAACATATAATACGTTACATATTCAAGAATTACATCAAAAGCCGAGCATCCGGTGAGGGGCACCTTAAAATAAAAAATATATTAGTAATAAACAGAATTATACTTATGACTGGTTTACCTTAAATTTACAGGAGAATCCATCGTTATTTCTGCCACATCTGTCAGGGCAGTTAATAATCGTGGCTGTGAAGATACTGAACGTTCTTCTCATGTTGGCTCCAGTCAACTTGAAGGCGGCTCGGAAGCTAACCCACAAAGTACCCGCGATCATGCTGATGACCTTCAACTGGCTCCAAGAGTTCTGTGTGTTTCGACAGTACCTTTGTATTTGTGATTTATGATTGTAACCTCGTCTTTAATAAATTTTATAATACACTTTATAGCCCCTGTTTTTTTAATACATAACTCGAACTCGAACTCGAACGATATCAGACAGTAAATGTCTGATATCATTCGAGTAGGTAAGTTTGACTTCAAGAAGTTTAGAGGTAGTACCTACTGGGTTGCTTTAGTGCTGACCAAAATACACTTCATTCAATATTTTTAGTTCGGTACCAGGATCACTTGTTAATGCCCCAGAGTAGCCTTAGCTATGGAATCTTTTTAAAGCTCTAAAATATGAGGTACCTAACCAACCTCCTCCTTTGGTATTTTAAATAAGTTTGTCTCCTTATAATCATCGATTACGAATACTGGTTTTAAAAGTAATTTTACTTGACTCTGACACTGACAATCATCATTAAACGCAAGCCAGCCGGCTGTCATTCCCCATTCATAACTTTAAATGCGCTACATTATGTAACATTCAATATTTTACGTGAAAATTCGTGTGGTTACTCATGGAATGTATCTTGTTATAGTTTTCAGCGACCGCTAACATGATGGTCTATAGTGGTTAGGAACCAACATGGAAACGGAAAGTAATACATTATTGACTCAGCTTCGGCTCAAACATGAGAATCACGCGAATACTGTAAGTTTTATCAGCCAGTACGCTTTATGTTGAAAATTTAACTCGTATTTGTTGGCTATTCATGATGACCTGACTTTCGCACAAGTATAAAATGTAGCCGCAAAATAATGGTCGAACATTATTAAACACGACAAATTGCAAGTAAAAAAGTAATTGGGTCGTCTGGCACTTTAAATAGGACGACATAGTTACGTAGCTATCTTTCAGTTCTTTTAATGTTCACACTTTCAACAAAGTGACGAGTATGCGCAGAACCCACGAACATGTACATTTTTATGTGGATTAATTGCACTACGATAACTTATTAGCAAAAAGAAAGCTAATCGGGGATGACAGCAACAGCTATTTAATTTACAGTATTTTGGTGCTGATAGGTGCTCCTGAATAAGATAATTTGGTTTCAGTTAAGCCACGTCACCAGTGAGAACGCTGACGGTCTGAAAATAAAGTTGCGAGCGTTGCTGGTGGCTCTTCTTGGAGTGTCCATGTCCGCTTGTGCCTTCGCCTCGCAGCCGGTCGAACTGGAATTGGATGACGACGATGTTGCACAGAAGCTTAACAACGTCAGCTTCGCACGGCGGTTAGTGTACTATGGAAATATTATATGCAAGCAATGATTCGGCTATTACCTACTGACAAAAGCTAAGAAAAAAATAAATAAAAACAATAAACTCTGCTTATATAGTTAATTGCAGGATAATTTATTCACTTGTTTATTTTTTTACGTTTTATTCCAATTGAATAATAACGCTTCAATAAAACGTGATCCGCTACGCCTTAATAAAAACATATAGCAACCTTATCGAGGTGCTATTTTATTGTATTTAATAAGGCGTTCTAATCACGCTGATCTGAACGAGAGCATGTCAGTTCGACTTGCTAAATTTAGGAATAGCCATATTAATATTCGCATATTAGGTTAGTCAGATTTCTGTCCATTGAAGATAATTTCAAAAATGTCTATGTAATAATTTGTATTATATAACTATTTATATATATTACAGAATTACAAAGCCAACCATTCGCCTCGTGATGGGTTATGGAAAGCTCAGCGCGTTTGTCACCGCAATAACTTCACTGCTGTTACTAGTTGCTGTCATGTCTAAGGTAATTTATGATATCCTGTAAATGGTACCTGTAATTAAATAACAAAAACAAACGACTGCATGAGAGCTTTCCCATGTCACTTGTCTATGATCCGGCCGCTGAAATTGCGTTCCTGACAGTTGGTGGTGAAAAGGAAAACAAGTGGCGAAGAATTTACTAAACTTAATTCACTATCACTTATTTGTCCCAAAAACTATTCATTATGCAAAACTGTTCATTATGCCAGGTTACGATGAATAAAATAACATGGTTTTTTATTTCCCCATACAAATTATGTGGTATATAAGTGGAAACTTGTAATTGGCTTTATAATACATATTACTTGTCGAATGAGTTAGCTGCGAGTTTCCTTAAAAGTAAAAAATAGAATAAATCAAGACCAACTGACGTATGCCACGAACGCATTCTCTCAGCGGCCGGATCATAGATGGTCAGGTTTAGCTAGTTAGATATGTGTCTCGCAGCAGTCGTGGTGGCGTCGTGGCGCTCGCTGGCTGGCCGCGCCGGCGCTGCTGGTGGCCGCGCTGGAGGTGGCATCCGACACCAGCGACGCGATGCTAGCCGCCGCACTGCGTGGCACCGCCGAGCCGGCAAGGGTTGCCGCGCAGACCGCTGCTGCTGCCTTGCTTATTACTGTTGAGATACTAGTCTGGTATGCCATTCCACTTTAAAAAAGTTATTTTAACAGTTTTTTTCGTATAATATGAGGCCTAATTTACTTTATGCCTGTAACAAGCGTGGGAACAGACTGGCTGAACGCTAAAGTCAATGTCAAATCTGAAAATAATGGAAGAACATTAACACTGATACTTTTTATTATAGAAAGTAAATTAACAATAGTTTCTACATTTTATTTATTATTATGGTACTTAAAAATAATATTTATCAAAATGTTTTACAGGTACTTTATAGCTAAATTTTTCGAGTATAACCCCCCACAGTCGCCTGAAGAACGTGATAAAGAAAATCTGATGAGATCGCTACCACAGTAACATAATAATGTAACAAGTAAAAAAAATAAACACTTTTGTATCTATAAATCGCTATAAATAAATCTTGTCTATGATTTCCCTAACCCTAATTCCCTAGCAAGTTTACTTACTTGCCATTAATTAACATTACTAAGACTAAGGACGAAGCTACCTTATATGACTCCGCTCCCACCTAATCTATACTTATAATAAACTAGCTGATCCCCGCGACTTCGTCCGCGTCAATTTCTGTTATTATGACCACGATTAAGAAGTAAAAAAAAAAAGTATTTCTGCGTAAATGATAATTATATATAATTAGCATAGATTATGTTGATAAAACTCTGTAGCAAATAATTGGCAATAATGCATTAATTTCGACCAAATGATTACCTTAAAAAAGGTTATAGTGAGTCAATTTTAAAAGATAGACATATACTGTCGCAGACATTTTTTTAGATCATTCAAAGCGGAACAATTCTTTCATACATATATTTTGGGTAACTCGAACCGTTTACGCAGCGCACGCAACGGAAGCTTTCAAGTATGAATATTTTCCCCCGTTTTTGTGACATTTTTCACTGCTGCTTCGCTCCTATTGGTCGCAGCGTGATGTTATATATCCTAAAGCCTTCCTCGATAAATGGACTATCTAACACAAAAAGATTTTTTCAATTCTATCCAGTACTTCCTGAGATTAGCGCGTTCAACCAAACAAACAAACAAACAAACTCTTCAGCTTTATAATATTAGTATAGATAATGCATTAATTTCGACCAAATGATTACCTTAAAAAAGGTTATAGTGAGTCAATTTTAAAAGACAGACATATACTGTCGCAGACATTTTTTTAGATCATTGAAAGCGGAACAATTCTTTCATACATATATTTTGGGTAACTCGAACCGTTTACGCAGCGCACGCAACGGAAGCTTTCAAGTATGAATATTTTCCCCCGTTTTTGTGACATTTTTCACTGCTGCTTCGCTCCTATTGGTCGCAGCGTGATGTTATATATCCTAAAGCCTTCCTCGATAAATGGACTATCTAACACAAAAAGATTTTTTCAATTCTAACCAGTACTTCCTGAGATTAGCGCGTTTAACCAAACAAACAAACAAACAAACTCTTCAGCTTTATAATATTATATAGTATAGATAATGCATTAATTTCGACCAAATGATTACCTTAAAAAAGGTTATAGTGAGTCAATTTTAAAAGATAGACATATACTGTCGCAGACATTTTTTTAGATCATTGAAAGCGGAACAATTCTTTCATACATATATTTTGGGTAACTCGAACCGTTTACGCAGCGCACGCAACGGAAGCTTTCAAGTATGAATATTTTCCCCCGTTTTTGTGACATTTTTCACTGCTGCTTCGCTCCTATTGGTCGCAGCGTGATGTTATATATCCTAAAGCCTTCCTCGATAAATGGACTATCTAACACAAAAAGATTTTTTCAATTCTATCCAGTACTTCCTGAGATTAGCGCGTTCAACCAAACAAACAAACAAACAAACAAACAAACTCTTCAGCTTTATAATATTAGTATAGATAGTATAGATAATGCATTAATTTCGACCAAATGATTACCTTAAAAAAGGTTATAGTGAATCAATTTTAAAAGATAGACATATACTGTCGCAGACATTTTTTTAGATCATTCAAAGAGGAACAATTCTTTCATACATATATTTTGGGTAACTCGAACCGTTTACGCAGCGCACGCAACGGAAGCTTTCAAGTATGAATATTTTCCCCCGTTTTTGTGACATTTTTCACTGCTGCTTCGCTCCTATTGGTCGCAGCGTGATGTTATATATCCTAAAGCCTTCCTCGATAAGTGGACTATCTAACACAAAAAGATTTTTTCAATTCTAACCAGTACTTCCTGAGATTAGCGCGTTTAACCAAACAAACAAACAAACAAACTCTTCAGCTTTATAATATTATAGTATAGATAATGCATTAATTTCGACCAAATGATTACCTTAAAAAAGGTTATAGTGAGTCAATTTTAAAAGATAGACATATACTGTCGCAGACATTTTTTTAGATCATTGAAAGCGGAACAATTCTTTCATACATATATTTTGGGTAACTCGAACCGTTTACGCAGCGCACGCAACGGAAGCTTTCAAGTATGAATATTTTCCCCCGTTTTTGTGACATTTTTCACTGCTGCTTCGCTCCTATTGGTCGCAGCGTGATGTTATATATCCTAAAGCCTTCCTCGATAAATGGACTATCTAACACAAAAAGATTTTTTCAATTCTATCCAGTACTTCCTGAGATTAGCGCGTTCAACCAAACAAACAAACAAACAAACAAACAAACTCTTCAGCTTTATAATATTAGTATAGATAATGCATTAATTTCGACCAAATGATTACCTTAAAAAAGGTTATAGTGAGTCAATTTTAAAAGATAGACATATACTGTCGCAGACATTTTTTTAGATCATTGAAAGCGGAACAATTCTTTCATACATATATTTTGGGTAACTCGAACCGTTTACGCAGCGCACGCAACGGAAGCTTTCAAGTATGAATATTTTCCCCCGTTTTTGTGACATTTTTCACTGCTGCTTCGCTCCTATTGGTCGCAGCGTGATGTTATATATCCTAAAGCCTTCCTCGATAAATGGACTATCTAACACAAAAAGATTTTTTCAATTCTATCCAGTACTTCCTGAGATTAGCGCGTTCAACCAAACAAACAAACAAACAAACAAACAAACTCTTCAGCTTTATAATATTAGTATAGATAGTATAGATAATGCATTAATTTCGACCAAATGATTACCTTAAAAAAGGTTATAGTGAATCAATTTTAAAAGATAGACATATACTGTCGCAGACATTTTTTTAGATCATTCAAAGAGGAACAATTCTTTCATACATATATTTTGGGTAACTCGAACCGTTTACGCAGCGCACGCAACGGAAGCTTTCAAGTATGAATATTTTCCCCCGTTTTTGTGACATTTTTCACTGCTGCTTCGCTCCTATTGGTCGCAGCGTGATGTTATATATCCTAAAGCCTTCCTCGATAAGTGGACTATCTAACACAAAAAGATTTTTTCAATTCTAACCAGTACTTCCTGAGATTAGCGCGTTTAACCAAACAAACAAACAAACAAACTCTTCAGCTTTATAATATTATAGTATAGATAATGCATTAATTTCGACCAAATGATTACCTTAAAAAAGGTTATAGTGAGTCAATTTTAAAAGATAGACATATACTGTCGCAGACATTTTTTTAGATCATTGAAAGCGGAACAATTCTTTCATACATATATTTTGGGTAACTCGAACCGTTTACGCAGCGCACGCAACGGAAGCTTTCAAGTATGAATATTTTCCCCCGTTTTTGTGACATTTTTCACTGCTGCTTCGCTCCTATTGGTCGCAGCGTGATGTTATATATCCTAAAGCCTTCCTCGATAAATGGACTATCTAACACAAAAAGATTTTTTCAATTCTATCCAGTACTTCCTGAGATTAGCGCGTTCAACCAAACAAACAAACAAACAAACAAACAAACTCTTCAGCTTTATAATATTAGTATAGATAATGCATTAATTTCGACCAAATGATTACCTTAAAAAAGGTTATAGTGAGTCAATTTTAAAAGATAGACATATACTGTCGCAGACATTTTTTTAGATCATTGAAAGCGGAACAATTCTTTCATACATATATTTTGGGTAACTCGAACCGTTTACGCAGCGCACGCAACGGAAGCTTTCAAGTATGAATATTTTCCCCCATTTTTGTGACATTTTTCACTGCTGCTTCGCTCCTATTGGTCGCAGCGTGATGTTATATATCCTAAAGCCTTCCTCGATAAATGGACTATCTAACACAAAAAGATTTTTTCAATTCTAACCAGTACTTCCTGAGATTAGCGCGTTTAACCAAACAAACAAACAAACAAACTCTTCAGCTTTATAATATTATATAGTATAGATAATGCATTAATTTCGACCAAATGATTACCTTAAAAAAGGTTATAGTGAGTCAATTTTAAAAGATAGACATATACTGTCGCAGACATTTTTTTAGATCATTGAAAGCGGAACAATTCTTTCATACATATATTTTGGGTAACTCGAACCGTTTACGCAGCGCACGCAACGGAAGCTTTCAAATATGAATATTTTCCCCCGTTTTTGTGACATTTTTCACTGCTGCTTCGCTCCTATTGGTCGCAGCGTGATGTTATATATCCTAAAGCCTTCCTCGATAAATGGACTATCTAACACAAAAAGATTTTTTCAATTCTATCCAGTACTTCCTGAGATTAGCGCGTTCAACCAAACAAACAAACAAACAAACAAACTCTTCAGCTTTATAATATTAGTATAGATTAGCATAGATTATGTTGATAAAACTCTGTAGCAAATAATTGGCAATAATGCATTAATTTCGACCAAATGATTACCTTAAAAAAGGTTATAGTGAGTCAATTTTAAAAGATAGACATATACTGTCGCAGACATTTTTTTAGATCATTCAAAGAGGAACAATTCTTTCATACATATATTTTGGGTAACTCGAACCGTTTACGCAGCGCACGCAACGGAAGCTTTCAAGTATGAATATTTTCCCCCGTTTTTGTGACATTTTTCACTGCTGCTTCGCTCCTATTGGTCGCAGCGTGATGTTATATATCCTAAAGCCTTCCTCGATAAATGGACTATCTAACACAAAAAGATTTTTTCAATTCTATCCAGTACTTCCTGAGATTAGCGCGTTCAACCAAACAAACAAACAAACAAACAAACTCTTCAGCTTTATAATATTATATAGTATAGATTAGCATAGATTATGTTGATAAAACTCTGTAGCAAATAATTGGCAATAATGCATTAATTTCGACCAAATGATTACCTTAAAAAAGGTTATAGTGAGTCAATTTTAAAAGATAGACATATACTGTCGCAGACATTTTTTTAGATCATTCAAAGAGGAACAATTCTTTCATACATATATTTTGGGTAACTCGAACCGTTTACGCAGCGCACGCAACGGAAGCTTTCAAGTATGAATATTTTCCCCCGTTTTTGTGACATTTTTCACTGCTGCTTCGCTCCTATTGGTCGCAGCGTGATGTTATATATCCTAAAGCCTTCCTCGATAAATGGACTATCTAACACAAAAAGATTTTTTCAATTCTATCCAGTACTTCCTGAGATTAGCGCGTTCAACCAAACAAACAAACAAACAAACAAACTCTTCAGCTTTATAATATTAGTATAGATTAGCATAGATTATGTTGATAAAACTTTGTAGCAAATAATTGGCAATAATGCATTAATTTCGACCAAATGATTACCTTAAAAAAGGTTATAGTGAGTCAATTTTAAAAGATAGACATATACTGTCGCAGACATTTTTTTAGATCATTCAAAGAGGAACAATTCTTTCATACATATATTTTGGGTAACTCGAACCGTTTACGCAGCGCACGCAACGGAAGCTTTCAAGTATGAATATTTTCCCCCGTTTTTGTGACATTTTTCACTGCTGCTTCGCTCCTATTGGTCGCAGCGTGATGTTATATATCCTAAAGCCTTCCTCGATAAATGGACTATCTAACACAAAAAGATTTTTTCAATTCTATCCAGTACTTCCTGAGATTAGCGCGTTCAACCAAACAAACAAACAAACAAACTCTTCAGCTTTATAATATTATATAGTATAGATTAGCATAGATTATGTTGATAAAACTCTGTAGCAAATAATTGGCAATAATGCATTAATTTCGACCAAATGATTACCTTAAAAAAGGTTATAGTGAGTCAATTTTAAAAGATAGACATATACTGTCGCAGACATTTTTTTAGATCATTCAAAGAGGAACAATTCTTTCATACATATATTTTGGGTAACTCGAACCGTTTACGCAGCGCACGCAACGGAAGCTTTCAAGTATGAATATTTTCCCCCGTTTTTGTGACATTTTTCACTGCTGCTTCGCTCCTATTGGTCGCAGCGTGATGTTATATATCCTAAAGCCTTCCTCGATAAATGGACTATCTAACACAAAAAGATTTTTTCAATTCTAACCAGTACTTCCTGAGATTAGCGCGTTTAACCAAACAAACAAACAAACAAACTCTTCAGCTTTATAATATTATAGTATAGATAATGCATTAATTTCGACCAAATGATTACCTTAAAAAAGGTTATAGTGAGTCAATTTTAAAAGATAGACATATACTGTCGCAGACATTTTTTTAGATCATTCAAAGAGGAACAATTCTTTCATACATATATTTTGGGTAACTCGAACCGTTTACGCAGCGCACGCAACGGAAGCTTTCAAGTATGAATATTTTCCCCCGTTTTTGTGACATTTTTCACTGCTGCTTCGCTCCTATTGGTCGCAGCGTGATGTTATATATCCTAAAGCCTTCCTCGATAAGTGGACTATCTAACACAAAAAGATTTTTTCAATTCTAACCAGTACTTCCTGAGATTAGCGCGTTTAACCAAACAAACAAACAAACAAACTCTTCAGCTTTATAATATTATAGTATAGATAATGCATTAATTTCGACCAAATGATTACCTTAAAAAAGGTTATAGTGAGTCAATTTTAAAAGATAGACATATACTGTCGCAGACATTTTTTTAGATCATTGAAAGCGGAACAATTCTTTCATACATATATTTTGGGTAACTCGAACCGTTTACGCAGCGCACGCAACGGAAGCTTTCAAGTATGAATATTTTCCCCCGTTTTTGTGACATTTTTCACTGCTGCTTCGCTCCTATTGGTCGCAGCGTGATGTTATATATCCTAAAGCCTTCCTCGATAAATGGACTATCTAACACAAAAAGATTTTTTCAATTCTATCCAGTACTTCCTGAGATTAGCGCGTTCAACCAAACAAACAAACAAACAAACAAACAAACTCTTCAGCTTTATAATATTAGTATAGATAATGCATTAATTTCGACCAAATGATTACCTTAAAAAAGGTTATAGTGAGTCAATTTTAAAAGATAGACATATACTGTCGCAGACATTTTTTTAGATCATTGAAAGCGGAACAATTCTTTCATACATATATTTTGGGTAACTCGAACCGTTTACGCAGCGCACGCAACGGAAGCTTTCAAGTATGAATATTTTCCCCCATTTTTGTGACATTTTTCACTGCTGCTTCGCTCCTATTGGTCGCAGCGTGATGTTATATATCCTAAAGCCTTCCTCGATAAATGGACTATCTAACACAAAAAGATTTTTTCAATTCTAACCAGTACTTCCTGAGATTAGCGCGTTTAACCAAACAAACAAACAAACAAACTCTTCAGCTTTATAATATTATATAGTATAGATAATGCATTAATTTCGACCAAATGATTACCTTAAAAAAGGTTATAGTGAGTCAATTTTAAAAGATAGACATATACTGTCGCAGACATTTTTTTAGATCATTGAAAGCGGAACAATTCTTTCATACATATATTTTGGGTAACTCGAACCGTTTACGCAGCGCACGCAACGGAAGCTTTCAAGTATGAATATTTTCCCCCGTTTTTGTGACATTTTTCACTGCTGCTTCGCTCCTATTGGTCGCAGCGTGATGTTATATATCCTAAAGCCTTCCTCGATAAATGGACTATCTAACACAAAAAGATTTTTTCAATTCTATCCAGTACTTCCTGAGATTAGCGCGTTCAACCAAACAAACAAACAAACAAACAAACTCTTCAGCTTTATAATATTAGTATAGATTAGCATAGATTATGTTGATAAAACTCTGTAGCAAATAATTGGCAATAATGCATTAATTTCGACCAAATGATTACCTTAAAAAAGGTTATAGTGAGTCAATTTTAAAAGATAGACATATACTGTCGCAGACATTTTTTTAGATCATTCAAAGAGGAACAATTCTTTCATACATATATTTTGGGTAACTCGAACCGTTTACGCAGCGCACGCAACGGAAGCTTTCAAGTATGAATATTTTCCCCCGTTTTTGTGACATTTTTCACTGCTGCTTCGCTCCTATTGGTCGCAGCGTGATGTTATATATCCTAAAGCCTTCCTCGATAAATGGACTATCTAACACAAAAAGATTTTTTCAATTCTATCCAGTACTTCCTGAGATTAGCGCGTTCAACCAAACAAACAAACAAACAAACAAACTCTTCAGCTTTATAATATTATATAGTATAGATTAGCATAGATTATGTTGATAAAACTCTGTAGCAAATAATTGGCAATAATGCATTAATTTCGACCAAATGATTACCTTAAAAAAGGTTATAGTGAGTCAATTTTAAAAGATAGACATATACTGTCGCAGACATTTTTTTAGATCATTCAAAGAGGAACAATTCTTTCATACATATATTTTGGGTAACTCGAACCGTTTACGCAGCGCACGCAACGGAAGCTTTCAAGTATGAATATTTTCCCCCGTTTTTGTGACATTTTTCACTGCTGCTTCGCTCCTATTGGTCGCAGCGTGATGTTATATATCCTAAAGCCTTCCTCGATAAATGGACTATCTAACACAAAAAGATTTTTTCAATTCTAACCAGTACTTCCTGAGATTAGCGCGTTTAACCAAACAAACAAACAAACAAACTCTTCAGCTTTATAATATTATAGTATAGATAATGCATTAATTTCGACCAAATGATTACCTTAAAAAAGGTTATAGTGAGTCAATTTTAAAAGATAGACATATACTGTCGCAGACATTTTTTTAGATCATTCAAAGAGGAACAATTCTTTCATACATATATTTTGGGTAACTCGAACCGTTTACGCAGCGCACGCAACGGAAGCTTTCAAGTATGAATATTTTCCCCCGTTTTTGTGACATTTTTCACTGCTGCTTCGCTCCTATTGGTCGCAGCGTGATGTTATATATCCTAAAGCCTTCCTCGATAAGTGGACTATCTAACACAAAAAGATTTTTTCAATGCTAACCAGTACTTCCTGAGATTAGCGCGTTTAACCAAACAAACAAACAAACAAACTCTTCAGCTTTATAATATTATAGTATAGATAATGCATTAATTTCGACCAAATGATTACCTTAAAAAAGGTTATAGTGAGTCAATTTTAAAAGATAGACATATACTGTCGCAGACATTTTTTTAGATCATTGAAAGCGGAACAATTCTTTCATACATATATTTTGGGTAACTCGAACCGTTTACGCAGCGCACGCAACGGAAGCTTTCAAGTATGAATATTTTCCCCCGTTTTTGTGACATTTTTCACTGCTGCTTCGCTCCTATTGGTCGCAGCGTGATGTTATATATCCTAAAGCCTTCCTCGATAAATGGACTATCTAACACAAAAAGATTTTTTCAATTCTATCCAGTACTTCCTGAGATTAGCGCGTTCAACCAAACAAACAAACAAACAAACAAACAAACTCTTCAGCTTTATAATATTAGTATAGATAGTATAGATAATGCATTAATTTCGACCAAATGATTACCTTAAAAAAGGTTATAGTGAGTCAATTTTAAAAGATAGACATATACTGTCGCAGACATTTTTTTAGATCATTGAAAGCGGAACAATTCTTTCATACATATATTTTGGGTAACTCGAACCGTTTACGCAGCGCACGCAACGGAAGCTTTCAAGTATGAATATTTTCCCCCGTTTTTGTGACATTTTTCACTGCTGCTTCGCTCCTATTGGTCGCAGCGTGATGTTATATATCCTAAAGCCTTCCTCGATAAATGGACTATCTAACACAAAAAGATTTTTTCAATTCTAACCAGTACTTCCTGAGATTAGCGCGTTCAACCAAACAAACAAACAAACAAACTCTTCAGCTTTATAATATTAGTATAGATAATGCATTAATTTCGACCAAATGATTACCTTAAAAAAGGTTATAGTGAGTCAATTTTAAAAGACAGACATATACTGTCGCAGACATTTTTTTAGATCATTGAAAGCGGAACAATTCTTTCATACATATATTTTGGGTAACTCGAACCGTTTACGCAGCGCACGCAACGGAAGCTTTCAAGTATGAATATTTTCCCCCGTTTTTGTGACATTTTTCACTGCTGCTTCGCTCCTATTGGTCGCAGCGTGATGTTATATATCCTAAAGCCTTCCTCGATAAATGGACTATCTAACACAAAAAGATTTTTTCAATTCTATCCAGTACTTCCTGAGATTAGCGCGTTCAACCAAACAAACAAACAAACAAACAAACAAACAAACTCTTCAGCTTTATAATATTAGTATAGATCTGTAGAAAGGTCAATTCTGTACATTAAATATATTTTCAAAATAACTATCAGGGGGTGATTAGTGATCGATACTGATGCCAAAAATGCAATCAGTAAAATTTTTGTCTGTCTGTCTGTCTGTCTGTATGTTCCTTATAGAAACAAAAACTACTCTACGGATTTTAACGAAACTTGGTACAATTATTCTTCATACTCCTGGGCAGGTTATAGTACTTTTCATCACGCTACAATCAATAGGAGCAGAGCAGTGAAGGGAAATGTTGGGAAAACGGGAGAAGTTACTCAATTTTTTAAGCTTCCGTCGCGTTTGCAGCCTTAATGGTTAAAGACTCATTGATAAGCTTCGTCATCCACGCGAACGAAGTTGCAGGCACAGCTAGTATATAAAATATAATTCAATAAGGGCTTAAGGTCGTGCCCTTTAGATATGTTTTATATTGGCATTTCATAAATAGAGGCGACCGCCACCAGAGTGCTCGGTTGTTGGCCACGCGTTGGAAACAAGCTGTATGCGCGGCACGCGGCGTCCGGCGTACTAGCAGTCGCTTCCGCGATTTACTACTAAAATATTGTTGTTTTTTGAGCTGGGTGCCTGCTATGCTTGGGTTGCAGCGTGGACGCCGCGCCGGGCGACTGCTAGCGGTATTAGTATTGGGTAGGAGCAGTGATGGAGCAGCGTTGATAAGTGACCTAACCTCTCGTACCTCTAAACACAACTTCAGACGTTCTTAGGATTCCCACACAAAACTAAGATGCGTTGCGACGCCGAATTGCAAGAACAACAAAGTTAAAAGTCCAATACAGAACGCGACATCGCTCGATGCGATGGGAATTTGCAGTTATGTGTGGGAGCCCTCAAATATCTATTTGTCGCAACTTCACACTTTAAGTGACAGATATTATTATTTATTTATTATTTATGTAATAAATAAGAAAATTATAGTATAAATAAGTAAAATAGATGTTACTACACAATAACTAAATAATATTGTAACTAAAGATTGATATTATCGCCAACAAACTGTTGTGCAGTTTGACGATATTTTATGTTATGTCCATTTTAATAAATAAACTAAATAAATAATAAGATAGTGTGAGACTTAATGGCTTACTATAGCTTACCATCTTTTTATAGCATTGGCAGGTTAAATGAAAGATAATAAATAACAATTTTTTTTAATCATTATTTATTTTTTAATTAAATAATACAAAATTTATACCTACCCTTACCGAGCTATATTCCTACATCAATCACAATATTTAAATACATAGCACCAATGTTTAAAAATTTTGATACTAAATTTAAATTAAAAATAATATTTTAATACCTACTTATCTTAATATATATAAATCTCGTGTCACAATGTTTGTCCTCAATGGACTCCTAAACCACTTAACCGATTATAATAAAATTCGCACACCATGTGCAGTTCGATCCAACTTGAGAGATAGGATAGTTTAAATCTCAAATTATAGTCGCAATTTTAATTTATTGCAAATTATTTGTCTGTTATTATATACAAAGGCCCCGGGAACGGGACCTAGGTATTCACGCGGGTGAAACCGCGGGACACAGCTAGTTTAATTATAAATATTGCGAATGCCTATCTGACCTCCACAACCCAGTATAATGGGTTTACTATGGTAAGACTGATTGTCAGAATTGACCTGACAGATTGATTGATTTATAATAATAAACATAACACAAGAACATTATAATGAGACACTTATTGCATATTTTCATATAGGTACAATACGGAATAAACTCTATCAAATACGATTTCCGCTTATTGTTTTTATGACATTGCATAACCTACGCGTCAACACACCTAGGTGTTAGGAAACGATTACTTATTGCTAAACATCTTATAAAATGAACAACTGCAAAAATGATTACCAGAATGATTCCAAAAAGTTTTATAAAAAGATTTTATAAAATAACTAGCTGTACCCGGCATGCGTTGCAATGCAATTTTTTCTACCTAGCACCTGCCTTACTACCTATCTACTACCACTTAGGGGTATGAAAAATAGATAGTAGCCGATTCTCAGACCTACTGAATATGCATATAAAATTTCATAAAAATCGGTCAAGCCGTTTCGGAGGAGTATGGTAACTAACATTGTGACACGAGAATTTTATATATAAGATATAAAATTCGTAATTTTCTTGTCACGAAAACTGGCCCTTAGTTCTGGCAGTATTTAATGCCACCACAACTGCATGTGTAATGTTTTCTGTACTTCCGATCACACCATTCACGTAATTCGTTTTTCGCTATTGATATAATATGTATGTCAATCTTTCCATTGCCCGACATATAATCTTCAAACTTATCGAGTAAAAATTGCGATACTTTCATTACAACATCCGCATCTGGGTTAATGAACCTTAATCTTAGAACATCTTCATTACTTAAAACTGATATGATAGAGAAACACAGTTCCATGAACAAATCACATTTATCCTGAGAGAAGACTTGTAGCCTTGTTTCAAAACTATCGAGCGTGTCTTGTTTAATTAATATCACATGCGGTCCTAAATGTAAATTTTGTTCTGATCGTAGTATTTTAAAATTCATTAGACTTTTTCTCAATATCTCATCGACATTGAAATATTTGCTTTTAGAACTGCTGTTTGCCTTTAGATGTGAGAAAAACTCAATCACCTTGTCCTTCAGTTTTAATAACGTTTCCCTATTTATTCTACCTTCGCGTATATACGATTTAAGCATGGACATAAACTCACCATCGTTTTCATTCTCGCGTGCTTTTGATTTAAGAAATTGAAAAACAAATAACACAACCCTTATTTTCCAGTCAGGGAAAACCGAGTCAAATAATTTAATATCTGCAGGTATAAGAGAAGCGATGAGTTCAGAACACAGAAGTAAAAATCCATCATGTAAACTTTCACTTAAGGTTGAAAGCAACTCTATTATAACATCTTGATCTGCCTTACTCAAATGAATTATAAATGCCGTAATTTTCAAAATTTCTTCTGGGCGTATAGAGCAAGCCAGTTCTTTAACAGTTACGCTAGAGTTTCCGGCTACGGTAGTTGATGAATAAATTCTTGTCGGAGCATTTTTAGTTGTTACCTTTGCCTCTCCATATTTTGCAAAGAGTTTGTTACGACCTTCTTCTCCCATACGATATATTTTTGAAAGAGATACTGTGTGTTGATTGTTTACCATCACTTTTCCATCTGCTGTCAGTGATATCCTCACTTTGTTTTTATTAACTGACTTATTAACTCTCTTTAGTTGTCCGAAGAAGTCGTCTTTGTTTTCTATTTTTTTAAGAGCCCTTATTACCTCTGTGTTGCCTTCAATGGGACCCTTAAGTCTGCGAGTTTCAGCCGTTACTTTGTCGAATATTTTTCTAGAATGTAAAAATACGGTACATAAAAGCAAATCATTTACAAATGAAATTAATTACAATTATTACTGCCAAATCGCTAGTTTTTATTACGTTATGGCGATTTTTAATACAGATTATCGACTAAATAAAGAACACTATAACTATTTCGTACCTTTTGTTGTTGCTAGCTAATGAATCTCTGATCTCATTGATTTTGTTAGCCTGTGCGTCTTGTACAATATCTTGCGCCGTTTGGTTTGACATCACACCGATACCGAGGAACAACGCAGACGTCGTGAACTGGAATACCTCCGTTTTGGTCGGAGTTTCACCATATTTGACGTACTGAAAATTGTTAGTTGTAGTCATAAATAGGCGTCGTTTTATAAACAAAATGAACTTTTCAGCTAAGACGGAATGCCTATGCAAGAATAACGCGAGTTTTTTATTGAACAGTGTAGGCAAATATTATGAAATATGGCGCTTTGAAAACTGTTGTCTGCAATTTCTTATGGCAGAAAATAACTAGCTTGAAAAATTATAAACTACTTACGTTATATATCATGTCTCCTAATCCGTTCGCCACTCCAATGATTCCAGAAGCAAGATTTGTAAACTTCAAGAAGTCTAATGCACTCATAAGAATCTGAAAGGAAACGTGGGTCGTATAAAACATAATTAATATTCATACAAAAAGATAAATTATGAAAACAAGAGCGTTTTTTTATTAGTTACTCTACATTTTAACTGATCGAACTAGCAACTGATCATTTTCTCAATTCCTCATTGCAAATTATACATACCTTGACATTTCTACCAGACGAAGCGGCCCAGCTTAATAATTTCCCGGCAGTTGCAAACGACAAACCAACTGATGATACCAGTATATTTATCCAGCTCGACCGAGCTTCGGAATTCTTTAAGCCAATGGCCTGAAAATGAAATGTGAAAATCCATACATCTCTATGCGGACAGTATACCTTTACAGTGAAATAGCAGAAATTGTTTTTATACTGCATTTTTTAAGTATACTACAGTGCAACGTCGATATTGCAAATCGGAAAGGAACAAATAAATATTCGTTAAATCAAGTAATTTGTTAAACTGAGGTTTGGTATATTGAGGTTAGTTTGTTCTAAAATTTGTTATATAGATAGAGGTAAAAGACATAGTTGTATTTACCTCAACATCATTTCTGAGCCATTCCAACTAGAATAATATTGGTGGGAACGTTATAATATAAAGGTTTTGAGTTGACGAAAATTGTGAATAAGAGGCATTAACACTTTTTAGACAGTTGAAGATTCGTTAAATAGAGGTTGTTCGCAAAAATTCTTTGTAATGAAATTTAAAAAAAGAAGAAATTTTTTGAAAGGTAGGTAGCTATACATTACATTGACTCTTAAGGACAAAGCAAAGGGATAAGGAAACATTTGTTAAATGGAATTCGTTATATTGTGGGTGCACTGTATATTTACTAACCTGGTCATGTTGGGCTCTATCAACTAAGTTGGTTATCGAGCGTGCTATGCCATATACGCCTGTCACGACTCCAACGCCTATAGCTCCGGTGACCATCGCAGGAGCCACGGCTGGAGCCGCGACTACCGACCCCACAATACTGACCAGAGCACCTATGTTGGCCGCTATAAACATATGCAGGGTGTTACGGAAAGGTTAATAGCATCCAAATGGTACATCTGGTATAAAGACAGTTTACAAAATTTAAGCTCAAAATGAGTTATAATAATTAATATTTTTTTTCTAATATTTCGTAGATAACAATTATTGTGGATGCCAAAATATTTTATGTATATTATTATATTTCATTTTGCAACAGTTCCACTAAAGTGTTCTTTTGTGCCGGTGACGTGGAATGTATAAAGAGAGAGTGGATAAACATAAAAGAAAAGAAAATGCCGTTGAAATGAATTCACCAGAATCTTTTCTAAACCCTTGAGTTCCAATAATGTGTTAAACATAAAAAGCTAGCAAAAAAAGACCGAAAGGATGTGGTTAAATTTTTTTTCTCTGACTGGACCTATAGGTTGGCTTAGGTTTATAGAGATGCAAGTGACTCCAATAATCACGTATTCAAGATATTTTAAACAAAATTAAAAATAACCTTTTTACCACAAAAAAATCTAGATTTTTTCAAGTTTTGGTAAAATTGAGACTTTTACCTACCTGTACTCAAATTATCAGTAGTATTAATGATCGTCGCCTTGGGACCCAATTCAGGCGAAGCAAGGATAGATAGTTTCACTCGAGGTATTTCATCATCCTATTGACAACGTTTTAAAATAAATATTAAGTCATAAAATAATAAACCACTTTTGCGACGCAACTAATTTTTATTACTGAATAAAATTTTTTTCAAAGACTTATTTCCAAAAACATTGTAATGTTTCTCACTAAACTTGTACATGCGATTTCGTCTGCGAAACACTTTCCTGAACTTGTTAATGTTTACCAATCGAAATTAAATGAGCTGGTTTAGAGATCAACCCGAAGACATCTTTATAGTTATCTATATAGTAACCTTATGGTTATTGCAGTTATGAGTCAGTATCTCGGTATAACTTTCGGTTACGCTATGATTTTATCACCTTTTTTAACACTCCACTATATTCTCCGTTTTCGGGTACAACCATAACACATTTCGGCAGCTTATTCTCCGATAAATAAGCCTTCCAACTTCCATACACTCTTCCATCGTGATCAATGTATACTCTACAACCTTTCACTGAAAAGAATAGAATTAGCCATGATTAGCTATGTTTCTTTACTTGTATCTAAGTAACAGAAGTCAAACGGTTCGCCAAAAGTCCAAGTCTATTTAAGTCTCTATTTATCAAAGGGGCAGCTGTAGTTCCATTAGAACAAAGCCAAAAAAACATCCCTCTGTGATATTGACTGTATGTTTTACTCTAAAGCCTTAAGCCTAAATAGAGCTTCTAAATGGGACCACTTCATTTTTGCTACCAATTAAGAATATGCAATCAACTTAGGTATTCCATCAATCTCAAAGTCTCACCTCCAGGTTTCATAGAAATACACTTTCTTATTCTGAACACATGAAATACTAAAATATGAACGGAATCTCCTTTTTTCGTTTCAAGATTGACCCAATAGTTCTTTGGAGTCATTTTCCAAAATGGTACATCTTGACTTGGAATAACACATACTACTCGTAGAACGGATATGACCAAATCTTTATGGTTGTAGGAGTACTTTGCTGAAACAAAAAAAAAGAAAATCTTTTAGGTACCTATTTATTTATTTTAACATGTTTGTACGCATTCGTGACGCAGAATCGAACCTTATTTCTCACTAACTAATGCGCCCATCTAATAAATAGTAAAAACGGCTAAGTAAATAGGTAAACTGATGAAAAGAAGTAGGGGTTTTTTTTTAATAAAACCGCTAACTTGATTCTGCCAGAGTTTGTTCATAAAAGTGGTCACGAATCTTCTTTTTAAATGAATAGCGGCTCGATGCCATCCTAATCTCCGTAGGTAGCGAATTCCAAAGAAGTATGGACAAAGAAGGTAGAGTGAAGAAAGTCAGAGCGGTGGGAAGGGCATAGTAGCAATCGATTGTTAGAAGAACGAAGACATTTAGAGTGGTTAGAAGACACAAGAATTTAAAGTGAGAAGTTAAGTAAGAAGGACAGTTAGGAGAGTTAAGCAAAGAAAACAGAAACGTCAGGGCCCGCACACAACGGCGCTGTCTTATAGGCAACCATTTTAACAGTGACCTGTTGGCGGAAACGTGGTCATATTTCCGAGTGTTGAAAACGAATCGAATGCAGTTATTCAGAAGCCGGTCAAGTTTGTTGAGATCTGCATTCAGGTCATAGTAACACACATCACCATAGTCGATTATGGGAAATATTAAGGATTGCACCAGCATTGCCTTCGTAGTAGATGTTAGAAAGTTTTTGAGGCGATACAGTACCCGTAAGGTTCCTGTAACTTTCTGGTTTACATTCGCAAATTGTGTCTGCCAGCCCAGCGTAGAATCGATGAGTAAACCGAGATCCTTAACACAAGAGCTTAGTGGAATGGCTGTACCATTGAAAATAACTGGAGGAATGACGACACCACTCAACTTGTTGATACCGCGATGACTGCCCAATATCAACGCTTGGTACTTACATGGGTTCACAGCCACACCGAACGCCTTCGACCAGTTGTTAATAGCGTCAAGATCTCGATTCACTCTGCCGACAGCATCGGAAATATCATCCACGCTGGACTGGGTGTACAGCTGCAAGTGACGACTTGCAGCTGTACGCGTAAAGATGATACGAACACTGAAGATTGAATGTTATTAGATTAATGAAAATAGAAAAGAGAAGAGGAGAAAGAATACCACCTTGGGGAACGCCACATTCCAGTTTACTCCATGCTGACGAAGAGTCACCAACACGGACTGACTGCTGGCGGTCCCGAAGATAAGAAGAAAACCAGTCCAACGCTTGTTGAGAGATCATTAGATAGGACAGGATAGAGGAAAGGATATCGTGATTGACTGCATTAAAGGCATTTGAGAAGTCAATTAACACTAAAACAGTAAGCTTGGAGTCCTCCATGCCCGACCTAACATCGCCAATCACTTTGAGGAGGGTGGAAACGGTGCTGTGTCCAGGTCTAAAACCAGATTGAAAACGGCTAAGGAGATTGTTGTCATAAATGAAGGCTGACAACTGCTTATGGACACAGGCTTCTAGGGTTTTGGATAGAAAAGGAAGGATAGAAATTGGACGGAAGTGGTTAGGGAGAGAGGGATTAGGGATCTTAGGTAAAGGCCGAACGAGGGCTTTCTTCCATAAACACGGAAAAGCCCCGATGTCCAGTGAGGAGTTAATGATGTGGGTAATGGCTGGGAGAAGTTGATCCAGGATGAGTACGATCATTCGGCGGCTGATCCCATCGCAGCCCACTGCCTTAGATTTAATAGAGAGGATAATCTTTTTAACGTCTCCACAAGCGATTGGAGAAAAAGAAAAACAATTTATATCAGGACGCGTTAGACCAGCAATATAGTTATTTGTATCACACTGAGTTAGATGATCAAGAGCAGAGGAGGTGGAGAAATGTTTGTTTAGATCATCCAACCCAATAGTGCTAGGGAGGTCTAAATGTCGCGCTCTGCCGATACCGAGAGTTCCAAGGAACTTCCAGATATCGGCAGCGGAAGTTGAAGAGATATTATGGTGCATATAACGGCGTTTAGCGTAACGTATCATCTGGTTACACGGATTTCTAGCAATTTTGAAAGATGCCCAGTTGTCATCTGTACGGTCCCTCTTGAAGATGCGAAAAGCACGGTTTCTTCGCCTCATAGCCATCGATATACCCTTTGACATCCAAGGTGCTGGTAAACATAACATTATACAAATAGGTACCTACCTACTCATAGAAATATACCTAAGCATATTTATAAAAATTAAGTCATTGACTTCGATAGCTACATAAAACTGATATTTTCAGTAGGTCAAACCAAAACACAATTTCCCGGTAGTCATACTATCTGGTGAAATTATTTGGTTTCAATTACCGAAAATACCTTCAAAATCCTACATAAAGGCCGTTTGACATTAACGGAAAAGAAATTCGAGGAAAACACCCGGATTTTGATCTATTTATACTTCATATCGATCGATCGACATCGATCTCTTGCTTTAGGTACTTTTCCTAACGTTTGGAAAGAAGCTAAGGTTGTACCAATTTATAAATCCGGCGATAGCACTTTTGTAAGTAACTATAGACCAATTTCTATCTTGTCTACCTTTGCCAAGGTTTTCGAATCCTTGATTTGCCCATGTATACAGTCACACTTGAGACTTTACCTTAGCAGCTCCCAGCACGGCTTTGTAAGCTCTAGGTCTACTTGCACTAATCTCGTAGCGTTCACTGAGACTTTAATGGCTGCTGTTGATAACGCTAAACAAGTGGATGTGATATATACAGATTTTAGTAGAGCATTTGATAGTGTCCCCCATAATAAACTCCTACAAAAGTTATCTGCATATGGTATTACCGGCTGTCTTCGTAACTGGTTGAAGTCATACCTTGAAAATCGCACTTTTTATATCGCCGTTAATGGCTACCAGTCAAACTTTTACGGGATTACATCCGGTGTTCCCCAGGGATCCCATATTGGTCCTATATTATTTAACTTTTTTATTAACGATATTCCTCATATGTTAAAATTTTCGGAATGTTATATGTATGCGGACGACCTAAAATTTTGCAGAGTAATTGAATCAGACGCTGACGTTGAATTGCTCCAACGTGACATCGATGTTCTAGCGGAGTGGTGTAAGGACAATGACATGAGTTTAAATGTTAAAAAATGCTACCATGCAAAATTTTCCAGAAAACTTAAATTAATACCATCCAACTACCACATATCTCAAAGTTCGATTCTCGAAGTTGAGAATATTAGAGACCTTGGAGTTTCATTCGATAGGCAACTGACATTCATACCCCACATTGAAAACGTTATAAAAAAAGCCTCTAGTATGCTAGGATTCGTATTAAGAAATGTCACTTGTTTTCGTCGTAGCAAGACTAAGATCATGCTTTACAATTGTCTTGTCCGAAGTGTACTGGAATATTGTAGTACGGTATGGAGACCACATTATGCAACACACACATTGAGGCTAGAGAGAGTACAAAAACGGTTCCTATGGCATTTAGCATATTCGTCCGGTTTAGTTAAAAAAATACGATCGTATAATAACAGACTTTCTCATTTTAAGATGGTATCTTTACAAAAAAGAAGGGATATACTCGATTCCGTTTTCCTTTTTAAAATCCTACGATATCAAATTGATTGTCCGCAGTTGCTGAGTCGGGTAAAACTCCGAGTCCCCGCTAGGATACCACGTGCCCCAATAACTCCCCTGTATCCTCCACTTCGCAGAACCGTGCTTGGTGCCAACTCTCCCATCCCCCGTTTGTGTAAATTGCTAAATAGCTGCAGTGATCTTGTTGACGTGTACGCTGACTCACTTAGCAAACTTAAAAGAATTTCATCTCTGAAAATGTAGTTTTGCTCCTTTTCTTTTTCATTTAATTTAATTTAGATTTGTATTAAATAATTCTTAAATTCTTAATTTAACTGTTAAAACTTAATTTAATATTATTTTTAGTTTGTGAAATATCATGTTTTTCTGTGTATTTGCACTTTGTCACTATCTTAACTTTAACTAAGTATTATATGTGCATGCTGTGCTTACCTATAAGAGATTGTTACACCAATATTGTATTATGTTGAATGTATCCATTTTTTTATCGTGTAAACAATTGTTGGTGAGCCAAATAAATAAAATAAAAAATAAAATAAAATAATAAACATTATTTTACTTAGTTCAAATTGTTATCAGTGGTGTATTTATAACGTAATGCGTAATTTCCGACGCCTCAGTTTATCTCAACGTTTGCAACCATGTTGTTTATAGCCATAAACAGTAACCGTGACGCATGTAGTTGAAACTAAAGCAAGCCCCTTCACAATGAGAGTTATTAATACCTTGTTCCAATATCTTGTTGAATACGTATAAGCAAGTTTCTTCGTCGCGTTTCTCGTATCCTTGAAGCTTTAATTGTCCGCCGACTTCTTCTACACCGTCCATAAGATTACCTTCTTTAGTCGGTGGGCCACAAAGCGCGACTGCTACCTTTTGTAAAAGATATCTTCTGTCTTCCTTCTTATATCTGCAATTTGAATTTTTCATGTTACCCTACATTAAATTTGGACCTACGTGTATCTAAAAATAAATACTTCTAAAATTTAAAAACAAAAGGAAGTTTAAAATCAGAGTAAGTACCTAGGTACCTACCTACATGAAAAACTACGAAATAACTACATGACAAACTTTTATGACTCATAATTTAAAACGCTAGTAATTTTTCTATTTATTGCTTTGGTAAAGATAAGTGCACGCTTCTAATACTGGGTACCTTCTACTACTTGTACTAAGTATTAGTGAATCTTGGTGCTTCTACTACATAAAACATTTAACCGTCAGTTTGTGATTTTTTTATATGTATAGATAGGTTGCTACACATACGGGTTAGCAACTTTCTCAACACGGAGGTAATTGTTACGGTATGTATTTTATCTTGTAATAAAATAATTTAAAAAAATTAAATAATGTGTAAGTTGTATTTGTTTGCAAATAAGAAAATATAACTTACTAACAAGGCAACCGTTATATTCATTGCTTGCACATATAGTAAGAAACAGTGAAAAAGAAAGGAGTGAATGCTGAGATGACGAGTTGTAGAAATGAATGGAAGCTCAATACGCATTGCGCCGACCACTGTTCCCAAATAATTGGGAACAGGGCAGGGAGATGATAATGATAGGCAGAAACAGAAACCATACTCACAACTCCCAATCTGCATCACCAATCGCTTCATAATATTCCTGTTGTATTTCTATCGCAGACATAGCCATCCGTCGATTGTTGTCCGCCATCTTAAATCCGAGACTCTGAGACTTACAATTAACGTCACTCCGAAATTAAACGTAACATGAAGATGTTTTTAAATGAGAGTGAAAGAAACAGAAAGAGAGTCAACGGCGACTTAAAATAAGTTGCCGTTTGAATATTTGGGTACTAGTTAGATATAGCCTGGCCGCTGAAACAATGCGTTTCTGACAGGTCGCGATCAACAAGACGAAATATGTTTAATATAGCGAAGACCTTACAACGAGATGTTTTGTTTTACTAATTTGACCTATTAACGAATAATTTCATTCAAAACTATAATTATTATTATGTCAAATTAGAGTTGATGCTATTATTTCGAGCTAAGCCACTTTCCTGTTTAATGAGTCACATATGAACATTCCTATTGTTTAACTATTGCGTCTAATGGCGGGACAGTTAAGTTGTCAATTAAACGTTCAATAAAATTAAAAAAAAAAATTGTACTACGCTGTTACAACGTTACGTTAATTGGATATTTTTGTAGTGACGGGTCGAAAGGAACTGGGCAGTCTGTACTTTATAATTTGTCGTTATACCATCACATAATTTAACAATAAATAGGGTGATATGTTATATTGGTGGTATTATACATAATGATTGCCATATGTATCACATATACAAAGGGACATAACACATTTACATAGGGGGGGTATGTATTACATAGAGGGTATGTATCACATGAGGCAGTATTTATTACATACGGAGTATTTTTCACATAAGGCAGTTTGTATTACATAGGGTTTTATGTAATGATTGCCACTTGTGCGTTCGCGAACGCACTAGTGTCAATAACACCGTCCGCCACACATGCGCGCGACGCTCGCGAGCAGCTCGCGACCTGTAGGCCAAGCACGAATATCAAACGATTTCGAATCGACAATGTATCGAGGCCTCGATTCGAAAACAGAGTCTGTCGATAGTAGGCAGCACGAAGCACATTCGAAGCACTATCGAACACTCGATTCGAATTCGAAGGTGACGTCATGCTAATGTTAATAGGGACGCGCCATAGTGAGCAAAATGAACGATTGTTGAATGAATCGTGTGTTCGAAAACTAAATCAAGTTGTTAATATTTTTTTCACCTTTGAATAAACGTTTTATTATTATTAAATTTAAATAAAAACTGAATGTTATATAAAGAAGAGATCCAAAGTTAATTATTAGACATTATAAAGTGGCATTATCTTCAGCAATATAACATAGTTTCGGAGATTTTATTTAAAAAAAATTACGGGTACCGAACGCACCCACTTGACATCCGACGCGTTAGGGCGCCAAGCCAGGCTGCCAGGCTAAGTTTGAAATTTTTTTATTACACGTCCACAGCCGTTTTCTTTTTTACAAATAATTACCTAAGTGCTTTTAAGTGAATATGAGAACTAGTCAGACGCAATATGAAATGATGGTTGAATTCATGGAAGCGTAAGTACACAGTTTTAATAAGTTTGAGTGGCATAATCTTTAGTGTGAAGTATTTTAACGTGCAATCCTATTTCTATAAGCTTCTTTATTTAGGCGATATCTATTTTTAAATTCGGTTTCATTTATGTCCAGTGGGTTAATTCTATTCCTAAGTTTTGCTCTGCGCGTAATTTCTCTATAATGATAAAAAAAAACATATAAGCAACTCAAATCTTTTTCAAACACATTCATTCTATAGGTATGCAAATAAATAAAATGTGATTTAAGTACTTACCTTGTTTCTCGTGATTGATTTCCATAATTTTCTAGTAAATTTGCCGCCAAAAAATAATATATGGTACTACGTTCATACAGTGGCGGTCTTTGGATTTTAAATTATATTGGAGCTATTAATAATTGTTCCAATAACTTAACAATAATTTTAAAACACTTTTATTTACAAAACTAACTATTAAACAAAACATAAACACGGTTAAAACTTTATTTTTACACTTTTCGAAACCTTTCTCACCGACTATTTTCAAGTGAATAATGTTTCGAGCATACTCGTTAGCCAGCCTTCGAGAGTTTACATTAACGTACGTCAAAACAATGTTCGTGCTATCAAAAATCTCACAATTGTTTATAAGTATCGAGTTTCGTTTACCACCACTTTTCGCAAATATTCGTGCTTGGCCTACAGGGGCCCGAGTCTGCTATTTACAGTTGCTTGAATCGTCATAGTGGGTGGGGTTAGTGGGACCATTTTACGATAATTGGCATTCTACTAACTGTCAAAACGTCACAATTGGCCATTGGAACGATTGAGCCGCGAGTTGAGTGAATATGAGACCGATGGCCGGTACAATTTCGTATTCCGCTATTTTTTGACAGCAGTTGCATCATATCTATGGCTAAACATTTTTTATTTTTCATAGACAATGTGTCAATTTCAACGAAAACTTTCCTTTTTTAAAACATAATTATCCTTATTTACAAGTTTTTAATAGAAATTACATATTGTATGGGCTTTTACAATTAATTAGTATTCAAAAAACAATTAATACAATTTTTTGCAACATAAGAAACGAGTATTAATAATTAGTGCCAATCGGTGTTGCCTATTAATAATTACAAAATGTTTGATACTTTTATTTTTAATTTAAATTGACAACACTGCGTCCCACTCATGCCACTGATTGTTGTTGGCTTAACTGAATACGAAAATTAGGCACATATTGGGTTGACACTATCATCCCACTATGATCATAGTAACACGGAGTGTAAATAGCAGACTCGGGCCCCTGTTCATGTAATGTTCATTCGGTGCGCGTTCGTCAGTTCTGGACCGACTCTTAGGTAAATGCATATGATAAGTTACATGTATGCATATACATATGTTATTATTATTTACCTTGGAATTGAATTGTAATCAACCGATAAAAGCATTATGGTCAAGATATCGAATTATACAAACTGACTGTGCTAATAATTAAGTGCGATTAGAAAATAAAATCAAATAGCTTATTCATTACCTTCCTACCTACGTGTTTATTACAAGGTACATCTACAATGGAGATGCTACGTGTGGTACCTTAGTCTACTTCTAATAAAAAATGTTTCGGTCGCAAAGAAAACATTTTAATAATCCTCCAATTCACCGAGAAAAACTACACGACAATTCCAAAACATAAATTCTGTGATAATAAAGTATTTTAAGTACATTTGTTTGTATTATTCTTAGTAGGAAGGAGTCAGTAGCCTATAAGCCTAACTTTTAAACTATCGCGCTGCATGTTTATTAAATAGGTATTAATACATATTATAAAACGGGGATTAGCGCATAAATACTTTTAGGGCTTGACGTCTCGACCGGCCACAGGCCGTGGTCGCAAGCAGACTGAATGTGACTCTTATAATAATAGAGCTTTACACTAGCCTCTAAGCCTGTTAGAAGTAGTAACCTGACAAACTCTATTAATTTATTAGGATACAAGCTAATAAAGAATAAAAGAACATGCCTAAGTAGGTATTAATCAGTCAGTACCTAATGTAGATTCAGCGATAATATAAAAAAAAAGTATTTAACATTCACAAGATCGTTAGATTCGATGAGATCGTCTACAATCTCATTTGTAGTACACCGCCGGGCGAGCGCGTGCGCATCGATTATTTATTAAGTATGCAGACTGTACAGTAGTATATAAGGATAGATTTACATAACATGATATCCTACCTGTATTTATTGTTAAAAAAACGTTATATTTATAAATTGAAGCTTTATACGAGGTTTAAGGTACCTATTATGTTAAGGAATGATTAAGTTTACTTCTCAATAAAACTTTAATTCTTATATGAAGGCTAATAAAGTAAAATATTAATTACCTTATTTTCTTGTAACTACTTGTAAGAACCGACCACCCACTTTAAACACTACTTCTCAAATGAAACAAAGAACTACAGTCGCAGTTCCTTGTTTGTATTAAAATAGTGCCCCAGCTTGAGACACGTTGCAAGAAAAGTACCGTCCATAGACTAAAATTATGTTGAATTTTGGGGTGACCAATAAAAAATAATTGGCCACCAGCTACTGCGGGGGCACTTCTGTTTAATTCTTCGATAGTAATTTATAATCGCATGCACTTTATTTAAAATTAAGTTTATGTTCCTTGAATTGATTTATTAAAAATAGTTTACCAACAGCTTCTGTAGGTTCATGACACATCACAAGTAAATAATATAGTGTACATAAGGAGTTACAAGACAATGTCATCAGATGTAAGGAGTTTTGAGACAATGTCGCCAGCTACCTTTTTGGACTTTTGAGACTGTCAAGAGGAAACGTCCTATTACTTTTCTCTATGCGTCCTTCTTTTGCTTGTCAGCTCTCGTTGTGTACGGAAGTATTGTCCATAGAGAAAAGTAAATAAGTAGGGTTGTAACGTAGTATTGTCATAATCTATGTTGGTCGCCATTAAGGTCACGTAAGGCATTTTTCCAAATTATTTTGTTTAATTATTGAAGTTTGCAGTACCTATTTGGTTAATTGTTATGTTGTGTTGATTAAAATTCTAAAGGATTCTTGTCGATTGTATTTTTTTTAATAAAATTCCACTTCTGAACCTAATAATAGGATAATACGACTTGTACTTACCACCATTTACAAAAAAATATGATAACAAGATATTTTAAATATGAATAATATTAACAAAATCTGATTGATAAACAATTGTTTAAAAAAAAAAACAAAGTTTCCAAAAAATTTTAGAATTATTTAGTACCTATTTATATTTCTTATTGGTTAGTACGCTTGTATGGACTTTTTCGATACCTAACTTTTAATTAATAAATTTAAAGCTCGTATCTACTAGATTAATTAATAAAATTATATTTTTTAGTTTAGTTGTATTTTAATATTATTTCAAAACCTAAAATCCATTTAATGACTCTATTATTATTCGCAACCATCAATATTTTTGCATGAACGTCTGTTGTCGCATGGATCCTTAGAGTAATTACTAAAGCATGGAACATTCCTAAGCGAGCGAGAACTGACAGCTCATAATAATATTCCGGGACAATTCACACACGGTTATCTGATCCCAAGCTAAGCAGAGCTTGTGTTATGGTAACCAGATAACTGATAAACATACTTATATATTTCTAAATACATACATATTATAGATAAATTACACCCAGACACAGAACAAATGATCGTGCTCATCACACAAACATTAGTCCTGGGTAGGAATCGAACCCACGACCTCCGGACTCCGGTATAGCAGTCAGGGTCACTAACCCCTAGACCAATGTCAATCATAGTGTCTTCGATTGGCACAACAGGAAACTAGCGATACTAGCGGTCTATAGTATATCTAAAGTCTATGTCTAGGATGCTCCATGTGCAAGAGATCAAATTCCACATTTTTAGTTACATTAAAAAGTGAGTGACAGGTGACAGACAAAGAGTTTCCATATGGTGACAGACTTTAGACCGATAGTATCGTTAGTTTTCCTTCGTGCCAAGCGAGAGCACTTTTTGTCTGTATCTAGTACATTCGTTTACTGATTTAAAGTTATTTTTCGCGCAACGACAGACTTATATGCGAAAATATCGATGGTTTCGACATTGTTAGGATAATATTAGGGTTTTAGATAGTTTTATTAAAACGGCGCGCTCCGTCTTGATACAAAATTTACGATAAAACTAGTTCATACTAGTGCTCACGGTTCATACACTGATAGGCTCACTCTTTAGTTTCTTATCTATACTCTAAGGTGACAGATGATTTTGCTGTCATTAGTGTCAGTCATGAATTTGTAAAAAAAAAGTAAACAAAACAAACTACTACTTTATTTATTTGAATGAAAAAGTTAAATTAAAATGTATAAACCAAACGATTTAAAGTATAAAGATTGTCAGGCCTGTTTAAGTTCCGACAGGAAACTATCTGCAATCGACGATTGATTGATGATCGATTATTGATGTTTTTAATATTATTTCCAATGTCTTATTAAATGTAAGTACCTATTATATAGTAATATTCCCTTTTTAATTGAAGTAAACGATATAGAAAATTTAAGTAATACAACATCTTTAGAATACAATAAAGAAAGGTGCCGATGCAATATACTTATACTGTATATTTATTAATATAATAATATAAAGTAATATATATTAAATGCAGTTACATAAATATAAATAAAACAGTACACGACGTAATGCAATATAAACTTGAGATGAGTTTTATTCTTGAGCTTATGAATCACATGAATTGCATATAAAAAAAAATCATTTATATTAAATACATACATTTTCAGGATATGCTTCCACCAGTTTACGTTTGTTGGGAATGCACGGCTTTATTAAAAAAGATAAAACAATTTAAAGCAAATATAGAGGAAGCACAGCAAATTTTGACATACCACCTTGTTAACAAAGATGTAAGGAAACCTAACTATTTGATAAAATTAAAAATAACAAATATTTCTTAGTAAAATAATTATATTAATTATTAGAATAGAAAACATACAATAAATTCATATTTTGAGCTTCAAAGGTCAATGGGCATCATCTTAGTATGGAAACTATACCCATGCTGTACAGAAACAAAATATGGTGAAGGAATAGACATGATAGTATGGGTCACATTACTGTGGATTTAATCGGCAAGCACAAAAAAAAACCCAAATATATTTATTTTTATAATAATACAGTCTTGGACATACATTGCAAAGGCTGGTTTTACCAAACGCTTGGGTTACCCAAGCAAAGAGTGTCTGGTAGAATATGGGGTAGGCCTTTGCCCAACAGTGTGGATTTTTTCATTGACCTACTCATGTTTAGTATTGCAATAAAAATTAAAAGAGTACATGAAATTCAGAGTTGGATAGAACTTAACAATTTAAATCTAGTTTGGTTCTAGTTACAACTATTGAAAATAAACAAAAATTGATGTCTTATTCATAATCATTGAAATAGAGTCAGTGCTAAAATAGAACACTTAGAGACGCTGTAAAATTTACATACATTTATGTACATTAGTACATATTCTATGTTATATTTCTTTCAGGAATCAATATTTAAGAGTTTATCAAGACTATCTACAACCTATACAGATATTTCAATAAACATCACATGCAATGAAGATATTGAAACAAAGCAGAAAGTAGAAATAAAACAAGAAATTGACGATAATCATTATTTATCCGACACATCAGAAAACATTTGCACCAGGGGGATGCCAATCCGTACGTTTTGACAGCGACGTAAACGAAGAGTCGCTATCTAGAAGTTGGCCCGAGTACTATTTACCATCTCCCGGGTACATTAAATTATCAACGGATGGCGCTATATTACGGTAATTTTTTTCATTGTTAATAAAGTTATTGATGTAAAATTAATTATTGGAAATAAGTTTGAGAAAAATATTTAAATCTTCTTATAAATTGAAATAGACACATAAATGAAATACAACTTAATAATATACAAATGCCGCCGTCAGTGATATCCTCACTTTGTTTTTATTAACTGACTTATTAACTCTTCTTAAGTTTTCCGAAGAAGTCGTCTTTGTTTTCTATTTTTTTAAGAACCCTTAAGTCTGCGAGTTTCAGCCGTTACTTTGTCGAATATTTTTTCTAGAATGTAAAAATACGTTACATAAAAGAAAATCATTGACAAATGAAATTACAATTATTGCTGCCATATCGCTAGTTTGTATTGCGTTATGGCGATTTTTAATACAGATTATCGACTAACAGAACTTTATAACTACTTTGTAGATTAGGTGATCCTGTACGTCTTGTACAATATCTTGCGCCGTTTGGTTCGACATCACACCGATACCGAGGAACAACGCAGACGTCGTGAACTGGAATATCTCAGTTTTGGTCGGAGTTTCACCATATTTGACGTACTGAAAATTGTTAGTAATCGTTGTAGTCATTAATAAAGATAAATCGGGGTACTTTTATAAACAAAATAAACTTTTCAGCTAAGACGGAATACCTATGCAAGAATAACGCGAGTTTTTTATTGAACAGTGTAGGCAAATTTTATGTAATACGACGCTGTGAAAACTGTTGTCTGTAATTTCATATGGCAGAAAATAACTAGCTTGAAAAATTATAAACTACTTACGTTAGAGATCATGTCTCCTAACCCGTTCGCCACTCCAATGACTCCAGAAGCAATAATTGTAAACTTTAAGAAGTCATATGTACTCATAAGAATCTGAAAGGAAACGTGGGTCGTATAAAACATAATTAACATTCATACAAAAAGAAAAATTATGAAAACAAGAGCGTTTTTTTATTATTTACTCCATTTTAACTGATCGAACTAGCCGAACTAACAACTGATAATTTTCTCAATTCCTCATTGAAAATTATTCATACCTTGGCATTTATTCCAAACAAAGCGGCCCATCTTAATAAAGTCCCGGTAGTTACAAACGACAAACCAACTGATGATACCAGTATATTTATCCAGCTCGACCGAGCTTCGGAATTCTCTAAGCCAATGGCCTGAAATTGAAATGTGAAAATCAATACATCTCTATGCGGACAGTATTACTTTACAGTGAAATAGCAGAAATTGTTTTTATACTGCATTTTTTAAGTATACTACAGTGCAACGTCGATATTGCAAATCGGAAAGGAACAAATAAATATACGTTAAATCAAGTAATTTATATAAAAGAAATAGTTGTATTTACCTCAACATCATTTCTGAGCCATTGCAACTAGAATAATATTGGTGGGAACGTTATAATATAAACGTTTTGGGTTGACGAAAATTGTGAATAAGAGGTATGGAGTTGGGGGAATTGGGAGTCACTTAAAGAAAACTCGTTATTATAATCACTAATGATCAGTCTTATAATTTATTCAGATTTACTTATCTTTAAAAACTAATCAGGAATCGAGTTATATAAGTCTTTTTTGGCTATCATTGCCATAAACGTAATTATAATTAAAAAACAAAAAAGTAGTTTTGACTCCTATTACCCACATGTAAGGGAAATGAAAGTCAGTCCACGGGGGAATAGGAGTCAAAATTATAAAACGAACAAAGAAACAAAATTAATATCTTTTTTAACAAAAAAAATAAAAATTAACAAAATTAAAAGTTAGAAATGATAACCCAATGGAATCATAACAAAGAATAGTAAATAAATCGAGTTAAACGCAGAAATCACAGCGATAGCGACTTGGATCATCACATCCTGTACATGCCTCATGGGCCCATCCAGCACAGAGACGGCAACGGTACCAGATTTCTCTCGGTTTTCCCTCTTCGAGGCAAATCGTGCACACAGACTGATCACGCTCTTTCTGGGAGGTTTGCGGGTTGTTTAGTGGGATTTCAATATTTTCTAAGTCACTATCACCACTCTCATCATAACGAACCTGTTCATCAGCCGACTCTTCAGATGAACTAGACTTAAATAAGTTTAAATATATAAGGTTTAAATATATCTTTCTTTATCCTTCTTTGTAATGTGCTGAAAGCAATACCAGTTTCCTTGGCAACTTTGCGTATTGACACGCCTTGTCTAATGCGTACAGCAGCTGCCTGCAGGTCATCTGCAGTCCAACTCGCTTTAGAGGTCTTTCTTGTCCAGTTCCTTGGCATCTGAAATGAACAAAAAAGTTTTATCATTGTAAAAGACGAAGCGGGGAATGGGGGTCAATTGACTCTCAATACCCCAATGACGGTTTGTTTGCTAGATTTGAATTATTACACAAAAAACATCTGAAAATCTAACAACTTGCATTAATAAACATAAGTTTAGTTCCAGTCCTACGCTTTGATATTATTTGATACACATAAATAACAAATATTGATACTCACGTTTTCGATCGAAATTTCGGAAATTTTACAACGGCCCCTTTCCTGTGACACGTGTGTCGCTCCCGGCGATGCGAGCGTGACTGGCAAGCCCGGCGTATGGGCAGTGCGGGAGGGGTGCAGAGGTAAACTCCGTGCGACATAGCCGTATTCTGTAAAGCTTAAGGTTCAATTCATTTTGAATTGACCCTCATTGCCCACTGACTCCCGTTCCCCCCGGCTCCCCTAAACACTTTTTAGACGGTTGAAGATTTGTTGAATAGAGGTTGTTCGCAAAAATTCTTTGAAATGAAATTAAAAAAAAGAAGATTTTTTTTTTAAAGGTAGGTAGGGATACTTTGCATTGACCCTTAAGGACAATGCAAGGGGATAACGAAACATTTCTTAAATGGAATTCGTTATATATGGGTTGCACTGTATATTTACTAACCTGGTCATGTTGGGCTCTATCAACTAAGTTGGTTATCGAGCGTGCTATGCCATATAATACGCCTGTCACGACTCCAACGTCTAAAGCTATGATCATCGCAGGAGCCACGGCTGGAGCCGCGACTACTGACCACACATTACTGACCATAGCACCTATGTTGGCCGCTATAAACATATATATGCAGGGTGTTAAGGAAAGGTTAATAGCATCCAAATGAGGTGAACAGTACATCTGGTATAAAGACAGTTCACAAAATTTAAGCTTAAAATGAGTTATAATAATTAATACTTTTTTTTTTAATATTTCATCGATAACAATTATTGAGGATGCCAATATATTTTATATATATAAGGTGCTATAAAAACATCTGCCACGGCTTTAATGGGAGGTAGTATTGTGTTTATAGATTACAATAGTAAAGATAAATTATTGATTATTTATCATATTTTTTTTCATACAAAAAAAAATAACGTATAAATTTGAATTGATTTATTAGTATAAAACCATCCCGTGTCATAAGCTGTTGCCACTCCGCTCAACCTTGTGAACCACGTTACGCAGAATAGAGTCAATGTTAATTTAACTATTTTATTCTCTCAAATTTAATTAACTGTTCCGGGGTACGAAAGTTCTTCACTATTGTAATCTATAAACACAATACTACCTCCCATTAAAGCCGTGGCAGATATTTTTATAGCACCTTATATATTTCATTTTGCAACATTTCCACTCAAGTGTTCCTTTTGTGCCGGTGACGTGGAATGCATAAAGAGAGAGTGGATTAACATAAAAGAAAAGAAAACGCCGTTGAAATGAATTCACCAGAATCTTTTCTAAACCCTTGAGTTCCCATTGTAGGAGAAATAAAAAGCTAGCAAAAAAGACCAAAAGGATGTGGTTAAAAAGTATCTCTGACTGTACCCTTCGTCGGCTTAGGTTTATAGAGATGCAGGTGACTCAAATAATCACATCAACATTTGTACCACAAAGAAATCTATATTTTTTTCAAGTTTTGGTAAAATTGAGACTTTTACCTACCTGTACTCAAATTATCAGTAGTATTAATGATCGTCGCCTTGGGACCCAATTCAGGCGAAGCATGGATAGATAGTTTCACTCGAGGTATTTCATCATCCTATTGACAACGTTTTAAATAAATAATAAGTCATAAAATAATAAACCACTTTTGCGACGCTACTAATTTTTATTACTAAATATTTTTTCTCAAATACTGATTTCAACAAGCATTGTAATGTTTCTCACTAAGCTTGTACATGAGATTTCGTCTGCGAAAAACTTTCCTGAACTTGTAAATGCTTACAAATCGAAATTAAATCAGCTTGTTTAGAGATCAACCCGAAGAGACATCTTTATAGATAAAGTTATTGCATTTATGAGTCAGTATCTCGGTATAATTTTCGGTTACTCTATGATTATATCACCTTTTTTAACACTCCACTATATTCTCCGTTTTCGGGTACAACCATAACACATTTCGGCAGCTTATTCTCCGATAAATAAGCCTTCCAACTTCCATACACTCTTCCATCGTGATCAATGTATACTCTATAACCTTTCACTGAAAAGAATAGAATAAGCCATGATTAGCTATGTTTCTTTACTGGTATCTTAAGTAACAGAAGTCAAACGGTTCGCCAAAAGTCCAAGTCTATTTAAGTCTCTATTCGTCAAAGGGGCAGCTGTAGTTCCATTAGAACAAAGCTAAAAAAAAACATCCCTCTGTGATATTGACTGTATGTTTTACTCTAAAGCCTTAAGCCTAAATAGAGCTTCTAAATGGGACCACTTGATTTTTGCTACCAATTAAGAATATGCAATCAACTTAGGTATTCCATCAATCTCAAAGTCTCACCTCCTGGTTTCATAGAAAAACACTTTCTTATGCTGAACACATGAAATACTAAAATATTAACGGAATCTCCTTTTTTCGTTTCAAGATTGACCCAATAGTTCTTTGGTGTCATTTTCCAAAATTGTACATCTTGACTTGGAATAACACATACTACTCGTAGAACGGATATAACCAAATCTTTATGGTTGTAGGAGTACTTTGCTGAAACAAAAAAAAGAAAAACTTTTAGGTACCTATTTATTTATTGTAACATGTTTGTACGCATTCGTGTCGCAGACTCGAACCTATTTTCTCACTAACTAATGGGCCCATTGATCTTCAAATATCTACTCAATACTCAATACATTTATTGCATTCCACAATGTGAACTTAGGTGGTAGGTACATAATTATATACATTAGTTTTGGATCATTGTGGGCCCTGTCGGGCATAACAATATAAAGAAAATTACAAAAATAAAGAATTAGGAGGAGGGCTTTTCTAAATATTTACAATTTTTATATTAATCTACTATTTTAGATATATATATTATTACACTAACCTAAATATTATAATATTTAGGTTAGTGTAGTACACTTATAATTTTTACTACGATACTACTATATTGTATTTATACATTAATATTTATTTAAAATTATACAACATATATTTATTATAGTTATGGGTATTATACATTATTATAGCATTTTTTTGTATTATTGTTTATTTATTAAATTTATCATTTAAATATTCAAGTACATTATAATAGCATTTACGGATTAGAAGTTGTTTTAATTTATTTATAAAGATATTGTATTTTTGTTCATTTTTAATTTCTTCTGGTAATTTATTATATATTTTAACTGACATTACTAAAGTGCTTGTGGAGTGTATATTCAGCTTAGAAACTGGTAGGTTTAATCTATTTTTGTGTCGTAGTGTGTAGTTGGTCTGTATGTGTTCGCGTGTAGTGTAGAGTTTTTGGTTATTTCTAACAAATTTACACATTTCTAAGATATACATACAAGGAAGGGTTAAAAGTTTATGTTCTTGGAAATGGGGTTTGCAGCTGTCTGTGCTATCTATGTTTGCTAGTATTCTAATCAGTCGTTTTTGTAGTATGAAAAGTGTCGGTGCATCTGTACTATTTCCCCATAATATTACGCCGTAGTTTAACCATGCGTATGCATAGGCATAATACGTAACCAGAGCAGTGGGGAGATTTGTAGATTTTTTAATTTCACGGAGGGCATAGGCAAATTTCGATAACTTTGACCTAATTTTTTTAATATGAGATTTCCAATTTATATTTGTATCCATGGATAGCCGAGTAGGTTGAATTCTTTTACTGTTTCTATTTTTGCGTCGTTGTAAATAAATGTTATATCTAAAGGGGTTTTCTGATGTGGATAAAAGGACATGATTTTAGTTTTTTTGAAGTTTAGCTCAAGGTTGTGTTCTGTCATCCAAGTTATTATTTTGTTGAGTATACTTGTAAGTATTTCTGTAAGGTTGGTATTGTCTTGGCAAGAAGTTAGTACCGAAATATCGTCAGCAAACAGAACACATGACTCATTTATGACTGTAGGGAGGTCGTTTATATCTTAATATATATAAATCTCGTGTCACAATGTTTGTCCTCAATGGACTCCTAAACCACTTAACCGATTATAATAAAATTCGCACACCATGTGCAGTTCGATCCAACTTGAGAGATAGGATAGTTTAAATCTCAAATTATAGTCGCAATTTTAAGAAATTGACGCGGACGAAGTCGCGGGAATCAGCTAGTAGATTATAAATAAGAGGCATCCAATAACACTCCCTTGGGGGATTGATGCGTTAATCTGCTTGCTATCCGACCGAATGTACTGAATTTGTTTTTCGTGATCGTTGTAGTATTCTATTTCGACTTGGTGTTCTCTATTTTCAAGATATGATTTAAACCATTCGTAAGATTTTCCGCGGATCCCTATTCCTTGTAGCTTATTAAGTAGGATGTCAAATTGCACTTTATCGTAAGCTTTTGTCATGTCTAACAGTATACCCACAGCGTATTTTTTCTGATCAATTATATTAATGGCTTCCTGGATAAAATTATATACTGCTAGAACTGTAGAGTGGTTTTTCCGGAAACCATTTTGGGATTTATTAAAAATGTTATATTTTTCGCAAAACGAATAAACGCGATTACACATTGCTTTCTCGAATACTTTCGAGGCTGTAGGTAAAAGAGCAATTGGGCGGTAATTTGAGGGGTCGGTTTTTGAGTCTTTTTTATGAATTGGCTTTATAACGGCTTGCTTTAGGTAGTTCGGAAATCTTCCTTCCTCAAAAGACTGATTGACTAGTAAGTAGAATGGCAGGGTCAGCTCATCTGCACACTGTTTGACTAGAGTTGGTGGTAATTCGTCTATTCCATAACTATTTTTATTTTTAAGCCTTTTTAATATTAAATTTATTTCACCGGGATCTACTGTAGGAAGGTACTGTAGGAACATGGTGTTTTCTATGCGGTGGACCACAGAGGTGTTTCGCAGTTCTTTGCCGCTGTTTTGGGCATTGCCTTCTCCGATGGACGCGAAGAAGTTATTAAATATATTTGCTGTTTGCTTAGGGTCCGAGATAGCATTGTCATTTAGGTGTAGTGTTATGTTTCTTTTTACCTTTTTTACATTTTTATTCGTTCGTTCGTTTATAATTTTCCACATAGTCTTCACTTTATTATTAGATTTCATTAATTTATTTATATACTGTAGTTTTTTAGCCTTTTTTACGGTTTGTTTTAAAGTTTTTTCATATATTTTGTAATGTTGTTTTATTAAGAGGTTATTTGTTTTTGTAGAGAGTATTTTTTCAAGCCTTTTATTTTTACAAGAAATTTTGATGCCTTTAGTTAGCCAATGTTTTTTATAGTTTGTTTTTAGCTTTAATTTTGTTTTTGGTATGGATCTTTGGTATAATCTATGTCATCATGTCATAATAGGGATGATGACTAATTTTTATTTTAATGTCCATCTTTTAGATAAGAAAAAAATATTAGACACGTATTTTTTGTTTAGTCCCGTAAACAAAGAATTACGAAGATACAGCGAGTACAATTCTTGCGTGACGTCACGTTTGAGTACAAATTGTACCTAGCCGTGACGTCACAAGCCCCCACTCCTGAACTTTACAGCGGTTTATCTTCGTATTTTGTAATTTATTTGAGAAAAGAAAAAATATGTGTCTATTATATTTTGATTATCTAAATGGCGGACTAAATAAATTTTGACTTTTCATACCTAGTCATCTACCCTATTATATTAATTGATGTCTCAAAAACGACCGAGAAGTCAATAGATAATATGAATAGTTCTCTTTATTTAGGAAAATTTTAACATTCAACTGTTTTGGTTGCAAAACACACAAAACGGTACGTCGTCATGCGATTATTACTTGTTGGTTCGAAACGTATAAGTAGTGTACCTAGGTAGGTACCTACTTTTTGCACTTAAAGCGCATTAGGTGCTCACTATCTTATCGTTATAAAATATTTATACAGATAGGTAAACCAAATATACCTAAGCATATTTATAAAAATCAAGTAGCTAATTGACTTCGATAGCTACATAAAACTGATATCTTCAGTAGGTCAAACCAAAACACAATTTCCCGGTAGTCATACTATCTGGTGAAATTATTTGGTTTCAATTATCGAAAATCCCTTCAAACTCCTACATAAAGGCCGTTTGACGGAAAAGAAATTCGAGGAAAACACCCGGATTTTGATCTATTTATACTTCACTAGCTGTGCCCCGCGGTTTCACCCGCGTTAATACCATTAATAATTCCGCGTTAATATTCCGTTCCCGATGACTTTATAGTTACTTTGTTATACGGGGCGGAGACGAATCCAAAAAATTAAAGATTTGAAAATCGGTTTACCTGTTCTTGAGTTAAGAATAGTGTAACTAACACCTCGTGGTTCCATACCTATCTTGTACTACCTCTTTAACCCCGTTACGTCTTTAGTACCTTTACTAATTTGTTAATAGTAAACTTACTATGGAATAACAAACATTAACAAACAACTTTTATTCCCGAAAGGCTAAAATGCTATTATTATCAATTCGCTTATTATTATGGTGCCGTCAAACAGGGCGGGCGTGAGCATGCAACATTTTTTAAATAACTTACATTTTTAAACTTGTGATATCTTTCGAATGGAACGTCCAAATTGAATAATTCAAAAAGTCATATAATGGTATTAAAGCAGACTTAAATATGAATTCATTTATTTTGATAAGGATTAATTCCAAAGTATAAATAAAAGAGCTTTTATAGCGGTGGCATTTATATAAATTTTAAAAAATGATAATGACACTTATTGTGACATAACTATAGTAGTTAGACATATGCTGTCGCGACATTTTTTGTAGATAATTATATGTTCTACAAAGACGTAGTACATTATTTTGTTCTATAATCAACAGTTTTCGCAGCGCACGCGATGTAAGAAAGATTTTTGGTAATTTTTTCACACCTTGTGTTACATTATTGGAGTTTTAGTATGGATCCCTAACTTTTTTGAAAATTTAATATAGCCTATGTTCACCAGAGATAGTGTAGCTTCCCAACAGTGAAAGAATTTTTCAAATCGGTCAAGTAGTTTCGGAGCCTATTCATTTCAAACAAACAAACAAACAAACAATCAAATCTTTCCTCTTTATAATATTAGTGTAGAAGTGTAGATAATAAACATTATTTTACTTAGTTATTATAATCAGTGGTGTATTTATAATGTAATGCGTAATTTCCGACGCCTCAGTTTATCTCAACGTTTGCAACCATGTTGTTTATAGCCATAAACAGTAACCGTGACGCATGTAGTTTAAACTAAAGCAAGCCGCTTCACAATGAGAGTTATTAATACCTTGTTCCAAATCCAATATCTTGTTGAATACGTATAAGCAAGTTTCTTCGTCGCGTTTCTCGTATCCTTGAAGCTTTAATTGTCCGCCGACTTCTTCTACACCGTCCATAAGATTACCTTCTTTAGTCGGTGGGCCACAAAGCGCGACTGCTACCTTTTGTAAAAGATATCTTCTATCTTCCCTCTTATATCTGCAATTTGATTTTTTTATGTTACTCTATATTAAGTTTTAACTTACGTGTATCTAAAAATAAATACTTCTGAAATTTTATAACAAAAGAAAGTTTAAAATCAGAGGAAGTACATGAAAAACTTCGAAATAACTACGTGACCAACTTTTATAACTCATAATTTAAAACGCTACTTATTTCTCTATTTATTTTTTGGTAAAGATAAGTGCACGCTTCTAATACTGGGTACCTTCTACTACTTGTACTAAGCACGAGTTGATCTTAGTGCTTCTTCTCCATAAAACATTTAACTGTCAGGGGCCAGAGTCTGCTATTTACACTCCGTGTCAGTGTGCTCATAGTTGGCTCATAGTGGGACGATTTTACGATAATTGGCATTCTACTAAGTTAGTACCTACAATATATTATCTATGTAATATTTTATCTAATAAGTAATATAGCAGTGTTGTTATGGATTTAAATATAGTTTGTGAGTTGTATTTGTTTGCAAATCTATACTAATATTATAAAGCTGAAGAGTTTGTTTGTTTGGTTGAACGCGCTAATCTCAGGAACTACTGGTTAGAATTGAAAAAATCTTTTTGTGTTAGATAGTCCATTTATCGAGGAAGGCTTTAGGATATATAACATTACGCTGCGACCAATAGGAGCTAAGCAGCAGTGAAAAATGTCAAAAAAACGGGGAAAAATATTCATACTTGAAAGCTTCCGTTGCGTGCGCTGCGTAAACGGTTCGAGCTACTCAAAATATATGTATCCCACCAAAAACATTCAATGTAAAAAAAGCCAAGTCTCTCTATGCAATTCTTCCATCGTAAAAAGTTTTGAGATCGCATAGGAGCCAAGTCCTGTTCAACTTAATTTGTAATAATAAATCAATATTTTGTGACTATGTCAATAGTTTTGTTTACATTACAATAACAGTGACTTGGCCATGAGCACAAGTTAAAGGTCGTTTGCTCCTTGTAATTACGTGCAAATACCGTTGAATTTATATATTATATATATTATGGACATGATTTTGTAACTGATTGGAATTTGAGATCACTATGGACTAAACATGCGCCATAGTGCATGTGCAGTTCACTGATCTTGGATGATACCGACTGTCGGTTAAGGTGTCCTGATATTATTTATTATTTACTTGCAACTCCTCCAAATATGCCGTTTTATATTTGTATCTTATTGTGCTCATGGCCAAGTCACTATTATTGTAATGTAAACAAAACTATTGATATAGTCACATAATATTGATTTATTATTACAAATTAAGTTGAACAGGACTTGGCTCCTATGCGATCTCAAAACTTTTTACGATGGAAGAATTGCATAGAGAGACTTGGCTTTTTTTACATTGAATGTTTTTGGTGGGATCTCATTTATTTTTTGTAGGTCTCTTTCTTTTCTTTTTATAAATAAACAAAATTGCTATAAAACATATTTGCTTTTTGTACATAAACAAAGAACAAAGTTAACAATGCAGTCAAAATTCATATACCATGTTCTTGTAAAACCGCAAATATAAATTTGTTTCTTATTATTTACTAAGGTATATAATTTATTACCGTTTTTATAATTTTCCCTTTACATGTAGCTAAAAACCTATCTTGGTGCCAAATTTGAAGGTTCTAAGTTTGCTAGAAGTACCTTAGATTTTTGATGATCGGTCAGTGAGTGAGTCAGTGAGTGACAAAATGGTGTAACTTTGATCGCTCATAACTCGTAAACTATTGGTTCAAATGTCATGTAATTTTGAGGCTGAGCTTGTTTTAATACTTACTCTAGGTCATCGAAAACCTAAACCCCTAGCTTTGTCCCTATCGATGATACAGGGGGGGTGAAATAGCCGCGAAACGCTTCGAGAAAAGAATGGTACGGCCGTGCCCGTTTTGCTCGAGACTTGGCTGGGGCACTGCCGTGCCCCCAGATGAAAGAATTGTTCCTCTTTAAATGATCTAAAAAAATGTCTGCGACAGTATATGTCTATCTTTTAAGATTGACTCACTATAACCTTTTTTAAGGTAGTCATTTGGTCGAAATTAATGCATTATTGCCAATTATTTGCTACAGAGTTTTATCAACATAATATTAACTAAAATTATCATTTACGCAGAAATACTTTTTTTTTTAACTTCTTAATCGCGGTCATAATAACAGAAATTGACGCGGACGAAGTCGCGGGGATCAGCTAGTAAGAAAATACATATATAACTTACTAACAAGGAACCGTTACATTCATTGCATGCGCATATAGGCAGAAACACTGAAAAAGAAAGGAGGTGTTCGCTCCCCACACTAAAACTTACTAAAACCGGCCAGATGTGTCCGGCACTATGGACGCGAGGGGGTGGAGAGAGGGACGCGGGCGCGAGCGCCGCAACCGCGCACGGCCATTGCCCATATACTACTGTTTTATCTGTGGCCCATATTACGCCGCTAGCATTCATAGCATTGAGTCGACAAACAAATAATATTAAGTAAAGCTGTGTCGCGTTGTCCTTCCTTACCTGTGTAACTATAATTAAAGTACTTATCAAGAAAGAACCAGGAAGTATTATTTTGTCTCCGACAGGAGTGAATGCTGAGATGACGAGTTGTAGAATGGAACCTTAATACGTATTGCGCCGACCACTGTTTCCAAATAATTGGGAACAGGGCAGGGAGATGATGATGATAGGCAGAAACAGAAACCATACTCACAACTCCCAATCTGCATCACCAATCGCTTCATAATATTCCTGTTGTATTTCTATCGCAGACATCGACATTCGTCGATTGTTGTCCGCCATCTTTAAATACAAGACTTAAAATTAACGTCACTCCGAAATTAAACAGGATGTTTTTAAATGAGGGTGAAAGAAACAGAACGAGGGTCAATGGTTAAAATGAGTTGCCGTTTGAGTATTTGGGTACAAGGTAGATATAGCCTGGCCGCTGAAACAATGCGTTTCTGACAGGTCGCGATCAACAAGACGAAATATGTTTAATATAGCGAAGACCTTACAACGAGATGTTTTGTTTTACTAATTTGACCCATCATTCAAAACTATATTATTATGTCAAATTAGAGTTGATGCTATTATTTCGTGCTTAACCACTTTCCTGTCCAATGAGTCACATATGAACATTCCTATTGTTTAACTATTGTGTCTAATGGCGGGACAGTTAAGTTGTTAAAAACGTTCAATTAAATAAAAAAAATATATTAAAATACGTACCTACTAAGCTGTTACAACGTTACGTAAATTGGTTATTTTTGTAGTGACGGGTCGAAAAGAACAGCAGTCTGTACTTTATTTGTCGTTATACCATCACATAATTTAACAATAAATAGGGTGATAATATGTTATTGGTGGTATTCTACATAATTATTGCCTTATGTATCACATATACAGGGTGTTAAGAAAACCCTGTCCGATCCGTGAAGGTGTTGTTAGGTATCGATATCTGATTACAAAAATGTGGAAAAAAATGGAAAAAAAAGAAAAAAAAATATTTAACCAAAAATTTTTTTTTTCGCAAATTCGAGAGAGACAGTCGGCGTCGTCACAGATGCTACCTAATTACCAGACAAAAGGCCCCCAAAAATACCGACGAAATTGGTGTTATAGATTTTGATTTAATCTCAAATTTAGGGAAAAACGGGGCAAAAAATGGTTATTTCAAAATCCTAAAAATTAGGTACCTATTATTGTTTCCATCATGAATTTTCTAAATTTGATATTTTATTTGGGCATGTGATTGTAAACCCTATTTATCACCCTTTCGGGTCGGACAGGGTTTTCTTAAAACCCTGTATGTACAAAGGGACGTAACACATTTACATAGGGGGATATGTATCAGATAGAGCAGTATGTACTACAAAGGGGTATGTATCACATAAGGCAGTATGTATTACATAGGGGGTATGTATCACATGAGGCAGTATTTATTACATAGGGTTTTATGTAATAATTGCCACTTGTGCGTTCGCGAACGCACTAGTGTCAATAACGCCGTCCGCCATACATGCGCGCGACGCTCGCGAGCAGCTCGAGAGCTGTTCGTGTAATGTTCATTCGGTGCGCGTTCGTCAGTTCTTGGACCCGATGCAGCTATATTAAAAATTAGGCACAATAACAAGTACACTGGAACATTTATTAACCCGCCACTCACTGACTTAAAATAGCGGAATCGGGCCCCTGGACTCTTAGGTAAATGCATATTATTATGATAACATACTTATGTACATATAATATGTATTATTATTTATCTTGAAATTGAATTGTAATCAACCGATAAAAGGATTACGGTCAAGATATCGAATTATACAAACTGACTGTGCTAATAATTAAGTGCTATTAGAAAATAAAATCAAATAGCTTATTCATAACATTCCTTGAGAATTGGGTTATCAAATGCAAACTTGCTACCTACGTGTGTTTATTACAAGGTACATCTACAATGGAGATGCTACGTGTGGTACCTTAGTCTACTTCTAATAAAAGATGTTTCGGTCGCAAAGAAAACATTTTAATAATCCTCCAATTCACCGAGAAAAACTACACGACAATTCCAAAACATAAATTCTGTGATAATAAAGTATTTTAAGTACCTACATTTGTTTGTATTATTCTTAGTAGGAAGGAGTCAGTAGTCTATAAGCCTAAATTTAAACTATCGCGCTGCATGTTTATTAAATATTAATACATATTATAAAACGGGGATTAGCGCATAAATACTTTTAGGGCTTGACGTCTCGACCGGGTTACACAGGCCGTGGTCGCAAGCAGACTGAATGTGAGTCACATTCAGTCTGCTTGCGAAGCTCTATTATTATAAGAGTCACATTATGTGACTCTTATAATAATAGAGCTTTATAATAACCTATAAGCCTGTTAGAAGTAGTAACCTGACAAACTCTATTAATTTATTAGGATACAAGCAAATAAAAGAATAAGCCCTCTTACGCACTAGCGGTTGGCCGCCTAGGCGGTTCGTTTGAGCGGCCAGCCGCCTGATGCGGTTGCCATAGCGGTTGACCGCTACGGGCGGCCAACCGCTATGAAACCGCGTAAAGCGGTTGGACCGCTTGAAGGCGTGTTTTGACTAGTAAAGAAATGGACGCCGTCGAGGTAGCTTGTGTTATCTATTTTTACTACCGAAAACAACGAAAGAAAAATAAAAAGAGATACTGGATTCACCCTTTACCAGAAACACGCAACGAATTTGGCCACCCTTTTTACTTTTCTCTATGGGCGGCTAGCCGCGAACTGAACCGCCAGGTGCGTATAAACAAACTGGCGGCCAGCCGCGAAGCGGGCCGCAGCTATCCATTCAACCGCCGCGGTTGAAATTTAGTGGCGGTTAAGTGCGTACAATCACAAGCGGTTGCATACTAAAATGGAAATGCGGCTAACCGCGCGGTTAGCCGCCCCCGCGGTTAACCGCTAGTGCGTAAGAGGGCTAAAAGAACATGCCTAATAACACATGATGATGAACATGCTTAATACCTACATTAATCAGTCGTTTAAGTACCTAATGTAGATTCAGTGATAATATTAAAAAAAAGTATTTAACATTCACAAGATCGTTAGATTCGATGAGATCGTCTACAATCTCATTGTAGTACACCGCCAGGCGAGCGCGTGCGCATCGATTATTTATTAAGTATGCAGACTGTAGTATATAAGGATAGACTTACATAACATGATATCCTACCTGTATTTATTGTTAAAAAAACGTTATATTTATAAATTGAAGCTTTATACGAGGTTTAAGGTATTATGTTAAGGAATGATTAAGTTTACTTCTCAATAAAACTTTAATTCTTATAAGAAGGCTAATAAAGTAAAATATTAATTACCTTATTTTCTTGTAACTACTTGTAAGAACCGACCACCCACTTTAAACACTACTTCTCAAATGAAACAAAGAACTACAGTCGCAGTTCCTTATTTGTATTAAAATAGTGCCCCAGCTTGAGACACGTTGCAAGAAAAGTACCGATCATAGACTAAAATTATGTTGAATTTTAGCGATGAGGCGTATTTATCGTCACAGATAAAAATCACAGGTATCCATAAAATAACAGATAACAATTGCTCCTGTGATATTATATATCTGTTATAAAATATCGTTCTGAATTCACAGTACCCAACTGTTCAGCGTAATATCAATAACAACCATAAATAACAGACACTATGTTAGTATCGTATTTATCTGTTATCGTTTTTATTTTTATCTCGCTTACACCCATTTCGTTGACTCTTGCTAAAACGAGAAGCATCTAGTATTATAATTCCAAAATTATTGTACGTCGTTTCACAAGAAGAAATCGTCTTGTAAAGGTGACTCTCAAATCAGATCGTATTATCTGTTATTTCTTCGTTCTCGCTTACACCCGCTACATTGACTCTTGCTAAAACGAGAAGCACCTAGTATTATTATCCGCAAAATACAAATTGTAGTTTATATTAAGGAAAACATCCTTAAAAAGTGACAACTATTTCTAGTCGTATTATTTGTTATCTGTTTAAATATCTATTCGGAAACGCTGTAAGAATAATGCTAACATTACTATATCGATAATTTTAGAATAGTAAGATATTACTTTATTTGGATAGCTAATAGATTTTTGTTAATATTTATAATATTCATAAAAATATCAAAAAGTAAAATCTAAATGATTGTTTCTAAAATTACAACAGATTATAGTTAATGCTCGACTTAATTACTTGAAACGAAACTTTTAAATAGTAGCGCGTATCCGAATGTGTTTGTTAGTACACTTACGGGATTGGTCACAAAACGTTCAATGTAACTACGACTTTATGGCATACAGGCAAAGGTGATAATCAACTGACATGGGTTGCATCGTATATTTTGTTTGTTGTCATTATTTACGGTTACCTAATTTTCTTTTCGAACTTAGAGCGAAAATTCGAAAACTTTTATGCTTTTTGTTCATTTGTGAAAAAAAATACTGTGTTCTAATCCTTTGTGTGTACATAATTAAGAAGATAGTTCTGATAGGGTGTATATATAGTAAAGATTGATAGGTTTATGTTATTTTGGTTTATTTGTGTAGAACCTAACCTAGAACTATGGTCTATTTTTATCGTTTATTATTCTAATTATTTCCAATGATATTACAATAGCGGTTATGTCAGTTTTGACATTTACACTTGTCAATTTAGTCTTCGGGATTAAAAATCTAACTCTACGCATAGTAATGTTGAAAATCTTACAAACATCCTCAAAATGGGTAGCTAGGCCGTCTAGGTACCCATTTTTTGATGTTATGTTAACCTACAGTAATCTACTACTCATAGAACTCACATTTGTACGTTCTTTACTTTCTGGCAAACCAGGGTAGGAAAAATAACAGGCTGTTATTTAATAACAGATAATGACATCTGTTATTATTGAGTAACAATAACAGGAATAACAGATATCACGTTTGACCTGTTATAACCCATCTCTATGTTGAATTTTGGGGTGACCAATAAAAAATAATTGGCGACTTGTTACTGCGGGGGCAGTTCCGTTTAAAACTTGGATAGTTATTTTTTATCGCATGCACTATATTTCAAATTAAGTTTATGTTCCTTGAATTGATTTATTAAAAAATAGTTTACCAACAGCTTCTGTACGTTCATGACAACAAAAGTCAATATAGGATAATACGATTTGCACTTACAATTAAAAAATTTAAAAAATATGATTACATGATAATTAAATATGCATAATATTAACAAAATGTGATTGATAAACAATTGTTTTAAAAAATTAAGTTTCCAAAAACTTTTAGAATTATTTAGTATTTATATTTCTTATTGGTTAGTACGCTTGTGTGGACTTTTACGGTAACTTTTAATTAATAAATTTAAAGCTTTATCTACTAGATTAATTAATAAAATTATATTTTTAGTTTAGTTGTATTTTAATATTATTTCAAAACCTAAAATCCATTTAATGACTATTAATATTCGCAACATTAATATTTTCGCATGAACGTCTGTTGTCGCATGGAACTCAAACTCAAACTCAAAACTTTTATTTGCTTTCCACAATGGTATTAATAGGTGGTAAGTAAAGAATATATAGTACATCGTGGACCCTATTGGGCACGCAAAATTTAGGAGAGAGGAAGAACAATGGTAAGTATGTACTTATAGCATTTAATTTGGTAAGTAATCTTTATTTATTATTAAAGTATCTAGGTAGAATATATGACAGTAAGTATAGCTTTGAATTTATATAATAATATGTACATATATATACATGATATATATATTTTTATCTATAATTAATTATTATGTAGAATATTCATTAGTAAGTAGAAGTTTATGTAGTTTCCTATCCAGATAAGTAAGTATTTATTATTATAGTCTTGTATGTAGCATAGTGATATTTGCTGGGTTTAATATCTAATTATTATTTTATTCTTAAACTAGCTGTACCCGCGACGTTGTTCGCTTATATACCTATTATTCATCTTTATGAATAAATATTTGACTGTGATATAAAGGGCCACTAACACGAACTGCCTACTGCCGAGTAAATTTTGTCACAAATGTTGCTGTTTGTATAAATTCTCAAAATATAAAAGTACCATCGTCATAATTATATAATTAGCTTACCTCTAAAAATTTTAAGGATTGGTTTTAATGCTACTTTGTTTAAAAATTTTAGATTTATCTTCAAAGTCCAGAACCGTGAGAAAAAATTATAATTTTCATGGTGGCTTTCGATGTCAATGTCCAAAATATGTCTACCTTGGGCAGTTTTGAACTGACTCTTTTATATATGTAGTAAGTTTTCTCTTTTGTGCTTTACCCAGTTGGTTACAATAATTGAAGGTCAATGTTTTGGTATTGAGTCTACTGGCAGCGCCAACTCTGAGTTAAAGTGAAAGCAGCTGTCGCTCTAGGCAGTAAATGGCAAAGGGCACCCAAAAACCGAATCCATAAAAACAAATTAGTCCATTTTTTACACGACTGCCCAAAAAGGAGTGTTATGTTTTCAGGGTTCATGTATGTATGTATGTATGTAAGTATGTATGTATGTATGTATGTTTGTGAGTTTCTTTATTCCACCATAACTTCTAAAAGGCTTGACCGATTTCAATGTTTGTGGTATCATTAGAAGCTTTGAGTTATCCCGAGTGACATAGGCTATGTGGACATTAAAAAATGGTCAAGTGTGAGTCGAAATCGCCTGCAAAGGGTTCCGAACGATATTTTTTTTTGTGTTGTGTCATGTTTTTTTTGTTCTTCACTAAAACGTATTAAATAAAAAAACTATAATTAAAAAAATTAAAAAACACGCCTGCCATGTCAAAAAAAATTAAAAACAAGTCAAATATTTGCAGTCGGGGGACCTGTAATGAATTGTTCCAAGTAACCGACCCCGACTGCAAATATTTGACTTGTTTTTAATTTTTTTTGACATGGCAGGCGTGTTTTTTAATTTTTTTAATTATAGTTTTTTTTTTATGCTATAGTTCTCGTTGGTACCGTAGTCCCCAGTGAGACTACAGGACGCGAGGTTTTGGTGCGAAACCTCGAAATTGAACTACGCCGTTAAATTGAGAGTGGATATCAGATAGGCAGTGACTGACATGAGACCCATGAAACTGAAAGAAGAGGTAGTTACAAAAAGTTGACGTACGGTTTGAGAGGCGCAGTGGCAGAATTACCAAAACTGTGTTTAAAATTATTTGTTTGATTAAGTAATAGCTGTCCAAGAACAATCTCATTCTACCCTGATTAAAGTCAGAGGCTGTATCCTGTACAATTCGCTTTATTAAGTGTAAGGTGCAGCATAAGGTGATGGGCTTAAATACCGTACGTATATATTTTAAAATGTAGAGAATGCGATAGAAAGTTCATTTTATTTAGGGTTTTGGCCCAACCTTCCGGTAATAGGGTACAAAAACTTTATGAAATTTAAACACATAAATAAAATATCATGTACGCATAAAAACCTACATGAGAAGCAAGCTACCTTTTAAAGAATAATAAAGAGGTAGTACATACTAAAGATTGTGTGATAAAAAGATCATTGGGTTTTTGGGTAAAAGAAAATAAATAACAAATACAAAAAGATCTTGTCCATTGAATATAATATAGATGACCAATAGAAAACATTACACATTATGTTGGAAAAATAGTTTAAAAGTGGATTAAAGTTTTTAACCAACTATAAAGTGATCTATGGGGAAGCTTACGTTTTCAAGTCAGCGAATGCGTAAATTTCCAAGCAAATGGCCAGGACATTTACGCCTGAATCACTTTACGGTACATGCCATGCACGTTTGTTCCTCCATGATCAGCAAGGAGGAACAAACTTACCTACGGAGATGAGTAAATACAAACACTAAATAATTGTAAGTTTATATAAGGTGCTATAAAAACATCTGCCACGGCTTTAATGGGAGGTAGTATTGTGTTTATAGATTACAATAGTGAAGATAAATTATTCATTATTTATAAATTTTTTTATCATACAAAAAAAAATAACGTATAAATTTGAATTGATTTATTAGTATAAAAATTTGCTCCGTGGTATAAAACCATCCCGTGTAAGTAGTTGCACTTTTAAAACACTTGTATGCCTGCGTATTATTGCGTACCTAGTAGATTATGAAGTGACGAACTAGTCAGCTGATTACAGTTTTCATTCACAGAAAAGATGGAAAGAGATAGCAGTTGTTTTCATTGACGAAGCGTCACATTGCGCGTAATTTGTGAACCACGTTACGCAGAATAGAGTCAACGTTAATTTAACTATTTTAGTCTCTCAAATTTAATTAACTGTTCCGGGGTACGAAAGTTCTTCACTATTGTAATCTATAAACACAATACTACCTCCCATTAAAGCCGTGGCAGATATTTTTATAGCACCTTATATATCGGTTGAGAAAAAATTCACGACTTAAAGATGTCGTTTATTGCGACTAAAAATACAACAAAATGTTACAAATATTTTTTTACTTAAAAAAGATACGTTAGTAAAACACAAAAAGAGTTATCTCTACTGAGATTTGAACTTGGGTATCAAAAAATACAAACTTATATAAGAAAATGGACGCATGAAAAAAATACAAACATTAACAACCGGATTTGAACTTGCAGCAACATCACTCATTTCCAATCGTTCAACCGCCAAGCTGTTTACCTCGATAGCTAGTTCACTAAAATATAGGTTCTAATCAAATTGAAGATTGCTATGGCTACCTCAGTCTGCCATGGTTACCCTCTTGTTTATCTTTTGATCTGTCAATAATGCCAATTTATGTGTGCAGTTGAGAAAATGATTTTGGAAATTTAAAGCTCCTCCCCTTATCAGCTAGATTCAATAGCATGTTTCAACATAGCTAACAACCATCTACGATTTCTTGAAAACCACCTCTCAATTTTTTACACCATTCGATTAAGTAGTTTATGTTTGATACTGTAACATGAAATCTGACCCCCGGCAAAAGACAGTTGTAATGCAAGTACTGTACTGAATTGCGTGTTGTAATATTTTATTTCTTGAACTCACTAAATTAATTATATCTTTTGATAGAGTGAACCGATTTCGATGAAACAAAAACTAAGTTATACCTCAAGTTGTGTATAATTTTTGTATATAAACATTGTCTGCATTCAATTCGTAGTTTTTACGTGATGCGTGCACAAACAAACATATAAACAGACAAACAGACAAACAGACAAACAGACAAACAGACAAAAATTTCAAAAATGATGGAAATGGGTTCTGTTAGTTATCCTTTAACACGCTGGCTATTTTTTTTTTTCAATTTCTTCAATGTACAAAAATGACTTTTCTACAGATTTATTATATGTATAGATTATGGGTATTAATTTATTAATTTGTTATATTAAGTTATTAAATTAAGTAGGCATTATTATTATATTTATTTATTATAATCGTAAATTTATGATAGGATTATTAAAATGTATCATTTAAATATTCATTTATGTGGTAATAGCTTTTTTGTAGTAATAATTTCTTTAATTTGTTTATGAATATATTATCTTTGTCTTCGCTTTTAATATCTTCTGGTAGCTTATTATATATTTTTATAGACATAACATATGGACTAGTTGAATGCATTTTCATTTTTGAGCTAGGTAGGTTTAATCTGTTTTTATGCCTTAGAGCGTATCTAGTTTGTATTTCTTCTCTTTTTGTGTAAAAATCTTTATGTTTTCTTACGAATTTACAAGTTTCTAGGATGTATATACTGGGGAGGGTTAATATTTTAAGCTGTTGGTAATGAGGCTTGCATGTTTCGGTATTTTTAATGTTTACTAGGATTCTTATTAATTTCTTTTGCAGTGTAAACATTGTCGGGGCGTCTGTGCTGTTTCCCCATAGAGTGACACCATAATTTAGCCATGCGAAGGCATAAGCATAATATGTTGTAAGCGCGGTTTGTAAATTGGTGGTCTTTATTGTTTCTCGGAGAGCATATGAGAACATTCCTAAGCGAGCGAGAACTGACAGCCTTATTACTTTTCTCTATGCTGAAAGCTCATAAAGTGCCTTCGATTGGCCCAATAGGAAACTAGCGATACTAGCGGTCCATAGTATATCTAAAGTCTATGTCTAGGGTGCTCCATGTGCAAGAGTTCAAATTCCACATTTTTAGTTACATTAAAAAGTGAGTGATGAGTGACAGGTGACCATAGAGAAAAGTAATTAAGCAGGTGACAGATGATTTTGCTGTCATTAGTTTCAGTCATGAATTTGTTAAAAAAAAGATATAAACAAAACAAACTACTTTGTTTATTTGAATGAAAAAGTTAAATTAAAATGTATAAACTAAACGATTTAAAGTATAAAGTTTGTCAGGCCTGTTTAAGTTCTGACAGGAAACTATCTGGAATCGACGATTATATTGATGTTTTTAATATTATTTCCAATGTTTCACTCAATGTAAGTACATTATTATGTAGTAATATTCCCTTTTTAATTGAAGTAAACAATATAGAAAATTTAAGTAATACAACATTTTTAGGATACATTATAGAAGGGTGCCGATGCATGATGATGATGATGATGTATATTTATTAATATATAAAGTAATTCATTTTGTGTATCAGTTACATGAATATTTAGTAAATAAAACAACAATACGTAACGTTTTAACTCTGCCTACCTTAATTTTTGTTAAGTACCTACTCTTGTTAAAGTCTAAGTACCTATCTAATTTAGGTTAAGCCATATTTGTACTCCGAAAAGGCAAAATATGACCGGATTTTATTATTTATTGTAACATCTTGCATGCCCTGTGTATGTTAACTTGTATTTTGAACAAATAAATGATCTTGTATCTTGTAATGCAATATAATCCTGAATTGCATATAAAAAGGTTTTATTTATATTAATTACATACATTTTCAGGGTATGCTTCCACCAGTTTACGTTTGTTGGGAATGCATGGCTTTATTAAAAAAGATGAAACAATTTAAAGCAAAAATAGAGAAAGCACAGCGAATTATAACAAACCACCTTGTTAACAAACATGTAAGGAAGCCTATTTGATAAAATTAAAGGAAATAAATATTTTTTTGTAAAATAATAATATTATTTATTAGAATAGAAAACATACAATAAATTCATATTGTTAGATTCAAATTTAAGCAAACTATTAAAAATACTAAATAATTGATCTCTTATTCATAATCATTGAAATAGAGTCAGTGCTAAAATAGAACACTTAGAAACGCTGTAAAATTTACATACATTTATGTACAAAAGTACATATTCTATGTTATATTTCTTTCAGGAATCAATATTTAAGAGTTTATCAAGACTATCTACAACCTATACAGATATTTCAATAAACATCACATGCAATGAAGATATTGAATCTAAGCAGAAAATAGAAATAAAACAAGAAATTGACGATAATCATTATTTATCCGACACATCAGAAAACATTTGCACACGAGAAATAAAAAAAGAGGAAACCATAGACAAAAAAAGAAAAACTGAAAAAGAAAAATCAAAAAATTATGAAATGGTCTTTGGGACACATAAATATAAGTATTTAAGAAAAAAGTTTGCTATTGATATAGTAGATATTAAGAATTGGTTGGAAAGAGAAAAAGAAAGTGATTTTTATAAGAATTTTAAGTTTGAATGTAAATTATGTTTATATGGGTTTAATTGTAAAGAGAAACTAGAAGCACATGTTTTAAAGAATCATGATGAAGTAAGTTATTTAATAAGACTATATATATTTACTAGCTGTTGCTCGCGAGTCTGCCTGGGTGAATGTTTGTTATCTATCATACACTTTTACACCATCCATAAAGTTTTATCAAAAACGGTTAAGCGTTTTACCCGTGATAACTTAACGATCAAAGCAACTTAAAATTTATATTGCTTTGTCAAAGCAGTCTGTTCATGACCATGACACCAGCAAAGGCGTCGAAACGTCGGGAGATAAAACTAAAATATATACCGTGTAAAAATCCGTATAAAGTAGTTCCATTTCAATGCTTTAATGCAATTTCAATGTTAATTTAATACTTACTGAAATACATAAATTATCATCTTCATCTTCTATACTTACTAAAATAACTAAAATACATATAATATCATATTCTAACATAGCATTCTATTTCAGTCTCTAGGTCCCAATATATGCGAGACATGCAACTCTCGCTTCAGCACAGAGCTCGCATTATGCGCGCATATGCGTACACACATGCATGCATGGGAATGTACACGTTGTGGCTTTCAATGCTACACACGGCGGCATCTTAATGCGCATATGAATGGACATGCAGTTTTGCTATGTGGGAGCTGTGATGCGAGTTTTCCGTAAGTATATAATACTAGCGACCCGCCCCGGCTTTGCTCGGGTGCAATCCTGATACTAAATATACTACAGAATATCTTTATATACAACGTTCATAGCTTTTTTATCGTTAGACAATACAAACGTTTACTTTAGAGGTTACTCTTGAAAGAGCGTCATATAATTGGCCATGTGAAAAACACTCTTTTTAGGCACGCGCCCCCCGGCCGGTACCGCCGCAACCGCTATGTCCCAGCATTTTAAATCTGTAATATCTTCGAAAATATTTATATAAATCACATGCTATACGGGGCCATATTGATCTATAATTATTATTATTATTACATGCACAATATATTTAAGGTATTTAATTGGATATGGATTAATGCTGTATTGCTTAAAATCGCTTTTTCGTAAATAAGTAATAGGTAAAGGATAAAAAATGTTTATTGTGGGTTATCCCCAAGAGATAGACATATACCATCACGGACTTTTTTGTAGACCTTTTTAATTAAGGTGTACAATACTGTAGTACATTATTTTCATCTATCTCGTAGGGTTCAGCCAGCGTTTGCAATGTAAGCGCAAAAAAATGTGTTTAATTACGACCTTACATTAAAAACCTCTAAAATGATCTGTGTTTCTCTATTATATTATGCATGTATTATACATATAAACCATCCCCTTGAATCACTCTATCTATTAAAAAAAAACTGCATCAAAATCCCTTGTGTAGTTTTAAAGATATAAGCATACATAGGGACAGACAGACATCGGGAAGCGACTTTGCTTTATATTTACTACTATATACTATACTACTACTACTATGTAGTGTAAGTGTGTATCTACTATTAATGTTAGAGTAAAAAGTGATAAATCTGTGTTTTTGTTACCTTTCGTGTCTAAACTGATGAATTAATGTTGATGAGATTGTGTAAAGACATAGCCTGGAAACTTGAACAGAAAAATTTTAATGGCCTGTGGTAGTGAAATCGAGTAACGAAAAATGTCGAATACCACGAGTTCCAGCTGGGCGCCATTAGCTGCGCTGTTAACACCAGCCTATAACTTTCTTACTGCGGGCCTCTCGTGCAGGGCATTGATCACCGCGCTTTTTGAAATCTAAGAAAACAGAAATATATTATAATAATATTATTGAACAGGAATTAGCGCTACATGCATAAATACCTTTTTGGACTTTACGTTTCGACCTGGTTACACACCTGTGTAACCTGTGTAAAGCAAGCAAACTAGCAGACTGGAGTCATTGCTCAGAAATATCTTTTGCTATCTGAATTAAACTATATTATTATTACTAGCTTTCGTGCTTGTTCTTTCTTGTAGTTCAAACTAACCCCATACCAAAAAAGTATCGAAATCAGTCGAGTTGTTTAGCCGTGAAAGCATAACAGACAGACAAACTTACTTTAGCATTTATATTTCAGAGACATAGCAACATTCTGCCACCATTACAAGGCGTTACATACTATATACATATGTGATCAATGCGGCAAGCGATGCAAAAGTAAGCCGTTTCTAGAAAGACATGTGGGGTGAGCATAACAATAATTAATTAGGCTGTTATAGTACGGCCGCGTGAGAGAATGCGTTCCTGACGCGTACTAATTTGTCTTGATTTGTATAGGGGAAAAACCGTGTTAAATTATTATTTGTAACCTAGCATAATGATAATATATAGTTTTGAGTGATATATATCTTCGCATATATATATGTTATATGTATAGTAAATTCTTCGCCACATTAAAGTCATATTTTCCTGTTGACCACGACCTTTCAGAAACGCATTCTCTTAGCGGCCGAACTGTAAATGGAGACTCGTGTCTGTGAAGGGCAAGACCTGAAACTATGAGGTCATAATTTTAATCTAATTTTAGGAAAACTCAATACCTTGTCTATAACAAATATGTTGTTGAAAAACAATGTTAAACAACACATTTGTCAGTGCGAAAATTAGTAATTAGTCTTGAAGTAATAATTTGACGATCTCCGTGGTCGAGTAGCATACATACCTACATACCGGTTTTCAAGGTATCGCTAGCTCTGCGCTCCCGGGTTCGATCCCTGGACGAGTAGTAGTACATTGTCTCGGGTCTGGGTGTTTATGGTACTATTCGTCTCTGATTCCACAACACGAGCTACTTATAAGTTCAGGGCAATGTATTAATTTATTCCTTACTTCACATAATATATATTAATAGTACAGGAAAAAAAAAACACAAAATATAATAAAGTTAAATTAAGAAGGAACATATACAAAAGACGGACTTATTGTAATGTTATCCATATATAAGGTGCTATAAAAATATCTGCCACGGCTTTAATGGGAGGTAGTATTGTGTTTATAGATTACAATAGTGAAGAACTTTCGTACCCCGGAACAGTTAATTAAATTTGAGAGAATAAAATAGTTAAATTAACATTGACTCTATTCTGCGTAACGTGGTTCACAAGGTTGAGCAGAGCGCCAACAGCTTATGACACGGGATGGTTTTATACTAATAAATCAATTCAAATTTATACGTTATTTTTTTTTGTATGAAAAAAAATATGATAAATAATCAATAATTTATCTTTACTATTGTAATCTATAAACACAATACTACCTCCCATTAAAGCCGTGGCAGATGTTTTTATAGCACCTTATATAATTACCTTTACTTAACCCCCAGCCGCCACCAAGAATCACACGCCTGCTCAACCTGCCACCGCCGCTACAAGTCCCGTTCGGCGCTACAGAAGCACACCTCTATTAAGCACAACTCTAGTTCCGAGGCCGCGTACTGTGTGGTCTGTGATAAGCGCTACTCTAGTGTGGTGCTGTATCGACGACATCTGAGTTATAGTGCTGCGCATGCGAACGAGAGGGATGCGCAGTAAGTATTTTTTACCTTTTGTGTCTAAACTACGAACCACAAATAAAACTATACCTATATACACATAGTAAAAACACAAAAGTGTTTTCTACACTAATATTATAAAGAGGAAAGATTTGATTGTTTGTTTGTTTGAAATGAATAGGCTCCGAAACTACTTGACTGATTTGAAAAATTCTTTCACTGTTGGGAAGCTACACTATCTCCGGTGAACATAGGCTATATAACATTTTCAAAAAAGTTAGGCATCCATACTAAAACCTCAATAATGTAAACCAAGGTGTGAAAAAATTACCAAAAAACTTTCTTGCATCGCGTGCGCTGCGAAAACTATTGATTATAGAACAAAATAATGTACTACGTCTTTGTAGAACATGTAATTATCTTCAAAAAGTGTCGCGACAGCATATGTCTAACTATTACAGTTAGGTCACAATAAGAGATATTTTATTAAAAAAAATATTATTGAAAGGACGCCGCTAGAAAAGGCTCTTTATTTGTTACTTGGTATTGATCCTTATCAAAATAAATTACTTCATAGTCAAGACTGCTTCAATACCTTTATGTAACTTTTTGAATTATTCACTTTGGACATTCCCTTCGAAAGATATCACGAGTTTAAATATAAGAATTAAAAAAAGGCGCGTAATTGTCGCTCACTCTGCTCGGCTAACTATGCGATTTAAGCATCACTGAGGTACGGGAGTGTCTATACTAATATTATAAAGAGCGTAATATTAGTAATAACACAGAAACCTTCAATCCTAACTTTTTAATAATGTGTTAAATACCCGTGCGAAGCCGGGACGCGCCGCTAGTCACTAGATAATAAGGTATGGCATAAAAAAATAATCCACGCTACTGTCGACTGAAAGTGCAAAAAAAGGCTACATATAAGTTAATTAAGAATCTCCCTACAGTAACTTTAAATGATAGCTACTTACTTTGGATTCCGAGCAATGTATGTGATGTCCAAATTTTATTTATTTACTAGCAGATGCCCGCGGGTCCTCCCGCTTGATTATCTATTATAGTATCCCATGTGTTGCATCCATACCAAATTCTACAATAATCAGTTCAGCCGTTTGAGCTGGAAGAGTAACAACACACACAAAAAAATGTCCCTTGAAATTACGTTATTTATAATAATACTAGTCATGTTAGCTATTATAAATATGATATTTAACTAATGCTATTTTAACTATACCCTATTCCTTTTACTTCTAGAACAAAGAAGTTCCTCTGTCCTGAATGTGGTAACAGCTACTCAAGACGAGTATATATGACGAATCATTACCAACATGTACATATGAATCAATCTAAACATTACTGTACTCAATGTGACAAGGTAAGTTAATGAGGTTTATAATATATAATATAGGAAATAACACTACTATCCGTTCGGTCAGTCTGCCCGTGACCATGACACCTGCAAAGGTTGAAACATCAGTAACTAAATATAGGTACCTCGATAGAATGCATGAAAAGTAGTTTTATTTCAAGTTCAGTTTAGTTATTACACTTACCACAGTTTCTAAAACAATTAATAACACAAATTCGTTATAGGTTTGAATAATTTATTTCTCACTAGCTGTTGCCCGCGACTCCGCCTGTGTAGGTGTAGTACAGGGATGGCGAACCTTTATGTATCGACGTGCCATTTTTATAAAGGAAAGGTTTTTTTAGGTCATAGACGTGCAATCAAATAATTATGTCTATATGATTATTGAGAAAATAATAATAATAAATAACGCATTCAAAGTTTCCAAGATTTTGTTTTTAGCATTTTCACTTATACTGTCAATCTTTTCTTTTCAATTATTTGTAACTGTTTCCTTGTTTCATATACATACTTCACTTTTTTTTCGTAGTGCATATTGAACTTTGCGATTTGATATTAGTGACGTGCCCAAAATATTTTGTCGCGTGCCATTGGTTCGCCATCCCTGGTGTAGTACCTAGGATATCGCGACAAAAAAAACCCTATGTCCTTTCTCAGGTAGCTAGACTATCTCTACCAAATTCACTTAAATCTGATCAGTAGTTTAGGAGTGATTACACACAGACGAGTTACTTTAACATTTATAATTTAAGTATGGATATCGTTACCGTCACATCTTGAACTATTTATAATTTATTATTTTAATGTAACCTGTATCACATGAGTTTTTAAATACTAAAACATACATAAAACACACTGTTGCATATTTTTGCAATCATTTATTAAACATGTTCTGATAGTCAAGTTTTTATATTATAAATAAATTAAAACTAAAAGGAGGAACACCTATTTATTTTCAAACACAAAACACGAAGACAAAAAAAAACTTACGAAAGTTTGATTTAAAAATGTATTTACTGTTTCAGCATTTTTTAAATCGAACCCGCTACCTAGATCACGTGAGATACCACCACGAAGGTATACAGAAAGAGAAAAATAAGCTGTGTAATATCTGCGGAAGGGGATTTGCTGTAAGTTCATTATAATAATTATTTACATGGATAGCAAGTAGGCAAAGTATATAAAAAGTAGTTTAATTCTAATAAAAATAGTAATCTGTACCTACTCTACAATACTCTGAAAATAATAATCATCAACTTGCAAAGACATTATATAAAACTAGTTTCAATTTAATAAGAGTAGATATACTACTCTAAAAATACAAAACACAAGGTTACAAGTATTTATTTCCTAGTACTTTTAATTCGTTAGGAAAGGATACTATTTATTTACAAAAGGTGCTTAGATCTCTCACATACTAGTAGATTTACAGGGTGTCCGGTAAATAGACCGACAAACTGTGGGGAGATACCTTAGCTTATGACCTACCAAACAAACACAACATGTGTACCGCGAAAAAATTCGGGTTACGAGCAATAATGGATTTTTGAAAATATTATAAATTTCCACTTTCCATTCGATTTTTCCATATCTCTGGCAAAATAATAGCTTTTGTAATTTTTTTTTTACACCACATTAATTCTGATTTACTCTACTCTTTGTAAGTCTTATTTTTATGTAACAGAAAAATGTACTGACTAAAAACCCATCCGTTTCGCAATTTTCACTCTTCGATTTTCTTATTGCTGAACTTTGAACTTCAGTGGTGTAAAAACTGCTCAAACAAAACTGCCATATTTATACATTTAGTATGTGGCATTTTGTACAACAATCTTATAAACTTGCTTTTATTGGTGCTTTCGGAAAGGTACAATACGAGTAGATTTTGATTACAAAGTTTGACTAAACAAGCTACTGACTTTCCAATTTTTCCTCTCTGTAGGTACTAATTAAAAACAAATGAAAATAAAACTAAGGCTAAAGCCGCACTACGGCTAAACCGCCGCGGATTTTAACCGCCTGATTTTGTGAGTAAACTAATGGATGCGGCCGCACTGACGTTTATTTTCCGCGACTGATTTTTAACCGTAGTGTGTGCGTCTCGGGTGGTTTTGCGGTTTCACGGTTTACCGCTTGCGGAAAAAAACCGTAGTGCGGCATTAGCCTTACCAAAGCCTAGAGTAACCAATCAGGATTAATCTCATGTAGGTACTTACATTTAGTAATATGTAATAAAAACATATTATGTACAAGACTTATTGTTTCAGGCAAACCGTACCCTAATGAATCATATACGAACTCATTCTGGAGAAAGACCTTATGAATGCGAGTATTGCTCGGCTAAGTTCACTCAACGAACTTCAATGCTCACCCATGTGAAGTATATACATCTGAAGAACAAGAGAAAAGTACAATGGCAATGATTATTCTGTACATTATAAGAAACCAGAAGTAAAATAAGCTAAAATGAGAAGATTGTGACAAAACCAACCTACTTTTTTTCCAATTTACTGAGATATAATTTAACAATTCAGTAAAATGACAAAGAATCCGTGATATAAATCAGTAATTGGCAATTAGTAACAAAAATACTAAGTATTAGGACTTACTGCAAAAGCATCGATAACCCAAGCAAGAGAGTTCTGAAAACCCGCGGTCTATGATGAACCAACCATAACCAACCATAGCTTGCCTACTTTTTTCTTTTGTCTATGAAGGTTGATTTGAGTATGTATTTTAATATTCTGCCATAATATTTGTATAAATAAATATTGTGAAGTGTCAATTCTCTAAGTAGGTATTATCTGTAGTATCTGGACAAGACTATATAATAGGTACCATCTGGACAAAGAAAATCGTCATAGGCTTTGACAGCGCTGCTGTGTTTATTTACCGCTTAGAGTATAGATAAGAAACTATAGAGTGAGCCTATCAGTGTATGAACCGTGAGCACTAGTATGAACTAGTTTTATCGTAAATTTTGTATCAAGACGGAGCGCACCGTTTTAATAAAACTATCTAAAACCGTAATATTATCCTAACAATGTCGAAACCATCGATATTTTCGCATATAAGTCTGTCGTTGCGCGAAAAACAACTTTAAATCAGTAAACGAATGTACTAGATACAGACAAAAAGTGCTCTCGCTTGGCACAAAGGAAAACGAGCGATACTATCGGTCTATAGTTATCTATAGTCTAAGATTTACCGTGTTTAATTTTGTTATTTTGACATTGTTGCGTCAATACAGTGCGACTGTAACATCTACATATTTATATAAGTTTTATTTTAAAATACAGAAGAAATTATTATATTTAGGTAGGAGACTTTTAAAACACAGACAGAATTAACTAGACTTCTAAGCTTGGCCGAAATACCCATTTCATAAAGTAATTTAAGAATAAAAAATACGTTTTATATTTTACCATCACTGCATATAGACTTGAAAACTCAACACCTTCTAAATAATGAAGTTAGGCACAAGGCTTGAATAATGAAAAGAAATAATTAAAATCTCTGACTTTTGTTTTATTTAATCAATTTTGTGTTCCGGGTTTGCGTTGTTACCCTCGCCGACTCACGGACGTCTGGAGGTGGAGGAGGGGGGGTGTAGGACCACTAGACCAACAGGCCCGTCGAAGGAATGCAGGAAGGAAAGTAAAAGAATTTTAATTTAATTTATTGCGAGAGAAGAAAAGGTACCGTTCATAGACTAAAATTATGTTGTATTTTGGGGTGACACATATAATTTGTCATCATTTCCATAATTTATAATAAGTAGCAAGGTTAAATAAAAACATTGTACGACAACGTATATGACTCAAATAAATCCAAAAAAAAGAAAAGTAATATAAAGCCGAAAGGCAAAAAGTTCATCAATTTTTAACACGCTTTTATTAGCTTCACTTGTATGTATGTATGTAACCGACTCCTTTGGACTCGATTTTGACCCACTTTAAACGAAAAGATTTAATTCAAACTTTGTACACTTATCAAGAATCAGCGACAATATAATAATTTCATAGGTTTATCTCATTATCCTGATTAGGATCACCAGGATTAAAAAAAAAAAAAAAATAAGTTTACAAAGCAATACGTTTGAATTCAGACAACACCTATTGCTGCTAGGACTAAAAAGTGAAAAATAAATATAGTTTAAAAAAAACTAAAAAACACGCTTTTAAAGTACTTCTTACTAAGAAAGTGAAAAATAATTCCTAATGTGAGCTGAAATTGGTAATGAACAAAAAACACTAGTATTATTGTGAAAAAGCGTGGGTTGCTCGATAGACGAAAAATATGGCACAGAGCGCCCCACGCTTTTTCACGTGTGTTTTTTAGTTTTTTTAAACTTTATTTATTAAATAGTATCCCTAAAACCCAGAATCTTGTCTACTCCTGTCTTCTTGGAGTTCTTACCAAAGAGTTTCCATTAATACATAAAGCGAGTCTAACGTTCTATATGATCCGAGAGCACGGGTATGATCTCACACCAAATTCAATGTCAAGTGTCAAAACTGAGCGCGCCGCGTTTGAATCTCCCGGTATAAATGACAAACATTTAAAACAAAAATGGTGAATTGCGTGGAGCTCAGTAGGAAAAACGATTCAAGAAGGAACAATAAACAAAACAGTGACATTTCTTTTCATCGGTTAGTAGTATGTTTATAGAAATTTACGTATTTTATCATTATTTAGTGGGGTGAACCAGGGGGTGCGGGGGTTCGCGAGGGGGGGAGTCCGCTTCAGTCCCCCCGCTCTTAAATTCCATGCGACGAGATAGTGCGAGGCAGTTACGTTTAATTTTTTGTCGCAAGCAATTTGTTTAAGTTTGTGTTCCTTGAATTGATTTATTTATTTATTAAAAAATAGTTTACCAACAGCTCCTGTATGTTTATGACATCATAAGCAAATATAGGATAATACGACTTGTACTTACACTGTTGCGAATTACGGGTTAACTAGCATTTACAAAAAAATGTGATAACAGAATAATTTAAATATGAGTAAAATTAGAATAATAATAACAAAATCTGATTGACAAACAGTATTGTTCAAAAGTTTTTAGAATAATTCTACAATGACCTTTTGGAATTTTTTAGTTTTATGTTTCTGATTGGTAAGTATGCTTGTATGGACTTTTTCGGTAACTTTTAATAAATTAATTTGATTCTGGTATCGGCTACATTAATTTATGAAGTTATATTTTTAGTTCATTTGTTTTTTTTATATTATCTCAAAACCTAAAATCCATTTAATGACTGTTAATATTCACAACTATCGATATTTACACATGAATGTCTATCGTTTGGACCAATAGAAAACTAGCGATAGTAGCGGTCTATAGACTATAGTATATCTAAAGTCTATGGTTCTTACGCTAACAGTTTGACATTTACCGCAAAACGTCACAATGGAAAATTCTCATGCCAAAGTGATGTCAAAACAAAACACACAAAGTACAAACACACTTCAAGTCAAGCGTATGGATAATACGAATTTACGACGTATTAAAATTTGTTAGTAATACAATTGATCATTGTTACCTGTTTGTTTGTTAGTGAGAACTTTACTGTAATTAGTGTCTTTTTAATATTGATTTACGACTACCTAAAACAAGTATTCCTTGCGTATTTGGTGGAACCAGTGTTTTTTTAGGTGAGTAAAACAGTGTTATTGTCATTATTTTTTATTTAGTCCTGGTTTTATACATTTTTCCTTATTAAAAAAAAAAAACAAAATTTTAGTAGTTACTCAATTCTTTCTTAATAATCATTATTACATATAAACTTAACTCTATATACACGTAAAAAATCACAATAAACTATTAGCTGTTTAAAACTTAAAATATGGCATCAAAAAATTCATCCACTTCGCTGTCGACTGGAAATGTGTGTTGAGTATTTAATTATACACAAAAAAATAACAAAATAGAAGTAAAATAACTTCAATGTAAAATCATGCATAATAATATACCTTCTAATTAAAAACACTAATATACACATGTTAGATGTAGTCATTATTAAAAGTGTGTTCTTATGGCTGGCTGAATGTAAATAAATAGCTTTCAAATGATGTGCGAATGAAGTGCTATAAAAAGGAGATTTTATTACTTGTTTCTTCAAATCTATTAATTACTTAAATCAAGATAACATTTTGCATAATGATGCAATAATTTTATTATGGCTTTATAGGTTAGGATGGCTGCAGAACAATCTGGGTTGTTGCAAGTGGGGACAATTGAGACACAACTGGAATCAGAGTATTTACACAATGGTAATGGCAACCATGTTGATTTGGCTGAAGAAGTCATGGTACAGTTGTCGCCAGTCCAAATACAACAGGAGTATTATGAGAATTTAGGTGACTGTGATTGGGTTAAGTAAGTGCTTTTCTTATATTTCTCATATACGTTTTAAGTGTTCAAAAATAAAATAATAATACAACTTTTTTGTCTGCTTCAAATTCTTGAATAATGGAAAGATAAAAGCAAAAATCTAATATAATGTTGATCTGTTTTAATCATCTGTTAAGCTGAGAACTAAATGTATAAAACTGATATTAATTACTTGTCCCTCCTGTAACTAATTTTGGGATTGAGATCCTACATTTTGCATTTAACTTTATCTTCATTTAAAGACTTCAAACTCCATATGATTTGACCATCATTAAATTAATTATCATCTACTTAAAAATAAATGACCACATTGTTAGTCATCATCCGCATACTCAAATATGTTTTGCAATTTTATACTTTAACACATTGGAATAGGGACAAAAATAAGTTGTTTCCCTATGATATTATTATCTCAGTAATAAGCATGTTGAATGATAAGTGTATTAGAGTATATAATTTATGTGCTAAAATGATTATATTATTCTTTTCAGATATGAAAAAGGCAATAGAAATCATTTGCTCCAGAATGTGGCGTTTGCACTATTTGGGAGTCCTAGTTGTGAAGGTGAACTGACAGAAATGGTTGGTGACGAACATGCTCATCTTGAAGGTTATAATTCAAGGCAGAAGGAGCAAGTTATGAAAGTATATGAAAAATTATGTGAACAAAGTATGTGTTTGTTTCATTACATATTAATATAACTAAATAGATTATGTATGTATTTAGAAAGAAGTATAAGAAAGAATTGAATTGTTTACTTACACAGACACATTACTTTACCCTATTTTCTTTTCTTTTAAGCATAAATATATAAATATATCTTAACTTTTAAATTAAATTTCTAACCATGAATACTGTAATTAAAAAACATTTCAGTTGGTGTTAAAACATTGGTATTTTCGTTATTAAATAGCAGTATAGTTTTAATTCACAGAATGTGCTACACATATTTTAATAAAACTATTCTAATGCTTCCAGGTAAATATTCACACAATGATGATGACATAGTCATGTCGGTGCTCCTTGTGGTGTGTGCCAGACCTAAGCCGCTGAAGTTTTACAAGATACAACCGTCAGATTACTGGCTAGATCTTCATGAGAAAACAGATAGCGATATATGGTGTACAGCAGTATTTAGAGTGAGGAAGTGTGTACCTACTACAGTTGGCAGTAAGATACAAATTATTTCTTGTTTAGTATTTTTAAGTAACCTATTTTCGAGTTCAACCATTGGCCAAAGGCTATTTTTGACACTTAATATTAATTAAATTTATTTTATTCTTAATTCTACACATAACTCAATTGAATTATGATGTGAATCAGAAATATATTCTCTAGTCTAGTCTATTTATAATTTGTGTGTGTAGTAATCTGTTGCTTCAAGCCTGTAAAAAGGGAAATAGGGTAATATTAAGCACTAGAAATACAAAAAAAAAATTTGGTTTCAGCAAAATCTTGTCGCGTGTATATTGATGAAAATGCGCGGCTATATCAAGACTGGGATTCGTACATTACAAACAATACATTACCAAAATGTGTCATAGTAGTGCCTGAAAATGGAGAGTACACTGGAACTCTTATTCAGGTAAGTCATGTCTTAATAAACAATTAAATGTCAGCTTTACCAACTTCGTTTACAAAAACCACAATTCAACACTGTTAAAGTAGTTGCTATCCACACCAGCAGTAATTATTGTGAAGTTGAATGATGAAAGAAAATAGGTTCAAGTAATTAATAATTGCAGGGGGAAGAAGCATTCGCTGTAAAATTAACAGTGGCACCGTCTCCGACACTTGGTATAAAGGCAAGAGTGCTCAGTTCCGTAGACACAGCTACGACCGTAGCATCTATAGGAGCTATTGGTGTGATTGGCGTAGCGGCTTTCACTCCCGTAGCACCCGTGGTACTGGCGGGCGCCGCAGTTGCTACCGTCGCTACCGGCTTATACGGCCTAGTACGATCTTCGTTACATCTTCATGATAGAAGTGTCCATGAACAAGTAAGTACAAAGCTAATATATATATATTAGATTCAGATGAGAAACAATGAAACCTAAACAAGAATGAAATTTTGATCTCAGAGGTTAGTTGGTTTTTCGACAGTGTACGATACAGTCAATATGAAACAAAAACTAAACAAACCTTTTTCTTAAGCACCAAGTATCAGATTTAAAGTGCCTTGAAGTTTGACAACACTGACGTTTTTATGTGCTTAATTAAATAAATAATAATAATAAATGCGGACAACATCACATACATTGCTCTGAACCCAAAGTAAGTTGCTAAAGCACTTGTGTTATGGAATTCAGTAACAACGAAGGTACCACAAACACCCAGACCCGGGACAATGTAGAAAATTGATTTTCTACATTGACCCGTCCAGGGATCGAACCCGGGACCTCAGAGCTGGCGATACCTTGAAAACCGGTGCGTACGCCAGTCGACCACGGAGGTCGTCAAAACAAAATTCCCGACCCAGTGAAAAGTAAAATATCTATAGACAGAAATGGAATGCCAGAGGGAAGTGTCCTGGGACCAACATTGTTTTACCGTAATTTTTTGTATGACTTAAGTGAAATTGCAATGCGTTTGATTTTTTACAGAGTATTAGTCCGACGGACGCAGAAGCTCGCGGCAGTTGGCTGAACATAGCAGCGTCCAGTGTGGGCTTGGCAGCCGGCGCCGCCAGTTCACTCCTGTCGCGTTCAGCTGCTGCCGGCACTAACATGACTAAAGTAAATATGCAACAAGAGTCAAAGTCTAAATTCGTGAATAAACTTATTCCTCATGTATTTAACTCAGAAATATTTTTTTTTGTGAACTAAAACTTGAAATTGTGACAATGCTGTTCTCAAAACAAAACCTATATTACTATATTAAATTTATTAAAATCACAGTGGTCTTCTTAGCTAGTTACAGCCCTGTTGCTACTCAAAGGAACTGTTTACTGAATACATAATCAGCTAATAAAGTCGTATTTTTAGACAGGACAGGCTCTAGCCGTTTCCGTGGAGGTACTACGCCATGCGAATATCGTCACTGGCGGAGCGGGTGTTGTTAACAGTCTGCTGCATATTATACTAAAGGTAAGTTGTCTAATTTAGTTAAATAATATTACTAACCTGTTAATGTCCCACTACTGGGCAACCGGCAAAGGCATTTTCCCATTGCTGAAGAAACATAGTTAGATAACTAATATTTAATTAACTAAAAAGTCGCAGGCTTACTTTTTTCAGAAAGAAAGATTAATATTTTTCCTTTTTAGTTTATTTTTATATTATATTAATATTATTATGACTTTTTTTTTTCATTTTAGTATCGTAAACATGGAGAGAAGCCATCGACGTTGGAGCTCTTCCAGTTCGCCTCAGCGACGCTGTTCTTCTGCCACGCCGTGGTTTCCAACCGAACTGCTCAGAGTATCATAGAGGATGCTCAAGCCAAAACTATCAACGAATATCGTTCCACGCTTAGGAGCAATAGACACAGGTAAAACACTTTACAATCATGTTTAATAAACACCAGTTAAGCTTATTTACATTTTAGATTTGAGATGAAAAAATAAAAACGTTATCTTAAAAATACTTTCCGAAAGTAAAAAGTGGTCATTTTCATTACATAGATACTAAAGAAATAGGTGCATAATGTTTATAAAAAATATATTAATTTTGCAATCATAATTGCTTCTAGGAAAATGTTCGACAAAATAAGCGCTGAATCCAGAAGGGTACAAGGCGCGATACAAGGCAACGCCGAAGTCATAAGAGGCATTCAAAACATTGTAGATAAAGACCAGTACTTCGCAGATGTGCTGAGAATAAACAAAGACGTTAATCAGCACAAGCTAAGGATATCGATGACTTCTGATGGACAAGTCAACTTGAATGCTCAACATAAGTTTAATCCATCAGAGTTGTATAACCTGGGCAAGGAAGGCCGAGCACAACTGTTTGAAAATCTTGGCCCTGCTGCCCTTAATACGAGCAATGTACCTACACGTATAACACCTTCAACCACAGCCGTCACCAGTCTCGGCGAAGTTGAAGAGGACAGCGCTACACTAGTGGGCATACATCCTGGCGAAATATTGAGAATCGGTTCTCTTCTTGTAAGAGTAAGTGCATCGGGCGCTGAAAATGTGGCGCTCATGCTAGAAAACTTAAGCCAAGATGTCTACGCTAACTTAATGACCGTGTCTTTTAACGTGTTGTCACAAATGATACCTGAAGATATCGCCAGATTGAGGCTTCTTAGTCCCGACGAAGATTTAATAGTACAAATTGTTAAGTTTGTATTCAATTACATGAAACACAAGAGACCTCTCGGCGATGCTAGTCGAGATAATGACAATGGCATCGTCATTATATTAAAGGAATTCTTCCAAGAAGGCGTAGTTCGTCAGGACACGATCCTATATTTGAAAAATCGTTTACTCGGCTGGGTCGACGAAGAAATGGATCGTAGACGAGTAGAATACCCTCATAAAAAGTCCATTGTATGTGAAACATGTAGAGGTATTAGGTATGCTTAAGAATTTAAACACTTTTAGATACTATTTATTCAAGATCAGATTTTTTAGTATAAAGACATAAGTTTATGTATGTGTCGCAAAGGTCATTTATTTACTGAAATTTTTTATATTATAATATAAAATACTGTAAAAGTAAAATATTTAGCTATCTGCAGAATGCTTAGACACTGCGTATAGGTTTTCTTATAAGAAGCTTTTTACTTGATTTTCATATTTAATTATTAATACATTCTACTAATCCAAGTCACAATAGAAGATATAATATGGTGCTGGAATTGTTTTTGTTGGTTAATTTTACCTTGGCAACTGATTGAAATTTGAAAATATTTTAACTTGTTTATACCTAATAAGAAATTCCAAATATAAGCTAAATATTATTTATGAAACACTTGAAGCCTTCCTTATTAAGAATCTTCGAAACATAATATACAATTGTAACATAAGTACGTACTTACATTAAAAAAACTAAACATATCAGATGAGTCCAAAAATTTATATATAATTAGATTATCAATATAAGGCTTTATACAGCTATATATTTTATTGAATTTCCATTAGATGTTTGTAAATATGTGATAGGTCATGCACTGTGATAGACATATATAATTCTAGGCTAAAAGTTAATTACAACGCACAAGTGTAGTGCCTTTTAAATCACTCGTATAAATCTCATTAAAATACAAAATTCAGAAAAGTATTTACACGTAAATATATATATATTATATTCTCTTGTTAATAGAAGTAAGTCACATTTAGAAATTGTACGAAAATGGTTTTATAATAAAATATTTCTCTTTATTGTTTGTTTTGTTTTACATGTCCTGTAAAGTAAGTTAATTAAAATTATAAATTAATAAATAAATATGACGGGCCTGTCGGTCTAGTGGTTAGTGACCCTGACTGCTATACCGGAGGTCGTGGGTTCGATTTCCACTCAGGACAAATCTTTGTGTGATAAGCACGATCATTTGTTCTGTGTCTGGGTGTAATTTTTCTATAACATGTATGTATTTAGAAATATATAAGTATGTTTATCAGTTGTCTGGTTACCATAACACAAGCTCTGCTTAGCTTGGGATCAGATAACCGTGTGTGAGTCGTCCCGGAATATAATTGATTTCTACGTTTAGGCAATTGGTGGACCTGTTTTGATGAAATTTATGGGAAAGGGATCACCTCTATATACAAACCCATCGATGTATGTTTTTTAAATTGGTCCACATGTGCTGTAGATATCGCATAACAAACAAAAAATCATTCTAACGAATTGAGAACCTCCTCTTTTTGAAGACGGTTTAGAAATTTAAGACTAGTTTGTCAGCTTACTAGTCTAGTCTAATAGGTCCTTGTCGTCGGTTTCAAGCAGTCCGTGTATGGTCCGCCTAAGGTATCTATAGGTATTGTACCCGCAACTCTGTTACTCCTAATAAAATACTCCTTGTTTCTGCGAAGTAACATCGAATCGGTTTAGACGTTTTTGAGATTAAGTATTTTAAACAGGCAGTTTATTTGATATATTTACTATTCTACTTGCCTTGTGTTTAGCAGAATCATGACCAACTTATGCGTGACTAATCATCGACTATCGAGGCACAATCTGACAATGTGAATATAAGTTAATATTATTATTAGTTTCCTATTTATTTCAGTGTTTCTACGATAAGAACATCTGTGATAACTTAAGTGGCTACTTTTGTGTTTTAAGTAACAACAAAAGGTCGCCATTGTTTTCAAATTACGTAAGATAACTTACCTATATAAGATACCTAGGCATTTTAGTTGGTTTTATAAGCGTATCTTATACATAAAAAAATCCGCGGTTTCAACAAGTTTCCATTAATTTTCGTTGTAAGTATCTACCCAATTAATTTAATTTGGGTATAACTACGGTTACAACCAACGCCTTGACGTGGCCAATAATTTTGTAACCATTCATTCTTTGCCAACCGTAAAAATGTTAATCTTATATATAAAATTCTCGTGTCACAATGTTAGTTACCATACTCCTCCGAAACTGCTTGACCAATTTTTATGAAATTTTATATGCATATTCAGTAGGTCTGACTGGTCTGAGAATCGGCTACTATCTATTTTTCATACCCCTAAGTGGTAGTAGGTAGGTAGTAGGCAGGTGCTAGGTAGAAAAAATTGCATTGCAACGCATGCCGGGTACAGCTAGTAACTCATAATAATTATATGAAACAAAGTCGGGGTAGTAACACCATTTATAAAACAAGATCAAATCCCTACAAATTTAAGAAACTTGCTATCTTTCAAAATGCTTAACAGTTATTCATCTCGATCACTAAATCTTATACTTATCTAGTAAAAAAGAACGCATCATACTCATAGGGCGCATTTTAAGGGTACCTCAAAAAGAAAAAAATAACGGACCCCTAATAGGATCACTTTTTTGTCCGTCTGTCAGTCACGACCCTTTTCCAGAGAAAGGCGTGGAGGTATCAAGCTGAATTTCACATCAAATGTGTAAAATTACAAACTTCTAAGCCAACGCTATCAAAAGTTACAGCCGTTTATGCCGCTAATTTTCGACACTCGCAAGGGAATCAAATCTTACAGGGTACAGTCACGAGCAAAAGTATATGTATAAATAAAAATACCATAACTTTTACTTATATACCTATTATATTATTGTCCTCATTTATTATATTATTATTATACCTACAAGTTTTTACGGAACCTTCAGTGCGCGAGTCCGACTCGCACTTAGCCGGTTTTTTAAAGCTATCAAGTTTCTAAACTTAGTCAGGGGCTAATTATTTTATTTTTATTTGAACGTTATGTTAACATAAAAATATTTTCACAAAATAATTATGAAGACGAAACCTTAAATAATACGTTTGACGGTAGCCAAAACATACAACAAATCATTAGCTTTAGGTAGATAGGATATACTCAAAACAATTGAGCTAGAGTTACAGAGCCAAATCTACATTTCCTGTTCTTTATTTAGATGTCAGTAACAATTTATGTTTTATTTTTATGTTATTTCGGAAACCTAATCTAAATCATCTGAACACGGTGTCCATGAAAAATTTGAATTATTTCAATACCATTGTCAGTCAAATTAAGTTACATACACAGAAAGTTTACATTTTGGTAACAATGAATGTTATTATCAGGCCGCGATATTCTGTTTCAACCTATACAGTACTACCTCGTGGTGTGGCTAAGCGAGTGTAGATAGCCACGCAAGTCAATGCGCTTGACAAAGGTGCGAGGATAAAACGTATCAGTAATTCCGATTCGAACAGTGTTTTGTTTTGTTAACAAGTGCCTACATTTCGTAATATCACAAATTTATTCGATACGCTCAACGGTTTTAATGTTTCACGTTATTCAAATCAGTTTTAAGCGTTGCTGAAATTACCAATTAATTAAGCAATACCTTAGAAAAGTATGAAAAGTTATTTCCGTAGTGCATGTGATTGAGTTGGTCCTTATATTTTTGTTGCGAGTAATGATTAAAAAGAAAAGAAGAGGTTCTACTTCTGGGAAATTGTTGTAACCATAAGTATCTAAAACGAACGTGTAATGAAAAATGCGGTGCTTTGAATAAAAACGATTTAATACAAAAAATAAATTTAACGTATACAATGATACATACTATTCTGTACATATTTAAAAAACGTTGTGTGAAGGTTGGCTTTATAATTATAGTATGTCTATGTGGTTTAATGATCTGCAGTCCAAATATTTATGATATACCGAGTCATAAACATCCGGCTTTTAGTGAATTGGACAGAAAAGAATTTAGTTTAAAAGTGCATGTTGCCACCGTAGAGGCTTTCTATAGAAACCGGCAGGTGAGTTCATTTTAATTGTTTTTTTCTTCCTTTCGGCACGCACTTTGTATAATATCCTAGAATAGGTTTAAGAAGGTTGTATGGTTTAAAAAAACTCCATGTTTTCGGTGCGATATTATCTGAAACTCATTGAATTAGATAAGGAGTTATTAAGTTCAAAAAATATTTTTAGTCATCAACAAAACATCAAATAAAAACAAACACTAACATTCAATTTATTCGATTGTGTCGATGTTTATTTGTCTTAACTGTTTTGAACTTCTAGTTTCGTTACATGCCTTTTGACCTTATGATTGGTTTTAGCCACAGGCCACAGCTGACTGTGACCATCTGTGACCATCCTTTTAGATACGGTCTACCAAGACATCCATAACATAACATCACCGTGCCTTGAAAAAATACGCTGCCGTTAACCCTTAAATCTTAATATATATAAATCTCGTGTCACAATGTTTGTCCTCAATGGACTCCTAAACCACTTAACCGATTATAATAAAATTCGCACACCATGTGCATTTCGATCCAACTTGAGAGATAGGATAGTTTAAATCTCAAATTGTAGTCGCAATTTTAAGAAATTGACGCGGATGAAGTCGCGGAAATCAGCTAGTATATAATATATGTTTGACCCCGCCTGTGTATGGAACAGAGTAATTAAAGAAGTTCAACGGAGGCTAGTATTTTCCAGGCAAGCCATAATACTACTTACGTATTACCCAATTAAAAAGTAGAGCTCAGATAAGCCAGTAGGTAACTACCAATATGTAACATGCAAAGGATGTACATAATCAGCAAAGTAGTAACTGTTGATTCTGGCAGCCGATCGAGACAAGGCCAGGCAGAGAACCTCAAAAAAGTTAATACAAAACAATTTTCAAATTTTTTCTTTTGTATTGACCCCTGTCGATACCCACATAAATAAAAAAAAAAGACAGGAATATAAGAATTTGGTATTTTCAAACCCCAGCGAAAGAAGAGGGGTCTTAATAATTGGAGGTTTTGGTCTGTCCGTCGACATAGGTCTTAGCTTAAGAATTATATTTTGGAATTATTCAAAAATTTTCCATTTTCCTGGATTTCATAATCTTATTCATGTTTCTTTTTCTTGAAACAATAACTTACCTACCTAAGTCAAAACGTCTTGTCGAGGAAATCGTGAACCTTGAAAAACAAACAAAATGTAACAATACTAATAGTTAAACAATTCGTTGAAATTTATTCCAAAATTTACAAAGGCTGTAAAAACACCTGTCCTGGCTATTTACATGAGTATACATGGACATCATCAAAAAGTTGTTATAGTTAAAGTAAATGACAAATGAGCTAGTTATACAAATACTATTTGCATAAAATCATCGGTTTAGCTCTCTTGTTTAGGTATCACGTCACGTTTTTCAAATGTATTCAATTGGGCAAAATCTTCAGAATAAAGCAACCTAGTGAAACGACCTCCGTTGTCGAGTGGCGTATTGGCGGTTTTCAAGGTGTCGCTAGCTCTGAGGTCCCGGGTTCGATCCCCGGACGGGTCAATGTAGAAACCAACTTTTCTACATTCGGGTCTGGGTGTTAGTGGTACCTTCGTTGTTTCTAAATTCTATAACACAAGTGCCTTAGCTACTTACTTTGGGTTCAAAGCAATGTATGTAATGCTGTCCGCATTAATTTTGTTTATAATCTGACATAAGGAAATCGTCCATAGTTTGGCAAAGCAGAAGTCATGACTGCAAAAGAATTGGTAATAAAGTTTAAGATTTACAACGTATTAACAATGTTTTCGTATCTTAAGGTAAAAAATATAGATATGTATAGATAGGTGCAGCAAATACCAGTTTTAATCAATAGTAATTATAAATAATGGTTATGTTATTCTTGTTAAATGATGATCTCACAAGCACGCTTTATGGATTAGCTTAGTAGTCACGACTATTGCCGCTTAGCCACTATACGGAAAACCCATTATTTAAAGTTTTATACCATTATTTAATAATAACAATATTCAACTGGCCTATTCTCATGGTCAAACGTTAACGTGTAAGCCTATTCTCAAGACATACCTTTGTGTTTCTTTCAGTTATACATATACAATGCAGTATTTAAATAAATTTCTATGGTCACAAAATGACTGCACTATATTAAATTATGGGTTTCCAGTGCTTCAAATGCAGGCAAATGATTAGAAAATGGTGTATGAATACATTACTAGTCTTGTTCGTCTAATCATTATTTTAATTAGATCATTTAATTAATACTCATTGTAATTATCCACTGCTAGTTTCTGTTTAACAGGTGTACCTATAAAATAGGAACATATCGCTAGTAGTAGTTAACGAACTTGCTTTTTGCTTGCAATCCTACTTTGCCACCCACGATTATATTTTAGTACAGATTTTTTTTTAATCTATTTTATCATATCATCTACGCCTACGTTTTTCCAATTATGTTGGCGTCGGCTCCTAGTCTTACCGGATTCGGCTGAATACCGCATTTTACGTGGATCGAATGCCTATCTGGCGTCCATAACACATTTTACATGTTTTCTACATTGACTGAGTGGGTATCAAACCACATTTCTGTATACTGATGTGTCTGTCTATCCAATGGAAAATGATAGAAAAGGCATATAGAGCATTTATTTGTGCAATACGAGTAGTAGAGACTTACAAAATCAGGAATTCTTTTGTTTTTTTACTTTGTGTAGTTCTTGCGATAGCAGTTTGCTTACTATCAATGCTAATCGTTTACGACTTTTTGTTGTTCAGATCATCGATAAGATTATTGTGTTAGTGTTTATCTAATGCGAAGAGACCAAATACCAATGTTAGTACTGCAGTACAGATTGAAATGAGCATAACAATTCTGAGCATATGTGAATAGGGATGATGACTAACTTTAATTTTTATGTCCATCTTTTAGATAATAAAAAATTTAATAGACACGTAATTTTTCTTTTATCCCGTATGATACAGCGAGTACAATTATTGCGTGACGTCACGTCTAAGCAAAAATTGTACCTACCCGTGACGTCAGAAGTTCCACTCCTGAACTTTAATGTTTATCTTAGTATTTTTTTTATTGATTTGATAAAAGAAAAAATTATGTCTGAATTATATTTTGATAATTCAAATGGCGGACTAAATAAATTTTGATTTTTCCTACCTAGTCATCTACCCTATTATATATTTTAAGCTGTTCAAAAAACACCTAACTTAATACAAGAACTTCTGCATATTATGAATAATATAATTCATTTTTAGGCATGAAAATATTTTGTCTACTTTAAGTTTAGAAATATTTTTACATTATTGCTGCTAAGTCGAACTCCATACCTTAACAAAAAACGTAAAGGACTCGACAACTGAATAAATATTTATTAATTAATTCAAAACAAAAATTGATATTCGTATAAAGTTAGATATAACTCTAGTTTTTACTAAACAAAAACCGTTTAACTCCGTTAAACTTTTTTATCGGTTTGTTATATAAGCATGTTTGTTGTTATGTTCCATATTATAGAATTTACACATGCGGGCATAATTCAGATTAGGTCTAGATAGCCATATGACGGTTGCTGTAATGTGTATATGTGTGTAGGTATGTGTTAACGGTACCTACTCTAAAAACTTATAACGGAATGATACCGAAAGTGTATCAATCCAAAAGGGGTGAAAAGTGCACCTGGTATACAGTCTGTTACAAGATTTCAGATCAAAATTAGTTAATTAAACTGACATTAATTTTTAGTATCATTTTTTTGACACAAAAATGATGTTATCCCACCATGCTTCATGGTTTCATTGTAAGGTACACAGCGTCAATACGCAGTTAGCCCTTACCTTACCCAGTTACCTTATGACCAAAGTTATAAGGTTCAAAATTGAATAATTTCATTCCAGATCGTTAAATGTTTCTATTTATTTTTCAGACATGGCCTAACTCTAAATTAGGAGGAATACTGTTTAAGCGCGATGAAATACCAGACCCAAATCCAAATGAGAACAGAACATTCGTCATACTCGTATGGAAGCATTGGAACTGGCTCAAGAACAGACATGCTTTCAACTTCGGTAAAGCGCAGTACGTACCACTATGTTACTAACTTAGTTATCGTACAAAACGAGATAATCAGGTGGAAACCTATTATTATCCGGAATTTCACGACTTTTTTGTATTATCATATGTTTGTATTATACACATATACCTTCCTCTTGCCTCTCTATCTATTGCTGAAATCTGCATTGAAATCTGTTGAGTAGTTAAAAAGATCTAAGCGAACAGACAGCGTAAGCGACTTTATTTTATACTATGCAAAGATGGCTAAAATACGCCTAAAACACTAAATAAGACCTTACAAATCTGTAGTTACAAAAATAGGAAATACAGCATTAATATTCGTTTCTCATGAAGATAATTTTTAACATATTGAAATCATAAGAATATGACGTAGTAACTACTGAAATTTCTACTAATTATATTCATTATGACATAGTACTGGCCTCTACCGTTACAAATCGTGTGTTTTGAATTCTAAAGTAAATTTTCCGCGCATCTCAGTTTGCGAGTTCAAGTGTCCGTCTCGGAAACGATTAAACAAAATACAGTGGTCTCGCACTATTTCAAAACACAGGATATTGTTACGTGCTGAAACGTAACATAGGTGTAACTAATGAAATATTATATTTAAACAAAAAAAAAAATAGGACCAATTGTTTGATGAAAATTCTTTATCTAAATAAAACAGTTGCCACTCTAAGGCATGACTAATAAATAACGACCTATAGATAGATTTTTCTTTAGGTAGTGATTTAGTGTTTTTTCATGTATCTGTTATATATGTATATAAATATCAATAGATCTCACAGTTACTATAACTAACACGACACACTTTGATGAAATACTTAAATAACAATGTCAGCATTTCTATTTCACCCCACAGCGGAGAACAAGCATTTTCTCATAATGTTTAGAGAAGGAATGAACACTGGATCATATTAAGTGATATTATTTAAATAAATGATTTCATATTCAACTCTCAGTACAAACACGTACAGTGGACCATATGGAGGTGTAAATAACGAATTATGAAAATCAACCTAATGGCTTTGTATTAGGGACCATGTTGCGCTGTCAATGTCAAAGTCTAACTAGTATTGTCAACTGTCCTGACATGACGTGATTTCCTTAGAAATATTTTTGTAAAATAAAGTTTCAAGGTTGAAAAAGACGAATAAATTATATTGACTGAATTATATACGCCTATCGAGTACGACTTTCCATATCGAATGCTATTTGTGTTTCCTTCAATCTGTATCATTCAATGACGATTTATTACCATATTATGTACCTACTCAATTTTACTATGCGTATATTTCACGCTTATTTCTGTTTTTCATGAAACGTAGATAGAAGTGTAAAGCGACAAATTGTTTTGACATTTCAATTTAAACCTTATTGTGAGTGTCATACGCTTCAATTCAAATGCTTTTATTCCTATATATAATTTATTGTTGTGCATAAATTAATATATATTATTGGCGTAATACATACGCATTTTGATTGAGTTCAATGCGGGTTTTATTATAGGGATGCCGACCTTTATGTATCAACACGCCATTTTTTGTAATGTAATGTTAAGGCCCTAGTGGTACGGGCAAATATATTTGTCCAATGGCTAAATACTGAAGAGGACTTCAAAAAGAGGAGGTTCTCAATTTGACGTTGTTTTTTGTTTGTTTGAGAACCGATGGGCGGCAAATATGAATTGCTAAAAAATATTATTTTCTAGAATATGCTTCACAAATGGTCTTACTCCTGTCTTATTACACCTCTAGGAATTCTAAACCTATAGTTATCCTTTTAGTTATTTTTTATTTATATACTTTGTAAGTTTTAGGTGTGTGATACTAAATATGTAATATTAACACAATAGACAAAGCACTAATCAATTTAAATGCTAAAAATATTCTCACATCTTTATCAACTAGATGTACAATGCGTTAGGTTCTCAAAATAAGCGAACAATTCTAAGCCGTACAATGTTACTTCATAATAATAAGCAACAAAGTACACATTGCGACAATGAGTGTTATGCTTCAATCCATTTAATTTTGGTCGTAGATAACCGGATATTTGTTTTATTTTTACATCTCGTTATACATACATACGTATAATTTAGAGATCTCATTAGAAGATACGATAAAAAGACCATCTCGAAATGTCTTAAACATTTACACCCTTAGCTGGTAGAAAGGCTTACTATATTCTGCCTCGAAAAGCAGATTAAAATGTTACTCCTGGCTGACATGTTTATCTTTGAAGGCCTATCCCGGAACTATAATTAAGATAATTTATCAACAATTTTTCCAAAGAAACATATTTTGTTGTCATCATCATCTTAGATAAGATATACAGGGTGTTAAGAAAACCCTGTCCGACCTGAAAGGCTGATAGCTGCTAGGGTGATAGGCTGATAGGCATCTGAAGGCTGATAGGGTTCACAATCACATGCCCAAATAATATATCAAATTTGGAAAATTCATGATAGAAACAATAATAATGAATTTTGTAACAACCATTTTTTGACCCGAAATTTCCTAAATTTGAGATTCAAACAAAAACTACTACACCAATTTCGTCGATATTTTTGGGGGCCTTTAGTTTGGTAATTAGGTAGCATTTGCGACGACGCCGAATCTCTATCTCAACTTTTGAGAAAAAAAATTTTTTAGGTTGTAATAAACCCTGTATATATCCCGTCAGACAAAATAACCCCTAGCCACAGCATCGATGGTTTTCATTGAATTTAAACATGTTTATTGTTTATAGTATTTATAATTATTTACAGAGAGGACAACATTTTAACCGGTTGCAGTGTGACAAACTGTAGATTTTCTGGCGACGATAAATTAATTAATACAGCTGATGCAGTTGTCATACATTTGCAAAAAGGCCATATACCGACTGTCGAAAAAAGAAACTTGAGACAAAGATGGGTTTTTTTGACCGATGAATCGCCAAGAAATTCCTTTTCACTGGCAAAGTCACTACGGAATTCGGAAGATTTGAAAAACATTTTTAATTGGTCGATGACATACAGGTGAGTTTTTACACGACTGCCCAAAAAGGAGTGTTATGTTTTTACACGACTGCCCAAAAAGGAGTGTTATGTTTTCAGGGTTCATGTATGTATGTATGTATGTATGTATGTTTGTGAGTTTCTTTATTCCACCATAACTTCTAAAAGGCTTGACCGATTTCAATGTTTGTGGTATCATTAGAAGCTTTGAGTTATCCCGAGTGACATAGGCTATGTGGACATTAAAAAATGGTCAAGTGTGAGTCGAAATCGCCTGCAAAGGGTTCCGAACGATATTTTTTTTTTGTGTTGTGTCATGTTTTTTCGTTGTTCACTAAAAGGAATTAAATTAAAAAATATATTTACTCGGTTCGGGTTGGTTACTTGGAACAATTCATTACAGGTCCCCCGACTGCAAATATTTGACTTGTTTTTAATTTTTTTTTGACATGGCACGCGTTTTTTTTAATTTTTTTAATTATATTTTTATTTGAATACTTATTAATTATTTTTTAGGAAAATTTGGAAAAATCCGATTCCAATTATTGAACTTCTTGAACCTACGTAATGTTTAAGTAGGCCCGAATTAACCATATAATTCCATCCCATCATTTATGTGTAGTCTGCTTACTCAAAAACCCATGTCGGCTTAACTGAAATTAAAACCGCAACGAAAGACGTATTCAAAAATCAAATTAAGTACTTATTGTTTTACTTGCACAAATTGCGGCTTTGAAAATTGGTTGTAAAATGTTTATAGCTGTTAGACGTCCGCATAATTGGTAGGTAATTAAGTAATAAATCCCATCTGGTAATAATGTTTATTAGATTTCGTTAATTTTTATTTCTAAGTGTATGTTTGAAGACAGATTTTGTTTCGCCATAAATTGCGGAGAAGTAATCAAACTTTTTGAATGTTTTTTACAAGTTTCTAATTAACTTACAATCTATGTATCTAAATATATTTGTAGGGGCAAGTCTTGCAAGCTAAATTAGAAATACTTCTTAGCAATAACGATGAAATTTCGCGGACTTATGTAAGTTAGGGAACCATACAATAATACGGTAGTTTCAAGGTCGTCCGATGATGGAGCCAGAAGGCGGTGGATAGGCGTGTTTAGGCTTGTATGCTTTGCCTTTACAATTACTTGGATTCTAGCTGATTTGAAATCTTTTGTTTGTTCGTATTTTTCAGGAGTGATGCCGACGTACCAGTACCGTACGGTCGAACTGTTGGGCTTGAAGAACCTATCATGGAATCCTTCAATTTAAACGAAATATCTTCGTTGGTTCCATACTGGGAGACCAAGCGAAAAGATGTACCTGCTACTATATTAATGTCTAATTGTGCAGTTAAATCCAGAAATGCAGTTTTAGGAGAATTGAGGAAGCATTTAAAAGTAGATGTTTATGGACGTTGTTCAGATGTAAAAGAAAACCAAAACCGGTAAAATAACATTGTTGTCATTTGTTTTTTTAACTCTTTTGACCTTACGAAAATATAATGTTAGATATGTCTAATTAACATTACAATCAGCTGCTCCAACCTTAAACTGCATAATGTTTTCTTTTTTTTTTCAGTTGTCCTGGTCATTTTAAGGCTGACTGTGAGCCAATATCAACGTATTTATTTTATTTAGTGTTCGAAAACTCAAACTGTTTTCAATATTTGACTGAAAAAGTATTCTACCACGCATACGAAAAAGGTGCTATCCCTATAATCTTTGGCCCTTCCAAAGAAGATTGTGAGACGTTGTTACCACCGAATTCTTATCTTTATATCGACAACAAAACTAATTTAGAAACACTAGCCAAAGATATTATTATGTTAACAGAAAATTTAGAGCTGTACCTATCCATGCACATATGGAGAAATAATTTTAAAACTGTCAACGAACACGGATATTTTGGAACAAAATCTTATCATTTTTGTCGTTTGTGTGAAGCTTTGAATTTTAACGACGATACCGAAAAAATATACAGTAAGGATGATCTCGATTGGTATCTGAATCCTTTATTGACATGTAAATGATAAAACGGCAAAGTATTCAGTTTTCACAATGTTTTTGTTCCTTTTATATTTATATTATTTCCGAATTGTGTGTATAAACAAAGAAGAGTTGAAAGTCCGTAAAGACAAACGGATATTTCTTCGCCCCAACATTTAGCTGAGTCCGCAAATCATTTCGGAGAGTTTTGAAAGTTCCCTCCGGGGATCTTCCAGGAGAAATATAAATCCACTGTTCATTGAGTAATAAATTTCATCGCATTGTTATTCAGGGAGAGACTCGTCCCTTTGAATTATGATACAAGTTTGTTTTTATTACTTATATTGTTGAAGGTGTTAAAAAGACTCGTCAAGACTAGCTGCGGATTACGCTTGTCGTAAAAAAATACAATTGACAATGATTTTTTTGTGTTGAATTAAAATTAAAATATAGTTTTTACACGAGATATAAAATATCAAGTGCCTAAATGAAAGTAAACAAAAGACAATCTGGCTTATCCACGTTATTTGCTAAGAGAGACTGCAAAGCGTGTGTCGACAAATATTACTGGATACAACAGTAACAAAGTACATAGTTTGGCTAATCCTTAGAGGAAACGACAGCCATGTTAAGCCGTTGTGAAAACTTCTCGTAGTATTAAGCAGCTAGGGTACAACATTAATTGTTTTAAGAAATACGCGCTTGCTCATAAAGGGCTTAAAGAGTGTTTAATTTTAGTGCCGGGCTTAAGCAAAGATTTTACGGCCCAGTTTGTTGGGACACTCTTAGTTAATGTGATTGGTGGACATTTTATATGGAGATAATATATTTTTTTATTCAGAATAAACTGTTTGGAAGAACTGGGTTTTTTAATAACTGTTTGAGCACTTTTTTCCAATTTAAGATTTTAAAGCTCGTTGTGGAACCTGATGGAAAAATGGAGACAACGACTTGAATTATTTTAAGATAGTTATATTTTACAATACCTTTAGCGTCGACAAAATGAAATGAGTTGAGATTTGTCATACCTAATGTTAATAAACTAATTTCTGTATTTACAATTATTCAGGTATTGGAAAAAATTGATTTTCAAAGAAATAAAAGAAGTATGCTATAAAGAAGGCAGCCTATTCAGATTAATATTGTTTTAAAACCACATTAACATAAGGTTGGGTTACCCCATATAAATCTGTGGGATATCCCAGGATTACATTGGACCTAACAAAGAAAACAAACCAAATTTTATATTTTATTCATTTATTAAATAAAACAGTCCTGGCGAAAATAATGGTTGAAAACCTTTTCGCAATTTAATTATCCTTTAAACCCTGGATATTTTTAAAATGGTGGATCAGGCTATCGCATCGTATTAAAGTTAAAACATAAAAAGGGACTGTCAGGGAACAGGGCCTCGATTCGGCTATTTTAAATGCATGTCAGTGGTCGCTCAGTGTACTTGTCATTGTGCCTAATTTTCGTTTTAAGATAAGCCTACAATAAAATCTCATTGAACTCTCGAAGAGCATGATCGTAATAACCAATTAATGATTCTTATAATGACAGTTAGCAGAATGCCGAATTATCGTAAAAATGTCCAAATGAAGCAGGTCATTCGGTCAATTCAAGCAACTCTTAAATAGCTGAATCGAGGCCCAGGCTAGGCGAGAGTATGCTGTTAAATTTTATTACCGGGATTTACATTCAGATTTAATTTCTGAATTCTGTTTCCGCAATAAGCCAACAGAGTGAAAATATATCATGTTTACGACAACTATGCAAATATTATGTGATTACAATGACTATGTGTGCTGGTTGAAAGGTCATCGAAATGAAAAATTAATGGGTGAAATGTTTTTCTTGCACAATATTTTAATGAGAAACTGCGGGATGCAGAATAACAAAAAGTTAGCTAAGCATATGAAATTGGATTTCCATTCCTCGTACTAGTTACCTACGTAACAAATTTAGGTTAAAATTACGATATATTTCTAGTCTATCAATGATCAGCTCAGTACTAAAGACCGTATTTTAATGATACTAAAGGGCGGTAGTTGCTTATATGCCATAGAATTACTCGTATAGATATCATAATGCAAATGAAGTCCATAATTTCGTCTAAAACTGTTAACATAGTATGGGTATATCTGAACAAGACTTGAAGCATCCAGCGCTACGTTTTCATACTTCAAGTTTCAGAACTAAGTTAGTTCGATTAGTTCATTCCGTTGCAAATTCCGTCTTCCTGTTTAGTTAGTGCTCACGCTTAATAAAGAGGAACTTCATTCGGTAGTACAAGTTTTGTAAAGATGTTTTAATTTGTACTGCAGATAAAGTCGTATGTACCATATACATAATTGAGTCAGCCGCAAAGTACACAAGGACATAAGAAAAAAAATTATAATAAAAAAAATAAAAAACACGCCTGCCATGTCAAAAAAACTTAAAAACAAGTCATATATTTGCAGTCGGGGTCGGTTACTTGGAACAATTCATTACAAGTCCCCCGACTGCAAATATATGACTTGTTTTTAAGTTTTTTTGACATGGCAGGCGTGTTTTTTAATTCTTTTATTATAATTTTTTTATTTAACACCTTTTAGTGAACAACAAAAAAAACATGACAAAACACAAAAAAAAATATCGTTCAGAACCCTTTGCAGGCGATTTCGACTCACACTTGACCATTTTTTAATGTCCACATAGCCTATGTCACTCGGGATAACTCAAAGCTTCTAATGATACCACAAACATTGAAATCGGTCAAGCCTTTTAGAAGTTATGGTGGAATAAAGAAACTCACAAACATACATACATACATACATACATGAACCCTGAAAACATAACACTCCTTTTTGGGCAGTCGTGTAAAAAGATTGCAATTATATCCAAATATTATTCAATTTTTATCTTCTATAGCGTTTGCTATTAAAAGGTAATAGGTACCATAATAAAGATAAAAAGTCATGATTTTATTTACTTACAACTAGATACGATGGTCATGAAATTTATTTTCATTCAAATGTTCTTCGTCATTGCAACGTAAACGCTTCGATCCCCTTTATTGACCTCCGACTCGATCTTGTTAGCATCTACCACTTAAGGCGTAATGGATTTTCTTTCACACCTACTTGCATTAAGCCTATTTATTTCGAATCTCAGCGCTTCAACACGAACATTTGCGATCAATTTCTCGCTAAATGGACATTAAAGCACCATTCGTGCAAACTTTTCGTTAAGTTACGAGCCATGCGTATTCGTTGAAGCGATTTACAAAATTGCTCTTATATCCAAGTTTTAAGTTCTTGCGGGTACCTGCCCCAACTTCACTTGTTATGCCCAAGAATAATGCTCGATATTTGGAGAAGTTCACAACTTTTGAACGATCGCGAAAAACTTGTTTGTTGAACTGGCTAACGGCTTATTTTTTGGTCTAGAATTTTTGAAATGCCTTTGTTCAATTTATAATCAGATTGTTAAAGTTCTAATTCAATTCCAAAGATTGAACTTTTGTTTCTAGATACATACCTAGGTAGGTATATGTTTAAGTCTTATTAAAGAAAAGTAACGTAATTAATAAAATAAACTAAAACGTATGAATCCCTTGTGACCTTAGTATTTCAACAAACGGAAAACAAAAATCTTTTGTCGTTCGTTATCTTACAATCTAACAAAGGTCGCCGAATACCAGAAAATTGCTAAGTTGTAAATCTCAACAACGTGAACTCGAGCAGATAAATATCCGATGTCTCGTTATAAATTCAATAGGAAGGTATTTTATTGCCATTTTTCGAGCAGTACCAATTTGTAGCCGGCTGTTTGTTTACGGGTCTCCCATAAAAAGTGGTTGTAACATAGTTATAGTTTTCGAACTGGCTTGAGATCGCCAGCGTAAGTTTGTACCTGGCTTTTAACGAAGGGTGAGAGTAGGCCGGTCAAGTTACGTTGGATGTTAGGAGACTGAATTACACTCACATCGTGCAGGGCAAATGATTAGGTGCGTGCCGGTATCGTTCGTGCTACTCCCAGTGGTAGGCATCTTATTCCGCGGTTTTATTCTTTCAACGATAAATGAGATTAGGCTTTCATATAACTTTTTCTACGTGAGACTTCCAAACAAAGGCCTATAGGGACTGTTCTAGTTGAGCAAATAGCCGTTACGTATTTGTTCTTGTGAGAGCTTTATATTATTTGGTAACGGTCTAGTTAGAATCATATAATGTGTAGTCTGTTGTTGTCGGAATAGTGATTGGAAATAGTCAAAGTAATTGTTTTGAACAAATCTCTCCAGAAATTCTGATAGGTTGTATTTTATTTATTTATTTATTTATAAATTAATGTACACACACAACAGACAAGCAAAAGTTATTAACACATACAGAACAAATAGGTACAAAGGAACTACTTGTAAGTATTTATTTTGCTTTATACCCACAAGAATTGTCTGGTGTCCGCGCTTTTTAATTCCATGTTTCAGATTGGGCATGGCACAGTATTTTTTTCTGTACAGAATAGCTAGGTACCTACATTTTGTTTTGACCAATAAATTTTATGTCAGGTATCGAACTACAATCTAGTGTTTTCGTTTTGTAGAGGTTTTAACTAAAACGTGCTAACGAAATATATTGTTATTGTTTACTGTTTTCCAAAAGCTGGTATCATTATTTATGCTGTCGTGAATATATATTTTTTATTATACACGATGCGATGATTATACAAGCGTACATCCATGTAACCTATAAATAAAAAATACTCGGCATGGAAATAGTTGAAGCAAAACCCGCCTATTTTCTAAAGACGCTTACTAATAAAATTAAAATTAATTGTCACTAACAAAGTCCTTCTTAACCGTTTTTTAAAAGAGGAGGTTTTCAACTTAATATACTGTATGTTTTTATGTTTGTTACGCGATATCCCTAGTTATGGCTACGATAATCGAAGATCAAAATCGATAAAAAAAATGACACTAATAGGGTTCTCCTCAGAGGTAGTCCCATATAAATTTTATAGAAGTCGGTGTCTTTTTACAAGTAATCAATTAATTTGAACGTATAATTTCATAGACCTTATGGTACTTATCTCCTTAGTGTTACTTAGCTACTTAAAATTCCCGCAATAGGTAAAGGTAAGAAACAAGGAATGGTAAACAAAGCTTTTCGTTTGGTGTAAGTAAATAATTAGCTTAGGTGGAGGAGGTAAGGTGTTAGTTGCCAAGTACCTACATCTGAGAGTTCCCATCCCAAAACCGACATTCGTACTTGAGAAACATTTGTTCACAACTTTGTTTATTGTGGGTAACCTCTTTGGTAACTTTATCATAAAGTTATATTACAAAAAAATATTTTTGGATGATTTGTCTTAAGTCATAACAACATGATAGGTTACTCGGAATAAAGAATCCACTAGGGTCCCTAGTGTCAATTTCCACTAGTCACTGCAGCTTCTCTCATTGGTGAAGAATGGCAGATACACCTTATATGACTACCAACTCTAGAAGATTTTTGACTCGCGGTATTGGAAGAAGGCTGCTCTGCACCACATTATTGAAGAAAGATTTAAAAAAGCACACCTACCTATTGTTGTTTAAATCTATGCTGAGTTCAGGAACAGTTACCTTGCATAGCATACAGCATAATCATCAAACAACGATCACCAATTAATTTTCAAAATGACGAAGCTATATAAATCAAAATTTATTTTCCGGTTTACTACAAAGTGTTTTTTTTCCATCGAAATATGTGTTTTAAACACATATTTCCATGGAATTTGGAAAAAAAAACTAAGAGTTCTTGCAAACTAGTTAAACTAGTTTCAACTTAAGCTATTATACCATTAATAGTTTAATTATATTCTAGCGTAAGCTACCCGCAGCGGCACGCCTGATTCGCTCTCTTTGCTCCTTTGAGCAATGGCCGCTTCTACATTGTTACTTAGAAGAAAAATGTGCTGTAGACGACTTTTGAACGTTTCATTAAAAATAATTTGTTGAGTTTATAGCTACAGAGAATAATACTGTATCTGAGGCCGATATTATAAGACTATCATGCAATGACTGTCACACCTAATTTAAATATAGAGTTAGTAAAATAAAAGTTGTTTTATTTAAGAACACAATGAATGTCATCCCTTCTTTGTGGGTTCAGCATAACATTCAAAGATTGAATTTGTAGTGGTTCTCTAAATAGTTCATCTTTTCACACATTTGAGTCGCGAGAAAGCTGGAATCGTCTTCTAAGACGTGTATGAAAAACAAAAGAAAATAAGTCAGTGTTTGCGAAAGGTCTGGTTGAATGGACTGTCACTGAAGTTCGATGATCGGCACTGGCTAAGGCTTAAGAAATAAATTAGACTTCCCTTTTTGTATCGATTGTAAGTATAACTCAAACTAAATATTTGTAATGACCTCAGTGCAGATTGTTATGTAAATACTTTTAAGCAAAATTACGGTAACGGGCTATGTTTAGGTTCCATGCTAATTTGCCGCTATAATCTGTGAGTGCTAAATCCTGTACGTCGTGTGTGGTAAGCGACTAGATAACGTTGTTCCTACATATCTGCAATGCAAATGTACCAATCAGCATTCCGTGCATATGCCTCTACCATGACAGACTAACATTTTAGAATAAAAACTAGGCTTTATTATATCTTTTAGACTTATTCCTTTAATTTCAATACGAAGATTTGCATTATCTCCATACTAAACACCCACTATTAATTGGAGTTGTTAAATCTGTATTATATTGCGAATAACTTATGTTATACCTACCTTTATACGTACATTTCGGTAGAGACCTATTTGCAGAATATAAGATCTTTATAAATTACCAGCCTATAAACGTCCCACTGCTGGGTACAGGCCTCTTCTCGGATTGGCGTTTTCAGATCCGATAAGATGGAGATAAGATCTTGAAAATAACACATTAAATCAACATTTTTGTAAATTTGAATATACACAACGCCACCTATTGGAACTGTATTTAAGCTACGGTAAAATATTATTACTACGATTTCTAAATACTACTTTTTTATTATAACATGGTTTTGTCCGCCAATAAAAATTAAGATTATGCGATATATTAAGCAATTTAATTTTATTAAACTTAAATGTTCTACAACCAACTTAGCTATCACAAAGCAAGCGAAAAGTTAAAAGTTATTCGCACTAGGAACTCAAGTAAAAATAATTCATTTTTAATATTTATTTGAATCGGCTGCACAACAAACTCTACAGTTCCGAGCAAATCTGTTTCCAGCAAACTTTTATATAATTAAAACTCAGGATTTGCGAACTCTACCGCCGTTGCAAGAACGAATAATTCATAAGAAGGTTAATTAAATTCGTTCTTCCGAGGCGGTCGGGAGTACGTTATAAAATTGATTTACGATCATTCATCTAATCGTACATATTACTTCTTGCAGTAACAATTGCGATAAGAACAACTTTTGATTTGCTATCTGTGATTTCCGTGACATGAATGTAATGATATTTCTCTCCATATCAGCTACTTCGGTCGCATTCAAAAAATATCGCGATCTTGTTAACACAGACAAAACATCTATCCGTCTGGAGTAAGTATACGATTACTAAAAACAAATTGAGAATCCTATCAACAACTGAATGCAAAACTGTATTGTGGGTAGCTTATACGTCCCTTCAGGTAGAGCCACATCAAAATGTAATTTAATACTAAGTATAATAATTTACATAAACATATTATTTCTACAATAAAATTATCTCTTTGTTCAAATTCTTGTAAAGTATGTGAGAGACGAAAAAAACACATACAAAGCGTTAGTCGATACTTGTTTCACAATATTTCAAACACTGGCATAATCGTCTTCTCCAGTGCCCGCTCCATTTGTCCGCTAATAAATCAGTCGGGCTTTGAATGCAGGAGTATTAAGCGGTCTCTGTGTCCTGGGCTTAGGTGACTTGGTACAGAACATGCTTATGTATTACATTCAATTTAATAGGAAGAGTTGGAGATAACAGAGACTTAACAGAAATTAAGTAGGTATGTTTTTGTTTTAAGCTCGCTGAATATTTTCTTAAAGACTCTTTTAAAATCTACAAGATAAATATACTTATTGAATGAATAAAAGGGGTTTATCTAAAAAACGAAAAAACAAAACAATTAAAAAAATGTCACTATATTTGTAGATATCTACACTAATATTATAAAGAGGAAAACTTTGTTTGTTTGTAATGAATAGGCTCAAAAACTACTGGACCGATTTTAAAAATTCTTTCACCATTCGAAAGCTACATTATCCACGAGTAACATAGGCTAAATTTTATTTTGGAAAAATCCAAAATAAATCCAATGGTCCACGCGGGCGGAGCCGCGGGCGACCGCTAGTTAGGAAATAAAACTAGAACTATAAAAGCAAGATGATCCCTCGTTGCTACTTGCGGTGAACAACTTCAAAAACAGAAAATCAACAAAATGGTCCTATAACGGTTCCTTTTAAACCTTTAAAAGAATCCCAAAAACTGAGGTGATGTAGTTGTTTCACTCATAGATTAAAAAGTCAGCTGCCCAGTTTATTGTTATCTATGCCCAAATTCGAATTCGGGATTAAAATAGCTCAAAGGTACGATCGAGGATTTTGCATTTGAAACGATCTGGCAATAAAACCAAAAGTAAGTCAGTTTTGTGGCCACGAGAATAACAAACGTGAAAAGCTATAATTGTTTTCCAAGGGATTCTAATGAAATAACAAAATTTTAGATTTGTATACCTTTATGGCGCCACTTTACCAAGTGAATAGTTTTAACTGTCGTTAAAGAAATTGCCTAAAATAATATAATTAGGTGGCATTTTTTTTAAACTTGATTTTTCATTCATGAAAGTTAAGTACAAATTTATAAAAAATAATAAAATATTTTTTTATATATTATATACCTTATAACTTTTTCTAGGTAGACTGTAAGCGCCAATCAACAACAAATTGTTTTTGTCATTTTCTAAATAGATCGTAAAAATTATTAGGGAACCAACACGTAAAAAGTATTTATATACTTATTTGAATAATCTCTTTTACAACAATGTTGTTCTGTTCTTCCTTTTCTGAAAAGGAAGTTAGAAATTTAAAATAATAATATTGCTTAGCACAGAGAACGTCGCCCTCCGCTGAAAACTGAGACAGTTTAATGAAAAATTTCTTGTCACGTTAGGCTAGTCGATGTCCTTTACGGGCACTGTAATAAGATTCCTCTCAGCTTGAACTGCATTCTGCCATTTATAAGAACATGCTGAATTTCATTAGACAGTAAATCGCTTAACAGGACTTTGAAATTTACAACAAAAATATACGTTAAGCAGCATTTATTAAATATAAGAATGAATTTGGATATGAACAAAGCTGAACAATTTATGTTATAGGCCAATACGTTATATAATATGATATTAAATTATGTAGAACGTATGTCAATTTTATTGATATATCATTAAAGTAGTCGTTCCTTTATGAAAGAGAAACATGATACTAATATGTTACTCGATTAGTTTGATAATGTTACCGTAACAATAAATTAAAAAATATGTCATTTTACTGTGGAAAAAGATAATATCTTTAAAAAAATACACAAATTTAACTCTAATATCATCTCTTAAACAAAATACCACATCAAAAGAAATAATGCATGTACTAACAGAACATATAAAACGCGAAAAACTTATAACACCCCTGGTTTTCCGTTAGGAACGTTAATTTTTATAAAATGCTAATGTTATAAACCTCTTTAGGAAGGGTTGCTTGTCACGGTTGCCAAGTAACTGACGCGGGGCGACATCACTAATCTCCTTACTGCAGTAAGATGATTATTCTGTTATGGACTTTATAATTGAGTGTTCATTGACGCACCACGAATATTAAGTTCCAACGGAGTCAAGACACGCTAGGTATTCACTTTAATTAAATTTCCACATTGAAGGCTAGCGGATTATCTCGAATAATGTTTTAGAATGACGCTAGGAATAATAAGCAGCGGTCTCTTTGCCTTTCGTCTTAATATTTTGTGAAAAGCCTAAATACTCTCAAGGTAAGAGTTTTTAGGCAAGCTTTTTTTGTAAACTAAAATACGGCCTGGAAAAATGAATTAAAAATTGCGTGATTTACATTATAATATTTTAATATCCTGTAGTTTTGCAGAATGCCGAAAGACAATTTATTTTTCCAACATAATGTGCAGGTAATTAAACACATCCAATATGTCATTATACATGCCTATCAATATTGGGTTTTTATTCAAATAGAGTTGCCTACACCATTCCAACGTCATAATTTTGTAATACAAATAATTCAACTTGAATAGGTATGTTTAAAAACACATCAATTAACTTGTCGCCGGACGACGCGAAGATCGATCGAGTTCAATTAATTGGGAATTATCTATAATAGGCAGAATTGAGGCCATCTTGATATAAGCAATGTATCTTCCAGGATTACCACTGAAATATATGTGAAATGTTAATTGTTAGCTAACCTATGCTCTAGTTATTTATGGGTATGTGAGAGACATATTATGTTTATAGAAAAACTTGCACCATAACTTACATCATCTCCTAAAACTACAAAGCTATTTAATAATGACCTTTTTATACTAATAGAGTGAATAGTATAAATCTGAAACTAATCCATCGATAGGTACTAAGCGGTTTCATATTGGTACACATTGGTTGCAACATTATTCTATGGGTAAGTATATCACGTACAATATATTGAAAATATCGTATACTTATTACAGAATTCATAAAGCAAAATCATACGAATAAATTCTATTAGGTAAATTGGTAAAATCCACCCTACTGCCAATCTTCAACATCCAATAATAAATTACAGCCAATTTTCTTGAGAGCTTCGTTATACAAATTGTCAATAGCCACTCGTTAATCCGGTAAAGTACCCACAAACAAAGGAGTTATCATCGGAATTTATGAGCTATAAAATTGGCACGGACCACCTTTATAGGCGAAAATATGAAAATATTGAAGTTCGCACGGAATAAATTATTCTAAATTGCCCCAATTTGGATTGTGGTCAACCCTTTAGGATCGGGAATTGAGAAGATTAGGAGCGTCACCCTAAGCGCGGTCATCTATCACAAGAAATACGGTTGGTGACAATGAGATACGCTTCAAGTAATTACTGATTTCTAACCAACTTGAAAAGGAGGAGGTTCCCAATTTGTTTTTATGTCTTTTTTTGTTGTTTATACGCTATAATATACTGCAATTACAGATCAATTTCAAAAAATATTTTTGTCATGTATAGGTTGTTATACCATAGAGGTGGACTTGTGGTTCACTTATGTAAATTCTATTTGTATCAGTACCTTTTCAATGTTGCTCACAATATTTTAAAGTATTGTAGACTTTTCTAATTACCATTGATACCAAGAGCATATTTCCAAAACATCATTTTGTATATCTCGCAGTATTACAAATCAAGTCGACAAGATCTTTTAAAACGGTATAATACTGAAGTGTGTATGGCAATTTACTGTGAAGAAGCATCCTCGCTTTATCGCTCTTTCCTTTGCTTTCAAAATGGCGTGTGATTTACGATAGGCCTGTAATGATCCTGTTAACAAGTTGCTATCAAGCTGAATTAGGTATATACATATTTATACTTTTTTTTTAATTTAAATAACTCCGCGTGGTAGAAATGGGTGCACCTTTTAAAATATGACATAATTTAGAGGTTTAAATAATAAAAAAAGGTAATATTAGTTTGATACATAGATATGTACAGAATACACCTCTTCAATCAAATAAATAAAAAAAAATATACTTCAACTTCATCCAAAATGATGTTTGTAGAAAATAAAACTCTTTTGTTCTTTTTGAGATATTTCAAACGATCGCGCTGCATGTTTATAGTAATATACCGTGGTCGTGGCCGTGGTCGCAAGCAGACAGTCAGTCAGTCAGTGACTGTCTGCTTGCGACCACGGCCTGTGTAACCCGGTCGAAACGTCAAGCCCTAAAGGTATACGCGCTAATCCCCGTTCTATAATATTACTTACTATATTTCAAACGATTCACGCAGAAACGTCGGGTTTTGCTATTACTCCTGACTATTATGACGTTATTTAAATTTTATACCATAATGCATATGGATGACAGGTACTGCTAGAATATACTGTAAAGTCTCCTAAAGTTATGTAAATTACAGACTTAAACTGTTCCCGTACACACTATCTCAACTTTCACAGTATTATTAAAGATTTATGTCTAAGCAACAAATTTCCTGTGTGAACTAACTTCTTAATTAACTGCTATACCAAGGAACTTGAATAGACGCCACTCTAAAGATCTCGTTACAGATTAACGAATGATTTGTTTTAATTAACATCGAGCCTTTGTATTAAACTCAATACGTTTTTTCATAAAGGCATTGTTAGATTTGAGCTTTTCCGTAAAAATCAGATTAAAACATAATGAAATTGGATTCTGAATGACGATTTGATTTTCATTCTGGCGAACGCTCTCGCCGGAGCTAACGGGCGTGAATCGATTGAAATGAATGAAAGATTATTACTTCTTCAATGATTTAGATAATTGACTGAGATCGTTGCTTTCTCAAAGGGAAATTGCATTAAGGGCGCCTAGTTAAAAGTTTCCTCTTTTCAGTTTTCTGCAGTTTATTTAAACAAACTACTAGTCTTTTTTAATTGAATATTTAAACAAGATGCTTCGTAGAAAGTAGTTATAAAACGCGCTCTTGCAGTAGAACGTTAAAAAGGGAACTTTGATCTTTATTCATAAAGTTGAACGTTATAACCGGGTGTAGTTAACTTCATGTGTGTGCACTTGTACGAAATAACTTACCTCACAACTAAATAATATACGTGAAAATGTATTTTAAGGAAATAAAGTTTTACTAAAAATACTTTGGTTCCGTTCTAAATGTGAAATTGTGAAATCAAGGTTCTTGAGAACATAGTGATTGGCATTTCAATTTCGTCCCTGATCAGCTGGCCGGGGAATGCGTCAATTCACTCTCTGGCCGAAGACCGAACACATTCGTTTATCCGCCGCCAGCTGAGAGTTCGTTTTGTTCCACCAAATTACAATCACAACTCTAATGCAAACGTTCCCTTGAATAAACTCTTCGTGATTAATTTAGAAGTCATAAAATAGATTCCAGATACTGTTATCTTCATGTTGTTCTGGCTCTCTCATAAATTTTACAGACATGTTATTGCATTGTTTTTCAGAGTAAAGAAACAAAGTTGCGATAAACAACGAACTGTTTGTGAAGGACTATATATCTTCGGTGGGTCAACTCGAAGGGCGACAGTAGTGACGTAATCGAAATTGTATCCGATGATACTTTGATACCTATACAAACAATTATAAGCACGAGCGCGCTCACCGCAGACTTATTACAAACATTTATTTCCCCCAAAAACCGGGGCACGTAAATTACTTCAGTATCTTCCGAAGCAAAAACATAATTAATGTTGTGTTGTTTGTAATCAGAGAGCTAAGCGGTAGACATCGCCAGATGCTTGAATGTTATTATTACACTCTACTACGCATTTTATCCTGCCTCTAAATGAAACCATCATTCTTACACACGTTCAGTTATCTCATTAAGAATGGAAGATAGCTATTCATTCGTTTCATGTAGGTCTGTATGTCAAAGGTGAGTGGGAGACTGGCTCCTGTAACACAAAACAGTACAAAAGCCAGACTTTAATATCTATTACATTGTGAAAAAAAGTATATTTGTGTCAATATATTTTTGTCTACATACATACCTCTACACTACGTAAATTGTACCTATGTCATGTCTACTAGCAAGCCTACCTACCGTTACTACTAATACCTACATTTCTGTATAGTCCCTTTGATTTCTGAAATTAAGTGAGCAAATGACTATGAGCAGATAGGATAGACATCGGATGGATGATAATTTCTAAAAGCCCTCTAAGATTAATCTGAAGTCTAATTTGTTTGAAACATCTGTGAAAATGGAAGTTTACAAGATAATTAGTAAAATTGGTATTCCATTTAAGAGGCCTTTGTACGGAGCTTAAATTTGATATTTGTATTTTTCTTGCTGTTGCATGGACATTTCTTAATTGAAGAGAACTCTTAGCCGAAATGTTTTAGTAATAAATATAAATTGAAGAAAGTCCCCGAGACTTATGTTGTTAAGTTCTGAACGAGTGGGCCACCTTCCTTGAGAAAGCTGAAGGCCTATAGGCTGTCATTAATCAACCACAGATTATGTTTCCTGGCGTGACGCCGTTTTAAATTTATTTATTCCCTGTACTTAATTGCGGTCTTCAGTTACGGGCTCTTTTGAACAAAAACCTTTCTGTTTTGATAATTAATGGATTCAACGCTCGTTAGGCGTGCTGAGTACTTTCAGTACAGCTGTTTCGGTTTTTACTACCGAAAACGCTATTTTTATAGACGCTTTTTCGGCATTACAGCGCCCTGATAGTGTTCGCTGGCATTCGTTTCGAATTTATTAGGTTTTGTTGTTTTATTTTTTACTGAATTAATTGGCGCACCAAATTGCTGCCGATACATTAAATGAAACTGTAGTTTACTGTGATTTGCACAGACCGTAAAAGTTTTTCATGATTTAAGTAAAAGACTTTATTTAAGTCATAAAACTTTTATTTTTCGCGTTAGTTTCCTCAAAATGTAAGGTGTAGGTAAAATAATTACATTTCATATTATCATATGTACAAAAATAACGAAAATACAAAATATATTAAACCAACTGAAATCTAAATAAATAAATAAATCCACTGATAACAATGATATATAGATGGTAATTACATTAATATTATGCTTAACACAGCTGTTTTGAGCTCTGTTAATCTAAACTTATTGCGGCTACCTGTGCCCGTATTATGAGTTTTTAAAGCAGGACTGATACCATTGTGCGAGCGAGATGGAGCACTACACTCCACCTAGCTGCATCTTGCTTAAACAACAACTAGAGTTTTGCTTTAAGAGGACATAGTACAGGCACACCCTATTGTAAATATTGTCTTTGTAACCCCTATATCTTTGAGTATAGATGATAGGTTCGTTGTCAAATGTTTGCTGTCTATAATTTTACCAAGTAAGTGTTATCAGCACACAGCTTGAAGGCATTTTATACAATGTATTTTATATTATTTACTGTACAAACTTTAGCTAGCTGTTTAGAATTTTGTTGTTCAGCGATTGCATACTTTTTTAAGTTAACGGAAATACAATAAAAAGCAGTCCTTTTTTTTAATTATTCAGTGTGTCTTAAACTTCTATTTCTCCTAAACTTCTGTTAACTTCGTCTAATTGTTAGGAACTTTTATTTTTAATATCGCATAATAATACCATTATACATACTGCCATAATCTACATACTACATATTATTATACAATATATACCTACTGATATTTGCAAGCTGCCTGCATGCAAATAACAGAGGTATACTATACATACATTTGACTAATCTCTAGCCTCAGTCAAGGGCCATTGTCCTCAAAATCAAATCAATTTCAAAATCTGAAACCTCTCAATTTCTATAGAGTTATCCGATATGAGACCTCACTAGTTCACAGTTCACACTGTTTCAATAAAGCTGTCACAGCCAATATGTTACCAAGTGACATCCCGAATAACGACAGGATAGAAAATATGGGATCGTATATTGTAAAGCCAGACAGACTACAGCTAATACTATTGCAATATTTTGTCCTTTGAACGGATTTCATGTGGCTTAGAGCCTGACTTATGGTTTCTAAAACGTGTTAAGTTTCAAATATAATGTGCCAGTAGTCTTATATTGTCTGTGTATGGAGAAAATTTAACGTCAGTTATTTTTCATTAAATTCTGATGTGTGGTTTTTGGTATTCCTCATTTTAAAAATTACGCAAACGGAAAATCGAATAAGTGATGTTTTCTAAAACTTTTTTTTTGGAGGTACACTTGTTACAGCTCTTATAATAATAATAATAATAATAATAATCCGGGACAACTCACACACGGTTATCTGATCCCAAGCTAAGCAGAGCTTGTGTTATGGTAACCAGACAACTGATAAACATACTTATATATTTCTAAATACATACATATTATAGATAAATTACACCCAGACAACCAGAACAAATGATCGTGCTCATCACACAAACATTTGTCCTGGGTGGGAATCGAACCCACGACCTCCGGTATAGCAGTCAGGGTCACTAACCACTAAACCAACAGGCCCGTCAAGTTATACATTCTATTTTTCAATTTATTTGTATCGAAACACGCTTTTTTACATATCAGAAAACAAAATTATTATTTTTTATTTGGAGAGTACTAGGCCTAAAAATATCGTGGAATAGTTTTCATGTTACGCGGTAACATTCGTCGTTTTAAGGATTCTGTTAGTTAATGTTTTCGTGATTTCACATTTTTTGTCGCACTGACAGTTTTTCGCGAAAAAAATTAAATAGCTTAAATCAATTTGGATGCTTTCATTTTTATAACATTTGGTTTTGTAAAGCACAGTTAAAAGAATGTTAATAAGTCTTTTCTGATGTTAACTAATCAACCTGAGTAATAATTGTAAAAAGTGAATGTACTAGAAATAAAAACCATTTTTTTATGTGGATTAACAGCGCAGCAACTTTCAACTTACCTACTTAGAAATTAGATTAAGACAAGTATTTTTTGCTCCACTGGTACGTAACAGAAAGTTTAACTACATAGCTGGGTGAAAACATATCTAATTAAAAAAATCTAAGTGTGCAATCAGCCTTATCCTAAGATTGACAAGTGAAAATTTGTATGTAAACATCGGTCACTTCACGAGTGAATCCATTAAGTGATATACTACACTCGTGTCTTTATTTCAATCTTTGAATTGGATCTCAGAAATTACAGTAGTTTGGAGGGATAAGCACCGCCATATGTCACAGGGGTTGGATCCGTAAAAAAACCGGACACGGACCTTCGAAAACTATCTCCTTGCCCCCAGCTGTGGCAGGCAGCCCCACTTTACAACTTTACTAATTCATGATCCAATAAATAGCCAATGCCTCGCTACATGTCAGGACGCACTTAATGATATTGCCTCCAGAATATTTTTCGTGTGCCTACTTTTTTGGATTCTCATACACTTTGGGCTAACTGTTTCGTTGATCAAAAATATTTATTTAGCTAAAATAACGATAACTGATGAACCCAATGAACTATTTCGATCTCATCGTCTTATATAAATAAACTTCTTTGACGTGCATTGAATCAGTGCTTTTACATAAAATACATTTTTTATGTAGGTGAAATAATGTTCTTCAAATATTGTCAGACAAAATAAATTTAAACTTGACAGCGAGTCTTGGAATATCTTTGCTTTGAGCGGTTCATTAATTTGGCTCTCATTGTAATTAATAACGGGTACTCTACGTTGGTACTTTGGTTGAAGTATTAATCGTAATTAAGAATTCTGCCAGACATGAGACACATGATGTCTTTCTTGTGTAATTTATACTAAAGAACATCTATCATAATACATTTAAATTATGTCTCACAATTTAAGAGAATATATAATTTATGAAAGTTTTGCCGTCTATTATATGGCTTGTATTAATTTTACAGTAATTCAACGAAATCTACTTGAATTTTTTTTTTACTACTAACAAGTACCTTAAAAATATTTTGCAAGTATTGCGTGTGATTTATTGATATTTAATTAATTTATGGCCAAAAATGTAACTAAGATTTAAATATTTTGCCTTAAAAAATATTGTTTTTATATAATAAAGATACAAAATCTTCTGGCTTCTTCTGTTGAATCCACATATCTATTATTTCTCATGTAACAATTTTAAAACAGAAATAGATTGTTCTTAATAAAATACCACAAAATTTTACAAACAAACCACAAGACATTATATATAAATCAGCTTACTTATAAATATCAATTAAAATGTTGTCCTGCGGCCAGCTTAGAATAAGGGCTTATTCCTTAGGGGCACTAGCAAAGGGACCACTTCGGGGCGTATCATTTACAATGCTTCATTATTATGTCATGCGAGGCATACACCTGGACCCCGAGAGAATTCCCCGAACGCCTTATTTGGTCGATACCCCGGGCTATGTACAGGCTATCACGTAAGACCGTGACCTTCTCGTGAGTGGAATTTTGCACGCAATAAATCATTACATTTTGACGTACACACGATACTGAAGTAATTTATCGTTGGTATAGATATAATATTTATTGTATAACAACTGCTATTCATATATCATTTGTGCATATGCATGGAATGTTTGTTCAAATACCGAAAGGGCAATGGTGTTGAAGTAAGCATAGAGTGAACGATTCTCTTGCGAGGACATCGCTGTGTATGCACTATGCATAATATATTATGTTACGTGCTATCCATGTGTATTTTAATGGCATCGTCAACGTTTTTTTTTTAAGAGTGTATCGATATGATGAGGTACCAGTACAATATTATTTTTTAAGTATACGTTTTTCATTAGTTTTCATCATTCAGTAGGATTTTTCAAAAATACATACGATAAACGAGCACCGCGTCATTCCCACCTGCTATAACATAAAATTAAACTTTACTTTTTCATACTAATACAAGGTTTGCAAATGGGCTATTACCGCCGAGAACCGAGAAAAATGACAACAGCAAGACAAAGACTCGTAATGATGTCGCAAAATTTTATACACTCGACTTGCGCATATAATGTGCTTGTTTCTTTTGTGTTTTGTTTGTAAATTTACTCCAATTTGTCGTATCCACACCGCAGTGAACATTTTTGCGCTGTTATCGCATTTATGCCGTGTAATGCTTGCCGTATCGTTCCCGTTACGCACCGTGTAAATAATTATTGCTTGACGCCTTTGACTTGTAAATGTCTTTATTTAAATGTTACTTTTAACTGAAGGATGAGTTAGGAAGTAAGGAAAATGGGTAAGGAAGTGAAAATTGTTTTTTTTTTAAACTATGTGATAATTTCTTTCTTTATATTAGTGACAAAAGTTAAGATTACTTTGATGAGATATTATTTTTTAAGATGCAGTATAAAGTAAGTAATCTTAAGACTTAGGAATTTAAAGCATCTTTTTCGAAAAATCTTAGAATCTAAGTTATTGTTTTTTAGGGTTTCAGGCAGGTTTTACATCTGAAAGTATTATTTCCTAACACATTCACATCAAATGCACCAACTCCTCTGTCAGCTGGGCGCCATTAAAACTTCTTAATACGTCTCCAAAAAGCTACTTAGGAAATGAAGGTTACTCAGTGTCTCACTCAAATTACTTGAGACTTTCTCAACGCATTAAGAAGACGGGTCTTCACGAAAACTATCTCGTGCCACCATCTGTCTCACTATCGCGTCTCCGCAAACGATCAAAGTTTGTTTCGACGTCCCACTATTTTCTTGTAATAGTTCTTCAGCTTCATATTTTATAGTCTTTTTGGCATTAGAATCCTTAAGTTGTAATATAAATGTAAAATAGTAAAAACAGTTTTCTTAATTATATTTGAAGCATCGTAAGACAAGCAAGAATAAGGATAATAATGTTGTACCTTCATGTATACATTATGTTTTCGCTAATTAATGTCAAAATAAAGAGCGTAAAAATCGTAAAAGTAAAGGTTCTCATCAAAATAATAAAAGTAACAAAAATAAATGTCTGCGCAAATTGTGGATGGAATTTTTTAGGAGCTTCCCTTAAAACGGAGTCTTTTCTCGCGCCATTGATCCAGCTAATTGATAGGCCTTCCTGGTTCCACCGAGTTAAGTAGATATTACCTGCCACGTTTCCTTAATGATTAAATTATGTAAAGTCATTTTCTAAGGTAATGACGACCCGATTTGTGTGTTGATAAGAATTTTGCATTTTGGACGAAAGATTGCGGATTTGATAGTCAGAATTACGAATATTAAAGACTTTGTTTTTTAAACTTGATTATATGTACGTTTTTTTATATTAAAGGCTTTGTGTTGTACTGATTACTTTATATTTACGATTTTAAAACAGTATTAAGAAAACATTTAAATTAGTTTCCTTTAAAGAATAAGCTGCATATTTTTATATTTGGCCTATGAATTACAAAATCCGAGTAAAGTCAAAACTTTGTTAGAACTAAATAACGATTGTAGAAAGTCAAGAATTTGTTGAATAGTTAAACAGAAATCCCTATGAAATTAAATACCACAGCAGGTACAGGCAAATGATAAGAATCCAGGGAACTACAGATTATAATTCTACTCGAAATTTCTCAGACTTCGAGGAAGGAGGATTCCGTTTTGTGCAAGCTATTGACAAATTCTTTTTCAGACATCTTAAATATTTTTGTGTGCAGGTATCCTAAAATATACAAGACCGAGTTATTGAATAGTTCAATTTATCTTTAATTCCAAAAAAAAAGCCATCCAGGTTCAGTTCCTTCCAGTATATTTACATCGTATCGTGTAAATATAATTAAATTATTGGATATTAATAAAAATCTATTTTAAGAGCCAAGTGTATATTGCTTCTTAAGGCATCGTCGCTTCCCGTAATTATATCAAAAAATTTCGATTGAGATTCGTTATTTTTCTTCGTAAATCTGTATCCCACCAAAAACATTCAATGTAAAAAAAAGCCAAGTCTCTCTATGCAATTCTTCCATCGTAAAAAGTTTTGAGATCGCATAGGAGCCAAGTCCTGTTCAACTTAATTTGTAATAATAAATCAATATTATGAGACTATATCAATAGTTTTGTTAACATTACAATAACAGTGACTTGGCCATGAGCACAAGTTAAAGGTCGTTTGCTCCTTGTAATTACGTGCAAATACTTTTGAATTTATATATTATGGACATCGATTTGTAACTGATTGGAATTTGAGATCAATATGGACTAAACATGCGCCATAGTGCATGTGCAGTTCACTGATCTTGGATGATACCGACTGTCGGTTAAGGTGTCCTGATATTATTTATTATTTACTTGCAACTCCTCCAAATATGCCGTTTTATATTTGTATCTTATTGTGCTCATGGCCAAGTCACTATTATTGTAATGTAAACAAAACTATTGATATAGTCACATAATATTGATTTATTATTACAAATTAAGTTGAACAGGACTTGGCTCCTATGCGATCTCAAAACTTTTTACGATGGAAGAATTGCATAGAGAGACTTGGCTTTTTTTTACATTGAATGTTTTTGGTGGGATCTCATTTATTTTTTGTAGGTCTCTTTCTTTTCTTTTTATAAATTAACAAAATTGCTATAAAAAATTTTGGCTTTTTGTACATAAACAAAGAACAAAGTTAACAATGCAGTCAAAATTCATATACCATGTTCTTGTAAAACCGCAAATATAAATTTGTTTCATATTATTTACTATGGTATATAATTTATTACCGTTTTTATAATTTTCCCTTTACATGTAGCTAAAAACCTATCTTGGTGCCAAATTTGAAGGTTCTAAGTTTGCTAGAAGTACCTTAGATTTTTGATGATCGGTCAGTGAGTGAGTCAGTGAGTGACAAAATGGTGTAACTTTGATCGCTCATAACTCGTAAACTATTGGTTCAAATGTCATGTAATTTTGAGGCTGAGCTTGTTTTAATACTTACTCTAGGTCATCGAAAACCTAAACCCCTAGCTTTATCCGTATCGATGATACAGGGGGGTTGAAATAGCCGCGAAACGCTTCGAGAAAAGAATGGTACGGCCGTGCCCGTTTGCTCGAGACTTGGCTGGGGCACTGCCGTGCCCCCAGATAAACACAACGTTTACACACACGATGAAAAATATAATCAATGCTAAGCTTCCAAACAATTTTCTGTAATAGAATACATGTACTTAGTATTCGTAATAAGCCAGAAGTACCTTTAAGGTCCTCAACTCGAGATTCTGATAATATTCAATGAGATTATTAGGTTGAAGGGCGCTCAAACAAAATACTTGTGTTTACTGTTCGCGATGATACCACTTGACAGTACGCGGGAGCGAAAGAGACCCGCCAAATAATTGAAGAAACAGATAATCGATAAATTGTCGCTTGACTTGAGAATAAAGCATTATAAATGAATCAATTTACAGAAAAGTTCCTTCTGCGACGGACAAAGGGTTCAGTGTTCGGTGTCTTGAATAGGTTATTTGGCGCTAATCACCTAACTTTTAATTAATGACATCGTTTAGTGAATAAAACTGAAACGAACTACAGTCATCATTCTATAAGATACGCCCGCAATTTGTTTTGGGAGTGCTTCGCCATCATATTTTACGAATTGTCGAGAAACTCATTTTTGCTGATAGGGGTAGGTACCTTTTATGCGAAAAAGTGGAACTAATAAATAAACGTATATTTTAAGGTAGTTATTATAGCCTTACATGTTACATAGCAAGTAAAGATATTTTCCTCGTATTTATTTTATAGTGCACTTGAATATAATTTACTTTTTCTGGTACTCTTTTAATGGTGGCTATTATGGTGAATTTATTTTTAAATCCAAATTGCACAGTACATGTTGTCCTCTTGGTACTTTTACAATTTATAACAAGACCCTTTTTGTTCAGCGCTATCCCAGCATAGTGTCAACTTACAATCCCGAGCGTGCAGCGGCCAAAATTCATTTTTGCACTTTGGTCCATCTAGTCAAATCTAGTGCATGGGGAATAAAATTCAAGAAGACTTTTCTAAAGTATATTGGAGCCAGGTTTAGAAAATTAAGATATTACTAGAATAAATAATACAAATACTGTAATATACCAATAGAAAGATAACTTAATTTGGTTATTCTTCATTCAGTTTTTCAAACGACAATAAAAAAAATTAGACCTTATTTATCTTTATTTATCTTCTGGCCCAGTGAATCTATTGAGTTACAGAGTACCAACCACTGACCAAAAATACATCGACATTCCACGAGCAATTTACCCAAACTATAACACCAAAGTCTGTTCCCAATCTACCTAACGACGTCACTTATCACTGAAACCGCGTTTATCCATGATGAATTCAAATTTCAATGGAATGATTCTATTAGAAACTAACGGACGTAATCACAAGACATTGTATTAAACTTATATCATGTGTGGTTTTAACTTGCGCATTACGAAGTAGTTTGGAGTGTTAGGACTGGCGAATGATATGGGAATGTTTAGGCTTAGTTTATGTTTGTTTGGTGAACATTTGTGAATATGCGGTTGACGTTGTGGTTTCCCTCTGACTTGCTGACTTACTAACGTTTGGGAAGTTTCGAAGATTATTTGTTTTTCGTAGGTGATTTTCTCTTGTTACATAGATATAGCATCTTTTTATGTTTTGTGTCTAGGTAGTAATGTAACTGCAAGATTATAAAAGTGTGATAAAATTGTAATAGTATTTATTTGCATTTATTTCACACCGTCCATTTCATTCATTTTGGTTTTATTCCTGTCTTTAATTTCGTTCCGCGACAAATACAAGTTGTCAATTTAAGAGCACACTACAGTTAAAAATGTAAGAAGTTAATAAACATTCCAACAAAAATCGATAACAATAAGTGGCCCCACGATTGCAGGATAATTGAATTTCGTTCGTAGTGGTCTGATGTTTCTCGTTAGCCCCTGTCGCGTCGAATTATTTCAGCGGAACCACAAACCGAATGTCAATCTATATTCAAACTTCGTTTTCACACCCAAAATACAAAGCGGATTTCTGTTTTACCCATTCGAACGAACCCTTTTTAAAACGACACGAGTATGCAATTACCAATAGGTATCGAGAGATAGTTGTAGTTACAGAACTTTATTTGAATAGTCCGGTCGATATGGAAGCCGAGTTTTAATTTTACTGAAGCTCTGGCACATAATAAAAAACCATTTAGCTTACTCTATTATGTAGATATTGGATTTTTAAATACATTTAGAATCGTTTAATTTGGATTGTTTTGATTGAATGTGTAAAAAGGAACTATTAATATGCAATTTGTTCCTTGACTAAGTATATTACGTTGCGTATACGTTTAAATCAATTGGTAATACGTAGATAAATATTGTAAAATGAACAAAAGAATATACTATACATATATTTCATTTTTACTAACAACAAATTAGTTTAATTTGTTGTTAGTATAAATGAATAATTTTATAGTAACTGCAAAGTTGCATCAAAATCTGTTCACTAATTTATAGGGAATAATAACAAACACCGACAAGTCCTACACAAATTAAAGTCGGATATTAAATTATGTAAACAAAAACATAACGCGACCATGTAAACGAAACAGTAAAACAATGTTCGCGAAACTAAACGGGGCTTTATCCTCAAAGGGCTCAGCATCTGGTTTGTAGCAAATTTAATATAACACGTTACTTAAGCCAGCAGACTGAGCAGACTCCCCGAGGAAACGGAAAAATGTGCCCCGCTGGCGTTCAGTGACTAATTCCTTTCCGCCACAAGCCGGGTTAACTAGACTTCATTTTAACTTCATATAACTGAGTAAATTGACTGTCGACATAATATATTTATCGTAAAACACAATGGCGAATCAAATAAGCTATATATTTTAACGCACAACGGATACTATGAATCCAACGATGTATCATTTATCAAAATCGGTTGAGTCGTTAAGTAATTACGAGCGGACATACATGCATACAGGTCAACACGTAACTCTCCTTTTTTGGCGTTGCCACAGTCGTGTAAAAGTAGTCTTCTTCTTTTTTAGAGGATCACCGGTGTAAGGTGTTATTGTATGTAATTTTTAGGTGAGACGGGGTGGCTGAATGTTGTATCTTTTTATTCTAATGATGCAAGTAAAAAGTCAAACAACACGTTTTCCAATATAAATGTTACTTTATTTTTATTATTGTTGTGAAAAAACTTCTATAGAAGTCGAGTTTGAAATGAGACGATGAATATTGTACTTCTTGTGTTGAATAAAATACAGCATTTAATAAACGTATTTACATCGACGTTAAGTTAATGAACTTTATTATTAAGTATTGTTATACAACTTTAGTTTATAAAACTAACTTTCATCAATAAAGAACAATAGTTAGTTTGTTTCTTGAATGTACTTCTTAAAATATACGACTTATATAGACTTCAGACTTATAGTGCGGAAGTAGTTTGCAATTTCTTCGCGAAACACTATTTTAATTTGTCACTATTTTCATTAAACTTTGCGAACAATATTACAATGCATGGACGCATAAAATACGTACTTACAAAAATACAAAAACATTTTTATATTGATTATAACTATTATTGTAGGTACCATAATTTGTTATTTGTATCTAAGTTACTAACGTCTCTTAGGTAATTTATAAATAAGGGTAAGTATTTACTTAAATTCTTATAAGATTTAAGATCCTACATCAAAGTAAACAATAGTTTGATTAAAAAATCTGCACTCAACTTAAAAAGGAAAAAAAGCAGAACATTTTTTGTTCCAAAGCAATAACTTACATTACAATTTGTCTATAAAACAAACACTGAATAAAACAAATGCTCATCATTCAAAACATTTGAAAGGCGAGCACGTAATCCGAAAATGTATATCAACTTTTGAACTTTACAATTTGTAAGTTGTGTTTCAAGAGGGCTAAGTGCAGAGAAGTTGAAGAGTTCAAGCTTTGTAATGGCTCCTACACACAGTGCCGGCGGCAGTGCCGCCGGGCGAGCCGCCGCCGGCCAAGCCGTCGCGCGTCGTCACACAAACAAATGCCGGCGGCTCCTTTGTGCGGCTTTGAATGCCGCCGGGCGCACGGCGGCTTGGCCGGCGGCTCGCCCGGCGGCACTGCCGCCGGCACTGTGTGTAGGAGCCATTAGGTATTACTAAGAGAGGGTATCTCATTGCCAACATTCTTGTGAACCAGACGAGAATTATTGAGCAGTATTTTTATTTTTTGTTTATATTTTGTATGCCTACCCCTATTGTATATTTTCATTGGTATGGCCTCAGTATATACTTACCTTTAGTAAAATGTATTTAAAGCATTGATAGTTATTCGACAATAACTGGACTTGTTTGTTTTAAGAGACAAAACTTGCATTCACAAAGCCGACATAAGGTCGGACAGTAGGTTAAATAAATAAAATTTACATAACATAACATACCATCACGCCTGTATCCCCGAAGGGTTAGGCAGAGGTGTATCAATGTACACCCACAGTTCGCCGGTATGTTTTAGGTCCCATGTAATAGGGGGCGAGCCTATTGCCACTAACCGGGCACAAATCCAAACTCCGACCTGCTACTGAGAATTTCATAGAAAAACCCAATAACACCTTGGTCGACTTGGGAATCGAACCCAAGACCTCTAGCGTAGCAGTCGCGCTTAGCACCACTAGGCCAACGAGGCAGTTTTAAATAAAATTTCTAAAAAAAAATATGTTATTTTATGTGAAAAGTTAAATTATAAATTTTACGAAAAAATTGGTTCAAAAAAAAAGAAAGAGTAGCTAAGGCTAACTTAAGACTCAATTCTCAAATGTGTATTTTACTATAAATAACGGAGCTTCTTCTTTCTATGTATTTCCTTTGATGTTCAATGAAACATTTAAAAGCTGATTTCATAATCAAAACAGGAAGCTTTATTCGGAACAGGAACAGCAAACAAAAACATTTAGTTTATAAATAGGATAGGATTTTTTATTTACGTAAAACATTAATCTTCACTTTTATACAAGGAAGAGTGTAAGAAGACTTGACAAGGCTAATTCGTTACGTTTTAATTTATAATGAGATTTTTCGCAAAAAGGCTGAATGCATAATTTCATTAGCATGATGAAAAAGGTTTTAAATGTAACATACATAGACAAGACTAAAATATAAGTATTTTATTTTTTTCATTTATCTGTTTAATGTTTGTCTGTAATTCAGTATTAATGTAATAATTTAGTACTTAATAACGTTTGCAAAAAAATGAAAAAAAAAATGTTTAAATTTGAATATTTTTAAAGGTATATTTAAGTATTAAAAGTATATTTTTAATAAGTTTATGTACCAACAGAGGGTGGTACCAAAAGGGTGTTTCAAAGATCTTCGATGTAAAATTATTAATATGAAAAATTGGCAATTAATTATTGGTGGTCCCATGTAAATTCCATAGAGGTCGATGCCTTTTACAGTTCTGAGTTTTTGATATTCTAAAAATTAAAAGTTTTTAATGTAAATTGTGAATTGTGTATAGAGTACAATGGGGTTGACGTATCCATGTGGATAAAAACCCCTAACAATTAATAAAGAATAAAGAAAAAAAAAAAAAAGATTTTAACTAAATTATCTAACAAAATAGTGTTTGATTGATTACAAACATCTGTAACACGTAACGCAGGGTCATCACTCACCTATTTGGCTGGCTTTCCCCCACCCCCTATTGTTTAGAACAATGGGAGATGGTCGAGACTATTTCGCATTTGTTTTTTTTTTTGGTGTTAAATAACTCAATGGTGATTTGATTTGTACTGTTAGCTTACTGTCTTATATAGCGATGGGTAGCGGATGGATAGCCAGATATCAATATTTTGATTTAATGATATATGTTTATCATTAACTTTTTTATGTTCAATGTTTTTGCGTATGAATACAATAAACAATAGCAACATTAATTCAATATTGAGCGTTTGATCAATTTAATTCAAATAAATATGCCTACAGCTGTGCAGGTTACTACATCTCGTAAATACGTTCATAGTCTACCTATATATACTTAGACAGAATATACATAGGTATGTAGGTATGTGTGTATGTTCTCTCCAAGTAGCAATATAGTTCTCCAGCGCTTGTACAGTAAGTGGCGTGAACTCCAATATTCCAAATATGAGAGCCGTGTTCTGCTCCATATTATCATACTGGTTGGTAACGCATCAACCCTCAGGTATTGCGAATATTCTATATTCTGCGGTTTATGCTCCATGGTGTATTTTATGAATTTAAAACTATTTTTTTAAGTAGTGTGATAATATAAAAGTAATGTAGATCTGTTATCGAGCGCTAGCTTGGACCTATCCTAATATAAATAAGGAATTTTATCTGTTATAGATAATGAAAATATATAATTTATCATGTTTTAGCCAACTGCGCCAGTAGACGGTTAACATTTTGCTCTTTAGCCCAAAAAAATTGATGGATTTTAGCTTGAGAAGTATTGTTAGGTGTGTTACAATTGTGAGAGCGGTACTGGATAGCTACTTATATATTTTTTAAGTCCGTGTAAAATAAAAATATTGATTAACGATTTTTCGCGCAACGACTGATACATAACGTTTCGGATGCCAACCAATATTAGTGTGAATCACATTCTTAGACATTTACAAATATGTCAATCAGCACATTAGGCAAGTCATCAAGCAACGTGATACGCAACCACTCAGTCTGGCAAACACATTACCTCGACATTAGTCATACTACAATTAGACAAGCAGGAGCCGCTAATGGTATCAACTCATTCCACTGATCTTAATTGATAGCTTTTAAAGTTTCTAGAACAAAACCACTGTCTAACCTAACCGTAGTTCTTAGAACACTCTGTACATGGAAATGACATCATTCCACCAAAAAAAGAAGAAGATTCTAATCAGTCTGTCTCTTACTACATGGTCCAAATAAGGCTGATATAAATAGTTATAAGACAGCACCAATAAAGCATACTACATTTAGAAAAAATAGGCGCATAATATACCTACGTTGTCGTATTTTTTTTTGCGTTTTCAGCAACCAACTTTTCTATTTAGTTTAATAATTTCAGCAACACTGTCACGAACCAAATGTTGACTACTACATATTAACTAAGTATTTACTGTCTATGAAACGTTCACCTTAAGTCAGGTTTCAATAAAGATAATTATCAATTCGTTTAAAAGTACAATATACACAACAAAAAAACTTAGAAAATATAAAGAAGTAGAGAAAATATATAAACAGAGTATATACCGAGGTATTTTGAGTAAAAACTTTTGTTTGTGGTAACTTTAACGTAGATAGATCTTTTTACTCCATACAATATTCAAGATTGTGACTCAGTAACTCGATTGTCACCTCATACGTCTTACATAAGTTTGGACATTGAAGGAGTGTGCAAACTGTATCTGTGGATCGGTATTTGGATGCCAAAACAATAAGACGGATGGTTTACAATAAGAATGTTTGTCCTTTGTCAACTAATTGGGCCTTATTACAAAAGATGGTTTAAACCAAGACTAAGGTAAACCCAGGTTTAAAATATACCCATCACTTTCTTATGTCATATAACAAAAAGAGACGGGGCTATTCTAAAACCTCGGTTTTTCTTAGACCATCTTTTGTAATAAGGGGAATATGTTTAAACCATGTATTGTTGAGTTAATGGAACAGTAATTGTATCTACCAAAGATTTCTAAACAGATCATAAATTGTTAATTATGTTGAGTCCATTCCGTTTGATCTTTTACGAACAATGAAAGTTGTAGCAGAAGATGATAAAATTTTAATAAAAAAAAAACTTGTATTTTCGACTGTGTTCAATAATAATTTAATGACACGAATTTTAATTAGGTTTTTAATTTAGAATGTTTATTCTAACTTGTTCTTGTCAATTTTGATCCTGTTAGGTTAAATAGAATTTACTGACAAAATTATACGGGATGGGTATACGGTATTGTCCAAGAGCCTTTACAACGTCGAGTCCCACGACCTTGTGCCACTAAAACAATGTTTTTGTTTGAGAGAATGTACAATGTTCATCGTAAGTTAATTAGTGACGAAGCAGACTTTTATCCTCGGGGTGACGTAAGATTAGCATAAGTAAATTCGATACTTTCGGGTCGAAATCCTTTTGGGACTCGTTCTAATTCAGATCGCGTCGGAATATTTACAGAATCGCGTTACATTTTTATCCTTTTAGAATTGCAGACGCCCATTTGAATAATTGGCAAATAGAACCCCTTTTTATTCCATTCGAACCCATGAAAAGTGTAAAACACTCATTCGAATTGATTCGAGAACTGAGTTTCAATAAGTTGAAAGCGAGTTTCCGAACAGTCGTTTCTTAACGGCCGATTTAGCGATGCCTTTATTGCAAGCCTAATGAATTGTACTTGTTTTAAAGTTTCTTGTATCACGGTCTGATATCGGATTCAGATTGGAATGAGGGCGGCTCTAATGACGGCGAAGCAAGGAACCGTTCCGACTTTTTCATTTCGACTTCGGTTTTAATTAAAAACCAGCATGTTCATTGGAACTGAGCAGAGAAGCGGTGAAGTTAGACTACTGTTACTGCTTTTATGGCTTAGTATGAAAGTACTTGTGGCCACGGTTTATGGGGAACTTACTTTTGAGTGGTTGAACTATAATACCTAAGTATTAGTGGCTTTACATCGCCCGATAGTTCTGACAGTACGAGTGTCTTGCTATTAAATATTTATGTACTATATTTTTCTTTATGTGGCGGGATTACTTTTTATTAATCTCCTAGTTATATAATTCCTTTACAGATCAGACAAAAAGTTAAACTTCTAAATTATTCAACACCTGTATCTTTAAAGACATCGGTAAGGTCTATGTCTTTTAGTAACAATACTACCTATACACAATTCGAACAATATGTTGAGCGCAATGGAAAGGAGATTACGGGTTGTTTCATTTCATCCTCAGATCAACTGCTAACATTAATCATATTTTCTGTATTGCTCAGAAAAGGGCGATTGGTAGCGTTACCTGTCACAGCTCACATAAACTACAGCCCCTTCGGGAATATATCGAGCCGCGCATTCCTCTGACATTCTAATAAATATTCCTAAGTTATGTGGGCGTTACCATACTTTATTTTCTCATAGAAACGAAAATATGCACATAAACAAGGTTAATCGTATTTTTGTTTTCATTTCGGATTTAGTTATATGAGCGCAAGTAATTTTTAAAGTAGATATTTTTATCTGAATTTCTTCATAATTAAATATGTAAAATCTTTTATTAAATACAACTAAATCAATTTTTTAAAAAGCTAGTCAAAGAAATTAGAGCACAGTTAAGTTGGAATTGGGTATTATCATAAAAAACATGTCTCCTACTTTTTTCTTAATTTACTACGGGTGTGCTCGTAAAGACCTCAATGTAGCAGTTCATCAAAATTTTAACCGCCTAATAATAAACCAGCAATTTATGAGTGACTTGATGAAGGTATTTCAAACGGACACTTTTATTACCCCGTCAGACCCTTTTAAAGGTGAACATGATGTTAATAAAGACTTATTTCCATCAACCGAATTGGATGTGCTTCAGAATAGAGTAATTGAGACTTGAAATGAAATGCTAACAAATTTTTTGAGTCCAAAATAGCATTTAGTAAAGAATTTTGTAGAATTAGTCTAGGATTATGATCGAGCAAAAACATACAAGAGTAGAACACGGTACGGTTGTCTGTAGATTATGAATTATTATTTATTTATACTAAAGTGAAGCGATAGAGATTATTGTTCTAACACGGGTTTCTCTAAAAGTTCAAAAACATACGTTATTTGACTAAAATTCTTCTCGCAAAGAAGGATATAGGCTGTTTAACATCACGTTACTTGCCTTGGGAGGAAAGCAAAGGAAACTTGGTAAAAAGTGACATTTGTAAGTCCGGTGAAGCAGTGAAAGTTTGCGCTCAGGCTAACTACATAGATATCTTCAAAAAAAAGTGACATATGAAATATCCAGGTTTAGGTCAATGACCTTTTGACAGAAAAAACTGTAACATGTAGCTTTTAATATTCATTCGTTTCAATGTTGTAATTTGAACTCACAATCTGTATGCTAATTTATTTAACTCTTCCTTTGGGAATAATATCGTTATGTGTATGATAAGAGTTGGAAAAATCTGGTGAATGTTTTATTTCAAATTTATATAAAGCGGTGTTTTTTGAGGTGAGGTGAGCTTAGTTTTGTGTGGTGTTTGTTTTTTAAATTATTGCTGAGTGTAATACAACATAACTACTACATTGTTTACCAGCACTGCTTCTATAATAGGCCTTTTATTGACCATATTTAATGCCGAGTAATGCATCAATGAACTTGCATGCAATTCATTATCACCTTGATAATGGCGTCCAAATATCACAGTAAAATATTCAAGAGATTTCTAATGTAGTTTCAATCAATAAAATAATTGCAGACGCAATATAAATATCAAAAATCCCTGAGCTGAAATAGTAGCAAAAGAATGTACCAAAAATGCGTAATTTTTCGGTATCATTATGATCCTAATTTGGCTTCCAATTCACTTTGAAAATGTGAATAATAGAAGCAATTATTTCCAATCATTTAACGCTGTTATGTTTTACGGGAGACAATGATCCTGATTAACATTTGTTCCATGACAAAGGGACGTTAAGTATATAAATTGAATCAATGGATATCGGTTTTGGTAACATACGTTTGTCTTTTCCCCGTCGTATAAACTAGCTATTTATGTCAAGGTCGACGAAAAAGAATCACCATTAAGTTAATTGGCGAAAGGTCTGCCTTATCAGTTTTCCGCACGACCCGTTGATTAACGATTTACGAAAATAGCTTTGGGTAGGTCTATCGGACAATATTTTCTTCTATCCGGTGGCAAAATTTCCGTATTTTAACTTCAAAATTTCGATACGTTATCTAATTTGATGAATGAGTTTTGTTTATACTATGGAAGATTTATTGATGTTTCCCTTTCAGTTTTTTTTTTGTTTTGGTGTAGTTGATTATTTGTTCTAAATTTGAATAATGCACCTATTTTCACACTTTTGCTTAATATAACAGCATTAGCAACCGTTGATGTTAATACTCATGTTTACGCGTAGCATGATTGTAGTACTACGGCGTAGCGCTACACTTCGTAGCAATATACAACAACTTTGGCAAGCTACGAGTACTTTAAGCGGTATGAAAACAAACACAAACTATTACAGTGAAACAACTGCCTAAATTACATATTCCATAATTTTTCTAGTAAAAAATTGACCTCCGTAATGAAGTTTCATAATGAATCTGTTGTTTAGGAATACCTAAGTGGAGCCATCTTGATAGCTGTTTCTATTATCATAGTAATGAAGCACGAAACCGTAATAAGCGAGAAAAAAATACGAGAAGGCGGGGATTACACGCTTTTGCATTTTTATTCCATTCTCTGTATCAGCATGCAAACATTTTTCAATGTCGGGATTTGCCTAATTTATTACGAAGCTACTTCACATATGTATAAACAATGTAATTTATTGTTTGCATTATAAAGTTTTTTTTTTGTACGTCACTATGAAGGAAAAAAAGACAAAAATAATTTTGTGTAGAAAGGACACTAAATGTTTTATATAATAATAATAATAATAATAATCATTTATTTCAGGTATTTCACCCATATAAATTAAATTGAAAAACATTAAAACATCAATAAAATCAAATAAAATAAGAGTACATTAATTATTAAAATTAAAAAAAAAACAGAAACAAAATTAAATCAAAGTTGAATACAGAAACCATTTCAAACTAATTAAATTCATAAATAAATAAAATTCATCTTAAATTAGAGAAATCTCATGAACATTACAAACATAAATAAATTAATAATTAATCAACTCAAATCAATAATCATTACAAATTCAAAATTAAAATAATATTTTTACCTTAGTCAGCAGATGAACCATGCAGCAATGGTTCAAGTACTGGCAGTCGAATCGCTCAGAAAAAGTGCTCAGTATACTATTGCGGCTGCCCCGCACCCTACGCACCAAGGACGCGCACCTTTTGCGCATTATAGTGTGGAAACAATCCACACGCGCCGCGGCAAACATACCCGACGCGCTACAGAAGCGAGGCAGCCCCAAAAGCACCCTGAACGCATTATTGTATTGTACACGTAGAGCGCTGTACTGCTTCTGCGTATAATCCACCCACAGACTGCCAGTATAAAAGGTCGTACAAAACGCTCTAAATAAGGCTATTTTGACGCCTCTCGAACACCTAGCAAATCTGCGGGCTATCATATTCGCACGAACAGACAGCGCCCTACGTTCCCTTTCAATATCTGCATCATCTTTTAGGTCAGAGGTTAATAAGTGTCCAAGATATTTAAACGTATCAACTCTTTTTAGTGGAAATCCGTTGAGCTTAATTGCTGGTAAGTAATCTGGACACCACCTCTTGGCCCGAAAGACCATGCACTCACTTTTGCCAACATTATACAGCAAACCATGTTTCTTAGCATAGTTTTCACATATGCCAATCAGCCTCGACAAACCACAAGCAGAGGCGCTCAGCAGCACCATGTCGTCGGCGTAGCTTATATTGTTCACGCACACATCTCCAACATGGCAACCGACATGCGTGTTGCTGAGCCTCTCTATCAACTCATTAACGTACAGGTTGAAGAGCTTCGGTGAAGTCAAACCCCCCTGCCTCACGCCGCACTCCAACCTGTAAGGGAAAGAGTAGGTCCCCGACCATCGAACAACATTGACCTGATTGTTGTATTGAAATATACGGACTAATCCGTCTGGCACTGACGCTTGCTTTAGTTTTTGCCATAGCAGATCATAACAAACCAGGTCAAATGCCTTCGACAAGTCGAGGAAGCAAGCAAAGACAGGTGTATTTCTATCAGTGTAGTACTTGACAGTTTGCTTTAAACACAATATAGCTGTTTCTGTAGATAGTTCAGCTTTGAAGCCAAACTGGTTATCATGAATTTTTAAATATTTATCCAGCTGTGTGTTAAGCAAACTATCAAGCACCTTCGAGATTACAGTAGCCAACGAAATAGGTCTATAATTATGCCTATCGCCAACATCCCCGGTTTTATTCTTTATAATTGGCACCACCACAGTTTTCGTCATCTGCTCAGGCAGATACGCATGTCCCATACACAGAGAGAATAACATTGCCAAAACTCTGGGCAAATGACGGCCGGCATGCTTAAGGTGTTCAATACTCAGGTCATCGTGGCCAGGAGACTTGCCGCTGGACATAGACATAACGACATGTCTTACCTCCTTTGCTGTAAACCGAACAATGCACTCCTGACCACTACAACCAGCACTGCCAGTAAACCGTGATGGTCTCAATGGCGACGTAACAGCGAAATGCTGCCTAAATAACTCGGCAATCCCGTCGACATCAGCAGCGCCGCTGACACTCACCGGCAGGCCTGGCCTACTATTAAGTTTATCGGTGGACTTCCAAAAGCCGCGGAAATCACCTTTAGAATGAAGCGATGCCAACATGTCCATTTTAATTCGGTCACTATTATTCTGGCACCATCGTAAGCGCGACTTAAAAACGTTGCGACTTGTTCGCATTTCACTCCAGACTGGACCATCGCGCGGTCTACCACATAACACCCACTGCTCAAATTTCAGCCTTGCCTGCCGGTGAGCATCACTGACGTGCTTATTCCACCCTATTACCGGTTTCCCATTTCTCACATGATTTCTTTTATGACTCTGAGAGGCTGCTTGGCATAAAATGTTAACAATGTCATCATACATTTTATCAATAATAACTCTGTGTTCCAAATTATTACACAAATAGTCGCTACATGCAGTCAATTCAATTGGAAAGTCAACATATTTTAAATTATTATTACAAAATTGTGTATAAATGTCAATTTGATTAATTGTTCTATTGCCCCATTTTATTTTATTACATAACACATTTTTATTATTATTTGAGTTATACAATTTTGGCTTGATTTCATTTAAGTTACACTGTACTAAAAGAGGAAAGTGGTCGGACCAAGTTACATCATATATGACATTTACACCAATAATAGTGGACATGGCTGCTTCAGTAGTAACACAGTGATCCAGCCAACGTCTCGCGCCGTTCGCATCGCTTATAAAAGTATAAGTGTCAGAGTTCACTCCTAATAGTTCAACATCGGCACACAATAACTCAGATTCCCGACAAAAAGACATTAACTCCAGATAAAATAGTTCATTGAGATGCGAATTAAAGTCTCCAAGTACAAAAGCAGTTTCGACATTGTTATTATTGATTATAGCACTCACCAGGCTGAGGCAGTCTGTAAACTCTGTTAAGTTCGCACTACTATCCGTCGGCATGTAAACACTGAACACTATAAATGACCTTGATTCCATGCATACTTTAATGGCACACACTCGCGGGTTGTCACACTGCACTATTGAAATGTTGTTAAAAACACTTTTCCGCCACAAGAGCGCTGTTCCTCCGAAAGGACGACCACGAAGCATGCCAGTGGTAGTGTCCACCGCCGACGTCCCAGTACACCCGAACTCGGCATCGATTTCGCTCAGGAATGAGATATCGTGGGGGAGGAGCCATGTTTCTTGTAAGGCAACTATGTCAGATGTCCTACATAGCTGCCTGACACTCTCCACCGATCGTTTTAAACTTTTACAATTATAGCTCAATAAGTTATACATTAATATTTATTTAGAGTCGTTCTCAGAACCGCTAATCGTACCGTTCGTGTAGTTTCTCGTTTTAAAATTCATAAATCTCCTGAAAAGAATTCCCTCGGGCCATAGTTTGCTATCGAGAAATATGTCCATTTTAGTTTCCGAAACAAAGAATTTATATGCCTTATATTCTTTAGGATATTTAAACGTTATACTTTCAAGTGTTATCATCTCGCCTGTTTTATGATACACGTAATCAGCAATGTCTTTTTCCGTCGTGTTTTTATGAACTTTCGTAATGAAGATTGGAACTGTTCTTATTGCCGCCTTAAATTTCCCTTCATTGTCCCTAGCGGTACCTGCAGTACCCAGATATCGGTAGCTCATATTATTGCGCTTTCTACGATATGAAACTTTATTCCATCCGTCTTTGTTTTGCACTGACTCACGCACAATAGACGCGGTCGGAGACATATGCCCGAGCGCTCGCCCCGGTGACGTCGCCGCCTTCTGCCGAGAAGTAGTTGATCCAGCGGCCGCGTCAGAGACGCGGGCGCCGTCGGCGGCCGTTGCGACGCGAGGGGAGAGGCTGCGCTAGGCCGCTCGCTGCGGCAAGACAGCTGACTCAATACCACGATCGAAAGTTTCTGCATCTACCTCCTTTATTTCTCGAAATAATTGTTTGTTATTGTCTAATATTTGTAACGAGTATTCATCGATACTATTATTGCAGTCATCCACTGACGAATTATTTACATGAGACAATCCAATAGGACCGCTTTCCATTAACCATCCACCTCGTTTCATATTCAATTTACACACTGATGCCGGTATTAACGAATCATTCTGTAATTTGAGAAACTCCGTTTTTAAATCTTTCAACTGAGCCTGCGTCACATATTCTTCTTTAATTTCTTTAATTTCATTCTGGATTCGAAGCAAATCCTTCAAAAGTTTTGTGCAATCAAGGTGGTCAAACAGGATTGGGGGTAGCTTTTCCAAGTCCCTTGCTACAAAAATGGGGAATTGATCCGGTTCAACTGACCTAAAGACATTAATTATGTCCACTAGGTCTCGTTGTTCCTTGCCTTTGTTCCTCTTTATTTTCGCCTTTTCCACAGGAACCAACTCGTACAGCAGTGTTTTAGATTTTTCAATATCGTCACTTGTAAACGTTGATGCACATAACCGCACTAACGTATCTTCGTCGATCACTGATATTTTATTTTGAATATACGATAGCAATTCATCTATAACTACGTTACAGGAAACGCATTTAACCACGTTAGACATTGTCGTTCGTCAGTCATACGAGTACGTCCACACTGATACTGATACACTGCTGCTGCTACACTGATACTTATATGAGAAAACTGTACTTTTATCTATTTTTGTATATTTTGTATACGTTGTCTCGTAGCTATGTAGATTTTATTTTTTGTATCTTACATTAAAATATAAAAATATTCGTTTGTGGTTAATGACGTTTCTAATATTTTCAGCTGTTATTACATAAAGCCAAATAACCGTAATAAGCATTATACTATATATACCTCCAAAAAACCTTCTCATTATTTTGCCTATTTTTACTTAGTAAATAAAGATTATTCATGTCAATCAGACTTACATTAGGAAAAATATAACCAAAATATTTTGTCAACATGTAGGTTCAGTCGAAGAAAGACACAGTACTTAAGTCGAAGGGCTGAGTGAAAAGAACCGCAAAAATAACGTTACGAAGCATTAAATACAATCTGAAGAGGGTTGTAATGGACATTTTTATAAAGGAAAACCGTTTTGATGATTACGTTCAGCACAATCCGAGTGAGAACCTAATAAAAGGCAAAATAAACGACATAATAAAAAGACAGATCGACTGCGTTCTTACAAAATACCTAATGAATGTTTATTTAATGTTTTAATTCCTGCTTGCTTCTGAACGATTTCGATGGCAGACGTTCGTTATGTGTGAGACAGTTTAACGGTTCTTCTATTTTTTATACGTTACTGCAACACGTCTTTTTCAGTTAATTGCCTTCGTTAGAGCGCATTTTTTAAAGAAATCTGTAGAAAATTGTTTGAAATTTTTACTGAATAATGTTTGAACAGATTTTTTACTTGATGTACGAAGTAAACAGAGTAATCAAGACAAATGCTCGGAATATAAATAGCTATCTAACTAGAAATTTAATTATGTAGGTTACTGCAACAACGTTGCGGCAACAGCAAGCAGCCAAGGGGAAGTTAATTAAGTCTGAATAGAAATTGATTAACAAGAAAAACTAACCAAAACAACCAATACAATTTAAATTCAAAGGGCAACGTGTCTGATTGAAAAGCCTACCTTACAGACATGCAATACAAGTTTAAGTACGGTGCCGGGGGAGATAGGGTGGTGGGAAAACCAACCCTCACTTTTACCAAAAACGAGATGAACTTATTGATAATATAGTCTTAGATAACATACATTGCTGGCTGGCATACTCAAGCTAAAACTCCTTTGTAAGGCAATGGTCAATGTAACAGATACGTGGAATTTCGACGGGGCCGCGGGGGTTGGGAAGGCAAATGAAGTCGGCCAACAACAGCGGAGTCAGTTGCGTTCGAGCCTTGGGCGAAGGAGCACGTGATTCCATCGCGTCCTAAACGTTCGTAATCGAGTAAAACAAAGTTTGTGAAAATTTAAGTTTGGTTTATTTTGAGTTCGTAATTAAACTGGGAAGAGTTTGTTTGATTTCGCATTTGGAAGTGCGTGTAAATAAGGTTTGTGGATTCGTTTTGAATTTACATGTTTTATTAGACTGCTTTAGGTTATGTTAGGAGTTTATGTAGCATTTGCTGAAATCGAATATTATTTTGGGAAACATGAAATTTGAATTACCGTATATTATAAAAAAGCCCTTCGGTTTAATTGAATTATATGGGAATTATTCCTGGCATGTTATTAAGTACAACTGGTAAGGATTTTGAAAATCAGTAGGACTTAAAGAAAATATTATATCTGGCTTCTACTTGCACATTTTTTCTTTTTAGGTTTCATATTGAATGTAATATTTGGTTAAAGCTTTATTCTTTTAACATAACCATTAATATTAAAACAGATAAATAATAAAAAAATATCCATGGTTCGATTTTACATTGGCGATGTCTCAGATGGCACGCATGACAAAAAATGTTAGAATTACAAAATTATGATTTAAAGGAAATAAAACGATCAAACACGTTTCAAAATTCATCTGCTTAACAGAGAGTCATGGCCGGCTAGCAGCATCAATGTTGTCTGAGAATCGAAATCTCTGGAGTCAAGAGTTCGACAGCAACACGGTCAGCAATGCAGTCCGAAACAGTACACACTCAGGGGACACTTAAACTTGAACGTACTCTAATTTTATCAGTCAATCGTACTCGTGACCAGCTATGTTCACAGTATAATATTAAGTCAGCACCAGTTTGCACTACTAAAACTAATTAAGCAGAAGATACAGCGATAACATAACAACGGTCTACAGACAGTTAATTGCTTTTAGAATCTCTATCAAGATTGTAGAGTTTACTAATTCTAGTTTGAACATAATTGCTGTTACAATACGTTTGGTGTACCTCGATTAAAAAATCAAATACGAAACAAAATTAATGGTAGCTTAGTCATGTACACTGCGGGCCACTAAAAATATACGTTGGATTTTATTGTTCGGAAAAGGTAATAAAAATAACTTAAAATGTATTTTGTGTAAAATATTTTTGTAACGTACATTATATTTTAATGGTAGTTTACTATGCGTCAATGAACTATAATATTTTTTTCAATAAATTGCCTTGATAATGTTTATGTAAGGGGTTTACTGAACTTTATTTTTAAATTCAATTGTTGCTAACGTATCATGTTTTTCCTGAGGAATTTACTAAGCAAAGTTTTCTCGCCTTTTTCATTTAAAGTTTTTGTTATATTCTTGTTCCAAGTTTTTTGTTTTGGAATAAGATTGGTATGGGATATTTCCCGGGGGGTTGTATTCTATCTATTTAACGCCGACTTTTATGTTTGTTCTTTTCATATAGAATTTATAGTAGGTATGATATCCAGCGCCTTAGGTTGTAAATATAATAGGTTTGTATTGATTTATGTTGATTGATTAGCTGAGCTAAAATAGAAGAGTTTTTTAAAAGATTTTTCAATTTTTGTTTGTTAACAAATATACAATAATTACAGCTTTCTGATGAACATGTACTACCATTATACCGAGTTTCTACGAAAAAAAACTAAATATCAAATGTTTTATATCAGTCCTATTAATAAAACAGAAGAGCATACAAAATAAAAACAATCTTAATTCCTTATAATTTTATGAATTCCTGAAGGAAATATAAATTAAAAGCCTTTGAAATACTTGAACTAAGTCTAGTTCCTTTGCAACTTAGTGTTATTAAATGTCTAGACGGAAACGTTTGAGACGTTTTGAGTTCTTTTTATTTCAGTTTACTTACACTCTACGATAATCAAGATAATGAACCTCTGTATATTTAATTACTTTTTTATAAAGAACAGACTCAAGCACTTTTTATATAAATTCAGGTAAACAAACTTGTTTATTTTAATTTTGTGACACAAGTCTCTAACTTTGGGAAATAAATAAAATCAAAATACCTTATTTTTACGAATAGGTACCAATTTAATTACGAAATTCTAAAAATAGTTATTAATGTAGTAAAAGGTACCTAATTAGGAAAATTAACGTACTGAAGAAACTTATTGTATAATTAATATAGAAACCAAACTTATCTTCATATCCTGAAAACTTTAAAGACGAATATCAATTTGAAATCCTTTATATTTGCTTCCAACAATTCAGTCTACAAATGAGTGTCAACCCAATACGTAACAATTGTAATCTCGTTATTTATTCCAAGTAGGGTATTACGTTATTTTGAGAGGGTTTACACAAAGGCCAAGTAATCCCGATTACGAGCTTATTACTGTCCACACACGTCAATGGCGGCAGGAGATAAAACCGCAGGGTATGTGATGTGGAAATCGCGGACTTATCCCAAAATATTTTACTTTTGCTCTAAATAATTTAATCCTTAACTAAGCTGAATTAAACACCGACATTGAGAAGTACTGATCGATTGAGATAAGAGATTGTTACTGATCGATTTAAAAATTATTATACGTAAAAAAACGAAACTACTAAATTGGTTTTGATGAAATTTATATGGGACAACATCTGTGGAGTAACCTAACTTTACAATTGCCGAAATTATTGAGAAACTACCGAAAATAACATATCGTCAATTTGAGAACCTCACCCTTTTACCTATCTACTTTTTAAATCTAATGATTTAAAAAGTAACTAGACAAAAGCCTATATATATTTCCTGCATTTATTTACGAAAAAGGACATCTGGCCGAAAATCTTTATTACTCGATTATCATATTCCTATCGTCCAAAAAATTATAATTCACACCGACCGATCACAGGAAATCTCAATATGCTTATAATTAAGATGCCAGGTGTAGATAATAACGCCGTATATTAGAACGAGCGTATTTTAATAAGCGCTGACTGGAGAGAAAAAATCTCAAACAAATTAAAAAGTCACCACATCGTTCAAGTTTTGCTCCTGGCTGGGGCAAAATATCATAAATCTCATTTCAACTGGCAATGTCGACAACCAGAAAAAAATACACCTTACATTTTTTCCTGAGCAGATTTCAAATGATTCTTTTAATCGCATAACGAAAGCTTCAGAAACATTATTGTAATCCTGCTTATTTTATCAACATAAAACATCAATCACGGTTTATCATATTTTATTGCGACCTCATTTCTTTTATACGTTTCATCAAAGGACGAATGTTTATGAAGCAACAAGCACTTTAATATTTAAGCACGACTTGACAAGGTCTAAGAATTTAATTATAATATGATTTGTATAAATAAAGTCGTATTATTTACACCTCGTTAGTCGGCTTTGAGATTGTAAAACCGATTCTCGACTTGCAGTTTCGTTACACTATGTCCATTTCCTAGTCCAAGTGCAATGCCCGTAGATGTAATGGTTATGATATTATTGGGATATTTTAATACATGATATATAGGTCAATTGTATGTAGATGTATGTATTATTAAATCTAAACAAATATTTGATTTACTACATGGAATGTTGCTATTAGGTAGGGTTTTACATATCTGGATGCCAGTGCACTAATTTTAGGCATGAATAATTGGATATTTGACTAATACGTTACCGTGTGGCGTTGCGCGGCCGGTATTGCGCGCTGCCTCTTCTGCCGGATATGAACCGACCCCTAGGGTGCTGTCCCATTTTGTATTTTTGACGTTTAATAAGTGCTACTTTGTAGCCTAAGTTAAATAAATGATTTTGATTTGAATATTTATCATCGAACAATTTATTTATATCACTTGTTTCTAATAATAGCTATAAATTTAAACAGACTGCGAAATAACATCCAAATACACACACGACTATAAAATTATAATTTTTAAGTTTATAATGACGAAAGGTATCAAAATAAAGGGTCATAAAAATATGCTACTAATACGCAACTTGTAAGTTGAATATAATGAAAATTTGTAATATAAATGTAACCTAAGTATTGTGACAAAAAAGAAATGCCTTAGCAGATCTTAATATGTATTTAGCAGGGCAGTCGGATTTGTTATGTTTTTTTTTACTAATATCACTTGTCAAAATATTTTTTTAATATTAAATACCTAATTGTATACAAAGTAAGACTAGCAGTGCCTGGTATTACCGTATAAGTATCCAATATCGTATTAGATACATTTAGTATCATATTGTATGTAAGCCTTCTTCAGAGTAAATAGATCCCTCCACTCTTTCCACTAAACCTTATCTATTGCTGCGATACGTTTCGATACAAGGGCTCTAAGCGAAAGTTATCGAAACCGTTATCGAAGCACGTCCTGAAAGCTGAGAAAACCCGATATTATAGTCTATACTGTTAACTTCTATTGTATGGAAGTTAAATATTTTAAATAGAGTAATATAAATAATACATGCATTTAATGTAGTTATGTGTTATAAAGTTGATAAATCGTACTATTAAAAACTCAAATTCTAATATATAGTTAATATGAATTAAATGAAATAAATCCAACACATATTTAAGTTACACAATTTCTCGCTTGGTGAAAATATCGCAAAATTACCTACATATAGGTAAGATGATAGTATTGATTAACTTACTATTTATTCATCACATAATTGATTGATACTATTTTTCTCTATATTACATAGAGAGATTTTAGATGCCTTCTTTTAGTTTCTAGGTTTTATTTAGTTAATAGTTTCCTTTTTTTTCTTATTTCTAGTGTACATACAGTGAGATAGTAGATTCAGTAAAAACCCAGTTTACACAGCACTCAACAAAATTTCCACGAAAAAAGCAACGCAAGCATAAATTCATTTGACCCACACACACACACACACACACACACAGTTTGTCTAGCTATATATAACAATCATTTTCTATTTATATCCATGCAAACAACTAGCTCGTCAATCGATTGACACACTAAGTGCTGACCCTGTCCAGTAAGCTGCACTATTCCCACGTCGTAAATATTTGTTCGACATACAGAATGCTATTTGTCTTAAAGCGCTTTCACATTTTCCGATACGATATCAGTAGCGGACACCAAGACGATATTGGGGACAAGTAAAATATATGAAGCATGTACAGTCACGAGCAAAAATATGTAAACACATAGCGAAATTGTAACATAAAATTAACGAGAATTTTGTGTTGAAACTCAAAAAGAAAAATTTGTACATGATAAATGAATTTTTCAATAATTTCTTCATAACACGTTTTAAAACACCTATCTACAATTGAAGAGAAAATCAATGAAAAATTAGATAGTTTAACACATTTTTGTTTGTGACTGTACCTGTCTATCATATTATCTGATATCGGATTCATACGTTAGATACATTTTGCTCGCCGCGGTATCGTTTCGGTGTCCGATACCGATATCGCATCGGATAATGTGAACACTCTCTTATTCAAAGTATGATTGTTGCTATAGGAGATATTATAGCAGTGCATGTTATTTTCGTAATTGTATTTGATGTAAAACAGTTTATATATATAGATATTTATTTTTTAATACTTCATGCACTGATAGGTAGACTAAATGCCATAAGGCATTCTTTCCACCCTGTCGATCCTTATCATGTAACAAATGAGAAAGAATATCATAAATTATAATTATGTTTCAATTTCTATTTCTTAGAATTATAACTCAAACATAGTACCAAAACTAATAATTATTTAGTTAAAATTAATTACATGAAAATAGAGATTGTAATAATATTAATATTATGTTAAGTAGGTAAACATTTCAAGAAATCTTACAAGTAGTTGAATAATTCATTTTCTATTATTCAAAGATACTGGTTGATCAAAGTATTGTGTTCTTGGTAACTTTTGCCAATTTCATCATTACAAATAAATAAAAAATAAACTGTATGTTTGCAATGTTTAAAACAAATTACACTTATAGTTTTTTTTAAGACCATTTTTTTTGTCTGTCTTGCCGGGTTATCATCAAAACGGCTAGATCTATTTTAACAAGATTTTACTAGCAGTTTTGTAAGGATGAACTTAATTTTACTAAATCTTTTCAATGATGAAATCAAATCGAATGGGAACAGAAAAAAACGCGGGTGAAACCGCGGGTTTCACCTTGTTATGATAAAACATTAATCTTGGTTACGAACAGACATAGAATATTCATCCGAGAACGCAATCGTATAATAATTTCGGCAATGTTATAACATGGAATTGTAATTTCAAACACATTACAGGCGCGAGTTCTGCTAAATTATTCAACATACATTAATGTATTGGCATCGTACCACATCTTGGTTTACGAGGTGATATGGTTATATGCGTACATACATAATAATATGTATGTCAGTCATTATAAGACAGACTACAAATACATAAAAAGTAATCATGCCAAAGGTACAAGCAAATATACTGAAGAAAAAACACATATTTCCTAAATTTGACAGTGGTTTATTATTTTTACGTTTTTTGTCTGCTTTTTTTATCACTGGCTGTTGCCCGCGGTTCTACCCCCGTATGTGTCTGAAAGCGGCAAAAGTAGCCCATGATTATTTTTAAGATCTAAGCATACCCCGTAACAAATCATCAAATCAGTTTAGAAGTTATACAAATACAGACAAGCTGTATGGATTATTTTAATAATACATAATTTTGTCAGAGCATGTGAGATTGGATGAGAAAGGATAAATTCCTCAAAATTGTTAAATTCTATTACTATCCTAGAGAAAAACGACACCTTTTCGCCAAAATAAAATCTCACTGTAAGTAAATAAGCACTACAGCACACTGTGTAAAATGAAACAACTAAAAACCTTATATGTTCCACGAATTAAATAAATGACATCCAAAATATTTGTACTGAGGTTTCTGTTTCAACATAACTTCGACGAACTCGTACATAACTCAACTACACTTTTGCATTACATTACGTTCGGCCCAGCGAAAAAAATATGCATACTTTCGTAATTTTTTTCGAAATTTCGGTATGCTTTGGCACGAATATTACAGAAACTTAACAACTATCCCACAGGAAGTTATGCCATATTTGTACATAACTGTGTAAGCATTTTAATGCGGTGAATGCGAAAGCGCGATTACAATTGCGCTGCGGTTTTGGGTAAAGAATAGACGAGGTTTCAAGCAAACTTGAGTTCCATGTTATTGTACGAAAATTTCCGAGAAATGCCTGTTGTTTCTTACTCCGTGATATAATAGTGTTGATTAATTAGTTTTATATAATAATTACGGGTGGTTAGTAGGAATAATAGAAATGTAACCTAAATCTGTTTTAGCCTACTGTTTCTGTACTTGGCGGTTTTCGGATTTAAAAATGTAATTTTTAAAATATCTTTAACTGTACCAGTATAACAAGCACATACCAAATGTTAGTTGTATAATAAAAAAAAACTAAATTATGTGAATTCGAATTAAACTTTGGTTATTTTTGTTACAGGTCTGAAAGCAAAATTTGAAGGCTGATGTACAAAAACAAAATGGATTATATTAGTTTAGTCATCATATTTATTGTATGCATTGGTAAGTTGGCATTATTTCATCAAATAACAAATTATGGAAGTGCTTTTAGAAATAGAAGTCGAGTACTATTTAATCTCTGATTGATGACTTCCATAACAATCAAATCACAATTTCGTCAGCAACAATAATAACTCCGATATTTACTATTACGAACAGAAAAAGAAATATCGGGAAACATATCAACGCTGAGTCCTGCCGGGCAAAACATCAATCGAAATTTCTATCAATACAATAAAAATGAGATCATTCGGATCCAACCTTTGAGAGGATTCTATTCATTCCGAAATTACTGGCAGAGTAGAAATATACCTTTAATTTATTTCCCACAGATCAAGGTGACGGACACTGGAAGGCAAAGGACAAAGAAAAACTTCGACATGATATTGAACTGTACAAAAATATGGCAGGTAAGGTTTCTTTGAAATACGATTAACTGTTTACGTTTGAATGATTCTGTTATCGATACACTGTACGTTATACATACGTTGTCGATTGTACACTGTACCTGTGGTGTCAATTTAATTATTTTTGACAATGAATAGGAGTTGACATTGAAAATGAAATACAGTCGATATTTTTCGTAACAATAATCTATAAAAAATATTGCCACATTACACAAATTAGTTGAGTAAATCGGTAATCTGGTTTAAGTTGTGTGTCTTAGGTGGAATTGATTAAAACAATATTGTTTTGTTCTCAAAACAAAACAAATCTCATTATTAAAACTGTAATGTGTATCAGAATGTATCATTAATGTACCCTGCAGCTTTAGGATTAATTCCACAAACCGCCTACAAACGACGTCATGAAAATTGTTTTCTCTCAAACTTTCCCCCTTTCTCTAACAATCGCTTGCAAAAAGTGTGTCTGACATATTTCAATTTCCTTTGCAGAAAAAATTGAGCGAGAGATAGAAAGCTTTTACGATGAATATCCAGAGGAACGATACAAGGGAGATAATGTTGATAGAACACAATACAAACATGTCACAAATATACTAGACCGTAAAACCGGAACGATAAACAATGAACAAAGTAATAACCTAGAACAAAATTTTTTGTACGAAAAGTCTAGTAACGTAACTAATGATATTCCATCTAAACTCCCCATCAATGAGTACAATAATGTTAATTACAAATCGTTAGATCATGACAAGCCAGCGAAGCCAAGCTCGTTAAACTCAGCATGGCCTAAATTCGAAGACATACTTCTAGCTATGGGCAGAAAATACGACTGGAAGAATGATAGATGGATAAAAGTCAAAGAGAAATTAAAGAAACCGAACGTCAAAGAAGAAATAAATACTAAAGGAGATAATAATAGTATCGAGTATCACGAGAAACATAAATTCAGTTATAGGATTGTCAAATTGAAAAGTAAGAGCAGAAGAAATGTGGTTGTGGCAGTATCGGCTGTGAGATAGTGCGCGATCTCTGAAATGAGTCAATGAACTGTAAAGGGACATATTTTGTAGATAAAAACGGGACCAACAAGGGTGGCGCCAGCATTCGATCGTTTTATGAAGTCTAGTCTAACATCGTGTTGCAGAGATGCGCAAGAACGGCTAAAGCTAAATAAAATTGTTGTTATGCTGACAAATATTAAGGCGCTTTATTCTTTATGTATAAGCCCGAAAAATGTATAGTTATGCCTATAGGAATCTTAAAGTATGCATGTAATAAACTTTCAAATTGTTGTCTGTTATCGCATAATAAGTAGTTCAATAGTTTACGTTTTCGTCGCCATATAAAAGCTAGATGTATGTTCGAACTGGTAAAGTTAACTTTATGAGTCTCCAAATTCTCAGTATATGAAGAAACGTTAAAAATAAACTTCTCCAGTAAAAAAACTTTTGTTTTATTCCGATGTTATTTCCAATCGTATAAGAAGCTTTGATACAATTTCCTTTATATTGATCCCCTGTGTGTAATCATCACAGATTGTAGTACAATGGAACAGATAACGAGTATTACATTACTTTGGAAACAAACGAAACTGGAACCATACAGCAAACAATATTTTCGAATGTAGGTAATCATAATTTGATGTGATTTTTATCAGACTTACCGTTTAACGAAACTCATTATAAGTCTTTTAATGAGTTATGACGGGGTTCCTGTAGGTTTGAGGGGAAGTATGGGAATGGTTTCAGTAATTTTTCACACTTCTGTGCCAGTTGGTAACACTATGAACAAGTTCCCAGATAATTTGTCGAGAACATATTGTGTTTTCCCACGTCGCGGTCGCCATATGCATGCGAGATATGAATGCCATTTGTTACAGGGGAAATAAAAACTCTAGGGAAACAAAGTACCTTAATCTTTTCATTGTTCAAAAAGTGAAACCCCAAACGCAGTGTTGTTTTATACTCATTCAAAGTATTAATACTCGGTGCCAACAATTGCCAGGGTAATGCAAATTTAACCTCAATATGGCTGTTTGTAAATATACATTGTGTAATCCTTATTTACATTATAAATCCCAAATTTAAATTTTATGTAGAGGTGGATGGGACGGCACATTACGCCACCGCGCGGTGCCATTTTGCAAAGTGTGCTTACAGATGATAAATTATCATTATGCCTAACTGACATCATGATCGATTGAGTCGTTAAGCTAAGGTTGACGATGTTTTGTATGAATTTAAACAAAGATTACAAACATTCCGACAACTAAATGTTTTTTTGGTTGGCGCTAAAACGTGTAGGAAATAGCAACGAAAGGATTAAAATTAATTAAGGTTCTCGCGCTGGTCACAATGCAATTTGAAATGAAAATAAATTCTCATACTCTTTGTGCTTCATCCTTAAGTCACAGTGGACAAACATTTTTTAATTAATTCAATAACAAAGAAATCTTTGCTCTTTGTTTTGTTTTCTGAAACATTGTATTTGTGATTTTCCTTCGCTTTTTTGGGTGACCTAAAAACGTTTGCTTATCTTGTAAGTCGTTAGACAAAGTTACCATACAATTTTCTTTTCACTTAAGTTTCGGGCTGAAAGGATTTTTTTACGCTGGCAACGCAAAATGCTTGGGGACAATAGCTAAACACTTGCGTAACAGTAAACGGAATACTACTCGGCATTATGAAAAGTTTTATACTAAGTTTTAACGTATTGGCTATCAACAAAATTACCAAACTGTTTTATCATACTTTCACTTGACATATCTTAGTTTACATCATTTGATGTTATATATCTTCTTATATATAAAATTCTCGTGTCACAATGTTAGTTACCATACTCCTCCGAAACGGCTTGACCGATTTTTATGAAATTTTATATGCATATTCAGTAGGTCTGAGAATTGGCTACTATCTATTTTTCATACCCCTAAGTGGTAGTAGGTAGGTAGGTAGTAGGTAGGTAGTAGGCAGGAACTAGGTAAAAAAAAATGCATTGCAACGCATGCCGGGTACAGCTAGTATCAATATAGATTCTAGAACGATGAGAATATGGTATCTAGGATATTACAATTAGGTGTAAGTCTGGCTACTTACAATTGCTGATAGTTAGACATAATACGGTCACGAACCAGGCCAGCCTGTAGGTTCATTTGGTTGAAAGCACTTAGTCTATTGATCACATATTGGCCTATAAATGTCCCGACAACGGACCATAATCAATCGTGAGAGGTCATTACCATAATCACCTCGTTTGACATACGTCTTCGCCAACTCAGTGCCTTGTTATTAGCAGAAAGACAATGATAGGACGTTACAATATCCCTATACATTAGCCTCCATTTATAATACTTGTGAGATATGAAGGTGCGATCATTTCTTTGAAGGAACCGCGCGACTGTCGCATTATCATTTCTGTTTAGTTTTGATTAATGAGATGTTTATTGTCATCGTTATGAATAAATGAGGACTGTCATCATCGTTATCAAAATAGTAGTGAATAAATTATATTAATGAAGGAAAACTGTTATTTAAATGTGTAGCTTTTATAAGAACATGTCGTTATAGATCGTAGCAACCACATAGAGTTTATGTCATTATGTAGAAAGATCCATGTTAGTTTCAAAACTTTTGTGGAATATTTATGAGTCGGACGTAGATTAAATATAAGCCTATAAGTTTATCAAAGTTTTACATAAACCTAAAAGAAGACAGCGCTAACATATTACACACAAAAAGCACCAACTTTTGGCTTCTACGTTTCAATTAACAAATTTTCTGTAAATTACAATTATATTACACAAAGCTATAAAAATATTTTATTTTAGCGAATATTTCAACAAGAGTCGATCAAAAAATACATTCAAAAGAAAACTATTATAGCCAGGATTAAACGGCTCCGTTTCCAAGCGTACCGATTTAATGATAAAAATATTTCTATTTGCCCGGCGCTCAGTGGACGAGGAATCGCAAATAGAGTTGTTTACAAAAGGTGGCAGAGTTTGCTGAGGGATCAGCCTTACCAGAGCTAAGGACCCTTCGACCTTTCTGAGAAGCATCTTTACACAGATTGTTTGCACAGTGGGAATAATTACGAATCTTTGCTCGAGCTTTAGATATAAGACGTGTAAACTGGGGAGACGAAAATAATTATGTCTGAGGTTTACAGACTAGGGATTTTGGTGTAGGTATTTAAATAATTTGAATTGATTTTTTTGGTGAATTGCTTTAATAAAAGTGGCACATAATGAAAATAAATATGATCTTAGATCTGGATGAAGTAGCATGTGCTCGTAAGAATATTTTTTAATGATAGTTTTATTTATCTTCAAAACTTCAGAAAGAGTTTTCCTTTATATATAAACCATTAGAATCTTTATCCCGCATCACACAGACGCAGCCTTTCGCCGAATTTCAGTAAGTTAATGCAATGTATTTCTGGGACATACATAAAACTAAAAAGATTTCAACTGAGCATAAAACATTCGCGAATTAGTTAGTTTTTTCATATACATACATATACATATAATCACGCCTGTTTCCCGTAGGGGTAGGCAGAGACCACTTCTTTCCACTTGCTACGATCCTTACATACTTGTTTCGCTTCGTCCACTTTCATTATTACCTTCATACATGCTCTTCGGTTTAGGGTACTCTTGACCTGGCCTTTTTTCAAGACGTCTCCGATTTGGTCTCGAAACGTCCGCCTAGGTCTACCCCTTCCAACACTTTCATTCACACTCGCCTTACACACTTTTTTCGTCAATCGTTCTTCATTCATTCTCTCAACATGGCCAAACCATCTCAGCATACCTTTCTCAATTTTTGTCACTACATCTTCTTTCAGACCACAACGTTTCCTTATCTCACTATTTCTTATCCTGTCACTCAGTTTAACTCCTATCATACTTCTTAACGCTCTCATCTCAACTGCATTTATTCTGCTTTCATGTTTCTTCTGCCATACCCAACTTTCACTTCCGTACATGAGTGTCGGGACCAACACCCCCCCGTGCACAGCCAAACGAGCCTTGTTAGACACCTTCCGACTGTTCATAAAGGAGTGCAAAGCTCCATTCACCATGTTTCCTGCATTCACTCTTCTTTCAATATCACTCTCACACTTTCCATCTCTTGTAAACTTTGAACCCAGATACACAAACTCATTCACCTGTTCAATTTGTTCATCTCCAATCACAATATTGCAGTCTGCCACTGCCTCATCTCTTTCAAACACCATCACTTTCGTCTTCTTTACATTCATCTTCATTCCCTTTCTAACAAAAGTTTCACTCATAGCAGTTACCATCTCTTGCAACTCCTCGGCTGAAGACGCAAGTAAAACTTGGTCGTCAGCATAGAGAAAACATTTGACGAGTAACTCATTCATACTCAACCCACTTTCATTCTCTTTTAAATCTGTCAAGCAATTGTTCATGAACAGATTAAACAGCCACGGTGACGCTACACATCCCTGTCTAACACCTTTTTCGATATTAAACCATTCAGTGTATGCCCCGTTTATCCTTACACAAGCACTAGAATCCCTATAAAGAGATTGCAATGCTCGTATGAGGACACTGCTCACACCGTTCACTGACAATGCTGACCACAGTTCATTCCTCACCACTCTATCATAGGCCTTTTCTAGATCCACGAACGCGCAATAGACCTTCTTGTTTTTAGCCAAACACTTTTCGGCTATGCACCGCAAGGAAAAGACCTGATCCGTACATCCCATTCCCTTTCTAAATCCCGCTTGTGCATCCCATACTTTTTCGTCTGTTTCATTCACAACCCTTTCAATCAACACTTTCGCATACAATTTACCGACGACGCTGAGAAGGCTTATACCGCGGTAATTTAAGCAGTCCTGTCGTGACCCTTTCCCCTTATACAATGGCACGATAACGGCTTTGCACCAGTCTCCCGGCACTTGCCCATTGCGCCAGCATAAATTGAAAAGGCGGTACAGCTCGCTAGCCACTATGCCCTGTCCAGCCCTCAGCATCTCCACGGTAATCCTGTCATACCCCGCAGCCTTACCTAATCTCATACTTTTCAACGCTTTCACTATTTCATCCATTCTTATCTCACTTTCATCACCATTTATATTATATTCCATGGAAGATGCCGGACGTTGTACCTGCACTTCCTCTCTTTCAAACAAACTTTCAAAATACTCTTATTTTTAAATTAGTTTTTTCACTCATAATAAATGTAAGATTAGACTGCAAACGTTCATAATTTCTAGGAAACGTACTAATGTTTCAGGATAGTGGTACGACGGGCATAGCTTTAGCAAAATAAATTATGTCAAAGCCTTGAGCGTACGGCAACGAGAGGCCTGCAGTACGGTGCACTTGAAATAATTAAAGCTGTGGTTATGACAGAAAGACTGATGTTATGTCGCATGTTGGAGTAGTCATCATGTATCATACTATTTCCACACAATTATTTTATGAATATTTTCTACATGAAAAAGGAATAAAATGTGAAAAAGGACGATAATTACTTTTTCTTCGAAGCTTGAACATGCAATTTCCAATTATTTTATTTTTATGAATAATCCTAATAATGCTGGCAAACAGGCAGACAGCCGACAACAGGTGCCTATGAACATCTTCAATACCGAAAGCTCGAAAAAGGTTGCCCTTAAATTGCATTTTAGCCTACACATAGAGAGAAACGCACCAAGTAACGCAGGGCCCCGAACTACTTTGTTATATCAAATAAAAACCATACATTTTGGATAAGGCCATGAACAAATATTAGACATAATGGCGTTTTATTGCCATTCATTTCAGAAAATCATGTATTTTATCGTACTTACAAACACACCACATACTTACAAATAAATAATGACGACAAAATACGAAAAAAGAACATGAACCGAGTCACATTCACAGATCAATTTCTCATAGTTATTTATTTTTTACGGCCGCACTCGAAAACTGGCCATTTATCAAGAGCATGTGTTGTACAGAAAAAAAAAATCACAGATTAGGTCCTCACAAAAAACAAAGATGGACGTGATCTCGTCGGAGTACGTGCCTCGAATGTTATATACCAAAAATGTGAGCTTTATGATTTTTATACGACCCCTTTTTCTACAGCCGCCCAGTATGTATACACAGTGTAGTAAAGTGTATATAATTCTGTAGCCAATGTTTGCAGTAAGTCAATACTTTTGCACTCTGCTTCGCTACCAAGTTGTTCGGTTTTCCAAACAATTTATGTCACACGACGTTATTTGAGGTAGAGTGCCGAGTAAACGTCTTGAGGCTTAACTGTTGTTAACACGAAATGTTTGCTGAACACGACTTTTTTACTTAGACTTCGTATGTTACTGATATTTAATAGTAATAAATTGGCTCCCTCGCTAGCTTTAAGAGCTTTATTTAAAAAAAAAGAACGACTGTTTTCATCAGATTTTTAAGTATGCAAATATTTGTTCCCTAGTTTCATAACGTAAGTAAGTATATTTTAACACAACAGGATACAATTATGAACAATATTGCGAGCATGTATCCTTTATTTATAAAATTCTTGTAATATCTAATATATTGGATATTAGCATATCTAATAAGAATTATTCCTAACATTAATATCGCAAAGAAAACCTTATTTCGGTATGATATTAAAAATAACTTCCCACTGAACGGAACTACAACATGTTATTATAATCTTTGTTAAAATTGTTGTAAGAAATAATAATAAACATAACATACATAACATACCATCACGCCTGTATCCCCGAAGGGTTAGGCAGAGGTGTACCAATGTACACCCACAGTTCGCCGGTATGTTTAAGTCCCATGTAATAGGGGGCGAGCCTATTGCCACTAACCGGGCACAAATCCAAACTCCGACCTGCTACTGAGAATTTCGTAGAAAAACTCAATAACATCTTGGTCGACTTGGGAATCGAACCCAAGACCTCTAGCGTAGCAGTCGCGCTTAGCGCCACTAGGCCAACGAGGCAGTCAGTAAATAATAATATCTGATATTTAATCCCACAGAAAAACATTTTCTTTTAGATGACTGACTGCATTGGTATATCGAGGATGCGTATACTTAGCAAAATACTCGTCCTTTTTTTCCTAATTTAATTAATGATATATTATATAATATAGACAAATTGTTAACTAACCTCTTTGCTAAGGTGTTTTTTTTTATTACCTTTTGATATATTTTTTCTCGTAGCCTATGCCTTTTTTACAATCAATCAGAAAAACATCCAACTCCCAATCAAAAATGTTTGTACAATATCAAAATATAATCAGTCTCTAGTCTAACATGTAAATTTTATATGTTACATCTTACATTTGTATGTAACATTTAGTTGTCGTCCTATATAGCGCCGTGTTTGTTTTTCTACTCGTTTCAATTTATGTTTACACGATTCCAATCTCAGGGCACCCACAGATTGGATTCCGCGGACAGATAAGAACGTTTTCACTGAACATGTCACATGTATTTTTGTTTTACGGTTTTACGACGAAAACCGCAGAGATAGGTAAGTTTTTGTTGGTATGTTGCTTAAATAAGTTTTATTGTACGAAATATTTGCATTTATTGATCATTAACAATCGTTTTGAAGTTTAGTTACATAAAATCATTATTTATTCATCTTTAAATATAAGTTACTTATCCGTTTATAACTTAGGATAGGGATCGATTTTCTTAATGTTTAATTTCTTGATTCGTCTGCTCCCCGAATACCAGAATAACGAGGCACAGGTAGTTAGTACTGCGACGGTTATAAGATTGAACTATGAAATTTGAACGAACTTATAATTGTAATTAAACTAAAATCCCTGTATAAATTCCATGTCACATACCTTTTGAGATAACCAAAAATTGTCAAAATTATTTCAGATCTTAGTAGTAGAATAATTAATCGTAAGTAATTAAACAGGCGCTATTACAGGAATGTTTAGTTTCATTCCCATCCCGCCCGATATTGGGTACGGTTCGCAGAAGATTCTCCGACACTTAATTAAATGTTAATCATCGCTCCAAAGTAATACCGTTAGTGTTTTGTACTTCATACCTCGTTTAAATATCTGAAATAAGTTACTAAACTTAATATTATTTGCATTTTTTTACCATTCTTATAATAATAATAATATTCCGGGACAACTCACAAACGGTTATCTGATCCCAAGCTAAGCAGAGCTTGTGTTATGGTAACCAGGCAACTGATAAACATACTTATATATTTCTAAATACATACATATTATAGATAAATTACACCCAGACAACCAGAACAAATGATCGTGCTCATCACACAAACATTTGTCCTGGGTGGGAATCGAACCCACGACCTCCGGTATAGCAGTCAGGGTCACTAACCACTAGACCAACAGGCCCATCTTACATTAAAGATCTTCTCAGTAACCAGATTCTTAGCGATTGAGGATAAATGTTACTAAAACACAGTTTCATAAGGCAAACACGGCCAAAATGTCTAAAAATACATTTAGTTTTTAACTGTAAATAATCCTCTTTACATACATCCTGTTTCATCCAAATCTTTTTGCTATACGACCCCAAGTTTTGCAATACAACACAAATATCACAAGCTTTACTAATTAACCTTTTCTTTGTCCGTAAACTTTTTGCGTAAACGAACAAACAAAACTATTCCGAAGGCCGCAGTAACCGGTAACATACGGTAACACTATTTTACGACGCCAGAGATTACAAACCTTATGTATTTTCCGATACGCTACAAGCATCGTTTTCATGGAATCCCTGTGAGCGATACTAAGGGGTAATTTCACGAAAAAGCGCGTTCCTATGAAAGTAGAAACGTAACTCGGGAGTAAGTTAAAAATTTTCAAATAACAAAACCAATATGTGAAATGTTATACAAACATAAAAGTTATTGCGGCTATAGTGACATGGATGCATTTTTCGGATAAAAATCCTTCTAAGTATAACCATTCTACAAGTTCTTAAGATTTTGTCTAAGCTGCGTTCAGTTTATGTTGGACTATTTACGTAGAATAGAAGGTAAACTTCACCTGATCACGTTCATGCGAACCCGAGAAATCGGCCCTAGAAACATTTACCTCCATACCTGTTTAGAAATAACATATTTGGGAACAACAATGAGGAAAACCTTTTACATGTAACTACGATGAATACAGCTATTAATTCATTAGTATGGGAATTTAGGCCGAAATACATTGTAATAACGATGCTTATTCGTTGGTCAAATTAATTAAATTCAGAAAAAAGCCTGGCTGCCTCCACGTTCCGATATTAATTAATTAATGTTGATTGTACTAGGTGTTTGAAACAATCTCGAACGACGTGATGTTTATTTTTTTTTTGGAATATAAATTAATGGGAAGTTTAATTGAATTTTTTCTTTCTTTATCTGGTTTCCAGGTGCAAATTGAATCAGAATAGCGTATTAGAGAGCTATTATAATAAAGTGGTAATTTTAAATGACAAGCTTATTTACAATAGGGATGATGACTAATTTTTATTTTTATGTCCATCTTTTAGATAAGAAAAGAATATTAGACACGTATTTTTTGTTTAGTCCCGTAAACAAAGAATTACGAAGATACAGCGAGTACAATTCTTGCGTGACGTCACGTTTGAGTACAAATTGTACCTAGCCGTGACGTCACAAGCCCCCACTCCTGAACTTTACAGCGGTTTATCTTCGTATTTTGTAATTTATTTGAGAAAAGAAAAAATATGTGTCTATTATATTTTGATTATCTAAATGGCGGACTAAATAAATTTTGACTTTTCATACCTAGTCATCTACCCTATTATTACAGTTTTATTTATACATTAATTATTTTCGAAGAAATCATAATTGTGGTCAAGGTTTGTGCCATTGTATTTTTTTTCATAGAATTACATACATACTTTTTATATAAATTAATTCAAGAAAGAGTAACTACATCAACTATACAAGTATGGGACTTTTGTTGAATAGAACAAAACTTTATTTTATTTATAAGTAACGCACGTACGTAATATTATTATGTATTACGTATGCACTTACGTTTAGATATAGTTCTTCGCCACAAAATATATCGAGCCTCATTGTCGGTGCACCTGATAAAAACTGAAGTGGGCACTTACCTGAAATAAAAAGAAAACAGTATTAATTATTTTTGCAAGCTATGCCCTCAGCTTAGCCCACGTGGCTTCGGAAAATTATAATAAGCTCAGTAATAGAAATAAGATTAACACTGACCAGTGACGGATTAAGACTACTTGATGCCCTAAGCAATCCACGTCTGTGGGGCCCTCTATCCATTTGTATCCATCAACTAGTAGGGACAACAGTCATTTGGTGCTCAAAAAGAGTTACCTGGAAAGTTTTCCAGGAGATTGAAAGTTGGTGATTTTACAGAATACGACGTGCTCTTTACGAATTTTTACTTTGCCACCTCGTATCTTTGACGCTTGCGCCGCCATATGGGAAAAATGGCGTTCAAAAACAGTTGTTTGACAACAATTCCTTTCTGAATTATTTTTACGAGAAAAATGTACTAAATTAAACTAGAGAAAATATATGTTATCTCCAGTTCACCTAATCTGGGGGCACGGCAGTGCTCCAGCCCAGTCGAGAAAAAACAAGAGGCAAGGCCGTAACTTCCTTTTTACGAAGACCATGTTCGACCCCCTATAACTTGGTTGTGGATAAAACTAGAAGCCTGAACTTTTAGTAACCAATCAGACATTATATAAATACGTTTAAATTGAATGCAATATATTTCAAATTTCATTCAATTTACACTAGTAGTTTAAGAATTATTGTGTCTTAGAGTTTTGATGATCGGTCAGTCAGTAAGTGAGAGAGTAACAAAATTAACAAACTTTTCTAGTTATAATTCTTAAACTACTGGTTCAAATTATATGAAATTTAAAGTACGTATACTAGGTCTGGGGGCACAATTTGATACCTGATTTAATAATTTTACATTTCTTAAACCAAAGTTTTTTTTATCACTAATCGCCACTTTATAAGATAAATAAATAAATAGGTTTCTTGAATCTTTTGTTTCGTATATGGTACGGCCGTGCCGCTTGTGTTTGCTCGTCTTGACGGGGGCACTACCGTGCCCCTAGATTGGGCCTACCATCCATTTCTTGAAGCAGCTATATTTGAGCCCCGCCGTTGTGGATAAAATTATATAAATACAGTATATTTCAAATTTCATTCAATTTGAACCAGTAGTTTAAGAATTATAACTTGTCAAAGTTAGTTAATTTCGTCATTCACTCACTGACTGACCGATCATCAAAACTCTAAGATACAATCATTTTTTGGTGCACTTTTTGGTGATGTGAGAGTCAGACGTGACGTCCTAAGGACGGATTTTTTTTTTTGCTTCTTTTGGTGCCCCCCCAGACGTGATGCCCTAAGCAATTGCTTAATTTGATTAAGGGTTAATCCGTCACTGACACTGACACCCACTGCTTGTATGAAAATAAGTTGAAAAATAAAGTATATTTTGAATTTAAAATGGTAAATACATAGGTGGGTACAGATTTTAAACAGTTTCAATACAAATCTTTTGGAAATAATGCTTAGGTTGATAAAAATATAACATGGTTTCTACATTATAACTAATTCTAGATGATTAAGAAAAGCCATGTAAAGAACAATTGACTAGAACTAGGTATATGGGTAATGTTCCTTTTAACGCGGCAAGTCGTTATATTCAAAATAAGAAACGAAGTATATTTAAAAACAGCTTTATTTCGACACAAAAATAAATTGTCTTTTGTGAGACACGTTCATCCAGCATGACAATTCAGACAATTTTATCTTAATTGGCTACAGTCAGTTAGTTCCTGTATTTGTCATTTAAAAATAAAATATTAAAGACATTTATGAAGATAAATATTTCAAGTTTACTACTAAGTTACCTATTCATGAAAGTAACTCTGGAAAAGATATCAAATGATGACATCACAACTGCACAGGCTATAGTTAAATAGGTACAAGTAAGGAACTAGTAAAAAAATAAGATAATGGTAAGGTCTTCAAAAATAGAACATTTATAATTTGTAAGTAATGAATATTGCTCTTGTCTACGATAATGAGTAGGTACCTACAACATTATACAAGACTCATCATTTGTTCTCATAAGTCATAATAAAGTAAAACTGTCGTGACTCTTCCGCCTTGACAATGTATTAATTCAGAAAACTGCAAGTAGTAACTCCATTAAGATATAATCGTTCCCTTTTCGACAGTAATAAATAGTTCCACCAACTTACTCAATTATGACATATATTTGTGAAAAGCTTTTGTTATAAAAATAATCTATGCTATTATATTGTACTGTTACTGCACAAAAACAAAACCAGTAAAACTATACCTATACTAAAGCCAATCTGGAAAGAGAATTAAACGTTATTACTAATTACGCAATTATCAACTTTGACAACATGTGTTTAAGTTCATTTTAGAATGACAAATATTACCGAAAAGGGCCTAAAAGTAATTTGAATTTGATGGAAACTGAACTGTTAGTCATTGAATTAAGGTTCATAATCCCAAAGCACGTTCATTCTTTCTTTAAAGTGGCTGATATATAATAGTAATTTTATCTAAACAATTAGATATAGAAGTAAAACAGTAGGTGGAATTAAGCCTTCTTATTTTGTCCCTTCACTCCAGTTAAAAAAAAAGTACAAGAAAACTCAAAACATAATAGTAATAAAAACATTTGGTTTCAGATACACGGTAGGTGTGTTATTCCAACAAATTCCGTTCGTGAAATGCGAGACCGAAATTGAAATCCTCGTGAACAATGCATAGTCGCGATGCCGATGGAACTAGCGAGGAACAAATAGCTCGTCAGGCGTCAACTCAAACGGACCGATCGCTAATGAAATATTTTCATTACTCTCTTCCCGTTGGACACACACTGCACGTTTTCTTTTGCTCTCGTAAAAAGTAGTAAGAAGTAATTCGTTTATTTCAAACGAGTATCAAATTCTATGTTTGGCAATACTACATTAGAAATTTGAATAATTATATCAGCCTGTAATTTGTCCATCTTATGGACAAAGGTATGAGAAGCATCTCATGTAGAGAAGATTTATAAGCTTTGAAAATAAGGTTCTATGTTAATTACCTTAAAAACCCGTCAGCGGTCTATCAACTTTCATCATAATTATATTTCACTTGCATTACATCATAGAAATACATTAGTAGTTATCTAATAAGTCAATTGCACCCTGCAGCAGAAAATACATTAATTTTATATTAACCTAAAATACTGGTCCAACTTTTTAGTCATGTAATTTTAAATGTGTACATAGTCAAAGTTAACGATATCATTTTCATAATATCATTAGTAATGATATTAATGAGCAGTAAAATTTAAATTAGTGTTAATGAATAAACGATAAACATTGTTTGCTGTTGCGTAGCATAAAAATTGCATTGCATTGCATTTTTTTATCTAAAATAGCCCTTTTGAATATTTGATCTTCGGATTTTTTCTTAATAATAGTTGAGAGCGCAGATTTATATATTTCTAGATTTTGTTGCGTAATTAAAGATTTAGTTTAAGTCAAATAAATTGAAACTAAAATATATATTTTTTCTTTCTTCTGAAGAAAACAGTAATGAAGTATGCGATGGTCTAGAGTAGTTCAGTTCTTAAATAAGCATGTCATAAAAATATGAAAATAATCTAGACTCAAGTATTTACTACAATTCCTATACAATTGTTTCCGGCCAAAATATTGTAAAGAAAATAAAATCCTTGTTTTACAAACTCAAGAAAAATTCAGTTAAGTAACATAAAATACTATTTCGGTGTCGCCTTGTCTGCCAAATAAATTCCATCAACGGATAGTTTGTTAAGCAAACTTGTGTCGCTCTATCCCAAAATTGTATCACATGAGGACTCCATCCACAATGTATGTAAACTTTGTTGCGAAAGTGAATTACCGATGACAAGTACACTTAAATCATCCGCAGTATATTTTTGATTTGCATCGCAGCTTAATTATTTCGTAGACTCTTACAATATACGGCTTAATATAATGTAATGCCTATCCATGTAAGCAAAACATCGATAATCGACAACTAACAACAAGAAACTTCGGAATTACAACGTGACATGACTTTTAAAATAAAACCTCTAAAAACTTTAGCAGAAAGAATAATATAAAATGACACTCGCTGTCATAAAACAGAGAATATTATTGACAGAAGCAACATAGAGAAAAGTAAATAAGAGAAGCAATACCTGAAACAACATTGTGGTAAATATGGATGTTTTGGCTACTGAGTATAACATAAAACGATGTTTCTTCGGGAGTCAGCCGCTATTTTCTGAAACTAAACCAGAATTGATAGATTCTATTGATCCAGATAGAGCGGACCAGAAACAATATGCTTTACGTAACCCGGTAAACAGCGAATGTCAAGCTTCTACTTCCATGTCAGAACATGAAGTAAACACCATACGAGTAGAAACCAAAACTCACGGCATGAACCATGCTGAAGGCGGATGGCCTAAAGAAGTACACTACAAAAATGAAGAAGAAGTAATTCGATATCGAAGGCGCATTGAACGTGAAGATCATTACGTGCACGCTATCACAACTTTAGCTCCTAAATTCGAATATTTTATAAAACAAAATAATGCCATCGACATTTATCAGCAGTTTTTTAAAGATATAAAAGAAACAATACCTGTTGAGAGACCAACGGTAAAGGTTACCAATTTGTATAAGGATGTTAACAAACGCCCTATAGCTGATTTGTGTTGGACGATTGAAGAGGATCCAAAAATAGCGGTGTGTTACTGTGATAAAAGATACCCTGTAACAGGTCCAGTAAATAAAATCTTAACTTGCAAATTATGGGATTTAGAAAACCCGGACTTGCCAGCTTGTGAATTTAATACACCATCAGCGTGTTGGAAGTTAGCTTGCTCGCCTGGTAATCCTTCTATAATTATTGGAGGGCTAGAAGATGGAACAGTATGTGTTTTTGATCGTCGTGCAGAAAAAGATCCTGTTGGTATAAGTCCACCACACACGGCTCATAGAGGTCCAGTATCAGCTCTGCTATTCATACAATCCCGACTGCACACAGAGTTTTTCTCTGGTTCTAGTGATGGACAATGTATGTGGTATGATATGCGGGACCTTTCCATGCCAACAGATGCTTTGATTATGTCTGAAAATCCTCCAAAAGGAGAATCTATCAGCTTAAGCAATGCAAATGGTGTCAGTGCACTACAATTCGATCGCTCACTCCCTACAAGATTTTTATGTGGGACTGAAACTGGTATGGTTTTCAATGTAAACCGCAAAGGAAAAACTCCTCATGAAGTTATGAGTATACCCTATAAAGCACATAAAGGTCCAGTGAGGGCCGTTCATCGTAGTCCTTGTACTTCAAAAATGTTTATTACTTGCGGCGATTGGACAGCACATATTTGGAGTGATGACATACGAAGTAGCCCAATTATTACGGGCATGCCACACCGCTACCAAGTAATGGATGTTGTTTGGGCACCGTATCGATATTCTGGGTACATGACTGTATCCATGGATGGTAAATTTCGATACTGGGATCTTTTGCGTAGGTACCGTAAGCCAATAGTCAGTATGCCTATTTCGAAGTATCCGTTATATAGAATTGTACCTCATGAGGAAGGCCGCCTTGTTGCTATGGGGGGTAAAACTGGCTCGATATTCTTAGTGTCATTTTCAGACGATTTAGTTATATCTGGAGATAAAGATAAACACTTAATGATACAATCTTATGAGCGTGAGACTCACCGGGAACACATATTGGAGGGTCGAATTAAAGAAATTCGTTTAAAGCATAAAGCCGAGGATCAGGGTGTTAGTCAACCTGAAGAAGTTCATGACGAAGAAGCGGCAATAAAGGCTGCTGAAGAGGAGTATAGAAGAATGGTTGTTGATGAATTCCGTCGTGCTGGTGTTCCAGTTACCAATGTTGGGACTTCAATGCGCAACCGTTAAATTGGTGGTTTAGATTACAAGACATATTTAATTTGACATAACTGTGAGTTTAATTATTTAAGTATTATTTTAGTTTTTTTAGGTTGATGGAGTAGTTGTTAAGTTCAACAAATGCTGATGATATGCGCAAGCGTTAAATTGGTTGCTTAGATTACAAGATATATTTAATTTTACGCGAATGTTTAACTATTTAAGTATTATTTAAGTTTTTTTTGGGTTGATGGAGTAGCAGTTAAGTTCGTTGTTCTATTTAGTGTTGAAGTATTAAATGTTTTGGTGGTATTTTTTGTTTCATTATATAAAACTATCATTGGTTCGGTGCGTGTCTTAAGAAATGCATTTGCTTTTAAATACAATTATGATAACATTAGATCACATAACTAAGATTTATGATAAGGATATTCAAACAGCATGCTTAAAATCTTACCTTAGAATATCTATAGTAAGGCTTCCAGTCGATACTAGTACAAGTGATTCAAACAGTATCATTACACCCAAGCTTGTTGAATCCCACTCGAGCGTACCGAGCCCGGATTAATCAAGTAAAAAGGGGAAGGCGATACATTATTAATATACATTCCTTTAATACAGTAGAAGTAACACTGGCTACTGGTAACCGTTCTCCTTTCGGGTCAGTAGTTTGATATTAATATAATTACTTAACGGCTATTATATTGTGAAGGAACGCTTCAGTAGGGCGAGTAGGCACTCGGTACCCATTTGCCTCCCTTTGATCGTGAGCCCGCGCTAATTTATGCAATTACTCCTTACTCGGCAACTTGGCTTGATATCAAGAAAGTGGCGGGCAATAGCGGAATGTCTGACTTACTGATAATTTTATTCAAGTCTTGCTTCACACCACAAACAAGCAAATGCTTTCATTACAATTTATGTGAGGGCTAGAGATATAACTCTATTAAATTTACCCGCCCCTTTGTTTGCTTAGGATTAGATGTGATGCATTAATGTATGGCTTTGTCATTTTAGGAGGTCGTTCGGTTTAAGGGTCTAATATTTTAGTTTTATGTTATGTATCAATCGAATTGACTTAACTCGATCAGAACCCGTGACCCAAACCCTTGCATAAAAAAACGCCTTCTTAATGTTTTAAGTTACTTAGTATGAAAAAAAGTATCGACGGATGGATAGTTAATACGAATACATTCAACCCTATTGAAATTCTTCCTTATATTGATGAAAGATTTTATTTCCGGCAAGCAACGGGTGCTTGATTGTCTAGAGATAGGAATCTATCTCTAGACAATCAAGCACCATCCATAGCAAAGGCGATTACAGACGCAGATGCAGCGCACGGCAGTCATCACATACTTCGTAATGGATGTGTGGACGTTCACTTTCGTGGCGAGGCCAAGTGCGAAGTACTTGTATGTCGAGGCATGCATGGTGAGGCGTGCACGATGCATGCCTCGCGTTGTCTGTATCCGCCTTTATAATCTACACGCGTCGTAATGTTTCACAAGTTATTAAACGAAGAAACTATTAATTCTTCAGTCATATAAATAACGATATGCAGGTACTAATTAAACTAGCACGTTGCTGTGCAGCTTATCGCAGTATGAGCTAAAACTTTACAGTACAAACTCTACAGCTATCTTTCAAGGGCTTAGCGAAGCTAATACTAAGATCCGCTTAAATGAATAAGCCTCTTAAATAAAATTATTTTTACATCGTGGGTATGGCTTTGGTATCAAGAACAACAACAATATTTTTCATCTACATATTTTCTAGACTCATCAATTGCAGATTATAAGTAAATAAACGTTAAATATTTTTTTTAAGCGCCGCGTGTTTATCTTACATTGTAGAAACGTATAGCAATATATAAATGGGTGATCATATATTCATGAATCAAAACATTCTTTACACCATCAATCTTTACGTCATCAATGGGTTAAAGATAACAGGTAGTCAATTATTTCGTTGGTTCAGAGCTCGTTAAGACTTCAGTCTATCCGAGGACCTTTCACGGCGCGCGAGACAAATGTCCGCTATTTAACCTTACCCCATCTTAGGGTGCACTGGCTATTGTTACGTGAACTTACAAAGGTTGATGCTGACATAAAACCTTACATTTACAAGATGTTTTTACAAACTTTCACAAGGTTTTTTGATGATAACCTTCCTGATAACATTTTAAGATTAATGATAACATATTGTGAAATAGACCTCATTTAGGGACTTGTACCTATGCTAATTACATTGTTGTAACTTTGCTGTTGATATTTAACAATTTTATTTTTGGCCTGGTACATAAAAACATTTGTATGGTGTTTAGCAGTTGATATTTTGTCATTGTTATCTGAGGAATATCGGGATAGCGATAAAACAACGACTTAGCTACAAGGCGTATATTCGCAGACTAGCTGCCGCATACATACAATAATTAACGTTACAAAAGTACCCACAATTTACCGACAACACTGAGTCTGTATTTATTGGATATCATCTTAGACTGTAACATAATTAGTGGTTAAACGAACTTACCTGTAAGTGAAGTTCTATCACAATTATGCGAAGGCTTCGTCCGAAGGGATTAGCAAATAATACTTGTAGTACCGCCTAGTGTAGCCATTCACGCACTTTCTTTGAGGGTAGATAAATAAAAAAAGTCACTGTTGTCACCGATGTGGGCGATCACCTGTTTCGCGTCATTTAGTTTAGAGAAGAAGCAATTAATTATTTCACGATAATGGGGATCTTTGGATAACAGGGAGGGAGGGTTGCTAATCCCTTCGGACGAAGCCTTCGCATAATTGTGATAGAACTTCACTTACAGGTAAGTTCGTTTAACCACTAATTATACTCAGGCTTCGTCCTCGGGATTAGCAAATAATACTTGTAGACTTTTAGAGATTTAAGTGAAAAATTAATTTGCTTTATTTAGGCTTATTATAATTAATCAACTTATATATGAGCAACAATCAAAGTTATTGATTAAAGGATCCATTAACAATTGTCCTTGCAAAGGAATCATCTTCTATGGTGTTAACATTACTTATAGTTCTATTATAGAACTGATAGAATGTATTGGAAGAACTACTCCATCCAGCGGTCTTCCTAATAAGATCTAGATTTATTCCTAAATTGTGCGCCGCAGACGTAGCTGCGTGTCTTGTACTGTGCGCTGTGCAATGTGGGGCGCCGGGAGTATCAATGAGACGAGTGTTACTTTGTAATAATTGTTTAATTATATCTAATCTTACCAGCTAAACTTACTTATATAGGGAGGAGGCGAGTACACACACTACACCTCCCCCGTTTTTTTTGAAAGAAAAAAAATGGTACAATTTTTTTTTTCTCCATGTTATCTTAAAAGTAATCTCTAAATTACATACACTTAAATGCTATTAAACTCAATGACAATATGACAATTTTGAACAATATTTGTAAACGAAAACATGTATATAAAAATAACAATTCAAATGTAAATTTCACATAATAAAATATATAAAACAGTGTAAAATAATTATAAAATTTGTAAAAGTGTATAACTTGTGTAAAACAACAATCATAATTAAGTATTTAATTTTAAAAATTATAATACTTTTAGTAACAACCAAAGCTTCTATTTTAATTTGATTGAAAAATAATTTACTTGCATTCGTAGAAAAATTTCCATAGTATATAAAATAAAAATCACATTTCATAAAACTAATAGGTACCTATACATTTTACACTTTAACAAAATCATTCATTTTAACCCAACATTTATACTTAATTTACTCGTATCGGTACAATAATTATAACACCTATAGGTAGGTACTCTCCTTTATCCTTCACTTTAATTAGAAGGCTACTTTTTATCTCTTGGTACATCATTATCATCATTATAGAGTCTTACTACTCTTTATTCTTCTCATAGCAACTCGTGCTAGGATGACCTTGCATCCTTATTTTGAAGGCTTTATTTAAGCTACTATAGCACCAACCATTCTCACAGAGAAATCTCGTTTGCACCATGATCGAAAGGAAGGCTATAACCTTCATGTACCATTATATAATTTTATTTTCTATTTGTATCCTACCTTGTACCGCATACGCTATAATTCTACACGTTTTCATTCATAAAACACTATCCAATTGAATATTTTAATTAAAAATAACATTGAATTGTTTTCGGGTGATCAATCCGATCGCATAATCAAAATATTATTAAGAAAATATTCCTATCTCTCACTTAAACCTTAACGACCGAAACCCTTTAACAAATTCACACACACTCCTATAACCATCATATTCCATAAAAAAACAATCCGTATGTAGACTACATAATCCAATAATCAATTAAAACCATAAATAAAACAGTGCATGAAACATACAAGTTCTAAATCAGTTACAAGTTATAACTCAGGTAAGTACCTATATCAAATTTCATTCATCTCTAAACAATCGTCGTAACTTGGTTGCAACTTTCAACAAAGTATGTGCCGTGACATCATGCTGAATTCGACACCTAACATACCAGCAGTCCATAACGGCTGAGTATACAATTTTTGTACAATCATCACTTTAATTCTTAGTAACTACATGCAATACGACCTATGCCACCTGTATTTTTGCTAAATAAGATATTCAAAATTTGACATACATCAAATACAAATTACTAAATAGTTACACATAATTCTATGCAAACCATATAATTTAGATGACTGACATAGTGTCAGAGAAAACAACATAATTACTTCAATTCATTAATTTATCGATTTACATTTTAATCAAACTGTACCTAAAGTTCAAATCAAATCTACTAATAGATAAAAAATTTGTCATATTGTCAAAGATATTATTATTATCATACTAGAAGTTGTATAAATTTATATTCAATAGACTATTCAATAAACTATGTTTAGTAAAATACTACAATTATTTTGTATATATCTAATAATGTTTGGCTTTTAAATACCAAATAAAAAAACCCTACGTTAATTATAAAAATATAAAGAAACAAGAAAAAAAAAAGATCCAAGCCTGTCTATTTTCCGTACGTATCTTGCTGCTGTTGTCTCTCGCCACTCTCATCGTCTCGAACTTCTCCCTGCGCCAAGTAGGTTTCTACAAGTCCTTTCTTTTTAAAATTTCAAAATGTTCGCCAATCACGTTTTCTTTTGTTTTTTTTTTTTAATATTCACTTATCAATCACAATTTTATTTTTATTATACAATTTTAAAGAGTTTTTAACTGCCAGCCCGCGGCGGCCCCACACCGCTCTGGCAGGGTCGCCATGCAATGTGGGGCGCCGGTATCAATGAGACGAGTGTTACTTTGTAATAATTGTTTAATTATATCTAATCTTACCAGCTAAACTTACTTATATAGGGAGGAGGCGAGTACACACACTACATATGTTTACATCGATCCCACTATCACGTAAGGTCTCTTTGATCCATCGACTCAAAGTTTGAGGACCTACAGCCCTATAAGGCTTTTTAAAACTTATGAAGAGGGAGTCAATATCTTTCCGAAGAAGCCTCGTTTTCTCTAAATACGTTAGTAAGGCTTTTCCTGGGCATATTTCAGGTTTTTGCTCAAAAAATGGTAAAACTAAAATTGGTTGCCTGCAACCCTTGCGTGTTGTTTTCAAAAAGTCGGGAATCTTAATGGTTATTTTTGAAGGAAATGTCTCAATATTTCTGATATCAATTTTAGAAAGGGTTTGTACTCTGTGTGCAGTTAACAATGCGAAAAGGGTTGCTAGCTTCTTTGAAATTTTATCAAGGTTTAATGTTTCATTTGGATATAATAGACTTAAGTAATTAATAACAATTGAAGTGTCCCATGTTACGGAATACTTGGGTAATGGAGGTCGTAAACGAAATATGCCTTTAAAAAATCTTTTAATCCTGTCATCTTCTCCTAGGTTACTACTAATTAATAGAGCTAAAGCAGATCTACAAGAATTCAGAGTTCCATATTGGTATCCCTCTTCATAAAGCTTATTTAGAAAATGAATAATTTGTGGGACTGATGCATTGTACAAATCATAACCGTTTTCATTACAATAGTAGAACCAGCGTTTAAGATAGACATCATATTGTCTGAATGAACTGTCGGAAAGGGAGGCCATCATGACATTAATCGCTGAAGGTGGTACACTTCTCCTCAACCACGCTGTCCGCACAATATCCCTGCCACCAGGGTAATCTTGGTGTGGATGTTGCGGTTGCTAGAATGGAAAGATACAATTGGATTGCAATTTGCTTCAAAATATATTAAGTCGGATACTAAAAGGTTTTTGAAAAGAGGATACCAGGGTTGCGTGGGCCACAAGGGAACAACAGCAACACCTTTAGCCTTATCGGATGTAATTTTTCTCAACATTTTTAAAATAACAGAAAAGGGTGGAAAAGCGTAAAAGAAATAACCGGTCCAATTGATTGTAAATGCGTTGATTGTCATTGCATCTGGGTCTCTATGCCATGAAACATAATCAGCACACTTATTATTTATTCGACTCGCGAATAAGTCTACCTGAGGTTTACCAAAAGATAAAACTATTTTCTGAAAGGCCCAATCAGCTAATTCCCATTCTATATCGGGATGTACGCGCCTAGATTCTGCATCCGCCGTACTGTTATCTAAGGAACTAATATAAGAAGCTGTAACATATAATGCACGAGTCTCACACCACTGCCATAATTGTTTTGTTATGTCAGTGAGGTGAGGGAACTGAACTCCGCCCATTCGATTAATATAAGAGATGGCCGTCGTGTTGTCAACGCGAAGCAGAATTTGACAATTATTTAGTTCTTTAGCAAAGACTTTTAAACCAAAAAAGGCGGCTTGAATCTCTAAAAAGTTGATGTGCTGTGTTCGATCTTGTGCACTCCACAACCCGCTGGCCCTATCGTCTCCGCAGGCAGCCCCCCACCCCGTATTTGAGGCATCTGAGAAAATTTCCAGACTATGAGAATCTTCTCTAATTCTACTGAAAGGTTTATGCAATGCAGCATACCACCACTTCAGATCAGGTTGCAATATTGCTGTTAAATTCATGTACTTATCATAGTTATCATCTGATTTTAAATTTAAGTATTTAATACGTTCAAAAAGCTTAGTATATAACCAGCTGTATTCCACAGCTGGACAAACTGAAACTAATGTTCCAACGAGTCGTGCAAATTCACGAATTTTACATCTATTTATATTAGAAAATTTTTGAATTTCAGATCTAAGACGATTAATCTTTTCAGTAGGTAAGGTAATCTGGAAATTTCCTGAATCTAATACAAATCCTAAAAACGTGCATGTTTTGCTTGGTATCATGGAACTTTTCTCTTCATTTATTAGGAAACCAAGGGAGGTTATTAATTTTTTAGTCTGTGTTGTGTCATACAAACATTCTTCATACGATTGTCCCATTAACCAGTAATCATCCAAGTAATTAGTTGATATTAGTCCGGCAGAGCGTAGTAAACGGACTATAGGTTTCATCACCTTTGTGAAAATATAAGGTGCAGTACTTAAGCCAAATGGTAAAACATTAAATTCGTATAAATTTTCTTCAAATTGAAACCTTAAATATTTTTTGGAGTGACGATGAATTTTTATGAAGTAATAAGCATCTTTCAAATCAATTTTTGTCATATAACAATTTTTTGTTATTAGTTTTAGTACTGTACGTAAATCTTCAATTTTGAAATGATTAGTCTTGATGAATTTGTTTAAATTTTTTAAGTTCAAAATAAAACGAAATTTACCATTTGGCTTAGGTACCAAGAACACGCTAGATAAGAACTGGCCTTTTACAGGTTGGCATTTTGAAATAGCTCCATTAGCTAATAAATTATTTATAGCTTCATAAAAGGCACATCTTTCCGTCTCCGAATATGATTTAGTAGACGGAAGAGATAATTGGTTAACTGGACACATAAAGGGAATTTCATAGCCTTTGATACAAGATAATACCAAAGCATTATTTGTGATGAGTGACCATTGTTTATAAAATAACGGCAACCTGCCTGTATAATTTACCACGTCTAGCGGCGGCTGCGCTTCGGCGGTTGCTGCGAGTGTCTCGATGAGCTCGATGGCCGACTGCTCGGAGGTGGCCCCTTCGTCTTCGGGTGGTTCGGCTGTTTCCGTGGGGGGAAGGCGCCCTTCCAGTTTAAATTCTTAGGTGTCGATGCCGATGCCGGTGGCTTCTTATTATTTGCCTGTGGCTTCTGCACTGGCGTCTTCAAATCGGCACCTGATCGATTAATTGCCTTAGCCGTTTTTATCGTTTCGGACAGGTTCTGACCAAATAACAGATTATCTGGCTTGGTATTAAGCAGTTGCTCCTTCATATCCTTATTTAACGAAGATAAAATGAAATTCCTTCTGAGGACTGAGTCATTATACTGCAAATCGCATAAGAGACGTTCCGAATCCATTAACATTTTTGTTAATTCTGGATCGGCGTTATTGGTCGAAATAAGTTTATTTATTGCTTGACTCAGGCATGCTATGGCAGTAGCCGTTTGTTTTTGTCTCAGTTCGATGTTCCTATCCCGTTTGATGTTAACATCGGAAACAGCGGCTTTTATTTCAGCGTTCAAACCGGGAGCGTTAATTAATCTGCAGTTGTTCGGCAACAGATACTTGTCCTGTAGATCCTTGCGGAGCTCTTTAGTCAGTCCATGCGTGGCAATATGCTCTAATCTGACTGCTAAGTCTTTTTGTATTTCAGGTCCGTAAGTATTCGAAATGGTAGGATCTTCACCTAGTATATCAAGTATCACGCTCTCTGGTATTGCATCCACGGATTCTGCACAAGAAAACGCAGGGGCAACATTGTCAGTCAGTGTCGCGCTGGTACCGGCGGCTGTGCCGGCAGCGACGGGTTCCGCGGCTGGGCTCGCGGTGCACTCCGGGAGCGGGTCGGCGTCGCAGCCGCTGAGCGCTTCCCCATGAGGCAGGTTGCTTCCGTCGAGCGATTCAACAATGTTATTCTCGCAATCCTCGCTATAAGCCACTTGTTCTTCTGTAACCGATTATACGATATTTATTAGTTGAGAAATAGACCAAAGTACTGTTCGCAAAACTAATTTATTGGGTAGTACAGCTCCAAAGAGAAGTACGCAAACCCGAATCGGTACCATAAAAAACATGTACATACACGATAATAAATTAGAGGTATGTAGGTACATAAATAAAAAAAATATCACGTCATTGTCTGCTCATTAGTTAAGAAACAGTCCTAAAATACTGCTCGCAAAACTAATTAAACGGGTAGTAACATCTCCAAAGAGAAGCACGCAAACCCAGCAGAAATAATGAGTTAAAAAAGAATAACAAATCCCAGGGGGTATAACTACTTTTGTTAAACATGATTTGACAATTAATGAAATGTTCATTCCTAATAGGCACATGATACCTGATAAAATAATTTGTTAACTGACCTTGAATGCCGGACGTTGATGAACTCGAAGATCGGCTGCGACATCGTCGTCGTAATTTTTTCTCCAATTTCTTGAGTTTTTTAAATAACTTATCACAACGTTCTTCACTTTTACGTTTCGGCATGCTATTTATTAGGTAACACTTATTAACACTAAATTAACACTGGGAAGACACGATGTGCGATCGTGGCGAGCACTAAAAAGCGAATGACGCGAAACAGGTGATCGCCCACATCGGTGACAACAGTGACTTTTTTTATTTATCTACCCTCAAAGAAAGTGCGTGAATGGCTACACTAGGCGGTACTACAAGTATTATTTGCTAATCCCGAGGACGAAGCCTGAGTATAATAGAATAATTAACTAACTACGTATTTAATTAGAATTTCTACACGTTTTATGGCGCATTTATTTTTGTAGTTAATTATTTCTTTTATAGGTATGTATGACCTTTTGTGCTGTGTTCAATATCAATGCTTTCATTTGAGGCTGTAAGGTTTCTAATAATCTTATTAGAAACCTTACACGAGGAAATAAAAACGACATGTTTTGTACGTATTGTGTGGGCTTAAGTTAATAGGCTTTTTAATTAAAACTCTTAGTAAAAAGTAGGTAAGAAATAATGAGATCTTACTTGATTGAGCCAGCCATATTTAAATAGCAATTATTATTATTAGCTTTTGACATTTTACCACTATCGATAGCCGCAGTCAAAAGTTCATTGACAGATAGTACCTACTACCTACTTACTAATATACTATTTGATTTGACTATACTCTATCTATATACCTACCTATATTTGATTAAAGCCTATTTCTTAGCTTGGTCTATTAATTTTTATTTAATTCCATGTTCAATTTGAGTAGAAGTTTATTTCAAGGTATGTAAATATTAGAATGCCTCACAAAAAAAGAAGTTTAAATCTAAAACATGAAAAGAAAAGGTCCAGATTTTAACTCAACTCGGCTAGACTGTTATTGGGGGTTTCAATTAAGGCGGCAATCCGGGGTTTTACTCGATAAATGGCAATTTGCCTCACCACTAACGCCCATGTATTAAAGTCTGCTATTGCATTAAATCAACAAGAAATCCGAAATCGATAGAAATACAACAACATCAAAATTAGAATCGAAATGTTTTTTTTTTTTAACAGAAAAAAAGACAATTATGGTTTGAACTGTTTAGCTTTTAATTATCACTATTCTTTTTTATTGTGAATCCGTTAAAAGATTAGATTATTCAATATTCTTAATATATATAAATCTCGTGTCACAATGTTTGTCCTCAATGGACTCCTAAACCACTTAACCGATTATAATGAAATTCGCACACCATGTGCAGTTCCATCCAACTTGAGAGATAGGATAGTTTAAATCTCAAATTATAGTCGCAATTTTAAGAAATTGACGCGGACAAAGTCGCGGGAATCAGCTAGTAATAATATAACGAATAAGATGACTTTCACTTTTTCAGTTGTTGAAGATTTTTATTTCAGGTTACTTTATTTTTTTTCTTTATTTGCCATCACCGCAGGCTACATGTGTCGTTGACGCATATACTTAACTAATAATGTACATAAATTCATGTATCAAGAGATCTATGGAGTTTCTCGCCGGTGTCTCCGTATTAAACTCTTTGGAAACGAGCACCTAGATTCAGTAGATTTAAATTTCAGTATAGCGCCTTTTAAGATTTAAAAGAAATAAAAACTTTTAGATTTTGATTTGAAAATGCGTTACCATAGGATGCTTATCAATTTTCTGATTGCCATTTGAGTCTTCTCGTTTTAAGCAGTTAATAAATCTGCAAGGCAATATCAGTTTGAATTTACCGGTGTGATAAATTGATATTGAAATTGCTCGTAACTCAATAGATAACGGGGAAGCGACGAAATTAATAGCGCAGCCTAATTGGCATTCTTTTTTTTTACCCATATTAAAATAAAAGCATTTTTTGTGCCATTTTTAAGTTAAATTGGCTTAAATATTGTTTGGTGCAGGCAACGTATGATAAGGTTGTTTACAAAAGTTAAAGTGAGAATGTTATTTTTAATATTGTCGTAAGGTAGCGTATAAGTTCTTCTTTCATTTTAGCTATTATTTCCTGCATTGGTATCTACATACCTTTAATAATACTTTCCTTAACTTGTCATAATAGTATGGTATTAATTTGATACTTTATGATAGGTAATCATCTAACTTTTGATATAAACTTATTATTATTTTTACTACATGTATATTGGTATAACTTTATTATAGGTAACTAACTTATAAACTACTCTTCTTTCAGAGCATACTGATAAGTTTTTAAAGTAAGTAAGTGTAAAATTCTGTATGCAGCCGCAAACTAGATTTAATGCCCAACATTATCACCGAACCCCTTACAATTTTCTGACCGACAACTACACAAAGGAAACATATGCAACACAAAGTTGATTTCAAACGACAAGCCTCTATCATTTATCACCGAGATAACAACAGCTAACAATACCCAGGTGCGTTATGTTTTGTAAAGTTACTCAGAAATACGTAACAAAATACCTCAAAGTGGGTAATATGTTAAGGCTGTGGAAGGCTAAAGCCACGTTAATGTGAGTGAACGTATACACAGACTCTTGCTGGTAAATGTACTGCGAGTGAAGAGCCATCGGTCTTTTCTGAACCAAGCTGTTTGCGTTCCATAAAACGTTAGGAGATCATTTTCTTTTTCCCTAATGTGAAGGCAAAATAGTAAATGCATGCACAATGATGTACCTATTTATTTTACTACAAACCTATTGTTGGCTGTTCGAGCTACGGTAAGTCCAATTATAGTGCAGGAATGAACATTACGTTATTTAAATATTTTAGTAAGTACTAATGCAGCGACATAACTAAAGTCTCGGGTCGAGTCTGGATGAGGCTGGCACAGGGCCGTAGAATATGGCACGAAAAAGGGGAGGCCTATGCCCAGCAGTGGGAGGACAAGGGCTGTGGATGATGATGATGATGACTAATGCAGCTATTAAGTTATGTACGTAAGTAAGTAAAATTGCAGCCAGATCTCAATATTACTAAAAAATTAATTTAGAAACTGATAACCACATCCGATACATAATAGCCTAAAACTTTGTTTATGCCTTTGACTAAGTATATTAATGTTACACTATCATCAATATAAAAGTTTATGTGACAGCTAATTGTTAGTTTGCCTGGCAAAACCAAGTGAAGAATAATGAAGGCGGTATTGGATAGAAGCCAATGCTGGAACAAATCTTGTCTCTAAAAGTTTGCATAGCATTAACTACAGGAAAATAGTAATTCTATTCATTGTATTCCAAGTAAGACATCGTTCTTTATAAAAACTAACAAAAGATCTCTCTTTTGTGACTTAGTGAAGAGCACTGTAGAGGGTATTATAAAGTTGCCTTTTAAATGATGTCATGTATGTTAAAAAGTTATGTAATTTTGCAGTAGGACTGAATACATTTAAGATTTTATTTTAAACTTTATGGTGAAAAAATAAGGCGCATAATGAAATACGGTTTAAGTCATTTAGTTCTTATAAACTATGTACGCTTTCATTCTATTTATACGAAAAACTTATCTTCAACATAAAATAACTCGATATCATGAAACTCTCGCCGTTGTTATTAAATTCCTTTCAATTTTTGCGAAATGCAAAAATTCTTCGTCATTAAATTTTGCCTACTTTATATTCAAATACGATTTCATCAAACTTCGGAAGTAAAGATAAGGAATCGCTAAGATATAGCAATACAAAACTCGATAAAGCGGTCTGGCATCAATTTGATATATTAATGTACAAAATTTTGTTTGGTAGCTTTGTCAATATCAACCAAACTCAATTTTGATAAGTCTTAACTTAGAAAATTAATTTGAAGCCGTTCAGATGAAAAAAAAAAAATCCTGACCTGTATGAAACAAAACTATTTTAGGACTCTTTTACTAAGATATCAGTAAGAAATTCGACGGGCCTGTTGGTCTAGTGGTTAGTGACCCTGCCTGCTATACCGGAGGTCGTAGGTTCGATTCCCACCCAGGACAAATGTTTGTGTGATGAGCACGATCATTTGTTCTGTGTCTGGGTGTCATTTATCTATAATATGTATGTATTAAGAAATATATAAGTATGTTCATCAGTAATCTGGTTACCATAACACAAGCTCTGCTTAGCTTGGGATCAGATAACCGTGTGTGAGTTGTCCCGGAAAAAGAAATACATAGGAAATATAATAATATATTGTTCATGTACCTACTTATGTGTAAGGATGGCCAATTTTCCCTATCCTCTAGATGCGTTGTCCTTATCAAAATGGCGGTCTGAAGGCAGGCCTAATCCACAATCTACATCTATACAAACCTTCCCATACTTCTCCTGGGAACTCGGAACTTAATTCTTTTACTTAATAAGGAAACTTTGAAAACGTTTGGCTTTACTAGTAAACTTTAATTAAAATATTGCAATTTATTTAAAGAAACAACTTCTTACTTGGCTTAAGGAAACAACGTAGAACTTTTAATCTTTATATTAATCTTAAAAATTACTAACCTAACGTAACCTAGAATTTTGAGTAACGTTTACCGCCTGTTGTTCAACGATGAAAGAAATATAAATTAGGTTTTTGTTGGTGTTTAATTTTTAAGTAATTCAATTTTTTTACAAAATGACTCCTGAACTTTAGAATTTAATCCTTGTGTCGTGGTTAATTAAATTAAACTTATTACCCTTTATTAGTAATTTAGGTACCTACTGTAATTTACTACTTACATACCTGTACTAAAATGTCTTTTCTCCTCAGTATCTACACGAAATACATAAACTAAATAGACAAGATATTAGAAAACGATGCCTTTTTCAACGTTCAAAGAGAAGTATGACAGCCATCATACGATATTTGATCTAACCTCCACGAGAACATTTCCCTATTTATGTCTGCAATCTCTGCATTCACTCAAAAGAGTTTAACATAGAAAATAGGCTCGCGTCCCATGGTTGATTTCCCAAATTCTATTTGAATCAGTGAATATCAAGTGGGTCTGAAGTAATGCGGTCGTGCCCTGGTCATACATCAAATCGTACAAAGTAGTTTTGTTTAAAAGGTTCGAAATTGTTTTTCGACAAAACCTTATTATTATAATTTTTATTTCTATTTTATAACCTACAGATGTGATTTAATTACACGTAGAGTACCTAGTTCTTAAAAGGGAGGTGTCTGGAAACTTATTACATACAACATTTTGAGATATAAATCGTCTGAGCAGAATAAGCTGATACCTGACTTAGGCAGATACTTTGTAAAGTAACTAGAAACTCAAGCAAATAATAATGTTGTAGTATAAACCTGCTTAAGCATATTTTCACACTCCTACACTTGTAATGTACTCACATTAATTCTTTGTCTTTAATTAAATCTTCAATGATTACATTTTTTATAGTCGTTTGCTTCTTTGACAATAACATAGATTTAACTATTTATCATAGCATACAGCAGTTGTCTATTCATTATTAGTAAAAGCATGGTGTTATTTTAACTTTCAACTGCTTTTAGTCCGATTGACAGTTGCAAAAATACGACTGTAGGCTTTGACAGTTGACAATCGATTGTCCATTATGCAATCCACTTAATATTGAGTGATCCAACTATAGTTATGTTTTTGCTGTATAAATGTATATTATGTAGAACGATTGATGGAGGTTTTTTTACAGACAAATCCCGAATTTCACAATGTTTTTAAAAGTTTTCTTTCGATTGTTAAGATGATTATTTCGGTGACAGAGAAGGATTGCTCTAATCTCTTGCTTGCCTTGTTGATTGCCTTAAACGGTTTTAACTCTTTTATATGAATTTGAAATTGCTTTGACTCTTCATAAGACAGATCCCAGTTGTCAGATTAAGAGTCAATCAGCAAAATACATGTAATTACAACTTTTACACTGTAACTGTGTTTCAGGCTTTTCAATTTAATATTTTGTTAAAAAATATAGTTTTTAATAATTGTTTGACCAAGATAAACTTAGACAGATGACTGATTACCCCCGACGCAAAAAGAGGGTGTTATAAGTTTGACGTGTCTGTGTGTGTGTCTGTCTGTCTGTGGCATCGTAGCTCCCGGATGAAGCGATTTCAATTTAGTTTATTTTATATTAAAGGAGACTTATCTGCGAGTGTTCTAAGACATGTTTGATGAAAATCGGTTGAGCCGTTTAAAAGTTGTGGGGGTAAAAGTGAGGAAGAATAACCGAATGTCTGCAAATATACTCGAGTGGGGTCTCAAATGAAAGCGCACTGAAAGGGAATATTGATAACTTAATCGAGAGTGTTCTTAGCTTCGTTTGATGAGAAAATTGGTGGTGGGTACCTATAAAAAGTATAAAAAAAAAAAAAAATTATGCTTTAAAAAACCCCCGCGACAAAATCTCAGTTCCCTTTAAAAAGTAAAAAATAATAAAAAAACTCAATCTTAAAGTACCTAAGTATGTTTTAATAATTCTAAAAAAAGTACGTCACGTTGGGGACCGCTCCGAACTTAACAATTTAATTACAAATAGTCTATTACCTAACTAAGCAGCATAGATGAATTAAAAAAAACTTTTTAAAAAAAAAGAGAACCGCCTTCAAAAATCCGATTCACTGAAAAGTATTAAATAATTTTAAATGTACTGCTTATCAAATTACTAAAATATTAGGATAATAAGTATAATTATACTTCAAGCACAATTATTATTATGTTTGGAGTCGGTGTCAGCCGCTAATAGCAAATTTTAGTACTATATTATAAGGACAGACACCGACTCCAAAAATAACAATAATTGTGCTTGAAGTATAATTATACTTATTATCCTAATATTTTAGTAATTTGATAAGCAGTACATTTAAAATTATTTAATACTTTTCAGTGAATCGGATTTTTGAAGGCGGTTCTCTTTTTTTTAAAAAAGTTTTTTTTTTATTTAATACTTTTTAGTGTTTGATACTTTGTTTACTTACTTAAAATGGGTTTAGTCAAGTCGAGATAATCGCGTTTAAACATACACACATACATACAGGTCAATCTGAGAACCTCCTTTTTTTGAAGTCGGTTAATTATAAAATACCAAAACCTTCTCCTTGGTCTAACAAACACTTTTCTGAAAACCGTATCAAAATCGGTTCAGTCAAACGCGAGATAATCGCATCCAAATATACATACATACAAGTCAGTCTGAGAACCTCCTTTTTTTCAAGTCGGTTAAATAAAACATACTAAAACCTTCTCCTTGAACTAACAAATTATTTTCTGAAAACCGCATCAAAATCGGTTCAGCCAAACGCGAGATAATCGCGGACAAACATACATACATACATACAAACATACAAACATACAAACATACATACATACAGGTCAAACTGAGAACCTCCTTTTTTTTGAAGTTAAAAACACAATTAAGATGAGCAGTCCCCCAACGCGACGTTTTTTTTAGAATTATTAAAACATACTTAGGTCTTTAAGATTGAGTTTTTTTTTTATTATTTTTTACTTTTTAAAGGGAACTTAGATTTTGTGGCGACGGTTTTTTAAATTTATTTTTTTTTTTAAATTTTCTTGCTGATCTTCCTTTAGAATACCAGTGTTTCATATACCGGTACGATAGTTATAATATTGATATAAAAATATCAAATGAAGCCTTACATAATATAATTACGCTTCAATTCCTCGAAGGTGTATATTGTTAGACAGACTATTTATGTCTCGTATATCAGGGGCGACACCACAATCATTATGTTTAACACAGGTCAAACTAGTTCTACTAAGAAAATTTAGATTTATACAGATGTAAATAATTATTATATTGAAACTCTACGATGATATATTGTGTGATGTTGTTTATTTTTGAATTCAATATCTATACTTTTTATTTGCGTTCTTAGTAGTTTTCCATTTCGTTGAGTTGATATTACATACCTATGTAATTTCATTTTTTTTTATTTTTTTTATTTCTTAGGCCCAATATCAATGCCTCATATTACTATTTAAAATGAAATAAGTTAAATTCAACTTTACCTTTAATAAAGTTTCTAAGTTTCAAAGTACATAGTAGGTAATCACTTTTGAGCCTAGAAGATAGAAATAAAGTGCTCACTTACACTAAAAAGTTTAAAAGTCTTTTCTGACTAGAATCCTTTTAAATAAATGACTCAGATATTTTAAATCCTGGCTTAGTAAGGCTTTTTACTTTTCTGCATAAAATACTTATTCAAGCTTATTATGATTATCACGTGTTATTGAAGTCTACTAAGTCATCACATTGTTTTAAAATGTAATAACAAGTTTTACTTTTAGGTCTGATATTAGTAGTTTTGTACTTTTATTAATATCTCTTATATGTTCATTCAAACTATGTATTATTTATCAAACATATATATATATATAATTATATATACATTAGTCATCATCTCCCGAGCCTTTTCCCAACTATGTTGGGGTCGGCTACCAGTCTTACCGGATTCAGCTGAATACCGTATTTTACATGGAGCGACTGCCTATCTGACCTCCACAACCCATTTATATATACATTAGTAACATATTTATATTAGTAATTAAGACTTGAAAATATTTGTAATAAAAATATACATATCTTTAATCTCTACCTAATTATCTCTATCATATTCCATAGAATTATAGTCTTAACATATTACATTAACACAAAGTTAGTACCAAATTATTAGGTACAACCGAAACGAGACGTATCAAACCTGCCAACTGAAGCTATTTACGGATGACAGCTAGTTTGGGTACTTAACTGATGTGTTCGTGTCAGATTCAGGCTCAGTTGAACTAAATACAAGAGATACACAGTTATAATGTGAAGTGAACCATTCCATGTGAACGGCTGAAGGATCCTTGAAAGCAGTTTCATTGTAATCGTACTAATAGGCTGTCTTTGTAATTGTTATGATTATTTAGTTCAAAGCGAAATAGCAAGCACAAATACTTAGAAAACACTAGGCGAAATATAATAAATATATATAATAATAACAAAGTTTTAGATAGCTTAGGAAAAAATACAGTCTTTATATTTATATCCAGTAGACGATAAGTAATTGTTTCCTAATGAGTCAGGAGTGTAAGAAACTATACAAAGTTTGTTTTAATTCTTAAGTTTACCGTATCGAAATATTACGTTAGCAACGTATAAACAAATACTGGAAATCTAGGAATAAAACTTGAAATAGAATTCAGTTTACTTCAATCAAAATGAAAATTTATAAAGATTTAACAATTTCATATCGCGACATATATACTTCAACCTTATTTAAAAAAATAAGTAAGTAGGTACTATAAAAGAAGACACCTCACACATGCGCCATAAATCCAACCACAAAGAATACGTAATTTACTTATAAGATCCTCCCATAACATATCTCTACTCCTTTCATAAGTCCGTAGAACTTAAACAGAGCGACTTTCCATGTTTCGCTATTTTATGGCAGAGTTATAATCCGTGTTATTATATAAGGTTTGAGCTCGTCAGACGCAGCGTTACGGTATGACGTCTGATTTACTACATATACCACTAGACTTTAAAAGACGTTTTCTTGTGAATATAATAATAGGTAAAGTTGTATACAAGTGTCGTTAGTTTTCCAAGAATCTATTCCTGTATTCGATTTTACATGCCGTGTGCTTCAGCAGCTTCAGAAAGTAAAGGATCGTATTCAGTCGCGTTTAAGTTAATAATGACGTCACATATAAGATTGAATATTATATGTGAGGACTATATACATGAAATTATATTCAGTTAGAAAAAGAATACGACGTTTTGTAATACCTACTATTGTTTAAGTTTTACCCAATTTTGATAAAACTAGTACCAATAATAATGCATAATAATATGCAAAATAATAGATCTAAATATGACATACTGACATCAATATTGCAATCTGAGTTTTAACTAACTTATACCGTAAATTACGAAACCAGTCATAAAAAGAGATCTCCCATACTTAAAGGTTCCTTTAATAATGTAGTTTATGCACAATAACTTAAAAAAGGGAAAGGATGGACATTGTGCGCAGCTCATCGCGTAACAAATGATCCATGTAAGTCGAAGACATACGCTGTTAAATTTTGTGACGCGTCGCCAATATTATTAAGATTAGCTTGTGATTGGTCAAAAGTTTATGGACTAGAAAATAAAATAGTGTGAAGACCGGTATAAAATAAAATGATTAAAAAAAAAAAAACATTCATAAAGTAACGAAGTATAATATGTAATATGTAGCACATAAAATGCATAGACATAACAATAAACCTATAACTATGTGCAGTATAATAAAGTAAATATAAGTTGGTTACTAAATAAATAAATAGATATTCTAGTGTATTTAAAACTGGGAACCACACTTATTTTTCTTTTTTGCTTTTAATAACAATTCATAAAGTCTACTTTCAAGTGATACATACCTCACATGCCTTTTAACCAATAAAAACAATAACGTCTGGATATTTTTGATTACAAAGCTCGATGAATATTATCATTACGATGATAATTATTGCCTAACGGACCTAGATGTCTGTCAAGTCTTTACCATCTAAGAATCAAATATTTTTCACAGAAACTCATTCACGTCACAAAAGCTGGTAGATAAATTAGGCTTAAAAACACATAAATCATTCCATCGTCCTAGAACTCTTACAGAGGCATGTAGGTATCGAATGTTTGCGAAAAACAAGTCTAGCTTAACAAACATTAAAATCTTCTCGTAAACGAAGTTTCGCATCTAGAGCTGCAAGTTTGAGAACTTAGTGAAGACTTAATACTTACTGTAGTTCCGTTTTAAAGACAAGAAATTGTCTGAACTCGTAGATATTTTACGAGTGAGATGAATAACAATAAACCTTTACATTTGTCTGTGAACGGTTTTGGACGGATAGTACGTTCATATTGATGTTTGTACATTTACTGGTGTAGCTGCTTTCTTACATCCGCTCTTTTCTGTTGAACAGGCAACAAAGTGCTTTAAGTTTCCATTTTCTTAAGCTGCATTAGGTATAGAAGTATTCATTAAAACGATTTAATTAAAACAATAAATGATTTCCATTTTGTAGCTTTTTATGTTGTTGACATTCTTTATACAGGCTTTAGAGATACGAAAGTCAAATCCAAAGAAATAATTTACCAGTAAAATAGTTACTAAGTATATTCTGCAATAAAACAGATAAGATGTAACCATTAAAATATGGAAACGGAAACTCCAAACACGAATTACATCCTCTATAAATTCAGTCGTAAACTTAACAACAGATAATAAAATTTAATTCCTTGGATGTCATAATTTAGAATCGACGCAACCACAAAATTTTATACTGCATACGATCGAGGTCACCTAGATTTTCAGAAAATTTGTGTGTGAATATTCAGTCGGTGTAATGTGGAACAATTGTTTGTATCTTGGAGGAGTCAAACGGAGTTTTGGAAATGAAGACAAAATTAGAGGAGGAGCGTCCTATATGTAATGCGGTGAACGTGTTCCGAGAGCGAGGGTAGGTTTGATAAATACAGCTACAGTCGTGCTTTCTAGAATGTACTAACAAATAGTGGATTTGTAGAGCTTGTTTGTTTTACTGATTTGAAAGGATAAACATTTTTTACGCGTTTCATGTTACTAGCAAACATTAATTTTGTTGCAATATACATGGCTTCTACATTTCCGTAATATAATAATAGTACATTTCCGTAAACTCTAAAAAACGATTTTATTGAGAGTTGATTTAAGATTCTTCTTTAACTTTTTTTTTAAATATAGGCATATGCATTTACTTGCAGTTCCTTTATATAGATCACCGAGTATATCACGATACATTAGATTAAATCTTAAGCAGGAGTAAGTCGGTTATAGGATTACGTGCTAATAATGTACAGTACCTTTAATCTTATATGACATAGCGCAGTAGTAGAGTTCATGAACTCTTGACTGCTGTCGCCGATTCACTATTGTTTTGAAGTACTCATATCAATGTAACCATTGCAGTATACAATACTTGTAATAAAGCTTATTGCCCTGCGGTTTGGATGAAATTGGTACACCGTATTTTATATTTACGACCTTTAATGGTATCAGCAGTTTTAGAATTAGTGCCAAATCTATATTTCGAGTAACTTTTGGCATGACTGTTGCAATGTGTAAACTGCTAAATAGGGCTGACTTTTCGAAACATAATAATACCTTCTCGTATTTTTGGTTGTATGAAAACCAATGATCTCCTAATTATGTTACCTAATGCAGTCGACACCTATGTGGATGTTTTTTTTACGCCATTTTTAGTTATGAGTTTTGTTTCTATATAAGTATAGTTACGTTTGACAATAATTAAATTATACTGTTTGTTGTAAATAACTAAAATAACTTATACACGCTTTATTATTTTACAGTTGTCTTAATCTTTATCTAGCACCTTTTATCCCTTACCTTCCATATTTTTGTAGAAAATACCGCATAATGCTTATAACCTGACACGTTATGGCCAAACTTTCCCACCACATATTCCCAGTTGATTTACTTCTTCAAAACGTAAAGTAGGCTCTAAACTTTTTTGATGTTCCAGCAATTACTTACAGCGCCTGGAACTATTCGAGAAATCTCTACAAGCGTACAGCGAGGCTCTACGATGGAATGTAAGTTAAAAACAAACAAATTTAGACTCTATTTCCTCACAGTAAACATGCAATTAGACATACAGTCAACCGAATATTTGTTCTAAATCATTGACGCTAATATAACCTTTATTTCCAACACATAAGGTTGGTTTTCGCTAGTCTGTTTTGAAACTGATGTATGTTCACGCGTATTCTAAGCGTTAATAACGTTTGCTTGAAGTTATCTAACACGATGACGCGTGATTCTATTTCTACGCCATTATTTAAGTCCGGAACACCATTAAAATAGTCTTAATCGAAAATCTTAGTAGCATAATTAAAATGGAGAGTTTTTTTTCAATTTGCTTAATGTAATTATTATAATTATATAGATTTTTTTTTTAATTATTTGGCAATAATTAAGTACATTGTATTAGACTAGTACCTAGAGCGATTACATTAAAAATTCTAATTACTACAAAAACATTGTAACTATCAAAGCAATATAAAAATAATGGCATCGATAAAATTTCCCATGTGGGACAAACAACGTCGGTTAATTGACGTCAAATACAGCGAAGCAATCAGGTTGATTGTTAAATACTCAATACATGAGTACTGTACACTGCATTTTACCAGGTCAAATAAGCGCGCAAACATTCGTGCACCATACGAACATTCGTAAGCATGTCTAGCCTGTTACATAAATTCGCAATCTTAACTTTGCCTGTAGATGATGAGAGAAAAATGCGAGTTGCAGTACATTGCGAAGCCGCACCGGTATGGTATCTTAAGTGATCGATCATCGTCGGCAATGTATCGCAACGTGCACAATATTTTGTGCCGACATTGCTCATAAAATCACTTCGCATGTAGATGAAGACTCGCGTATTCGGGCGAATGTTAGTGACCGATGTTAAGCGTCAACAGCAGGTCATGTTCCCATAGAATCACAAATGTTTTGAATAATTTAAATCTGAATCGTTTGCTTCCTGTAATTACTCTTTATTGGATATACTAAAAGCTAATTATTGAATTGCTGATAATTGTCGTGTTTTGTACCTGTTAATGTTTGTTTGTTAATTTGCTTATAATTCATTGTAATTAAATTAAATTTAGTACATTTTTATAGGTATATCAATATGGAATGTGATTTTTTATCACTTATTGTTTGTTGTTTGCTTGTTAGAAATTGATGACATGTTGAATGAATACGAAATCATAATTACACACTACGTGATAAGCTGTACTGTTTCATTCCGATTACATTATAGTCTACAAACGTAGACGTGCAATTATGTAGTCCTAACATAATAAACATTCATTTTTTTTTTTTACTATTTATTATTCAAATATTTTACAAAAGAGCCACCAATCAACCTTCTAAATCAAAACAATACTAAAACATGCATATTTAGGTACTCAAGTCAATCATCTCTGTTGGTTTATTAATTGCCTCCTAATTGGCCTGTCTTTGGCATAACGATATTTCCATATTGTTTCAATTAAGAATAACCAACAATATGGTTTAGAAAGTTATTGGCCTTGTTATTTATTTTAGTATTTCTCTTTTTAACCGCTTTTGAGTTTTTCTTATTATGTAATAAAAATGGTAATCCGTAGTGCTTTGATGCCAAGTGACACCAAGCGTTCGAATCCTCATTAAAGTATCCGTAACATTTCTTCTGACCTACTTATAAATGCGATAGTTCAACCTTTGTTCCATTTAATTAGGTCAATAATTAAGAAACCTAAGAAGATTGTAAGATGAATAGAAGCTTTGAAGTAAATGCAATAAGCTTTGAATCAGATATGATACTATAACGGATTTGTTTTTTTAGATGACCACTTTTGCTTTGTATAGCAATCTCATTAAAATAACAGTAAATAAAACAAGTGTAGCAAACAAAACATGTCCTCAAAAAAATCTTATATAGGTAATGGAAAAATAAATAACGTTCCAGTCTATATCAAATACTTCTGCGGCACACGATTTACACATAAAGTGTCTATTCATGGCAATTATTCAGACGTTACCATACGCAAACATACACGAATAAGCTTTCAATCACATAAAAGAGAAATATTTTGTCAACATAATATATTCGTTACCCGCATACAAAACGTCCATATTTAAACATGTTTTGAACGATAAAATCTGGCTCATTTCTGTCTGGAAACGGTTGTAAATATTCACTATATTTTATTTACAGGGTTCCGATGTCCGTTGTCTGCTGGGTCGAAGTTTGGCGAGAGCGAAATCAACACATTACACCGGTGCTTTGGCAGACGCGGCACAAGCGGCTGGTACGACATTACACATTAATTATGTACCAGTATTAACACTTACCCGCGAAGAACTGCCCATAAATGTTTACATGAAGTTCCGCAGCTCTCTCGAGTATAAAAGAAAACAGGCTATTCGATGTAGGTTGGGTAATTTTCATAGACGTTAAATTAAAGTGTTTGAATGGAGTGAAAGAACTTTTATGAAAAGAAAACTTCTTAGGGTATGCCTTAAGTGAATAACAAACATAATAAAAAGTACTTAAGGTGAATTTGACGCAGATTAGGTAAGTAGATATTATGTAATATTGATGTTTGGACGCAAATTGAACTGAAAGTGTTTGCTGTGAAAATACCGTCAGCGTATTTTTAAGCCGGTGCCATTATTGTACGTTCTTTTAAGCCTTTAAATGCCACGCCGACCTATGAACAATAGATATAATGGTGGAACGAATGAATGTGTTAAATAACAAAGTTCAACACCGAATAATGTTTTTTGATAGAATAGTCCAATTCTCTCTAAAAACAATTTGATATTTTAGTTCCAGTAAAAAATTTGGATGCGGGTATTATTTTAAATGATGGTATTTTTTAACTATTCATTTAAAATCGGCTACGTTTTCAATAAAACATAGCTAAAAAAAAACTTTTATTTACCGAAATGCTCGTGCCTTCTCAATGTGGGAAGAGGCCTGTGCCCAGCAGTGGGACGTTTATGGGCTGGTATTATTATTATAATTTTTAGCGAAATTTTGGAAATCACGTTTTCAATAATTTCCTTAATATCTTCAGGATTGGAACCTCGAAATTCCAGGGCTTTACAAATCCGAGCGCAGACTGAATACGAAAAATGTGCGTTTGAACGTGCTCTAGTGCTGGCCCACCGAGGCCAGAGAGTAAGGAGGTTCCCGCCCGATTTCGCTGAATGTGCGAGATGTGCTGAGGAAACGGTAGTACATTTTACATATTTGAACTCTTAATGAACATTTTAAGCAATTAAGTATAGTCCTGGTAAATGCTTCTATGACCAAAATGTTATATAAAGAGGATTTTATTTGAACTTTAAAAAACGTTTTGCATTAACTTTTACTATATGTTTATGAATAGTAATTTGTTTTTTACACAACAATTTTTAAAGTTTTCACTTAAAATAAGTCAAAAGTATATCATTTAATTGTCATCGCAACGGCAATCAACAAAAAAATACACGTTGTTATTCCGATGACCTAGACAGTTAAAACATCACATACCCAAATATATAACATCATTCACTCACTTGTTCTATTTTCATGCATCTTCGACCTTTTAAAAGGACATCACTAATAGGGTCTGTGTTAAAACCCTCTATCGCGCGGATTTTACGGAATCCTACGAAAGGGTTTGGGAATCTACCCTTTTGACACGCCTTTCGTACAATGGACTACTTACTAGTAAATAAAATATTTCAGACCTACGCTTCCTTTCTAACTATACATAGGTATAGACGTTTTTTTTTTTTAATAATTAATAGACTGGTTTTCTCGATAAATTATTGTATGTTTTTGAGCATAACTTCTATTTTACATACCTAAATGAAATACATAATAATTTTGGAAATTTTGTCAGATTGAGATGAATTCTGCATCTGCACAGGCTTATTTTGTTTACTTAATTCTTTAAAATGAAAGCCTTCAGTAAAATAACAAATAAATAAAGTATCACCCTTCCTAGATAATAAAAGACACCTTTACCTTACATAAGCTAGTTAAATACAATTATTACGTCCAAAATTACAGTTTACGTCACAGTTTGGGCACAGCTAATATATTCCAAACATTATTAGGTACGGGAATGTGCCGGCAAGACGGCGAGCAAAGTGTTATCCACAACTGTGGCGCTTCTAACCAATGTGGAGATTAAGCGCCAGTCGGTCGACTCGCAATCGCCGAAAATGGCGCATCGTAGACGGATGCAGCCGCAGAAAGAACAGCAGGTTTATATTGCTTGACTAAATAAGATTTTTCTTGTCTAATATGATTTTTAGTTATTTATCGTTTTTAGGTATACACATTATAAGATACCTAAGTTTCTTTTTTGAGGTTGAGTTATGTTTGTCTCGACATCATTGTCAAGAACTCAATGTATTCTAATCATATAAAAAATAATTTATTGTTTTCTGAGGTTTACGCGAATGTTAGATATTAAAAAAAAAAATTAAGGGTTTTCAGTCTGCCCATGACCATGAAAAGGCATCGGAACATCGGGAACTAAAACCTTAATATATACCTTAATAAAATCCTTAAAAAGTAGTTTTATTTTAAGATTTATTTGTTTACTTGAGATCTGCTGAAAAAAGCGCTGAACATCTTGTTTTATAAATGTACGAGTTTATGAAGCGACTTGCGTTTTATTGTAAGAAACCATACTTCATACACAAAAATATATACGTCTTTGTTTACAACGACAAATAAAATATATGTTGGCAATAACCGTAATTCTAGGTCCAAGAAATATCCCGCGCAGAAAAACAGAGAGCCGAACAAATCTCCCGCTTAATGGCTTCGAAATATTTGGAGCGAATGGCACATGACAAATATTTCTTAACGGCCTTATGTAAGGACGAACGATTGGTCTCCGCCAATAAACAAGGATCGCAAAAGCTGCAAGAATTGGCCAATAAAGCGCTTGCGGACGTAGAGAAACGACAAGTACGATCTTACACTACGTAACTTAATAAATTAACCTTTGACCCGTTGACCCACAAAATTTAATACATTGCACGCTTCCGTTCTTTAACGCCGAAATAAACTGAAATTTATAGCACTTATATAGATTGAAATCTAAACCTGTAGTTGATTTGGTATTCAGCGGACCCACGTAGAGTTGATGTAAGCTTAATTGAATAACAGCAAAAGTTTTATATCGTGATGTATTTCAGGATTTGGCATTTGGCGTTTGTGTTGTTTTTGCTTTCTACCTATATTGTTAGTAGACATAGAAATTAAGTAAACCTGTCACGTTTGTTTACGTTCTCTACAAGTTTTAATTGTTTATTTAACGAATTAGGCGGTGTTACGTGAGCGCAGGCCACTTTACGCTGCTCGCGCTTTAGAAGCCGCGGCTCGAGCTCGGCTTTCACGCGCTCGTAAAGAGCAATTGACGCACACGCAACTACAACACGCCACCGACGCACGCCGCCTCATACAAACAGCTCAATCTATCTACGAAGAACGAGACACTGCCAAGTGCTTAGAACACGCCGAGTTCGGCATGGAACAAATAACAAGAAAACCAGCCAACTTGCTGCCGGGAAAAGATAAATACTTACAAAAACTGCACGATATAGTTGCAAACGCTTTCCTAGACCAGGTAACTTCATTTTAGTTTATTATAAATTGTACAGCTATGGGCATTACGAAGCTGGGAAGTTTAATAGAGCTTGTTTGCCAAGTCACGTAGACCGTGAAAAATGTTTCTTATTTTATGTTCAGAAACGTGTTCGAGACAGTATGAGCGAGTCGGATCGGGAACGAAGGGCATTTATTCTGCTGGGCATGGCGGTCTCGCGCGAGCCGAGCCGGGACTCCGTGCTGCGCGTGAGGCCACCCGCGCCTCCTCGAGACGCTAAGTAATTGTTGTTCCTATTGTACTTTTCGTCTTATGTAACGAGTGTTCGGAATTCAATTACTAGTGATTGTCGTGGTCAAAGGCCATACAAAGGATATACGTACCTAGTTTTTTTTTAATATGTGTGCGTAATTATAACGTGAAAATAAGTGTTTAATTATATACATATTTTATGATATCCTATTGATTAAAACAGGACTATGTATTTGGCAGAATATAAAAATATCACTTGTGGTTTTTGTGTTTTTTTCAAGCACAAAACAAACTCCATAACCTACAAAACATGTTCTTTTAAATAACCAAAAAGCTCCATAAACAAAGTTTTTTATTAGTAATATTAGATTGGAAGCAACAGCGATACAGCCTCCTCTAACTTATTTCCCCCTATTGCCAATCGCCTAGCCTGGCAGGTAGATTAATGGTCACGGCAAAGCTGTTATTAACCTACTTAGTAGATGCTTGCAGCATTCTTGATATAATACCGTTATTGGAAATCTATTGTGCTTAAGAAATTGAAAATGTTACGTAACGTATAACAGTTTATACACCTATTACAGTTTCAATAGCTGTTTTGATAGCATAATCAAAAAACTCTTTGTAGCAAACTTTTTGAGTTCGGTCAAAAGATTATAGACTTGTAGAGTCGTTGTTGGCGTGAAATAACAGACAAATGACATGGGCACCAAGTTAGTAAATTAAAAAGCTTGCTAGAATATACCCCTGCAAATATTCAAACACGTCTTAGATACAAAGTCTCGTACAGCTAATATTAGTTTATTTCCAGAGTTCGTCTCCGAACACTGGAACGTGCCTTGTCGATGAGCACGCGGGAGTCAGAGCGGTGCTACTTGTTGCACGAACTAGCGCGACTCAATGTTGATACTAAGCAAGCACTGAAAGCCCGGGTCTACGCCTCCAAATGTCAAACTGGTAAGATTTGCGACACTTACTGTAGAACGGGATTTATCGCTTTGTTAGCACTAAAATACTCCTGTTCCAACAATTTATAGGCTCATGAACGGGCCGTAAAATCGAAGTAAATTATTCTAACTTAAAACGGGGACTGCTATTTATAAATGTAAATGCGCATTTTAAGTATTCAATTGAGTTGTTTACACAGTAATTTTATTGATGGGATTAGTTGTATAATGTAGCTTGAATGGGTGATAATAATAATGAACCTCCTTCAAATCATAAATAAAAATTAAAAATTATTTATTTAACTTAGGCTACAAAGTAGCCCTTATCAAACGTCAAAAATTATTACGAAAGGACAGCACCCTAGGGGTCGGTTCATATCCGGCGGAAAAGGCAGTGCGCAACATCGGCCGCGCAACGCCAGAACGAGCAAACACAACAAAACATCCAACCACTCACACCTGACGCACCAACGCGTCATCAGGTCAGTGTGAAAGGCTGAATGCTCCACCATGCGCCTGCTCGCCCCAGTGCAGCGCCACGCGACCGACAACACGCGACGCCACCACCGCCAAATATGAACCGACCCCAAATCGCCCACCCTTCACACTCTGCTCATTGCTAGCTCTGGTTATGTAAATAAGTCGAGGTGGCCACAAAAACATCTAAAACAGAAACCACTACAAAAAGGTGTATAATTCATTAATGTTTCACATATAACTGACTTCATCAAACTCTATCTTCGTCTACACATTCAATTCACTTTACTCACACAAACTTTTCCGCCTGTCATCTTATAGTTGCAAAACAAGAAACTCGAAACTACTGAAAGTTGGAGAAACATATAGTGTACACATCATACAGTACCCTAAGTAAATTAAAAGGCAGCTCATGCCCGAAATTGTAGGTCTACGCTAAAAGCATTAAAGTAATGGATAAAGTTCGCAAATGTATACAAGAGTAGGAGATTTATACGTTTATACATTTTTATAACGTTAGAATGTAGGAATGAGGTTTTAGTATCAGACATAATATGTATTACTTTTGTGCTGTATCGGAGTCACGTATACAGTCTACTGAATTTGACTGAGTTATTTTTAGGACGTTTGAAGCATTGTGAAAAGGACAGTTTGAAAACAATAGGTTTGCGAAATTAAAATATCGAGTAAACTTCTGAAAATCATACATTGTTTTCTTTTCAGAATACAATGCAAGATAATATTTGTATACTAATTCAGTTTTTTTTTCTTTTACGCTGAGAAAATACGATATACTTGGGTAAACATAATTTGGTCATTTCGTTTCGACCCATGCAAATGTGTTTCACAATATGGTGTGTCTTGAAAACAAAATACAATCACAAGCGCTGTTAGGCCGCTATCCCACTGGCATTTTACGAGCGTTTACGTCAACGTCGCGTCCGCGCAGCGTCGAGGCCGCGCAAACGTCGCGTCTGTGTACCTGTTGCCAACAAACGCGACGTTAACGTAAATAACAATTGCTCTTACACTTTTTTTCCTAAACTTTATACTTTGGGTAGAAAAATGGGTTTTGTGATTTTTTTTGTATGGAGCGGATCAAATTAACTAAAATTCCTGCTAATTGGAGTGATAACAAGCTATGTAACTTTATTTTTCTGATACCTTGTCTAGTCTTCTATCATTTGATGCTATAAACATCTGCATAAAGTTGCAACTCTGCCAAATAAATGTGTCGAAAAAAATGAAAAATCGTTACGCAAATAATTTGATCGTGACAGCATTTTCGTGACTAATATTTTTTTGTATTATTTACTTAAGTAATGGAACTCTGACGTCACTTTGTATAGACATCTAAAGTACAATACCTACAAGTAAAGGCTTAGTCGTTTCGAAAATGTTTTCGTCAGATTTGACTTCAAAGAACCTGTCCGGATTTTATTTCTTTGAAATAATATATTTACATGACAGTGTTAGTTTTTGATATGCTTATCCATTACACTACATTGCCTTAGGGATGACATGAAGTCTGTTTCATTTGAAATAAGTATCGTGTTCGTAACAATATGTAAAAAAAACGACTTTTCGTTTCTTTTTATGCTAAGACACTTTTATATTACAATTCACAATATGATACCTAATAGATTTTCTTTTACCTACTATAATATGATAAGCAATTTATACTACTTTTGACTGTTTTCTTATTGCTGCAATTTACTTGCCTATTTTTTGTATGTAAAATCTATATAATAATGAAAATATCAATGCTTATCACTCTTTAATTTGTTGCCACACTTCACTAAGTAGTAGGGTCTGTAGAGAACTTAAGACTAGGATTCACACAGAACGATATACGCTATGATGAGAGTTACAAAGTGGTAATTTATAGATTATGATAGAAGTTTTTTATAATTAGCATTATGAACTTTTTAGGCGATTATTTCCAACAGAACAGTTTACCCCTTGAATGTACATGTATTACCACAAATAATAGCTTACACTATACCACAGAGGCACGCGCATCTAATCAGCGTGTCTGGCTCCTAAACGCGCTGTTCCTGCTGGCTCGTTGCCATCTCCTGCAGAACAACCGACCCGAAGCCCGAGCTGTGCTGCTCGAAGCCGCCGGCCTCGCGCGCTCCAGTGGCTACCATGAGGTCGCAGAGTTTTATGATACGGTAAACAAAAATGTACTTAAATGGTTTAGGATTAAGATTCGATTTTGTTTGCTCCAGTTTTATGATAAAAGTAAGCATAAAGGTACCTGGCATCAAAACTGTGCTTAGATATTAAAAAGTAAGGATTTGAATTTTTTAATTATGAGTGCACTTTTGTGGATAGGTGTTATGAAGACACGGAATAAATTGGTGATCGGAATAAATGAAAATAGATAAAAATAGAAAGGATAAAAACGATGTGTTGGATTAAAGTCGGACATACGTACATTTTAATGCGTCAAAACTAGCTTTCAAATAAAAAGCTATATACATTTCTATACCTAATTAATACTAAAGTCGAATAAACATTTTACTTCCCGCAAAAATAAAGATGTACCATAATTTGATAACGGATAAGTCTGAAAAATGATAAAATTCAAGACAAAATCCTGGAAAGTCGGTACCTAAAATTCCCTCGTAAATCACGTTTAATAAGCTAAGTGCTCCATAGCCGAGCTAAACTGGCAAGTCCGAAAATATAAGACGAGAAAAACGTTTAACCCTTTTAAGTCCAAAGCTAATTTCATTTTGGTGAAGTCTCCAGTATTTGAAGAATACATTTTAGTACGAAAATAGTAATCTAGACTCTCTTTTGTTTTTAAACCTAATGGTTTACTGAAATACCTTTCCATACTATTTTTCTTTTAGAATGCATTTGATTTTTTGTGTTATATTTCCTTTCAGGACTTCATATTGTTGTGTAAGGTTTTAAACCATATTATGCATAAAAAATAAATATAAATTAAAAGCAAAAAAATAAAAATAAGTGGCTACACAGTAAAACACAAGAAGGTTTAGCAAAAGGAATACGAAGCCATTATTTCAATTTAAAAATAAAGATTGATTGTCTTTTGTTTTTTGCAGTGTGTTAATGTATCGCTCGAAGGAGAAGTGGTGGCCACCGATGCTCCTCTAGAGAAACGAGAGAAAGATTTGCTGAGTTTAATGCAAGACGACGATTTACGTTCAGCGGCTAGACATCTGTTTAAGAGGATGTCTCTGATCCCTGCATCGAGGTTAACTTTATTCTTATTTGACAGGCCTGTTGGTCTAGTGGTTAGTGACCCTGACTGCTATACCGGAGGTCGTGGGTTCGATTCCCACTCAGGACAAATCTTTGTGTGATGAGCACGATCATTTGTTCTGTGTCTGGGTGTAATTTATCTATAATATGTATGTATTTAGAAATATATAAGTATGTTTATCAGTTGTCTGGTTACCATAACACAAGCTCTGCTTAGCTTGGGATCAGGTAACCGTGTGTGAGTTGTAAAAAAAAGATAATAATAATAATAATAAAGATAATAATATTTGTAGTGTAGGCGTTTGAGTATGAGGGTATATAAAACAATAAAGGATGTTGGGTTCAGTTTTCAGAAATGGATGTTGTTTTTTGTTAGTTAGGTATTTTTTTTAATCTATTAGTAAATTAAAACTTACTAAACAACTAATTAAAATGATTGTATGTTCTATAGATAATAAATTAAGTAAACTAAAACCTAGCTACATCATTATACACAACGTAATTCGGTCATCAAACAATATTGTGTATCCAGATTGACAATTATTTGCTGAAATACACATGTAGATTAAGCCCACATGACACGCTTCTCGCTTCAGCGTCTCGGCGTCAATTAATCTCTCAAGGGGTGTTGATTACAGACGGTTCTCGATAATGCCGGGCGCACGAGTCGACGACAGCGCACGACACGTCGCCAATAGACGGATATCTATCATGCCGAAAACAGCTCAGCCGACGCAAATCTCGCGCCGTTCAAACCATCCGCTGGGATTCCAGGATTTTGATATTTGAATCTATAGTGCTATAGACCAGGAAATAGATAGACGAAATATCAAGCATCAAATGTTAGGCCACGTAAAAAAAAAGAAAAATGTAAACAGGTTCATGTCAATAAAAAAAAATGGATTAAGAACTATACAGGTTTCTAAAACGTGTTCGACACCGTTGTGACTTCATTTGAAAAGATTGATGTTCCACCTATACATAATATTTTATGTTTCTGGTCTTTATTGTAAACATTACTCAATAGTCAATATTTATTTCAACAAAGGTACGACTAATTGAGCATCAAAAATGACCACAAAAGGTATTTGTCGGGAACAAACGAATGTAAACATTGAAATAACAAAACGTAATAATAATATATGAAATATAAAGAGGGTTGGATCCATTAAACATTTGAAAAGAAAAGGGCACGAGAATCTCCATTTCGAAACTTTTACATCCATTAGAATACTAATGAACCTGTCATGAATAATAAGGTTCCAATTTGTTTTTAATTGTATGTAACGCTTTTTATTGCTCGCATTTATAAATTAAATATTGTATAATTATTGTTTTGCAGAATCTACATATTTTATACAATTATATTTTGGTAATTTCGAATTTAATATTAAATGTGACATTAATTTTTGAATTTGGACTGTTTTTATTTGCATAAATTATTTATTTATTTCGTTCGTATTTTAGCACGGTTAACAGTTATATTTCAGTGTAATAATTAAAAAATATTGTCGATTTATTCCTTGCATTTAATTAACCATGTGTTTACGTTTGAGACTTCATGGAATCTATTCAAATCAAATCAGGAACTATGACTGTGACGTAATCATGTAATATTAGCTTACACAGTCATCATTATGATTGATTGATATTCGATTTAGCAGACGCCAGACGTTTCAGACAGTGAGTGAAACATCGTGGGACTTGCCACATGAGCTACGAATTTGTTAGTTGTATGACGAGTGTAAAATCTAATTCAATGAGTTATAGCGCTTGTGTAAAAAAATGGTAAATTTACTTTTTCAAAACAATGTTCCAAATGGCGAAGTTGTTTCATTGTAAAGAAGTGGTTTAAAGTTTTTTATATCATGACTATAATTATGTCTATTTTTATTTTTGTTATGTTAGTATATTCACTGTAAACAATGTTTGTATTTTTAATATTACAATTGGGTATTTTAAAACATACATAAGAAGGGAGGTGCTTTGTACTAAGAATGAAGAATTTAAAGGGATGTGCTACAAATCTTTGTTCGACATAATTATGCATCATTATTACTGAAGTTAAGTTGTTGTCTCTAACTTCCATACATAATCATTATTACGTGTTTTTATTTTGCTTATGAACGTAAAAGACAATTAAATGCATGATTTTGTCTTTATTACTGGGTATTTGCACACTTTTTGGGCAAACTCAACCTATTCTATGATTGGATTTGAGCATTTATCATATTTATCTGATTTACTAGTCTATCCAATTTCCTTTCTGTAATCCTATTTCGAGTTGAAGCAACGAGAAGTTGAAGAAAAGAGATCTCTTCGTACCTAAGAGTAATTATTACTAAACTAGGCTTAAAGCAACGTTTAAAATAAATTACCTACTAAAAATATTATATTTTTAGTAGGTAATTTATTTTAAACGTTGCTTTAAGCCTAGGCAAATTAAGTGATTAAAGAGTCTTAAAGAGTTAAAAATCGTATTTAAACTTATCTCCTTTATTTCTATAATCCGCGATCTGAATCATCCCATTCCGCGGCTTGACAACGAACACGCAATTAACTTCCGGGTACAGTCGCAATTATGTCGCGAGCTTTCGTTTCGCATGAAGAACTCATACTCTCACCCCCTAACCTTTAACCACCTTGTTATAAAGACGAAATTGCAAAAAAACTCACGATTACCAACATAATTAGCTGTTGCGAGGTTTTCGGAACGTGAAGGGATTTTAATATTTAACCATATATCTTATCTGATGACGTAATGCGTAATTCGTGTTCGGAGTTCGCGTTTTACAATTATGTGACATTTCACAGACAAGCGAGATGAGATGGCAATTTATTATAGGTACATACATTTTGTTAGTATTCCAAACATATATCAAAAAGGGCACGTTTACACAATGGGCCATGATGGCAAGGCTGTCGCAAATTACATTCTAAAAACATTTGAACATCTAAACAAATGAGCATCGGCAAACTCACATTCTTATTACTGAAGATAGTATAATCATTATATTGTCTTAATAACTCTCGAGTTTCCCGTATAATTACGTAGGGAGTACACAAAGCGTACCTATCGTCTTAATGGCCACCTAATGACCACAGTATCGGAACTACATTATTCAATGCATTATTAAGTAACAACGGTACTGGCATATATAGGGTTGTCATCATCAATTGATACTATAATTACAAATGTGACCTTTGATTACCCTATTTTAATTACAGGATTTAAGGTGCCTCGAAATTAATTACTTATAAATGCCTGTAATTATGTGTGCGTTGATATAATTTTAGAAGCGTTCTTTTTAAAATACTTCTATACGCTATACCTAAACGTAAGTCATAAAGCTATTATTCTGCATAACAGATACACAATTGAAACCCGTATTTTTTTTTAACAATCAATTCTTAAAAATAATTAAAAACATTTAAAAATGATTTTACAAATCATAAAAATAATTAAACTTTGTTTAAATTCTACGCCATTTTCAAAATAATTGATTCCGTTTTCGAACTCAATTACGTCAGTTACCACACAACGCACACATTAAGTTCATAATAAATGCTTTTTCCGTAGAACGTATGTAACTTCGCAACAACATTATAAATGGAAATGTTGCTAAGTTGTTTTACCGCGTACGTCTTTAATCCCTCTGTCAGCTTACGTACTAAGCACACTGGATGCCTTCATCAGAGCGACTGAGTTTCAGTAAAACCTGGCTTTGGCTACCGTAATTTGTTTACATAATAATATTATGACATGAGAATATGAGCGATCGGTTTTTGTTTTTCTCACTATTTAATCCTCGGAATAATGCTCAAATAATAATGTTCTGTATTTGAAATAGGATGGTATAAAATCAGCCAACATTGTTTAGCGCAATACCTAAAGAGATGAACTTATTAGGTATAGGTTTAATCTCTCAATTAAACAGATCTTGTTAAATTAATCACTTGAGCACAATAATTAGTTAATCGATGACTATGCTAATTAACTCAACTTAATTGATCAAGAATTAGTTTCGCAATATTTTCTCTGAGTATCATGAATACCTTAAACGGTAACCATGTAAAGTTGAGTGAAAGGAAACGGACTTAATTGAATAAAAACATTTAAAATTTAAACGAAGTAATGACAAAAAGTGGATTTTATTTGTAAAGTGAAGGTTAATGTTCCCGACGCTAATTGACTACCCGTGTGACATATGAACGGGAAACTGAGTCACTCAATAATTAATACACCTATCAGAGAAATTTATTGGAAAATGAACAAACCCCATTAAATTTTAGTAATAACGTGTCAGCTATCATTCAATTTATTCATGTGGAACCCAATGAGATATTTATAGAATTCCATTTTATATTCAGCCTACAAATAAATTAAATTCAGTTTTGAACGGTATTAAATCTAAATCGAACTATTAATAACATATTGAGTGTTACGAACTTCTAAAATTAAATGTTATTTTAATCATTTATTAACTGGAAATATTCCGTAAAATATTTAGGGTTCACACTCAGGGTTTGAACTAAAAACAAAAATAATGTAAGGAGCAAAGAGCTAAGATATATGGCGATGAATTTCATCGGAGCGTCTTTTGTTATTCTGATTGCCTGTTTATGTAAATGAACGCGTACAGACAAGATGTGGCATTCATATTTCACAGTTATAAACGTGGGCACAGATGAATATAAAAAACGTCAATGACCCCCTCCCTAATTACTTGTTTCGGGATGGGTTCATTAATTATTGCCGTCGCAACACCGCCAACCGTGGCATGACAAATTTGTAACGTTATACCGTATGATTAATGTACAATTGAAATTTCCTTTGTTGTCATATAATGCGAGTCCCTTCCGGATTTGGGGATGAATAATCTGCTTACTGTTTATTTGAGATGAAAAGACATTTTCATAAACCTTTCAAACAAAACTGCTACAAAAGTATTTCAATAACATTGCAGCCCTGTCAAATTACATATACAGAGTGTTACCTAAAGGGTATATCTATCCAAAAGGGCTGAAGTGGACATCTGGTATAGATTCAGTTTACAAAATTTCAGCTCTAAATGAGTTAATTAAATAATTGATGTCCAATTTTTTGTATCAATTATTTGACAACTAATGAGTTATACGATTTTAGTTCTACTGTGCCACACTAATGAGTGAGCGTACAACGAAAGGCGATTAGGAGGTATTGTAGGATCCTCTGCCTAACTGGCTTATATAATCATCCTCATCACATACAATGTATCTTCCGCTATTTTGGCTTTTCCCTACACGAAATAAGTCTTGTTCCTCATTATACTTAGGTAGATGAAAAATGTCTCATGGTAATTAATAAGAAGCTGTGAATGGAACGAAAATCAAAGTATGTGTGTAAACAAAGTACCTACCATTGAAACATGAGTATTCAAAACAGCAAAACATTGAATTTGATCCCCAGCCTAAATTATAATGCTAAAAACAATGTCTGTATTATATTCAATTTAAAAGCCATTTATAGAATCTATGTTTACTTGTTTTAAAGTTAAGCCAGCTTTAGGCATTCCTTTTAATACTCAATCCTTAGTTAACAAAAAGTTTTCAACAACATCAACAGCTGACCTTTTGTTAATCCGAAAATAGTATTAAGTGGAGTACTTTCGTTTAACAACAATCAAAATATAAATGTAAATACCTAGAAAAAACAAAAACAATTTAAACGCTACGTTTTTTGGAAGGTGGGTCGGCTTTTTGAATATTTAACAAAGTAAAGTTGATTCGGTGCCGCGTGTGGTTGAAAACCACGAACTTTAATTTCCTGTCGACAAACTCTGACTGTGAGATTTGGCGCGAAGCTACCCCTACTACTGGTACTCCCTGGATTCTGAACACCGTTTTAAAAACACACCTAAGCTGGCTTTGGCATCGCGAAATTCGAAAATCTAAATTTCCGCTCGAATTCTGTCATTACAATGCAATATTACGCTGGATACATAATATTACTTAAATAAAATTAAATATGCCAGAGACTGCTGCTTAAAAAAGGTTACATAAAGAATCTATGACCTTGTTCAAAGACAGTTTAGTTCTTGAAAGAATAAAAAAAATTGGCAGTAACTATTATTTCAAATAAAAGTTTCCTGCAACACATAGACGTGGAAACAGTTCTTTTGATATTGTTATTAAGTTAAATAAACAGAACGAACGTAATATGATATAAAAGTCAGTCTCAAAAAAAGGAAGTACGGAAAATATATTTTGTTTAAGGAAGGTAATATTGCTCCATTCTAGCCTCAAATGAATAAGAATAATGCAGAATTTTCTTCAAGTGGCCTAATAAATGCTCGAAGGAAGGCCTAACGTTTTTTATTTAGGCATTGAGTGGGATGGTAATAAAAGCTTTTGGACAAAGAGAATTGACAAAGAAAAAAGGTAGGTCTAAAATCGTCGTGTCCGCATTTATTTTTCATGTTCCACGAGTACAAGGCATGTTCCGTAAATCTTGGGAATCTTCTGAAAGTTTGCCGTATTTTTTTTACAAAGAATAAGGTGTGTTTTTATCTGTATTGGTGTGAGCAAAACGGTGTAACTGGTCACGTTGTTTCTTCACGGTTTTAGCTTTCTTAACTTGCAATGAGAAAAAGCGTTTTACGTGAAAAAATGTTATGTGTGTATTTTTTCCTGTTATGTTTTTTTTTCATTTTTATTAACAGATCTAAACATGTTTTACGTTAAAGTTACATTAAATACACACATATACCTAAACCCTGACCTAAAGTAATAAATGTTCCATTTTATTCATCATCACTTATCCAACATCAATTAATTTTTAAAAACCTTTTTGAGCAAACATAAGCATCAAAATATCCTTGCCGAGCAAACACATTCGCTGAGTCCACAAAATGGTTTTTTCGGGTGTCAAGACCACTTATAGGGGTCGAGTAGCTGACTGCGCACTCTTAATTGCCGAAACGACCACGCGTGGTAATAATTTCCGCCAAAAAATTCAGCGTAGGTGATTAAACTTCCAGAGTACGGAACCCTAAAAATATGACACAGATGGGTTTCACTCCTAAAGGGTCTTAGTGGAACTCTTTTGTTATGGCAACGGTGTAGGTTCTCCTCTCTGTCAAAGGTTAGTAGAAATTCGCAGTTAAAAGTTTTATTTAAAAGCAAGATACGAAGTATACTACTGTATACACAGTACAGTGCATTTTCTTTTCATGAATATACATATTTTCATTACATTTACATTACAATTTTCATTTTTCAAATTATTTGAATTTACCAAACTTTTTCGGACCATGAAAAGGTGTTTATAGTTTTATTTACCTTAAAAATCAGTACTATAAAGCATAAAAAAAACTTGGAAAACTCCATAAATAAAAAATAAAAAAATATTGTTATACATCATGTATTAAACTTAATTTTTGGCTTTGTGACCTAGTATAAAGTCATCATCTATCATTAAATTGATATTAGTAACATCTGTTCTCTAATATAAACGTTATAGCTAAAGTACACAGGAGAAAATTAATTAAACGATATCGCAAAGCAAATGTCTAATGCAGCATAATCTGTAGTCTACATAAGACTGTTAAGATACTAAGGAAAACTACCTGTAAACTAATTAACAGCTGACTAATCAAATTTGAAATCTGGTACGTTAAATATAAGGACTATTTTCGATGTATCTTATTAGCGTGATAAATACAATTAAAAAATAGATTTCTATCATACTTGACATCCGAGATAATAAAAAATATAAACTGCAGAAAAATTTAGTTTTCACAATAAGCTATTGTTATATGAAAAATATAAGAAATCAAACTCATATTATTTGAATTAATTAGAATTTGAATAGAAGTTTTATTTTTAAAGAGTCCATTTAAATAATAGTTATTATCATAATTTAACTATTGCTGTTCAATATTCATAATATGCAATGAGTGCATGTAAGGCTCTATTCATGTGCCTATATTTTTGTTAAAAAAATACTTTTTCACATATTTTGGTTTTTCAATAACAAAATTGAAACTCGTGTGTTGATAGTCGTTGCATGAATAAACCTGAAAAGGCTAAGTGGTGCTTGTAATGTTTGCAATTGCGAAGTGAAGTGGATGCTCTTTTGTTCTCCCTCGATCCTTGCACTGCAATTTTCGAGTGAAATCAGATAGGTAGGAATTATATTTTGTGTCTGCTGCATTCAAATGGAGTGGCGAATAAATTCGTGCAGGATTATTTAAGGTAGATTTAAATTAATTTTACGCTTTCATTTACGTTATTTTTCATAATTATGCTGTTCAAAGCAAATTTTAATGGTAAAAAGAATTAATAATAATCTCCTTTTCGGACAACTCTGATCCAGCGTGTTAGTAACCCATACTTATTGGAAATTTACCTAATTTTAATAATACTAATATAAACTCTAACATCAAATTACGTTTTGGAACTACAGTCAGGCACTCCCACATAAACTGCGTGAGTAAACCGATAAACATAAATATGTATAAAAGAAATAATAATTAGTAGAAACAAAAAGCTCAACCAAAATATTTATATTTTGTTAATTTAATTTATTAAACGTTTAATTAATATTCGTCTATCAGTAAACATTAAAAGGTCTCTCGGTACTCAGTAAAGCTGTATTCTTGGTACATAGCTGCAATATAGCAAATAGAGTAGATGAAATGAGCTTAAGCTTGGGTCCCGTCCGGCGTATTCATCTTTCTAAACGAGTTTTCCTAATACCTGTCCTAATTAAAACGTCTACTCGCATCCCTAATCTTCAGGGTTTACAGTCAATGCATGGAAATGTAGAATCCCTACGGTTACGGTAGAACAATGGGTAAATACTTAGTTAGTTAGGTAGTATATAGTACTAAGACTGGGCTTTGCTGTGAGGTTAATATTTGGTTTTGTTGTGATATATTGCGATTAAGGCAAGCAAAATATAGCTTGGGTAAAGGCAGAAGATGCTTTGAGATGTCCAAGTGGACTAAACAAGTCGGTTTAGGTAATATTATTCTGGTACAACTTTTTAAATGGGATCGGACCTTACGTAGGTTAAGTTTGAAAAAAATATGTTTATTGATAACTAATATATATCATATTAAATACGTACTATATGTAGTATTTGTGTGTATGTCTATTAGTTTGTTGTACACTTCTGTCTGCCTTGTTTGAAATCTCAAATTTTCACTTTCACTCAAAGGTTTGCTGGAAGAGAACTCAATTTTGAGTTAAGCTCGCCTCTGTACATCGACTTTTACTAATGTATATCTTTTTAAATGTTTATGTGTACAATAAAGAATTAAGAATTAAGATTTGATATTATGAATTAAGTAGAAGTTTGCTATTAAACTCTAGCCATATTACTCGTTACAAATATAATAAGCTGAAGGCAGTCGACGAGGTTATATAACACGTACTTTGGCTTACGTGACTATTCTGACAACATGAACTACCATGTATATAATAACATACATTTACATAATAAAGTATATTCTACATACTATATGGACCCTCATAAAGCCTGTAACGCGAACATTTTGGCGGTACTGAAGTGCAGAGCCAGCGGAAGTAAATACACGGAGCTGCCTTATTATAGCGGGTCTTGACATTCGAGCTAACATGTTATTTTGTTGATTTATTGCTCCAAGAATGGGTTTTATGTGTTCGTTGAACGCACGAATTTAATATAGATTTAGTGGATATTGTTAGTGTATCTGTTTCAGACACAATTTCACCGTATAGGACGCAATATGAAACATGTTATTGATAATTATAATCAATCAATCTGGCCATTGCTATGTTATCTTTTTACCTAAATTAGTGCATGGCTTTAATATAAAACTTTATATCGGGTAACTTAAGGTAAATTATTTTGTTTTGCCATCAATTAATATTCCAAAAAATCTTAATGTTAGGTTTTAGAAGCTAAAACTGAATATTAACATTTATCCTCCCTCCTTTTCTCAAAAAACAAGTAAATTACTCAAAGTAAGAGATAAAATATTTGCTCCAAAGCTTCAATTTCATAAAACTGTTTGTTATCCTCGACACTGGCTTAGCTATACAAAATAAAGCAAATCAGACAAGAATGACCCGTTCTCATGCTGCAAGCATTTTAAAAATCTATTCGAACATAATCCTCTCCCAGCCAAAAGCTTCGAGTTTCGAAATATTTTCCGCATACCGTCGTTGAGATATGTATCTTTATAGAGTGCATCGTAAAGATATATTCCACTTTGTTCACCTGGGTGATATCACCCAGTAAATAACATACTAGATTTTTGTATCTCCTCATTTCACCTCGGACATAATCCACCCAGGTAAAATGAGTTTATAAAACTAGTGTAATTAGTTCACCTTGGAACTATATAACCCAGGTGAACTTTTACTAATCAAGTTGATTTCTATCATCCGCATATAAAAAAAAAATACTTCATTATTTTTAAACCTATTACAAAGTGGAATATACCATCGTAGAGATATAAATTTATATTGGATAGCCCATTGTAGTGTTGTGAACCACGAAGATTTGTGCGAACCGCGCCAATGGACTACAATAGACGGATTTTCAAATCCTCACTGTGATATTATTGGCACGTAAATCTAATAGATAAAATACTAAGACCGATGGAAATATATAGGTTATCGGGATAATATACAGTGTCGTGGCCACGTCGCTTCTGAGTTATATCTTTAATTCAATAAGGGTTTGTGCTATTTTTCGTATTGATAAATAATATGGTGTAAAGACACCTCTTGTTTACCGATAGAAGACACTGTTACCAGTATCAGCCAGACACATACGTCTGTAACTAAATCTAAAAAACTAAAATGTATAGTTATGCTATGCCATTCATCTCCGATTAATTTTGACTTACCAAAAATCATACCTCGAGGTATGGTAGGAGGGGCTCGTGGCTAAGTGTAAGCCGTACGGTTTGACCGATAATACAGGTTAAGCCGCGCTCGCCGCGGTTGGTCCGTGGATGGGTGACCATTTCTACTACATACCGAGACCTCTCCGTGCCTCGGATAGCACGTTAAGCCGTTGTTCCCGACTGTCATACTTTGATCTTTGGCAGTCGTTAAGTCAATTTGGACAACCAGTCTTACCATGGGATACTGTGTTTCCCAGTAAAATGGGTTGTGGAAGTCAGATAGGCAGTCGCTCCATGTAAAATACGGTATTCAGCTGAATCCGGTAAGACTGGTATCCGACCCCAACATGGTTGGGAAAAGGCTCGGGAGATGATGATGAAAAATCATACCTACTTTTAACATAAATACCTGTAATTACGTTATTTAACTCAAGATATTTGTTTCTGACTTAAACGGTATAATTCATGAACCTATTTATTTCGAAAACAATATAAATTTAATCCGTCTACAAAAGCTTGCATACCTTTGATTTTCGACGAGCAAACAAAGGGTGTCCTTTATTCAAGCACGCTCAGAGACTCATTAAATACTTAAGAATTATAATATGAACACTCCGCTTTGTCCCAGAGTAATTGAGAGTTAGATAAATTAGATATTTAAATAACAAACAACATTTGAAATGGAATGAAGCCAAATCGCGTTAAGAACCTTATTTCAGAATAAATTCTTGGCCCGGTACCGTATTCATTAAAACATAATTCCATTGAAACACTTATTTACTAGACTGGTTTGTAAGATTAACATAACGCGTAAGTACGCAATTGTGTTACGTTTAAAATGTAAAATTCATGAATCCAAGTCGCTTAGCACAACTTATTTTGAGATGAGATGAAAAGTGTATAAATTTAATCATACTATTTAAGTACGCTTCAGTGAGCTGTTTAAAATATGCCTCTTAATTAAGAAGGCTTAATGTAGTATAGCGAGGGAGTTTATAGAAAATTAATATTATAGAAGTAAAGATTAAGTAGGATTGAGATCTAGGTTAAGCACTAGATGGAACAAATTAATGAAATAGCAAATCTTATTGAGGTCAATTGAGACAGTAGATGCAAGTTGAAATGCGGTAAGAGTTTCTAATTAACGCGTTTACTAAATAATAATTTAATTAGAGCAGTACGTAGCTACATGGGCAGTCTATATATTTGTTATGGGAAGTATACAATTAAAATCAATGCTCGTAAGAGTTCTAGCAAATATCTTGAATTTAAGTTTATTGCTATTTGTAATACAAATTTTACAGCTAGTATATTAAGTGCGAAGACTCAAAGTTTTCAGTTCCAAGTCTTGTTTGCGACACTTTAATGTTAGATCAAGGAATCGTCTCGATCTTTTGTTCAACTTGTTTTGTACGAGTATTGAAGAAGATATTCGAAACTTTTTTTTAGATCAAGTATTCTTGCTTATCATAGCCATTCTAGAAAGCCAGGATTTATTATAATAACCACTGAATACCAATTAACACCGAGCCATCGAGACACTTAAGCTGGTATTCCAGGGATTGACCGTCTTGGGACCCGCAAATACTCACAAGTATTAAATAGGAGGAGTAGGAAAAATATTTACACTTTCTTACAATGCAAGTGGACTTATTACTACTTAAAGATAGTAGAATTATTCAGTAACTTTTAACCTAAATACAACTGAACCTAAAGACACCTAACGTCTTATGCAGAACATGTGTGTAGCTACCACTTTAGTCACAGTGATTTAACAGCGAAGAGTTAATCCATTCGTTTGACAAATCCGGTTTAGGGCATAAAGAATATAATACTGGTTTATTCGCGCTATAATTAATTACTTACGTATGCTCTATATTTTTAGGTTATTTGATCATCAATTCCGTAGCCGGCTTTTGTATAGCAATATAAGACATACAAAATTAGTAATGAGGATTTTGATAATTACGTTAATTAATCGGAAAACAAATGTATCCACAAATATCATGTATGTAGAATTATTTTTTCATAATAATGTTATTGTAATCAATCAAAAAAACACGTTCTATCGAACCGTATCGTACCCATATCACGGTCGTATTATTTGCTGAAGGGTTATGATGTATGTTGTTTTAATACCGCATAATATATCGGATTCGTACAGGCGAGGAGCTTAGCCAAAGGCAAATTTACCTAGCTCTCGGAGTCGGAAAAACCAACGAGAATGTAAACCCCGATCTCGAATAATACGTAAATTGTGAGCCCACTCCACTTGATTAAGGGAAAAAATAAACTGTTTTTTTTTTGCTTCGGGATTTACGCAAGCAATCCATTTTTATCGCTTGAATGTCAGTAAAAACGTAGCGTGACAGTATTTTTTTAATTGCTGCAATTATTTGACTCATTCTTTGTTTCTTTATTATTTGAATAAAGAAACAAAAATTGAGTCAAATAACGTAAATAATTATATTATTATAATTGAGTCAAGTAACGTGTTAATTAGAGAACAAAATTAGGAGGTCTTTTCCTTTTACTCTAAGGCGCTGGCCAGACAGAAGAGACGTAAGACGCAGACGGGGCGCGGACATTTGTCTTTACCGCGACGCTTTCATACAAAATGTATAGAAGCGTCGCGACGCAAAACATACAGAAGAGACGGGGCGCGGGCGCGACGGTTCTATACATTTTGTATAGAAGCGTATTATGTCCGCGCCACGTCTGCGTCTTACGTCTCTTCTGTCTGGCCAGCGCCTAAGTATGTAGTATAAAGGCAGAGTGTATCAAAGTTGTCAAAAATCAAAATATTTTTATTTCAAGTACCTTTTTAAGCTCTTTTAAAACGTTAAATTACTGACTTTTGTTGCAGGTTCCAAAATGTCATTCCAATGGAGAAGAACCGGAAAGAAACTCCATAGAAAAGGTTAAAATCAATGTTACAAATACAATTATTTTAAAATATATATATTTATATATACAAATATGCGACAACAGCGTAAATAGCAAAATGTTTAGTTTAATGTAAACGATACCATCCAAAATGGATTGTATAATATCGTTTAACAATTAAGTATACTTAAATCAAAATAACCATCCCATGAACTCTCAAAGTATTTAATTACTAGTTATTTGGAATACAGTGATTTATTTTGTAGTCCTTCTTGTTTGCGTTAAACGAATTATTCACTATGGTATCAATGTTAATTGCTTTCCTATATTTGTGGTTGCCGATATAAACGTTTCATATGAAAATGTATAAATACTCGTTTAATTTACCTACATACTTTATGTTATCCAAAATTGTATTAAGTCAATACAACATTAATATATTTATAATTTAAAAACAAGTGCGAAATAATTGCTATACAAGGTACAAAAAGGTTTAACAGGCAAATCACATAAATTAAACAAAGGGCTAGATTAGGATCGCGCTCGGTAATAAATTTATCATCACTCACATAAAATGACTAACAGACAAAATAAATAATCCCATCATTATTCAATTAGTCCAACATAATATATTTTACAAAGCCGGTACGTGCTAAAACACCTGTTTCCAACGCAAATTTAAATTTGAAAATGTCGTAATCAATTTTAGAAAACTCAGCAATTTATAATAAAAACTGGCCAAGTGCGAGTCGGACTCGCGCACGAAGGGTTCCGTACCACCGTCGTATGACAGCCCCTCTTAAATATTCATTTTATGTGGTTTTTAGTATTTTTTGTTATAGCGGCAACGGAAATACATCATTTGTGAAAATTTCAGCTTCCTAGCTATCACGGTTTATGAGATACAGCCTGGAGACAGACAGACGGACAGACAGCGGAGTCTTAGTAATAGGGTCCCGTTTTACCCTTTGGGTACGGAACCCTAAAAACGGAAACGGAAAACGAATGAAAATACAGTCGGTATGCAATGCGCATAGCAAATATTACGAACGAGGCATCCGGTGAATCCCTCCAATTTTATTAGAGAAAGAAAAACTGCCTTATCGCATTGTTCCGCAATTTTAAAACTCTTGTTTCAGCTTAATACGGCGTAATAATAAAAATGAAATATATTTTTTCACTCTTCCTAATATTTTTCTGGCATCCTGTTCAAAATGATATTTGAATCTCCTTGCTAAGCGAAAAAATGCTTACATATTTCATTTAGGTGTAATGATAAAAGGGATTTTGTTGTTCGCCGCCGCGTAATAAATTAGCGTAAATATATTGTGTTATTTGTGGCTTATCTCTATTTTCAGGTTAAGTAAGTATAGTAAACAACACAGCCTATACAAGTGCTATTGTTTTGTTTTCAACCGACTTCAAAAAAAAGGAGGTTCTCAGTTTGACCTTTATGTATGTTTGTATGTATGTTTGTCCGCGATTATCGCGTGATTGGCTGAACCGATTTTGATGCGGTTTTCAGAAAATAATTTGTTAGATCAAGGAGAAGGCTTTAGTATTAATTATTATGTTCAAAACTATTTCTTATTTCTCACAAGATGCTGTTGCGTTTTCAAATTGGCTCGTAACATGATGTTGTCCGAATAGAGAGGCGCATTTCCGCTTCAATGACTTAGACTCCTTAGAGCATTCATCCGATCTCAGAGTAACTCCGACTTAAGCTATTGATTTGCTTACTGACTAACAAGATTGTAGTTAAACTTGCTAAAACTTTACACTATATCGCTATGTTGTTTGTGAGGGGTTGCTAATGTTTCTGACACTTTGATAGGATGCCCACTAAACATAATTATTATAATGTTCTTAGGCCTTTGCCCTACAGTGTAAATGTATTGGCTGAAAATGAATACTAATAAAGTATAAACTTGTAATTTTATATAGATTATAGATAGATTAATGCTACGATATAATATATAGGAATATTTACGATTGGGTGATTAGTTTACTAACGCAAAAAAGCCTGTGAAAACCGGTATTATTGATTTTTTGTACCAAATTTTGTTAAAACTTTTCTATGAACCAGATGAAAATAATTTACCAACCAGGAAGTGGATGTAACAACAAATTTAAAAAGCATAGCTTTCTTAGTTTCGTGTTAGTACGTGTAGATGCGGAGATAAAGCACCATGGAGCATACTTTTGTTTCCTCCGGGTAACTCGGTCACACCACAGCAGAAGTTGCGTTTTATCTTACCCTGAGCCCGACTTGTGAATACGGACTCAAGTTTTAAAAACATTCTTTGTCTAGCAGACGGCACATTCAGCATTCGAGATGTTTTACGACAAGTATCAAATAGTGAAAAAAATGTCTGTCCCACTTCCCTAAATAAGACATTGTTACAGAAATATGCTGGGATTTGATATCTTGAGACGTGAAATAAGACCTCGTTTGTTATAAGTGATTTTGATTGATGCGAGTTTCTCAGAAATATACGAATTGTTGAGGGTCTAATTTTAGACGGTATGATACAATATTCTTGATACTTGAATATCCGTAAACATATTTGTAATGTTCTCAGTAGACGTGACTTTAATAAATTACATATTGATCCTGGTATTTCAAAATGGTAGAAAAACGGTCACATAAAAACGGAGGTTCTTCCACTTCTTGATAGGCTGTTAAGAAACAATGAAACCACCTTTAAAATTTCTTAAAAGGCAAAAGCAAAACTGTTTTAAAAACTCTCATGCATACCGTGTCTTTTTAATGAGGCACTTCTTAATAATGCCGTCCTATAACACCGTTTACAGTAGGCTCTTAAGCTTATTGGAAAACTTTGATCCTTTCCAAATGACTTTTAAGAAAATATTCCAATGTAAAACAGTAAGGTACGCGGAAATTATGAGGAAGCAAGTATCATTAAATAGCCTTGTTGTCTTCGTTGTCAGAATATGAATAAAAAATGCTTTTAAATGTAAAGTGTTTTCTTCTTTTTGTGTAATTAAATTTTGGAAGGCTTAAGTGATTAAAAGTGGAATGCTATGAACTTTATGTGTCTAATGAAGTAAATAAATTAGGTAAGTCGTCAGTAAGGTAATTAAAACACTATTCTACACTGAAGACGTCTCTCAAAATAAAACAATTTTTACAAGAGGAATCTATTTCAATTGTACAAAACTGCGTAACTTGAGATTTAGATCCTTCATTAGGGTCTAATTAAAAACAAAAGATGCACGAAGTTTATTTACCTCCTATCATGTTTTCCTACCAAAATCTCTGTCTTAATAACCGTACCCTATGTTCGCAGACAAAAGTCAATTACTCTAACAAGTACAATATACATCACTTTAGTTGCCTATTTATCTAGCTCCCTAATAAAGTAAGACAGAATAATAATGTACTATATTCTCCTAAAGTATGCATTTTATCATGCTTAGAGTGCTTTGGAGGCAAATTTGCTGAGCTATCAAATGCATTCAGTTATCAAGGCATTCTAGTTACTACACTTGAATAACAATAGCTTATATTGAACTTACTTGGTCTTTGCTTGTTAGTTGACCAAGTTTGCATTGACCAGTAAGTGTGTAGCCGAAAATTTATGTTAGGAAACATTGTATTTAGTTCACTAACCCACTGAATATAAGTAACATTTGTGTGACTTTCAAAAAGTAACTATAAAAATGATATAAAATATTGATTACTTACTCGTATGTTTAGAAATAATTGAATTGTAATTTGTAGGTAATTATTGTTTGGTAAATTACATATTTATTGGTTTTTCATGCGTATTGAAATTTAAACAGAATCGACATATAAAATTAGTCTCATATTACGTATAACTTTCAATTCATTTGTCTTGTTGAAGGTTGTTGAACTCGTTATAAACCCAAAATTATCATACTTTATTACAATGTATTTTTGTGGGGGATTAAATATTAAAATACCATAAAACAGATTACTGGCGATTCAATACAATTCGTTCTATCAACGAGGAAAAACGACTAATCAGATGCCTGAATTTAATTAATTAACGATTGCTGGAATTGGGAATCAAACAAATAATAATCAGTGTAGCCATGTTTTCATTTAAATTATTGCGTTTCCATGGCTATGTGTACATTATATCTTTAGTAGGATGGCCATAGTTATCATTGTTTGCAATTTAATAAACCGGCTTTCGAGTAGAAAACGATTGGAAGTGATAATTTTAGATTAAAATTGTATCAAATTATGTTGACATTCAGTGAATCTGGTAAACCACTATGTATGTGTTTATGTAAATTTGTAGTAGATAAATATTTTATTATTTCAAAATGTGCCTTTTATTATTAATCTAGTTTGAATTGTGCGATATTATAGATAGATATGCCAAATGCATTTCCGTGTAATGTAATTTGATATTAACATAATTACTTTTAAACTATCGCGCTGCATGTTTATAGTAATATTATAAACAGGCCATGGTCGCAAGCAGACTCTGAGTCTGCTTGCGACCACGGCCTGTGTAACCCGGTCGAAACGTCAAGCCCTAAAGGTATTTTTGCATGTACGCGCTAATCCCCGTTTTATAATATTACTATTAACATAATTGTGGTAGTTTGAAATATCGATTTGTTTTTAACATTTTGTTGCAAGAAACGTATGCCGCTTTCCGATTCTTGCGGCTTTATAATTCTCCCTCTATAGTTTCTCATATATATCCTGTTCAATACAGATAAGACATTAGGGCTTCGAGATTCATGTATAACGTATAGCCAAGTCTCTTCGGCAAACCTATTATAATACCTCTGTTGTATTGACTGAACAATTGAGTAGAGTATATTACCGCGGGAACCCATTCAAATTTCCAATAGATCAGCTGGCGCCGCAACAAATTGCTGTCTGGTTGTACCTAAATCGTATTTTCATTTCTGTGGCCCGAGATTCCCTTTGTTCCACGCAAATCAATTTCGGATCAAGTCTACAGAGTTTATAGGATTTTAAAAATGAATAAAAAATCTTTTGATCGAGGAAGAGGGAGGGTGAATGCGTTTTTTATTTGCGGTGTGTTGAGAACATCTTTTATTTATTTACTTTTATTTACTGTGTTTTATATTATTTTCAGTACCTCACTTTATTTATCAAAATTGCTGATGGCAGAAATTTCTATGCTCATTGATAGTTAGTATAATTCACACTAAAGTAAGTGTTATTAGATATGTCTATGAGCTGAGTAATGTGTCTAGTTTGCTATAATACGCAGAAACGACGATTCCAAATTTCGTAACGAATTTTTTTTATAAAAAAAAAACAGATAATGAAAAAGTAAATAATTTTCTTTCAACAAACTAATTAACGAGTAAGAATTACAAATTATCAATACGGTTTTATAGCTGACGTAATAACTCAGGGATGCCCCAGAAAGATTTAAGCTGACCTCATTAGAGGCATCCTTAGAAAAGGTCACGCGAAGTGCTTCCATTCACGATCGAGAATAAGAGATGCGTGAAAATTGCGAAAGCAAATACCTGATTGTTTTGATACGAAAATGCCTAGATATCAATAAGAAAATAGGTAGGTATATATCAAGGGAAATTTGTGGTAAATAATTTATAACATGTTATAATGATAAAGTAAATTCTTAGTAAGAAATGTAATTCAACATTCTTGGAATCAGTGGAATGTTTTTTAGAAGATTTTCTTGGAAATTATAGAATATTTTTTTGATAGAATTAGCATTATCTCTATTAAGATGTTATAAATGTATTAATTAAATAAGTAAGTATATAATATTAAGCTGAATATTAATACTTCTGTGAAAATGTGGAGTAATGCATATTAAATAATATCTAATTCTGATTTTTTTCAGCAACTATGAAAAACTATCTTGTCCTTTTCTATGTTCCATAATTTTATACAGTTTAATCGTTGTTTCTCCCTGTCAATGGCAAGTAAGGCAACATAAGTAAACTTAAAATGCATTTCTCTTCTTGACGTCCAATGGAAAACAGAACAAATTCATAAAATTATATTACTAGCGTAGATATCCAAGGCAAACTCAGCTCCATTTCCTCCATTAATAAAGGAATAATAGACTCATACCTGCTCTATGTAACGTCGATTTCCTATCAATAGCAGTACAAAACTAATTAGACGTTATTTTCAAAGCATACCTATCCCGTATAAATGGAATTCAATAGTGAATTATCTGTTTGACACGTGGCGAAAGGTATATGTGGATAACACTTGAATAGCTCTCGAGTTCAACGATAGCTAACGCTGATTGGTTTAAAATTAAATTAGTATTATAATTGAGCAGCGTTTTGTGAAGCAGTGTTAGGAAATAGGCAGCTATTATCGATGTACGAGTATATCCTTACTTTTATTTGTGTCTACTAATTTGTTCTCTTCATGAAAGGAAAGAGCGCTTTGATAAAGTCTTAGAATTTTTTTATATTCACTAGTTTGAATAAAGCTCTGAGATCCTTGAAGTTAAAGTTTAACTTATTTTTAACCCCCGACGCAAAAGAGGTAGCTCCTAAACGAATGAACATATTATGATGCTTTTTTTGTTTTGTTTGAAAGCTAACGTTGTCAATACCTGTCTAAGCTATGTTTATATTGAAATAATATTAGTACATCTTAGTTTGAAATCGACAATCTGTCAATCTGCCTGAATATTATCGAGATATTTAATTAATCTGTTCTTGTCTACTCGTAAGTTTAAATCCTTACGTCTTTAATAAAATAGCCTACCTCTGGACACCTGATCGTACATGCTTTCTGGGACACCCTGTATAATATTGGTATTAATATCATAGCAATTTAAGTATAAGCTCGACCTACTTAGGTCACAGGAGCCGTATGTCAAAGTTGGGACGTCGCAGACTTGAGTCAGTTGTACCAGTGTTAGCATAAGAGTATGTTACACTATATCACTGTGAAATACCGACTAAGATCACAGAGAGTTATGCAATATATATTAGTTAGGTACATATAGCATCTTAATCTGCTCATAGAGGCATTATATGAGAAAGCGAGCTTGATTGCTTATTCTTTCTCTATTCGAAAACAGTATTTTGGTTTAAGTAGGACATATTGATTTCTTAAGCTGCGTATCCATTTGAGGCAGCCACTCGACCCGAGGCCGCACAAGTGAAGACGCTGCCTCAACCTGAGGCACGTCGCGCCATGAGGCAAATTCGTTGCCGCGGGCCGAAACATATTTTGTTGTTTTTTGGCGCGCTCAAAGAAGCCTCACTCCGAGCCGTGCACTTGGTGAAGACGGGCGTGTCGCCTCAGGTCGCAATGGACAACGAAACTGCAGTTAAATTAATAAAATTGTACGAGTGTCATCGTGTTCTTTGGGATCCGTTGAACAAGAAGTATTACAACAATTTTTTTTGGTTGTATTCTCTTTTTTTTATAGTGTTAATGACTATTAAAGCAGCAGCTACTCTACGCGCGTCTGGTGTCATCGCGTTCTTGCTTTACACTGGTTTCGGATCAAGGTAAGGCGACATGCCTCACCTTGATCCGTAACGTTCCTCGAGCCTATGCGTCGGAGTGAGCAGCCTCGGTTTGCTTCAAGTCGAGGCTGCTTGGCCTGAGGCTGCTCTAATGGATACGCACCTTAAGGATACGTCCAGATCTGACGAACGCGCACCGAACGAGTATTACTTGACGGGCCTGTTGGTCTAGTGGTTAGTGACCCTGACTGCTATACCGGAGGTCGTGGTTTCGATTCCCACCCAGGACAAATGTTTGTGTGATGAGCACGATCATTTGTTCTGGTCTGGGTGTAATTTATCTATAATATGTATGTATTTAGAAATATATAAGTATGTTTATCAGTTGTCTGGTTACCATAACACAAGCTCTGCTTAACTTGGGATCAGATAAACGTGTGTGAGATGAACAAAAAAAAAAAAAATTACACGAACAGCTCGCGAGCATGGCACGAACGCACTAGTATCAATAACGCCGACATCAGCTTTGGTTTACGCGGATATTAGACGCTGAAATAAAACTACTTTTTATGGATTGTGTACTTAGGTTTCGAAGTTTTGTCTGCTACAGTCTACCCGTGACCGATACCTGCAAAAGCGGTCGAAACATCGGGACCTAAAATCTAAAATAACCGCAATATAATCCGTAAAAAGTAGTTTCATTTAAGTAGGACAGTCGCCTAGCAGAACCTAGTATTTTTTCTTTTTGTACCTGTCCCAATAAATAGTTTTACCGTTAGAAACGTCAGTCGCAACGTTGCCTTAAGTAAAGCATCGCGAGGGGTTGGTTTATTCAATAAGAGCCCAGCTTACCTTCCTGCATTGCCTTGTAAATGAGGACTACTACAAGATCAAAACAAAAGACGGTATGTACCTACCTATTGACTGGCTGTCACTACCACGGCATTTTAGTACCAAATAGTCTTTTGTTTTTTTATGTAACGATAGAAACCTTCCAAGTTTTTTAATATCGTTGACTGGAGCTTCATACAACAGCTTTTAATGCTTATACAAACGAGATAATCAATACTGTTTATTGAGTATTCTGTCTATATAGAGTAAATTCAGAGATAATCCTATTAATGTTGAATCTGTTTGCCTTTGAAATCTTCGTAGTGTATTAAATGTATCAGTTTCAGGTTGCCTACATTGACAACTCATGACGTGCTTAATTTGTGTGTCGAAATTATCATTTAACAGCTTCACGGTATTGTTTAGGTATTTAAATAATTATATTACGATCAAGTTCAAAATTAATAGGTTAATAAATACGGTAACAAATTAATAATATTTTATATTCAGTAATAATACTTATTTTTCAATACGTAACATAAACGTTATATGATGATACCACTATGTTTCACTACATAATTAAAATAATAATTCTTATTTTCCAGGATTATTTATTTAAAGGATTATTTCTCAGTTATTATCTTTATTCTGAAACCAGTCTTAAAATATGCCGAACACATTTAAAAAGGATCATGTCTATTGGCAATCAAAAAAACACCAGTCAAATTAAATACCTTTAAATTCAGTAAAACCAAACAAAAAGATTGCCTTGCACTGTATTTTTTATCTTTTAACTTAAATAAAAGAAAAGCATTTGTAACTATTAGCGTCGTCATCATAACAAACTGTTCGGGTACCCGGTACAGTCGCGTCCGTGACTCGGTTACAAAGAAAACGCTTCAATGAAGACGACAAAAGTTCCACTGTCCGTCTCTGAGGACAGGTACAATCGAGTTCACTCGACCATTTGTGTGTCCGGCTAACATAAACGTTCTTTATTCTCGTTAGCTCGTACAAAAATATTGGATGTAGGTATGTTAAATGCTTGTGCTAGCTTCTTTGTTCAGGAATTTATGTATGTAGGTTTGTGATGATATGGCTTGTTTAAATGGTCACTCTGAACGAAAAAAGCCGACTAGTGCTCACTTGAGTAATGACGATATTGCAATGTTTTTTTTTATCTAACTTTAGCCAGTGGTGTCTATATTTAAGAAATAATATAGTATTAAAATAAAACTTCTTTTACGGATTTTATCGCGGTTTGTATTTAGATTCAGTCTGCCAGTGACCATGATACCTGCAAAGGTGTCGAAACGTCGAGAACTAAAATCTAAATACAAACCGCGATAAAATCCGTAAAAGTAGTTTTGTTTCAATGTCTAAGATTCACGTAAACCTCAGAACTTAATATAATAATATAGTACTTTAAAAAAGTCACTTTAGTATCTCCCTAGGAATTACAAAGCCTGCGATTCCGGTCATTGAACTTCTAGGTCTACTAGCCACTCGTGCATAAAATTAATATACACAAAATCCGAACCGTATGAAATTCTTAAATACATTTTGAATTCCACCATCATCCTTCTTACTAATTAAAAACTGTGAAAAGTTAAACAAAGTTTTGGTTTAATATGATCGCCTTATACGTTTTTGTGCTCTAAACTTGAACCTGCATTTCTCCTTGAAGTTCGAATTTCGAAGAAAGTCGTTAGTAAAGGTTTGCGGTAGTTAGGGGCATTCATAAAGCTTTTCAAAGGCATCTCGAGTTCGAAATTCAAAGTCACTTTTATTACATTATTTTTTAAAACGTTAAAGTTAAACATAGTTGGTCAAATTCTATTTATCTAGCTAATAAAATATACCTTTACTAAAATTAGTTTGATTTAGTTTCGTATTTAGACAAAGTTTAGATAGATTCACGGAATAGTGCCGTAATAATTAGAACAGTAAGCTGCATTCACCTGGGTATTAGCTTCATTACACACAAATCCGTGTGTTTAGAGTTAGTGCAATAGATACATAATCACGTGCTTAACGATCTGCTATTGAATTACTAAGACTCCTTGCATATGTGACATGCCCAAGTGACCAATCCGACGGGCCATTGGGCCGTGATTAAGATAAAGGACGTGTCACACAGTATACGTAAGTCAACCCAGGGGAAGAGTAAAAACTGTCGTTTGATCATTGATGAACCAGCTCAGCATAGTGACTGCAAGACTAAAGAAAACTGACCGGAACGTAGTATAGATTAACGTTTATTAAAGGTTTTTGCTGTCCCTGTAAAATGTTAATTTGATTTATATTTTTTTTGTATATTTTTAATGTATAAAACACGTCTTAATAGTCAGCATAATTGAGTTCAATTTAAAACCATTTGAATAAATTTTTCGTGTGAAAATCTATTGTTACTTTTCTAAAAATTTAAATTTAATATTAGTTACGTAACACCTAAAAATATGTGCAACATAATACTCTAAATACAGGCAAATTTTAGTAAATTACCATTTAACAAAACATTAAAATATGTGTGAACATTTTAATAACAGTTCCAAACTCGTACAAATATCATCTTTCTATTCCAGATAAAATTTTCCAATAAAATTTAGTGGATACAGGAGGCCATAGAATATGGTTAGCATATGCACGTAACGACAAAAAAGTTAGCTCAATAAATTCCGGTTGGAAGCCACAGTTACTGCGATATTTTGTTAAAGTTGGCTAGTTATTGAATTTCAGACCGCCTGCCGCGTTCCCCTAAATATTTGGAGCGTACGTAATATTGGTTCTGAATCGGTACGTCGGGTATTAAGGCAGGTTGCATATTGGAGACAGGTTGCATTTGCTACCCTGAAACTACCGTGTTTACCTTCGGAGGTGCTTGTGCTTTGTGCTTGTAAAAAATTGAGTTGCAATTGACATAAGAAGTTCTAAATTTCGACCAATTTAAATTTTTACTGTGTTCATACATAATTGTGTTTTGGCCAAATACTTAATTGATGGTTCTACTCGAAGTATTGTACAAAAAATATGACGTATAACTTGACTAGAGCCTAGACAAATATTTTTTGATGTCGTAAGTAACATTGCGCTAGTGTAGAAGATATCACAGTATAAAAAACATAAGTAACATACAAACCATGTTCATTATTTTCACTAATAAGGCTACATCATATTTGTATATGTGCGTATAATATTACATGAACAAGCACAGCATTATTTGTCGACCTCCGTGGTCGAGTGGCGTGCGCACCGGTTTCAAGGTGTCGCCAGCTCTGAGGTCCCGGGTTCGATCCCCGGACGGGTCAATGTAGAAAACTACTTTTCTACATTGTCCCGGGTCTGGGTGTTTGTGGTACCTTCGTTGTTTCTGAATTCCATAACACAAGTGCTTTAGCAACTTACTTTGCGTTCAGAGCAATGTATGTGATGTTGTCCGCATTTATTTATTATTATTATTTATTATTAATTAGTAACTAAAATTTTAATATTAAATTAACGTTATTATCTTAAGTTTTCTTTTGCTTTATTCTCGTCTTAATTACTTGAACATTTAATAAAACCTTTATCAGACATAATTAAGTAAACTTTTCTATTATAAAAATAAGGTAATTTTGATCTTACTGAAACTTGAAACCAAAGGAAAATAAATGAACAACTATTTTATAATAGTAAAATGAAGTAGAAATGTGTAATTAATTATTTCAATTTTTTATAAAAGTAAAACTGTAGTTTTATTTTGTCTACGAGTCTTGCCGGTTCTTCTCTATAAACATGTCAGTATTCTCGGTGTAAATATTTTTAAGTTTTAAATTTGGCTAAAAGAGGTTTACTGGAAATATAACATTTTGATTCAAGTAAGCCAAGGAAATAGTTCCGTTTTGATGTAAAAATCGTCAAAGCTTTCATTTCGAATACTTCCAAAAGACATGATCCTAACTTACATTTTCATATCACATCATATTGAAAACCTTAATCCTTACGTTACATAGTTCTAGTTCGTGATATATAATTTTAGCAAATAAAATGTGCCTAAAAGAGAGATAAAAAAAGTTTTAAACTATAATCTAAAATTCTTTCTAAATAATTTCATCTTTATGTAATCAAAAATAAGTGACAAAAAAAAACGAATCTCCAGTTCATACCTCCACAAGACGTGATCTTACCTAGGATATATTCATATCATATCATATTGAAGCCCCTTAATCCATACGTTATATAGTTTCTAGTCAGTGATATGTCATTTTAGCGAGTCAAAAGTGCCTAAAAGAGATATTTAAAGGTTTAGTACTTGAAATAAAAAAGGGCTTAAACTACACGTTCAAAATAATTTCATCTTTATGTAATCAAAAATAAGGGACAGAAAAACATACAAATCTCAACTTCATATCTACCCAAGACGTGACCTTACCTAAAATATTTTCATATCATATCATATTGGAAATCTTAATCCTTACCTAAAGTACATAGTTTATATTCGGTAATATGTCATTTTAGCAAAAAATGCGCCTAGATACTTTCATTACTTATATAAATATCATTTTAATTTAATTTCAATCTACAATCGCCACAGAATACGTTCGCACTAGTTCAATTTCTATGTAAAAAAAAATGAAAGAAAAGAAAACGCCAATTTCCATTTCATATAACTGCAAAAGACTTGATTATTTGCACTCATATCATATTGAAAAGCTTAATCCTTACGTTACATAGTTTCTATTCCATGATATGTCATTTTAGTCGTATGATGTGAAGTGCGGGTGCTTCGTACGTCATCCCATTGACGACGCGCCGGTGACACGGGTATGAGAACTCGTTGACTCGGTCTTGAATTGCTCTCGTCTTGGATTTGAGTGGCCCTTAAACTATTTGTAAGTGTAAATCAGGAGGAATTGTTGAGTAGTGTGTACGAGTGTTTATATGTAATTACCTACTAAGATAAATTCAAGTGTATGTTAGTACATACACTTTTTAATAGTTTAAAGGCAAAATATATAGGGGTATTATATGCTAGGGGTGTGTCATCTTTTGCATGATTCACATATTTTTTAACTGTTTAGACTACTTCGCGAAGTATAACTGCTGAAAGAGATAAACTGTAAAACTTCAAACTTAAAATACTATAACACAATATGCTTAATTAAATAAAGTTTATGCGAAACAATAATTAGCATCAGTACTATATTCACAAACTTTCACATTAGTAGACTCAATTTAGTACATTAGTACATTCAATTTAGACTAACAGACTTACATTCGGTTATTATTTCCATTTAGAAATTCAATAATGTTTCGTGAAATGTAATAAGTGAAACAAAACCTATTAGGGCACTTATACCTTGAATTATTAACGATCAAATAAAACAAAGTTCTATAACAAAACATCATATATTTGCTCAACTTGTATACCTAGGTGAGGTTTTACTTCATGTTTTTCTCTATTTCCCAGCGGAGCGAACAGACTTATTTCCAGAATAAGCTAAAGTTATTTCACAGTCTATAGGTGCTTGGGGAAGTTCGGTAACGATTGGTCTAGTATCCGAGATAGTTTCCGCGGGATTACTAACAACACAACACCTATATAACTGCGGAGTTGGATTATCTTAGAAAGTTACACTATTGAAGACTTTACGGTAGTTATATTAATTAATGTGAGAAACTGTTAGTGTAATTATTTAATTTGTTAAAATAAAATGCTATTGTTAACACAAATTCGTCTTCAATTTTATGGCACTTGATAAAACTGCATACACAAAAAATGAGTCAGTATTTTTTTTTTTAATTTAAATGTTGTTTTATAATAAAATTTAAATTTTTGGTTTTATTTTGCATTTACTTTGTTTTCATTTTGTGTATTTGTGTACTTTGTTGTTTTTTATGGGTTAATGAGTTAACCTGACAGTAAACGAATTTGAATTCTGATTTTATTTTGTGTACCCAAACTATTACATACACCTATCTTGTATCCAGCCTTTTGTTTAACGGAGTTGGGGTTTGTCTCGAGACACTTTCACACCAATAATTGTAAAAGTATTTTCAATGAAATGAATACCTATCTCACCTAACCTGACTTTGACTAGCGATTTACTCGGACGACAAGTTTGTTCGCATCAAAGCCCTAATTTACCTATCGATCATCGCGGATAAAACTCGATTGAGTAGAAAAATCCAGCATAATTTTCACGAGCACAATTCACTTATGTAGACTAAAATACAGTATATATTTACCTACAAATTTTATACCCATAATTAATCCAGTGGGTTTATTAGTCAGCGTCATTGTCCTGCCCCGGTCGGGTGGCAACTAAGCTCCACCGGATATTCGGGGCCTACCGAAACCCATCCAGCCGCATTACTGAACCTCATATTATATCAACGGGAACGTCACACTGAAAGCCTATACAGCTTTTATCGCCGGCTTTGCCTGTTTTCTTTTACATGTTACGTTTAAAATTATTATCTAATAGACTCCATAATTATGTTAGAAACTCTCTAACTTATATAGGGAATATCATGTTTTTTTTGTAGGAACAAATAAGTTTTTACCTAGACCAATTTTATCATGAACATAATATATAAATAGAATTTATATTAGTTTATAAAAATCTGCTTCAAACTTATTTATTGTATGTTTTTTATTTCATACTAGGTACTTGTGTCACGTTTCCACTTAAATTCTGTAAATAAATTATTAAGTAGTTCTAAATAAAAGTTCTGCCCTGATTTCAGGTTTTCAATTTAGCGGTTTACAGCGTTCAGGTTCTTAATTTATAAAGCTCAATGCGGCCGCGTTCCAATCCATTGTTTTAAAAATGTATAAAGAATTTGGTTCAGAAAACCACTTCGTTTATTACAAATATGAATCCGTATTTTTACATTGAAAATAAGAAAACAACTGAAAAACAGCTGGCGCTTCTGACAAATGGGAGAACTATTTCGATCCCACTCTAGTCACCGCAATTACTTCAAAACTAGACCTAGGTGTCTAAGTAATGACCCACTGACACACTGACCCATTTGCGTGAAAATGAACGTCCAATATCACTCTGAAAGGGTCAACGATATGTTTACAAGATACCTCACTCAAATCTATCAATCTCGCCATGCATTTACTTTGAATAAAAAAGTTCTCAAACGTTTCAGCATCTACGAAAACAAACTCCGATAAATATCCCACAAAACAATAAAAAAGTACACTACAGTATTAGTTAATCGGAAAAGTCTTAATTTTCTTTCTGTTGTTTAATGAATAATAGATATTGAAATAAAACTACATTTTACGGATTCTACCACGGTATTTATTTAGTCTGACCGTGACCATGACACCTGCAAAGGCGTCAAAACGTTGGGAACTACAACCTAACTATACATATACCTACTGCGATAGACTCCGTAAAAAATAGTTTTATTTCAATGTCCTAATTTTCTTCCATTTTCAAAACACACACTATCAATTTCAACAAATAATTCGCTTTCCATGTCTCGTCAAAACCACGGTCAGTACAAAGTGTACCGGGTGTAGTTGAAATTGAAAAATTACATGCGCATTGCAGTTATTAAAATCGTAATTATTAAAACTCGAGCGCAGTTGAAATACAATTTATTAGACAGAAATGTTGTAAACAATACGTCCGACATTTTATGGAAAATTTATTTTAGCTTACAATGTAGCGAGAGAGTTTTGTTGCAATATAAAATAATATTATAATTTAAAAAGCCTTTTTATATATAGAAACTTGTCCAATGCATTTAATAACATACTAAGTAACAATACTTAAATAATTCCAATATCCCCAATCAATTTTCTCCCATATTTATTTGCTACATCCATCGTGAACTTAAATCTGCTCATCAAATCTTACCGCACCTGACTATACGTAACAAAGGAACAATATTTCTTCTATCCAGAATTAGCATCAAAGCCAGGTTGCATAAACGGCAAGCTGCAAAAGGGGCTACCTCTCAGCTCTCTCTTTACGAGCCATTTACCGCATCTAGATGTAACATCTGACAACCTGTTTGTTTAAATCGAATAAGTAGCTTACCAACCTAACTTTACCAACCTAACACGCACTCCGTTTTTGACGTAATAAATCAAAAGAAATATCAAAGTGATTTTATATTACCAGAATAAAAGTAGATACTTAATGGTGTTTTGAGTTCCATTTTTCAAATAACATATAAAGCAAAATTATGTATACCTATTTCCAAATTACTTATTAAATTAAGTTACAGTATCTGAAATTGGATTCAGCAAACAAACTCACAAACATTTTCTTTTTATAATTATTGTAGATAATATCTTTTACATTCCCTGTAATCCTATTGAGAGAGAAATGACGGGATTTTTAACGCCCCTCTTCATTTTGGGAGGGTTCCCATTTATTTGTAACGGAGAATTTTGTTAAAATTGTAATACGCCATCGTTGATGTTTATTAAAATTAGCCCGGAATTATGATTTCTCCATTGTTTGGGTATTCAAATATTTTTTGAAAAAGGTTTGTCGAGTTCGCGTAATTCAACTAAATTAAAATAGGTCCTATGTGTAGAATTCAAATGATTCATAATACACGTGTAATGTGTATATAGATTAATATCAGTAATTATTTGGGAACATAAATTGAAATCACAACGAAAATAACTAGGCATGAGTAGACGTGTCATGTTTTAAAACCATATTTCAACACCTGGTAATTTTTGGAATACATATAACTGCAAAAACATATTCGGTAAGAAACCAAAAGTTATATTCGGAAATGTATCCCCATTTGTGGGGAGAAGGAAGGAGTAATTACGTGCGAACAAGGAAAAACAGAAAGCACAGCTTGTTAGTTCCAATAATGCTTTGTTTTTTGGAAACCGAGAGTATATTGGCAGCGTAGGTACCTCCTAGTGCCATATGGCGTAGTTTCTGCTGATCAATGCAGGAAATTATAAATGAGTGTGATTTTAAGTGGAAACGAGTGTGTAGGTTTGGGTTACTATATTTTTTGACACCTTTGGTACCTTATCTTATGTTTAGTATCAGGTGATTTAATTAACATAATTCCTCCAATGTCTAATACAATTAGGACCCTTAACTTATTTTCACAATTTAAACAGTAAAAATAAAATGTTGTAGTTTCTTGTGATCTCTTAATTTCTAGTAAGGTTTCCAACTCTAGTCACGAAGTATTGTTTTTGATAAAATTTTGCAGAGATATCGTATTGGTCGGTTAACTTTAACAAACTAGTTGATTTTAAGTAATTATTTTGCGATGTTCTAAGTCAGGGGCAATCACCGTCTGACTTTAAAAACCATTAGATGTTCGACTTTTATTATTTAATCGCCTCATTTCGAGGACAATTAAATTTAAATTCACTCTTTGAATAAATGACGAAACATTAATTTAAAATAACAGGTTTGTTTAAAAACTTTTTAAAAGAAAATTCGGTATCTTTTACCATATACAGGCAAATGAAAAGGGGTATGTGTTTTCTTTGTGGACCCTATTCCTAAATTGTCTTAAACTTCGAGATACAATTACTTGTAAAATGATATCAGAAAAGGCTAGGTACTTTAATGTACGCCATGATCTGTGTATCTCTTATATTATTTTAACATTTACGTTAACTTCAGTAGGCTTTCGTTTTAAACTTATAATACAAGTCTGTACCTACATAAGCATTATCTTCAACTGTAGCAAACCGACTAAAATAACAATAAAAGTTTTCATCATCAATGAAAATTAACTGAAACTAGCTCGAAATGGTACATTTCAAAAGATAAACTGAAAGAGGCTTCTAAAAGGCTTCAAATGTGTGTTTTAATCACGTATCTTTATTGTATAATCCCATTTGAGATAACTGGGACGCGTTACAAAGTAATTTTAATCCGAAGAGTACCATAATGTATGAATAGGACTCGCGTTTATGACATCTGATGAATCTTCGTTATGTCCTAGTGTTCATTTCACGATAAAACCGGACGTGGTGAAACAATGTTGTAGATAAGTTTTAATGTTTTGATGAATGGAAATTGGACGCAAAATAAAGGTAAAATATATTATGGGTGCAAGATGTTTTTATTTCTATGTAAAAAAATAGAAAATTATATTTTTATGACACAAAAACCTTTTACATTAATCACTTGGATTTTATTTATACGAGAACATGTAGTAACAGGTATACGCACCTCTACTCTCATGCCTGTAAGTAAACACAAAAAAGGTATAGCATTATCACAATAAAACTTTTTTTTATAATTATGCCAATAAATCGAACCTTACGCAAAATTTTCACAAGTATACCTACTACAACGTTTCTTCCAAAGCTAAGTGGCATACCAAGTTTATATCCTTTTGTAAGAGAAAATATATTAAAGGTAAGTATAATAGAAACTATAAAACAAACGAAAGTGCGACAGGCAGCCTTGGAAAGGTTTTATGTACGTTCATTACACGCATCATGATTTTTAATGTTCCAACGGCTATGTACAACATTTTTTAACGTGTAGGCTCAGGAACTTTTAGCTTTCAAACTTATGTATCATTTGTTTTTTAGACTTGCTAAGTCATGATTTTAATTTCCCGACTGGAATATGTTAAAAAAAATCCTTTTTTTTTGTTTATATCCACACACTTGAGATTAACAGTAAGCTTCCCAAATTACTAAGCTTAATAAATTAAATATAATAAAATCTTATATATAAAATCCTCGTGTCACAATGTTAGTTACCATACTCCTCCGAAACGGATTGACAGATTTTTATGAAATTTTATATGCATATTCAGTAGGTCTGAGAATCGATTACTATCTATTTTTCATACCCCTAAGTGGTAGTAGGCAGGTAGGTGGTAGGTAGTAGGCAGGTGCTAGGTAGAAAAAATTGCATTGCAACGCATGCCGGGTACAGCTAGCAGCAGGTAGGTATACTTTATATTTAGCCTAAAGTCTGCATACATATCTTTAGAACTTTTCTAGTATACCTCTTTAAATAAGTCTGGTTAGATTTACTGAGATGTATTCGTAATTACTTTGCAAAACACACTTGAGCACGTAAATCAGTGATGTGGAACAGAACGCACTGGATTAGATATTTGTGAATGGATTTAAAATTAGTTTTAGTATATTTTTATTTACTGTTAGGTAAATAAGAGTAGAAAAAGGAGTTTTCTACTGTATTAAGCATAGGCTCCTTAGAATATTACAGGTTAGTTTAACAGTTTAGTGAATTTTATCATTATGATTTTTTAAGGCCTTTAATAAATGAATACTATTTTTTTTACAATAATATTCAAAACGTACCTTCCGTTCGATATTAAGATCCTAATTTTAAATTGTTGCTGGTCACTGAAAACTAACCCTAGTATAGCTTGTAGTTTTTAAGGTAAACATACATACATACATACAATATATTGCACGGTAAACCTGCTAAGAAGTTTCGTCACGTCGGTTTTGCGATTTTCACGTAGGCTTTACTCATTTGCATCTGTCGCAGGGGTGCATGTTAGCGTCGACAAGATGGAAGTTCAACGACCGCTGCGAATCCGTTTTTTTTTTTTGTCGTAATTGTAAAAAAAATATTTTGTTTCATTATTGTTGTAGTACATTTTCTACTAAAGCTCGCTTTCTAAAATAGTAGCAGGTTAGTAAGCTGCAAATATCTACATTATGTAGTACCTATTCTCAGAACATATAAAATGCTTTCAGGTAGGTATTGTCACTACACAATTTGTACTCAGAACTTTTTCTTCAACAAGTCAACATTTAACTTAGTTACAAACTCAACCGCAGAATAACCAAGCAATCCCGCAAACTTGGAATACGTTCTGAAGAAAACAATAGAAAACTCCAGACGCCGACAGTGATTAAACAAATGTTAGTGTAAGAAGTAATTTAACCAAAATCAAGCGTTGGTATTAAAGCGAGTGAGAAACCACATTTAGGCCACCCATACACGGTCTCTTGAGCAGTTTGTCAGTGATGAACGTACACGGACCGCTTGCGCCGTCACGTGCCCCTATCGACCGACAGTCTTTTGTTTTGTCGCCCGCCGAACTACCTACTTCAATCAGTCCGTCTGCATTCATCACTGTCTAACTGCCCAAGCAGTCCTTGTATGGCCTTAATGCAGTTTCCAACCCGCTTTAAGTCCGGCCATAGAAGTATAGATCACCATGCAGTCGTAGCTTCAGATTGCCTGCTTCAAGTAACCCGTGTGTGCGCTGCCTAAGTCGATGGTTCCAAATCATTAGTTCGGGATTGCTATCGTCTCAACGTTTTCCATTATCTTGTACGTCGCGAACATCAGCTCGAGTTGACTTTACAGTACTGTAGTGTTAATTAGTTGGTAAACTTGTTTGTTACATTCCGGAAGGCTATGATTTGTGTAAGGAGATTTGGATAATGCTTATTGCGTTTGTTAAGTACTGGTATTGACTGTTAAAAAACAATGTTTAATTCAGTGTATGATTGATTATAAAATCATATTTAAATGCAACTTCAAAACATGTTTTCCAAACATTAATGAGTGTTAAAAATTAATCTGCTACTCCAAAATCCAATCAAATATTTAATTTATGTGAATAATTTACAAACCAAAAGTTTTTTCTTAAGCTGACATACGAAATGTGGTCAATAAACACGGAAGGATCACTCCTTATCACGATGTACCCTATCTACCCTTATCACTAGTCCCGCAATAATTTGGGGTTTGGTAACACGGTTCCCACGCCATGGAAATCAAAATTTAGGGCAATAACTATGGCACAGATCGTTCGGATGACGGGCGTTAGTGGGGAACATGGATGACGCGTATGCTGGTTCACACCTCAGTTGGTAAGGTAAGCGAAATTCGACCTTATTCCTATGAAATAAGGATGATATTAACAAATTGTAACTAAATACCTACTGTCTATGTAGAAAACTTATTTTAATAGGTAATTACAAAAACTAAATTATTTGTAACGCAAAAAACTATTGTAAGTACATGATTTAGTTTTGTTCATGGTACGTACTTACTACACTATTATACATACTTACGGGTTACTTATTACTTCAATCTGTTGTTAAAAGTAAATGCCAAGAAAAATATAAGTATTGATTTCAGTAGGTATAAAGTAGGTTATATGTATACTATAACGATATAATTAATATTTGCACTTCAATATTAATGCACGAACTAACCTGCACGACTCAAATTTGATATCAAAATATAGAGTTTCCCGTATTCCGACTGTCGTTACAAACTTCCAAGTTTATTTAGGTGCCTAAAACTTTGTTCTGTTTAACTACATACGCGATACGGAATAGCAATAGAATCTAACTACCTAGCTCTTGTACCTTCGTATCGTATCGTATTTCGTTTGTAATCTCGGGTGTAACGGGGTTTGGTGTTTTCAGTTTTTTTTTGGTACTTGACACACAATGTTTGGGAATTGACACATAAAAATGAGATACCAAGTGTGTTTATAAATAAAAAAATTCAGTTAATTATAATTTACTTTTGTGATTTATATGTAGATTGTCGTTAGAACATTTCTTAATTTTTATAACTAAAATTTGCAATATGATGTGCAATCGTTTTACTGTTCCAAATAAACAAAATAAACGTAGGTTATGTACCTGCAACGAGCTATAAGCCTATTTCGCTAATAGACCTACTTTAACAGCGAGCTTCCGTATACATTCAGATAAATAAAATACTATCTTACACAAACATGCAATAACTCTATTAAAATCTCTTTGAAGTACAAATAAATCTGAACAAGCGAAACAAATGAATAACGATACGAGCTCTCGCAGGCAACATAGGAGGAATTACATGCTTCGAGTACATCAATGCTTGGATTCATTTCATGCTTTAGAAACGGAGGTCTTTGTTAGTCTTCCAAGATATGTTGAAAAGAGTGATTTTCTTTTGATGTTGTATCTGCATCCATACGGGTTGTATCAGAGACTACTTTTGAAAGGAGGAATACGAAAAACCCAGGAAGATTAGTTTAGGTCAATCACTAGCTAGTGCTTCGGGTAATTGATAAACATTTGAGTGAACATGAATGAGACACTTTTGAAATATAGCTAGCCCACTCATCCATTCATCGCATCAAACCCAGTTATAAATTAAATAATAATAATAAACGTTTATTTCAGAGAAGTCTCTATATTTTGAACACTTAAATCTAAAAACATTTGTGACTAAAACTAATTTAAAATAGAAAAAAATAATACTAGAATAATATAAACATTGTGAAAATATAAACAAAACACAAAACACTTTTTACAGGAAATGGGGTCTGACATGTTTGTCAGACCCCTGATATAATTTAGCTGATTAAAAGTAAATTTTTCTCAAATCGTACACTTCGTATGATCTAAGCAGGCTCAATCTATCAAGAGAACTAATTTCGCTAAACATACTTGTACATTTGGAATGTCACGTCTTTACAAAACAGTAAATTACTGAGTAACATACTCAATACGGCAGCAGAGGGAGTTGTCCCGACTCATGACAATACACTGGATGAATAATGAATCGTAGGGAAGTGGAATCTCGCAATAGTGTGACGAAATCCGCGCGAGAACCAGCATGCTGGTAGCATCTGAAAGCTTACCTTCTTTCGTAAGCAATACATAAGACAATAGATACGCAGGGTATATTATACAGGGTGTCACTAAAAGGGTATATCTATCCAAAAGAGGTGCAAAGTACATGTGGTATAGAAGCATTTTACAAAATTTCAGCTCAAAAGATGATTAGCTTGTCAGCTGTGAAGGAACTATATGAAAAAAAAAAAAAAAAAAAAAAAAAAAATCTTATAAATATTCTTGCATCAACTATTTGACACCAAAACTCATAAACCTATTCTATTTTTATAATATATGAAGTCAGCAGACTCCTGTCTGCTAAAAAACAAAGAACGCGTACATAGCCAGGTCGTAGATAACACGCCTTGTCTAAGAAGTAAAACTTGAGAGACAGTAGGTAATTTTATTAAAGTCAACCTGTATATCTGGTCATATTAACGGTAATTTTGTAAAAGTAACATTAAGTACGAGAATTGTACAAAATTAAATAAAATTACATATGCATTTAAAAATCACTTCATAATGCGACTACAAGTGTAATTAAATTAGAACTTTATATAAAACGTGATCAGAGTCGAGAAATGAACTATGAAACTAAAATCCAACTAGTTTTCCCTAAAATCTGTTTAGTTGCCTGTTTAATAGAGGTAAACACCCTGACCTTAAACTAATAAAATTATTTACAAAATTGCCGTATTTATTTTAGTTTAACGGTACGATAATTTACAACAGTATCCTTAGTTTTTCAGTAGAATTAGCGTGGTCGTATTAACTTGGTATTAAAACATTGTTTTGGCACGAATATACGAATTTAATCTCAGTAGTTCTATTGTTAATCGCAGTCCCGACTCTTGAACTATCAGTGCGGTAACTAAAACAAATGAACTTATTTGGCAGTTGTATTCAATTGTAACAAAATAAACAAGAAAATGTAACGTTCAGTTTTGGCTTTAAAAAGAGCGTTAGTGGGTGACATAACCATTATTGTACCCATGTTTTGTTTTTAGATCCTCGTGACGGGGGGAATAAAGGGATAATTGAATACGTGTGTTTTATTAAAGGATTCGTTGCTTGGCAACTAAAATGCCTGTTCCTTACAAATATAATAAACATAGGTCAAGTCAAGAAAAAGGGACAGTAAGTTATATTTGCATGGAAGTTTCAAATGATTTATAATAATAATAATAATATATATTTATTTTCTCCTCACAAAACAGACCTTACATTTATAAGTGATACTTATAATGATTAAGATAGTGTATTTATTTTATAGTCTAGAAAATTTGTAATGCTCATATCTTCAATAGTTTCGTAGGTGTACAGAATATCAAAGTCAACAAGGAAAACTTGAATAATCATAAAGCTACATAGGAGAACCAAACATAACATCCAATCCCTTTTAAACAACCAAAATTGTGCGGGAGCATATTATTCACCTTACAAATACAGAATCTCTATTACGTCGTATGCAACCCTACATTGAAGGAATATTGCAGACAGAATATTGTCACAATTGGATAGAGGGGAGAACAGATAGTTTCACATAGCTGTACACAGCTCGTTTCCAATACAGTTGTGTTTTGAAGCAAATGAAGCCTGTGTAGTGAATATCTATTTGTAGAGTACGAGGGGTCGTTTATTGTATTACAAAGTACTGGTATGTTGAATGGCTTTTTACTATTAATGTACGATGAATTGAGTGAATGATAACTGAAATTGAGGGTGATGAACTTTATCGTATTGTTTAAATACGATAAAGTTCATCAGTATTATAACCAGTATTGTATCATACATAACAATACTGGTTATAATGAACATAAAATACGCAATATTTGTACAAAAAAAAAATTGAATTAAGAAAAACAAAAGACAGTAAAAAGTAGGAACGAAATGCGAAAAATCACAATACTACTTACAAAACCCAAACCAATTGGATACAACAAATTAATTAGTTAGACCAACATTCACTAAATTAATAGGCACTCGTAGGGATTTCTGAATTAGATCGCTTCAGGGATTGGATTAGTAGCGGAATAATTAAATAACGAAACTAAGCCGTGGCGCACAGCAGATATAATCAGAAGGTGAGGTCTTCAATGTACAGGTATTTATTTTATTAAGAGGTGTAACTTTACTTAAGTTTATGGAGGCCTATATTTTTAATACCCACATAATTATAATATATGTTAGGTCTAATCGTTGCTATTTGTGTGTAGACAAAAATCTTCTCCATAAAAATAATCTTCTCTATTTTGTCATAGTTTTTGATTAAGTATAATAATAAATTAAGATGATGATTTTCTTGCCTCCGTAGATAACTACGCATTTTGTAAAAATATGATTTTAATATCTTTAGTTACACCGGAAGTTATTAATTAGTATAAAATAGCAAAACATTTAAATGTACAATAGTCATAATCTACACGGAAACGTGAAACAAGATGCAATCGCGGCTTACACGGAGGCTATGTTACGTAAATTCCTGTAATATATATAAATAGATAGTGCAACGCAAGTGTATGCATGTACTTATCACGTCAAATATTGTTTGAAATTCCTCTTTACTCAAGGAAAGATTCTTATGTAATTTTCAAGACAGCAACTCTCGTTTCATAAAATTTGACGCAAAACATTATTTAAAGTTTTGGACGGTAATTTACATACACAGACACACTGTAGGTTATTTAATAAAAAGCTTTAATGGAGGACCTAGCGGTATCTATTAAGTTTTACATCCGTGGTTTTAGTGTTACTTCGCAGAATACATACCGTGGCCTCTGGCCTAAAAATATAAGAAATTCATATTGGTTTGTTAGGTTTACGCGAAATTTAGACATTGAAATAAACGGGCAACGAACGACATCTCAGTCTGCCCGTGACCATGATACCTACAAAGGTGTCGAAACGTGGGGACCTAAAATGTAAAAATAAACCGCGACAATATCCGTAAAAACTAAGTTTTCTTTTAATAAGATATTCATGTTGAGTGGAGTAGAATTACTGTCGTTATTATTAGTTGTGGTCAGCCAGAAAGCAACATTGTTTTGTTGTTTATTACTCTAGTTATGTATGTATTAGTTTTTAAGGGTGTACGGAGCTGGGATATGCTCCGCTTTGTTAATTAAATAAACAGATTCGGTTTTAGTACCTGCCCCTACCTGATATTTTATGATGCTGATGTAGTTGGTTTTTAATTATTTTAAGTAAACTGGACCTTTTTAATATGCAGGGAGATCATTTTTGCTTGGAGAAGCTTTTTTAATTTTGAATATGTGTACATTTAAAGTTGACGTTTATTTTGCAATTGCTGTACTTTTTTGTTTTATTTTTTAAATTAAATTGTGAACGTATTAGATTGTCTGTAATTATATTGTGTATGTAACACCTATATTAACTCATTATTATTATTATATCTATAAAAAAACGTGTAAAAATATACTTCAAAGTAAAATTTACGGAAAAAATTACAACTTGTAATACATTACTGACAAGCGTTGTCCTTTTTTCTTATTAAGGCCACCATCCACAAGAATGTTGCCCAACCAAGCGCTCACCCATAAACGAAATAACAACGACTTCGAAGAAAACGTTTCTAACCCAACACGAAATTATCAAGAACACTTTACAAAAGGAAACAAAAGATAATCAAGGGCAACGCAACATTAATGACCTCACTGAATATCTATAGGGACGAACATACCGTCAAGATAACACAATAAAAACAAAGGTAGATTGGCCCGGAATAAATTGAGTAAGCAAGGGTGTAAGGTCACCGCCAGGTCAGGACCTGCCATCCGTCACAGTCAAGCAGGTAGAGCCATTAATATAGCCTACAGACTAGTCGCGATACGATAGGGATTTTCTTACTGAATAATGTTCTTGATGATGTGAAAGAAGACATATTCTTTTGTTTCGCGTTCCATTTTCTAACTTCTTTTGTTTTTTGTTAACAAAACAGTTTTACAATTCCTTTTCTGAATACTTTCTATTTGTTTGACAAATAAACAATTTGCATTCTAAGCGTTTGTGAGATCTTGATTCCGTTTTCAATGTGTAGAGCTGGTATTTTTTTTAGAAGTTTAATTAAATATAGTTACAAGTTTTGTAGTGAAGTCGAAAAACCTTATCTTTTTGAGTAAGGCAATGCAAAATAAGGTAGAGTTCGTAATGCTATCTAAAATTATTTTTTATTAAAAGTACCAATAATATTAAGTGCATGTATAATTTGATCAGTTTTAATGTACTTCTTTCATTATTTATAACTATTATTGTTATTAGCTCGAGTCGACTGACTTCTTAAGAGTCTTTATAAATCCTTATAAAACTATAGAGAATTAAGCAGCTAACGACCATAATTCAATATAAAAACAAAACCATCTGTTTACAGCGTAAAGCTGCTACGTGCCTTAACACAACAAACCGATCCGCTATTAAAAGTTTTCGCATAAAACTTACGAAGCTATAAAGTCGACAAATATTATGAAAGTGGTCGCAGATTCGCAGGAGATTGCGCTCGTAATTTGCGGGTACTCGCTAATGTGTCGCTCGCATGCAATTTCCCCATAAACTGCAAGCCGTAAACACCATCTGCGGTATCCCAGATTGAAATCGTCGCAGATAACTATCAACGTACGTGCTTCGAATTTGCATCAACTGTCTGTATTGACGCGTTCTGCATGAATCTGATTGGCTCGTTTTGGTTTCTACTTCAATTGTACTGACAGTGTACTCTTTTTGAAATTGAATTTTCGGTTATGTAGATATTCTATTTTTGAACGTTAACAGTTATCTTTTTTTGGTTTTTGTACATATTCAATTGTATATTTGAACGTTTGATTTTCGTTACAAGTTTTTACTTTATTTGTGGGTTAGTTTTCTTTTCAATCATATTTATAGTAAGTGAACAATTTGAAATGTAAATAAAATCAATCAAAGAATTCTATGCTCCTAAAAACTATCTGAAAGACATTTCAAGATGTCCTTATGGACATTCCTACGGTTGTACCCAAATTCTTGCTATACATTTGTCTTCTAATTAAGAACAGAAATTTCCTAAGAAATAGACAAGTAAAGTCACAGGACAACCTAGTTTTACATAAAACGTATTTCGTTTATGTTTGATAGTCAAAGGGTTAGTATTCTATGAAATTTAACATAAATCGCTACCAATTATAATACCCGCTGATCGGAAATCAATACAAATACAATTGAAACAAATGTTTTAGCTTTAGAAGTAAAATAAATGTCGACACCGCTTATTGTACCATTCGGCATTCATTTGTTGGTTGATTAAGCCCCGCAAAACACTCGGATGCAATTTGAACGATTAATATGAACGAACGAACGAACGAAATTAATATGGGTTGTTGAGTATTTCAATTGCGTGTTAGTATTGCAAATATGATAATTTAGGAAATATGTTTATATAAAAGTATATATAGAACTGAAGAAACTCGTCTTTTTTTAATTCGATTTAAGCATAATGAACGTGGGAGTCTGAACACCCACGTAGTGCCATTTTAGTTATTTAATAATTGCTACGTAGTCTGTCTAGATATCAAATAAAATAGAGAATATCTGTATTCATGCAATATTATACAATATACCAATGTGACTTTTTCAAAGTAATGTATAATAATAATAATAATATTCCGGGACAACTCACACACGGTTATCTGATCCCAAGCTAAGCAGAGCTTGTGTTATGGTAACCAGACAACTGATAAACATACTTATATATTTCTAAATACATACATATTATAGATAAATTACACCCAGACAACCAGAACAAATGATCGTGCTCATCACACAAACATTTGTCCTGGGTGGGAATCGAACCTATGTATACTTTATTAATAATAATTATTATATATATTCTTCTGACAATCGACGAAAGAGAACATCATGAGGAAATTCCAGAAATTAGGTTCTCAAATCGCCAATCCGCAATGAGTAAGCGTGGTGATCAATGCTCGTGCCTTCTCTAGATGGGAAAAGGCTTGTGCCCAGCTGTGCGATTTTAATAGGTTGGTATTATTATAATGCAATAATATCCCCGTTATCATATTTTCAACCAACTATCAAAACAACTACAGCCTACATCTATGAGTAACTTGTTGTACAATTTAAATTATAAAATCGTTTTTTTTTTTCAAATTACGTAATTAAATAGTATAAAAATTATTGTTTAATCTATGTATTGTCTCTATATCCTATATTCTGTTTCAACATTTAATTTATTCTGATAAGCTGCGATACGACACGCTCTTGTTAGGTTCATATTCATTTGTTTATTTTTACCGTAGATACCACAATGTCCAATTTTTATATTAAATCCACATCATTTCCGAATTTTGATTAAAATCGTGCGCCTGCAAAATTGTTTTCAGGATTTGGCAAGCTTAACGTCCGGTCTGTTCTAACGGACATGTTCAAATTTGGGAAATATTTATTTAATTATAAATTCTTTAACAAATATGTAAAGAGCATTTTAATTGGATATCAAAATTGTATATTACTTGGGATCAATTCAGTTATTTTCATTATTCAAAATAAAAATAAGCCTAAAACGAACAGAAATAAACAGTAAATAAAAACTTTTACAACCAAAAAGTAAATATTTGCTCACAGAATCCCGTTACCGACACAGAAATATTTCAAACAACCACTTCTGAAAGTACAATTATAAAAATACGCTATCAAAACATGCATTTAAACAGAGTGTTCGAAAAAAGTGCATCTGACATGTGTCTGTCTCGACTGTACAAGAGAAATGGGCGCAAAAAAGAGTTTTATGAATGTAACATGGCACGTGACGTCACTTTGTAGGTTTGTCTTTTCAACGCTAATTAATTTTGTACTCTGCATTCGAGGGAGGTTCTTGTTTGCATAATACAATTTTAATGTGAAATTTATATTTTGCTATTGCACATTAAAATTAAATTCAAAAGCTATTGTGAAGCCAAACAAACGAAACATAATACATATTAGGAACTGAAATTTGAGACTTGCATTTCATTTTCCGACTGGTCATTTAAAACTGGTAAATAACGCATATATTTACAAAGGTGTAAAGGAAAACCATTTATCTAAATACCTAATATTTTAAATAGATGTAACTTTAATATTTTCTACTAGTAAAACCAAAGTAAAACCAACCGGTATTCAAAATGGAGGATTCGATTGTCACGCGAAATCAATTAATTTATTCAAATTAATGGATAAAACTGTATTTGTTTTTTTTTTATGTCAGTTGTAAAATGTAGAGGATTTGATGGTTTAAATTATAGGCAAAATATGATAACTAGATACAAATTAAAGCTTTATTTTGACACATTATAAATAATTTAATTGCTATAAATAAGTGAAAGAAGAACTTACTTAATACGTTTATTTACTACTCCGATTTACATGGTGTTGACCAGTGTAATCTTTACGTTTTAGCGAGGTTTTTCAAACGTAGAACATTACTACCAAGTGTTTAAATGTGGAAATTAAACGCACATAAAACCGTTAACTGTCAGCTTTAGTTTTAAAGTGGACACAAATACATGTTGCAGTGCTGACGAATTCATTTGTACTGTCAATATTGGCAGTGGCTATTTCGTAATTCCAGCGCGTTGCAAATAGTTTGTTATAGCGATGCCGATTAATATTCATCAGCTGCAATCTCGATGCAACACACTACGTGGCGAATGGACCTCTTTGATGCGGAGAGTATTGTTCTTATCGTGGTAAGTGGAACGTTAAACTTCTGAGGCAATCTGAGCTAAGCCTGAGGACTATAGCTTAGGCTTTTGGCCACCGCCATGAAATTCTATGGCTTTCTACCATGGAGATTAATCAGAATATGTGTCCGTATAATGTGCCAGGCTATTTTAGCTCATAGAGATTTATATACAAGCCCTATTTTCGACTGATAAGTAGGTAAAAAATCATTTAAAACAACAAAATTGTGCTACAAAAGAATTGCAATTAGTAAAAAACGTTCAATAAACACAATGTCGTGGGCCCTTTACGCGAAAAACCTCGGTCCGCTTTAAAAATAAAGCGATGAAGATTTGTAAGGATTAGTTAGATAAACAACTTTCTTTATATAAACGAAAATAAAGACAAGTAGGCAACGAAAGGAGAATAAGAGGGGAAACGTTCAAGCTGTCTGCGCGTACGAATTTTTATGTAACATTTATACGATAAAGGTGTGATAAATGGAGCTAAGTGTGTTCGCCCCTCAAGTGTACCTAATATTCACTGGTGCGTTCCTTAGGCGTTATGATGAAAATTCACTTTTACGGGGAAGGTAATCGTTACTCAGGAACTTTCATTATTTTTATATTTGATGGACGACTTTCTAGTGAATATGCAAATAAATGATTCCTTCATGAATTTACAAAGTTTTTTAACAGTTAAAGCATTGGTGATTGTGTCAATTTATAAATACGTCGATGAACCAAAATACCCACGGAAAATTATGTTAATTAACAGACATAACTCGGCTTTCAAATTAATAATTCTCTTTGAAAATAATCCTATTTGCGTGACAGACACTGGCTGGTAAAGTCATACTAAAATATTTTTAATATTGATAATGAAGAGTGAAATGCGCACTACATATTTGACGCGATTCAATAAACCGTACGTCAAAGTTACATAAATAACGAACGCGGAATACGTACATAACAGGGACGCGATTTATTTTGCAAAGGTTCACGTTTTCCTATTTTCATAAATGTAATGTAATAATATACAGTTAAGAAACGCTTCAAAAAGTAAACATTTGGGAGCTATGATGCCTCAAGCAAATACACACGTACCCCTTTTTTACACCGGATGTAAAACAACGTGCGCATATTAAAAATAACAAAAAACAAATAAACATCAAGCTGTCTAAAAACACCGCATTTTAAAATCACAGACACACACTTCAATTTTATTTATTTGTATTCTGTGCACGTATCTCTGGGCAGATTTTACTGGATTTTACTGCGCCATCTCTTCATTGGATTTATAAATAAATTTGCTAGTGAATTTCTGGCCAAAGGCTACAAATCGAGTGAGGGAACTTGTCTCTTGTTCGTGATATTTATTCGGCCAGTCGCTATTTATTTTCACGTTGTTTCGCAGCTGATCTGAATGTTGACCTGTTTAACCTGAAGTTTATTGGCAAGCTCTCCGTTTCATGTACAAAGTTGAATTTAATATTGATGAGGAATTCAGCTTAAAAAGTAAAGGAGTTTATTGCAAAGGAATGGTCTTGTCGATGTCCTTTATAAGAATTCAGGTTAAATTCATGAGCTTTTCACAATTTGGGATTAATTACTATTACTTTCTTTAAGCGCTATAGGTACTTATTATAATGACTTTGTTAATGATTCTCATTTTAATTAATTAAATAAATGACGTTAAGATTTTGTTAAGTTACACAAAGCAACATAATCATTTGTGTAATGGCTTCCCACATTACGGCTGAGACGTTGATGATCCGATCTCGTGCCGTCATTAACTACATATTTATACAATGCATGAAAACAATGCGTCAGCAATATTCGGTAATATCCTGACAAGATTAAATGACAAAGCGGATTACACGGTTTGGAAGCCTGAAAGTTTTACATTTGGTTACAAAAAGTAGTCACTGTTCGTTATTGACTGTTTCGTTATACAATTGAATTATATACATTCATAGGTAACGTGTAAATAAAAAAAAACTGGCCAAGTGCGATTCGGACTCGCGCACGAAGGGTTCCGTACCACCGTCGTATGAGATTAAATATTCATTTTATGTGGTTTTTAGTATTTGTTGTTATAGCGGCAACGGAAATACATCATTTGTGATAATTTCAGCTTTCTAGCTATCACGGTTTATGAGATACAGCCTGGAGACAGATAGACGGAGTCTTAGTAATAGGGTCCCGTTTTACCCTTTGGGTACGGAACCCTAAAAATGATCATACTGAATCCAAGCTCAAAGTAACGAAAATAATATTTAATGTCATTTATGTACCAACACAAATATAATCGGCGGATCCGGGTCCACAAAACAAATAAATGTAGCATAAATTTTGTATGTAATGAGTGTGTATGAAATGTGAACATAAGTTTCTATTTTTTTTAACAATAATAATATCATAATATCCGTACACCATGTTACCACAAAGACTATTTTTAAAGTCACGGTTCAGTTTACGGAAACACTGAATTTTCACTATTACCTGACACGGAGACGAGAAAACTGGCAACGTTGCATGACTTTACATATTTACAAAGGGTCGGTAGAAGGTAAGTGATGTGGAACAACGTTTCCGACACGTCCTGCGACAATTAAAAGACATAAATACCTAGAAACCCTTTTTGCTTGTCGAGAAATCGTCACTTTGACAGTTGGAGAGTAATTAAGCGTTTTCAGTACGATAAATGCCATGTAATATAACATTGTTTGACATTTCATAGTACATAAAAAACATGTTAATCGACTAATTATAGATATAAAAACATTTATAATTATTACATTTTCCTGGATTAAGAAGAATCTTTTACCTTACTCCTAGTTTGTGCGAACTGTGTTTAATGTTATACTATGACCTTTTTCTAGTCATAAATCTTAGCACAGAGTCCGATACTGAAAGCCACAAGTTTTCGTTCTTCTATCATCAAACACAAAACGTGCGCTCGCCGAATGGCCTGTTTTTATACAGCTTTCATGTCTATCAAAAATATTTTCTATTTGAAACAATTGCTTGCGATTTTTCCATACTTTGATACTATAGCGTCCTTTTCACAAGTTCCGGTTGCCTGATACCCGGTGCTTTCGAAGAAGAATGCGTGGAAAAAACAAAAAAAAACACGGCGTGAGAGTGTAAGCACGTAGACTACGTACACAAAACTAACGTCGTATAGTTTTCCTCCTCGCCCTCAGTCGGATCGTGTGTAAGGGGGTTTAAGCCGAACCATTCGACCTCGCAACTTTTGCAACAAAACCGCACGCCGCGAAGCTATGCGGGTTCCGTACCGCAGCAGCACTATAAGTTCTTTCTCAAAGACAAACTGCGCTGTAATCACTTGATGAGCATAATTTGTCAGCGAAATCGTTTTGTTAAACTGCATGTACAAAAGGGTTTTAACGAGCTTCCAGGTTTTTATTGGAAAGTGCTGTTTGCAGAAAGTTTTACACATTTAATAACATTATTATATACTCGATCATCAGATTACGTATTTACTTGTAACAAACATAAGCAATTTTTATTGTCTCGCTTAATAAATTTACCTTCGAACCTACTGCCCACGTATAAGTATACATACAGAAATAAACTTAATAGGATCTTTTGCTTAAAGAATATAAAAAAAAGTATAAGTATACATACAGGAATAAATTTAATGGGATCTTTTACATACAGAAAATATAAAAAAATACATTGGAATACTACTTAATAGCAAATACCTTGTACAGCAAAGCTTTTAAAGAGAAATAGCAATATTTATGTTATTATGGAACATATAGTTTGTTTCACTATATTTTTAATTTGTCTCAGCTTACTATACAGCAACTACGCGAAATTGTACAAAAATGTTATAATTTATAAAAAATACTAGCTGATCCCCGCGACTTCGTCCGCGTCAATTTCTGATATTATGACCGCGATTTAGAATTAAAAAAAAAAAATTCTGCGTAAATGATAATTTTAGTTAATATTATGTTGATAAAACTCTGTAGCAAATAATTGGCAATAATGCATTAATTTCGACTAAATGATTACCTTAAAAAAGGTTATAGTGAGTCAATCTTAAAAGATAGACATATACTGTCGCAGACATTTTTTTAGATCATTGAAAGAGGAACAATTCTTTCATACACATATTTTGGGTAACTCGAACCGTTTACGCAGCGCACGCAACGGAAGCTTTCAAGTATGAATATTTCTCCCCGTTTTTGTGACATTTTTCACTACTGCTTCGCTCCTATTGGTCGCAGCGTAATGTTATATATCCTAAAGCCTTCCTCGATAAATGGACTATCTAACACAAAAAGATTTTTTCAATTTTAACCAGTAGTTCCTGAGATTAGCGCGTTCAACCAAACAAACAAACAAACAAACAAACTCTTCAGCTTTATAATATTAGTATAGATAATAATTCCTAATTACTTAGTGTAATTTTGATATTAGACTGGTGTGAATGAATGACGATGTTTAATGTCTATAATTCTATGTCATGTATGATACCTACATTAATTTCGAGGTCTACTAAATATGCTTTTGAAATTGAGGATCCATTTTCCTTACATATGATGGTTAAATTTTGAGGGAAATTCTAATTCCTTGGGCCTGTGTGAGTGTGGCCTAATATTCGAACTCAGACCAAATATGCATAATACACGTACAAATTTACAATAAATATTGGTCGAGGTCAAATGAGATAGCTACGAATACCGCAGGTTGGCAGTTGTTGGGCGGACGGTATTTCATAGGATATTTTGGGTCGAGTATCCAGTAAAACCATAACGTATAGGTACCGTACTTATGTACCTAAATTATTGTATCGAAGATATGACGGGACAAATATATTTGCTTCTCATTCTAAAACACGGGTGCGAGAATTCATTAGGGCATTATTCCATTTTCATATATTTAATTCTGACAGACTAATACCTAATTTAAGCTAAGTTTTGGGACTTTAAGTAAACTGATATGTTACAATTATAAATTCGCCCAATCCGTTCACGTACCTACATTTATAAAAAGCTCTAATTAAATAAACGTTTCATCATATTTCTGTCAGTTAGGAAAATTTTAACATTTATCATCCTCATATAATAAGGGCTTAAACAAACATAACCTTGCATAACGATCTAAAATAAAACTTAACGTAATTAAGCTGAGACTGCCTCGTTGGCCTAGTAGCTCTAAGCGCGACTGCTACGCTAGAGGTCTTGGGTTCGATTCCCAAGTCGACCAAGGTGTTATTGGGTTTTTCTATGAAATTCTCAGTAGCAGGTCGGAGTTTGGATTTGTGCCCGATTAGTGGCAATAGGCTCGCCCCCTATTACATGAGACCTAAACATACCGGCGAACTGTGGGTGTACATTGGTACACCTCTGCCTAACCCTTCGGGGATACAGGCGTGATGGTATGTTATGTTATGTTTATGTTATGTAATTAAGCTCAGAAACCGTTTTAAATCTCAAATGACAATTATACCTAGCCTTTACAACGGTTTGTAAAAGATCCCTATGATCTTTTGCAAACCGTTATAAAGGCTAGGTATAATTATACACAAGCTGTCACTAGCTAATATAACACAACTTTTTGCACTCACAATATCTATCTATCTTATCAACATAAAAAGGATTCCAACACGCCATAAAAACTGCCAACTTAACTTCTATGTCGCATAATAAAATCTGTCAAGAGGCAAGTATGATAAGTACAGACGTACGGTACAGACGAGATTGGAATAAGAATTACACATTACAACTCGTATATCGAACGAATGAAGTTAAACGGAGTAAGGCGCGCGTTTGATTGTCGCGGCGAACGCTGCGGAAGACGCCCGCGGCTAGCGCGAACCATTTCAACATCGCCGTCATGAAAAGACGACATTATTTTATGCATTCATTATGCTACGTGAAGTGCACTGTATTGTGAGCAATCGCAATAAGGTTTTAACTGTTTTTAGTAATCCCACAGATGCTTCATAGGAATACCTGAAGGATAATTATTATTATATGTTGTGCGGTAAACTCATTCCGGCTCACACATGGATTGCCGCTGCGTCAAACGTCAAAATCAATCCACGGTAATTGTTTCATATGTAAAAAAATAATATGCATTTAATGTGCTCGTCAATCGCAATGCGTTTTTCAGCGTTTGCCGCAAAAAGCAAAAACGCGCCTTATGTAAATATGTCGCGATAGACCGGCACCAACGGATTTTATTACGCGAGTTTCCCCTCCCTAGCAACTGATGTAAATTTTAAACGTACAAGACGCGATTCGGATGTTAAGAGTTTTAACGTGCGGAAGTGAGTTAAAAATGTCTGCGGCGTTGTTATGAAACGTATTATTAAAGTTCTGATGCGAGTAAATAGGCTTATCTTTCATGTAACATAAACATAATTAGATTTCCTTGGCATTTTCTTCATTTGTTTTAGCCAACTACGGCTGACTACTAGGAACATGTAATACCTACATGTAATTGCTTGGTTTATGAGAAGTGTTTTTATTCATCTTTATAAAGCTTCACTTGGTTTTAAATGGATTTATAATACTGTTCATAAATTGGAGATGTGTGCATTTTAAATCAACTCTTCTAGGAAATATGCTTTATTAGTGCACATAATTTTGCAGGCTTACTTACTAATATGACAACCAGCAAGTTACAAGGAACATAAATCCACGAACACAAAAACCACTCATATTTATTCATCATTATTTACATCAACCATCTCAAGTATGCATATCTAACCTCATTTAAAAAAAATAACCAGGATATAATTTACATAAATCCTACCAGCATATGTTATGCATCTGCTTACTAATGTAGCAGCCACAGCAGTCACTCCAAATAGCAACGGGAACGTCGCTCATTATACAAGTTGCTAAGTGCATCTCGTCACAGGTATTCCCAGAACGGACTATCGATCCCCCACTATTTATACACGACTGGAACTAAATACAACAGGTTGTTACTATGTGCTGGAAATACCTCAAATTAGAGCCGATCGCCTAATAGACCAGCGAAGCGAGGTTCCACCGATATATGGTTCACGTAATTATTTTAGTAGCTCTTTGTAAAATAGAGGTGAAACCACTGAATATAGTGAGATTGGAAAATTACTCTTACATAGTTTGGGAACGGGGAATGTAGAATTTTACGTAAAAATTTAATTTAATTATTGCATGACCTCAAATTGTGTCATGTCAAAAAAAAGGAAGGGTGGTCTTTGTCCTGCAGAGCGACTATAATAACATAAACGGTAAATGAATGCGTTGAAAACCATAATTATAAATACCTAATAAATAATTAATGTTATTTAACCAATATGAACATAGACATTTGAATATAAAATGAAATGTCGATAACCGTCAAGTTCCGGACTGTCACATAAATTATTGATACAGATAGGAAATTATATTAAACCATGCCCGCTTTGTTATTTATTAAATAGATATTCATCATTAATCTGCCGTGTCCGAGATGTAATAACATAATTTATTGAATTTAGCTAAATGACGACTCAACTACGGTGTACCTACAACCACAAGTGCTTAAAGATTTTAAATGCCACATTTTCGACTTTTGGAAATAGTACCTCCTTTTGCATAAATTATTTACCCCTATATATCAATTACTTAAAAAGGGAACTGTTTCAGACTGAATGCTGAAGGCGGAGGACCACGTATTGTGGCTGTCCATCGTAGCAGTGGACATCGATAGGCTGAGTTGATTGACTGATACAGAGACGAATTAAGATAGACCTCATACCCATATGGACCTATTATGGATACTATTGACCCATATGGACCTACTATTTGGGAATTTAGGCTAAGTTTTATAAACATAACATAAGATAGTATACGAACTTGTTATCCATTCATTTCTTTATAGTATAAACTCAATCTTATTTGAAAATTTTGGAATGAAAATTTATCACGACATTTTATTTAATGTCACCATAATCTAAACTTAGATCAGAAATGAGATAAGAAATATTTTCATCCATTTTAAAATTTCTCGTTTCATATAAATTAATCTAGCCGACAGAAATCTTTCTTCAGGAGATGCGACACGGTTTTAAAATAAAATAAATTTATCATAATGTATATTTCCGTAAACGGAATCCAAAAATTACATGTCAACGAGGTTGAAAAATTATACAGAGATGGGTTTATTTTAAAAACACTAGCTTGTACAGGGCAATTTACTTTGATAGAATTTTATAAAAGGTTGTATAACAAAATTCTTGTCTAATGTTAATTTTATAAACACTGCAGCGGAGCGTCGCGAAATTTCATACTTAAAACTCGTCTGACCATTTTATTATTCTATTAGATAATATTTATTTGTTTTAAAAGAACTTCTTTTGTTTAAACCCAGATATAATTTCGCGGAAACAAAACACAATCTCGGTCTATTATTCAAGTCCACGTTTATTCGGGACAAAAGCGTTGATCCGTAAACTTAACCCTTCGCTTCTGTTAGTCCGTTCGTGCGACTAAAATTATTCATATGTTAAAATTCGGACTGGACTTCGCATTAGTTTCACTGTCATGTGTAGGTAAGTGCTTTAATATGACCCAAGAATTAATGTGAGTAATGGATACGAGACTAAACACTGTATATTTCTTGTCATACTGAGTAAACGTAGTAAGTGTTTGCTCAGTGGTCAGTAGTTCATCGTTCCACTTTGGATAATTTTATGCAAGCACGTTGCGAGTTGTACCAAATATGACTTCTATGATTTGCATAGAGGTACAAGTTTACAATTATATTGCAGGTACATGGAAACAATAGTTGAACTAATGTGTAGCGAATATTAAATCAAATTGGACAGGTACTCATTTATGTTTAGTTCGGAACCTGCGCCTTTGTATTCAGTATATTATTATTACGACTCTACCTGTTATATTAAATAGGTAGTTAATTTTCTAAAACAATAATTTGAAACAAGCTTTGCTGTTTGTCTACAACGGCTTTAAAATATGTTTGATTTAATAAAAAACAAAGATTTTCGTATTATGGATCGCATGCATGTTACACTCAGTATTAAAATGGAAAAAAAAATGTACATTATTGTCTTTTAACAAAATGTACCCGATTTATCTTTAAGATTCGATCTCTTAACTTGTGAAATGCAAAACAAAAGGAAAAACAATTTATAACGTTTTCTAATAAACCCAAGAAAACGTAACCCAGAAAGTGTATGAACAACCTATCTTCATGAATCACTATAGGTAACTTTATTTATAACTAAAAATAAAAATAAACCATAAATATCTCCAATTCAATTTGTCGTGTCCTTCCCTATCGATCTTGGCCGTCACGTCCGCAAAACAATAACATAATAGGAAAACAATTTCATAACGCGAGCTGACATAAAGGAAATTGCATTAGTTTCGCTCTTTGCTGTGTTATCTGTGACATCGCTGCACTTAACCAAATTGTGCTTTGGAGACTGTCCGGATTCAATTATGATACTTATGTTACACGTCAAACGTTTGTACTTAGATTAGAAAGGGTTGGATATGGAAATATATCACACTTGTTCGGATTCTTGAATCATCTAAGTACTTTTTGATACTAATTAAGTAATACAGATAGATAGACAACTTCGTTTTGAATTTTAACTATGTAATCTAGACGTGTTTACTAAAAATAATTTGTGGAAATCTTTATTGAATTTTGAAACGCATTTGGTATTCGAGCCATTTTGTTGAAGTTTGAAATAGAAACTATTTCCTTTCTAAACTGATAATTCCTTAAGATTTACTTGCTATACACCTTCATAACATATGTATGCACTCGTAGATCCTTGTCACAATAAATTTATTATACACTAGCTGTGCCTGCGACTTCGTTCGCGTGGATGACGAAACTTATCAATGAGTTTTTAACCGCAAAATTAAGTTTTTTTTTATTGTTTATACCCAGTGTGGTGCCCAGGATAATAAAGAATAATTATACCAAGTTTCACCGTACTGGAACCGGTAGTTTTTGCGTGATACCTGAACAAACAGACAGACAAAAAAAATTTTTTTCACACTTTTGGGTTCGGTGTCGGTCTAGTAACACCCCCCGCCATTTATTTTTTTGATATTTTCAATGTACAGAATTTTCACTTCTACAGATTTATTATAAGTATAGATTTGTTCAGGTAATCGAAACAAAGGGCTTGTATTGAGGCTGAGTCTAAGAGCTATCGACACAAGTTGCCTCCGTACCGGCTTTGTCTCCTTACATGATCGGGTCACCGAGCGCACTAGAAAACCAACTTGACCAAGATATTTTATCCATGAATCCCTTTTTGATGAAATCTTATTAAAATCTACTACGTTATATCCTGCAATCTAGTTTCATTCAGCTTAACATAGTTTTGAACAAATCAATTTAAAGGGTAGATAACTGACGATTGATTTGAAATGTCCTATGACGTAACTATTTTGTATATTTCGCGCAAAAGCGTGACTTAACTTGTCCCTACTGCTTGCTTTTTTTAAATTAAAAGCAAAAAATGTCTTTCTGAGTAAATAGGTTTAGCCTTTTCATTCTCAGTCATCTAGCCTGCTCTCGCGTAAATTTCTTAGTATAATATAATAATATTCCTGGACAACTCACACACGGTTATCTGATCCCAAGATAAGCAGATTAAGCTTGTGTTAATGGTAACCAGATAACTGATAAACATACATATTATAATACATATTTCTAAATACATACATATTGTAGATAAATTACACCCAGACACGGAACAAATGATCGTGCTCATCACACAAAGATTTGTCCTGAGTGGGAATCGAACCCACGACCTCCGGTATAGCAGTCAGGGTCACTAACCACTAGACCAACAGGCCCGTCAAAATAGTATATTTATACTAGAATTAATTTAGTAAAATTGTAAACCAAAAATTATATTTCCTTATACTGTAATTAAATACAGAGAATATTATGATGCATTTGGCTATGTGGGAAAGTCGTACATCGCATTTTCACTGGCATGTATACGATTCTCATTAGGCCGTTGGCACTGGATGTCAGTCCTACTCATATGTACCGAATACTATTTTAATGATCCCATATCCAATGTTTACTCTGAAATATCTCTTTACCGACAAAATTAATTATATGCAGTATAAAATGTTATTACTACCTCGTTTCTACCGTTAATTTGGTTTGTAAGTTGCAACTGTGAGGTTTACTAAGGACTTCTTTTTTACGTTAATGTTTGGATTTTCATAGGTATATTTGTTTATTATGATTATATTGAACGGTATTGTTCCTAAGCGTCAAAGGTCTGTAATAAATGAAAAAAAAAACACGATCTAATTTAAGCTCTGTTTGATTTGTACTGAAGTAATTAGGTAAGTACCAATTTATGTAGTTCAATATTTTCCTTTAAGGAAATTCTTAGTATCAATCGATCAAGTAAAGAAAGCCGAAGACATCCCACGGGAATGAACCGTCTTAAAATCTTATTTATAAAGGCAATTATACTTGTGGCAAATAAATATACTTAGTATAAAAAATACCGGAATGAATTTATGAAGAAAAATCAAATAAAGTTAATTTATGTTTAGAAACCTATTGGTATTTAAAATAGTCTTCATTAAATTAGCTTCCTATATGAAGAATCGACAGCAGAAAATCTATTAAAGTACCTACCGGTCCCGGATGCTTGGTAGCATTAAAAGAGCAAGTCTAGTTAAAATCCTGACTTTGGCATTCCTTTGAAGATAGATCTAGATTCGTGGTTTTTTTTTAGTTTGGTTCGCGATACTTTAAGTAGATTTAATGCGGAACTATTCCTTTAATTGATTTGATTTTTATCTCGAATTTCTGTGCTGGAGACGTTCTAGAAGTAGATGTAGTTATAGCCAATAGGGCAAAAAAAAGCATTCGTCCCAATATGCTTTTCGTTCGGGATAATATTACAATAAGCGGGAATTGGGCGATTCCTAGATGTTTAGACAATACTTTTCCCTTATCACTGTTCAGTCATAGAAATCCATTACGCGAAAGTTTCGAAAACAATCTTATCTACTCTATTAAATTAAATAAAAACAATCTAAAACAATATAAATAACAATATAAACACTTGTATCTCGAGCCATCTGTCTTTGGCCGTCGTAATAGCCGACAATATTGTCAGAGACATACAAGGCAAGAATGATAGGCGACCCGCCCAGACTTTACTTAAGCATTGTCAAGAAATACGTAAGGATAACATTATGTCCAATAACAACAAAATATGAGGTTCTAAAATATGTTGTAGACGTTGTAGTAGACACAAAACGAACCTAAGCAGCTATGGGATGAATGTCAACGCAAAAACGTAAAATAATCCAGCACTTATGTATATCGTTCTTTATATAATATAATAAATAATATTCCGGGACAACTCACACACGGTTATCTGATCCCAAGCTAAGCAGAGCTTGTGTTATGGTAACCAGACAACTGATAAACATACTTATATATTTCTAAATACATACATATTATAGATAAATTACACCCAGACAACCAGAACAAATGATCGTGCTCATCACACAAACATTTGTCCTGGGTGGGAATCGAACCCACGACCTCCGGTATAGCAGTCAGGGTCACTAACCACTAGACCAACAAGCCCGTCAATATGTAAAATAGATCATCATCATCATCATCAGCCTATAACAGCTCACTGCTAAACAAACATAGGCCTCTCCAATTGCAATTGTAAAATTGAGGAATAATATTAAACTTTAACATTGCAAAAGCTGCAAGAAACCCGGTGGAGGCATAAATATTAACGGAAACCAAGTAGGTATCTACGAATAAATATCAGAAATACAGTAGCTTCCGACCTTAAATACCTAACCTACTCTCCATTTATTGTAGCAAAGAAGTCCAGAGGACGCTCTTTTAATATTATTATATTAAATAAGTAAAACAAAACGCATGTATGTGTAACGAATGCAAACTATAAAATAACTTTGTAACAAGCTACATCACACATATTAAAACCAAATATTTTATCGTGAATATTTGTATTTAAATGTTAATATTTTGTCTACTTAAACCAATGGATTGAACATTAATTTTAATCTACGATATTAAACATAATATAGGTATCATACACGGATGTAGGCTCCATTTACGTAATAGGCTTACAAGTGCTTTGTACATGTAACAATCACAAATGATCCAGCCAATTACGAGATTTAATTACCAATATTGGTTTCATTTGTCGCTTCCAGGGTCCGTTTACCTAATAACAGTACTGGTTAGTGTTAGTCTACCATTAGGAAAAGATATGGTTATGATATTTATATAGAGCACTTAGGAATCTTGTCTCGCCTGCTTTTAACAGCTTCCATTAAGCGTTACGTAATTAGAACTCTGACATTAACATCTCTATAAAATGCTATTAATGTCTTTCTACAAGGACGCTGCTCTGATTCAAAGTCTTGAAATTTTATTCAATTTGAAAACTGATGCTTTTTAACTTGAGAACTACGCAGTCATTTTCATATTTTTTTGAAGATATACATTTTTGCCTCACAGAACAAAAATATATCTACGATTTTATTATTAGACAGATATTCCAAAATTAAAAAGTCAACATTCATGGCCAATTATAATATACAATCCATAACAAAGAACACTATTGTATTCACAAAAAAAAAGAAAACAAAAATACATCACATTTACAAAACTAATTACAACGAATAATTCGGCTGAAGCAATTAGAACACTTTTTGGTGTTTTCAAATTGGGGCTCATAAAAAAAAAGAAAACTTTGAATAACGAATGCGATGCGGTATACAGCCAGCTACTGACGTTTGCGCCCATTTAATGGAAGCTAGTTTGAAACTTTACCGCGAATAGAGTACCTAACTGTTGACTACTTATTGTTTAACTACTTTTTATCTGTTATGCTGTTTGTGAATGCATAATGAAGTTTTACTTTTTTATTTTGATTTGTTTAGTACGGACGGAGTATAGATAAAATTCGTTTTTATTATGCACGTTGATTATAGTAACGAAGCATGTGTTTTATTTTACCGTCGTCCAATAATTTATGGTTTATGTAACTTTTATTAAAATTTACGTACACAAATTGCAACACCCAACTATTTTATTAGTATATATTAGTTCATTTTATAAAAAATGTAAACATGATGTGTGTTAAAATAAATAATAAACACTTTTAACAAAACCTGTTATTCCAATATGCATTTCAAAATTTAAATTACCTATATACACAGAATTTTCCATAAAAACTGTATGTTTTCATTGTTACCCCAACAAGGAAACAATTGGTAACAGAAAAATAAAGTACATAGATAAAATTGTTTTACCACACAGGTTCACAAATGTCACGACTCACAGCCGAAATTTCTTTGAAACCAACAAAGATATATTATTTATTTTATTTTCCCGAACTTCGTTTCATGTAAGCTAGGAGACTATTTTTGTTTGATCTTTTTATAGACCTTTGTGATGACAAAATGTCATTCAATCAAAACTATTTGTTCCTCGTTTTTCTGGTATTTTCTGACGGATTGGCATCTCTACCTAGAGGTTTAAAATGTACCTTTTTAAAGATATTGAAATAAGTAAGTCATAAAAATTGAGCTATGCTTGTTGTTTTTTACATTTAAAAATAGTCTAAAAGTAAATAATATGGTACGAGTAAAATACAAAGTTAAAAGTAATTGTCAAAAATAAGTATAATAGTTAACTTAAATTCAACTTAAAGACAACCTGTGTTGTCTATTCTTTTAAGTCGATTTTTATCGATTACTCAAAGTGAATCAATCAGAATATTAATAAAATCAAAAGCCTTAAAGCTTATCAAAACCAATAGAAATTGAGTACAAGTCAAGTGACTTATCTTAGTTATTCAAGCATAATACTATTATTGTTATATTACCAAGTATATTCCCCGTTTTTGTTATTCGTAAAATCCAATTCAAATATTGTAATTAGTTATCATCACTTCACATGCAAAGAATAATCTTTTTATATCTAAACATTTTCATGCGCACCTTATTTTTTAATATAATAATTTAAAAAAGCCTTATAACGTTTAAAACTTACAACTTTTGCTGTAGTTACATTCAGAAATTATGAAGTAAACTATGCTTTTATTTACAAAAAACTTTAGATATTTCTTGAAATAATATTTCCAAGACCCAATGGAAGGCTCTACTCTACGTCAACCCCTCTGGGGATTCAATCGCGATGATTTACATACATACAAATAATTCGATTCCGAACTCTCTATATAAGACAATGTATAAAGCCCTTCTCCATAATCAAATCAGTTAGAGGCGTCCTCGGATTGATGGAAAACGAACTCGTAAGCCAAAGGTTATGTCACGAACTTTATGATATTCCAGAATCGATTGAAAATGAATATACGAGTATCTTGGTTTTTGGAACGAGATTTTGCCGTACATACGTACCTACTTATGTATGGATTCATCGTTAAGGTACTGATAGTCAATCAAAGGCTACATGGAAATCAGATTGACTGTTGTTTTGTAATAAATGAGCTAATTGAAGTGATTTAAAAGTAGGTCGCCGTTTGGCGGCCATCATATTGTTTTTACAAATCACTGAATAACAAAGGCATGCATGTTTGAATATAAGCAAATATTTGTCTTGTTCAATATGGGCCGCGGATGTTCTATTCAAACTCACGAGCATCCTACCTACACTAACAGCGGAACTAGTGTAACCTCAAAGGCTGAAAGGCGGAAATCTAATAACCTATCTCACAATATCCAAAGCCGACTGTTTTCCGCGAAAGCCCCGATCGACGGCTTTCAACCAGCCCACCTGTCGCCATAAACGAACTGACTACATTTAGGTGTTGTACAGAATGTGCAGGAAAAAGCGAACATTTTTTCGAGCAATTCCACATCGGTACAATCTGCCGCTTTTTACGCTCACGCCAAAACTTCGAAGGAAATTGTTTTCTGATTGGCGGAGACGCCTTTACGACGATCTGAGAAACATTTGGGATCTTTAGACCAACATTACCGTAGGCTTATGGGGGATAAAAAACGTATTAATATCGCTTTGCGGCCCTTTACCCGAGTTTCCAACTATCGCTATGAAAGTTGGTAATGTTCATCTTTATTTCTCCACGTTATGAAATGCTCTGTGTGACAGTTAGCAGTTAAAACTTAAAATATGACGTGCCATTTTATTGGGTGTATTTTTAATTCATGTTTTACGGAGTATAAACAACAATTTTGATATAATAAGCAACATATTATTACGGTGCACTGCGGCGTGGTTTATATTTCAGATAAAATTAATTTTACTCTACAATGTTTTTGCGTTGAACACCAATAACACCAGAGCATGTAATTATTGGCGTATGATAAAATAATAAGCATAGAAATATATAAATAATAGAGACTGCAGACAATATTGCGGTTGTGCGTTTTCAAAAAAAGTATATATTATTATCTGTTTTGGTTAAGAGTTTAAATTACTAGCTGAGTATAAATACTATATATATAGTTTTTTAGGTTCTGAAATGCCGAGTAAGTACCTACAAGGCTTACCATTCAATAACTGTATTCACAGCTCAGGCAGGCTTTCCCGTAAAGGAATTTTGTGGGTAAAATCACGGGCCGTAAGTAGCAATAGGTTTGCCTGCAAAATGTTTGCGAGCCACAGCGTGCCTTTGCTTGCCTATCATATGGTAGAGCTACGGGAATTTACGGAAGGTTTTGTTAATTAATAGTCAGCCATTTTGGGTTTATTGATAACTATTCTATATTGGTAAATTCTTCTGTTTTGAATGAAGGTATATTGATCATAATCAATATTAAAGATATTACGGTGGTTTTAACTCAGATAAGAGCTGCAAGTTAAACAACTTACTTTCTTTGAGAAAATCCATAAGATGAACTTGTTTAAACTGAAATGTAATAATAACCTATATCTATGGATTTCATTATCTATGCTATTATGAGAGCGTCGTCAGATATACGAATTTCTAAGTATTGTTTCTTAAAAAATCGTATATCAAGTCTAGTAAATATACTTCTTATAAACATCTCATATAGTTCTCTCAAGAGACGTTCTAAAGCAGAAATTACAAGTCTTTAGAAATAATTAGTTTGTTGTTAAGGTTAATTTATAATTTAAGTAGTACGACAAACGAGATCAAGTACATTTCCATATTTTAAGAATGACTTCTAAGCAGCAATAGTAGCTCAATGCACGATAAAAATAGCAAAATAAATATGCCAACGACAAATATTATATTTGAGTGCACAAACTGTGCCTCGGAGATATTGCTACTTGCAAGACTGAGCAGGCAAAGGAAGTATCTGTACGGCACACATACATATTATTGTAATGTGATATAAGTTGAGGATCTCGAACGACTTTTATGATGTACCTATCTTTATGATTGTAAACGTAAAAATAATGTATTAGATACATTTTATTCAATATGGTACATATGAAAACGACGAACATGTTTTTATAATAACCTTAAGGTAATTGATATAAAACTACTTTTACGGATTTTATCGGTTACTACTGCGGTTACTACTACTAATACGGTTTGTATTTAGATTTTAAGTTCCGTAAAAGTAGTTTTATTTATGTCTATTTTATGTCTAACATTCGCGTAAACCTCAGAACTCAATATGTAAACCTTAAGGTAAAATATTTTATGGGTAGTAGATATTCGTATATTTAATTTCGCCACATAGGTAATTATTCATGTACAAAAAAATATTAAGCTAATCTTGATCGATACCTAAGGTAACCGAATTCTGGTATAGTAGTCAAAGCCTGCGCTCAGGCAAACTGCGTAGATTTCTAACAAAAGGTAAACCGAGGGTACTTAAACCTAATCTATGTAAGTGAATAGCAAACAGTCAGGCTAATCTAGACAATTGAATGTGATGATCACCAAAGAAAACTATCACAAAAACAAATGAATCATCATTTCATTTGGTACATGGGTGAAAACAATATGAAGTTGAGTATTCCATACATGTGTACTTACCTATAAGCATAATTGAAGCAGTTAATATTTTAACTAGGAATGAGTTGAATGAAAGATGATATGAGAAGAAAGGACGGAATGCTGAGATGACGAGTAGTAGAGATGAATGGAAGCTGAATACGCGTAGCGCCGACCCCAAATACTTGCGAACAGGGCAGCCATATTATGATGATTTTAACTAGGAACATAACAGTAATTAATTATTTATTAAACTTCAATCACTCATATCTTAATATTACTGAAACATAGGCTAGGTTTTTCCATCACAAGTATTTTTTTATAAAAAACAATCCCAGGGCTACAGTTCATCTTCTAAATAACTTGCTAGGCAATATTTATTACACGCCAGAGACGAACACTATCATCTGAAATACTTGTCAGCACCTTATTGTTCGTAATGTGGTCCAATTTTTCTCAGTAACTCTCTAAAATACGAACGTTACTTTAGCGCGAGCATTCCTCAAGGGTGAAATTAATATTTGCCGAGATAAAACTATGTTCTTTCTCAGTTATTTCAAGACAAATAAGACTGCGCAAAAACAGTAATGTCTTTACAGTATTTAATTTAAATGTAAAGACATTAATCTTTACAGTTTTGTGATATTTTGTATTTTTTTTATTTTTTTTAACATTGTTGTCGAAAGAAAATTGTCGGGCTCGAAATGTAAGTGTAAGTTTTATAAGTTAAACTATTATACATTTAAATGATCATACTCCCTTGTCCACGATTTTAAGGAACACTTGTCAGTAGTTACAACAAATAACGGAATTTAAACTTGGAAATAAAGACGTCGGCAAATCTGGTAAATTTTATTCTAACAAACACAAATAATTATTGATTTCACAAAAAGGCACGTTATTGATACGCATTGCACACAAAGAGTAAATATAAAAACACACCCATACTGGAATCTTACTTGTGGTTCCAATTAGCATGAAAGCATAATATAAATAATAATAAATAAATAAATGCGGACAACATCACATACATTGTTCTGAACCCAAAGTAAGTTGCTAAAGCACTTGTGTTATGGAATTCAGATACAACGAAGATACCACAAACACCCAGACCCGAGACAATGTAGAAATGTGATTTTCTACATTGACCAGTCCGGGGATCGAACCCGGGACCTCAGAGCTAGCGACACCTTGAAACCGGTGCGTACGCCACTCGACCACGGAGGTCGTCCTTTTTTCCGGAGGCATAACCTTTCGATAAACATAAAAATACACTTTATATTCACAAAATAATATACCTATTGATCTCATTATTATGAATTTTTAAATATCTGGCATGGAATTAATTATTTTAGGCCGACTGAGACTATTGTTTGTTAATGTCGCTAGCGGATCTGTTGTCAATTTATCCAATACTGCTGTTATGACACCACTCATATTATGTTTTAAACATAATTAATTATTTAATTATCGTCACGTGATATGATAGAATGACTGTTTTTCACTGACGTCTGTTTTAAGTTTTAATTTTGATAAATATGTTTGATCACAAACAATTTTACAGTGTATTATTGCGAAAATTATTTTATTTTATTAGGACATGACATGACATATATTTTATGAGGACTATGGAAACGAAAACATTTTCATTTCAAAATAAATTTCACATTATAAATAGAAGCTATCATTGCGTAGCGAACAGAAATTGTTTTTACATCTGCTTGAAAAGATACCAGTACGAAATGGTCAACTGAAACCAATAATTTCAACAATTATCAACACATTCAAGATCCTAATTAACTGAACAAAGATATTCCATATTACATAAAAAAGCTGAAATTCTAATTCCCACGCACTTTATTGAATATACCTAACTTCAAATATTTATTAAATAACAATTTTTATTCTTTACGATGTTGACAAGGTCTCATTTTCCAATTATACGAAAGCCTTAAAAATACCTCATTTCACTAAGACTTGGTTGTGCTTCGTTTTGAACCGAGATCAGTTAAGTATTTTCTCTATGTTTTTACTCAACCAAATTTCAGCACAAATTTTAATTAAGAGTAGAAAAGATACACACGTTAAATTAAATAGAGATTCCTTTGTAATTTTTGCTCGTTAATTAAAGGGTTGGATATATTTTTAATGCGTGAGGAAAAATATTGCTGTAGAAATTGTAAGAAGACAGCATTGTTCTATCAGTATTGTTCGAAGCCCACAAGTGTTTTGAATAAAAACCCTTTTCAAATTCCGTTATTAAATTACAGACAGCGACCATGTTTGTATAGAGACAAAGGGAAATTTTAATGAAATTTATCTTTATGTTTTACCTTATTCTTTAAAGGCTTTATTACCGGATGCTTACTTCCCGTAAGAATATTCAATAACGTTTTATTGGATACTCTAGAATTTAATTTGAGACAAAACGCAAACAGGATTTTACTATTATTCGTACCTAAAATATAGTAATCTATTGAGCATTCGACGTCAATACCATAACGTATTGTTTTAATCTATTATTTCTGTAAGAATAATCAAAATAAAATAGCAAATAATTATTCAAAATACTTTTTTCAGCAAAACTCTGACACTTCGCTCATTCGCTTTCAGCTTTCACACCACACTGCGAGTGATACGCGGAAAGGGAAGTAATTTTTTTATCCCGAAAAGCATCAGGTATCGTCCTGCCGAAAAGTGTTGAATTCCGCACTCCAGGAAATTTGAGGTAAAATATTTTGTTCCGAAAAAAAATCAATATATATTTACACACATACAACTTCTGTTTCTTTTGTTAATTTAATATGATTATGTGTCAGTATACAAAAGTAAATAATGTCTGACATTTACTATACGAATGCCAATTAATTAAACCTACCTAATGCCGATAATACTATACTAAAACCTACGTATTTTCACGTAAATATATTTTTTTCTTTTTGTAATTTTTGCACGTAATTATATATATGTGATATTTACTGTACGAATGCCGCTTCATAAAACAAACCTACCAATATTACTGTACTATCAACCAAAATGTTCTTGGTAGTCATCAGTATAGATAATAATATGTATAATGTTCAATTATGATTAAAATAAACATATACTTAATGTAAATGACGGCTTCCATCACGGCATGAGTAAATAAGCACGTTTGATATCGGGCCAATGCCTGCCACAACAGGCATTATTCATTATGTTCCGTTAGAAGATCATTGTGATGCCAATGTCGTACGACATTCGGGATTTCGGTTACCGATTCCATTATTGTCGTTAATCTTCTTATTATAGCATTGCTTTGAGAAGAAAATTATATTTGCTCCGAAATGCGTTCTCAATTTGCAAAAGGAGTGCGTATGTGGAACAAAGTATATACATGTACGAATATGTTGTCTTTAAAACCATTTAAACAACGATAAATAATTTGATAGTCTTTTATTTCTACAGGTGATGTAATGTATTAACCTGACTGCTATACCGGAGGCGGTGGGTTCGATTCCCACCCAGGACAAATGTTTGTGTGATGAGCACAATCATTTGTTCTGGTCTGGGTGTAATTTATCTATAATATGTATGTATTTAGAAATATATAAGTAAGTTTATCAGTTGTCTGGTTACCATAACATAAGCTCTGCTTAGCTTGGGATCAGATAACCGTGTGTCAGATGTCCCGGAATATTATTATTATTAATTAAAACATATTGAATGTGAAGATTGTGAGTCAGTATTCAGCGACCCGTCTTCAGTATTCTAAACGAGCTGTTATTATTGTCAACAGAAGAAATTGCAAAGCTAGAATCCAAAAGGGAAATGTGTAAATAATGACAAAAATCCGTTTCACGGACCGTAAACTGGAGATTGCAAAATGACTGAAAAACTGTATTCTATTTTAAAGTCGTTAATATTTTTACCAACGCCATTCGTAACAGCTCGAATAGCTAACTCGACAAAAGCACTGCGGCTGAAATAACTTCCCGCTATAAATTCAAGCTGAATTGTGCAGCTTGAAATGCTGCTTGTGAATAACTTCAATTGAAATAAGAATACGAAGAAGGCGACTCCATTTTTCTTGCGATAAACGAGTTCCTTGACACTCGATATGAACAAACATTGTATTACGTAGTTGAAAAACTGTGGAGTAGTCATTTATTATTCCACTTTGTTTTTCTCGAGTTTCTCGAACATTCATCTTTAAGGAGAAGAAGGATATAATATTGTAATAAGGCACAAGGTTAGACTAGATTGTAACTACTCTATAGATTTATTTTTAATATTTCTGTGACCTACTCATATCTAAAGTGTTTCTATATTCGACATAAGTTCTGTAATTAAAACGTGTAAATTAAATGCTTCTATTTCTAAATGAATTAATGCATACCGCTTCAGAATAAAGTAGGTAAATATAAACTCTTTGAAAGACTCGTGTTGAAGTAAATACGCAAACATAGAAACACTCATATCTCATACCAAGCTGATAGTTTCAAGGAAAGAAAATTGTATAAAGTCAACTTCATTTCGTTTAAATAAATATTCTGAATTCACAGAAAACTTATCAGTTAAAAATTCATTTGTTTGAGCACATTGTATGGAAAAAATGTGATAAATCAGGCATATCTGAGCCAATGATATTCGCCGAGTAAATGGAGAACTGAATCGTTTTTATTATGTAAATGTAATTACCGAATCAGCTCATTATTAACTGTCCAATTAATAGCACTTTCCTCTCAATCACCTTTACCAATTCGGACAATTAATTATATTAAGTCACAGTCAATTATGCCATTACATATTGACTACGTTTTACGGGTGATGATTTCGTTTATATTTTAAATTAGCTGTGCTCCGCGGTTTTACTCACATAAGCGGGTGCACACGGGACCAAAGTCTATCATATACATGTAATTTCTAAATATGTTTATATAATATAATTATTTACTAGTAAAGATTTCGTACGAGACACACTTACCTACCCACTTGTTTGTGTTAATAAATACGTAACATAACATAACATACCATCACGCCTGTATCCCCGAAGGTTTAGGCAGAGGTGTACCAATGTACACCCACAGTTCGCCGGTATGTTTAGGTCCCATGTAAATGTCCCATAGGGGGCGAGCCTATTGCCACTAACCGGGTACAAATCCAAACTCCGACCTGCTACTGAGAATTTCATAGAAAAACCCAATAACACCTTGGTCGACTTGGGCATCGAACCCAAGACCTCTAGCGTAGCAGTCGCGCTTAGAACCACTAGGTCAACGAGGCCGATAAATACCTTATATTAATATCAACCACGCCAGCACCTTTCAATTAAGAGATATTTTACAAAATTATATAGGTCGGTACTAAGTTTTACAAAAACCACTTTGCTTGACAACATGTTAAATAAAATAAAAAGTTTAAAAGTATTATTAACACTCGGGTCGTGTGTTCAATTTATTTCTGATGAGACAGTTTTACTCAGTAATTCTACAACTTTTAGGTTCTGAAGAATATCTTAAAAGAACGTTTATCATGTCAGTCGGCATGTAACATATTATCGCAGATGATTTACATACAGCCACCTAATAACATGGCTACTTCATTTATCATTCAAACAATATTTCACATGTTGCCACTCCATCTTGTTATACTTTTGTATTTTGGAGAATAAGGCTTTTTGGTATTATGAGGCTAAGGGGGTTTTGTGTAATATATTATGTAGATCACTTGCAATTAAATCATAATAACGCGTATTTTAGCAATTTTCAGTTATAAATAAATAATAAATAAATGCGGACAACATCACATACATTTGATTGCTCTGAATCCAAAGTAAGTAGCTAAAGCGAAGCTAAAACGAAGGTACCACAAACACCCAGACCCGAGGCAATGTAGAAAAGTTGGTTTCTACATTGACCCGTCCGGGGATCGAACCCGGGACCTCAGAGCTAGCGACACCTTGAAACCGGTGTGTACGCCACTCGACCACGGAGGTCGTCAAGTTATTACAGGCGGTTTATAAACGATAAAATTATTTTAGGTACTCATGTCATACTGTAATTCCTATGGAGAAGAAACGGCTCGAAACTCACTGAGTTGGCTATACTATTGATATTTTTGCAGTTCTTTATTTGATTAGATCAGTAGGTAGATACAATTCAATATGTCCGCAGAAATTACTCTTCAGAAAGAAGACATTATGTTGTTCAAGGTTCAGTATTTATTATTTCTCGACGTACAGACGTGGAGCCTATTCTTTTAGAAGCAATAGCGCGAGAAATTGTGTAGAGTATCTCAAAAAAGTACAAAAAAAAAATTGTCGCTACATTTTTATATTTTTAAAAATAAAATCAATTTTTAGTAACGTAAAACACAAAATATGGAAAGACATTATCTTTTCGTAATGAGGCAAAAGTTTTCGTGTAACAGTTTTATAACTTTCTCTAATGAATTGCTTGTAAGTTTTATTGGAACATAAATTCTTAGAAAGTAGCTTTTGGTTTAATAATTATACTTAATTTTGTTCTTATTAATTACTTTTGTGTGAAAACTTTCGACGTAAAATAAAAAAAATACTTGAATTCTGAAACTATAGTTACCTCTCGTATTTAATAAACTAGATAGTCTTTTTTCCTTCCTCTTGAACGGTTCTACATAATATGGTTTCAACAACTGATAGAGTGATATTATATTATGAAAAACCGTTCGGTATTTTTTGAGTAAATCGCGTTTAGGCAAACGCGGCGGGGGACTTTGTTTTATAATATTTATGTATTCTATGTAAAAGTAAGGTAAGTAAGTAGCCCTTAACCGTCTTCAAATAGGAGAACGTCTTTATTTCGACTGTATTTTTTCACTTTTGATGGAGAGAACCGATTTTAATGATTATTTTTTTATTGGAAAGCTGTTGCTTCTCATAAGGCCCCATTTAATTTTAGTCCAGTTTTGACAGTGGGTTCCATAAGAAATAAATATAAGACTTATTTTGAAGTCGGTTTTTTTTGTTAGAATTATAAATACTAAAGCGGATAAGATGTTTGGTAGCTTTTCTTAGGTAACACCTGGTCTTGTACATAGTACGTACGGATTACATGCAGCTGTTAAACATTGGGCTTTTAAAACATGTGTTCTAAGGAATGTTGGAAAGTTAACTGTTCCAAGGAAGCAATAAATTCTTACCAACTTCCACACTGTAGTTAAAGTGATTTTATTTACACTCTCGCTAGCTCCACATACTTTTAACGAACATATAAATGTAGTTGCATTTAATGGAAATGTTTTAAGTTTTTTTTTTTAACTTTTTCAACTGGTAATAAATTGCTAAAGAGATCAACTTTTATATTAAATAATTAAAACACGAAATAATGATAACTGAGCTTGATTCCTTTGTTACACATTTTATTATAATTTGGTTCTAACTATATGAATGACATTTTAGACCTAAGTGTAAAAAATATTTTTTAAGGTCTTCGTTACAAACATAAGATATTTTTGATTAATTAGAATACATTACTTAAATGCGCATGTAACAAAAATAAAGAAAAAAAGTAGGATAGCAACGTAATATAAGCATCTGTTTAGATTAATTATTTATAATACAGGCTGTTACACATTTAAATAAAAGTCTATAAATAACTTCAAGCGTAAATAAAAGCAATTCTATTTCTATAAATGTCATATCGATTGCAACAACCAGTGTCAACGTTCTCATTGTTTTTCCTTTGAGTTTATTTCTGTCTGGACGATTGAAACTTGTTACTACTGGTAACATTATCTTAACGACTTTAAATGAGCAGCAAACCTCTTGTAAATGATAGTTACCTAGGGCTTGACAATGAATTAATTGTTTGAGTTTACTATGATAAATATATAAAGAATTTTGCTGATGAAATGACCAGTGCGTTTATAGATTTCTGATTTTACTTAGTATTTAACTCTCATGTGTGTGTACCTAAATAATTAAAAGAATTTACAGTTTATTAAATGCAGGTTTAATGACTACTTATAAAAAGACAGAACACAAAACTTATTCCTTTAATATCAAAGAATTAAAAGTGTGTAGTGAAAAAATTAAGACTTAGTAAATCGAAAAACAATTTTGCTAATCTAGACACACGGCAGTGTGTCCGCCAAGTTCGAGCAAAAAAAAGCGACACACCGGCCGTGGGTTATATTACACGAACCATTTCGGGCCAATTTCGACCACCCTATAACTCAAAACATATTTTATCTACGCATATGAAATTTCGAGTGTCTGTTGACATCCCCTTAATTGTCCAGAATACAAAATTTCATTATTCTACCTATAGCAGTTCTTGAGATATTGACGTCAGAAAATCGCTATTTTTACTATACACTCACTGACTCACTGACTCATCAAAAACCTAGACCACTTCCAATGGTCGTACTGACTTGAAATTTGGCATGGAGATAGGTCATAAACTTGGCAAGTTTTAATAGAAAATTATATACTTGACACATTGCAGTCCAAAGGTGTCGATTAATTGCATTGAAAAGGTGTGTGGTGTGTGAAAACTTGCCAAGTGACATCATTAAAAAGTGCTGAAAATAATAAATGTAATCAGGAAACTGCTAAAAAAACCGGTGTGCGTTTCTCTGAGTATTATAATTGTAGGTATTTCTATGTAACGTGATACTTATTCAAAATGTACCTTAAAAACTGCTGGAAATCAAGTGTGCATTCCTATAGGTAACTATTTATGATTTGAGGTATTTTTATGGAACTTGGTACTTATTCAGATCTCACTTCTTTTATAGGCGAAGCATTCCCATAGTATCGAACTTGGCAGCCTTTCACATTTATGTTTTTGATGGGATATTATGTTACTTTAACAAAAAGCGAGTCAATGTGGGCGTAAAGCCGGAAAAGAACACCTACACCGATACACCTCTGCTTTTCATTTGGATATTAATGCAAATATAGATTTCATATTGTATAGTAGGAGTAATTTAATATTAGGTAGTAACAGTGCTATTTTCAAATTGAGTATCTCCTAAAATTTAAACTTAGCATCTAAAATGAGTATAAAATAAATAGGTACTGTATTTGAAAATACCAAAAAATACATACATAATTGTTATTTTTTTCGTTATTTTGAAGCAAAATCGTCTAAAAACAAAGGGTCACGTCCGGTGTGTTTGAATTCCAAACAAAAAGTGTTTTGAAAACACTTATTTGAGTGTGAGCGTTCGTGCATATGAAGGGTAACGCGGTAACAGAAGGTAGAAAATACATTTCTAGTGTGAGGCAATATTTTTTAATTCAGGATAAAACCAAAAAGGTTTAAAATAAAATGTGTTTATTAATTATGTTGCTATTGCTATGAAGCATATTATTATGACCAAAGTTGTTCTGTAAAAAGAGTATGAGGTTTATATTCCTAGCAGCAAAAAAAAACCGACTTCAAAATTAGTCATATAATTATTTCTTATGGAACCAGTTGTCAAAACTAGACCAAAAAAAATACAGTCGTATTGAGTACCTTCTCCTCTTTTGAAGTCGTTTAAAAATAGTATGAGGTAGATCTTTTATTGGAAGTGCGAAGAAAAATATTCGTATTTTAGTACCAGCATTGATTGAAATATTCATCCAAAGACGCACCCAAAATTGCAAATACGAACGCACGGCCTTAATTTACTAGGGAGCGAGAAAACTGGCCGTAATGTTTAATAATAAATGAATTTATGAGGGCAAAGCTCAAGTGGCATTTACATGCACGATACGGTCTGCATGTTGACTGCCATTTGGAATAGTTAATTTATGATACCGATTACAAATGCAGTATCGATTAACAGCTTACATTCCGTTATGGATCGAGGGCTGATTTGAATGCATTTCGGTCAGCGAGGTGTTGGGGTGTATTTAAGTGGAAAACTAGCTTTTAGTTAAATTGTCATTATAAGATTTTGCCAAAACAGAATATGTTTGTATTGAATCTGTTTGTGTTATAAAATATGTAAATAACAAAACTTATTTACAACTTTTACATAATGAATTCACTGTCTGTACGTAATATCAAAATGATTACCTAATCTGATTTAAAACAAATAAAAAATATAATTAAATAAATTAAAAAACACGCCTGCCATGTCAAAAAAAATTAAAAACAAGTCAAATATTTGCAGTCGGGGACCTGTAATGAATTGTTCCAAGTAACCGACCCCGACTGCAAATATTTGACTTGTTTTTAATTTTTTTTTGACATGGCAGGCGTGTTTTTTAATTTATTTAATTATATTTTTTTTATCTAATACCTTTTAGTGAACAACAAAAAAACATGACACAACACAAAAAAAAAATCGTTCGGAACCCTTTGCAGGTGATTTCGAGTCACACTTGACCATTTTTTAATATTTACATAGCCTATGTCACTCGGGATAACTCAAAGCTTCTAATGATACCACAAACATTGAAATCGGTCAAGCCTTTTAGAAGTTATGGTGGAATAAAGAAACTCACAAACATACATACATAGATACTTACATACATACATACATGAACCCTGAAAACATAACACTCCTTTTTGGGCAGTCGTGTAAAAATGTGCTTTGGAAATATATTTTTCGAATTTAAGTATGGATTCGGTCAAATTTCAAAATTGTACCTTATTGCTTTGCAATAAAGTTGTTATCAACGTGCACTTCGTTCATTACACCTACACACCTGCAGTAATACCAAATCGATATTTTAATACTGTATTGAGTGGCAAGTTGTAGGTAATCTTATGACATTTTGACTCTGCCTTCGTAGGAACTTCGTAAGACCGGACTTTATGTAAACACCCTTCATAATTTCGACTTTGCATTTGACGGATGAGCAAAGTACACCGACCCTAGTCTCGAAAATCCCTAACCTGCAAACTCCAGCTTCTCGATAAGTTGCTTTCTCAAGGATGTTATAAGTTACTTCAGAACCGTTGATCAAAGTGTATAACTATACTAATGTACCTAAGGGAAGTAAGAAAATATCTGCTATTAATAGAGAAAATTAAAAAGGTAAAGGAAGCTTTCTAGTGCTTGTACCGGCTCTTATCAACTCGTTTTATACTGTTAATGCATATTTTATAGCTATTTTAATGTACTCAAAGCGTTGTGGAAATAATGCACGTAATTACGAACCATAGTAAAATACCTAGATATAAAATCCAGGTACACATACAGAATTTTTCAATATCGAAATATTATATTTATTTTAACATTGTTTTTTTTTTTTGTAAAGTGCAAATAGTCAAAAATCATAAAATAGATTCTCTAAGTAGATTCTACACCTCTGCTTTAAAAAAAACAAACGTTTCCATGACAACAATGTTTACTAACATGACAATCGATTAGTTCAGACTGTCAAAATTAGTTAAAGTCTTGACGGTCATGCTTTAATATTTATCGTACAAGTACCCAAATAAAAAAGAAACTTTAATTTTTGTATCTAATTCTGGATATCAGTGATGAGACCCTCAAAAATTAACCCGTCACACAGCAGGAAATCAGTCGTGAACATATACGGCCGTCTATCAAGCTCTCCATCAGACAAGAAACACATGAGCTTTTGCACAGATTTCGAAAAATCTATAGTGATAAACAGCTTCAAGCGGCGAGGTTGGAAACAAGTGACGCCAGATGAAGACTGGCACATCTATTGGGCGAACACACAAAACTGTCGAAACATATTCAGCATAGAAAGCGGCTTACGACTCGGCGACAATCAATTGATCAACCATTTCCCAAACCACTATGAGCTAGTACGTAAAGATTTACTCGTAAAAAATATAAAACGATACCGAAAAGAATTGGAAAAAGACTGTAATCCCCTCGCGGAAAAAACTGAAGTGAAACTCCCCAGCGGGCAAGTCATCACCCGCCATTTATATTTAGATTTCATTCCAATAACGTTCGTACTGCCTTCCGACTACAACATGTTCGTCGAAGAGTACCGAAAATTTCCACAAACGACCTGGATCTTGAAACCTTGTGGCAAATCCCAGGGCGCCGGCATTTTCCTCATAAACAAACTGTCAAAACTGAAGAAATGGTCTCGAGAATCTAAGAGATATCTACAACATCATCTCACAAGTAAAGATACTTATGTCATATCTCGCTATATAGATAATCCGCTTCTTATCGGAGGGAAGAAATTCGATTTAAGGATTTACGTTCTCGTTACGTCGTTTCGCCCTTTAAAAGCTTACATGTTTCGGAATGGATTTTGTAGATTTTGCACAATGAAATACGACACAAGCGTCACTGAGCTCGATAACATGTACGTACACCTTACAAACGTTAGCGTACAAAAACACGGGACCGAGTATAACAGTCAGCACGGGGGGAAGCTGGGCATACATAATTTAAAGCTCTATTTGGAAGGGACCCGAGGTCGTGAAGTGACCGAACGTCTTTTCGAGAACATACAATGGTTGATAGTTCACTCATTAAAGGCTGTGGCCCACGTTATGTCGAATGACCGCCATTGCTTCGAGTGTTACGGTTACGACATCATCATCGACGATAACTTAAAGCCGTGGCTTATAGAGGTGAACGCCTCCCCATCGATGTCGGCCACGACAGTTAACGACAGGATACTCAAGTACAAGCTCGTGGATAATCTTTTATCGGTAGTTCTGCCTCCAGACGGGATTCCGGACGCTCGCTGGAACAAAACGCCTACAGCTGAGGCTTTGGGGGATTTTCAAATACTGATCGACGAAGATTCTATGTACAAGGGAGATATGGAACTTTTACACAAAGGTATACGAAAAAACTAATAAATATGTGACATGTACTGTTTATGTTTTAGTATTTAAATAAAAAAAAAACTTAAAGATGGTATTGATTTTTATTATAATAATTCGTATCAAATTAATAAATTATTGTCTTAAGCGATGAAATTTGTTGCAGCGTGTATTATTAGGATCTTCTTTTTCTAATAACTCCTCATCGATAAGAAGTTCAAAGTCACCGAGTGCTTCTGCAGTAGGAATCTTGTTCCATCTCGCATCGGGAATGCCGTCGGGTGGTACAACTACCGACACAATATTATCAATTAACTTGTATTTCAATATTCTGTCATTATGCGTTGTCGACTGAAGAGACGGCGATGCGTTTACTTCTACTAGCCAAGGTTTTAGAGTATTGTCTATTATAATATCATATCCGTAACATTCAAAGCAGTGCCGGTCGTTAGCCATGACTGGAGCAACGGCTTTCAAAGAGTGAACAATAAGCCATTGCATTTCTGCGAACAGTCTGTCGGTAACGGAGCGTCCTCTTGTACCTTCTAAATATAAACGAAAATTCTGAATGCTCATTTTTCCACCGTGCAAGCTATTGTAATCTCCGCCGTGTTTTTGTACACTCACATTCGTCAAATGCACATACATGTTATCTAGTTCTGTAACACTGGTGTCATATTTCACTGTACAGAATCTACAGAAACCGTGTTGAAATAAGTAAGCCTTCAGCGGGCGAAATGACGTCACAAGCACATACAGACGTAGGTCGAATTTCTTTCCACCAATTAAGAGCGGGTTGTCGATGTAACGCGATATTACGTAACTTTCTTTACTGCTCAGCTGGGGGTGAAAAGGAGTTTTCGCTTCGCGAGACCACTTCTTAAGTTTCGACAGTTTGTTTATGAGAAATATTCCTGCACCCTGTGACTTTCCGCACGGTTTCATAATCCATGTACTCTGCGGAGACTTTCTGTACTCTTCAACGAACATGTTGTAGTCGGCAGGCAGAACATAAGTCACCGGGATAAAATCTAAGTGTATATAGCGGGAGATTACTTGTCCGTTAGGCAACGGCACGTCTGTTTTTTCAGCTAAGGGATTCCCTTCTCGTTCGAGCTCCTTTCTATATCTCTTGATATTTTTTACCAATAAATCTTTACGCGACAGTTCGTAATGGTTAGGAAAGTGATTTATCATTTGGTTGTCGTTCATTCGATAGCCGCTCTCGATACTAAAAATATTTCGACAATTTTGGGTGAAAGACCAGTAAAAGTTCCATTCGTCGTCAGGGCCTACTTGGAGCCAGCCGCGTCGTTCGAAGTTGCTCATGATCACAGATTTTTCTAAATCGGTACAATACGTCACTTTTCCTTTCTCCATGACTGGCGGAGTAACTTTACCGTAAACTGCAGGTGATACTTTCTTAGATTCTTGTGACATTACGCACTAAAAAATTCTAAATTGAAGACATAGTTACAAAAATTAAAATATAATCACAACAAAAATGAAAATAAAACGTTTTGAAAGGATACTGATTTTTCACTGTCAATTTTGTTTTTAATTTTTGGCTAATGTGTGCAATTTATGTTCCTGATTTTATGAAAGAGGTTGGTTTATTTTGTGGCTCACGTAAATGTATTTTTGATGGACAATTTCGTCGGTCTGCTGTTAATAATACGTGAAGTAAAATTAACGTCATGGTTCACACTGTAATTGATTGGTCAGCTAGTGGACAATCATTTGTGATGAAACTTATCGTATTCGCTACCTCTTGCAACCAGGTAAAAAGATAACCATTGTTTCCTTAGTTTACCGTCCAATTTTAGTGAGGCGAGTCCAATTCCCCGAGGAAATCTCTCTCAATATTTTCCCTTCTTTCGTTTGTTTCTATCATTTTATATAAAATACGCCGCGATAATCTGCTTTTTCATATCGTTGATGTGAAGTTTTATAACGATACAAGATAGCGGAACATGATGGAATTATTTATGTTGGAGGGGAAGTAAAACTGAAGCTCAGATCCTGTTACATATTTTATAAACGTGATATAATATTTATATCCTATCTGGACTCAAAATTGAAGGTACGATACATGAACCAGTATCACCGTGTCATCTACAAGTTTTGTCTCAAAAATATGAGGGATAAAAGAATGAAAAAGATAGCGAATTGTTTACGTTCCATTTCTTTATCTTGTTTTAAAATATTTTGCTGTGATAGGACTTTAGCTGGGGACATTGGATAGCACCACACCACCCATAGTAGATACACCCGAACTTTTATCAGAGCGAGATCCAATGTTTTTACCCGGCTGTGGAGGCAAAAAGAAATATTTGACAGGCTATTTACTCTTTGTACGACCGTCAGTATGTGTATTTTTACCAGCGCATGACCTAGAACCTAGAACCTTTTTGCGAGAAAAAAATAGCGAGGCTCTAGTTTCTAGAAATAGAATACCTTTTTTTTGGAAAAACATACATTTCCTTAATTAAATAAATAATATTTAGTTATCAGATTGTGTTATACACATTGATATGTGATAATACGTCGTCTTTAGAAATATACAAAAAATATGGTCCGTAAATGTTTAAAAAAATATTACGAAGAAAGGTAAAGGCTCTGTATCCAAGTACCAAACATTTATCATGGGGACCGACACTCAATCTCTGCTGACGTCACAAGGGAATAAACTTGATGATCCTTTTTTATTTCTTTGTTATGTTTTCACAAAATATGAAAAGGGAAACAAAGGCAACGTGTAAACGGTAGCTATAGGCATTGTTTTGTTTACCTGGTAAATGCCATGACAAAAAACAGTCGCTTTTCTAAACGGTCTGATATTAATAACCTAGGTTGTTATCCGTTTCGAGCGTAAAACAAAAAAAAACGGTAAATATTGTTCTAAGTAAAAAATAAAACTATCATGAATTACATATAATATGCATATTTTTGTAACAAATAAACGATGGTCTGCAACCTTATTCCACTACCATTTGCATAATACTATTTAATTTTAGCATACTAAAACTTTGTTTAATATTGGAAACGTTTAAATTATTATTTGAACATAATACTTTATTGTCCTCCGTATGTGTTTTACCGTTTATGATACTCATATTTTTATTTTACCATTTATCTAGAATCCTGTTTACTTTACCTTAGGATATCTTATAAGGTATAACTGTCACATATTTCGCCCACACCATAAGCAAAACCCCAAAACCTAAAGCAGGAATAGTTCTATTTTTTAAATTATCTCGCATCTAACCGCAAAGCTATTATTTCCAGTACCTACACTGTCCCATGTCACACTCGTAATCAAAAGATCACCATCAGAGTGTGACAGTTGCGTAACGAAGGGAAGGCGTATATCTTCCTTATGTAAATGCTCAGCCAATTTTCTGAGATGTTTCATAAAACTATTTGGAGACAATACGTAGGTTTTGTTTTGTTTCTTGATTAGTTGTGATAAATTTTGTGTGAATATTGAATTGAGTTAATCCTACCTAACTGCATCAAAATAAAGATATTGTTTTTTTTATTAAAACACACTTTTTCTTAGAAATTTCTGGAAATTACATATACTATATATTGTTAAATGAAATAAAAGTATATGTTACAGAACTTTTACTACTTTCATAATATAATATGTAAGTAGAGCTATTTACTCCAAAAACTTTTAACCTAAATAAATATCTAGGCGAAGAAAATAACTTGGACTTTCAAACACTTTTCGTACTCCAATCTAAGTTTGATGTTTCTTAAAAAGTCTATAAACTTTTATATAAAAATTTGGACACCGCCATTTGTAATTCAAATCTAATATAGTTATACGACCTTCAGTACCTATAATCGTTCAAATGTGTATTTTTCGGAAACATTTAGTTAAATATATATTTTTAATAAATTTCATTTTCCTTTATTAAGCACACAATTATAGAGGTCGTAATTATACAACGATTCAAAATCATGTAAATTATTAAAAATATTTTTGCTCCTTAACAACCTTATATTCTTTATAAGGAAATTCGTCGAGAATATAATAAAATAATTGTGCAATTACATTCATCAAATAAAAATAATCAGAGCCTCGCGAGCTTCCAACGTTAACGAACCAAAACTTACATAAAAGGAGGTCTATTCAGTTTTTTTCTCCTCCCAGGTGAGGTTTCACGTCTCATTCATTACAGGGTCTATAAAAAGTCGTAGTATAATCTCAGATCCTTGACCTCAGAAAATAATAAATATTTTTTCTCCATCTTTTTTTGGAGTGGAATAAAAGTCTCTGCAAATTGGGGCAATGTCTAATGGATCGTGGAAGTTGGTGAGGGCCCTTCTGATTGCGAAGCAGCAAATGGAGTGATGTTTGATTCGCTTGTCTGCATTTCTCACATGCAAATAAACGTGTGTAAACATTCGTTTTTGTCTCCATAATATTCACGGTCCTATTGAATTATTTTCTCGCAATATCGAATTGCTTCTGACATCTGTTGTAGATAAATGAAATTTCGGTCCGATGGACAAAATAAATAATTGGGCTGCTTCGTGTTTTTTTTTACTAGCTGCCGAATTGGAACTGTGCCCAGCCAATTACGATAAGCTGGTCCGCAATATCAGAGAATCTTCGTTAAAATATTATTATAAGTAATATCACACATTTTCTATAAAAAATATGATTCATAAAATCTCTTTTACATTGTTGGAAAATAATATCATGTATGCTTTCTTTATAAAATGTCAACTATTTTATGGTATTTTTGTTTCTCTATAATGAGCTATTTCGATCATTATAGCATGTTGTATGTGTGTATCATGTTTTTACGTGGTTAAGTAAATTATGTATGTCTTTAGGTGCATATTTAGTCTAAACTTCAATATTTTAGTATTTTCCATCCCAATTATAAATATTATTTATTTCGCTTGAATAAAAGTATTTTAACAACCATAGTTCAATGAAAATAGCAGAATTATACATTTTCTTAGGACTTCGCGTTAAACTCCAACTACATCCAAAGTTAACTAGAACACAAACTTATAATAATGTTGTAACAGCCAATATTCAGCATAATTGTTGTTGCATAGTAACTAAATCCGAAGCGCAAACAATAGCCAAGACTCAAACATAACATAAACAAACAAGAATGCACGGCATAGACTAATACGCATCACAAATCAGAATACCAATTAATTAAGGTATGCAAATATAATATTACCCAAGCGTTCATTATTGGGTAAACACCGACTAAGAGAATTTTCACATAATCCGATACGATATCGGTATTAGACACCGATACCGCGGCAAGAAAAATGTATTCAATGAATATTATTTTGACGGGCCTGTTGGTCTAGTGGTTAGTGACCCTGACTGCTATACCGGAGGTCGTGGGTTCGATTCCCACCCAGGACAAATGTTTGTGTGATGAGCACGATCATTTGTTCTGGTTGTCTGGGTGTAATTTATCTATAATATGTATGTATTTAGAAATATATAAGTATGTTTATCAGTTGTCTGGTTACCATAACACAAGCTCTGCTTAGCTTCGGATCAGATAACCGTGTGTGAGCTGTCCCGGAATATAAAAAAAAAAAAAAAAGAAAAAAATTATCCGATCCGATATCGAATCCGATATTCGATATCGGATCGGATAATTCGAAAGATTATTACATGGAGACCAAAGCGTGACCTGGTAAAATGAAGATTTCATCATTATGCTCATAAATGTCATCCTAGAATGCGTGTTTGTGCTTGCGATGATGAAGTCTCTGCCTACCCCTTGTGGGATATACAGGCGTGATATGTATGTATGTATAATGTGAAAGACAGGTACATGTTTCATTCTTTTTGTCCCTGATATTGTACCGGATAATGTGAAAACGTGAAAACAGTCTAAGTTTGAGCGATCCCAATTACGAAAGCGACTCGATACGGATTCGATTAAAACATCGTTTATTTGCTGTTACTATTCTCTCTCGAAATAGATAGTATTCAATCATCGATACTTCTATAGATAGTGTTATGGTTCAGTTTAGTTTTTTGACTAATTGGAGTGCAGGGATTTGTGGGAAAATGGGTTTGGTTGATAGATTGTGTATTAAATTTTGTAATAAATTATTAAATATTTTGTTTTGTGTAGACATAGATATGTATCAAATTATTTAGAATTTATATTAACTGTTTGACTAACGTTTCTTCATTTTTGATTAAATAAATCTAGGTTAGTAGGTAATCATGGCATGAATATTCAGTGATCAGTATAATTAACATTAATTTTACCCAAGTAAACTTAAATAAATGAATTCCAGGGGCCCGAGTCTGCTATTTACACTCCGTGTTACTATGATCATAGTGGGATGATAGTGTCAACCCAATATGTGCCTAATTTTCGTATTCAGTTAAGCCAACAACAATCAGTGGCATACTGGCATGAGTGGGATGCGGTGTTGTCAATTTAAATTAAAAATAAAAGTATCAAACATTTTGTAATTATTAATAGGCAACACCGATTGGCACTAATTATTAATAATCGTTTCTTATGTTGCAAAAAATTGTATTAATTGTTTTTTTAATACTAATTAATTGTAAAAGCCCATACAATATGTAATTTCTATTAAAAACTTGTAAATAAGGATAATTATGTTTTAAAAAAGGAAAGTTTCCGTTGAAATTGACACATTGTCTATGAAAAATAAAAAATGTTTAGCCATAGATATAATGCAACTGCTGTCAAAAAATAGCGGAATACGAAATTGTACCGGCCATCGGTCATATTCACTCAACTCGCGGCTCAATCGTTCCAATGGCCAATTGTGACGTTTTGACAGTTAGTAGAATGCCAATTATCGTAAAATGGTCCCACTAACCCCACCCACTCAGACGATTCAAGCAAATGTAAATAGCAGACTCGGGCCCCAGGAGTACAGTCACTTACGCAAGTCTACCGTATTACGTATATTGCAAGAAAATCAATACAAATGAGCAATTTGACATATTTGCACAAATATTGCCGTCAAATAGTATAGCTATCGTTACCTGCACGGCCGGTCGAACTAATAATAAAATCCTCTACTTCCAAGCTTTCACTCTACTTTATTCCTAAAAAAATTGCACAGCAACAAATTTTCATACGTCATTTCCATTTTAACAAGCGAAAATAAAAACGTTTGACGAACGTGTCGACCAAAGAACGGATATAGTGCCATCTATCACTCAGGGCATGAAATGTTCGAGCGCAAAGCGAATACGTCAAGTGTCACTTTACCAGACAATGGATGACGGCAATTGAATATGTCTTCTGACGCGTTTTAAAGTCCAGATCGTTGTTTCGTATTGGGAAATAATAACGTCTCGTCGTTGAGGCCGTACTAAGAAACAACAAGATTATAATTATAACTAGATTGTGCAAAAAGTTTAAAGTAGCCGCTAGGGGGATAGGTAGATACCTATTAATTAAACTTAGAAAATGATAATATGTGTCACTGTAAGTGAGGCCGTACTAAAAAATAAATTTATTTATATCACTATATTTTGCAAAAGTTAGAAGTAATACCTACGGGGAAAGGTAGGTACCACAAATTTGTTAAAGAAAATTCACGTGTGTCACGTAATAATAGTAAAGTACGAAAACTTTGAGTCCTATATTTTTACAGCTTCCCGCCTAAAACCAAGCCGAAACTTAACACATAACAAGAACACACCCACAAAAGATTTTCATTAAGAAAATTCATCAACGCGGGCGTTGTAAACACAAGCCCGCACTCAACATTTATGAAAACCTGCGGAAGTGTTGTAAAAATAAAACTTTATGTCGCGCCCGACGAGTTTTATGTCTGTAAATGGAGAATTTCATAATACAGTGTCTAGTGAGTGAATAAGGCTCGGATCGTGACGGGTAACTCTGTTTGTGAAGTTATTACCGAACGCCAACGAACAAACGTCGAACTTCGCTCGGGTAAGCGATAAAAGCATTTTTTTGAGATAAAAGTAATTGTTGTTACGAATTGTGTTGTGAAGCACTCAGCCTTGTGTCACTTGTATTTAAATAAGTGTTTATTACGCTGCCATTCTTCGATCAATATAAATTTTGTTTACAGCAAAGTATACTAAAATGACTCTACAATGTATTCAGATATAATTTATATACCAAAATATTAATATTAGATTTATAATATAATTTATACATCAAAAGCACATCAAATTAACGTCATTTTATTTCCTCTTTACTTAGAAGCTACGAACCAAGTAATCTTTATTGCAACTATTGTCTTAGTACCTAACTATTTACTTAGCAACCTGACCATATTTCTCATAGAAAACCAACTTCCATAAGCCAACACTACCTAATCGCAGTACTAGTACATCCGCGTCCCAATTGCATTCGGCGAAGCACGTGCGACTTGAATTACGACCGGACCGACTACAAACCGGTTTATGACGATCGAAACTGCTAAATTGGTTGCAGATACAATTGTATTGGCAGATGTGATTTTGATTTTTCTAAGTGATATATAGGTGGGACATGGTTTCTATCGTAGGTGTATTAAATTGTGTTGTAAGGTGGAGTTGTGTCTAACAATTATCGTGATGAAATAATAATATTATTTAATGATTTATTGATAACTGTCATTATAGCTTCGCTTATTTATTTGAATTTTTTTTTCATACGCGTATGTAGGTAATAAGTACAAAGTAGTTGTATAAAGGAAAGAGCATACTGCTTTTAAAGCCAACCTTACGGTCGCGGTTGCCACTGGACCAGCACTGACGACCTGCAAATAAGCGTTTGTTTTGCGGTCTGCAATCCACTCGCTGCTCTCACTGTGACTGCGAATGCTCGTCTTAATGAAGGAACCAGCTAACTGTAATATGATTAGTTTTATTTATATGTTATATAATTTCTTTCAATTATGTGATTAACATAACTTCGATTTTGTAAGGTATGTGCAGCTACTTTATTAAAAACAACAATTAATTTGGTTTTGTGAGTTTTGGTTCCATATTTTTTTATTCATTTTTTGATGCTAGTGCAATAAAAAAAGTGGATAAATAAAGATATTACATATTACATATCTTGTCGCAAGTTATTATCTTGTATGGATAATAACGAAATTATAAAAACATAAAAAAGCAACATGCCCATAATATAATTTTAACAGTATACACATTGTAAGTCAAAAATTTATTTGCCTAGAAAATATAATAAAGTTTTTTGACGAATCAGTTAATTATTCTGACTCATAATGTTGTGAATGAATATTCTCCAGTGTCCAACATTTAATTCGTATTAAATTCTCTCGGAATATGAAGAGAATGTTATAATTACTGAGCTTAGCAAATAGGTTGGTTGCCGCAGACCGAGACTTCTCGCTGATCATTAGGAAACAGTGTCTAGTTCCCGTTTACAGTTAAATTAGTGCTGGCAACACTATCATAACAAACATTGCGCTGTACATATATTTGCGCAAATGTGTGTTCATTTACATTAATACATTTAAAGGATTTGTGAATGACGAAATAGGCAATCAATATTTTATATTAAAATTCAGTCATGTTCTTTAAAAATGTAACTAAAATCTCTTTGTAAAAATTCAGTTACAATAAAGCTACAATTACTATTTAATGTACAACAATCATTGTTTATTCTTCTCGATTGTATACATCAAAATATAGCATTATTTTAAAATTCACAGAGTAACGAAGACGACATTTTTCAACAACAGATGTGAATTATTCAACAAAGCTCTTCATTATTCGTAGGTACGCTAAGTCAATGATTACTTTACCTAACTTTGTAACTTATTCAAAGAGTTGACGTTTTATCGGAAGTTTTATTGAGTTACTCGGCTAAACCGGTTGTCGTCATTTATCAGAGTACTTAACTCCGAAATGTCGTATATTTTGAAATATCCAAGTTAATCTCAAATTTTATATACGGAAATAATATAATTTTACAGGCTATAATTCCGCGCAAATCGTAAATGCTTTTCGTTTTATTTACAACAAGGGAGGTAATGACCTGACAACCTGTCACTGCGGCCTCCAATCTCTCAAACCCGCACTATTAACCAAAATAGTGTTTTGGAGCTACGAGTAATTTTGCGTACCCCGTTACGGATCATAAGGGATGTTATGTTCGTCCAAAATACCTATAAAGGCAGAGGGAAAGGAGCCATTGCCATACAAATATTTCAGCGAAATGATTCGGCTCCACGCGGTGTAATGTAGTCGCGTAGTTATGGCTACGATACATTTTCACGAATAGTACAAATGCCTACGGCGTAGCGGTTGCTACGCAGCGAACGTAGTAACTTGCAATTGCCACGCGTTGTGGAGTGTGTACATTCGTTATGAACGTTTCGTTTTAACTTGATTCATTCATTTTTTTCTCTTGTTAATGTTGTGTGCAGCCCGTAATATCGTCGCTCGTATGCTCGTAAACGTATTTCGTAGTATTTTAAATGGGCGTAATTAAATTGGGTGGGAAATTTATTGCACTAGCCACTAACCTCGGTTTCGTTCACATGACCGTCTGGTTGCAACTGGAGTTTTTTTTCAGTCATTCTGGGAATTTAAATTTACGTGGTTGGCAAGAATTTTCCAATTAGTGTCAAAGTACGGTATGACAATTTTCTTATTGCAAAAATAAAAAGTTTTTTCTCATGTCATATTTTTGACAACCTGACTCTACTCCTTAATTAGGTTTATAAATAACATCCCTGTATCAAAACACATGCAATTTATTAAACCTTCACATGACGTCTAAAAACGGGTGGGATGAATAACTCATCCCCGCAACGCCGATGGCAATACCGTCCCGGGAGATGGGACACTTTATTGCCGACATTCATCGTACAACAATGTAACCCCAGGCTCAGTTAAAACTAAGAGCTTTTTAGGACACATACCATAAAAAAGCTCTAGGTCTGTCGTCAAAAAGTTTTAAATGAATTAATTTGTTCTATAGCTTGTTTGTGACTCTACCTTTTATGATGATGGAATACTTAACCTAATATTTAATCGTACATAATTTTAAATACAAAGATAAACCGAACAAATATCTTACATTTTAAGAGTTTTTTTTTTTTGTTTTGTCGTTTTAATCTCTGAAACTAAAAGACGGAATGAAAAAAATCTAGGCCTGGCTATTTCACGTCACGTTACTTGTATTGGTAGAAAATTGATATTTAATTTTGCTAAGCGTTACATAATAAACGTAACTATACTCCACCATATTCATTAATATTCCATAAAATAACACACATAAAATAAAATTACATAATATTATAATATGAACTGTTCCATTATAACGGGTACACACGACGACCACAATTTATCGTCGCAATACACTCATAAATTTAACCGCTTTCTACTTTAAAGAGCTCATTAAACACAGCTCGGTTATAATACTAAGTAGTTCCTAGATCATAACCTGAACTTTGATAAGCACTAAAAGTTTAAAATGATATAAGTTGCCTTCAAGGGCTAAGATCAGGATATTATGTTTGGGTAACATTTAATGATTTTTCCTGTCGCGACTTTGTAATGTGTGATAACTCAAAGCATGTCATACTGTGAAAGTGAACAATATAAAATAATATTTGGACCGCCATTTTGATTTATTGAGATTGTGAATTAAGGCGTGTAAAATCGACTTACATTACGCCGTAAAAAAAATATAGATTTTAGATCTGATGTTAATTAAACTTATTTTACTTTACTTACTAAACTTTTATTTAATGCTCTTGTTTGTTTTGTAATTTATAAAAAAAAAAATTTAATGTTTTATTTTCTCAACATCCCACCCGATAGCAACTAAATAAAGAGACGTTTTTACTTATTCTTATTAAACTATTACTAGGATTTTGTAGTTTCAAATCACCTTAAAGTCCTAGGTTCGAATATTCAGTAACTAGTAATTTGTAAGCGTAGGCCGACATCTCCAATTGAGTGCAATTTCCGTCGACTCCCCTTCACCGTTCACCGTCGGAATGACGGAACGTAGTTTAGTTAAAGCCATCACAGAAATATTGATGACAAGTTTGTTATAGAGAGTTAATTTCCTACCGATATTTTATGAATATATTTTTAAGATAGCTGCATTTAAGACGTAAGTCAAAGAATATTGACACCTTCAATGATTAGTCGAAATTATATAAACATCAATTAAAAAAAAGGTTACGATTTTTTTTGTTTAAGTCTCAAGCAACCAAAAGCGTATTACAGTACAGACTGTCTGACCTTTGTATGAAAAAAACCGGGGTAAAAATACGTACCAAATGTTTGCAAATTCCTCGCGGCATAATAAACACTTGGTATATAGTTACAAACACTCACAAAACACTCATTAATCATGGTGACTATTACAGGATGAATGGAAAAAATTTAGTGCCTAAATTACATAATGGTATATTTTTGTTCAGCGATTTCACCGCAACGTGATTAATAACTTTGGTCGTGACGAAGCGGTTCGTGGATTTTTCAATCGAAGTTGGCGTTCACTCCTAAGCTCGAGGCAAAAACGTGACATTAAAATATTCAGGAGGCCGCTCAACAACGACTATCGATCGAAAAAACCCTGGCCACTGGCATCCAAAAGTTTCTACACTTTTTTTTACTAATTTAACGGTGTGTTAAAAGTTTTTTGACAGTTTTAAGGACAATGTAAAGCATGAATTTCATGTTTAACGACTCGATTTAGCTGAATGTGCTCTGGAAGTTAATTAAATTTAGTTTGGCATAGTCGTTGAAACAATGTAGAATGTTTGTAGAGTTACTAGGTAAAGTAGGTAATGTAGCGCTCGTAAAATTATATTGAAACAAATTCGCAGAAAATATTTTATAATTATATAAGTTACGGGGAAACTATAATACATTGTACATATTTTTAGAACGATAAAAACATAAAATATTAAATATACAAAACAGGCGACAAAACGTTGCAGATTTCATGATTAAGAATACGTTAAAAAGTAAAAAGTCCTCCTTGATAATCGTCGTTAAAACTATAAAAATCAACATACATTATTAACCCTCTTCCCCACGACGAAGATCCAAACAACACCAATCTAAAACTAAAAAAGAACACTTCTAACAAATTCTAACACCGATAAATGCTCTTTAAGTCGCTGTACATAGGTAATGCGCACATAACCCTTTGATGCGACGCGACGCGGAAAGTATGCAGCATGCATTATGAAACGAAGCCCAGGCGATTTAAAACGCTGTCGTAAACAGGGTGTCCAAGAATATACTTTCTTACTACTTACTTAAATACTTTTTGGTAGAGGTAAAATACACTTAGAGGTATCCGAATTACAATCATGAATGTTCAACATTTTTTTTTGTAGTTTTCAAATTATTACAGTTTTAGTGACTGTGGGCAGAAAAATTTTGAAAGTCAAAATTCGTTCAAAAATCACTATAACTGGAATGACTTAAAAACTACAACAATCATTTAGGATTTTTATCTTATTTTAAGTTTTTTCTACCTCTGGACACACGATTACCTATCCATATTTTCTGGGACATCCTGTACGTCAAAGTCTAGCTCGAACCAAACGACGAACGCTTTATGGGTTAACGATCTTGGAGGCTGACATAAGGAATACTAGTTTTTTATTTAAAGTTATGAAAATAGAAAATAGAAAGTGATTCCTGAATTCAGTTTATCCAATTTGCCTTGTTTCAAATTAATACTTCATCACTTATTTTTTTTTCCAAAAACTATAACATAGACATTATTGGTAATAATATATTCATCATTTAAATGATGAAACTTAGATAAATCAGCATTATATTTCTTTTAAAAAAATAACTATGTTTTCTTTCCAGATTATGGGCTTTCGAATACAAAATTTAATGTTTTCAGCGTCACGTACAAGTATCTTATTCTTATACACCAATCGTTTTACAAGATTTACATTACATTAAACCTCTTATATATTCTTTTTAGATATTTAAGATCTCTTACTTTCTGATGATTTTTTATAAGCCTATTTAACAGAAATGATGAAATACATTTTAATGCATTTATTTAACATTAAAATGTATTTATTATTTTTTACTTATTTGCTCTTTAATACTCAAGTCTAAAACCTTTTTAAAAATTTCTAAATCTTTTTAAGTACGAGTACCACGTAAAATAATTCATATTACTAAACAATCATATATGCAATCCTGTCAACAGATTTTTAAATATAAATTACATCAAACAAAATGTAAAAAAGAAGTATATAAATAAAACATATATAAATTAATTCTGAACGAAAGTAATATTTATAATATAACAGCATCAAAGTCGGTTAACTGGAAACATCAATCTCATTAAAGTGTAAACTTAATCAAATTAATTAATGCATTGACCAAGTGATTTCGTATTAACTCGACTGAAACGCTGCTCTTTTTAAAACCACATACGGGGCTATAGGCCTGGAAGATAAATGGTTAATGACGTGAATTGGTTAATCTATATATCTATGTAGGTAGGTATGTAAAACAAAATAGGTGTAGTAACACCTTCAAGACCTTTCATTGGTTGGATTCTATCCACCCGAATAAAAAAATAAAAAAAATGTCACGAAAAAAAAAAGTCTAATGGAACGAGCAATAGTTACGCGATGAAAACACGCGGAACAGCTGCTAGTAAACAAATAGAATAACTATGATAAAGTAAAGATAACGCCCAAGTGTTGGACCTTACAGGCTAAATGATAAAAAATTGAGAATTTCAAATCATAAAAATTTGATAAAAAAATCGTAAATTTCAAAGGTACCAAATTATAAAGTACCCACAAAACTGACTTCTTTCCGTCGCGGTAGATAAGAACTTGTACAACATAAACCACATGGAAGTTCCCACTATTTAGCATATAGAAAGGCCTGCCGCTGTTATTTTTCCACAACTAACTTTAATATGCAAATCCCATCATATGCACCGGCTTCTTTGACGTACTCTCTAATTTTACACTCTTTAGTAAAAGTTTTACGAACCACAGTGTGATAAAGGTTTTAAATGTTTTTGTCACGTGTGGTACAAGTTATGTTAATATTGTACATTAACTAAATGTATTTATCAAAAACATTTACCTTATAATTTTAATAGAAACTGCCACCGAATCTGTACAATATATTAAATTTGATCTAAAACTTAATCACACACTTAACAAATTTTCAATAAACTAAAGCTCCATACTACATACACTATATAAATATTCACTTATATTTAGTCTTCACGGCACGACTATGAGTAGCTGGTTCGTCCTTTTCCAACAATTCTTCGTCGATAAGTAAATCAAAATTACCCAAAGCTTCGGCATTCGGCAATTTATTCCACCGCACGTCTGGCACCCCGTCTGGTGGCAGAACTACAGACAGTATGTTATCTATCAATTTGTACTTCAATATCCGATCGTTGACAGTCGTCGACGTTAATGAAGGAGACGCATTCACTTCGACCAACCACGGCTTCAGTTGATTGTCAATTATTATGTCGTACCCGTAACACTCGAAACAATGTCTATCATTAGCCATCACTGATGAAACAGCCTTCAATGAGTGCACAATCAGCCACTGCATTGCTGCAAACAACTTCTCAGTAACCGCCCTACCCCGTGTACCTTCTAAATATAACCTCAAATTCTGCACCGTCATCTTGCCGCCATGTATATTATTATAATCTCCGCCATGCTTCTGCACACTAACGTTCGTAAGGTGTACATACATATTATCTAACTCCGTAACACTTGTGTCGTACTTCACCGTGCAAAACCTACAAAAGCCGAGTTGGAACAAATAAGCCTTCAGAGGTCGGAAAGAAGTAACCAACACGTAAAGTCTCAGATCAAACTTTTTGCCCCCTATTAGTAGGGGATTGTCTATATAACGTGAAATAACGTAACTTTCTTTAGTCAGTTGTGGATGGAAGGGGGTTTTTGCTTCGCGCGACCATTTCTTCAGCTTAGATAGCTTGTTTATGAGAAAAATTCCGGTGCCTTGTGATTTTCCGCACGGTTTCATGATCCAGGTACTTTGCGGTGCTTTACGGTACTCCTCGACAAACATGTTGTAGTCGGCGGGGAGGACGAATGTAACGGGAACAAAGTCTAGGTGAACGTAGCGAGTTACCACTTGACCTCCATGCATGGCCACCTCGGCTTTTTCCGCCAAAGGGTTGCCTTCCCTTTCGAGCTCCTTCCTATATCGCTTTATGTTTTTCACGAGCAAGTCTTTTCTGGATAGCTCGTAGTGGTTTGGAAAGTGATTTATTATTTGGTTGTCATTCATCCGATAGCCGCTTTCAACGCTGAATAAGTTTCTGCAAGTCTGTGTGGACGCCCAGTAGAAGTTCCATTCATCGTCGAGGCCAACTTGGCTCCAGCCCCGCCTCTCGAAGTTGCTCATCAAAACCGACTTTTCTAAGTCGGTGCAAAAGTTAACTCGGCATCTTTCGACAACTGGCGCAGTGACTCTTCCGTATAGGCTATTTGCAATTTTCTTGGCTTCTTGATTCATGGTTGATATGAGTTTTCGTTTACTCTGAATGTTTGTTGTACGTATTGACCAAATATTTGGATCGCAGGTGCGTATCAACGGTTGTCATGGCTTTCGACAAATATCGCGCGCTATTGGCCGACATCCAATACGGCTGGTTTCGCTATGACTACGTGTAAACATTGCCGCTGCGTATTGATTTTCAACGAGTTTTTCGATGTCGGCACGTCGGCTTACTTGCAACTTTTGTTACGAATATATACAAGCAAACAGAAACAAAATGCCTAGCCTCCGAATACTGAAACGTAATACGCAACAAGCTAGACTTGTCGATATATTACACTTTAAAGTGACAAAGTGGCATGAGACTTAATGTGTGTGTTAGGTGACTAGTTCAATACGTGACGATAACTATTAATCTCAGTTTTCGAAGCAAACCTTTATCTAAGTTGTTATAAGTACCGTTATAGCATATCGTGACGCTATATCGCAATCTATTTTAATATTTCCAAGGGGAAGCACGCGACGCAGTACAAATAAGGTGTTATGGTAGTAATGCCGCTAATTATCGAAAGTATTATATTCCTCGAAGCGTCGTACAAAGCTTAACGATCGTAAAAATACGTCGTGTAAGCACTCTCCGTGTTAATATTGTTTTGACGTTTTACGACAGCCGTCGCTCACAATACTACTTGTGGCTAAGAAATCAGCGAGTTAAAAGTTAATTAAACTAAAAGGCCAGATTTTCCAACGCCAGATAATTTTATCTGAGGAATAATTTTGATTTTTTGACACTTCTTCAATATAATCAGACGTGAATTCTATCTCGCGAATAAAAATTATCACGTGTTGGAAAAACCTTCTCTTAATTGTATAAATAGGTGCTTTTAAGTTCGAGCTACCCTTCATCATATAGTGATGATATAGCAACGAATATGTGCCAAAAAAAACATAAGTCATTTAAAAACAATAACTCGATTATGTTGCATTAGGTTATAGTGGAAAGAGTGTTCTTATTGAAATGTCAGAGGTGTTTCAAATTTTATACATCCATGATTTACGTCTAGACTTTTCAAGCGTGAATAAGTTATCAGGCGTCGAGAAGAGAAATTCGAAATAGTAAACCGTTTATATTTCCGAAGTATGAGCACTGGCAGTTGTAAATTATTTTATATTTAAAGTCAGTTCGATGATAAAACCTGCATTAACAATTATTAATTGATAAGTGCCTTATTTTTAATAAAATTTAAGTCCGACAATCATCATTATTTAATACGTAGGGTAGTATATTTTAATAGCGAAGTTACATCGCAATTTTAGTGGCCACCAGCTCGGGTCGGTAATAAAACACTCATTCCTAACTCACATACGTCATGATTTAATAAATGTTTATTCCTTATTCCTTTCCTTGCTCGCTTCAGAGATGTTTGAGAATCAAGTATAATATCGTTGCTATGTAAACTAATACGGGGATGTTCAATAAATAACGTATTAAGAAATGTGACGTCATGCAAAATGAGACGCAAATTGGAGCGCTGTTTTTGACATGCATGAAATTTTAATGTATGACAACTTATTAAAATTTTAATTAATGTTCTCGTGATTTATTTTGGGTACAAAGTTCAAAGAGTATTTCTGGAGATGTCATGTTAAATATCATGACATCGTAACTCAATCCGTAATTTTCCATATCCGTACATGCCAATATTTTAAATGCGAAAGTAGCTTTCTTTTTCTGTTACTCTTTCAAAGCAAAACCAGTGAAACAATTTTAAAAAAATTTGGTGCGAAGATAGCTAGCCCTAAACAATTACATAGGTTACTTTTTGCAACGATAATCAACATCTACGCAAGCGGAGCCCATCGAAAAAGCTTGTTAGTAATATAAAGCAGTTGGCATACGTATTTGTACGTACTGAACTTAGTGACAATTATTAATTAGTGTTCACATTTCGCAATTTATTAGCATAACATTATGGGTAGCCGGTAGCGCCAATAGGTGGTGACGATATTTTCCCACAAAATCGGTTTTCGAGCAGTATCAATTACCCGTAAATGTAATACAGGCAGCCTCAATTCTAACCAATCATGTTATGCCAGGCACAGGTTACGGTAATTAATGGAAAGTGCGGACATTGACGCAGTGGCTAAGTGGCGTTCACAAATATTAAAAACACATTATAAATTAATTTCATTAAAAATTGTGTAACTAATAACATATTTTTATATTAGTATGTACTTAACGCAGTAAAAGTGTAATTGTGTAGTTCATTCTGCTCTTGTTTTTAATATCTTATTCAAGATGCTGAATGGAACGATTGTCAAACTTGAGAAATATTTAATAAATATTATGTTCCTAGTCAACATGGATAATTTATCAAATAAGTTCCAAAACATTACAAACACTATATGAGTGCCAACATACTAAAAATTTTTAAGTTGTATTTTAGAAAGCTACTCAAATAATATTTTATTAATCGAAGCCTTATTTAAAACAGTCACAAAAATATAGGTCTAACTGTCCTATGTGATATCAGAAACCCACAATCATAGTTAGATCCAATCCAGTCGAGCGCGATGCATAGACACCAGTCATCCATCTACGCATGACAAGCCTGTCAGACCATTCAATCTGTGCAGAAGCCATTTTGCTACCAACCTTTTTTCTCCCAAATCTGTATCACCATGTATTCACCATTTCATTTGTTTTTCTGTAACGATTTATTCGTAAAACACATTTTATGGCCACAAAACCGTATAATTTTGATTACAAGGATGAAATAATAAAATAACGGCTTTCAGCTAGCGTGGTTTAATCTTTAATATATCTCGGTAATATTTTTTGTGTTTGTGGCCAGAGACATTTACTGCCTATTACTTTGGCAAATAGTTTTATAGTATTACCATCTAAGTTACAATGTATGTTTGTTTTCACTTATGTGACGTAACGACTTAAAGTTTTCCGCTTAGCGATTTGTTTTTTCTCGAGTACGTAATGTTTCTTTTGTGGTTGTAAACGACTGTTCTGTTTGTCCAGATGGTGGTTAGTTTATTTAATATGGTAAGAAAGTTACCTAATTATTGTCTAAGATAGTAAATAAGAAAAAACTGGCCAAGTGCGAGTCGGACACGCGCACGAAGGGTTCCGTACCACCGTCGTATGAGAGCCCCCCTTAAATATTCATTTTATGTGGTTTTTAGTATTTGTTGTTATAACGGCAACGGAAATACATCATTTGTGAAAATTTCAGCTTTCTAGCTATCACGGTTTATGAGATACAGCCTGGAGACAGACAGACGGACAGACAGTCAGCGGAGTCTTAGTAATAGGGTCCCGTTTTACCCTTTGGGTACGGAACCCTAAAAAATAGTAAAGAAATTTCAGCATTGAAAGGTTGTAAAATACCATGTCATAGAGAGTTTTTGGACTTCATCATAATAATATTTTTATAGCCTTACCTTGGTATAAGTGTTCAGAAACGATATTTCAAATATAAGTGACATTTATGGTCATTTAATACACTCCACGTAAATAAATAAAACACAAACTAACGAAATAATTTAAATTTATTGTTCGTACGTGGTAGGGGTTGGAAAATAAATAATATAACGCGAATCGCAACCATTTTACTTTTTATTGCCTTACAAAAGTAATTCTTGAACTAAATGCAATTAAAATAATACCACCGTAACTCTAAAAGGAAATTCCATTTGCTATTATTAATCTCACACACAGTTATGAAAACTTTTATTTCGTAAATTCAATCTGTATAAATATTTAATTTACTGGTAAAACTTACATACATTTTTTGTTTATTATTTTAATCTTTATTCTACTAAATACTTACTGTTCACAATTAAGAATACTATATCTATGTATTACGTAAATATATATAATGTTCCTGCTATAGATTAACACGTATTTTTTTTATTAACATAACATACCATCACGCCTGTATCCCCGAAGGGTTAGGCAGAGGTGTACCAATGTACACCCACAGTTCGCCGGTATGTTTAGATCCAATGTAATAGGGGGCGAGCCTATGGCCACTAACCGGGCACAAATCCAAACTCCAACCTGCTACTGAGAATTACATAGAAAACCCAATAACACCCTGGTCGACTTGGGAATCGAACCCAAGACCTCTGGCGTAGCAGTCGCGCTTAGCACCACTAGGCCAACGAGGCAGTTTTTTTTTACATAGCAAATACCTTACGAACTAAATACACCACATTCGCACAATACGCACATAATGACTAATTACTTCATTAATTACAATTTACTATTACATATTAAATATTATTATGTATCACAATTGTATACTATAACCAACTGTAACATTGTTTCATTGAAAATTTAATTTGATATCTATAAATAGTCGCGAAGGAACACAGAAAAACAAATAGTTAAAAAAAATATGCAAAGATTCATTTACTTACGTAAACACATAAAACTCTACAAAAATATTACAAGGAACCATTACTGAAATATTTTTACTGTGTTCAATACCATGGAATAAGTTTAGAACCTATGTTTTATTTTGTATCTGCTTGTACCTACTAAAGCGTACACCACTCCGACCATTCACCATCAATGTCATCACAGCATCTTTCATACCTAGCTTCATCTCCTTTAGTGTAAGAGAATGGAGCCCTATTTCCTAGCCCGAGCCCCTTTTGTTTCGTCCACATTCATTAATCTAGTCGCGAGCTCTTGCTCACGGCACTCTCCACTGCAGCGCCGCTTCTTTTTCACTTACACTACCTAATAGCTTATTAATGTTTAACATTTTCCCGCTAATAGTTGGTAAGAGTTCGCGTTAATAGCGAACTTATTTTAACTTTACTTTTAGTTCACAAAGCCTTTTCGTAAATGCGTAAAAAAGTCTTTGTTTTTAAAGAGTTCAGAAGAGAGTATCAGATGTTTTGTAAGATAAAACATTTATTCAGATACCAATGGAAGTTGCATTTGTGTAATGTAGGTATTCTTATTTATAGACACACCCACCACCCTATTTTGGGAAAGCAATTTGCTTAAAAAGACCGAAATTCCAACACCAAAACATGCTTGGAAATAGCAAAGGATCTGATTAAAATCGTGCACGTATCCAGTACATACGTATAGCTAGAATCCTCAAATTCACGCAGCCAGAGTATCGTTGCTGGGTCCACAACAAAAGTGCCTATTAAAGGCAGTTTCCTGACCCCACTCGTGGTAAAAGGCTTCCCTAATACAGACCATAGAAATAACATGTGACCCGGGCTTCAGGTAAATAAATTTTGCCACGCTTCTTTCGCCACCTCTCGGCAATTTTCGGATGCGCTCGGCTGTCCGTAATATTTAGCCCGTCATACGGTAAATTTCACATGCGGTAGGTTGCGGCAAAATGTTAAATGTGTATTAATGATAGGCTTTAATGCACTATATAATATCATTTCGAACGTTAAATTAATTAATAAAATTACGAGTCAAAATATATTTTAAATTGTCACCATTTTCTGTTCATAAATGACAGTAACAACGAAACAGTTAGTGTATAGCCATAGCACAATAATAATTAAAAAAGTTTATTGGAACTGTAAATAACATTAATCGAGTGACACAATAAATATAGATGATCATCAATCTAGATTACTGGATTAATTTCAATTCGCACGCATCCGTAATGATGTCATTAGTTAATATAATATTGAACAATAATAATTATTATATTCCTGCACATATATAACTGGCATATATATCATAATAATATATCCGGCAGCATTGGACCACATAACAAATAGCATTGGTATGAAAATCGACAACATATCCGTTATTTACGTTGGTATAATATACCATAATGTAAAATATTTTCTGCCAATATGTGAAAAGAGCACATGGGAAAAAGGCAGGAAGAAGAATATGGTAAAACATAAAGTGTGTAGATGGTAAAACTTGACCTATAGCTAAATAGTGCAAATTCGAGAGAGATTATAAATACGTTTTCACTGATAAATACCGAGCGGCCTCCTGTACATATAGACACGATTAGAATATTATGAAGATGACATAGAACAAAAACACAATGTAATCTAAAATTCAATAAAAAATACATACAACGATTTACCTACGTGGCTACTAGGTACCTATCGCTCTTCGATAATAGAAAATTCGGGAAATCATATTGAAAGTTGGTTTAACATTTAATATCAAGAAAGGCATAAATTTAACGATAAATTCCGTGGATGCATATAAATTCACACGGTCCGTTGGCCACGGCCGGGTGCCAGGGGAAAATATAATTATGTGGGATATGTCGCATGTCTCCAGCCATACAACGAATGTCCCGCTGAAATGTTTGTATTAAACCAAATACAGGATAATGGTATTATTTTTAATGTATGGGACTGTTTTTGTGTTAAGGTTTTGAGACAAATTGTTATTTTTTTTTATTTGTTATTGTATCAAATTTAGGTGACATTTGTTTGTGTACATCATCGCCTATTATAATAAATATAGTCTTATGTATGTAGGTAATGAAAAAGACACCTGCTCAAATTAGCTTTTCAGGGTCACTTAATAAACATCAAGACATTAATTGTATAGTATTTAGTAATAATAACTGTATATTATATAGTAAATATACAGTAAATGTACTTCAACAAATATATACTAATAATATAAAACCTTTTTTATTAATTACATCGCTATGTAAGCGTTCGCAACCTCAGCCGAAATTAAACGAAATGTTGAAAATTGAAATATAGTTCAAACAGAGCGCTAATGGGTATTTCTTTGACTGTAATTAGTAGGTATGACCCTCTTACTTCGCTTCTGAAGCAGTCAACAGACGAAAATTAATAAAGGAAGACACACAAGCGAACGAACGCCAACGTAGCGGAAGCGGTTATGGAAGAAAGCAAAATTATAAAACGTACACTCCGGGACATGTAAATTGAGCCAACCAGCGTTTTCTTTTTAATTTATCGTAAATCTTCAATATTTTTTTTTAATAGATAATGCTGGTATTTTATTGTTGATGATCGTAAGTTTATAAAAGGTAAAAAGAAGGATTTAAAAGAAGGAAAACAATTTAAAGAAAGGAGGCTCATAGTAACTGTAACCTAAAATTGCTTTAATCCCAAAGTAAAAAAAATAGAATAGCAAAGCGGGTACGTTCAAATGTTTGGTGGTGTAATGTGAACAGGTTCATAACTTTCTTAAATGTTATGACTAGCATATATTACAGAATATTCTATTTACATTCCTTTCTGGCCGAGTTCTAAGAGCTCGGATGCGGGCAACGTCGTGGGAGGTCGCTAGTGAATATACAAAACTTTAATTAAACTGTAGAACACACTTTAATGAATCTAAATACGACCTATTCATCTAGGAAACTGATAGCAAAGTCTATTTAAGCAGACAAACTGGTCCTACTGGACCTAGTATGCTAACTTTGTTGTGATAACGTTATATGTGACCTTCATGGTAGAAGCAATGTACTAAATGTTTGAGCAAGATACTGATTCATTTAGTTGAGTTAGAAATATAAGTATCCATCGCATTCAATAGCTGTTTGAATATAAACATATTCTCTGTTATCTTAAAACTTTAGTTTTTTTTATCAACAAGATTTGTTTTTTTTTTTCTTTTTTTCTGACTGTTATAATAATAATAATAATCATTTATTTTCAGATTTACATCCATTATTGTTAGTACAAAGTAAGCTTACAAATTAGTGTTAGTAATAATTGATTTACAATAGTGATAAATTGATAATTACTAAGATGATTGATGAGATATAAATTAATACTGAATTACATTAAGAAAATATGATATTCCAATCACAATTGAATAATAAAATACATTTCATCGCAATCTAAATTTGGGTTTGGATCCAGAATGCTCAATATGTAGCCTTGTCCATTGCCGCATTATGGGGCAGTCCAGATCCAAATCCATCCTCCATGCGAACAGCTGAAGGTAGCTGTTGGAACTGCCTCGTATGCGGCGCATCAGGGACACAACCCTCTTGCGAATAATCGCCGAAAACCCATCTATATTTGCTCCCGCAAACATACCTGACGCACTACAATAACGAGGCAGCTTCATCAGCGCCCTGAAGGCATTATTGTATAGAACCCGCAGAGTGTCATACGATTTTTTCGTATGCTTGACCCATAAGCTGCACGTGTAGAACGATTGGCAAAATGCCCTAAACAAAGTAGTTTTTACCTCCGAAGTACAGCGCGCAAACCTACGAGCCAACATATTAGCTCTGACAGATAAAGCTCTGCGTTCCCTATCAATATCAACATCATCAGCAAGCGTTTCGGTGACCCAGTGGCCTAGATACTTGAACTGCGAAACTTTTTTAAGGACACTGCCATTCAGCATAACCTGCGGGACCATGTCATAAGTTTTAGCACCTGCTTTAAACACCATGAGCTCGCTTTTAGTGACATTATATTTGAGCCCATGAGCTGCCACATAACGCTCGCAGATCGAGATCAGTTTTCGAAGGGCCCTGATCGATGGACTCAGCAGCACCATGTCGTCCGCGTAACTGATGTTGTTGACAAGAACACCATCAATCGAACAGCCCACACCGGTGCCACTGAGTTCACGGACCAGACGGTCAATATACAAGTTAAAGAGTGTCGGCGATGTTAGCCCGCCCTGCCTTACACCACATTCCAACCCATACTCGACCGAAAGTGACCCCGACCACCGCACACAGTTGCTCTGGTTGCCATACCAATACTTTAGGAGACTGATATACTCAGTGGGTAGGTCCGTATCCTCCGACAACTTCTGCCACAACCTGTCATATGCAACAAGATCAAAAGCTTTAGATAGATCTAAGAAGCAAGCATATACAGGTGTGCTTCTGTCAGTGTAGTATCGGACGGTATGCTTGAGATTCAGTATAGCCATTTCTGTTGACAAACCAGGACGAAAGCCAAACTGTGCATCATGAAACTGAAGGTGTTGCCTCAACTGAATATCAATAACACCGTCCAATACCTTAGCAATGACTGTCGCGAGTGATATAGGCCTATAGTTACTCAATTTAGAGGCGTCTCCTGTCTTACTCTTTATTATGGGGACAACTATAGTTCTCATCATTGCCTCAGGGAGGTATGAATGCCTTATGCAAAATGTAAATAACATAGCTAGCACCCTTGGCAAATGAACACCCGCATGCTGCAAATGTTCTATGCTGAGTGAGTCATGGCCCGGGGATTTTCCTCGCTTTATGCCTCCGATGACCTTGGCAACCTGTTTCGCAGTGATCCGAACTAGCGGTTTCGCAAGACCCGTTCTTCCTATCTCTGTAGTGGTCGTCGCGGGTTTTAATGTAGGAACCACCCTGAAATGCTCCTTAAATAAGTTCGCAATCCGGTCGGCGTCACTAACCCCCTCTACACTAACAGGAACACGTGGCCTCGGATTCAATTTGCTGGTCTCCTTCCAAAACTCACCAAAGTTTTTTGTGGCATGCTGTGATGCAAGACTATCCATCTGTATCTGGATTTTATTGTCCCTACACCACTTGAGCTGATGTTTAAACCAACTTCGTGAGTTTCGCATTTGGTCGTAAGTGTGACCGTTCTTATTTTTGCCCTGGGCCATCCACTCATGAAACCGTAACCTAGCCTCCTCATAAGCCTTCTTACAATGTTCATTCCAGCCTGTCACATGCCTTTTCTTTTTATTCTTAAGTATTTTACTATTAGAACACGCCACCGCAGCGTCCCTAAGCAAATTAACTACATTATGATACAATAGATCAACTATTTGTCTGTGGTCTTTATTATAACACATTACATCTGCACAGTTATGTAATTCACAAGGAAAGTTGATATCACGCAGCTTAGTTGAGCAAATGTACAAATATTCATTGAGCTGCTCTTTATTTCTTTTGCCCCATATTGCCTTATCCGGCAATGAGCCTCTGACCTGTATTTTTGGTACCAAAATATTAAGATCACATAACAGTTCGACAGCGAAATGATCAGAACACGACATCTCATACCGTATACTTGCGCCAAGAACAGTTTCCTTTGCGACTTCGGTAACGATGACATGGTCCAGCCATGACGTAGTCCCATAAACATTACTAAGGAAAGTAAATGTACCTGAATCCAGTCCCAACCATTCCATGTCTGCACAAGTCCATCGTTGCTCCGTACAGAACTTCAAAAGCTCATTGCCGAATAAAGCGCCTGGATTAGCATTAAAATCTCCTAATACGTACACTGTGTCAATACCACTAGTCTCTATAATCGCACAAATCTCGCCGAGGCAGCTCACAAAAGTCTCAAAATTGTCAGGAATATCCGTTGGCATATATACTGACATCACTAATAATTCGCGATTATCAAAAACTACCTTTACGGCCACTATACGCTCACTCTCACAGTCTATGATCGAAACCGATTGGAACACACTTTTACGCCATAGAAGAGCCACACCGCCATATGGCCTACCCTTCAAGATACCAGACGAAGTGTCCACTGAAGATTTCCCGGTGTACGCAAAATCTTGATCAATCTCTCCTAGGTATGTAGGTGCTCATTGTATGAATGAATTTTGTTCATCACACAATAATCACAAATTTAAACCGTCTTATTTAGAAAGCATGGAAAAAAGAATAGACGACGAAAAATAAGCTAATATTAAATTAATTAAAGAATATTAAAATAAATCTACATTTTTAATATCTTCGACAAACACGTGTAAATCTAGGTTAAACAGCTTTTACTAATCTTGATATTAAATCTGTTACTTAGCAACTGAAGTCTGTTAATTAATACTGAGCTAATTTCCTTATTAGTATCTATTAATTACGAGAGCACTCGAAGTAATGAGAATAGGTAACTAAATTACTTAATTATTTTAAATGATGAATATGAAAGGGAAACCTTACTTTGCCGAAGTTTAAGGGCGTTTGCCTTTATGTTTAAATACTTCAAATAGCTTTTACTGGCCGTAACACGAAGGAAATTGCTGTAATTGTAACTGGAAATTGACGTATACATATTTATAATACGCACACTATGTATAATAGTTATACTTAGTAAATATTAAAATTTCGTTCATGAACATTTCATCTATTTTATATCAACCGAAAAAATACATGACCCAAGATGACAGCACAAACATAAATAGTCGAGTTTTAGGGGCCGTAAAATTTCACTACCTACACACATATAGATTCTAAACCCTGTAAATAATAATGAGAGACCATTGGCCAAAAAATATTTATTTTATCTGCTTACATCTCCAACAGAAGGACTTCTTTTCTAGAACAATAGTAAGTACCTAGTTCCTGCTTGGTTGATCAATATGTTTTAGTACCGTAGCTCGCAAACTTGTAGTTTGATTGATTCAGTCACGGGGTTATAAATAAACAGTAAACTAGCGAATGCGTAGCGAACTACCTCGTCACAAGTGTTAACAGAATTTTGAAATTTCGAGAATCATTCTGTACTTTTTTTCTACCTAATTTTCTTTATATTTTTGTTGTTTTGTGATGTATAAATACTTTTCTCGTCTTATGATGGATTGCTAGTGTACGAAACAGGAAGAAAAAGTTTTTAAATGAACAAATACGGAGTTTTACTTTTAAAATCTCATCATTTAGGTACATCATATAAAATTAGACGAGGCATCTTTTGTATAAATTAGAACGGCAATCTTCGAGAAAATTCTCATCGTAAACTTTAAAAACACTTCAGGTTTCGAAATTAGCCAAACTTCTAAACTTGTTAAGAAGTTGGTGCAGATTTTCGAGATAGGTTAGTATGTATTAGCGGTAGTGCAGGATAAGATCTACCTGCTCAGAAGCTTGCTGGCTTAATTTTCTAACTACTTATTATGTTTTTTGGTTACGAGCTTAATTTTTTTAATATATTATTTTAGCTTCGTTTTACCTATAGCTAAGCTACGTACTTCAATTTCATAAGTATTATATTAAATTAAATATATTATAAGAGGAAAAAAATTGCTTGCAGTTATCCCACGGTTGGCAAAAGGCCTCTTCTCAACGAAGAATAATTAAAAATAAAGACTATTAAAAAAATTGGCGGATACGCGGAATATCATGATAAGATACATCTACCTATCTAAAAATTTCTGCGAACACGTAACTAATCGAATAGACTCTGACTATCAATGCTATTCTTTTGTTTTATTTACGCAAAAAATCCGTAACCTATGACCAAGGTTCCCATAAACAAGCAACAAAGTAAAATGAAACGCTAAAATATATACAGAAAGTTAATAGACCGTGGCAAGCACAGCGTCCTCTTACATTAATTTATTGGTTAGCACAGCGGACAATATTTATAGCTTTGTCTTAGCACAACTTTCCCTGGAACCAGCTTGCCAGCACGTGATAACTTTACCACACAACTTACTAACCTTATTTACGCGGAAAAAATATAATAATATAAAAAATATATAATAACTTTGGAGCTATGATTCGGTTTTCCTTTATGGAACGTATGGGCGTTAGGGTGGTTGACTTTTGTACCTTATGTAACTGCTAATAAGTTCTTCAATCTTAAAATTGTTGCACATAACAATAATATGATGTGGGTACCTGTGTCTCTACTTTTCTATGATTTAAATTGTAAACTAGTTGTAAATATTCATTATTTAAGTGCTGGCACATAATTATTTAGAGTACCTAAATAGTTATCTTCGTCATATTTTTAACATTAAACGCAAAATTTTAAAGGTACAAAATACTTTCACCAAATGATCAAGGAATTCACAAGAACAAAGAAAGATCTGTCAAAATAAACTGCAAGAATTGCGGTGAGACCTTTTCGGAACTTGCCTATTTAAACTTCGCCCCGAACCAAAATTATGCTAAACATTTCGTATCGGATTCCCGTTTCGCATTTGTTTTATTTCGGATATCCTATAGTTTCAGTGACGAAGAGCTCCATAACATACCCTAGTCTAAAGGTTGTGAGTCAAAGGACTTCGAATGTTACAATAATTTAGTATGTAGGTCTACCATTTTTTATTATATACGATGAAGGAAAATTAAGTTAGAAACAAAATATGAAAGACAAGAAAATTTTAAGGTTAAAAGTTGGAATAAATTTCAATAAATAAAAATCTTTCAGTATTCTAAAACATATTCATAATAACATATTGATATTACGGAAGCGTGACTATGATAAAGTCATCATAAATTATAATGATTTTGAGCCCTAAAAAGTCTTACTAGTTTGATAATTAGTTTCTGCAAAACACATTAAATTTAAATAAATTAGAATATCATAGATATAGTAAAGCCATATATTTTAAAGTCAAATTCCAATATTTAAAGCCAAAATTAAACCACAAGAAACTAATCGCACCAAAATTGAGATAAAACTATTATTAAAGAAGTTTTTAGGGATCTAATTAAAAACTTTCGTAGTCAGTTCAAGTTGCCTATGTTTTGAGAGGACCATAAATCCAATTTGCTGGAAATTTGTTAATTCGAAATTTATTAGAGGCCTACAGAATACGCAATTAAGGGATTAAAACGGGTTGCTTCATAGAACGTCATAGTCTTAATTAACAATGACAGTTTTAAACTGGTAAAGGTTTTAACAGTAATTAGTGTTGCCTGATAAAAATAATAAACATAGAGACGGTAGGTATTGATTTTTAGTTTTTATTTTTTTTTCCCTCTAATTAAATAGACTATTCGTGTTGTCGTGGGTGTCCCACCCAGGACAAATGTTTGTGTGATGAGCACGATCATTTGTTCTGGTTGTCTGGGTGTTATTTATCTATAATATGTATGTATTTAGAAATATATAAGTATGTTTATCCGTTGTCTGGTTACCATAACACAAGCTCTGCTTAGCTTGGGATCAGATAACCGTGTGTGAGTTGTCCTGGAATATTATATTATTATATTATATTATATATTATATTTATCAGCTTCATTTATTAATAACTGACGTCACTAATATTAAGACGAATACAATATTAACGTATCGGCTTGAGAATATCTACTAAATGATTCTCAATTTTTTCCGAACAATTTGACCTCTACTATTACAAAATGCTTTTCAATCAATGTTTATACAAACTAAAACCAAGAAGGACAAAAAAAATCGCATACATTTTGCGTACAAAACTTTTACACGACGACATAACAGAGAGTAACTACATATCGTTTCATACAGAACATTAAAGATCACGTTAACTTCCTACAGTGTTATTTTTTTTATTTATTTACCATAGAATACAACTATTATTACAGGGTAACCTAATGCAATAGTGTATTGACAATTTTTATACTTAGTCTAAATTACTCTAACAAAATTTATTCTAGTTATATCCTTCTTTAAAAACTAAGCTTGAGGTTAAGAAAAATTAAACATTAATTAAGTAAATGTAGAACAAAAAACATCAAGTAGAACAGGTACAGTACACGGCTCTTGTGAATTCATTCAGAGTACAATTAAATATATCAATTTGTCCCGATTCCGACATCGCATTGAGCGTCCGCAGCGCACGCGTCAGGGGCGCACGCTGTAAGAGGTTGGTGCGCGCGCGTGGTACCGCCAGCAGCGCCGGCCGCCGCCGCCGCGCCGCGTACGCATCCGGCACACACAACTGAATTAGCTCTAAAACCCTCGGATTCTGTATTTTGCCACGAAGTACTTTAAATAAGTAAGTGGCGACAGCTACATCCCTCCTCACCTCAATTTTATAATACCCCACCATGCCTAATACAAAAAGAGTCGGATACAACAGTGGATAACCTGGGAAAACACCATACATTTTTGAATAAATTAATCTAATAAATTTGTTCTGTATGCGTTCGAGCATCAATTTATATTTTACTTCATGTGGTGACCAAACAACGGCATTACACTCTAGATGGCTCTTTACAATTGCTTCATACAGTGCTCTTAGTGCGTTTAAGTTATTGAATTGGTTACCTAACCGTAATATCATCCCTAAATTTCGGTAAGCTTTTTTACAGACGTTTACGATATGAGTCCTAAAATTCACATCAGCAGTGAAGCGCACACCCAAATCCCTAACGTCAGAGACCCGCTGCAGCGGCCTTCCGTCCATGCAATATTGGTGATGACTCGGGTTACGTGCTCGGCTGAATGATAATACGGAGCATTTGGCCACATTGAAATATAATCTATTTTCTGAACTCCATTCTTCAATTCTGGTTATATCTTGTTGTAGTGTGTGATGATCCTCTTTCTGCATATAACATATAATACATACATAGTATAAGCGTATTACAGTTAGGATCTTGCTTCCCATAACTTGTGTGCGGCAATAAAGCGGGCGTGTAATCGTCACACAAATCTTAACTAATACTTTTATCCGTATGTCAGTTCGTTTCCTGTTTATAAGTCAATAAGGTAAATTAACGTCGGTGTTGGCTTTTCGGAATAGATTAAGCTAGTTTGGACGTAGTTTTTATATTAGGTATGATAATATTTGCTCGGTTTTAATCAGGGCCCAGAATCCTTTATTAAAGAGCATTTAAAATTACACATTATATTAAAATGGTATGTTGGATATATACCACATATGCCTAATTGCCTATCTTTTACCATAAACACTTAAGTAATTTTACAGTCATTTAACACACTCACACAAAATATGTAATTAGGCACCTACCTGTAATTAAATCATCTACTCTTTTCTTCGGTTATTTAAAAATGACGATATCTATTCCTTTTATTCGAAAAACAACATATCTACAAAAAAAAAAACAAGATAAGAGAAGTCACGGTAAAAACTAGTGAAGATACGAACTCGGAATAGCCTCCTACCGATCGTTCATTGTAGGTGAACTAACGATCCGTCAATGCCAACAGCGCTGATTTTATTTACCGGGAAAAGTGCTGTGATTTGTATAACCTTATGGAATTACATTTTTGTTCAATTAAAAGTAAAAACAGAATTGATATTGCTACAGTGTTGACTGAAAAATATTAATGCGGGAATTTATATAATTTTTGGTGGAATTAGATATAAAAATATTCAACTTTTTTTCCCTTTGAACGTTGCAGATTTTTTTTTTGCCTTAATATAAAACCATCGGTGCATTGGAGATAACAAAAGGAATAATGCATTTGCTAAACAATAGATTTTGGAAATAAATACAACAACAAAAAAGCCGTTTAGTGTCTTAATAGAATTATTTTGTTGTTAAGCAAATGTAGTGTACAACGGTATTTAAAAAGGTCCGACATTCCTTTACTCTTCTGTTATTTTGTATAATAACAACATTTTTAAAATATAAGTACTTTTCTAAGAATAACGCGTATCTCCTAGCCCTAACCTTGTATTATGAATGCGGGCACTAAGTTCAACTATCACGATTCCAAACCATTAAACACTGGGAAATACCGCTCTGTATACGTGTAACGTGTAATACAACTCCACAACACGTATTATGTGTTTAAACATATTCATGTCAATTATTAACACAACATTAACCTGAATGTAAGCAATAAGTTTACCAAAAAACTCAATATATCGTATGATGTTATAATATTTTCGACAGTCATCATTCGCTTCATTCGTTTCAAAGAGGTTATACAAAAATGTTATAAAGGTGTCTAAGTTTTCAGAACACGAAGTCATTAGTAGGTTCAGAAAAGGTATTTTTTATATCAAATTTTCATTTATATTATTAACTTAGGCATTTAGCTTTTAACGATTGTAGGAACAGCATTTTATATAAACTTATTCTAATTGAAATGTTAGCTCTAAAAGAATTTTATTTATTTCAGAATGAAAGCTTCACACTTAACATTTAGGTGATAAAGTCTCGCCTATATATCTTTATATAATACAAACAAAATATCTCCGTGTTTCACTAAATTGAATAAAACGTCTTACATATCCTACCATGACTAGTAACGGCACACAAAACCGTGCATAGATATTCACACGTTCATACATAATAAATAATGACGTCATCCAATCGGGCCTTTCCAAATCATTTGCTGGATCGAATTAAGGAAGAGGAAAAAGTTCCATTGAAATATGACACCTGTTAGCCGGGCGCGGTGGAATCAAAGGCGGTGATAAGAAAGGAGATTTTCAATAACGGGACTTCGGTCCCTTTTCTTACATAACACACTACATAATATATGTTTTTGTGCCAGGATTAGGGCATTATCTTCTTCATAATATATGATGCCTGTTTGTTTATACACTGCTTGTCATTGATTATCTCACGGCGAAAAATAATGTTGCTCGTCTTTATTATTGGCAAGCGGTGTTTTTCCTGTATTGGATATTTTTGTGCTTCTATTTTTTGTAAATGTCATGCTCATGTTGGAAGATTATTCAGCTACTAGATCCTTATATAACTTAGTTAAAAAGATGGGTAAAAGCGTTATTTCCATGTAAGTTACTAAAATATTTCAAGATTTTTATTAGGCTCTTTGAACTTGGTGGTAAAAAATATTTTTAAAGCCGATAAAATATGTGAAAGTAGTTGCGATCACTCTCGTAATAGGGTAGATGACTAGGTATGAAAAGTCAAAATTGATTTAGTCCGCCATTTAGATAATCAAAATATAACAGACACATATTTTTTCTTTTCTCAAATAAATTACAAAATACGAAGATAAACCGCTGTAAAGTTCAGGAGTGGGGGCTTGTGACGTCACGGCTAGGTACAATTTGTACTCAAACGTGACGTCACGCAAGAATTGTACTCGCTGTATCTTCGTAATTCTTTGTTTACGGGACTAAACAAAAAATGTCTAATATTTTTTTCTAATATCTAATAAAAATTAGTCATCATCCCTATTCTATTAAAGCGTAATAAAAAAGTTTAGGATTACTACTTTTCACATGAAACTAAATCTAGTAAGGTAAATAACTACTTAAAACTTAAGATTGGATTTGAAAGACACCTTTAAGTTCCATTGCAGTCGTGAAAGTCTCACAATCGGTCCGCAACGTCAATCCAACAATCTGAAAGGAGATAGTTTCTCAAAGTTTCTCCATTTAATTTAATTTTCGTCAGCTGTGAGTGACTATTTGCTTTTGCTCCAGTGCTTCAAGTTTCCAGCTCGAGTTAGTTCAAGGAAAAAGTAATAAGTAGCAAGAACACCGCATTTTTTGTTCAGAATCTCTAAGAACGAGCGTCATATGTAAGAACCCAAGAAAGATCCAATGCAATTACAGTATGTAATCTACGCTTACAGTTACACAAAAAGGCCATAAACCATATAATCATTGTTTTTATTATGTGCGGTTCTTGCTATGAATTTCTGTTTCTCAAACCATAACCTAATGCAGAGCATGATTTATAAAAATCAAAAAATCAAAATTGGAAATGTTTCTCAGTGTATGACACTATTTTTTTTTTTAATCCATGACTCATTCGGTAGGTTCGGTGACCGATATATTCTAAGATAAAATTTGTACGTTTCCTTAATCTAATAATTATTGTAGGAACCCAGTACAAAAGCAGTGTCCATCCAATATGAAGGCTTAGTGGATCCTCTTCAAAGCATCGTAAAACGCCCTCGGACCGGCGACGCTACAATTTATGCCTCATCCCCAAATTTTGTATGGAAACGTTCGATAAAGGGTGACATTCTGGAAAACATAAATTTCGTTTAGGTTTTCCACATTTTACCCTCTCAACCGAGGCGTAGCGACCAGCTTTAACAATATGGGAAGTTGTGTAATGCAAAATATGAAAAATGGACAACACGGTATGTGAGCTTGCGATACCAAGGCGTAAGTGTTATTTTAACATACAAGCTATCGTATAATACCTTAAATTGTAATTAAAATAAAACTACTTTTTACGGATTTTATCGCGGTATATATTTAGGTGTTAGTTCCCGACGTTTCAACACCTTTGCAGGTGTCATGGTCGCGGACAGACTTGATTCAAATAATGCTTAACATTCGCATAACCCTCAGAAAGCAACATTAATCTCATATAATTATTTTTGCTTATTTATTTTGTAGATATCGTGTTTTTCTCGTCGATTTGCATAATAACAGTATACAATCGAAGAGTTCGCTAAAGTAAATAACTATATTCTCTTACACAAAATGAAAGGCTAAACTAATACTTATACAGTTTACGAAATGGAAATATAATCAAATAAAGACGAAGACCAGCTGCCCTTATCTGACGCCATGTTGCCATAAATTCCTCGGGTCTCACCACGGAAGGGATTTAACCAAAGGATGAAACGGCTTATTCCTGATGTTATATGGTTATTAAGTCATTTCGGCTAAGCCTCGCAAATCACAATCAGTAATTGCACAGCGTGGCATAAACCTATTCAACGTTTAGTTCCGCGCCTCAATTCTATATTAATCTATTTGACCCGCTTAAATCCGCTTGATACAATTACGTCTTTGGACCCCATAAGCTGCTTTAATACCGTGACATAAGCCGGCAAAGGGAATTTGAAAATAACGCCAGACGATTGAGCGGCGTAATTGTTCGAGACTTTAGAAGTTTAGACTAGGTGTTTTGACTACTAAATAGGTCTTTATCTAACTAAAATGAATAATTTCTAGCGCTGTCAGTCTTATAGTAAGGTCTGAGAAAACAAGTTTTTTTTTTTTAAATTCGTCTACAATACTTTCAAATTACGATTTCCATTCGTAACTCTAGTCACGATTTTCTTTAACACCTAAACGTGGGCTTGTACCAAAAGAAAAGTAACGAAAATTAATAAAAAAAACCAACTTAACATTTTAGAAAATTTATTTAACATTTGTTATTCAAATACCTCTTACAGTTCGTTTGTAACAGGCAGGTATTAAGATTATCTTTTTTAATTTGTAAGATAACGTTTGTGGGCGTACCAATTACTGTTCTACCTTTTTAAAATAGAATTAGGTACTTTGTGTTGTATAGAATTTCCTTCGGTAATTAATTTAGTAGTGTAAGTAACAGGCACTACGAAGTGACTGGCTGTAGAACGGAACGAAGAGACAGCTCCAATCGCGTTGCCTTCGAGCTCGAAACACTTCATTACACAATCCTTTACGGCACCGATTTTAAGTAAAGCAATATACAACTATTTTAGACAATATTTTACATTTTCAGTGTTAAAAGCGCTATCAGAAAAGCTGAGTAAATTAACCAATTATGTGTAACTTACCGAATTATACACAGGTATAATGTGTTTTCGACAAGTAGATATGCAATTTTATACAACCCTTATATCATTAAATAGATAACGTTAAATCATAATGCATAAAAGTTATACGATCTCCATAAATTGACTTTAAAAAAGAAGTTTTTGGTGACGTCATACTGCATGAATTTCGAAATTTAAAATTCTCGTGACGAAAAATGGCGTCGACGCCATCTTAAAACACTTTCGTAGTCAAGGCCTGTAGGCCACAAGTCAATCAACGCTTCTTTCACGCTTAAGCTCAGGCCATCAGTCAAAGGCCACAATTTATCTCTGTAAGTTCCACGTTGAGCTGACACCGCCAGCAATTACCTACTAATGCTTAAACCGCTTTTTATTCAGGAACGTTTAACGGCATTAAAAGTTTAAAATGATATTCCTTTTTTAATTGATTACGTTTATAGGGGCTTAAAAATTACCTATTAATTATATTATTTTTACAAACACAATGACAATATGTTATTATGTACTTCTGAATTGAACATTGCAAGATTGTATTTAATTGTCTTTGACAAACTAATCCTGAAATAGTTTTTGGTAGCACCAAAACTTACTATCGGCACTTATGCAATTATTACCTAAACAGTGAGACTCTACACTTTCTTTTTTCCTTGTTTTCGTTTTAGTCTTTTGTTTGTCCCACCTTTAAAACGTTAACTGGCGGAGAGTGGCATGTGTGATGAGACTGTGTGATTAATTTCATCCTTGTGTATTTAACAATTTTTATAAGTGAAGACTTAAATAAAAAAATAAAAAACGGTAACATGTATGCTTATATAAAATACACAATTGTAATATTCAGTGTTATTGAAACAATCATCAAGAGATAATATAGTGGCCCACTAGCATTCCTCGCTGAGCAATAAACTAAATGATAATAAACTCGCTTGTCGCCGTCGCAATAAATTCACTATTTGCTGGAAACAAAACAGAGTATAACATGATATATTACCCAATATGGCGACACACAGACAACTGCAGCTCATAAAGCCGTGTTAACGCGATGCAACACTTAAACCAGATCTTTTGTTCCAACTGCCTCGTTGGCCTAGTGGTGCTAAGCGCGACTGCTACGCTAGAGGTCTTGGGTTCGATTCTCAAGTCGACCAAGGTGTTAATGGGTTTTTCTATGAAATTCTCAGTAGCAGGTCGGAGTTTGGATTTGTGTCCGGTTAGTAGCAATAGGCTCGCCCCCTATTACACCACTTCACTCTAATTCACACCATACACGTTTTATGTTCGAGACTATTCTGCCACCGCGAATACTTTCAAGCGTAGGTACCTACTATTTATATTTATGGAAACTTACATGTATGTAACATTTACAAATTATTATTTATGGTATAATTAATTTAAACACAGTTTTTGAACGTTTTATTAGAACACTACATAAAAATACAGTTGTTGTATTTTGTTAAACTTTACTGGCAACCGGTACATAACGTTTTCTATATCAAGAGATTGGCATCTATCAGCTCGCATTGACAAGATGTATGTTAATACATTATGTATCGTAGATAGGTATCTAATTCTGCGTATTATATTCAATAAACAATAATAGCTTTGATACAAGATACCTTGAGCTGGTCGAGTGACTAATTAGATTGCTACCTGGAAATACAAGCAGATAATCTATGAAGCTTAGGTATAGGAATAGTGCTACGGAAATATATTAATAACATAATAATAACATGTAATTAGATGAAATTCCATATATACTGAAAATATAAACTAACCTATCTTTTTTAATATTCTAAAAATGTCTTCTTTTGATGACTGGTTAACAAAAAAGAATAGAATGTAAAAACATTATTTGCAACGTTATTCAATTAATTAATAACATCGATCCTATCATATTATGACGACCTCCGTGGTCGAGTAGCGTACGTACCGGTTTCAAGGTGTCGCTAGCTCTGAGGTCCCAGGTTCGATCCCCGGACGGGTCAATGTAAAAAATCACTTTTCTACATCGTCTCGGCTCTGGGTGTTTGTGGTACCTTCGTTGTATCTGAATTCCATAACACAAGTGCTTTAGCAACTTACTTTGGGTTCAGAACAATGTATGTGATGTTTTCCGCATTTATTTATTTATTTATGTTTAAATGAAAATTAAATTGTGTCCTAAATACTGCTTTAATATTCAGTCTACATTTTACAGGCAGCACTTAAAACTACACACTATATGAAGCTATAAACTACATGTTTAACTCCTTGCCTATATAGTCACGGAACTGAGTTTTACAAAGTTCAGTTAGTAAAGCTCAGCTTTAAAACTTCCCTTTCATAAGGAAAACCGGTATATAGGAAATTGTGGAGCTATTTGCCACAGAGACTTGAAAATTTAGGGTTAATCCATAGTGACACCAGACATATCTTCTATCACGATAAGGGATGCCCATAGAGATTTTGGTCGAAAGGCCATTCCCAGAATGTTTTTCCTTGACTATTTTCGCATAGTTTCCTGTATTTGTATGCCGTTTGGAGCCAACCCTAAAAAAAGGAAGCCCCAGAGTACTCCTGGGGCGTAGACCAATATGCAACGCAAACCCATTAAAACACATCAGAATTTTACGGTATTTTTGAATGTGGAGAACAGAAAATGTAAGGAGTTTGAGTATGGATTTTGTTTATTAATGTAATTTAAGGTCTTACCACATAAAGGTTCACGTAAGATTAGTGCTTTTAACATGTAACTTATAGTTATTTAATTTATTATACCGCTTTAATTTTTCATAAATTTTTTTACTGCATTCAGTATCTACTTACAGTAGAAAAACTAATTATTTTTAGATGTTTAAATTTTGTGATTGTTAAGAGGTCTTTATAACGAACTTTTCGTCGTCGAAAACTGAAAACTTTCAGCAAGAGCGATGCCGCGGGCTCTTCAGTAGTTAAGCAAACAAACTACACTTTAGAGTGTTTTAATTTTCTTTCCTGTTCCACCAATAAACGCATACGTGAATATTTAAACTTATGTACATCAATATTAATAAGTATACCATGTTATAAATAAACAGTGGCTATATTTCGCATGAGTAGATTGTAAAAAAACAAATGAACAACTTAATTTCTACATTCTTTAGGACATTCAAAACTCAAGTCGTAATTAAGAATACCCAGTTAATTTAAACGACACCCAATTGCCGCACAGTAACGGTAACGCAGACTACGAATTCTGGATTTAGGTTAAACAACCACTCGTACAAGAGAGAACTAATTGCTTACTCGCAGTAAAAGCATTATCTAGACTTCTAAGCTATGTGCTCGAATATTAGTATGTTATACTAACTACAACTTCTTGTACAAACTATTGGTCTTGTACTTAGAAACACAATTGTAATACGAGATACAGAATTTATTACTCAAGAGTATGTCTGTAAATTAATTATGTTTGATACTAAAGTTTGTGTAACATATAAATCTTAATAATTGTTACGTTTACAAGTACCGGCCGACAAGGTCGTTGTAAATGTTTGACCGTTTAAATAAATGGAATAAGAGAACTTATTCATTTTAATGCTATTTTTTATACATACTTGTATAAAAATATAAAACTAGTATAGGCGTATCAAGAAAAAATAGTATATCTTATAACATTAAGTACCTTATGAATCTAATGTAATGTATTAATAAGCTTACGTTTAATAAAGCCCCTGATCAACTGGAGAATCTAACTACCTACATAGTACTAAATAATTTCTTCCCTATGAATAATTAGCACTAAGACAAGAGTACGGGAATGTGCAGCTGTTTTTCCTTACACAGACATAATCTTTCAGCCGTTTTTACGACGCCCCCGGGACGAAGTCCGTTGCTGAGACCACACCGGTAAAGATTGCAATACTAATAATATATCAGGGTACAATTTCCCTAAAGAGTTTTACTACTTATAGGGTAGGAAACGTTCACACTTTTCGTTTACCTTTTGAACTAGGAAATGTATTTTTATTTTCTCCAATTGCATTTACTCGAAATTATTGAACTTTTTTTTATTCATGTTTTACCTAACCTGATTTATTTTATAGATTATACTTTACCATAGAAATAAGTTTTACTATGAAATTTTGAATACGGAGTTACGTAGTGGCTTAGTAAGACTATTTGAAGATCCTTAGGTACTATTGAAGAATAGTACCCACGGCATCTTACAGATACCTCAACTCAAAACTTTATACAATTTCGATAGATGTATCAGGTAAAAAACAGGGAGAACTTTCAACGCAAGTTTTTAATTTTACAAAAAGCCGATGCAATGATCCCTCACACTTAGTGTATTAAACACACGGGACACTGATCAATCTCGTTTGTTTTTTACAACGGGACAATCTCATTACGTAAAAAGGATGGTATCAGGTCATGCTTTTAATTACTGTTATGGAAATAAAATTGTTTTTCGCTACAAAATGTTACAAAGTTGGAAAGACCTGTGTACGGAGGGCTTAATTAAAGTGAAAAAAATGAATACTAAGATATAATAGGTACCAAATAACAACAGGTTGAGATCATTAACAGAAGGATCTTGCCTTGTTGAATGATTTCGTAAAAATAAAAATGTACTTAGTCGAATGATCCTGCAAAATGCGTAAACTGTTTTTTAAATAAAATTAAATAATGAACAGTTGGACATAAACGTTTAAATCAGAACAATTTAGTGTTATCATAATATCTACATATTATTTCAATAAATATTTACTACTCAAATTTAATCCTTTCGTAGAAATGAACAGTAATAACATAGACGACACACAATCTATATGAATGATTGTGTTTCTTCGAAACAGTATGAATGTTATTTTGTTAGCTGGGCCACACTTCGGCTCTTTAGTCAACTGAGCCCGCTCTTACTCATCCCGCGGGATGAGTTGACCTAATGCATATTTTGAATTGGTCAACCGATCCCGCTTCATAATTTTATAATTTGTACATACACCGAGAAAAGTGTTAGACATTAATATCACCAAGATATTTCTTGAAGCAGTTTAATAGCTATGACTCCTTAAGTAACTTTTTGGGAAGTTCTTCGGGGAAATATTAAAAAATAATAACTTTTATTCTTTGAACCTTTTGTAAATATTTTTTTTTGCCTTAGGACTATTAGAAATGCCCTTGCAAATTTTGATTAGTAAAATTATTACGTTCCCCGCAATAGTGCACTATACAATATTCTTATTCTAATATCTTATAATCTATATTAAAAGAACCTAGAACTTTTATTCGCTGAATGTGTTGCTAAGCGTTTTCTCGAGAGCATTTGAATGATAATAATTTAAAAAACTGACTAAGATTATTTAGTTTTAGTTTTAAAAGACCCATCCAATCCCTAGTGTACATCAGTGGTTCCTGATGTTTAGCAAAGGCCTAGCGATTCATTTCTTTCTTATGCACCTGTACGAGCAAGAAAGCTTTAGCGGTAGTAAGCTTTTATTTTTTTTAGTCTCCCTTCATTTAACAATTTCCGCACGCCTGTACATAAAATTGAAAATATACAATAAAATTTTGCCTAATTTCAATGCGGGATCAGTTGACCAAAGAAAAATAATAAAATAAATAATTTGGTCAACTGAGCCCGCGGGAAGTGTTTACAGCGGGATGAGTTGACCAAAGAGCCCACACTTCACTGTCTGTTGATTTATTCAAACTGCAATTGTAATTTAAAGTGTCATGGCGGCACATAATGCGTGTCGGGCGGGAAAGCCGGCTCGGTTTATATTACGCGTGTTGCTGCAACGGACGTGTTGCGACGTTGCACGGTTCGCCGCAAACACCATTCATATAGACTGCTTATTAAATTACTGTGTTTTGAAGTTCGTGTTAATGTTGGTTCTAAGACATCTTTTAACTAAATTATGATGAAGCAAAATAAGGATGGTTATTGACCATTTTCAGTAAGATTTGTCAGTTAAGCTTTGAAAACACAAGAAGTAACCTTCTAAAACCAAATTCTTCCGATTTGTTTAGAAAGACTGTCTACCGTTTTATTGTTTACTTAACTAATATGACCTGTAGAAGGCGTTACATTTCAATGGGGTGTCTAGTTTTAAGTTATGAATATATATGTAATAGGAGAAGATTATTTTTTATTTTTGTTATTTTACAATTTGTGGTACCTACCTTACGAGGCTGTCTTTGGCGCACCAGCGCAAGAAGCCTCATCAAATAATTGTTAAAAAATAGACTAATATCCACAGAATGGTGATTAGAGTTAGATACTAAGTCTGGTATCCCCCTATATGTGTAGATCATAAGTTTTTACTACAGGAAAAGTAGTAGTAATACAACCACGCATTAGTAAGCTCATAACATTGCATGCCCTATATTCCGCATGAATCATCAACATCTAAATTTCAACGTCCCCGTTACAATATTAGAGCTAACAGCTCATGAAATAGCTCTGCGTTGAATTTCGCATCGATTGATGGGTAATTTAATCCCAGTCGCGAACATATCGTACATATCATGTCAACGCAGCTTTACAATTACCAAGTTAGTGAACTATATTCCGCCAATTAAGCTAAAAAGTGAAGTGCGCCCTAGGGCCTACATATTATTGCCATTAATGTTCCCGGAACACTTGTTTATAGGCCGCTTTCCTAACAATTAGTACGTTATGTATTTCAAGAACCGACTATTACTCGCGATTTTGTGGGATTATTCCCATGTTAACGATACGTAAACTTGTTAGGTATAGGTCTAATATATGGAAAATATTTAAACGTTCGTAACTTGATCATAGGCGTAGGTACTGAACATTAATCTAACTCTTCTAGCGTAGACATCTACGTTTGTTTTCAGTAAACAAGTAAGCCAATCAAAATTAATGCTTGGTAACTAAACAATCACTTTCACCTTCAGTAATATCATAATAACTGACAGTAAACTAACGACGACCTCCGTGGTCGAGTGGCATACTCATCGGTTTCAAGGTGTCGCTGAGGTCCCGGGTTTGATCCCCGGACGGGCCAATGTAGAAACCAACTTTTCTACATTGCCTCGGGTCTGAGTGTTTGTGGTACTTCGTTGTTTCTGAATTCCAGAACACGCTTCAGCTACTTACTTTGGGTTCAGAGCAATGTATGTGATGTTGTCCGCATTTATTTATTAAAAACAGAACACTGTCTGTAAAGTAATAAACGAGCAATACAGCCCGGTCTGCAAACACTAACATCATTACCGACGAACCTTATTTTAATATTTAACACAAATATTTAAAACAATTACGAAAACAATCCGTAGGTACAAGATACCAGCTCTTATTAAAGTTCCGGAGCTAGAACAGCGTTAACAGGAAGCGTTTATTAGCCACGGTTCGTCCCACACTCCCTAACTTTTGCCGGTTAACCTAAGTGCTGTATACACTATATAGTGTGTATCCCAGTATCCGCGTAGTGTGTTCGCCCCGCATACTGTGCGGTTGCACTTACGACCATTTTAGAGTTGATAGCATTTGTTTCGCGACCCGCGTGCAGTACAACTACAAGCCACTTTTATGTTAGAGACTGGCGAATGGGTAGTGTACAACATTACTGTAGATATATAGCTTTCGCATGGTTGTAGGTGGTAGATTTTACCTAATGCCTGTGTTACATTTCTGTATGCAAGAGCATATTATATTTTAGAAGAATTAGGTATAAGTTAGATTTGCGGATTTGCGTGTTAGAAAGAGAACGGAGCAACTAGAATGTGTATACAGTTTTTTAATACTTTTCGTGCGAAAAAAAAATCATGAATAGGTACATGATACCATAAACAGAATAAAGTTTATTCTTAAGTTTCATTGCAAGAACCTTTTCGACTAAAACTTTAACTTTTCATCGCCCAGTGCTCTACTGCGGCGACTTTAGCCATTAATGAATTAATCATTAACGAAAAATTTCCTAGCTCTACTGCTAAATACCTTTTAACACAATAAAGCTCCAGTCGGTAAATATATTTGAGACCTCAAAATTACCCTCCAAACAGTTTTTATAGTCGAAGGTCGTTCTTAACTTTCTTTCAGACATTCACATTTTCAAAGCTATTTTATTTTCAATAAACGTTTCGAACGCGAAAATTTTCCTCTGAATATTAAATATCGTCCGTTCAAATTTTATCAAAGTTATGTACCTAACTACTGCAAATGTTCCACGTACATTTCTGAAAGTCATTATCGCAAAACTCAAGTGTCGTCATCTAAAATGTCTTTCTGATTACCTTTTGGTAGTGGACGTTTGACATTTATGTAGGACAAGAAGCGATGTGAAAGGTCCGGTCTAATAGCTTTCGTAAACCCATCATAGGAACCCGAAGCGTCCGAAATGAGCGGTCAATTCAGCGATTATTGAGTAGGCATTAACGTCTTCTCGTTAAACTAATAAAGAGGGTGAAGGAAACTCGAATGAATTGGAATTAACATGATCGAACGGTGAATTAGCAGCGGAGTGTTTTAGCAGATCAATCATGTTTAATACCGTTTCATCGGTAACGGATAAAAGATTAAGAAAAGATGGTGCTATTAAATTGAAGAAAGGGCCGTCTTTTACTGACTGCCATAAATATATTCGAGATATTTCTTCAAGTTGCACCATATTTGGAACTAAAAAGAAAAAAATATACTTATATATTCCACTTGTTTTAGTACAAGTTAGTAACAGAACGTGGTATTTATTTAGTGGATTTCCAAGACCAAGCGAAATATTTTTAAAACGCTATCAAAATAAACAATTATTAATGATTTATTTGGGGAATGGAAATGAAAGTACACTGAGAACTTTGCGCATTATTTAATCCCTAACTGCTGCATAATTTGTCCAGTTCACTGCGATCCATTGCAGTGTTAGCTGGAATAATTCAGCGAGTGTGATAAGCGACGCCGATGCAACAGAAAATCAACAGACTATGTATGTAGAGAATTAATTTACAAAAAGTAGTTAAGGAAATAAGTTTCATTTAAAAAAATATAATAAGAACAAGATTTAAGAAAAAGATACAGCGTCACAACTATCCTAACTAAACATTGTCATCACCAATTTCAGCTCAATCGGTTAAAGATATCTGCTTTAAAATTGAGTTGTAAGATTCCACCCGAACAAACATAGAAACATACATTGAAGTTAAATTAATTCTTGTATAAACGACACAAACTAATTTTATCAAAGCAAACAATTTAGTTCTAAATAATCCAGATCTTGAATCGCACATAACAAAAGACCAGTTCCAGACGCTTAACAGGAAGAAACAAACATTAGGTACATACAATTAGGAGATACGACAAGAAAAATAAGTGTAGTCGCGATTGCACGATGTCTCTTACAGGATAAACCTTTTGTGGTTAGATGGGACCGTCGTAATACATTCAGCAAACAGGGGTTCCTCTCATAATAGAACCGTTACAAAAGGGGGATGGAAGAAAAACAAGATAAAAATGTACCACGTATCCGGCTTATTTAGTACTTACGCTATTGTTTGCGAGATGTACTCGAAAATATGTCTTAATACGGGTAAACACTTCTCGTTGTGGAGCACATTTAATAGAATATGTACGTTATGTCTTTGGATAAGATTGTTGAAATATATCTACTTTTTTTTCAGTATTTTGACAAGTACCTTAAATAATCAATACATCTTCCTCCTATCTGATATGAGTTACTAAAACCTTAATTTCTCGGTAAAATTTGAATATTCAAATCACATTTCACTGTAAGTATTTGTCGTCAAATACGTGAATACTCAAATCACACTTCAACGTATTTGTCCTCAAGTACCAAATACGGTAATTTCCTACTAAAAATCGTCCTATTAAATTTTCGCTTCAAACATACAATTTTAATATTGCGTAAACATCCTTATGAATAGCCGTCCTAATTACCAACATAAAAGTACCCGCATCAAACTTATATTGACAAAAGCACTTCAAACGTTGAAGCTTCCCAACGGTAGAGCATTACATTCTCTTTATCCCATCTCTACATGCAACTCATAAAATATTTCCTTCAAGATATTGGAATCCTTTTCCGACCAAGGAGGTTATGTTACATTTTACTAGCTTTGCTGTGAGCGTGGTCTCGAGCTAACTGAAAAGCTTAAAATAATATTGTCAATAAATATTGCACGTTACACAGCTACAACGCTGCTTAGGTACCGAGTACCTACATAAATAAAAGTATTAAAAGAGAAACGTTTTAATATTTCCGTTTTATTCTTTATTACATTTTTTAGTTTTTAGTTCAGTTTAATGCTGCTACTTCAACTTAACGATGACAAACAAAAATGCATTTCACAATAAATTAGTTGTTTTGTAATCCTGTGGCTACCTTGGTGGCCTAAATTAGCTGTTTTGTAAGCCTGTGTGTGGCTAGTACAACAATTTACTACAGTAGTGTGAGTGTCCGAATATTTTTACTCACAAGTATATAAAATACACTGTTAATTTGTTAACACCCTTTTATTCGAAAAGCAGAAAGCGTAATAAACGAATTAAACTTAATGGAATATCGAGAGCATTCCTTTAATAATGTTACATTGAAATCCACATCCGTAATGGGAAAGTGTAGTTCCATTACCCGCGTCCGTATATTAATAGTTTTAAAAGAAACACGGACGGGCTGCGGCGTGCTCCCAGAAACTAAGTAGGTATGGTATTATGCTGTAATTGTTACTTACGGACATACGTGTCCACTGTAAATGCACTCTAATGCGTTGTGCTAATGTCCCTTTTAATGCAGCTAATGTGGGACTTAAGTAACTCCTTACAACTAAGAGCTTAAGCTTATGTTTACGTTCAAGTGGCTATAAGATTTTTTAGCGTAACCTATTGAGCGTAAAGCCTGAATGTGTATTTACCGATCGTTTTAGATTCAAAGCAAGTTACTTCTTAAAATAGAAAATAAGAATTTTACAGTGGAAGGAATACGTGCCAAGAAATAACTATTTATTTTCTTCCATAATATCCATAAATTTTAGCTGTAAACCGAACTCACATTTCCAATAGAAAGACCTATATCCGTAGTTTTACGTTTATTCAAAACTGTGTGATATCTGATCGAGAAGGCATTTTAATTTGGGCATTGTTACATAACTTTAAACTGTCAGTTATTTATTCATACATCTATGCGTAGCAAATTTAATCTATTATATACTCGTACGTATCAATAGATACAATCAAAATCACCTAATGCCTGATTATAATTATCAGATGTAATCAACTGTCAATCACACTAATAAGTACCTACTTACATTCAATGACCATTGTCCCGACAGTGAGTAACCGGCTTAACATGGAAAATCCTCCGCGAACAATATAAGCTGCGCTCAACAATCGGATTATAGGCCTTACACAAAATGCCGCGGACTAGATGGAGTGTGCATAATGGAGAGCTCCTTGAATCTCTAATCTAATAGATTCAGTCTCGACGGTAGGAAAATAGATTTTTTTAAGGGCTTTACTTAGCCTGCAAGATTATCTGAAGTTATTAACGTTTACAGCTTTGTGTAATGACTGGAAATGCTTTACGTTCTTACTTAAGTTTCTAAGATCACATATATATAGGTAGTTTACATAAATTCAAATCATCTAAATAAGGTTAACAATGAATTTTAAATAAGTAGATAAGTAATCTATATGGAAGAATATAAGAATATAACATAATAAATAAGACGTATATGGAAAAAATATATTACTAACTTCAAAGCTGTATCTATAAAAGAGCAGCTTTCTAAATCCAATAAGGTTCCATACATAAAACTGAAACTTCCGTCTCAAAGTGAAAACTTCAATATAGTAGCTAAATAATAAAAGCTGTAGAAAAATAAAATACCGTCTAGGAAATCCGTGCACTAATCTTGAACATTATACAGCTATTCCCTAGCGTGTGCAATAATGCAATTATGATAATATAATTCAGTCTGACTTTTATGAATATTCAAACAGTATGATTTCGCAAAATTGGCACCTACGGGTAAAGTGTGTTTAAACCCGGCTCATTTATATTCTATGCATCGAGCCAATTTGATTGGTTCTCTGTGAACACTTCGATGATTGCAAATTTCAAATACAGAGAGGATTTATCTTACCTTCGCTGTAGACAAGGTATTAGGGATGTTTTGTGACTTTAGTTTCGCTTAAAAGCTACTTTTTTTTTTTAAGAAAATTGTAATAATATTTGCCAGTTTTGATTGGAAAAGAACACATGGATAATATGGATATGTTACAGTGGAAGGATATAGGAGTATTTGAAGGTATTGGAAGCAGATTTTCTTGGACTTTAGATAGTTTTAGTTTCACACTCTAGTTAGCACATTAATTAGTGCAAGTAACGCCATGAACTGAAAAGCCTAGAACTAGAACCTAAAGGATAATATAGTGACGTTTTTAAATGTTACAATTTTGAAACTATTTATCTTTACTACATTCCCAAACGTATTTTAACTAAACCTTTAAACAGAACAGTACGGACTAGTACGGATTGTCAAGTGTTTTGTAGGTACCCATATGTAACCAAGTAGGTATAAGTAGTAGTAGGTAGTAGTAATAATGGTCTTCCCCATTTCAGACTTAGATATCTACCTACTTAAGAACAGCAAATTCAGTAGAACTGCTACCATGAGACCATGGAGGTTGTTCTGTCCAGATAGCGATGCGGATACGGCTTTGTTTTATTCATACGTCTCGCACGTAAGGTTAGGCGTTTAGCATACATTTGAATGCGAATGTCTCATCCGAAAAACTGTTTTGCTTAATACGTCCCGCGTGAAAAATATTAGCTGATAGAACCTTGGATAGGTAGTGCTACGTTACTTTGACAATTATGTGAATTTGGAGATATTTACCCAAGTTAATAATATGGGTATTAAAAATACCCCAACATATTTGTTGTCAAGGTACAAAAATAAAGGTGTAAATAGGAGCAAAATAATTATTTATTGATTCTTATCCTCGAAAATAAGTAGATAGCTTGGTAGGTACCTACCTACAGTGGTTATAGGCTCCCGATGTGGATATAAATAGGTGTAGGTAATAAACATTTATTACCTACTCATAGTAGGTACAAAAAGAGCGTAAGTAAAAAAATAGACTTTAAAGTATTTGCATAATGCAATACCTACCTACCTACCTATGCCTAAGTAACAGAACGTCATAAAATTGAAAAGTCAAATACGATGGTAGAAGAAAATGAATACCTATTTGATCCGAGTGTCCCATAGCGAGAATATTAGTCACAGCTGGGCTATGAACGTCAGGAACTCGATGTATCCCCGTCGAGTCGAGTATTAAAATGCCGTCGACGTGGCACTGCTATCTATCGCAGTCGAAGGAATTTAAATGGACGTCCTATGCCAAGATTCCTACGATTTCTTTCCTATTTTGCGATCTGTTGGTGTGTCATGCTTGTTTAACTTATTTAAGAATGTTTTTGCAATGCTTTTTCTTAATTTATGTAGCCTTAGGTACTTAGAATAAATCGTAAATCAATTATTATTTTTCGTACCTAACTGTAAATAAAATATACCTGCTTTAAATATAATGCCTTTGTTATTACTGTTCAAATAATAAGAGTACTCACCAATCACGAACGTCGTTCCGATGTATAGGCTGCTTCGACTAGCAGCAGACCAGCAGACAGGCACCTTTTCACACACGCACACACACACACATCACAACATCGAAGGATATAAGCAGAAATGTGAACACACTCGTATAGAATACTCTATTATAAAGAATAATCACTTTTAGTTTTGCACTCACTATACAAAAAAGTAAATGGCACAAACACACTTAATGAAAAAATTATAGCAACTGATTTTCTTTAGGAAGGCTGTGCCCCGTGGGTACTTCGATTTTTCCTAATGCAAAAAAAAAAGTCAAATTAAATTATAAATTTTCGTTAGATGACGAAATTAAGTAATAAGAATTATTACTTAATTTCGTCATCTAACTCCTTCTTTCTCCTTAATTTCAATAAAAAAAAAAACAAAACTGTTTCATAAAACTTTTTATTCTTATATAAGTAATTATTACAAATAACAAAAAGATATCATAGTTAATTTAACGTTCGTTCAGAAATTAATAACTTCTACCTATATTAGACTATGCTAAAAGTTAGTTCATACTACACCAGTTATAACGAACAACTTTTGTTCAGCCATTTTTTGGTATAGGAAAAACACACCCCAAACTTTTCTGTGACAAAAACTCTAGTCCGTCCAACGTTATATATTCACGTATTTTTTGGCTCAACAACTGTGCTGGTCAAAAACTATATATGGGTAAATTGTCTAAAGTATGTTTATTTGCTTGATTTAGATAAAAAATGGAGGTTGAGTTTTGAAACTCAATGGTGGGTCAATGGTATGTATTATATATTAATATTGTTTATTGCTTGTCACCATTCAAGTTCAATTGCCATATTTATTTATAAATCTGTTTCAATAAACGTAAAACATCGTAAAGAGCATGCCAAGTTACGTGCCGGACGAATATAGAACCGAAAGGAAGTTGAGAAATAAAGTATTAATTACACGTAACATTTATTTAAAATAAATTGATAATATACCTATTATTCTTCTTAATTACCTATGTAGCACTTTATGACGTCATATTCCACGTCCTATAACCTATTTACATCGAGAATTATTTTGAATTTAGAACCACAGTCCGTCTTCCGGCTCCTCCTCACTGTCAGTAACTTGAAGGTCATCTTGTATCGCGGGATCCGGCTGAGAAATTATAATTATATTAGTAGATCTTATTAGGTGTGAGTGATATGAAAAGTTTGAACATTCCTAATACAAAGTTGTAATAAAAATCTAAGTACAATATAATAAAACGTCTTTTTAATACTTAAGATTGAAATATATAGGACTTACGATAAGAAAGTTAAGACATTTGCTCATTTCAATATACAAAAAAAATCGTTAAATATTATAATTACAAAACTTGATGTTGATAATTAAAATGCTATTATTTAAGACATACAATCGATATTTTTTTAGATTTGTTACCAAAAAGATATGACTTCTTATAATTTTTAATATGAATTATAGATATATATGAAGTTGTCATACCTGCCAGCTTTCAGGCGGTTCTTCTTTGAACTGTGGCGGCGGCTCCAGCCCTGTACCATCCAATAGCTGTGGCTCCATACCCATATCGGTTTCCATTGGCTCCTCCTACACACGTAGAATAAGTTTAGTGATTCATAAAATTAGTTGCTGTACTGGCAATCGAGTGGTGTAGTTCTTAACACTAACTACCGCTGCGCGACGCGCTGTAGGTTTGATGATGTAAATTAAAAAATAAAAGACTGCTGCAACAAAGTGTATGCAGTATGATCTGACTTAAGACTTTGCTATTATTACAAAAATTATACATAAAAAAAATAACAGAAACAAAAATTACGTCAAATATGAATTTACCATGTACAAACAAATAAAAAACTCTATTTTTCGTGCATAAGGTGCAAATCACCTTGACAACAGGCGGGAACGAGTAGTCCGTGCTGTGTTGGTCGAGGTCCACGAAGTCATCCGACGGCTGCGGCGGCTCGTCCGGTATCTCGCGCTTTATTAAGAACTCGGATGTGTCGAAAGCCGGCTCGCCTAGTGGCGGGTCGTCTTCTACAATAAGGCACAGTTTTGTTTAAATAGCCTATATATTTTAACTATAAACAAATTAAAGCTTTTTGGCATTTATTTTATTGGCTTACCTAAGTACGGTGGCCGCACGGACAATTGTACCATAGCCTCAGCAGCCACCTTTTGTTCCACTTCTTCCAATTCGGAACTGCCACTGTCCGAGTACTGGAGATCTAATAAAAGAAAAAAGGAAATATTATATTTAATTACAACACTAGCTAAACATTGAATACATCTCTATATTGTATATAATTTGAAACAAAAAGCTGTATAAATAAAGTTATCAACTTACCCTCTTCCAAGGAGTTCTGATCTTTCCTTGGTCTTCCACGTTTTCTTGGTGTAGCACCTAGACAAAAATAAAAAAAATATATTTAAAACTCAACACATGGATACTATGTTTTGTTTTACATTTTTTAAGGGCCCGTCTCCTAATCAACCTTAAAAGCATCTTACCATCAGCAGCAGAAGTCGATGTCGACGGTTTATGTTTCCTCGGCCTACCCCTCCCCCGCTTCTCATCAGGCGGCGGCGGCGGCTGGTCTTCCACATCCAGGTCGGAGTGTTCCGCTTCCTCCAACATCTTCTGTTGTACGCGAGCGATGTTCGCTTCTAACTGGCTGACGTGCTCGCCGAACTGTGGGGGAAGTTTAGTGTTAATGGATTTTCAACCTTAACTTTGTGAGATTAAAGTTAGTTTTTAAGATAACGTGTTGTCAATCAATGAAAGTTACTTTGGATTATGTAGACGATACTTTTATGCATATGTAATCTGGCATAGAAAGATTGAATGTCTGCTTGTCTGTCAATCACGCAAAAACTAATAAAACAATTCGACAGTCTGCTCGGGACCATGACACCTGCAAAGGCGCTGAATCGCCGAGAACTTTAATGTAATTAAACCGCAATAGTATGCATTTAAATAGTAGTTTTATTTCAACGGATACAAATGAAATTTAGCAGACATTTATTGCTAAATTTCAGTTTAAAACCTTGTTTAACACATAGGCTGCATTTTCAAATAAACCGGGTAAAACCAGGGCGCAGCTATTTTCATATAAGAATGTTACCTGTTCTAGCGATTCCTGTGTAATTTTGAGGATGATCTCTGCCTGCCTTGTGAACTGTGAGTTGGGGCCGTTGTACGCGCGACAGTTGTCCACCAAGAGTTGGATGTCACGGAGGAATTCGTTGCGACTGTGGTACTTGTGAGCTGCGAAAAAACATTTCATTAACAAATCTAATCGGCAATTTGGTACATACGTGATCCTAAAAGCATTGGTGTTGTAAATGCTTTCAGTGTGAATTATGAATCTAAACACGTGTGGTTGATCCACACGTGTTTAGATTCACAATTTAACACACACAGTTAAGAAAAATAAGTATGGACCACGATATGTCGTGGTGGCCTAGCGGTTCAATGAACGGAATTGTATACACGAGGTTGCAGGTTCGAACCCAGGCAAGTACCAATGTGGCTTTTTCAAAGCTATATATACTTTATTAATTATTCTAAGACACTTCTGACAAACGGTGAAGGAAAACATCGTGAGGAAACCTGGATTCCAAAATTTAGGATCTGAAATCGCCAATCCGCAGAGAGCAAGCGTGGTGATCAATGCTCGTGCCTTCTCTATATGGGAAGAGGCCTGTGCCTAGCAGTGGGACGTTTATAGGCTGGATTATAAGTATGGATATTTTGCAGGTCTTTTCAAATAGTCTATTTTATCTTTATAATAGCTTAGCTAAGCAAAATTGACTGTCAATTTCAATCTGATATGATAAATTTATAACCCTTTAGCAATATTTCATAAGGCAGGGACAATATAATATAAAATAATCAGCACATAAAATAATCTAAAACATTTTTTTTAATTCAATCCTTTTCAACTAATAAATATGTGAGGTGTACCTTGTATCTTCTTGCCCATAGTCTCCATATCAATAGGTTTCTTGATAACGTTGTAGTAGTCCTTCACTTGTTTCTTGTTGACCGGCTTCAAGAAAGGCCACGCTTCAGGCATTATCTTCAGTTTCGTCGTCAATAAGTTTTCTAATATAAATGATAGCGCCACCTACAAAACCATATATAAATTAAATATATATTTTTTTTAATTAATATTAATACATAAAATAATCCAAATCTTTATCAAATAATAGTTTACCTGATCATTATCATCAAGCAGTGGATTGATTTGTTTTTCTAATTTCATTAATTGTTCTTCCTTTTCGGCTAGTTTCTCAACGCATCGCTGTAACATACGCTGAGCGGCGACTGTCAAACTACTTGTGGGTCCTAAAACATGTCCAAACATAAGTATACGAATAATTTTACATTAAACAATACTTGTGTTAAACCAAAATGAACCTTAGTTAGGTCAACAATAAGGTGTATTATAGCTAAATACTTACCATTATACAAAGTCGAATTCTCCACAATTTGGTTGACATCTGCCAAAAACTCCTCTCGACTCTGATAATGTTTCTGTCTTAGGTTGTCTCGTATCGTTTGCAGGTCCATCGGCCGTGACACGATGCGGTAGTAGTCGGCCACCAACTTTGGGAAAAGAGTTATTAAAATAGTAGGTTTTGCAAGTATAGAAGTAATTATTTTAGACATGTTGTGAAAAAGCAGACACGGTACTAAGAGTTCTTATTAATATTTTTATCACTCCTAATGTTATGGTAGCCGAATTCTTCAGCTAATATTTTTATTTTGTATTTTTTATTCTTATTAGTATTTACGACAACATAACGAGCGGCCTGTGCGGCCATCGTACAAGACTCCGTCAGTCAAACAGTTGTAAAGATTCTAGCCAGACTAATCAAATACATAATACACATACCTTCGGGTTCACCGGGAACAAGTACGGCTCTACATCGGTTAGATGTCTCATATGGTTCATCACAACTTCCAACAACGATGATAACGTAACAAGTGGGTCAGTTCGTCGTCTCTCGGCCGGCCGCCATACAAAGCGTTGTCGGTCAAACGCTTCTAAGAAAGATTCTCAAGAGGAAAGCTAGACTAATCAAACACATAAAACACATACCTTCGGGTTAACTGGGAACAAGAACGGCTGCACATCAGGTAGGTGTCTCATATGGTTGAGCACATCTTCTAGCAACGACGATAGTGTAACAAGTGGGTCAGTTCGTCGTCTCTCAGCCGGTCTTCGTACGAGATAGTCGCAGGCGTCTCCGGCGGTGCCGCGTCGTCCGCGTCGTCCGAGCGCTCGCGCCTCGCCCGCGCCGCTAGAGCTGCCGCCAGAGCGACGACCGCTGCCGCGACGTTTTAGCTCTTCAGCTGATTGCTATTAACACAATAAGTGTTGTATTTAAATTATTTAATGGTTTATAATCGACAGTAAGTCGGGCTAAGAGCCAATTTAAATAACAAATCTATTGATAGTTTTCCCTGCTAGAGATGAAATTATTGACATAATATGTTCCCCACAAATTACGACAATTTACTTATCAGAGAAACGATCCATGGATTTGAATATTTCAATGAAACTGGCAGTAAATAAATGAAATTGATTTGTCAATTAGTTTAATAAATAATTACAGTCTTCCGCTAGTCTAGACACTTAACTTTTCTGCACTGACATAAAGGTGCGGTTGTAATAGAAGCAGTACATTTTTTTCCCTTTAATTTGTTTGTTTATTCCTCCCGTAAATATTACTTTTGTTAAACTTATATTACGAACATAATTAAAATAGGTTAGTGAACAAATATTTACACTGTTATATAATAAGTACTAACCTTAATAATCTTGGTCGGCAGCGTCAACTTAGTGCCGTCAACGTATCCCATATCATCGTCATCAGGTTCCAACGGCGGCGGTTCGACGTCGGTCTCTACAGGCGATGCGGGCCCGCCGCCCATAGAACCCGTGTACAGCGGACACGCCTTGTTGGTACGCATGTGGCCTACTTGGCCGCAGGCTCCGCACTGTGTGAAATAGATTGTTTAATATGTTTTTATTTGCAAAAAATACATAAAAAAAACACAATTAAATATTTATTAATTGGTCTAATGCTTTTTTTTTAATATTTTGAGCACTTTATTCTGTTTAACTATAGAAACTAGATGCTTTTTTTTTCATGATACTTGAATATTGATATTATGAGATTATATTAATAAATAGATAATTAAAGCTGTAAAAAACGACTTTATCCCTTAGTTAACAAGATACATTTTAAAATAAAATCTGCGATCCACCCATCAAGTATACCTTTAGTTTCAGGTCCGGCTTCAACTTAGCGCGTCGAAGACAAAATCAACCATACCTCCAAAGAAATAACACTCATTTTAAACTAACAGAGATCCATATATCAAGTACATACCTTGAGTTTGAGATCTGGCTTTAGTTTAGCTCGTCGCCTTGAAGACGAAGACGATGGAGTAAGTAGGTCGGGTTCCTGTTTGATCTGACCGAGCGGGATCAAACCTTGTGATGGTGAACTTATGTCGATGGATGTAGATTGGTTCAAACCTGAGGTAAAAAAGATTTAGTCATTTATATTTATATGGTGGGTACCAAAAATGGTTAATTACGAGGTTTAACGTATGTTTACGTCAAAGTCATTAAAACAATTTCTCGATATCTGATCCGACGAAGATTGTGTATGGATGAAAAGGAAATGTATTCAATGAGAAGGGGCTTTCATCCTTCTTCTTCTTCTCTTTCTCTTCTTCACAGTTCATCACACTGAGTGACCCTTGACATAATATTATTGTATTGACCTGTGATATTGTAGAATCACAATAAAATTGTTGCCATTTCAATTAATAACCCCTGACATTGTATAATAAATCTTGACATTCTAATTAATAAATCTTGCATTGTATTTAATATTAGTTAACGTTTTCTTTATTCTTGACATTGTGTGATTTTGGTTGACATTTTATTTGATTTTTCCTAAACATTTGTACGCTGGAAACAGCAGAATATTTTGGACATGATTTTATGTTTAAACATCTTTTGTAACAATATTCTGACAAATAAATTTATTATTATTATTATTATAGTTACACTAAATATATTTTACAAAAACTTTCGGCACTGCTCTACAAGTAAAATCTTTTTTGCAATTTTTTAAAATTGTTTTTTGTTTTATTTAGTATTTGTATAAATTTGCAACATAACTTACTTTCAGGGAACAGTCCAGGAACTGTAACATTGCCAGCGAGCCTTTCCCTTTCTTGATTCCTCTTAATACGTCGTAATTGTTCCTGTTCAAAACACATACATTACTAACAAATTCATATTAATCACGGCTACATTAACAGACATTATTTTTATATACTATTAAGCTATTTTTACATTAAGAAAACTAAATAATTATAGGTATAGGTACATACTTGAATTCTACGTTTCTCTCTCTTCATTTCTTCCTTTTGTGACTCATCCATGGTCGCAAACTGTCGTATAAAAGCTTCATCTTTAGTTGAACGTATCTTCATGTAAGCTTCTATTACGGCCGCCTTGCGAACTAACTCTACGCGAGTGTAGCGCTGACCCGACGCGTTGCGGAAAGTACGGACGATTCGGAGCACGCGACCAGCTAGGAAATAATGTTATTGTTTAGGTATATAGAAGAATATTGGATAAAATAGATTTTTTACATTTATTTGGCACATATTTATAAGTAATGCTGATAACTTGAAATATGAGCTTAACCGTCGGCTTATCAAAGGCTAGTCAAACACATAAGATTTTTTACAAACCTTTCGGAAAACAGCGGTAACACTAAGCTAGTATCTAACAGAATTGAAAAGTAGCATTTAAAATTGCACGTTAAAAGACAAGCAAATTCCTAGGTTACATATAACCTACATACCAGTCTAGTAAATTAAAACCAAATTGTACCTTGACTAGAAGACTGCTGGTCGGATTGATTAATTTGAGGCTTCTTCTCAGACTGGCCCAGGATCATTTTCCTTAATTCCGCTCTTTCAGCCTCTTCTCTTTCCATTGACAACTATAATAATAACAAAAACAGTAATAAATAAATTCAGAAAAAAACATCAATTATACTTTTGTCTCCACATACGACAGTTTTATTTCCGCAAACTATATAATACATTTAAAAAATCAAATCAATTTATTTGTGTCATACGAGTTAAATGCAGACTGTTGTTACAAGAAAGAAATAACATTTTTGTAGAGTACCGTCTATCTTTGTCTTGTACGCATTTATAAAAAAAATATCAATCATCAATCATCATCATGATTGATGATTGATGTTTTTTTATTAAAAAAAAATAGAATTATGCTAAATAATATTTACTTGTTCCGTAGTCTTCTTGTTAGCAAGCATGTTTTCTAAATTCTTTCCCATCTCCTCCAAGTCAGACTCTTCACTGACAGAGCTTTCGGCCTCGTCTGTGCTCAACACCTCTGTGCTTGTCAGTACACGGTTCTGTAGCTCGAATATACGCTGACACTCTTCCTTATATCTGTACAATAAAACAATGGCTCGTGATAGGTGGAAATTGACAAATAGATGCGAACCCAGCGGATTTTTTAAATGTTTATTGTTATATTGTATCAAAGTAATGCATTTGTCGTGTACTCAAAAAGGGCACCTCCCATGCAAAACCAAACTTTTTTTACTGAGCACTACAAATGAAAATAAACCTTAACCAACAAATTTCAAGGGTCACTTTTGAATATCACTATTTATGTAGAATATATAAAAAATATAGTTGCAGGCCATACCTTTCTTGATGTTCAGCAATTGAGAATCTATTTCCTCTAGAGAACTTGGTCATGCCTTCTTCACCAGCCTTAGCTTTTTCTGTCGACAAAGTTCTTACGACATCGATAACTTCCCATCGAGACAGCTTTTTAATCTGCATTAGAGATTCCAAATATTTACTACCGAGCTTATTAATACACGATTTACTGCAGTCGGACAAAACTAGGTATCGGGTTAACATAGCATTTTTCCAAGTTATGTTTGGGTGCGTCCAGTGCTCGTTCGTCAGATGTGGACGCACCCTTAGGGTCTCAGCTCCGGTTTTCCGAATTTCGCTATATATTAGCATTACATTGAACGAGAGCCGGTCTGATGTTACATACATGTGCCTTGAAGCAAAATGTGAAGACTGGTGTAAAAATATGGGAAAAAATAAATTAGTGTTCTGGGTCTCGCCTTTTCCCAAGCTGTGTTACAGCTTCCAGTCTTAATGGATTTAGCTGAATGAATTGGATGGTAAAAATAAATAAACTAAACAACATGTGCCATACCTCTTCCTCAGGTACGCCAAACTTCCTCAACAAGGCCTTCGCATTATTCAAGCTCAGTCTTCTCAAATCAGCGTCAGTACCGGTCACAGTTCGCTTCGGCTGTTGTTCCTCATTCGGCTGCTGTGTTGGCTTATTGGGCACGCGTAGATAAGAGAACCCTTCGCCACAGCCAGTGGGGTCCGCTGGCCCAGTCAGTTGGAGCAAACATTTGCCACGCATTGCTTGGATGTAAGCGCGCGTTGTGTTCCATGGTGCTACTTTTACCTAGAAAGATGATCATTTACTTAACATCAACTTCAGCGATTTAAATAACTGTGAAAATTCCAGTAAATGTGGGAAAGAGATAGACGAGAAGAGATTTATGTTTATTTTTGCCAGTAGAAACAAAATGGTTTTTAAAAGAATATAACATACTCTAAGACTTTATTTCAGATTTTGAATTATTTTGCATAAATTATGTAACTATTTTGTAATACATATTATATACCTACAGAGTTCTAGAAAGAAAAATTTCTCTAGTATTTTTTTTGTGTCCAAATATTTTAGATAGATATATTACATGACATGTATTATTATACCTCATCGTCCATTTTCAACTGCAATTCTTCATCATCATCCTCCTGAGGTGTAAATATAAACTTTTCACCGTAGCCAGCATCCTTAAGCCTCTGTTCCGCAGCCGCCATACTAAAGTACGCGCAACACTGCTCCGGAGAAACCATCGCTCGAATTTCTTCTTCGGAGGGTAGTCGGAAATCGGGCTTTATTACCCACCTTTAACGAAAAATACGGCAATGTTAAGTACATATATTATAATGATGGAACTTCGACCCAGATACAGTGCTACAAAAAAAAATACAGACTAAACGTCAACTCGTTGAAACGTTACACAATATATTTTTGTGCCGCAAATAAGCTTAAACATATACAATTAGGAAACACAATAAATTAATGAGTATGCGTTATAAGTATTTCTTACCAATTAGAGTCCAATCCCGTACGTTTGAAGTCAGCGCATAACTTCAGTCGCTTACGTATGGAGCTCTCAGAGTGTGAAGGGAAAGCTCGCTTTATGTCATCCATCTTTATACGTCGAGGCTTGTCGCGAGATTTCCAGAACAATCTGTATATAAATACCTGGAAACACGCAAAATGTTTGACGTATCAAGGAAAAACATATTTAATAAAGTTAAAAACCTAAGTATGAATGTAAATAGATAAGTAAGTAGGGCTAAAACTAACCTGCAAAAAGTCTCGTACAAAATTATTAGCCCTTTTAGAGTTGGGACCAGGCACTTCATATAGTGGGCATTCTTGGCCAGCCACGAACAAAGAGTCCACTTCACGAATATAATATGATTGTCTAAAAGCATTTTTCCAAATTATGAAAATTGATTAGATATAGAGAGACAGTGTAAAACAAACGTACTGCCATATATGTATATGCATTTAAATACTAATAAGCGATATGAAAAAGACTCAAACAGCTAGTAACGTAGCGTCTAGTTGAACATATCGAACTTTTTGCTTCAAAATGTTAAACACCTTAACTAATAAATTAGCATGGTGAATCGTTTCACATATATTTATATTAGTTTATTTTTGTTAAGAATTTATTTAAATCATTGTTTCTATTATTATCTAGACGACTTACCGGGTCCTTATAATCAAAAAGTCGGACGGTTGTAGCGTGTGTTCGTAAATAGGTGCCCTATACATATTGTTCTCAATGACCGGCTGCGTGGCTCCAGGCGGTAATATGCCGAGGAAAGGTGACGTATGAGCGTAGGCTACCTCGCCATATTTCAGCGGCTTCGGACCCTCGTCCTGTAGCAAAACAAGCGATGTTAATAACAGAAGTTAATTTTGGTGCTGCCGCAAAACGGTGTTGAATATAACAGTATTACTTTTGTAACAGGAAAGAAAAGGATACAGCAATCTTGTACCCCGGATATAGGGTTAAAAAATAACAGAGATTGGAATATTATAAGCAGTAATTATCATTTTTTCAAATCTTATGGAGTTTTGTCTATGGCGGCTATAGGCAGCAATTTACTATACTATATTTGTTTAGTAGCAATTTTAATGAATATACATCACGTTACAAGTAGTTACAACTTACATGTGAGGGACTAAACAATTTCAGAAATTTCTACATTTCATTCAATAATAACTTTTAAACTATCGCGCTGCATGTTTATAGTAATATTTTATAAAAACGGGGATTGACGTTTCGACCGGGTTACACAGGCCGTTGTAACCCGGTCGAAACTTCAAGCCCTAAAGGTATTTATGCATGTACGCGCTAATCCCCGTTTTATAAAATATTACTATTTCATTCAATACTTTTACGGGCAATTATTGCTAAGTCGTGTAAGCGCATATCATAGTAAACACCATTTTGCTGCTGCACGATATTATTTATGTTAATAGGGTATATAATAATTAAGCTGTGTTAAAACTTAACATTTTTCATTAAAATTTGTAAATAATTAATAAAAACGAAGAAAACGTAGAACAAACTAACGTTACTACGGTCTGTGCGCAAAGAGAACTGTAGTGGAAAAAGTGGAACTTACATTATATTAACATTAACATTACAGCAGCGCCTTCAAATACGAAGGTTCTCTTTCCGCACATACTCTATTAAAAAATGTTAATGACCCTAATTAATGAGTATTTGATGACAATGAAAAATGAAAATATGTAAAAATATTTATGGGGGCTCGTCAAAAATACTCAGGTCCAAAATAAGTAGGTACAGTGTTATTAGTCTTATAAATGTATGTGAACTTACGCCTACCTTTGAATTTCCAGTGCCCCTTTTGGACCCCTTTTGGCAATGAAAATAAAAACATTTTAATTATTTCACAAATGCAGACAATCAACGTTTAAGCAATGAACTAAAACAAGCAACAAGTGTACAAAGGATACATAGATTTTCATAAACATATTTGAAGCATTGACTTTTGTCCATAAATTATTTGGATAAGGTCTGAATTTCACAATGTCTGCATATTGTCATCGTCTTATTTCATTTACCAGCATTTAATGTATATGACAATGAGACTCCTTTGTAGGTAGCATTATATGGTGTACGATAATTTGAAAACAGATGCTTTAATCATGAGTTTATGACACTTAAATTTGCACTAGACAAGCGACATTTCCCAGGTCGATTTCTAATGCAATGGGTCAAAAGGTCCTGTCCACTGGGGTTTGTACCTTTATTCTTCATAAATGACTATACACCTAATATAACATTATGTAAAAAAGTTTACCTTAGCCGCAGTACGTTTGTAGTAGTTCTTGATCTTGGAGCACATGCCGACTTGGCTGATGAGCGGCGGATGTTCCTCACAGAACTCCACTAAGACGAGCTCGCCGTCTCGACCACTGAGGTCTTCAGGCGTTCGCATGAAGAACACGTCGCCACCGCCTGAAGCTAACCGTTCGGCCTCGCGTTGCTGAGAAATGCAAGATATAATATCATTAGAATCCTATAAAACTGTAATATGTACTTCTGAAAAAAAAACAAATTGCAAGATTCAGGAATGTATCCCAGGAAGGTATTGAAAAAATTTGAAAGCTATATAAAAAAAAGTAAAAATATTAGGATGATAACACAAAAGTTCAACCACTGCAACTACGCCTCTGCTGTTCGTTCATGTAATTAGGCAGAGGGTTGTCTCAATCTGAACTGTAAACGGAAGGCTACTGAAATGTTTACAGAGTGTGAGAGTGCACATGTCTGATGACGAATATAACTAACTTGTTTAACTATATCTAGATCTCGTTAAAAATGGCGATCAAACAAGCATGGTACACATAATCCTTTTTATAAATAAGTAATGGAGACGGTAGACCTTTGCCCGCTTGAGGGATGTGGGTACTGGCGCCGTTTTCGCTGACTTATAGATCATTACGATCCATGAACATAGTATTATGTTAAATATGATCTATAAAGCGATGATCTAAACATACCTTAGCCTTCTTCTTGATATGTTTAAGCAGCGGCTGCACGGGATGCGGTCCGGGCGCGGCGAGCGGGCCGTACGACAGCTTCCGCATGGCGGGGCGGTGGAAGGCCCGCAGCCGAGCCGGGCCCATGTGGGTCTGGATGAACGGAGCGCGGAGCTCCACCACTGGTGTGCTGTGCTGGATGAGTTGACCGCCGCCGACCTTGAGACGGGGGTTCTGGGATTTTGGCATGTAGAATCTGTGGGAAAAGGTGTTGTTAATCGCTTAGTTTGGAAATTAAATAAAAAGAAAGACTGTGTATTACAAAAGTACAAAAAAATCTTCATAACTGCTAAATATGATGGGTTATATTTTTCGATCTTTAAACTCCGAAACAAAACGGGTCTTATAAGTTTTAGGGTGCGTCTAAATCTGCCGAACGAACACCGAACGAGCAATCCACTAACAGCTCAAGAGCTGCTCGTGAGCCGGACAGCGTTATTGACACGCTGACGTTCGCGACATGCTCAGGAGCAGCTCGCGAGCTGTTCGTGTAATGCTCGTTCGTTCGTCATATTTGGACGCACCCTTTCGGTTATATCTGTGAATGTAGTCCGAAAGACAGATAAACGAATAACGAGCTTTATTATTATTATATTTTGAAACGGATTTGTAATCGAGATTGTTCTTAGTAATAAGAAGGTTTTAGGACTCTTAGATGTTATTATATTTTGGAGGTTTATAAAGTACATAGGTATATGTAAGTGTATACTTACACATCATTAGATATATTGAACGGATCTCTATCAGGAGATTTAGGCGGCGGTGGCGGTGCATCCTCTTGCAACACGTTGATCACGCCAGCCTTACCGAGCAGAATCTTTGACTTCTTAACGTGCGGGTGTGGAATCTTTACTTTAGGCGCTGGACCTCTCTCTAAAACAACAAATATGATTGTCTTCATGAATATATACTTTCCTTGTATTTAAATATTAAATTCCTTTTCATTATTAAAACGAAATTGTCGCAGAAAGTGAAAAAACAACTTTTGAGGATTTAGGAAAAAAGTATTAAAGCAATAAAGAAAGAAGATGAAGTAAATGTTGTATGATACAGAGACAAGACAAATGCATTAACATCTTACCTCTAGTAATCTTCGAAGGATCCACATCATCAGGTATACCAAGAATAATGTTCTCATCATTGGGATCTAGCGTCAATATCTTAGGTTTAGGCACCGCGCACATATTCTCAGCGTCCCATATGACCTCGTCTTCCCATGTACCGTACACCAACTCTTCGTTCTCAACGGGGAAGATACTGTACCATGTGTTATCTTCGCCGTCTGCGGAATTGCCGCCTACATCTTTGTTTGATGATGTAGCTGTTGCCCTAAGAAATAATATTATTATGTGGGTAGTTAATTTTTTCTTTAAGAATCAATACTGAATTAATCAGTAAATCATATAAATAAATAAAACTAACACGCGTCAAAAAAATAATCGTCATCCTTGTCAATAGCGGGAAACGTGCCCAGAAGGCTGGCAGCATTGCCACGTTGAATGGCAATGCCGATTCTCTGTGCTAGGAACAAACCAGCCCTCTGATTACGAGTAGAGATCGTCGACCAAACGTTTTGAGATTATTTTAATGTATACGAGAAAAAATATATAAAAGCCTATGTTAGCCTTGGTTTCTAAAGTACTGTTCTTTAGTTATATTTTATGTGAACGAAAGTCATTAGTTGAGCAAAAGGCAAACACCAGTAACGCCACATTTGTGCCAATCGCCGCACTTAACGTTTAACAGACGATTACAACGTTTATGACGACCTCCGTGGTAGAGTGCCGTACGCACCAGTTTCAGGGTGTCGCTAGCTCTGAGGTCCCGAGTTCGATCCCCGGACGGGTCAATGTAGAAACCAACTTTTCTACATTGCCTCGGGTCTGGGTGTTTGTGGTACCTTCGTTGTTTCTGAATTCCATAACACAAGTGCTTTAGCTACTTACTTTGGGTTCAGAGCAAAGTATGTGATGTCGTCCGCATTAATTAATTCATTTATTTTATGTATACATAATAAAAAAAGCAAAAATTTAGTAGATTAAACTTTTATTTGTAGATTTGGTTTTTTAGAAAACGCAAGTATTATATAACGTTGACAAGATCCTTTTATCAAAGCTGTAAGGTTTATTTTCGTAGCACTACATAAAGGTACAAAATACTTACGTAGGTGGTTTAGGTTGTAGCGGCGCAGGCGGCTGAGGTCGTGGATGTGAGAACTGCTGCGCGGTACGACTCACTGATGTAGGTACCCAGCCAGCCGCATTGCTCTTACTGTTCAGACGAGCTAGCACCTACGAAATAAACCATAGATCTTAGTTGACTGACATTTATTAGGATTTTACTTAACTTTATATGGGTTCAGAGAAATAAATTAGCGTTTATTTTCTATCTCACACATTTTCAAAGTAATTTTAGATTATAATATTTTCATTTAACATTAATTTAGATTTTGCCAGTCTGTGCCTGACTATGAGGAAGGCATCGTCGGGGAACCCGCTGTCGGGACTGTCCTCGCTCTCTGGCTCCACTGGTTTCTCTTCTTTAACCTCTTTTAAATAAGACTACATTTGCCTAACCAACCTTGTGTTTGATCTCACTGCCGTCCCATATGAACTCATCCTCCCACTGCAGCTGCGACACCATGAGGAAGGCATTGACAAGGAACCCACTGTCGGGACTGTCCTCGCTCTCTGGCTCCACTGGATTCTCTTTCTTACCCTTTCTAAAATAAGACTACATTTGCCAGCTTACCTTGTGTTTAATCTCGCTGCCGTCCCATATGACGTCATCCTCCCACTGCAGCTGCGACACCATGAGGAAAGCATCATCGGGGAACCCGCTGTCAGGACTGTCCTCGCTCTCCTGCTCCACTGGATTCTCTTCTTCAACCTCTTTTGGTTTCTCTTCGCGTTCGGGCGAAGGTGGCTGAAATTTATCCAGAGATGATTAGATACATTTATTACATTAACTTAAATAAACAGGCTATATAATACATTGTATGTACTTTTCTAATTATTTTAGATTATAATGAATTTACGATGGGCTAAGTTCACTATGGTTTGCCACTGGATAAGTAGCCACGCCCCTTAGTACTATCTCTATCTCACACGGCATTTTCCTAATCGTTTTCTTATTTTGTTTCATAAATGGTATAGCTGCTAGGTTATTCTTAATGCACTTACCTTAACTTTAAAGCCATAGTCGAACCCATCTCCAGTTTCCGGCACATTTAGCATATCGTACCACATCTGAGCGGGCCCGAACCGCCAGTGGGCAGGTGTCGGCCTTTGAGACTTATCGCCCGAATTCGAATAGTTGTTCTCATTGTTCTGATGTTGGTTCTCTTCCATTGGTCTAAAATATAATAATGTTACTTATATACTTCTTTAAATTAAAATTATTTTCAAATTCGCGACGCACCCCCTGCCAGAAATGAACCGACCCTGATTCGCCCACTCTTCACCGCTTCCTAAGTGCTCTGGCTGTGGAGAAGAAACGGCGCAACAAACTCCACAACAGCACGCTATCTTCATCATTACAATAAATATAAAATAATAAGAGACCGTGCCAGATGAACAAGAGTTTTAGAGGGATAGGTATCATACCACTTCGATAATAATTATTATATAACAATTCGATTTTCAATATCAGCTTACTAAATATTGAGACCTATCTCGTCCAATTTGCTAATGTACATGGCTGTTAATAGGATTTATGATATATTTTTAATTCAACCATTAATATCATTATTATTAATAATATTGCACAATATGATTGCACAACATCTGAGATGAATTTTATTTCCATACATTTTTTTTAACAATATTTCAACATCATAATGGTCAAAAAATACACAGATGATTATGGAACCTTTTTGGAATTCAATTAAAAATTAAAATTTACGTACTAACCTCAACAGTTTCTCCTCATCATCACTAGCATATTGCGTTTCCTGATTATCAGCAGTATTAGGCGGGGTGTCGCTACTAGTACTACCGCTGCGCTTGCGCCGCCTACGCTTCTTAACGCCGCGCCATATTTGAGGGAGACTTGACAACTTGCCGGGTCCGAATAGACGTGTGAATAAGAGGACCTGTAATATTGTGTTGTTTTAGAGCTGCAGGATTAAAGAATTTGGTGTACAATAAAGAATATTCTATATATCTATCGAAAGGATGCAATAGCCAGTAAAAAGTAGATACATTATAAATTGCTAACTTTGAGTCATTATTACATAGATTAAGCTTACCTTATCAGGTCTAAAGTCAGGAAACAGTTCTCGCACATCAATGTTCATATATTTGGATGGTAACATTGCAGCCAGTGGGGTTTCCAATCTTCTTGGTTTGTCCTTGTCAGATGATTTGTGAGATCTAGAAATATACATAACATAATTATTGATCAGCTAACATTGTTTACAAATGGTAGGTATAGTAGATAGAAGTATATACATTGAAACAGAAGCAAGAATAAATAGTGGTATGGTTAAACATGTCACTGGTTACAACACATTAGAAAAGACAACCTTAAGCCTTTGTAATAAAGGCTATCAAATGCTGATGTGCGGTCTACATACAATCAGCTATTTCCATAAGAAATAAGCATATTAGCGCATATTCGTATAGGAAATAATAAATTAAGCCTAATCACTACATAAGCTGACCAATAATTGCAGTCTGTAAAGTAATAAAAAAGGCAAAATTATAAAATAAGAGAAGAGATATAAATCGTAAATAAGCTTTATTCTTCTAATTGTTTGCTAACATTTAACATAAACTAGCATTCATACATAGCGAAAATTACCTTTTCGCATATTGTCGGACATCAGTGTTGCTTTTTCTTTAAAATGACAGATTAATTAAATAGTTTGTTTTTCCAAGATAAATATTAGAGTATCAAATATTATAATAATAATGATATTGAAACCAAAGTAACATTGTTCATAAGTACTTTCTATTGGCATGGGTATGTTAAAGAAAATAATTTCCTAACTATGTCATGAATAATAATATTATAGTTACTGATAGAAATGTTCGCAAAATACACAACAAATATATATTTGCGACAACTTTCAAAATACCACATAGTCCATAATTACATGAATATTGTATCATTCCAACAAACGGATAATAAAATTGATAACATTATTCAATTAATTTAAAAAGTCATTCAACTTACGGTATAGTAGACGGAGGCGGCATGAGCTCCCCATCCCCCTCCATATCACCTTCATACCCCTCATCGTTAGTGCCCTGACGGTAAGACCCCTGTTCCTTCCAAGGCTTTGCATCACTCTCTTCACTCTGTGGACAATCGGTATCATCGACCACAGTAACTTCACTCGCAACCTGTGCCTCCGTTCTCTGTGCTGCCTGGTTAGTTTCTACCTCTATATCCTATTGGTTAACACAAACATATCAGTGTGGTGTATTATTTTTAACGTACCAAGAATGAACACACACTTAAAACATTTGTTCCTGAATTATGTAATTTTTTTGATATGTTACTATATTTTATATTAAGTATTGTGTTGTTCATTTTCAGTTGTGATAGGCTAGTATTAGTTCACATAACTATAAGGCTGAGACATATAAACATCACTTGGCTTTATTCATTTTCTGTTTGTTTCACAACTCTTGCGCAAGTTTCAATGTTAGAACAATAGAGAGATGCTATACTTAAAGTATGTAGGCACCATATTTAATGTAGTTTATTTACCTCAGCTTAACTACTTTGACATAAACCTTTTATTCAATGGCAAGTTAAGGAATTAAATGTAATGGTTTTATGCATCTTGCTAGTTTTGGACAGTTTCCTTACATAACCTCTTGATTGGACAAATTTACTAAGGTTGATAAAGGTGCGTACAGACTATATAACATAACATGTTATACAAATTGCAATTTCACATGTTCCAGGTCATGTGGACACTGAATGTTATAAAACATTTTATTCTTGTGTACAATATTGTTTTATGTTGCAATGTTGAATAACACGTTTACATAATGTGGACGTGTTATAAAACACAAGTTATATTATATGTTACATAGTCTGTAAGCACCTTTACATATGTATTTGTATAAGTGAATAAAACCTTTAATTAGATGATAGCTCTTAATTTGCCAGTGATTTATCCACCATGTGATTGACAGGATCCAACATCATTTCACACATTTTTTATAGGGATAAGTGCATTGCAATGTTAATTACAAACAAAAAATAATACCATTTAACCTGTGGTGTTAAAAATACAATATCCATGTCTAAACCCACAAAAAAAATGAATAAAGTAAAAAAAACAACAAACAATCAACAAATCACATTTAATTGAATACAAAGAGCAGCAATTTTAAATACTTTGAATAATCAGTAATTCAAAAAGGTCAAATATTCCATGAATAAAATGTTTTTTTTTTTCTATATCACAAATTTTTGTTAGAATAACTATGTTGATACCTTTATGTCTTCAGCGGCATCATCAATATCAAAGAAATCAATGGCTGATGGACTTTTCTGAGTGTAATCTGAAACAGTACAAAATGTGTATATTAGTTGCTTATATCAACATAGGAAAAGAATAACATGTTATTATAGGCTAAAAACATGTTAAAACTTGTAACATTATATTCAAAAGATTCAGTATCATTGATGAGCATGTAACATAGAAGTTATGTTTTATGTCGTGAAAAAAACATGAATTTATTTAAGTCAGAATCACTATTTATCGAGCTATGTACTTTTAGTAACATAATGTCACGATTTTGAAGAACACAATGTATTGAGCGTGTTAAACTCGTAACGAAGTCCCGGTTACCTTTTTCTTGGTCTTCCTTGCTTACTTCCTCTTCATCCAATACTTCTGATAGCATGGAGCCCAATCCGAAGCGTGTGAGAGATGATAACATACGCTTAGACTCGCCATCAAGAAGGCCATCATCTTCGAGCTGACCACTTTCGTCAATATTACCAAATAGAAACCCAGTTAAATCCATGCCCGAGCGACCATTGTCGCCCGGATCATCGCTATCACACATTTTGAACCAAAATTCTATTGATTATCGTTCAATTACATACATTACATGCAGTATGGGTGGTTTCTAGTAGTTTCTTGTATTAAATGCAGTCACAAACAAATTAAATGATGAGTAGCACTGTACGAGATGCAACTTAGTTTTTATTTTGACAAGAATGACAAATTGACAATCATGACGTGCCGCGGCGTTCATTTGGCGCGTTCCAGTTACAGATAATTCGTTGTTTAGAACTTACCGTTTTTTTAACTTCTTCTCGCGTCCATGATCACTAAACTCTGTTTGACCAGAAAGTCACCACTTGAATGGCTTAGTCGTTGGCTTCCATTAAGTCCTGGAAGGTGGCGGACTGGCGGTGGTGGTGCAGGACGGGCAGGACAGAAGCAGCTTTTTTTTTTAACTGGTAACTGCTTTACAATTCGCAAATATGATGCGTAATCTAATTTATCTACTATTAAAAAATCTTCCATCTTTGGATATTTATATCAATAATATTTTTACAACAATATTTTTATCCGGTTACATTTTAGTTATTGCTCCAAATATCAAATTGTGTTCTATGAAACGCTTTCAACATGGCATAACACGTCACTTTGACATTTGACATAAAAATACAGAGTATATTTTTAGTGCTGCCCTTGTGCTGCCAGACAATCACCGGTTTTTCCTCTTTCGAAAAATACAGCCTGCTTATTAACTGCTTTAATGAAGATTATGAAGATTAAGAATGTGCCTTTATATTAGGGTGTGTATTGTGTAATTTAAATAAGGTGGCAATTAAAAAAGTTTATCTAGTATCACACTTTTCTATTTAATTTTTCTTAGGTTGGGTAGTTACCGGATATCTCGCTATATTGTAAACTAGCGGTCGCCCGCGGCTCCGCCCTCGTGGATGTCGGCTACCGCTGCAAAAAGCATACCCAGGAAAGACACGGTTCACAGACACAATTCACAGACACCGACACTAACATCGACGAAACCTTTCTGGTTGATTTTTACACCTTGTGTGCGAAAAACCCAAATATCTTACGGAACCCTATTTTTTTCCAAAATAAAATTTTGCCTATGTTACTCTTGGATAATGTAGCTTTCGAATGGTGAAAGAATTTTTAAAATCGGTCCATTAGTTTTTGAGCCTATTCATTACAAACAAACAAAGTTTTCCTCTTTATAATATATAATAATAATAATAAATAATAATAATAAATAATAACATAACATAACATAACATACCATCACGCCTGTATCCCCGAAGGGTTAGGCAGAGGTGTACCAATGTACACCCACAGTTCGCCGGTATGTTTTAGGTCCCATGTAATAGGGGGCGAGCCTATTGCCACTAACCGGGCTCAAATCCAAACTCCGACCTGCTACTGAGAATTTCATAGAAAAACCCAATAACAACTTGGTCGACTTGGGAATCGAACCCAAGACCTCTAGCGTAGCAGTCGCGCTTAGCGCCACTAGACCAACGAGGCATAAATAATAATAATATATAAATATATATATATATATATATATATATATAATATATATATATATTATATATATATATATATAATATATATTATATATATATATTATATTATATATTATATATAGTGTAGATGTGTCAAGTATGTGATCTAAAACAACTTGAGTTTGACTTACATAAAATAATTAGGTATATTATGTTACCCCGTACCCATAACCTTAAATATTTTAATGTAAGAAAAAAACCCCAATTATCTTTATTTCTTATTATTTAAGGTGAACAAAAAAATATACGTAAATAAAAAAAAGTTAACATTTTAATTAGATCGCTTGAGCTAAACTGTATCTAGTGGCGAATTTAACTCAAAATTAAGTTTTCTACCAGCAAAACTTTGAGTGATAGAGAGATTGGATCTGGGATGAAAATATTATTATAAGATAAAAGTAAAAATACTTTTTACAAAAAACACATAAGATAAGTAGCTAACTACCTAAATAATAAATAACGTGGTGTCGAATTATCAATATTTAGATGTTACAACGAGAAGGGCAATTTTATTTTAATGGTTTTGTTCCCGTTGAATATAAAATGTAACTAAAGAATAGATAGAGTAGTACCTACATCCAAAGTGTAACAGAATACAAAGCAATATTAAAGCTTCTAAGAAGCAGAGAAATAACGTAATTTCCCAATATCCTCTTAAAATGTTGCGACAGTTGATGTTGAACAGACACACACGTATTTCCCTTTTGTTCCATTTCCTCTTAATAGGTAGTGCCTACTCACCTACCTACTGTACGGACACTACAGTACTCGACAACTTAGTTATAATAGTTATGCAACAAAACTTTACAGGGAGCATGTGGTTATAATACGGCACTTTTTGTTTAGAACATTGGTTAGTTTTATGTTAATTACTCGAGACTTAGTAATTTCCATACAACAAAAACTAAAAAAAAACATTCTAAAATAAAACTAGGCCATTTACCTAGATAGGTACCTACTTCATTTAATTTTACAATGTTAGCATGAAGATTATCTCACCTCCTACATTAAGATGTTGGTAAGCCAATGTAGGTTCGAAAGAAACTATACTTTACTTAACGGTAGGTAGATTCAGTTTCTAATTTATATAAAAAAATATAATTTAAAAATTAAAAAAACACGCCTGCCATGTCAAAAAAAAAATTAAAAACAAGTCAAATATTTGCAGTCGGGGACCTGTAATTAATTGTTGCAAGTAACCGTCCCCCGACTGCAAATATTTGACTTGTTTTTAATTTTTTTTTTGACATGGCAGGCGTGTTTTTTTAATTTTTAAATTATATTTTTTTATTTAATACCTTTTAGTGATAAATAATATTTTATAGAGCGCTAAAACACAAAAACATGACACAACACAAAAAAAATCGTTCGGAACCCTTTGCAGGCGATTTCGACTCACACTTGACCAATTTTTAATGTCCACATAGCCTATGTCACTCGGGATAACTCAAAGCTTCTAATGATACCACAAACATTGAAATCGGTCAAGCCTTTTAGAAGTTATGGTGGAATAAAGAAACTCACAAACATACATACATACATACATACATACATACATACATACATACATACATGAACCCTGAAAACATAACACTCCTTTTTGGGCAGTCGTGTAAAAAGGGCAGTAACTAATAATTACGTAGATAATGTTACGTATGCAAGTAAATACCGCTAATAAATATTTGAAATGAAATTTCACAAAACTGACAAACAAAAATGTTTAATTAAAAGAACCTGTTTAAACTGGCATATAGCACATTGTAAATCAGTTCCAAAGAGGATTAAAACCGTACTATTAGTTATGCCGTGGCAGAACTAAGCTAGTTCATTTCACCCAGGCCGTAAAAGCCTGCTTGCGGATTGTCCGGGTAATTTATGTCTGCGGGCGGACGGGCTAGTTCGATATACGCACTGGAATAGTCGTGCTGCGTTATATCCACATTCCTAATGACCGCAACAAGCGGTACCGTCATCTGCCATTGTACGTAGCTATGGTACAAGCTCCTTACATGGGGCTACATGACTGGCACGTTAAAATTATCCACTCAATAATTACTTAAGTAAGAAAATCTTGATTTTAAACTTATTAGTAGTACTTACATAAAGACAGTTTTCGCGGTTTCATTATTTACCTAAATTAGAACTAGATGCAATATAAGAAGCTATTTACTTATCACTACAGATTTCGACAGTAAATAAATAATAATAAATAAATAAATGCGGACAACATCACATACATTGCTGTGAACCCAAAGTAAGTAGCTAAAGCACTTGAAGGTACCACAAACACCCAGACCCGAAGCAATGTAGAAAAGTTGGTTTCTGCATTGACCCGTCCGGGGATCGAACCCGGGACCTCAGAGCTAGCGACACCTTGAAACCGGTGCTCACGCCACTCGACCACGGAGGTCGTCGTTGAATATTTTACTAAGACTTTAGTAAATGTATACAACTGAAATGTTTCTGTGTGTATAAGTAATTATGTAAGATGTTCAATATGTTCATGGCAAGCGTAACGTTCCAACATTGTTTTAGTATCGCTTTGCATTTCGAAGGTACTCTGAACTGACCACTACAAAGGGCACAGAACAATTTAAGCCTGTATGTTTCTCTAACAAGACAGAAATAATACAGTGACTAACAGTTAACTAAAACGACATAGTTCACGCTCACACGTCATTACGCTGAAATTTAATTACTTACCAAACTATTTCCGTCGCCCAAACAAGGCCCTAGTTTAGTTGGCATACAGAGTTTCATTATTATAATTGTGAGTATTATCGTTATTTACATAACACATATTATTCCTTTTCCAACTTAAAGAAATAGCTCCCTTTTTATTTAATGATATCTGTATTTTTCAATAGGAATTTCCCGAAATAACCTTCTAAAACCTGAAAATAACCAGCTTTATCTAGATGCTTATAACACTTCCATTTAAGATTACCAATATTAATGTGTTAAGGCTGAAATGCCGGAGATCCGCGTATCATTATTAGGTAGGTAGCTACCTCACCCATTCACAGTTGATTATGCTCTGGTTACATCCTTAGGGAATATTCGGACTTCGTAAACAGATATCTTGCAGTATTTTGGATCTCTTGAGCAACATTTCGCTCCTGAAAAGAATGAAATACTTTTATAAAACTGGGCTTACCCAGCATCTTTTTACTTTATAAGAAAACAACAATTTAAAAGTTATTTTGTTAATATTTAGAATCTCGAAGGTGTCATTTGGTTGTCTCGTCATTCTGTTGAAGATTAATTTATTTAGGTACATGACTTAAAAAAATAATAAAGCAGAATCTACACAGAACGAAAGGTAAATCTTAGCTTGGAAACTTAGATACTTTAAAAGAAAATAATGCTATCTTTTTCAGTAATCTTTTGTTTTGCAGATGTTTATATTCTTTGGTTTTCCCTTTTAGTGTTTTAGTAGGACAAACTAACATAACCTGAAAATATCTGTAAAATAGACCTTTGTATCTATGTACCTAATCGATTTATCTTTTCGTTTTTATGTCAAGATTTTCGTCATTCTGGTACTCTACATAAGTTAATTTCCTCGACACAGTCGACACAAGAAAGACATTTGCTGTATTTGTCTTTTTGATAAAATTAACTTCTCTGTACGTACGTGTGGTTACTTCGTGCTACATATATTAGTTTTCATCTTAATTTCATGTCAGTATATTCTACCGACTTTTATAGGAGCAATAAGGACATAATTGTAGAGATCGGTACCCATACTACTGCAAATCCCAGAAGGGCAATTGTCAGCTCAGCCGACAATTCACCCTAATCCTCTTAGTGAAAAGGTGATGGGAAATCCTCTAGAGATTAAGCACAATTACTTTACTCTGCCAGTGTTTTTCTCGAGTTCATAAAATGTTCAAATTGAAAAGCTGACAAGGCAAGGTACCTACAAAATGTTTTTCGTTAAGCTTGTTAGAAAATTAGTAATAAGTACATAATTAAGTTATGAAACAGACCTTTTTAATTACTCGAGAGGTAAGTTGATAAATGGTGCTTTATGTATCATAAGACGCGTTCTACGTCAGATTCATTTTTCACACATAGTTACTTTTGCACCATTAAGAGCATTGCCATCGGGCGATTCTACGAAACATTATGCGTTATTAAAGTAATAAATTATAGAAATGAACTGCTATCATGTTTAATATGATAGAATATGTAATACGAGTGTAATATAGTGAGGACATTTATTATGCTTTTATCCACTTCCGGATTTGATTAAGCGAAAATATTAGGTGTAATATTTTAACCTTGTCACGCCATGATGACGGCCTTTCGGTGACCTTTTGTAATCCAAGTTGATCTGTTTTATGAGCACACATTTATATATCGTCAAGTAAATTAATAATACTTATTCGCTACCATTTATTTTTAAGATAACTTAAGAATAAGTGGTTGAAAAACAAAATTAAACAACGAGGTACTGTAGGAAATTGTATCAAGAAAACCGAACACATTTCTTTTTCTAGATATTAATATTATCACTTAACTAAAACCTCATCGGTTCATCTTAAGCAAACTGTTGAAAGGTTTGTAGTTACATAAAGCCTCATACTATAATCTGAGCCGACAACTGACCACTATGACCTAGTTAACCGTCTGAAAACTGGTGTAAACCATTTATTTGGTAGGTCCTGTAATGATCAAGTTTCTTACCTCTAGAATTTGATCGCTTGTATTGATACCCACTAGAGAATTGGCCTTTAATTTGGGGTTAACACACACAAATTTTAACGTTGAATTTTAATAATTAACAATCTAGTGTATTAGGTATACTATGACGTGATTACATTAAATAGAGGTATGTATTGAATAAAACGATTGGTATATTTTCACAATTTTGTTTAAAAAAGATATAGGTAGGTACCCAAAATGTTTCTCTTTTCTACTTTCTTACAGATACTGTTAAGATGTACCTAAAGTTTGTAAGTTTGGATGAAGGAGGCAATCTTCAAAACTACTCATCCGATTTCAGAAACTTACTGCTGGTCAGTAACTTATTGCAACGTTATTACCGATGTAGCAGATTTTGAGTTGAAAATATTTTAGTGCAGCTAAAAGGACACATTACTTTTTACAAAAAAAAGATTGAGTTATTTTGCACTAAAAAATTACCTATATGTTACTTATAATTACTCTCAAAAAATTAAACTTTATTGTCTCAATCTAACTGTTTAATGTGAGGTATCAAAATAATTGTGATACAACATCAAATGCTTTAATGAACCTGACTATTTCTTCGAATAAAACAGTCATCTTCAACATACATACTTATTCCTTACATAATAATATAACCAATTCACAGAAGGGTAATATAACCTAATATGCTTGTGTTCCTACTTACATCGCATTGAACACAAGTTATCGAGATATTTGAAGGGCGGATAATCTGTACGAACTAATTTCACTAATCGGATTAAAGCTATTATAGTCGGCACATCCGCGAAATTGTTCCCCTCTCGCTCGGATGATCAGTTTAATTGATGTAAGGTAGTTTGCGAGGAATACTCCTAGCATTGTTTCGCGTTCTCGAATTTCAGGGGTAAATAGTTGTTTTGGAACAGGTAGGTATTAGGTATCCAGTGTTTTGTTCAGATTATGGATTTATGGAACAATTTTCTATTGCTGTTGTTGTAATTGTCGATATATATACCTATATATACCTATATATTTGACGGGCCTGTTGGTCGAGTGGCTAGTGACCCTGACTGCTATACCGGAGGTCGTGGGTTCGATTCCCGCCCAGGACAAATGTTGTGTGATGAGCATGATCATTTGTTCTGGTGTCTGGGTGTAATTTATCTATAATATGTATGTATTTAGAAATATATAAGTATGTTTATCAGTTGTCTGGTTACCATAACACACTCTACCTACTCTACCCTAGTGTTGTGAGTGAGTTGTCCCAGGATATTATTATTATATTATTATTATATCAGTAGATGTAGATGTGTTTAATAATAAAACAAATATCTTTTACACACTAAGATATTAAGATGTAATGTTTAGCTAATTTGGCTCTTTATATTTACTTCATAATCTTTATATAAATTTCATGGCAAATGAATTGATTGATATGATATAGAGTGCAAAGAATACTTTTCGTTTTCAAGATAACTAACTATAATATACTCAAATATATTATACTTTCATTATTATTCGACGCCCAAATAATGTAATTAAATTCATCCGATAATGTAATAAATCGATACGTTTCACATAATGGTGATTATAACATCATTATTCTCAAAGCGTGCACCATTTAAAAAAGTAAAATTACAAAGTCAGAACGTGCTTAACTTGATACGACGTAATTTTTAATTCTGTCACACAAAGGAAATTATAACTGAAAAAGAAAGTTATAAAGCACCTACAATTACATTTTTAGAATTTCACTTTGACATTCATTTTTATACAAAGCCTCTTTACCTTTTCAAGATATAAGATCCTCTTTTATAAGAAGGTTATTCAGAATAAATAAAAGGAGATGTTTCGGAAAATATCGTCTGAAACTCTCATTCTAATGCCTTATTAACACTTCGTCGAATAAACAAATCTATCGATTTTTTATGTTAACGGTAACAGCGGTAAACATGTTTTTGCACACATACTTGTTATGACACAAGACTTATTTCTAAGTACTAATATCTCTCTTATTAAAATATATTTTATTTCTGCAGTAGTAAAATTTAAACGTTTTCAAAATCCAATAAAAAGGAGCTACTAGAATGGACCATTATTTTCCTATATTGTAAATTCCGTATATTGCACATATCTAGAAAAACCAATAACATATACAGTTAATTATAATGAAACGCTCAATACCTGTTATCTCCTTGGCAAAATCTCTTTTCGAACCCAATAATTAGCTTATTGGTTCTAATCTCACCGCATACAGAGTATCATAATGTTTGTACAGCCATCAGCCAATATCGCAATTAATATAAAGGCAATAAGGCGAAAAGTATTGAGCGACTTTCGTTACCGACTGTACAATGTACAATCAAAGTTAATAGTATCCCCGTTTTCGTACATAACAAGCATGTGCCTGACATATACTAAATAAAGCAAATCCGTTTCAATTAGGATCGTTATAGGGAGGTACAACATACTCATTAAACAGTCAAAGGTTAATAATCTAAGACGTCAAAAGCCGGTAGCATGGCGTCTTGTAATTAACCTCTTGTAAATTAGGCACCTAATCACGTTAGAGTACAAAGTTAAGTCTTCGCATAGATTAAGATTATTGCAGACGGTTAATTTCATGTTGTATGTACGTAAGTTATGTGTATAGGACGGTATGCAAAATTACTGCAATTTTAGCATCATAACATTATGCTACTAAAATGGCAACGTTCACATAAGTAATATCTGAATAGGTTTTATGAACCACTAATGTAATAAATAACTACTCTATAATGCGAAATATTGCGACAAAATGTAGGTCCCATTAGCAGCGCTCTCCTCAACAATTTTAGTAACAAAATATAAAGGTAGCAATATTGAGTATAGAATTCACATTCGCATAGAAATAAAAATGTTTACAAATTGTGCTAACGAGAAAACTCTTGGCAATTTAAGAAATAATTGATAATGTTTTAAAGAGGTACTCAAAGGCTCACTGCTAAGTCTCCTCAAAGAGCAAACACTTAACAGGCTTAAGACGTTCCAAGGGATTCCCTGTCCGAGATTATTTACAATATTCTTTGACGTGACTAAACACCGTTCTGTTTACCGTATCTAACGAGATCCAACGATTGATAAAAAATCCTCTCAAGCGCTATAAAAAGCTTACTAATATAATTATTTGTGAAGCTTTCAAGGTAATAGGAAATGTTCGGAATTTCCTTGCTGTTGAAATATACAATTAGCGCTGCCCCGTGGTCTAGCGTCTCGGATCTCTAACGGGATTAAGTGAAATATTTATTACTGGATCCCCTTTAAACAGTTTCAGTTATATATGTTTCTTGGCCTTTAGGACTTACTGAAGAGGGAAACCATAATGTAAAGGAGTTCATCCTAGTATAAGTAAATCGCCCATTACCTAACTAAGTATGTTGGTCTTCGTGCGTTAGAGTAAATTCAAAACACTCTTTGAGAATGTCCCTTATTCCAACTATCACAGATGATGTGGCGGATGGTTTGGATTTGTTTTAACTAGTTACTAAATAATATTAACTAAACTATTTTACTCGTTCGTTCATTCGTTTATTAGACGAAGGACTTCCGGCTTAAACTTTTTTTGCTAATTGTATAATGACAACTGACATCTGCAATTTGTATTAAGTACTGAACGTAGAGTAGTGAAAATGTAATCCAATTGTTTATATTAATCAACATTCTTACAAGTTCACTCCTTATGTGGTAGCTAGGGAAATACTTTCTTTTATTCAACGAAGTCCTAACTAACTTATGTTAATGTTCTGGTTGCTGAGAATAGTGCCTTAGTACCCTTTGTTGTAATGTTGTTCGTACGTCCGTGGACATACTAGCGGTCATAATCTCTAAGGAGGCCCAAAGGCATTATTTCGCCGCCTAAGTTCTTGAGCCCCGATAATAGTATGGCGGGAAACTTCGACCATTTACCTACAAATGAGATATATTATGTTTAAATATTATGTTCATACAACAATTACAAAAAACTTGTACACAAATATATAAATATTTATGTGGGCTATTCAAAAAATCCAGATACCATACTACTTGATACTACCTACCTACCATACCTACTTACTTGTTCCAATCAAAATTTGGCAATGTATTCACCTCTTTTATTTCCTGTACTTAAATTTGGTGTTTCGAATGATATACACTAATTTATCTTGAATTTTAAAAATAGTGGAATCATTTTACGTGCATTAATGCAGTTTTATTATATCTTATTAATACTCTTACAACTGCTTCTAAAGGTGACAATGTATCTACAATGACGTACTTTATTTATTTTTCTTATTCTCGCGGGACGAAATTTGCAGCCATTGTCAGGTGTTACAAAAAAGGGCTAAAAGTGACGTGCAAGGGTTCGCTCTTAAGAACTTTCCGCAAGTTTCGGGTGATTTCGGAGGAAAGTGAATTTTCATATTTCAGGAAATAAGCTACCGGTGTGTGCGGTTTATGTTTACAAAAGTGTCATCCCAGAGGTGTGGTAAAGGCTGTAGAGTCAAGTAGGTACTTTAAATTCCTTAGTTCATCAAGTGCACAATGTACAATGTTTGATTTTGATGCTTGTTTTTTTTTAATTGGAAATGTTTGTCATGTATATTGCACTGATAAATTACTATAATAATACAACAATTTAAGGTACACGAACTTTTAAATTTTTTAATCAAGTCTAATTAAGTACTTGATAATATAATACAGTTAATATTAACGTTTGTCTTCGTTTTTAAGATTAATTAAAAACACGTTTACGACTTATTATATCTGTGTAGAGCATTTTAAATACAATAGCTTTTCGCTGCGGGCTCTATCGACTTTTCAACTTTAACAGTTTTTTCAAACTCTATTTTTCCGGTGCTCTAGTATCTATAGTTTTGCTGGTCCAACGAAAAAGCCAGGACTAGATGAATATTCATTAGTTCAGCACAAAAACGAAATGATAATGAAGTTTGTTACAATGAAATAACTTTTTTGGGTTCTATGCTATGTTCTACTACTTCAACGTACCAAAAATCATGAATAGGTATTATGTTCTAAAACACAATGAGTGGAAAAAAGGATGTACATAATTTACGTAATACTACACAAACTTACTTCTTACTACACCCGTTACAAAAAAATGAAATTTATCGCATAAAATTGTTCAACAAAAACAAAAAATCATGGTAACTCATGAACGAAGTCGCGAGCTAAATTAGAGCTAGTTATTATATAACAACGCTCAATTGACTCAATTGCTACTCGGGTCTCGGTAACTCTGCACACGTGACAGGTATTAAGGAGATTACCTCTTAGCTCACGTCTATCACACGTAATACCTATTATTATAAATATTTCCACCGAAATAAACAGTACATGTTCATGTTGTTCAGAAAAAAAAAAAAAATTCTATGTGTCTGTGTGTTATTATTACGTTATTTGAGGACATTCTTGTCCAAATGTCAAATTATAATTTTGGCTACATTTTCGTATTATTGAAATTGATGAAGGAAATCGTCTAGTGATAGTTGGGTTATGCTTTGAAGAACAGATAATTATGGTACTTTTTATTTTGGAAGAAATTTGTTAAAGAAGATCCTTTTTGTATTGGCACTATGTTTCGTGAGTAAATCTTTAAGGCCCTATATTTTTGTATCTGTGTGTATTTGGAAGATAAAAGAAATGGATTTCGAAGCTTAAATAATATTTTTGTGATACAAAAATGTTAATTCCAAAATGTCTCGGTAATGGAAGAACCCTAGATCACATAAAACTTGATTATATTCTACTACTTACTATTTAAAAATGAAGGAAATGTAGAAAACCCAGTAACTATTCCTGTAAGTAAATGTGAAATCGCTAACGTATTTAGTACCTATTTGTTCTCGGGAATCCAAGCTTAATGAAAGTGATTAAGATCCTAATGATGTTTGTTCACTAACTCTACCAGAAAATTAAGTAAACCTTGTTCATGCATGTTACTTCTACTACATGTTATTTTTTTTCCATACTCAGCAGTGTACTTATATTCAATTTATAAAAAAGAAACAATGCTTTTATAAATTTTGCAAACGTAAATTTATATTTTTAATTAGCCTCTGCTGGGCAATGGTCTCTCTTCTCGATGACTTCGGGTCTTTTCGATGACAATTATGTAAAGTTATGTAATAATAGCTCTTATTATCGGGGTCAATTGCAAATATACCCAAAAAATATTTGGTACTCCCAAATTATTTCCATACATACACAACTCCTCAGTAGGCAATCCCGTCAAGACGTTAACCAACGAACAAAGTTCGCGAGTGAATACATTTTATGAATTCTTCGCAAAGATTTCGCCGTTTGCCCATCTAAGAATAATTCACTCAGTCTTCCCGTGGGTGTCGTAAGAGGCAGCTAAGTGAATTTAATGTCAATGGGCAGCATGAGCATAATAAGGGTATGCCTCTTAGGGATGTGACCCGGGCCGACCGTTGCACTGCATTACCACCTTGTTATATTTTGTAAATATAAGACGAATATGATAGCTATATGTTATAAGGAAAGAAAAGCTAAATTAAAATATTTCTCATACTTGTGCTCACCAAAACATCTCTTGCATTTTTTTTTTACTTTTAGTGCCCTTTTTAATACTTCCTGCTTGCATGTGTTTAGCGACAATGTTCTTTTAAATATATACTTAAGTTATATTAAGTACTTATATTACATTATAATAAGCAATATTTAAATTATGAACGACTCCAACATATAAGACTTGTATATAATCCCTATATACAAGTCTAATAAGAAATTTAATAAACACATCATTATTCACGTTCTTGTAACGTCAATTGCCTACACAAATAAAGCACTGAAACTTTTATTCGGGAGCGCAAAATTCCATGTTGTTTTTAGGACCGAAGTATACAACTTTTTTGCTTGTTTATGATGTTACTGAAGGAGAAATTTCCGTCAGTTTAGGAACACAAGCTTCAAGTTGTATTTCGTTAGTGCAAAGTTAGCATATGGGCCCGAGTGAAGTTAGTGTTGTATTTTCATAATGTATTGCGTATTATGATGAATGATTGAGACGTGACGTACGGAACTTAAGTTTTCACGTCAGTTAGTTTAAGCCTACTTCAGTTTACGACGGAACAAGAAACTCATCTTCAATAAACCAAAGGAGTAGGTAGTCTTTTCCAGTTTCCTGAATTTGTTTGTTCTGCCGTTGGTTGGTCATTTCGGAAAAGGTGTTCAGTTTTATTTTCTTTTTATTTTTTCCCTCATACACTTCTAATCTTTCAGAATAATTCGTTTCGTTACCTTTCTTCTCACGTATCGCTATAGACATAATTTTAAATTATAATTATTGTGTATTATCGTAAGCTCTGATAAAATAAGTGTATTTATTTTATACCTTTAAACCCATTTAACAGAACATTCATGTAACATAACAAGGATGAGGGTGTCTATTATCTTCTATTATCTTTAGCAATCCGAGTAATTTTAAATATGTAAGTAAGTATACACTTAGTACTACTCTATATTTATTCTGAGATTAAAATAAATAATGTTTAGTTTTTACTAAAAATTAGTTCAGTTCTCATTAGTCGTTTCAAAAAATAAACGGTAATAACTACTTCTTTTTGATAGTGGCGTACTGAAAGATGAATAGTAAAGAAAAGCGAGTACAATCGCGTGTCTAACGTACCTACATTAATGTGAGAGTACTTATATTGCACTTTTAGAGTACATTCTTCTTACTTTATGAGTTGTTTGGCATCTTTGTAAAACACCGTACGATCTATAATACTTTGTTTTTAACCCTCGACGCGAAAAGAGGCCTGTTTTCATTTTGATGTGTACGTCTGTTTGTCTGTCTGTGGGATCAATGGCTTCGTATATGGATCGTAGCTTCTAAGTGAATCGACCGCTTACGATGTAGTTACTTTTGTTTGAAAGCTGACGTAATCAAGATGGTTCTTAGCTAATTTTGTGAACATCTGTTCAGTATTTTAAAAGATATAGGCTATTATACATATAAAATTAGTCGGGGTATTCTTAAATTTTTGATTTACAGTTATAATTCTTAAATTGATATCTTTTTATATTTAAAGTACAGCAATTATTGTTACTTAAAGTCAGACTTAAAGAAAGATTAATTTATAATTTATATTCAAATTTATTTAGCCAGGTTCCTATTTCATATTTATTAACAAGTGATGGTCTTGGATACAAATTCAAATTTTCCTAATCGAATTATTGTTTTGTAAAACTTGGGCCTGTTCCGTGGGCACCCAGTTCCTAGCAGTGGAAACTGCTGGGCATAGGCCCCTTTATGGGCAGGTTTAACTAACTTAAATTATTATTTTTGAGATTTAGAAGATTTTTTTTATACATCGTTTTTATGAAATGGAATGATAAAATGAAAGTTAAGTGTTTTTCGGATTCACTGATTATGCGTGGGTGAGACGGGATGAAAGGTTTTATTCAAACTTACTCAAAGCATTAAAATCAAAGAAAAATATGTGACTAAACTCTAAATGTTTCCATGTAGACTTGTCTCTCGTCTTCATTTACACTTGTACTCTGTGATTCATTTCTTATCTAATAACATGTTACCAATCGCCCACAAGTTGGCAAGCGTGATGATCATCGGTCACCTATATGAAAACAGGCCTTTGACTTTGACTTTGAATAAATAGGCCCATTTGTCACTATTCCTATTTTCTATTTAATCCTACAGTCGGGTAAGAACTCTATTTGTTTTTCAGTAAATGTATCAAGGGTTTTATTACGACAAGAAGCTGATATCTTAGAGACAATTTAATTTAAGTGAAACACTTACCATTACTCAGGCGTCGTTGCGTAAACAGTAAATTCCTGTTCGCAATATTTGTGGTTTTGACCTCTAAGCTATAACGCCGAATATGACCACATTACGAAGTAATTCCAGAGGTATTTAGGTGACATACTGATGTACATAATTAGTTTACATTACATTGTTATGTTATGAGCAATTAATTATTATTATTATATGCAAACGACATAAGTTCTCCAAAATAACTAAGTACTAAATATGTGGCATTGACTCTTCAAGCTTGAGGTCTAGGCTTCAATTCCCACTTGACTTTGTCCTTCTGCGGTACAAAGGTCTGCCTAATTTATTTTGGGCTCAATTTGATTTACTTAATAATAATCATATCGGTATCACAAAGGTTTTCAAAATTCTTGTAATTTGAAGTTTAGAAGTAATGACGGTCGAGACCCTTGCGTATAGTGATCTTAATTTGAGAAATGTAAAACGATAAAGTTAATTTTAATTATCATGTTAAAATAAAAATAGGCCTCTATTTTTATTAATATAGCTCTATAACTGACTTTAAATCAGTACATATTACAAACTCATTTAATACACGAATACCGAAATTGTCACATTACGACCACCTGTATTCATTGACCTTATCTAGTTACAACCACACGTTTAGGATCCCACGTCCAACTGAGAAGGGTACAGCTGTGGAACAACAATCTAATACGTCACTTAATGTTCTAAATATTTCATTTTCCCTATTTCGGTGCGAAAAGCAACTAAAGTTAACACATTACCGGGCCGAGTCGGAAACGGCCCGTCATCACGGCATGCTTCTCGCGTGCCACCGGTTAGTCTTACTAATGTGTGTTCGCAACATTTTTATAGCTGTTAAAGGCAATAAATATACAAACGCTCGTCTGTTGGTCCGTAAACGCCTCCAGAGGATTACCCGCTGACGTATATGTGTACAAACTGACCAAGATTGTTGAAGCACTTTTAAAGCTAACTAGATAATGTACGTGTTTACGCTATTGGGTTTTATTTCAGAGTTCCTTCCAAACAGAAACAATAAAGAAAACTTACATGTAAAGGAGTAATTTCGTGATGTCTTCAAACGCCCGACTGACACAGAACGGTGTAATTTGGTTCAATTCAACTTTATTCATGTTACTACACAGTCTCGTAGCAACAGTCTACGGCGTAGCACTGTGCTACGCGACGAATGTTCTTATTTTCGAGACGAAATAAAGTACAGACCTACATGTGCTTTACATAATATGATATTTCGGAAGGACACAAAAGGTACATAAAATGATAATTTGTGTGGTGAGATTAAAGTCTCTCTCTAAATATTTTTTATTAAATTCCTAAAAGACTAACAAAAAAGTGTATAAGAGCTATTATCATATTAAATTGATAGGGAAATACGGTAAAGAGTATGTCGTATTTTATGTAGGATTAATATAATGAGCCCTCTGTATTAAAATGAGCAATCAACATTATTAAAAACAAATCAAAATTATTTATTTATCAAATTGTTTCCGTACGGATTATGTAAAGCTCATTAGCTATTGGAGTTCATTAACGCTACCCGTAAAAGTTTGACGGAATTTTAGACAGTTGAGAATAATTAAAAGAGTTGTGCTTAACAGTTTGAAAGCCGAGTTCGTGCCCGTGTGTTTACTGTAAATCCAAGTAACCTCTTTATCCCTTGCCGCGGGGAGCTACCTCTCTTGGTTTCAGTTCATTGGCTCGCTTTGAGGGGTCTTGATCTAACTGTAACTTGATTTCGACAGATCAAAGCGAAAAAATTCCTCGCCCGAAAATGGCTACGGTACACAACTCACTATTCCGCTACTAAAATAAAACTCACAACAGTGACGGTTATATTCACAAAGCCATTAGATAGACACTCTAAATTGTTGGCAGCGTTTGAAAGTGTTAACTAACAATAAAAATCTATTTAGCGCAGCCAGTGACAATGGAACTGAAAATAAAACGAGCAGCGGTTAATCTACTTACCGCGACAACAAAGCTCCATTTTGTTTTCGGAATATAGTTAAATACGCATACGTCACAAGGCTTGATTTTCGATGAAAACTTTTAGCTTTTAAAAGAACGGTAACAAAGTGAATGGAGTCGATATATTTGTTATTTAGTTTTGTTCGTTCAGCGTTTTTGCTGATTTAAATTCGCTGAATATTGAATGTCGAAGCGAAATATTATTTCGCTGTCTGCGCAAATTCGTTGAGAGAACATTATTTGTGGGTCCATCGGTTATGTTACAAACTACAAAACAATGCAGTGAGTGATAGTTGTTGCCTATTCGTATTGCCCGAGGCAGTTCTGTTTAAATGTAAAATATAGTTTATGTCAGGTTAGAATTCATCTGTCTAAAATGTGTGTTTGATTTACAAAAAGGCTTTATTGGACACAGTTACATAAATCTGTTTTTAGTTTCAATTTCATTATATTGATGACGCCTAGATCAATTTATATTTGTTTTTTTTTTATTTGTGCGAAAGCGTATATACGTCTCAGGTAGTCCCATGATAAACAGATCAGGATATAATGATGGGATGCCAGGGCAAAATTTTATTTTTTTGACATGTATTACGTGTTTTGAAGTTTTTCATTGGTTCTCTTCTAATTAGTCTGTTGGTCTAGTGGTTAGTGACCCTGACTGCTATACCGGAGGTCGTGGGTTTGATTCCCGCATAGGACAAATGTTGTGTGAAGAGCATGATCATTTGTTCTGGTGTCTGGGTGTAATTTATCTATAATATGTATGTATTTAGAAATATATAAGTAAGTTTATCAGTTGTCTGGTTACCATAACACAAGCTCTGCTTAGCTTGGGATCAGATAACCGTGTGTGAGTTGTCCCAGGATATTATTATTTATGTGTAATCATATAACATGCATACTCTACCTTAGGTAATAGAATATTTTATGTAAAATCAAGTAGAAATTGTTTCTAATTTAGTATTAGTAAGTAATATTTGTTTATAGTTCAGATCTCTGGGGATCCTTCGAGCGCGTCAGTATCGAACTAAGTTTATTGTTACCAAGTCACGTGCTCTAAGGAAATAATTGGCTTACTGAAACTAATGATAAATAACAATAATCCTACGTTGTTTCCTAGTTTCTATGGGTCATTAAGAGTTTTAAAATATAAATGGATTATTAGTAAAAAAAACTATATTCGTCAAGGAAGGTCTTAGGTACATGTTAAGGTTTATATTGTTGTTGTTTGAGAAAATGGGTAATGACGATCAGAAAGTCTATTACTTCACGTAAAATACTGGTTAATATCTTAAATCTAAATCAGTTTAAATGCTTAGCAAAGCAGTTATTTTTTCAATACACCTAATATTTTTTTTTACATTCCTTCTTTATTGCTGTTCATATTCACACATACATCTGTAATTTAATGTTGATCAATATCACTAATTATATCAATAGAATATATGAAAAAAAAGTATATACAATTAAATATATATATAGTAAAATTGAAGGAAACGGTGAAGGAAAACATCGCGAGGAAACCTGGATTTCAAAATTGGGATCTGAAATCGCCAATCCGCAGAGAGCAAGCGTGGTGATCAATGCTCGTGCCTTCTCTAATGGGAAGAGACCTGTGCCCAGCAGTGGGACGTTTATAGGCTGGTTATTATTATAGTAAAATTTACATGAATTACCATAGAAATAGTTCTACGCCTACTACGGACCATATTTTCACGGGTCCAGATCGGATTCGGATCGGACGTAGTGTGAAACCGCTGTTAGTGTACATTATGGATTGCAAAAAAAACTATTTGATTTAACTATATCATTAAATTTAATGATTTAACATGACTGTAAAAACAGGCGTAATAACAAAGATATATCGTTAGTATATTTTATGTATTTGTATGAGAAAACGTCTGAAACGTCCCATTGAGAGAATACAGGTGGTATTTTAGTGGCACCTTAATATTACCTTTGTGTGAATTAGATAAGATGTTTTATGAGAAAACATTCGTCTTAAAGGTTAACTGTGTCGTATATTTGATAAGGCGCTTATTATATTATTGTTCAAATATTAGAATTAAATGAAAATGTTCAGAATTATATCGTATATATTTTAATGATGTTGATTTTTTGGGTCAATCCGAGAATCCAAAAAGTGTAATAGGTTTATTTTATATAGCGTGACATAAGTGGATTATCTTAAGTACTTTTTTTTTATTTTAATAAGTTCTAAGTCTGTTTTTCGTTGTGGTTGGGCTGTCTTTAACAGCCCAACCTAAATATTGATTACGTAATTAATTTTAATTGCACAAAAAATCTCGATAGCCTAGTAGACATAATTTTTGTAGCATTAATTTATCTTTACTTTAAAAAGTTTTAGATTCAAAATACCTATTAGCGATAACACAGCCTATTGTACTAAAACTGCTTTCATACAATTTTCTTTTCAGTTGATTCTACATTCAAATAGCGTACAATGTATTCAATTCTATATTTCGCCTTTTATGGCTCGATTAGAAAGGAGTTTTGTATTACTTCTACACTTAAAAGCTTATTTTAATTTCAGATTATAGTCCTTAAGTGATTACTATTGATACTGTTGATTTGTCGATCCACTGTTATTTTTGTTTTTTTTTGTATCAACTTTACAGAAAGTGACGGAAGCCGTGTAAAAAATATGGTAGTTATGTAGGTATGGTAGGAAAGATAGTTTTGATCCCCAGAACGTGAATAGAGCCTATTTAAATATATACAGTTTTAAACCTTAACTTTTTTTTCAGCTCTTCCTTTTTCTAATAGATTATATATTTCCTCCAGAATTTAAAAGATATACCAGCTCGATATGATGTTAGTTTTGTGTTTCATTGACAAGATAACACGCAAAAATCTGTTGCCGAAAACAAAAGAAGTCATGCACTTCCCAATTATGTAGTGTATGTTTTTCTTACCTAACTTCGCACACATCCATCGAAACCGATGAGCAATATTAAACAACCGAATTTCCACTGCGAATACAAAAAGCAGATTATAATTAAGAGTGATGAACATCCTACCTCATTCAACCGAACCAAAAGGTAAATTTAAAAATATCCTGAAACGTATAACTTTTGCACTTCATAGCGTTAATTTTTTATTACGTTCGTATAAAAACATGGTGTTTCATCTGAGCCACTTACTGTGAAATATCAACATCCCTATACGGGTTGAGTGAGTCAAAGTACCCGGGCACTTGTATTAAGCAAACTCTCTAATTTAAAATGTATGAGCACGTTATTCAAGTACAAAGTGAGATTAATTCGATGTTGAGTCAATATGCTCACAAAATTGAGCCTTTGGTTTCTCGTATCTTACGTTAGTATGCGGAAATATATGTTTAGGTACTTATTTGTTTTTATGGATCGTAATTGAATCTTTTCAGTGGAAATACCTTTTAATTAGCATTTTGTTTACGTGTTTCTTCGTGATTGCAATTTTGTTTATTCTCGCTGCCAATAATTAAGTAACGTTCTTTACATGCATTAATTAAATTGATCTTATGTTGGCATAGACTCAGGATAAATAAATACCGTATAAAACTTTCTAGCTACTCTAATTAAATAAACAATCAACTATTGACTTAAGTTTAACAACACAACAATTTTATTTTCTAGAACATTTTATGTATACTTTACTCTAATGTACAAACGCAACTGTAGGCACTTCACAGAACAAAACATGTTTATTTCAAACAAAATAACTACACTTCAAAGATAAAATGCCAAGAATAACAACGCTACCATTCTCGCTAAAGTGAAAACGCGAAACCTAGAACATAAACATTAAAATTTAAGTACGTAACACGGTTACCAAAAATACTGGTGCAATTAAAATATAAACCGTTGTTAGTATACAAAGTCGGTGCTAATTAAACGTAACGTTTGCCTACTCGGAATGCCGAACCAACACGTAACATCGACCAGTGTTATATTATTAAGCCCGCTTACATATTTATCGGGAATCGGGCAATAGAAACAGTGGGGAAATGGGTTGATTACGAACACTATTGGTTTATGTATCATCGTGTGTATCATTGAACTTCCATCCCTAGTTTAGGTATAAGAGGTTAAGCTTAACATTTTGCCGGAGTAGTATATTTTCAGTGCCTCTAAAATTTCAAGGTTGGCTGTTAGCGTTTTGTGCTGTACCTTATTAATCGCAAGACGGTAAATGTATGTCTTATGTCGGGTTATGTAGGCTCAATAGTCAACTCTTGCCATTTAGTAATTCAGTAAGTACTGATTCAGTCGATACAGTCTAAGAGAAACTAAATGAATAGAATTATAGGGACTTCTCAGGAATTTTAGGAATTAAAAAATCAGGATCGTAGCTTGCAGTGTGCAGATTTAATTTTTCCAGCATGACATGACATTCAAAAGACAAAAAGGTTAGGGCCGTAGAACGCCTGATGAAAGTATAATAAATAAAATAAAGTTATGGACTAAATTGCTTTAACTAATTTAGTAGGCACCTAAACATGCCGCCGGCCGTTGAAAGCTTGCCTTTCAACAGCTGTTTTCCAGTAAAGGACAGATCTTGGAGAATGCCCTTCTGACAGTTCCAGTTGAAGTCCGGATATCGGCTACTCTGCTTATGCCGTCTGTGCCAGGATGAAGAGCAACAACGCGGCCCAACTTCCACTTCATGGGTGGGTGATTATCCTCCTTTATAACCACGAGGGAGTCCAGATTCAGGCTATCGTTGCCGGTCCGCCACTTCACACGCTGCTGCAGCTCTGAGACATACTCCTTGCTCCATCTCGTCCAGAAATGCTGCCGCAACTGCTCAAGGCGTTGATGGCGCGTCAAGTGAGGAGTGGAGTGATCCCGGATATCCTTTACAGGAAGAGAAGTGAGAGGACGTCCGATTAAAAAGTGACCAGGAGTGAGAGGCAACAGGTCTTCTGGATTCGACGATAGCGGTGTGAGCGGTCGAGAGTTTAAAATGCCTTCAATTTGTATCAAAACGGAGTTGAGCTCCTCGTATGTTAAATTACAATTGCCCAACACTCGGAACAAATGAAATTTGGTCGACTTGACACCCGCCTCCCACAGACCACCAAAATGCGGAGCGTAAGCAGGTATAAAATGGAAGTGTATACCATCCTGAGCTACACTATCAGATAAGGAGTCACAGTTGCGTTTCAAAAAATCAGCTATTTCATTGTAGGCTCCTACAAATGAAGTTCCGTTATCGGAATAAAGGTTGAGAGGTTTTCCTCTCCGAGACATGAACCTACGTAAAGCCTGTAAATAATTGTTGCTCGTCAAGTCACCCACCAACTCTAAATGAATCGCCTTTGTGGTGAAGCAAACGAAAAGGACAATATATACCTTCACCAATCTACAACCACGACCTTGACGACTAGCCGAGGTAATAGGGCCTGCGTAGTCAACGCCTACGTTTTGGAAGGGAAAGTCGGCTGGTGAGAGTCTACTTAGAGGAAGATTACCCATTTGAGGAGCAATTGTGTTTGGCTTTAGTCGCTGACACCGAACGCACTGACGATAACAGGCTCTGGCTAAGTTGCGACCACCGAGTGGCCAGTAGGTCTCTCTAATTGTACTTAATAATAATTGAGGACCTGCATGCATTAGTCTAAGATGCTCAAATTTAAATAAAAGTTTAACAAAAGGATGAGTGGACTGTAATAATATTGGGTGTTTCTTCGTATATGAATATTCTGAATTGTGTAACCTACCACCTAAGCGAATAATTTTGTTGTGATCTAGGAATACATTTAAACTTAATAATCTATTTTTATGAGGTAATTGTTTGTTGTGTAATAATAAATTATATTCAGGAAAAGACTCCTTTTGCGACTGAATAATAATAAAATTTAACGCGTCTTCTAATTCATTAGCACTAAAATAAGACGTGTTTGATGAACGTCTTTTACAAACATTAATAAAACGTAAAACATAACAAACAGATCGAAGTAATCGATTTAAATTTGAAAATCGATTAAACTCGATTATTCCTTTAAAAAAATCTTTAGTGGCATCTTGGGCTAAATTAACTAAAATATCAGGTTTAAGGTCTGGTAAATTTTGTTTGTTTATAGAAGTGGGTGGCCATGTAGTGCTGTCATGTTTTAAGAAACATGGACCGAACCACCACAAGTCCAGTGATTGCATAGCGTTAGGTTCCACTCCGCGTGTTATCAAATCGGCTGGATTGTCGTGGGTCGACACATGCCTCCACATAAATGTACCGGATATTTCTAACACTTCGGCAACACGGTTACGGACAAAAGTGTTTAATTTTATTGGCAACATTTTTAGCCAACCTAACACTATCGTAGAATCGGTCCAACAAACAATACTAGACGGTTTAATGTGAAGGTGACTAGCAACTTTTTTATATAAACGTGCACCAAGTACAGCTGCACAGAGCTCCAATCGCGGTATAGTTAACGGTTTAAGAGGAGCGATGCGACTTTTGGCTGTTAATAATCTTACATCGACGTCACCCTGCTCATTTACACTGCGAATATACAAACACGCGCCATATGCTCGCTCTGAAGCGTCGGTAAAAATGTGGAATTCGAGTTTTTTGTATGCGTCACAAACCACACGACGTGCTACCCGCAAGTTGTGAATGCAAGGTAATTTTTTTATTATATTCGCCCATTTTGCTGCAACGTCAGGTGATAACTGGTCATCCCAATCTAGCTTGTCTAGCCACAAGTTTTGAAGCAACATCTTCATGCTCACGACACACGGTGCTAACAACCCTAAGGGATCATATATTTGTGCAATTGCTGCTAACATGCCACGCTTAGTGTTAACTAAGCAGGTAGGAACATGTATAGGAAAAATTAAATCGTCTGTGTCAGTTCGCCAACTAAGACCTAGTGTTTTGCTGCAGGCATCACCTACCTTGTGGAAGTCGAAACAAGATTCATCAGTTGGTTCCGAGAGTAGAGTGGGCTCGTTCGATTTCCACTTCCTCAACGGCATGCAAGCAGAAGCAAGAGCCTCGGTTACCTTATGACGCAACATGTGAGCTTCCTCATACACGTCGGCACCGGTCAATAGGTCATCTACATAGACGTCATGAAGAATAACTTCAGCTACCTTTCGATCCTGGCAGTCAAGACCGATTTGCTTGATGCACCTAGTCGCGAGAAATGGTGCACTAGCTGTACCGTAAGTTACCGTATTTAATTGATATGTTTTGAAAGTGCTATTAATATCATCACGCCAAATTATTTGCTGCAGGTGCCTATCTGAAGGATGTACAGACACCTGCCTGTACATTTTCTCTACGTCAGCAGAGAGGACGTACTTATGCATTCTAAATCTAAGAAGGATTGCAGTCAAATCGTCTTGAACGGTAGGCCCCACCATTTGTATTGCATTTAACGAAATTCCAGACGTGGTGGGTGCACTAGCATTAAATACAACCCGTAGTTTTGTTGTGCTACTGCTTTCGCGCAGGATTCCGTGATGAGGAATAAAATATGATCGCAGATCTTCATTAATGTGACACTCTGACATATGACCTAACGAAATGTACTCAGTCATGAAGTCTTTGTACATTTTATCAAGCGGAGGTTGGCTGAGGTTTCTGCGCTCTAATGACAGAAAACATCGCTTCGCACGATGATATGAATCGCCTAAACTATCCGAAGATTCTTTCAACGGTATCCTCACGCAAAAACGGCCATCTGACACGCGCGTCGTGTTCTTTGTAAAGTGATCTTCACAACTTTTCTCCTCAGCTGAATAAGTTGATGCATCATGGCCAACTTCCTCGAGCTGCCAGAAACGCGTCAATTGGTTTCGGATGTCAACTAACTCATTCGAATTGGAAGAACTTTCGTAGTAATCATTACTAAAATTACAATTAATTGTATTTTTAAAAGAATCATAGCCGCCGTTAATTGGGCCACAAACTAGCCAACCAAGTCTAGTTTGATAAAGTGTTGGTTTCCCATCACCTAATAAAACTTTATCTGATCCTAATAAACTCCAGAATACGTCAGCTCCTATAATAATATCAATAGAAGCCGGTGTGTGAAAATACGGATCAGCTAAATTAATATTTAATTTTGAGGGTATATTTACATGTACCTGTCTAGCGGGAACACTATCAGTAATTGTGGGTAAGACAAAACAAGTTAAATCGTTTGAGTAAGATTCATGCAACGATTTAATGTGCACACGACACATTTTCTCAATATGCGACAGAGAATTATTTATACCTTGTATAGATTTGTTTGTATTCAAGTAAGGCAACTGTAACTTATTAAATAACTTCTCCGTCATTAAACAAGCCGAACTACCAGAGTCGAGAAGCGCTCGAGCGATGTGTTCTTTATTATTAACATCGTAACACCTAACTAGCGCAGTTGACAATAGAATGTTACCTGTGGTGCTCGTATGCGAATGTGCGTAGATATTAGCGGAGAGCGCAACATGATTATTATTGTTTGTGTCAGCCGTAGAGGATGACTCAGTGTTAGCGTTATCAGTCTTACCCGATTTGCTTGAAACAGGTTTATAATCTGAGTTATGAATAAGCGTGTGGTGCTTGCGCTTACATATTTTGCACCCTGATTTCTTACAATTATTGGGATAGTGACCGTGACGCAAACAATTATAACATACTTTATAGGCAGGCAGTAAGGACATTCTATCGGTGACGCTTAATGATAAAAACTGTGGGCATGAATTGAGGTTATGATCGCTTTTACATTTTGGACAACTACGTGATGAGCAACTACTGGTGTTTTCTGTCGTTACAAAGGATTTTATTTTCGTGTTTTGTTTTATGTTTGTGGAATGACGTGACTTTTCCAGTGTTTCTACTAAATCAGCGCGATTACGCATAAACTCAATGAACTTTTCAAAAGTGATTCGTTCCGATTTATCAAGACGCCCTTTGTACTCCTCCCATTCTCGGAATGTTTTAGTGTCTAGTTTTTGTCTGATTATGTAAATAAGTAGTGTGTCCCAATTATGAACAGGTTCACCTAAAGTTTTTAACGCTCTGATATTTTTGTTAATGTTATCTACGATGCCTTTCAATGCAGTTGAGGACTCCTTAGTGATTGATTCGATATTAAACAACGCAGTGACGTGATTCTCAATTAATAATCTTTCGTTATCGAATCGCTCACAGAGAAGTTCCCATGCCATATTGTAGTTTTGAGCAGAGAACTCGATTGACTGAATAACGATAGCAGCAGATCCTGTCAGTGATGATCTCAAATAATGGAATTTATTTACCTCGTCTATATCGTCATTGTCATGAATGAGACTAGTGAAGGTGTCGCGAAATTCAAGCCAGTTATCATATGAACCTGTAAATTTTGGTAATTGTATGGTGGGCAACTTGACGAACTGACGCTTACTACTAGTTGTTGACTTTATTTCCTCTTGCTCAGCTTTTGAGAATTTATTTAACATGACTTTAGCTTGAGCCACCAACTCATAATATTGGGTTTCGATTGAGGTTCGTTCGAGTGCTTCAGTGTCAATGTCACACAAACATTCTAACTGTAATTGAATTTCATTAAATTCGTTATAAAACTCATCTAATTTGTTGACCCGCAACTGCAACTCCATTACCTGAGACGGATTGATTGAAGATTCCTGTAATTTCTTTAAAAACGTTGCAAATACTGTCAATCTCCCTTTATAACTGCTTCGCTTCTTTTTAAGTTCCTTAATGTTATCAGTCATTTTGAGAGAAGGGTGTCGTAGACCTGAAATTATACAGTTATAATATTAAATTACGAAACTATATGTAACAAAAATACCTAACGTAAATAAATGATGAGACTAAGCAAAACTTGTTCTACAATAGTTACTAATTATATAATCACTGCAAATTATAATGAACTACCGTGGTTAAGTAGGTAGGTAAGGTTAACTATTCTAGTGAATAATTTAACAAACAAATTAATTACTTATCTATATTTTAAAGGATTAACACAGCAACAATTAATTGTAAATATTAAAGTTGAGAAATAATATTTTGTAAATTAACAATGAAAAGTTAACTAATGTAGGTTAACACTAACACTACTGTACTGTATTTTAAGCACACGTTAACTTTATTCTACAAATATTATTTTTACCTAATATTGCTTTGTAAATAGTCCTTGTAAATAGATTGAATATAAATGTAAATAATTTGTAAATATGTATAAAATATGTTACTAACCTTTTTTTAATTCTTATAATCGCTACTTAACTTATTTAATATTGACCTTATTTAATATTTACTTAACTTATATAATATACCTGATTTAATATTAATGAGTGTTGGGTGAATTTAATTAATATTATAATACTTTGGCTTTAACACTTCCTGTTTTATTTCACTCGATGTTCAATCCACTTTTTTCCAACATGTGTTCTTCACCTCGTCACTCTGGTACGTTTTAAATCCAATTTCCAAAATATCCAATATTTAGCTTCTTCCACTTTGCTAGTTGCAGATAATATCAATCCGGCGAATATGGACCATGAATAGAATTATAGGGACTTCTCAGGAATTTTAGGAATTAAAAAATCAGGATCGTAGCTTGCAGTGTGCAGATTTAATTTTTCCAGCATGACATGACATTCAAAAGACAAAAAGGTTAGGGCCGTAGAACGCCTGATGAAAGTATAATAAATAAAATAAAGTTATGGACTAAATTGCTTTAACTAATTTAGTAGGCACCTAAACACTAAATTTAAAAAAAAATGTGCACAAAATATATTTTTCAGTCTATGTTTCGCCAGCTAGGTGTTTCGCTATGTGTTTAGTCATCATTTAACCATAACATAACATTATGTTTTAAATAAAACAAATGAGTGAGAAAGAATGAGTTTTCACTCGCAGAGCTTTAATAAATAAATAAATAAATGCGGACAACATCACATACATTGCTCTGAACCCAAAGTAAGTAGCTAAAGCACTTGTGTTATGGAATTCAGAAACAACGAAGGTACCACACCACATACACCCAGACCCGAGGCAATGTAGAAAAGTTGGTTTCTACATTGACCCGTCCGGGAATCGAACCCGGGACCTCAGAGCTAGCGACACCTTGAAACCGGTGCGTACGCCACTCGACCACGGAGGTCGTCAAATATACAGGGTGTCCGGTAAATAGTCCGACAAACTGTGGTGGCTGATACCTTAGGTCAGGTCCTATCAAATGAACACAACATATGTTCCCCGAAAAGTTACAGGTTTCGAGTTACAATCGATTTTCGTAAATTTTAAAATTTTCTACCTTTCATCAGACTTTTCCATTTTTCTTTCTGATTAATAGCTTTCGTAATACTTTTTATACATCAAATTAATCTTGAATAGTTATTCTACGTTATAATAAGTCGCATATTTATCTAAAAGAAGAATGTATTGACAAAAAAGCCATTCGTTTAACAATTTTCACTTTTCGATTTTCTTGCTGCTCAACTTTGAGCTGCAGTGGTGAAAAATAAATGTATGTGGTAGTTTTGTACAACAATCTTAAAAACTTGCTTGAATATTGGTGATTTTGGGAAGGTACAACACTTGCGTATTTTCTTTACAAAATTTGACAAAACAAGCTGCTGAAGTACAAATGGGCTTATTTGTTGAAATATTACTAATGTAAATCTGAGGAAAAATGAGACGTAAGTTAACGCGGATCGTCATTGTCCAGTGAAATATGGTATTTTCTTCTCGCGACTAACTATTTGTAACACAAAATAATTGTGGCCAATTTTTAATTTGGAAAATATGGAAATAAAAAAAAATGCTCTGTTAAATTTAATACATTCTAGGCAAGTTGAACGATACAATATGGTTTGGGGAAATGGGTGCTAAGTGCAGTATGGGCCTGAAGTAAGAGCCTCCTCTAATGAAGGATACCAGGGCAGATGGATTGGGCGTCCAAAACCAGCTATTTCATTGTTGTTGCATGAAAAATAAAGTGTTACATAATCGATTTATCTAGGAAGAAAGTACTGAAGGAAAAGGTAACTTTACACTAAAAAATGTTTTAATCTGGCATAGAGAGTTAATGGCGAGAAGAAAATACCTAATTTCATTGTAAAATGACGATCGCCGTTAAGTTACGTCTCATTTTTGCTCAGATTTACATTAGTAATATTTCAACAAATAAGCTCATGTGTACTCCAGCAGCTTGTTTTGGCAAATTTTGTAAGGAAAATACGCAAGTATTGTACCTTCCCAAAATTACCAATATTCAAGCAAGTTTTTAAGATTGTTGTACAAAACTTCCACATACATTTATTTTTCACCACTGCAGCTCAAAGTTGAGCAGCAAGAAAATCGAAAAGTGAAAATTGTTAAACGAATGGCTTTTTTGTCAATATTTTCTTCTTTTAGATAAATATGAGACTTACTAAAGCGTAGAGTAACTATTCAAGATTAATTTGATGTACAAAAAGTATTACGAAAGCTTTTAATCAGCAAGAAAAATGGAAATGTCTGATGCAAGGTAGAAAATTCTAAAATTTCCGAAAATCGATTGTAACTCGAAACCTGTAACTTTTCGGGGAACATATGTTGTGTTCATTTGATAGGACCTGACCTAAGGTATCAGCCACCACAGTTTGTCGGACTATTTACCGGACACCCTGTATAATATATCAATGTAGTTATACCTGTAATGTAGGTTATCTAACCTAGCAGCAGTCTACCTAGTATCTACTAGGTAGACTGCAAACAATACTTAGTTCGGCGCGCAATACGTAAGAGTCACTACATCCTATGTTTCGTCATCGACATCGACATCAACATCACAACACAACCATGTTAATACCTAACATAGTAAAGCCTCGTCAAAAAGAAACACCCTTTTAATAGCTTTTTGATGTTATTTTGGCTTAGCATATATGTATTTACCCTCTACCCACGCACAAAAACTCCACATCACACCACCACAAATCAAAATCTATTTTTACAACTGAAAAGACTCTCGGTGATATTATGTTGAGGTTTTTTTTTTAATTCCTTATTCCTTTGATTTCCTCTGAAGAAGCAGTGACGATGAGACACATATAGAAGTTTTTTAGAGTTTGAGGTCCCGGGTTGGATCCCCTGACTTCCGGACAGGTCTATGTAAAAAAACACTTTTCTACATTACCTCGGATCTCGGGTTTTGTGGTGCCTTCGTTGTATTAACGTTGTATTAAAACGTTAGTAACTAAAAAACTTGTGTTAATGAGACATGAGCATGTACATTATTGTACCATGTATATGACGTTGTCTACATTCATTTATTTATTTATTAAAAAATCTAGAACGAAAACTAAGAAAGTCCTTTAGCACTACAGAACGACACAGGTTTTAGTGTATTTATTTAATGCTGTTAACATAATTTAAATAAACCAGCAGCTCATTAAACTTACATAACATAAATACATGTAATCCAATAACCGTTTTCGGACGAAAATCCGGGTCAGCAAAGGTCAAAAGGTGTCATCTGTGAGAGGTATCCGTCATCTGAATAAAAAGTAAATCTCTCTGTATCCGTCGACTGTGCGATCTGGGCATCCGCTTGCTAATAAATGCACATGGCGCTCGTTATATGAAGCAAACCAGTCAGGCATGTATAAATGGTTTTTGGTCTACATTTTCAGTATCAATTTTACCTGAACTAAAAGTCGAACAAATTCGAGTCTAAAAAAATATAGTTATTAAGGGATTAAGTATCATTGATATTATTATTTTATTTGTGGAAATCAGTCATGAACAGCTATTTAGGTACTTGTGCAGGTGGAAGACGACAGTCATTTGTTTTCCCGCGATCATTATTCCTCAAAGTTCTTTACTTTTTTTGGCCAAATTACTCAAGCCACTCTAACTTTAGGACATTCCCAGTAATTTGGTCTGGCAGGCTAAATGACTGTCACTTTGTATAACACAAGAACTTAGGCGAAAAAATCTAGTAGATGGGCGATAAATCTTGCCGATTACATTGTAACTTATGTCCTAAACTTTTTACGAATGTATTCTTAAGAATTTTGCGAACTATGTATTTATTATTCAAGTATAAATTATGGATATTTAGGATGCTCGCTCTCGCTTCCTCTTATCATGATGACCATACCTCCAGATAAGCTTAAAATGCATCGGTAATGAGCTTGCACGGCCTAACTAAACGAGTGTGTGTAAGAGGTTTTTTGCGAGCATTTTCATTGTAATTTATATGCAGCGATAACTATGCATTCCTCTGTATTTTCTTTTTTTAATGCGGCAGTCTTTTTGTTCTTATATGAGCTTGGAAACTGGCTTTAGCTTTCGCATGTAAACAGTGTTTAAGAATAAAGAAAATGTGAAACAGATTTATTATGCGTTCGCATTTTCGTTAGTGTTTTGTTTTATAAAGTTAGAAAATATGGTTTTCTAGATTCAAACATTTTGGCGAGGCATCAAACATCTAAAAAAATAATTCCAAAAAATCGTATTTACGGGGAATTTTATAACAACAAGCATTAAAATAGAGAAGAGTCCGGGAGCCTTGAGGTTGAGATCCTTCTCAGATAATTATTTTTATGAAACATTAGATGGCCAGTCTATCGACCTTAAAGTGTTTCCAATATTTTCTTTACAGCATGTTTGACGAGATGATTACCTCATTACCAAGAATTAATGTTTTCTAAAGCTTTAATGTTTATAGGAACTCGTTATTCCACGGCTTATTTCACAAATATATTCGGTGAAACAAATGTTCATTAAACGCTTATTTTGAGTTATTATACTGAATAATATCAGATAATGGGTTGATGAATTGCGACCAAAAACTTTGTATAAATGTATCGACGCGACGGTTTTTGATCATTTATTTTAAAATTAGTTTCTCTACTTAAAGGTTAGTTTTTTTTTTCAAAATTATATGTGTTGATGTTGTTGAATCAAGTCCTTACCAAAAGCGAGGTACCGGAATTGCTAGAAGAAAATGAGAGAGGTCTTATATAATACGGTCTTCCTAAATATAATAAAAATAATTATTACTACCTAACCTCTAATTTATTAAACTTACAACATACAAGGAAAAGCTAGAAATTACAAAATTATTCGATTTCGAAACCAACGTTTGGCGACTCAACCGCTCAACGACAGTTTTTCAACGTTTAAATTATCAATGCTTTGAAAACCGTACAATTTCCTCTTTATAGATGAAAAGCGCAAAAGAAATAATTATTCCAAGTGAGAATATTGCAAAGGCTTTGAATTTCCTGCGGCAAATGAAGTAGGTAGTCACTTCGGTTTCCCGGCAGCACTTGCGAACCGACGTTGATATTAACATTACCTGTTTCAAGGCTTTTTAATCCGGATGCTACAAGCAAGTTTTCTGCACTTTGATACTTGATATTTTGATGGTTTAAATGTTCTTTGACTTGAAAACTGAAGCAAAATCATATGGAGTATCGCAGTTGATCATTCTGCTTTGAGCTAACCATAATTTAATATCAAGCTAAGAGTCGGTTGCCGAATAAGAATTCTAAGCGTAGGGTATGTACAAGCTACTTTGTATGTTGAATTACGAGCAAAAACTTCAAAATGAATGCGAATTGAAATTTAATAGGCGGTTTTAAAATAAATCCATTTACATACATACTTATTTTTATATACATACGTCTGCTAATTATGTACCATAATTGGCAGACGGCAAACAACGTTTTTTCAAAACCCAGCCAGAACTGTAGTCCTGACCTAGTAACAAAGTAATAAATGACTGTTAACACAACTCCACGCATTCTTTGTTCCAAAATTAGCATGGAAACTACATCAAAACAATTGCAAACTTCATTATGCACATGAAACTGTGGTCATAATTCAAAAACGTGTGGACCTTTGTTCTCAGCGCGTTTACTAAATACATTACGCTGTTTAGTTGTCCGTTCTGTGTTGAAAGTAACTTTTTATTCTACTACCCACATCCCTGTGGAAGAGCTAAATCTTCACGACTCTAAAGAAAATGTCCACAATGTTTCTAGTTCACACTCGAACAAGCTGGGATCGTATCATCACGGACCGCGCATTTGATACTGGCCGCAGTTTTTTGTTTCATTAATGTTTTGTTGTCATTACTTGAAACCACTGTTCCCAGCTATGTTTATTGTTCGCTGTTGTTGTGTGTCTCTTTTATGTATAAAATCTTAATTAACGTCGGTGTCATTGTTGCGTATGTTATACTGTGTGCTAATAAAACGATGTCTACAATGGCTGGCTACAGTGCCGTTAATTATAATTGTTATTTAATTAAACTTTATACTGTACTAATGTACTAAACGTCCGTGTGGTGACGGACCTAAAGAATACAAAGGTCACCACCCCATCTCATCCCGTGGGTGTCGTAGAAGGCGACTAAGGGAAAATTGAGCAGAGCCGAAAACCACTGCTTAGAGAAGGAAAACTCGAGACCAAACCCTATGCCAACCCGTCTGGCCAGCGTGGCATTAGTAGGCCAAAACCTCTGTATGAGCCCACACCACACAAAACGGCCCCCAGTTCCCGGTAGTCCCGCTATTCCCGGCCAAGGTAGCGGTCGCGGTAACGGCGGGACAGGGGGTGCTAGGAATCTCCGGGCTACGGGAGGCTACCACTACCTCAAAAAACTGACCCTGGCGACGTATAACGGACGAAGTCTACGGCTGGACCAACACCTCACCGAACTCGAGGTAGAATTGGGTCGCATAAACTGGCACATTTTGGGGTTATCTGAAGTCCGAAGACAGGGGGAGGACACGATAACCCTTGAGTCAGGTGACCTGTTCTACTACCGAGAAGGTGATAGGCCCTCCCAGGGCGGTGTCGGTTTCTTGGTCAACAAGTGTCTCACAAGCAGCGTTGTGGAAATCAGTAGTGTGTCGACAAGGGTAGCGTACCTCTTATTGAAAATCACCGACAGGAAGTTCCTGAAGGTGGTGCAGGTATATGCGCCGACCTCGACATACTCTGATGAGATAGCCGAAACCATGTACGAAGACATAGCGAAGGCACTACATGGTACCAGGAAGGCTCACTACAACGTTGTTATGGGAGACTTTAATGCCAAGGTGGGAGTACAAGAATGCGGCGAAACGAAAATCGGTCCTAACGGCGTGGGGCGCCGAAATCACAGAGGCCAAATGTTGGTCAACTTTTTAGAGTCCCAGGGGCTCTTCTTAATGAATTCCTTCTTTAAGAAGAAGCCCCACAGAAAGTGGACATGGCGAAGCCCCGATAATGTGACGAGGAACGAGATAGATTTCATCATCACGGACAAACGGCATATATTTAGAGACGTCTCGGTGATCAATAGGTTTAATACCGGTAGCGATCATAGACTCGTCCGAGGCTCTCTAAATATCAACCTTAAGGCTGAAAGAGTTAGGATGATGAGACCTACTCTCCGACCCACGCTGCCCCAAATAGCTTTAGGTTCCGATAAGTTCCAGTTGGAACTCCAAAATCGTTTCGCACTGCTGGAAACCATGGACAATGTTGACGAAAAAACCGACACAGTGGTCAAAACGCTACAGAATGTGTCTCGAAGGTTGTTCCCCGGAAAACGCGGTAATAGGGAGTCCAAGCTCTCACCCGAGACTCTCGAACTTATGAAGGAAAGACGAGAAACGCCGGACGCCCAGATGTCTTCGTCAGATAGGCGGTCCTTAAACCTGAAAATCAGGAAACTGACGCGACGTGACCTCCGACGCTGCAGCACTCGTAATATCGAGGCTGCGATTGAGCGAAATAGAGGCACCAAAGTCTTCGCTCAGCAATTAGGTAGACCCCATCTGGCGAAACTGAGGACCGGGGATGGCAGGACCGTCACCTCTAAGTTCGAGATTCTCGAGGAAATTGAGAGTTTTTATAGACACCTATATGCATCACGGGTGACTAAACCATCGAGACAAGGCGAAGATGACCACAGAGCCCCACTCACGCGCCATTACACCGAGGACATCCCGGATGTCGACCCGGGCGAGGTTGAGGCAGCTCTCAGACAACTAAAGAACAACAAGGCGCCGGGTGATGACGGAATTACAACCGAGCTCCTTAAGGCCGGTGGGACCACAGTCCTGAAAGAGCTAGCGAGTCTCTTTAATTCCGTCATTCATCAAGGCTTAACACCACAAGCGTGGAGCGGGAGTGCGGTGGTTCTGTTCTTCAAGAAAGGCGACAAAACCTTGCTGAAGAATTACAGACCTATCTCACTCCTGAGCCACATTTACAAGTTGTTCTCGAGAGTAGTCACTAACCGCCTCGCTAGAAGACTCGACGAGTTCCAGCCACCAGAACAAGCCGGGTTTCGAAAAGGCTTTAGCACCGTAGACCACATCCATACTGTTCGGCAGATTGTGCAGAAAACCGAAGAGTACAATCAGCCGCTGTGTTTGGCCTTTGTGGACTACGAGAAAGCCTTCGACTCCATCGAAACTTGGGCGGTTCTGGATGCTCTGCAACGATGTCGTATTGACTGGCGATACATCGAGGCGCTGAGATGCTTATATGACACCGCCACAATGACTGTCCAGCTCCATGACCATAAGACCAATCCGATCGAGCTGCGTCGGGGGGTGAGACAGGGGGATGTTATATCCCCAAAGCTGTTCACCAATGCGCTCGAGGATGTCTTCAAGACTCTGGACTGGACTGGACGGGGTATAAATGTGAACGGTGAGCACATCTCGCACCTTAGATTTGCCGATGACATCGTCATAGTGGCAGAGTCGCTGGACCAACTAAGCGAGATGCTGCATGGCCTGAATGGAGCTTCACGACGGGTCGGTCTTGGCATGAACTTGGATAAAACCAAGATCATGTTCAATGAACATGTCATGCCGAGACCGATATATGTCGAAGGATCGATGCTCGAAGTTGTTCAAGAGTATATCTACCTAGGGCAGGTCATCAAGCTTGGTAGAAACAACTTCGAGCGGGAAGTCGATCGGAGAATTCAGTTAGGCTGGGCAGCGTTTAGCAAACTACGTCGAGTCTTCTCTTCGCCTATACCGCAATGCCTGAAGACGAAAGTTTACAACCAGTGCGTCCTACCTGTTATGACTTACGGTGCCGAAACGTGGACATTAACGGTTGGACTAGTCCACAAATTTAAAGTCGCGCAGCGGGCTATGGAGCGAGCTATGCTCGGAGTCTCTTTGAAGGATAAAATTCGTAATGAGGTCATCCGACAAAGAACCAAGGTAACCGACATAGCTCGTAAAATTAGCTCGCTGAAGTGGCAATGGGCTGGCCATGTCTGTCGAAGGACCGATAGCCGTTGGAGCAGACGAGTCCTAGAATGGAGACCGCGACTCGGCAAGCGTAAGGTAGGACGCCCCCCCGCCAGGTGGACTGACGACCTGAAAAAGGTCGCTGGAGGGGACTGGATGCGGAGGGCGGAGGACCGGGTGTTGTGGCGCAAATTGGGAGAGGCCTATGTCCAGCAGTGGACTATGATTGGCTAAATGATGATGATGATGATGACTGTACTAATTATGTACTGATCTTATATTAAAAATGTATTTTGTCTACCCCGTAACTATGTGTATTCTAATGTGAACTTTTAATAAACGTTTTTTAAATATACTACAGCTCAACCGATGAATTGCCTAATTACAAAATAATTATGTTTACTATGTATAAATAAAAGGTAAAATTAATTGCTACTGATGGACTTTAGCTTGTTAAACCTTGATGAAAAGTTTTCATGTAAACATAAACTCATTACCTCTAAAACAGCTGTATAAGGGGAACGTGAGGAATCATTGTTCTGTAAAGTACGTACCTTCAGGTGCATATAACAAACATACCTGTGTAACCGAAACGTGACCCACTCTCAGACAACTAACGTCAAGGAAATTGAGATGCGTATCTCTCCAGCGCTATGTTTCAAAGCATTATCTTGCCTTGTCATCACACACATGCATCGCAATGCAATACAAGATTTACAAATCTGACCAATAAGCACCCTCCATTCTTATGTAACTATTACGTCATCAAAAACGGTAAAACAGTTCCGTATTTAAAAAAACAAAACGAATACGCAACACAAATTTATACGAAAACAGAACGAAATAATTTTCTTTTTTGTGTATTCCCAAAAGAGATTCCATTTACAAAATTGTTTGTTTTATAACCATGAAGGTCGGATCATAAAACAATACCGGGAGTTCTTCACGATTGGGGATTGGCCGTCGATCTCTACACGAGGTAGGTAACTAAAACTAACTGATCCTAACCTTATTACGAAGCGAACGTTTTATAAGGTTCACGATACGCCTTGAGATTACTGCGACTTAAAGAGAAAAATAAATAGGAACTAACAAATCAAATTCTTGAGAATGTAGGAACATGGACTGAATATTAAGGACTTGTGGTACGTGTTAAGGTAATTATTCTGGGTCTCAGCAACGTAGAAGATAAAGGGATTATTTTGAAACTTCAGAACCTTTCTCTTCGATCTTAAACTAATTCAATTACTTAACTATTTTGCCTTACTTTCTAATTTCACTCAAGAAACTTCGTAACTTTAAGTATTGTCTTTGGTCAGGATAGCCCTTTTCTAGCCAATTAAGAGTATTAGTTTACTAAAAGGAGAGCACGTTTCTATTAGTTAAAACATTTAGTAAATAATTGCATTGAGATTTTTTTTAATAAATAATTACACTCACAGTTTTTAAATACATTTTAGCAAATGAGGTTGGATAATTAACTTGTTTAGAATTGTTTCGCTTCTACCTGAGAGTTTAATTTCCACAATTTTATTTTAAAATCAATTCTTTAATTAAGACCTCTATAAACGTATTGTCTGACAATTAAAAGCGGCATCGGCTGTAGAATGCGGAGGAGAGCAAATAACGCTTCGAATAGTTTCGTTGATTAATTAAAGATTGAAACAATGCTATTTGCATAAGCCATGGCCGGTTTCACGCTGAATGGAAACGTGGAACATTAATGGCTTTTTTTATTATTTATAGGGCTGTTTTTTTATCGCAGGTGAATGTAGTATGAGGAGTGTTGTTGGTACTTATGACAGTACACTATATTATATTTGTCATCATAACTATAAAGATGGAGAGCTCATTTGTATGTTTATAATGTGCAGGTATTCATAGTAGTGTCTGGAAAGGTATTCATTATTAAAAAAAATAAAATAGTCTTGTATTTTAATTATCAATTTCTGTCGCACTTGTCACTATAAAAATGAATTGACTAGCAGAGAAACATATGATAATTACCCATTCTTCTACTGTAATTACTGATTAAAATTAAAATAAAACAGTATTTTAACGATTACCTAAATCCATTACATAAAATACAACTTATGCGGCATGCATTTATGTAATGAAAACGCCCTATTTAATAACATAATATTTAAAATTACATATTATGTCATTCTTCTATTTCTTCTATTCCTACTTCTTTACCGTTCACGCAGTAGGACTACTTTGGAACTCGCTTCCGCCTAACATCCGTGATTCCAAATCTCTCTCTATTTTTAAGAAACGCATAAAAGAGTATTATCTCTCCTTGTAATTGAGTAATTATTTATATTATTATATATAATATATTTATATGTATATATTTATATATATTAGTTATATCTAGTATTTGTGTATATTTATATATGTACGTGTATGTATGTTGTATAAACCTGTTTTTCGCGGGTCTGCTGGCAAAGATTTCTTAAGAAATAAGCGGCACCTTTGTACATCCAAACTAATATTATAAATGCGAAAGTAACTCTGTCTGTCTGTCTGTCTGTCTTTGCTTCACGCCTAAACTACTGAACCGATTTGTGTGAAATTTGGTACAGACATAGTTTGGAACTTGAGAAAGGACATAGGATAGTTTTTATTACAAAAAATAAAATAAAAAATAAAATTTATTCCGGACATACAGCGCCATCTATTGGTCAAGCGTCGGCATCAATTCAGTACTGAAAATTCGTCGGAAAAATGTAAATAAATAGTAAAAAGTTATGAAAATATAAATGGCAAATCAAAATAATATTTTGAAAATAAGGGAAAAATTACATTTTCGCCTTTTTCGATCGGCAATAACGGTTTTAATGCCCTAAGTGAGTATACATATCTTCAATTCAAACGCAGAGCTCATTATGTTGATTTTTGAAGAGTTCCCTAGAATATCTTCCACATTTCATTTTTGAAGAGATCCCGCGAGATCGGGAACTATCTGGGTAAAACCAAAAATCTGCCGGAAGTCACTATTCCACGCGTACGAAGTCGCGGGCAAAAGCTAGTCATTTATAAATATGCAATTTTTTTTCCTTTAAACTTGTGTGTGGAGATAAATTATTTAATAAATCAATGAATAAAATCATCACATCGGCAAAGAAATTATTTATAAGCAAGTGAATGAAAAAAGACTTCATAAGAATGAGTACAACTTCTGAGGAACTCCATTGAATAACAGTCCTGTTGAGGCTCTCTTTTTTTGCAGTCGGTTAATAGCTCCATATTTAATTTACCGTATTATTCACTCAACTAGCAGAGAAGCGGCTTACTTGAAAGAAGTGGATTTACAGTCTGTTATTATTACCAAAGTTTCTAGCACTTGCAGCTTTACTGCACAAACTTACGGACTAAATGAAAATTATGTATGAATACAATTGTTTAATTTATTAGTATAGTTTGTTTTGTTTGAAACTCCATGTTTGTTGGTTTTGAAACTTTTTCTAACTAGAAACTAGGACGGGAGCGGTATCTAATGTTGGATATTGTTTTTTATTTTGAAAGAAACTTTTCAGACGTGTTTGTTTTAAAAATGTGGGCTTTATAAAAGGTTCTTTTTGAGCATTTTTTGTTATGATACAGTATGTAATGTTAATATTTTTTGATGGGCTAATGTTGTTTTTTTAGTATAGGTAGCCGTTTTAAATTTAAGCTTCCAGAATTAATATTGTATAAATATACAGTAGCTACTCTTTTTCAGAGGAATATATTTTTGAGAAATGTTATTACATGTTATTTTTTCTGACCCAATTAAAATCAGCACTTGCAAGTATTTTTTATGTACTGCGCAACGTTTTTTAACCATTAAAAAATACTTTAAACAAACAGAAATAAAAACTTTAAAATTTTTAAGGTTTTATCACTCAACTTTTAAGGAAGTCGGACTTACAAAATTTAGCTAAAGTACAATGTGTTTTATAGTCCTTATGATAATTTTTATGTATACCAAAGTAGGGGCAAAAAAATGAGCCAGCTGTGTCGGGTCTGCCAGACATATCGACCTATATCTACGCAAATAGGACAACTATATATATGTACCTACTTAATTGCTACCTAGCTACATAATAATATATAACACGATAAAAATATATCATATGGAAGTACGGGATAATTTGACTAATTATCTTATAGATAGTATAGCGTAGCTTAGGATAGTTTGAATGACCCAGTCTTTCTTTTTTTCTTACGATCATTAAACTTTGAAATTGTCTCAGTCATCTATCTTGCTAAGTAGATATACAATACATCATTTAAATTTTTGCCAATATTTGAGAGTTCTTGCGTTCTACTCTGAATGTATTGAGAATAGCGTCTAAGAATCTTCTCGTCTATTTAATATACGTGTATATTTTGTTTATTGAATATTTTACACGTGTAATATGTATTAATAACTTATATAAAGAGCGAGTTCAAGGTAAGTCCCAATATTTAGGCCGTTCCCATTTACAGGCGATTAGCGACGAGTATTGTAGCTTGTAGCTTTCACTTCCTTTAACTTAATAAGATCAAAAGATTACCAACGAAATACAAAAGGAAAATATAAATGTTTACGTAACTTTATGACGATACTGTAATCCTAACTAATATTATAAATGCGAAAGTAACTCTGTCTGTCTGTCTGTCTGTCTTTGCTTCACGCCTAAACTACTGAACCGATTTGTGTGAAATTTGGTACAGACATAGTTTGGAACTTGAGAAAGGACATAGGATAGTTTTTATTACAAAAATAAAATAAAAAATAAAATTTATTCCGGTCAAGCGTCGGCATCAATGCAGTACTGAAAATTCATCGAAAATCTAAAAATGTAAATAAATAGTAAAAAGGTATGAAAATCCTAATCCTAATCCTAACTAATATTATAAATGCGAAAGTAACTCTGTCTGTCTGTCTTTGCTTCACGCCTAAACTACTGAACCGATTTGTGTGAAATTTGGTACAGACATAGTTTGGAACTTGAGAAAGGACATAGGATAGTTTTTATTACAAAAATAAAATCCTAACTAATATTATAAATGCGAAAGTAACTCTGTCTGTCTGTCTTTGCTTCACGCCTAAACTACTGAACCGATTTGTGTGAAATTTGGTACAGACATAGTTTGGAACTTGAGAAAGGACATAGGATAGTTTTTATTACAAAAACAAAATAAAAAATAAAATTTATTCCGGACATACAGCGCCATCTATTGGTCAAGCGTCGGCATCAATTCAGTACTGAAAATTCATCGAAAAATGTAAATAAATAGTAAAAAGGTATGAAAATATAATATAATAAAACTTTTAGTACAAAGAAAATGCTCTAACGGAGTATGGATAATTCTATTAGTAAATATTATTATGTCGAGTTGGTGATCGCGCAATGGTGTCGATCGTTACACGAGTTCGGTTCATGTTATTGTTTTAATTCATCGGAAAAAAGTAAATAAATAGTAAAAAGGTATGAAAAAAATAATATCAATATAATAAAACTTTTAGTACAAAGAAAATGCCCGAACGGAGTATAGATAAATAATCCGAGTTGTCACTATGCTCGATAGATGGCGTTGGGATCGAAATAGATCGCGCTATGGTTTCGTTACATTATGTTGATTTTTGAAGAGTTCCCTAGAATATCTTCCACATTTCATTTTTGAAGAGATCCCGCGAGATCGGGAACTATGTGGGTAAAACCAAAAATCTGCCGGAAGTCACTATTCTACGCGAACGAAGTCGCGGGCAAAAGCTAGTACTATAATATTTTCCGTATTATTTCTAGGGAAGTGACAAAAGTTGGCAACTTTGAAGGATTACTTTGACTACTGTTTGGCTGAAAATAGACCACGAAGTATCTCTTACAAAAAATACAATGGGAACCAACTTTCAATACAGATTGAACGCCTACATTTAGACTCTACCAGGTCTAGGAATGTACTTGTATAATTGTTTTTCGAATATTAGGTTTTGACGAGGAAAGGCTGTTAATTCTCTATCAGACTATATCACTGTGATAAGACATCAATCTATCTGATTACTATACCTGCAGTGGTTCACGACCCTTAAGGTTCTTAGCAAAGAGTTTAATTGAAATAAAACTACTTTTACGGATTTTATCGCGGTTTGTATTTAGATTTTAAGTCCCGACGTTTCGACACCTTTGCAGGTATCATGGTCACGGGCAGACTGAGATGGCGTTCGTCTTGACAGTAGATGTTGCTCGTTCTACCTTCATATTTTAAATAAAATAAATAATATAATAATAATAATAATAAATAATAAATAATTAAATAAAATATGAAGGTAGAACGAGCAACATCTACTGTCAAGACGAACGCCATCTCAGTCTGCCCGTGACCATGATACCTGCAAAGGTGTCGAAACGTCGGGACTTAAAATCTAAATACAAACCGCGATAAAATCCGTAAAAGTAGTTTTATTTCAATGTCTAACATTCGCGTAAACCTAAGAAACCAAAGAGTTTAATTCTTTAAAATTTTGTAACATGCTACACTGACAAAATAAGTCAGAAAATAATAATTATATTTATGTCATGTTTTCAACGTCGAAGGTTTTATTTCATGTGCCATAAATCACTTAATTTAGACAGCAGTTACTCTTTGTTGCTGTTGGGGCCCAATTACAGTATTTTCCTGTTTCGAGTTACATTAAACTAAGTACGAGTAAGTGTGGGTCGAAATGACGAGTAACGTACCAGGTAAATGATGTGTAGTGGCGTAATTAACTCTAGAATACATAAAGAAGGACTTAGTTTGGCTTGATAAAACGCCTAAATTGCCTAAAAACAAGTTATTTCTGTGTTGTAGAATTCAGAGAAATAACAAGACGGATAGAGACCGGGGAAGCAATGGGATCAAAAGTATATTTTGGGAAAAAAACTAAGTTTTCTTATTTTATTTTTCTTAAAATCAGTTCCCTTAATACCAATCCTTTACACGTGTTTCGACGGTTCCTGTCTCTTTATACGCCACTGAGGGACTTTAAAGTTTCTTCCGCCGCAGTGAAGATATCTTGCAATGTCTTCACGATGCGTACATAAAGACGGTATCTAGACTGAAACTGGTCTTAAACAAATAAGGACTTTCGAAGAAGTGAGACATCTAATAATGCGAAAGAACAAAGTTAGCGTGTTGGAAAGTGTGGGATTATATTTTCAGATAAACTAATATTATCTTATCCATGTGCTATATATATTTTAGTAGTTTTTTTTGTTTATTTTGTTATTTTTATGTAAATTCCTTTTACTATTTCTATTTTTTTTTTTTTTTTTTTGTTTCGTGTCACACACTGTGTCTATGTTTATTTTTGCTTTTTTCCTGTCGCAGGTCTGCTGGAAGAAATTTCATATGAAATAAGCAGTAACTTTGTACCTTTTGAATAGTATATGTAACTTATAAATAAATAAATTATTTGAAACGGAGTTGAAATAATGTGTGATATTTTTCCGTATTGTTTTTTTTTGGTATTGTACAATGTTAAACCTTTTAAGGGCTTATTTATAATACGCTTATACGAAAGGAGATAAAGGTAAATAAATAAATGTTAATAAAATAATGAGCTTTTTTCTATGGGAGTTCCTTTTCAAGGTTTTGTCGGTTTTGATTGGAATTGTAAGCCAATATAAACGTACCCATTGTTTACCAATTGTTATAAGTTTTATTTAGAAGAAAGAATTAATATTTTATCATTACGTCCTATAGCTAGACAAAGGTCACGCTTGCTAAAGACGTATAATATTTTAAAATTACTTTCTGATTTTTTTCAATATGAAAATACTTTCAGTGTGAAAATAGTGGAGATATGAATTAGTAGAAATTTGAAAACAAAAGATAGAGAGATTAATAGAGAGAGATTAATTGATTCTGCAATAAAAACTAAAATACTATGGACAATATAAACAACAAGATAGAGATTAATTATTTCCGCAATAAACACAAAAATACTTTATACAATATAAAAACAACAGACCTTTTTTCGTCCTATTTTCAATTTCTCTGTGATAATATTTTTGATCTGTCTTTCATCCTATTGTCAGTTGACGTTATTTTTTTGAGTATTTTTGCAACATTTTCAGAAAGTGTTTATTGAGTTGGTTAAACAAATACTGTTGGAATAATGGTTAGACTTAGGTGCGAAATGTTTGTATACTTGATTGGTATAGGCTTAGCGAATATTGGACTTGTCACTTAAAATTTGGCCGGATTTTATTTGTCTCTACCGTAGTACTTTTAAAGGCGAAATAATATTATTGTTGACAATGTTTTTACCATTATTTTTCGTATAAAGTGTTACACGTACCATTGCCGTTACATTTGTTGTGCCTGCCTTATAAACCTCTTAAAATAATATAGAAATAAAAGTTAGCTAAGACCAGGTGTTGTAGACTAGTAGTTATTGCTGTTTTGTTTGCCACGTACACAATTTTAATAAAAATAAGCATTACTGTTATATTATAGGTACATTGTGTACTTGAAAAAATCACATCATAGTTTTAAAACATTTTCTATAATACTAATGAATTTGGCAAAATACAGTCATGACGTGTAATACAAGAGACAAATGAGCCCTTTATATTGTGAAAACATTTTCTAATCAAATTATCACTTAGATACTCAAATCGTTGTATGGTACAGTTTATTAATATGAATGAAATTCTGAAATCAAACGTTTCCAAAAGCTCAACTTATTTTCAAAGCAAACAAGATATGGATAATGGATATATTCCAGATATTATGTTAAATTGCTTACTTCTGTCTACACAGATACGATTTTCTAGGAAGAAAATAAACTGTCATTAATAAGTATGCAATCTTTAAATATCTAATCGACGCAACTATGACACTCCTGAAATACTTACAAAGTTTCATCGAACTCGATTTAGCCGTTTCGTAGATAAGTTTGAACTGACATAATAAATAAATGATAAATCAAATAACAATTATTATAAAACGATCGTAATATTTTTACCCAAAATGTATGCATAGTACGTATTATTTATAACACGTAGAAGACGACAAGCGTAAATGAAAGAATCACAAACATGTAAATATTTGTTTCAAATTCCGGTGTTTTAAGTATTTTATCAAATTAATTAACCAAATTGAAATCGCCTTTATTTCATAAAGTCATAAGATTTAAATTATTTATTTTTGTATATTAACAATGTTTTTTGTTTGTTTTTTTTCAGCGTGTTGACTTTATCTTCTCTATTACTTGGTTCATTTATGTTTGTCAGTGGTAAGCTCGCTATTATATCTTTATTTTTTTTAACCTATTATTGGCATGCCTTGCAATGCCTCGTTAAGTAGAAAAAGACTTTTGGGCGTCGTGAGAAGAGAGCTCCAAAGTTTCATCAATCTGATCATTGGTTAATTGTGCACAAGAGTGAACAACATACAAACAATAATTGTTGGCACATTACTAGCTCCTAAACATTTTTTATTATTCCAGGCTCGATCTGCTATTTCAGAGACTTAACGTTGTACGAGAAAGAGGACGCACATAATGCAATCCTACGGATTTTCATCGGAAGTGTTGTCCTTGTATTTGTTCCGTTCGTTTATAGTTAGTATGACATTTGATTACTTTTTAAATAATACTGAACGAATTGGTATAAAGTTTTTTAAAGAGTTATGTTAATAATAATTATTCTACTTATCTACATGCCCTGTAGTTGACTACATACTGATTTTATTTTGCTTGATACATTTTGAATGTTTGCATTTTATTTATTTATAAGAACGTATGACGTTTCAAAATTATAATACAATTATTAGTTATTATTTGTAACTTATATTATCCTTTAACCCTTATTTTGTGCCATCGTTTCATATAGTCTGTAAAAATTGAGTGGGTTTATATTTTGGCAACCTCAAATCAGTCAAATAAGACTTCAAGGCCTAAACCGTCTTCAAAGTTGAAATAGTTGTTACTGACGTGCAGCATCGTTGACCAGCTGTGGAGCAATGCCTGAAGGTGTCGATAGTGCGGGCTGAGCCGGATTGCTGTTCGACCAGGAAGCGACCCGGCGCCAGTCTGCGGCAACAGTCACAAAATGCGCCGCCGCCGCGGCTGCGTCGACGACACTGCTAGACGAGAATGTAAGATTTGACTAGCTTTTATGGGTGCGTCCAGATCTGACGAACGCGCTCCGAACGAGCATAACACGAACAGCTCACGAGCTGCTCGCGAGCTGTTCGCGAGCATGCCGCGAACGCACTAGTGTCAATAACGCCGTCCGCCAGATGTTTCATGTTGTCGTTGGTTTGGACGCACCCTATTGTTAAGCCGCGCGCACGAGTATAGCTTGAAGCAGCTGGACTGTCAAAAAATAAAGGCAGGTGGTTCATGTGACGTGTGAGCGTTGTTGATAGTACTTGATAGCTCGCGCAGTCCGAGTGCGTTGATCACTAACTAACTGCTCTAGCAATTCGTTTAAGGCCGGCCTTACATCTTCTTTTTTCTTCTAAAAACGATTTTTTTATGTGTCATTTTAAAACGAAGAATAGTGGTTATTACACATTTTGTAAACCGATATTTCAACACACTGAACACACGTTATTATGTTGTAGGTCCACCTTTAGATTTTATCAACAATCATTTACTTCATTGCTACTTACAGAACTGGACTGCCTCGTTGGCCTAGTGGTGCTAAGCGCGACTGCTACGCTAGAGGTCTTGGGTTCGATTCCCAAGTCGACCAAGGTGTTATTGGGTTTTTCTATGAAATTCTCAGTAGCAGGTCGGAGTTTGGATTTGTGCCCGGTTAATGGCAATAGGCTCGCCCCCTATTACATGGGACCTAAACATACCGGCGAACTGTGGGTGTACATTGGTACACCTCTGCCTAACCCTTCGGGGATACAGGCGTGATGGTATGTATGTATGTACTTACAGAAAAGTTTTCGACCATATCATAGCGTTTACGCACAAAATGTGTCTAATTTATATACACAAATATTTTCCCATCATTCCTTCATACAAGAAAATTGAATATGAGAAGCCTTATTATTATTATTACATTATTTACAGATAGCTGACAATCGATTAGGTGTATTGAGGCGAAAATTGAGAAGTTAATGGAGTAAACTATGACCTTTCCAAGGTTCGTGAATATTTATATATCACTAGGAGTCTCCGGTAATAGAGAAGGAAAGGGAAACATAGCTTGATGCGTCGACGTTACTCATTAAAAAGTTGTGACCCAGTGTTTGGGCAGACGAACGTTGATCTTGTTGAATTAAATTTGAAGTTTAATTTATTTATTTTTGTTTTCTTGTTTAGAAGTAAAATATAATCTTACACCTTTTTGACGGACTCTACAAACACAAAGTGGTACCTGTGTGTGTTGTCTGTGACATCGTAGCTCCGAAATCGGTAAACCGATTTTCATACGGTTTTAATAAAATGAGATTGTTTGAAAATAATCTCATATTTTTTACTAGCTGATCCCCGCGACTTCGTCCACGTCAATATCTGTTATTATGACTGCGATTAAGAAGTTTAAAAAAAAAGTATTTCTGATTTCTGCGTAAATGATAATTTTAGTTAATATTATGTTGATAAAACTCTGTAGCAAATAATTGGCAATAATGCATTAATTTCGACCAAATGACTACCTTAAAAAAGGTTATAGTGAGTCAATCTTAAAAGATAGACATATACTGTCGCAGACATTTTTTTAGATCATTTAAAGAGAAACAATTCTTTCATACATATATTTTGGGTAGCTCGAACCGTTTACGCAGCGCACGCAATGGAAGCTTTCAAGTATGAATATTTTTCCCCGTTTTTGTGACATTTTTCACTGCTGCTTAGCTCCTATTAGTCGCAGCGTAATGTTATATATCCTAAAGCCTTCCTCGATAAATGGACTATCTAACACAAAAAGATTTTTTCAATTCTAACCAGTCGTTCCTGAGATTAGCGCGTTCAACCAAACAAACAAACAAACTCTTCAGCTTTATAATATTAGTATAGATTTGTTGGAATTCCTGTGCCGGAATGTGTGAGTTCTTTACTAGCTTATTAATAATTATCAAACGATAATAATAAAATCTGTACATAGTTTAATTCACGAGTTCAGTTTTCCTATCTTTAAAACTAAGGATTTCCGCTATCTTGCAATTGGCACTTCGGTTTACTGCACAAAGCATTTATGACGAAATCACATTTAACTTTATGAAAAGGTTTATTGCTCCGCCATAAATAAAGTCGTAAATTTAGAGCTATATAATGTGCACGGTTTGATAAACTATTACCGCTATGTTTATTGTTAAATGGGACACACTCTGGCTATAGAATACCATTGTTTCTTGTCATATCATTAGGAAATATAAGCTTTAAGTAGATTTCGGTATTTAGGACGGATATACAAAGATGTTCTTAAGATTTCTTGAAGCTTTTAAATCATGTTATATTCCATGTTAGATATAATTTATCTATAATATGTATGTATTTGGAAATATATAAGTAAGTTTATCGATGGTCTGGTTACCATACCACAAGCTCTGCTTACTTTGGTATCAGATGACCGTATTTGAGTTGTTCCAAATTAATATTATCCCACCAAAAACATTCAATGTAAAAAAAAGCCAAGTCTCTCTATGCAATTCTTCCATCGTAAAAAGTTTTGAGATCGCATAGGAGCCAAGTCCTGTTCAACTTAATTTGTAATAATAAATCAATATTTTGTGACTATATCAAAAGTTTTGTTTACATTACAATAACAGTGACTTAGCCATGAGCACAAGTTAAAGGTCGTTTGCTCCTTGTAATTACGTGCAAATACCGTTGAATTTATATATTATATATATTATGGAAATGATTTTGTAACTGATTGGAATTTGAGATCACTATGGACTAAACATGCGCCATAGTGTATGTGCAGTTCACTGATCTTGGATGATACTGACTGTCGGTTAAGGTGTCCTGATATTATTTATTATTTACTTGCAACTCCTCCAAATATGCCGCTTTATATTTGTATCTTATTGTGCTCATGGCCAAGTCACTATTATTGTAATGTAAACAAAACTATTGATATAGTCACAAAATATTGATTTATTATTACAAATTAAGTTGAACAGGACTTGGCTCCTATGCGATCTCAAAACTTTTTACGATGGAAGAATTGCATAGAGAGACTTGGCTTTTTTTTACATTGAATGTTTTTGGTGGGATCTCATTTATTTTTTGTAGGTCTCTTTCTTTTCTTTTTATAAATAAACAAAATTGCTATAAAAAATATTTGCTTTTTGTACATAAACAAAGAACAAAGTTAACAATGCAGTCAAAATTCATATACCATGTTCTTGTAAAACCGCAAATATAAATTTGTTTTATATTATTTACTAAGGTATATAATTTATTACCGTTTTTATAATTTTCCCTTTACATGTAGCTAAAAACCTATCTTGGTGCCAAATTTGAAGGTTCTAAGTTTGCTAGAAGTACCTTAGATTTTTGATGATCGGTCAGTGAGTGAGTCAGTGAGTGACAAAATGGTGTAACTTTGATCGCTCATAACTCGTAAACTATTGGTTCAAATGTCATGTAATTTTGAGGCTGAGCTTGTTTTAATACTTACTCTAGGTCATCGAAAACCTAAACCCCTAGCTTTGTCCGTATCGATGATACAGGGGGGGTGAAATAGCCGCGAAACGCTTCGAGAAAAGAATGGTACGGCCGTGCCCGTTTTGCTCGAGACTTGGCTGGGGCACTGCCGTGCCCCCAGATTATAACTAGCTGTACCATGGCATGCGTTGCAATGCAATTTTTTCTACCTAGCACCTGCCTACTACCTACCAGCTACCTACTACCTACATACTACCACTTAGGGGTATGAAAAATAGATAGTAGCCGATTCTCAGACCTACTGAATATGCATATAAACTTTCATAAAAATCGATCAAGCCGTTTCGGAGGAGTATGGTAACAAAAAATGTGACACGAGAATTTTATATATAAGATATATAAGATTATGTACTATATGATTTCAGCAAATATTCTAGTCACGCACATGTAAATAACACTCAAATATTTGTGGATATTTGTAAAGGGAAGTGTTAGTGTGATGACTACTACAGTCAGCATATCATACATTCAATTGATTGTAAATTTTTCCATCTTCATTTAACAAAAAAAGATGACAGTGTTTCCTTCAGTCCATATAATCTAATCGGAAGCCCTACGAGGTAATTTATAAAACTATAGGCATCAAAAAACGTTGACTATTAGTATAATGGTGAACGACCTTCAGATCTAATAGGGTTTGGGATCTTCGCGGATGACTGGCTCAATGATAGTGCCGTGCGAGTCATTAAATTCAATAGCTCCTTATATAAATGTATAAGTACTTACCGTGCGTAAAAAGATGGAATATAGATTTCCTGATGGAATTGTAATTTGACGATCGAGAGAAAAAAGTTTTAAATTAAAAATAAAAATTAATTTATTAGAATTAAGGATATTTTTTGATTTAAAATTTGTATCTTAATTGTTCGGAATTTAATTTTTTTTTGTTTTGGATATTTGATTACCAATATTATAGATATCCTAACATACAAGGGTACAAAAATACATAATTATAAACGTAGTACAGTACCGTGTTTTACTTCTCAGATATTCTAACAGTGTCGTCTCGTAGATAATCTATTTATAAATAAATCTATTCCAAGTAAAAAGGTTCTAAGAAAAACACTTTTCACTAAATATATCAAAGCTGTGTAAAAACTAATTTCTCAACATTTTATTTCAGTTTTCATGAAATCTAATGCAATTTGTTTAGTTGAAACTCATCATTTTTGTTACTTTGTATTTTAGTAATGTTAATTTGACACAACTCTAGTAAGAAAACATCTCAAAGTGAAGCATTTTAATAGAAACATGATTATGCAAATATTGTAGCCTTTATAATGAAAAATGCACAAGCGTCGAGGACTAAAAAAGATGACCAATTAAAATGCTAAATACTTTTACGAAAGGGCCAAGATTCATGTTATATTTTTAGCTTATAAAATAACCTTTTTCTAAAAAGAAATCCTGAACTTTTAAATAATTATTTTAAATTTGTTAGAAAATGAAATACCAAAATGATTCAAACTTCTTTTTAGCGTTAAATAAAGTTATTTGTACCATAGGTTTTAGAATAATTATTTAGTATCTCTAAAAAAAAAACTTAACATAGAAATTTGCTCAATATAATTTCCAATTATTTTGTGTATCAATTTAGGGTTGACAGTGAGTCAACCCAAATTGATACACAATAATTTGGAACAATAAAAAAAATCCCTTTAACACTTCGTCGTACAAAAGACAAATAATATAAAAGTACAGCAAATATGTAGAGACACTCAAACAATACACCGCATTACGGGGCATGAAGAATTAACATTTAAACCGCTCCGGGGCAAAAGATGCTTTGTTAGTCCATATTCATTTTGGTACTGGGGTAATTAAATAATTACTCGACAAAAAGCCCTCACCGGTCTACTCTTAAACAAGTTAAAATTTCATCGCGACTCATTTAGTTGCCTTTATATTGTGCAACTTATCTGACACTCAAAAGAAATACGAATGCAACGACAGAAAATCTGATGTACTAAACATAAAATAGTAGAAAATAAAACCACACAGGGTAGGACACTATGTACTAAAAAAGGTATTTTTAAATTAATTTATAAGTACGTTATTGTTTGTTTTTAATGCATAGGTACAGCTGAACTAAACAAGAAACAATATAATATATGATGTTGCTCATGCTTTACGCCTTTCCGGATCAAAATCTTATAAATTGTATCTAATTTTAACTTCTCATTCAAAGCAGCAAAGTCCTTCATATTTGTCACTCATTTAGAGTACATAGTCATTAAACATTAACACATTGGTCAAGACTTATTTACAGTAAGTACTCGAGTTAAACAGCGAGCTTGGACCCGGGAAAAGTCGGGATTAATGTCGCCCAACCAAATTAAATTTGAAGGGAAAATAACCTAAGGCGACTAGCAGTCAAAAGAACTTGAGAATATTGTAAATATAAATATAAACTCATAATAAATTGACTGTAAATTGTTTAGAGTTTACAAACTTGTGACCGCTCGTATTAGATTCAGCCACTTGTTTACATTGATTATTATGTTGAAATATGCGCTTATATATCTATAATAATTTATACGTACAATGTATCCATATACGGTAAGTATAGATAGGGAGAATAAACGTAAACTAAAATCTCGTTTTATATTAATGGAGTTATCCAAAATATTGTAACCATTCGAACTGCAGTAACAAAAGAATAATTTTTCAAATATTTCAATAAAAAAACAACAAATGTGACAATAGAATTTTCAATCAGTTTAGAGTTCGCCATAATCTGTATATACTTATAATAAATCTGTAGAAGTGAAAATTCTGTACATTGAAAATATCAAAAAAATAAATGGCGGGTGGTGTTACTAGACCGACACCGAACCCAAAAGTGTGAAAAAAATTTTTTTTGTCTATCTGTCTGTTTGTTCAGGTATCACGCAAAAACTACCAGTTCGATTACGATGAAACTTGGTATAATTATTCTTTATTATCCTGGGCACCACACTGGGTAGTTTTTATCCCGGAAAAGTATAAACAATAAAAAACAAACTTAATTTTGCGGTTAAAAACTCATTGATAAGTTTCGTCATCCACGCGAACGAAGTCGCAGGCACAGCTAGTTATAAATATTTGTTTAGTTATCAGTTTTGTTATCAATATTCCATCGCAATTGTTGTAAAAAATTGTATCGGCTATAAAAAATTTAGTTAAACTCATTTAATTCCCCATTTAACATAGAAAACATTTTGCAGTCTTACTACTAGTCGTACTTCTTATATGCTTTTCTTGCTTTTACTTAACTTTTGAAGGCAACTATACAACTCATACCTCAGTTAGTAAAGTGTTATGAAATCCTCATTTATAAGTCCTTTTCTGAGCTTTAGCTGCAGCAAATGGTTTCACAACTGTAGCTGCTGACTTTCAGATGAATTATGCATTTAACGAAGTAAGTATGCATGTGTTTTTAGAAAAAGGTTTTATTTCTACCGTGTTAAGAGTTACATACTTTTTTATGTTAGATTAAATAAGCGTTATTATGTTGATATCGTAAAAAATATTTAATCATCATGATTCAAAAGATTCATGTAGATATTGTATCTTTATGAATCTTTTGAATCATGCTGATTAAATATTTTTTCTGTCATAAACTATAATAATCACTGAATGTATCTTATTTTTAGCTTTACTACTTTTACGATATAATTATTATAATGTTATGAAGAGCGGGACATCCTAGCATAGGTAGGTATATAACATACTTAAAAGGAGGTCTCTATGTAAGAGAGTAAAAGTTTTAACCTTTTTTATTATCTTATACTCCTGAATAATACAAAACAACTTTATCTATGTCCACGTACTTTGTTGTCTTCAAACACCAAACGTAAAACAATTATACAAAGTAAGAAGCAGTAAACAGTTGAATCAATCTTTCATTGTAAGAAAATGAATGATTCATAGATTTCAAAACATTTACATAGATTCATGAGATTGGTTGAGAACCCTTTTTGATATAATCGTAGTCAGCTAAAACGGATCTGCATAACTACGCTGAAAAAGATGTGTATACAAAATAAGGATCAAAATGAAAGTGTAACGTGAATATTTGTAAACAGTTTCATACGCAGAAAAGTCTATTTTTATTCGTCGTGTTATTTATACGAGTGTTTCCTCATTACTTCATTTTTTTAATAAGCAGAGGTTTAAAAAGGTTTGTTTTAAAACAAGTTTAAGTTTAATTAAAACTAAAACGCTCGTAGCATTAGTTTCATCTTCCGCAACATTCTCCGTCCGTTGTTTATGTTACAAGTGTGTGTGTGTGTGTGTGTGTGTTCACTCTGACGGTTTGATTTATTCATACGAACTCGTGATAAGGTAGAGGTACAGGTGTTGCACACTCAGCTTCGACAGCTGGCCGAAAAACAAGGGGCATTTATTACAAAGTTGTACCGAAACCCACTGACGCAAGTGGATACGTAAAATTAAACTAGGACCAACTTTGTACGAGTATACGCTAGGGATATTGTTGTTCTACACGCTGGTTAGCGAAACGAGCTTTTTAAACGGTGTTTTTTCTTGAAATTATGTGGAAATGTTGGCCTACTTTTTTACTTTTAGACTAGATGTCATGCTCCCGGGCGAAACCACCTTTGCTGTAACAAGTATAAGTTATATGAAGAATTCTATGAAATGTCTATAAAATACTAGTCCTATTAAAAAAAGTCTATATTTCTAGTTTCGAGATAAACTTTTATTTAAAGTGTTTGCGCTGCGAAGTATTCTTTTCTACGAAAAAGATTATGGTGTCGTAAGTTCTTATACTAATTTAATATAGCGGCGAAACCACCATGATATTTCTTTTACTATACATAGTACAAGCAAATATGTAGTAGTTATCAAATAATTCTATAACAAATCTATATTGTACTAGCACCCCTTAAATCCTCGAAAATTGTACAAATTCATTTGTATAGCAATCAAATCAAAACAAAAACAAAAGAATTACGTTATTAACTCCAGCGTAAAATATTACATGTCTATTGAACCACAGAGTAATCAAAAGCGTGTGCTTAACAATTAAGAGATGAAAGAAATAAAAAATTTACATTCTGTATAACGAGTCGGACAATAAAATTAAAAACGAACAACCTCAAAGTCCGCTTATGTATGTACGTATCGCGTGGATTTTTAAACCTCAATTCATTTCAACGTTATCTGAATGACGCGTTGATTAATTGGCACATCAGTGAGTTATTAAAAAAACTGTATATTGATACGTGAAAAGAAAACTTCGTAGCACTTTGAGGTTGTGTTTACAGAATCCATTTACGCAAAAGACCAGTGACAGTTTACGTTAATGAGAAATTTACAATTTAGCAAGCTATACTGACTTTTCAAGCATATTTTCCATAGAAAGGAGTTGATTTACTGTTTATGTAAAGAAGAATTGATTAAGCTAATTTTAATTATATGTCAAATACATTTCGTTACTAAAAGTACAACGTCTTTGTTTTTTTTGCTTCACTGCGGGTAAAGAACATTCTGAACATAAACAGGAGCTAAGGCCCCATTATCTTATCCTAAAATATCGGCTTAATAGAACCTACTTATTAAGTGACCTTTACTGAATATAATAGCTTTTCCTGGAATCATGTTTTCTCTGTTCCTATTTTTCCGTAAAGCAAGGCAAATAATAAGGTTTATTTTTCCCATAGTAACGCACAAAACACGAAACAGGAAAATCATTATATTTCATTTGATTTCAAATTTATGTAAAGCCGAATAAAAAGGGGTGATGAATTATAATAAAATAATTAACATTTTGCCCGAACATTGACCTTGTTTGTACCGAACATTGTTATTTCGTAATCAATGGTGTTGTTTCACAATTTTACTAGCTAAATATTCATAAAAACCTCTAACAAGCCTGATTCTTTTCAGTGAATGAACAAGGAAATTTGATTTAGCCTTATTAGGGTACTTTTTTGTATTTCCTTACAGTCTTAACTGTTGAATAATCGTGAATAAGTTTATCCTGATAATATTGCTGAATATTTATAATAATGTAATATTTATTAATAATGTATACGGAGACCGTAGACTAAAAAAGCCTTTACCCTACATATTAAACCACTTACCAGATGACATCAGGGACGAAACCGATAAATGTAGGTATATTTAAAAAATACTAAAAAAGTATATGCATTGCCCTAATATTTGTGTACTCATAGGTAGATATATTATACACCTTTAATAAGATTTAAACTGCAATGCAGATACATATTGATAAGAATTTATATGAATTTATATTGTTTATATTATTGTAGTTATAGTTGTGTACATAATAATATTATAAAACTACCTGCTACTAAGTTAATATATATAGATAATATATACATTTAATTATATATATCAATATCACATTATATAATAGTAAAATAGATTAAAAGATTTAAATAATATTTAACATTTAATTGCGATCAAACAGACAAACTATATAAATGTAGTTTTGTTGGACTTTTTATGTCTCATAAGATGTACCTTGTACCGTATTAAATAAATAAATAATAAAAAATAAAATATTGTAAAAAATTACATTTTATTTCGCATTTAAGTGGCGGTGATTTGATAATTATTCCGGTTTTTTTTTTTCGTAAAATGACTTCTACGGCTTTACAATACAATCGATAAATAAAAACACAAAATTTATTATTTTTATTTATTATATTATTTATTTAAAACCAACAAATGCGAACCACCTTAAGCTTTAACATTCCCAAACTTGAGAACCACCAAATGATTACAGTAATGAGGCGCACATCAATCAATGAGATTGCCGCGGCTTGATTAATGGAAGCTTGTAACACTTCAAACACAATATACTAAACTTATGATGTTCAGGTAAAAGTTGGGAGTTGTTAATGGTGTGCGGCCGGACCACCTGAGCGCGGTGAAATGTGGACCCGCATTAAATACTGATGGCTCATCACTTGTCTACCCTTGTTTTGTTAGTTTGATTTTTAATATGTATATTCAACAAATAAAATTAGGATTTATACGTCGAAATATGATTAGTAAAAGCTGCCTTTACTAATCATATTTTATGTGATAAGTAATGATCAGATCATGTATTTAGCAATATAAATTTAAAGCTCTAGCAAAACAATAGGAACGAACGTCAACTCCATATAGGTTTAGATTTATCTAAATTTTTATCTTGTAAATGACATGAAACTTTATATCGAAAATTTTATTTCGATAACACCTGTAAGTGTAAATCATGATAACAAAAACAATGTCAAAGCCTTATCAAAACAATTCTAATGAAATTATACAGAATCATAAACAACACAAAAATTATAAACCGATCCAAAGTAAATTGTATGCTATCCCTCTAATCCTACGATTCAAAATTGTATAAAGTTAACTGGAAATCAAAACGTAATACACGTTAGGATTTCGCATAGGTATTTCCGAAAAATATGGAAACTGCATCCACGGTGCTTCTGATTTAAATGCAAAGCCTTGAAATGGAATCGCGTCGCTGGAATCCGATCATTTATCGGTTCGCTCCATTGTTGGGAATCAAGAGTATTTGCTATTGAAAATTATGATTTCTTCATATTTTCCGAATTGTTCAATGAAATATGATAAATTTGTTTGCATGGATTATTGCTTTTCAGTTGGCTTTATATGAATGGCGCGCTGATATTTTAAAATGCTTTTCTCTGTTTGCTCACTTTGAAGGTAAATAAAAGGTGTTAATTGCGCAAACCTGTTTACAAACATGCGTTTTAAAAGTACAAAGTGTTTAGTTCTAATTAATAAATTGCATATTTATTGATAAACTAATATAGTTTACGGCCAATTAGCATTTAGGTGTGCAATTAATAGGAATTAAGGGAAAAATCAAATTTTGCATTCATGAAAATCTCAATCAATCAATCGAACAATCAGGAAGTAAGACAAATAATATCGGAATTATTCTTTTGTAAGTAAAATATCTCACGTCCATTAAAAAAATACTCATTTACTTTTAAAATATAACAGAACAGCCAACAAATTCTAATGGATTAGTGCTATAATAATTTAAACATTTGTACATTTTCAATTAATAGTAATTTAAATCGTAGCTCTCTACCAAACTCATGAATAATGTTGTTAACCGAACATAATGCGTTCAGAATAACATTTTATTACAGTAATGGTGGTCGGACGCGACGCGAATATTTATTGAATGGACAATGTGAAATTTTCCTATTTTAAAATATGCAATTACTCGCTTTTGAGGTATTATTATTTTCTGAGGTTATAATTAAAGCTTTAAAGTTACGTTACAACTTTTCTACACCGATTGGTTAAGTTTTAAATATGACATGTCAATGTCAAAATGACAGATTGATTTTTTAATGGTTTTACTGCAAAGGAAACAATATTATGGAGGTTTTATTTTCAAGTAGGTAAGTAATACTCAGTATAAATAAGTTTTGTAGTTTGTGGACCTTAATTAAATTGAATGCTAATTGTAACAAACAATCGTAAAATAATGATGTTTATCGTAATCCTGTATTCATGAGTCAATTGGTAAACAATTTGTTACATTTTAGTCAAATGCATTCAATTTCACATCAATTAATAAATTATTTACAAAGGAGATTAAGGTATTTTATTCGTTCCTATTTGGTATTAAAATAATGCTATTTGAAAGCAGCAAATAAGTGATTCAATTGTAAATGTATAATATAATAAATTGTAAATGCATAATTATGTAATATAATAATTAAATTTAATATTTTTAATGGTTTACTTTAATATACTCAGCAACTGCACTCCATAAAATATCAATATTTTAACGAGACTGTCATTTGTCTTCCACGACCTAATTACTGCGAAATGGGTAGGTAAGTAATTACAGGTAAATGTACTTAATGGTTGATGTAAGATATTGAATACACACTTGTAGATAAAGCACTATATACACGACTAACAAGTAAAATAAATAATTCACATTAACTATTTTTTTTGTTTAGTTATATTTTATGAAACTGTTCCACTTATCAATGGGACAGAAGTAAAAGAAAAGTTACAAATTCTAACAGTATTGATCCTTTAAAAAGTATTCTCAATAACGTCCAATTACTTTATCTGTTCCAATTCAAACAAAAATCGGCACAAAAAACTCCTTATCAGCTAACATTGTCTGTAATTTGATTACAGAAAAGTAAAATGGAAAACAAACACGATCCGGCTTCAATTAAATTTCTATTAGCGGACTGGAGAAAACAAAAGAAGGAAGTAGGAATGGTCGAAAAACGGGTCCTATTTCGTAGTCAAAATTGACTGCAAAATGCAATCCGTGTGTGGACACCCTGAGGGAGAGAGCTATAACTCACGATGTCGGTCGGCAGACTAACAAATGGCTAGCAATCTAATTGAATTATGTCACCTGGACAGTAGCTACCGTCTCAATTTAGACTAATTTATAACTACACCGCACACAGATATTGCAACTGTCCAGAGCAATTGGATAAACGTATGTGCGTCCAGTATATCTCGGTTGTCAGGCAACTTGTTTGTGGCCGTTTGACCGTCAATAAATATGGATCAGTAAGGATTGATAAGGTTTTTGGTCACTAACAATGATTTAGAGTGAATTTTGGATGTTTAGTCACTTTAACGAATAGTTGCCGATCATTAGATCGCCGAGTAAGTTAAGATAAAACCTATTCAAATTACATATCATACACGCAAGCACATATGTAGATACATAATAGTCTTGAGCATTCTAAATGAATTACAAAAAAAAAACGAGTTTGTATGCCCAAAAGTAAAGCGAAATTCGTGGAATCTCTTTCTCTAAAGAAATTTGATTTCACTTATTTTTGTAACAATGTAACATGTTTCTAAACGACAGTACTACTAGCTCTCGACTTTTGACTGCAATTTCTAGGGACAGAGCTTGTAGTATTGTTTCGGATCACCCTTTACATTTCTAACATACCGGGGTTGTTTCCTAAGGCTCTCAATATCATTCCTTATTTTCGATAGCGTGTGTAAATATTAATATCGAGGTATCTCGTAGTGTGTCAATAATATCTCTCATATACAATATATACAAGATACATAACATATTTCAGTATTATACAATAGCATTATACCTACAATAATTATATAATTCGACGACCTCCGTGGTCGAGTGGCGTGCTCACCGGTTTCAAGGTGTCGCTAGCTCTGAGGTCCCGGGTTCGATTCCCGGACGGGTCAATGCAGAAACCAACTTTTCTACATTGCCTTTTGTCTGGGTGTTTGTGGTACCTTCGTTGTTTCTGAATGCCATAACACAAGTGCTTTAGCTACTTATTTTGGGTTCAGAGCAATGTATGTGATGTTGTCCGCATTTATTTATTATTTATTTATTATTATAATACAAGATATTTCGTACAACAAAATTTGCATCTTTTTGCTTAGTAAGTTAATAATAATTATAAAATTTTGCTTTTTGTTTAAAGAGCCGGAAAGTTAAACTGATCTATGTTGATCAGTTTAGCTTTCTTTATATTAAATTCTTTGAAGCCCTATTTTTCCGCAGCAAATTATATTAACTTAAAAAATATATACAAGTGTTTAATTATTACATTCATTAAACACTAAACGCTTAACACCCGGAAAACAAATGCAGAATAATTTCGTTAATGTACATCTCCATGTCAACCGTTTATGGGAAGCTAACTTTAAATTACGTTTTTATTGCTTTGCTTGATAGCCACGCTCTGTTACACTGAATTTACTCTGTGTCTCAAATAACCCCATTATACTACCCTCCTAATTATATTTCATTGGCCTGTTAACGTCCCAGGATTAAATTGCTGTTATAAATCTGACAAAAATTTAATTGCGTGCTACAAAGGATGAGAGGTGAGATTAAGTAAGCGATGCTTCTTTAAAATGTTGCAATTGCGAGAGATTTAGAGTTTGCGCTTAATTAACATGTTAGTGAGTAAATAAAGTTATGACTTAACTTACGTAAATATTATGCTAAAAGCTCACACTCATGAGCTCAGCATTTAAGTGAGATTATATGCATACTCATACAGTCTGAGTTATTTTATCTCATTCACTGAAAAGCTTTTTCGTAGTTTCACAATTAGTGTAGCAGTGACAGATGACTTTAGTTGTTGATTCATTGCCAAATTCCATGTGTATTTTATATTGCTGCTTAGGTTCATAGAACTACTTATTTTTTGGACTTGCAATTTTGTTTAAAACTCGAAAAAAATATTATTATTTCAATTAAATCAAAGATCTAAACAAAAGAGCATCACAATGTAGGAAAACAAAACCACTGGCGTCACAATTCCGACCGGCCGGCTTTCGGGAGCATTCGGGATCGGTTAAGTATGCTGTCCCAACAAAACAAGTCCGCTCCTGAATAAAACTCAATCGCTGCAACAAATTGAACCGACACTACGTTTACATTCGCCCAGTGAAACAACGGATGTAAGGCAAGCTTTGCTCATCGATCTATGTAGGCTGGAAAAGACAGCAAAAATATAACTGACACTATATTCTTCGACATTTACATGTACATACCTACAATATAATACACCTAAATCTTAGTTACTAAAATTTTGCTTTGTTAGAAAAAACTTTTTTTTTGTAACATTAAACCAAATAAATAATCTTACATAAGTACTTAAAACAACAAATGCCTACGACTTTCAACACAGTTTAAAATGTATTTAATTTTTATTAAGATCGAAACAAGCTATAATCAGAAAATACAAAAATGTCGTAAATCAAAAAAGCGATGATTTAATTTATTCACGACAAAGACATAAACACATACCTAGATATAAATAAAATGAATTCTAATCACGCAGTCGCACACATCTTATGAAGCAACCCACAATCCTTTGCAGTAAAACGCATTAACCGGCTGCATCTCCAATCCGGCGCCTGGAAGGCTTAATTGAGTACACACTCAATTACAGCGAATACGACATGTACGTATAATACTCGATACTAAGGTATAAGGTAGAGAAACTAACATTCATATCTCTAAGGTATTTCCCATGTGGCCAACACTTTACCAACTGTAGTGATGAACCTAAACAGCAATAGACTGTCAACTTCGTAATCCATAGCTTGAACAAATTATCGGAAATTTAAAACTGTTTGAGATTTTCCAAGTATTAACTACTATACTTTTTGGGGATTAGTTTTTGATTGATTGAAGTTTGATGAAAATGTTCAGGATGAAAAATAAAATAAAATATTTTCTTTTTTACCTTATTGTATTTTCTACGCTATGTAGCATGTATTTTTGCTAGATAAACAGACAATTAATAATCATTTCTGTCTGAAGTTACGATTATAAACTGAACTGTTTTGGGAGTTAAATACTTTTTGGGATTATGGCAGCGCAGTCAAGTTTTAAAGACGCTGCCTTTCAAATGACGGAAGTAGTTTTTGATTGATTGAAGTTTGATGAAAATGAGAACTAAAAATTGTTTTTTTTTCTACATCACGTAGCATGATCTACTGCTACAAATGGATAAATAAATAAATAAATAATAAATGCGGACAACATCACATACATTGCTCTGAACCCAAAGTAAGTAGCTGAAGCACTTGTGTTATGGAATTCAGAAACAACGAAGGTACCACAAACACCCAGACCCGGGACAATGTAGAAAAGTTAGTTTCTACATTGACCCGTCCGGGGATCGAACCCGGGACCTCAGAGCTAGCGACACCTTGAAACCGGTGCGTACGCCACTCGACCACGTAGGTCGTCATAATCAATATATCTATACTAATATTATAAAGCTGAAGAGTTTGTTTGTTTGTTTGTTTGTTTGTTTGTTTGTTTGGTTGAACGCGCTAATCTCAGGAAGTACTGGTTAGAATTGAAAAAATCTTTTTGTGTTAGATAGTCCATTTATCGAGGAAGGCTTTAGGATATATAACATCACGCTGCGACCAATAGGAGCGAAGCAGCAGTGAAAAATGTCACCAAAACGGGGGAAAATATTCATACTTGAAAGCTTCCGTTGCGTGCGCTGCGTAAACGGTTCGAGTTACCCAAAATATATGTATGAAAGAATTGTTCCTCTTTGAATGATCTAAAAAAATGTCTGCGACAGTATATGTCTATCTTTTAAAATTGACTCACTATAACCTTTTTTAAGGTAATCATTTGGTCGAAATTAATGCATTATCTATACTTAATATAATATTACTAGCTGATCCCCGCGACTTCGTCCGCGTCAATTTCTGTTATTATGACCACGATTAAGAAGTTAAAAAAAAAAGTATTTCTGCGTAAATGATAATTATATATAATTAGTATAGATTATGTTGATAAAACTCTGTAGCAAATAATTGGCAATAATGCATTAATTTCGACCAAATGATTACCTTAAAAAAGGTTATAGTGAGTCAATTTTAAAAGATAGACATATACTGTTGCAGACATTTTTTTAGATCATTCAAAGAGGAACAATTCTTTCATACATATATTTTGGGTAACTCGAACCGTTTACGCAGCGCACGCAACGGAAGCTTTCAAGTATGAATATTTTCCCCCGTTTTTGTGACATTTTTCACTGCTGCTTCGCTCCTATTGGTCGCAGCGTGATGTTATATATCCTAAAGCCTTCCTCGATAAATGGACTATCTAACACAAAAAGATTTTTTCAATTCTAACCAGTACTTCCTGAGATTAGCGCGTTCAACCAAACAAACAAACAAACAAACAAACTCTTCAGCTTTATAATATTAGTATAGATAAAGCTGAAGAGTTTGTTTGTTTGTTTGTTTGGTTGAACGCGCTAATCTCAGGAAGTACTGGTTAGAATTTAAAAAATCTTTTTGTGTTAGATAGTCCATTTATCGAGGAAGGCTTTAGGATATATAACATCACGCTGCGACCAATAGGAGCGAAGCAGCAGTGAAAAATGTCACAAAAACGGGGGAAAATATTCATACTTGAAAGCTTCCGTTGCGTGCGCTGCGTAAACGGTTCGAGTTACCCAAAATATATGTATGAAAGAATTGTTCCTCTTTGAATGATCTAAAAAAATGTCTGCGACAGTATATGTCTATCTTTTAAAATTGACTCACTATAACCTTTTTTAAGGTAATCATTTGGTCGAAATTAATGCATTATCTATACTTAATATTATAAAGCTGAAGAGTTTGTTTGTTTGTTTGTTTGGTTGAACGCGCTAATCTCAGGAAGTACTGGTTAGAATTGAAAAAATCTTTTTGTGTTAGATAGTCCATTTATCGAGGAAGGCTTTAGGATATATAACATCACGCTGCGACCAATAGGAGCGAAGCAGCAGTGAAAAATGTCACCAAAACGGGGGAAAATATTCATACTTGAAAGCTTCCGTTGCGTGCGCTGCGTAAACGGTTCGAGTTACCCAAAATATATGTATGAAAGAATTGTTCCTCTTTGAATGATCTAAAAAAATGTCTGCGACAGTATATGTCTATCTTTTAAAATTGACTCACTATAACCTTTTTTAAGGTAATCATTTGGTCGAAATTAATGCATTATCTATACTAATATTATAAAGCTGAAGAGTTTGTTTGTTTGTTTGTTTGGTTGAACGCGCTAATCTCAGGAAGTACTGGTTAGAATTGAAAAAATCTTTTTGTGTTAGATAGTCCATTTATCGAGGAAGGCTTTAGGATATATAACATCACGCTGCGACCAATAGGAGCGAAGCAGCAGTGAAAAATGTCACCAAAACGGGGGAAAATATTCATACTTGAAAGCTTCCGTTGCGTGCGCTGCGTAAACGGTTCGAGTTACCCAAAATATATGTATGAAAGAATTGTTCCTCTTTGAATGATCTAAAAAAATGTCTGCGACAGTATATGTCTATCTTTTAAAATTGACTCACTATAACCTTTTTTAAGGTAATCATTTGGTCGAAATTAATGCATTATTGCCAATTATTTGCTACAGAGTTTTATCAACATAATCTATACTAATTATATATAATTATCATTTACGCAGAAATACTTTTTTTTTTAACTTCTTAATCGTGGTCATAATAACAGAAATTGACGCGGACGAAGTCGCGGGGATCAGCTAGTATACTATAAAGTCAATAAATATACTTTTGATAATATTTTCATATTTATTATGCCATAACTTATTTTTATGAAGTAATGAATACGAACAGTCTTTGTTGTTGTTATCTATAAATATTTTCACTTAGCAAACCATACCATTTTAGTGGTACATGTACTAACGTTTTCTCGTTCGTATTTTGTCAGGAACCTAAAGGAACTACACGTACCTACTCAAAATACACTCAATGAGCGCACTTGTGAGTTCTATCGCTAATAAAAATGTCCTTTCAAGAATCCATAGACAAGAATCACAAAGGAAAGTAAACTCTGGTGTTTTAAACATTATATTATTAGTCTCTATTTATTATCGGGGGTGTAACTCAGTGGTAGAGTGTCTGCTTCGCATGCTGAAAGTCCTGGGTTCTATTGTTTGAACAACCCCCATTTTTGACCGACTTCGGAAGGAGGTTGAAAATGTGAATCGAATTAAAAAATCTTTTTGTCATCGATAACCTTAGATGTGGTTCCATATTTTCATTAACATCGACTTTTTACAAGTATATGTAAAACTTATAAACATCATATTAATTATACAGTTTCTTAAAAACTAATCAAAATAAAAACTCGTACGGAAGTAAATCAAATAGATATAGAAATCGACCTTTTCAAAACCTTAGATAACACTTCGTACTAACGTCTTGACATTTATTTGGTTACGTACTGTACTCTATGTATACATATGTATTAATTACATATGTATACATAGAAATATTCTGTGTCCCATTAAGGTTTTTTCTGCGAGTCTTTTCATAACCTACTTTGTAGTCGACTTCTAGTCTTTCAGGATTCTATATTTTACATGAAACTACCACCTATTTGAACTTTACTACCCATTAACTGATTTAACGTGCCTATTGCTTATTATAAATTTTATGATCAAAAGTTTCCGTAAAAGTATATAACACAAATTATTATTATAATGTCATTATGGTTTTGAAAACTGAGTAGCTCTGTAAATAGGATTATAATGACTGAGTTTTGGATTACTCCACGCTAAATGTATTTTGACGGGCCGTCATCCTGTTAATTAATTGTAATTAGCTTAAATTCGCGATAAGGTCTGTAGATTTAATATTTGTACACAAACGTTCGAGTATATAAATGAAATAAGTAATTGAATTTACCTTAATACATTTAATTAAATAGGTACTACTCAGTTTATATTTGTTATCAACAATCTTTTTTATACGGAAAAGCTTAGTAAAACAAATTGTAATAAAATGAGTAAAGTAAAAACATAATTAATGTTAATAACATTTTAAAATGGTATCTTCTAACTTAATCTGTCTATAAAGTTTTATATTTGATATATAAACCTATCACCGGGACCTTAAGTTTAATCAGTTACGATAAACTACGAGAACATAGTACCTATACTAGACACATGTTTGGTACACTCGACTACACATCACTGCTAAAATGTTTCAATCAACAACGACTTTATGTCAAAGGGGTAAGGTTCAATTTCGTAATAATTTGGGACTAGTGGTATGTCGGTCACTATACAAATGCTTTAAGGTAATCCAATCTACTGGCCATTAAGAAAACAAAAGCCTGTAAACACAGATTTGCAGCGTCATATCGTATTAGCATCTCATTTGGTGTCGGCCTAAAGGGGGCAGGGTTGATTGAGTGAAATGTGTACATTCAATAACAATAGACTTTGAAGCTGTAGGGCTAACTAATGTATATACCCAAGTTTGCGAAACGCTCACAGCTGTGTGCTAGATAAACATGAAACCCTCATACAATCTGTGTGATAAGTTTAAATTTTAAAGTATACCATTTTTATGGGTTAAAGTCACCAAAGTAGCTCATTAAAAAGAATAAAAATCTAGTATTAAATATCCCAATTATTGAAGAAAAAGGCCTTTCAATTTGGCAGCTATTACTTTTAGATAAAAAATGAAAGGACTTTTATGTTATAGTGAAATGTCAGCCAATTCTGAAAACAACATTGTAACTAGCCTAAATTACTTTAACTTTGAACAGTCAAAGAACATTGACTTTCAATAACCTTACCATTTTAAGTAGGCATGTTTCTTTGTACAAGTTTTAAGTAGTTAAAACTTAAAATGGGGAACTTGCCTGTAGTTTGTATATAAGCTATAAATTTTTCAGTAAAGAACAGTTTTCTTTTTCAAAAAGGTTGAATTATAAAGTTTATAATCTTGGTAAAGCCTAAAATGCCCTTGAAGGCCGTACTATAACAGGATACAAACCACCCAAGAGAACTTGGTCTCAACTTACTGGTGTAAAATTTAATGAGCCCGTCAAGCGTCAAGAAGTTACGAGTAATTCGAATTAAAAAGTTTCACTGTGAATTAATTTAGAGTGGCGCAATCAGGCCACCCGTACGCATGACATGACATTCGTTAACATAATAATGTTACTGGCTGGAATAAACAATTTGAAATGAGAATTTATTGTTTGAATTTAGTTTTTATTGTTTTAAAGGCACGTTCTTGTTTTAAGTGGTCCAGATAAATAGATTTTACACCGTTTTGTAATGCGATCTTTTTCATTATTTCGAAGTTTTTTTATTAGTTCTATAGTTATGTATTGTAGTAAGTTATGAATTTCAGAGGATATGAAATTAACCTTCTCAATACATATTTAAATCATTAACGTGTAATTAATTTTAATAAATTAGTTTGACGTTACTAAATTAAACAAATTAAATAACATCAAACAAGGCTACATTACTCTTGTAGGCCGCTCAATCGACACAGGCATATAACTTGAAAACTTCACATACGGACCGTGTCAGTAAACTAACACGATGTCGGTGTAACAATATCCAGGACCTAACCCTATACCACAGACTTATGATCTTGCATTTACATGAAACTTGTACAGTGTGTTACAAAAACCCTGTGGAACCGCATATACAGATACATATCTATATAAAGGCTTACCATTAATGAATAAATGTATATTTTTAAATAGTAGTGTTTAATCAGTGGTCATTAAAAGATAACTTTAATATTCGATACCAAATATTTTTCACATCTAAACTTACAAGTACTATATAGATACTATATTCTAGTTAGCCTATGTGTCGGTAAAAATTATAGCCAAACAGCAAGCAATTGCCGAGGTAAGTTTTAATTAGCACCATAATAATTACATATTGGATAAGTTGTTTTTTTTTTGTGTGACTTGACTTACGTAATTACGTCTGTACAAGGACGCATATTGTTTTTGTAACACACTGTGTAGTTGAGGGGTCGAGTCCTTGTATCGTCCTTATTGGCGGTCCTACCCTCTTTAGGAGCTCTTCAAACTTGGACGATTAAACGTCGGCCTGAATTTGCGTGCAAGTTGCATTAAGTGAAGATAATGGTGGTACTTGGTCTTTGGGGACGTTATGTGTGCGAGCTCGCTAAAGAGGAAAGTTTGAGGGCTCCCTACACTCACAGACGTTTTTCGGTTTAATTAAGCGCATCTTTACAACTATGTTCTGGAAAAGGATTTTAAGATTTCGAAGAGAAATTTTATAAGTTTGAAGTGTACATTCTGTAACCAAAACATGTAGCTTCTGTATTAATTTTTCAAGTAAAATTACACTATTTTCTTATATTTTCATTAAACCTCTATGTTTGCGTCTTCATGTGTAGATAATAATATCTTACTATCTTAGGTAAAAAAATGTTTTCATTTTGTAGCACTGCGTTAGTCGTTACGATAGTACACAATAAATATATTTGATAGAACCAAGTTACTAAACTCCAAAGCACATTCAGATTTCGCTTAGTTTGCTTACATCAGCAAAGGAGCAACCATTACGTTCGAGCTACACCAAACTCCAATACAACACATCGCAATACCTAGGAACATCAAGCGAACAATTCTACTTCGAATACTGCTTACTTCAAACATTAACAAACATCGTACTCCTACCTAAAATTTAGAAAGTCGAACTGTTACCTAAAATGGCTTCAGAATTTACGAAAGAATCTATTAGAAGCTCAATTCGAACGTATCCAAATGATGGCTGGCAAAGCAAAAACAAAAGAATTTGAAACAATACGACACGCATTGGCAATGGGCCCGTTAAAGCTAAACTCGCTAAATGTTCATCGAATTTCGTACGCACAGGAATTTCTTTAAACGTTCACAAAGGGGAACGTCCAGCCTATTATCATATTTAATTGAACCCTATTCTGGTTCTGTATTTCCCTTCTAAGATTCATATTACATCAAAACCAATTTATCATGATCGCATAATTCATTAAGGTTGTCTGCAAAATCCTTTAAGAGGAGGTTTGGAGTTAATGTAATTATTTTAAACATGAATATTGCCGGTGTGGTCTTCAGTCGGAATAGACCTCTCTAAATTTGCTCGGTTTCGTAAGATTCACTAAGGGATTATATGACGTATAGCTTGGTTGAAAAGGAACTGGTTCTCGTATTCCAAGAAGGCAATACATGTGGGGTTGTATGGGGGATTAAGGAGTTGGTTCAAACGCTCTATGTAACGATTTATACTTTGATTTGGTTGTAATACTTGAATTTTATTATACACCTCATCAAATATAAACAAAATATTTAGTAAAAAATAATTTAGTTTAAATTGGAGAAACCTGAAACTGCAGTGGTTGTCTCCGATTTAAAACAAAATTATTGCTAACGATGAACAAATAGTTAACTTACTTTGAAATTTGTGTATTTTATAATAATTGGAAATGTATTTATAGTACCAAGTAATATTTATTTTTATTAAAATTCATGAATTAATATGAATGGGTTCACTATTCTTACACAAACTTATAACTTATCCTGAATCAGTAAACTAACTGCTTCCCGTATGTTGACTCAAGCGGGAAGGATCCAGGAAACTTAATACATAGTTTTGCTTTTGAAGTTATATCCCGTTGAAATGTCTTGGTAACAATTATGTAATAAAATATTATCACTTGTCAATGACGAAATTAATCATTAAAAAAATATGTTAGGTTTGATATTTTATGAAATTAATAACAAAAAAAACCTATATTTAATTACGTATACATATATTAGTAGTACCTACCTACTATCGTCCTTAAATTGACCCCCTACTTAAGATCAAATGTCTACTCATAAAGAGTAGAAATGATAAATTAATAGTTTTTTTTAAGCAATATTGATTTCAGCCCCTCTTTTGTGCAACTTAATAAAATGAATGACGTGAAATCATTGATGCACCATCAATTTCCTAAAGTGCTTCATGATTGCGTGTCCAACTGCCTAGGTAATGACTTTTGGGACTACTTTAGTACTAGACAGCTAGATGCAGTAATCTTCGTAAGATATTATAACATAGATATCTTCATATAATCCGAACAGTCGTGAGACATATTCAATGCCTTTCAATATCGTAGCACTTTGAAGATTCTGATAACAATATTGTACTTCTCGTAGCACTCAATGCATTCCGAATATAGTTCGACTAGTAGCTTCTAAGACTTATATTTTTGTGCTATATTTTTATATTTCGATTCACATAATAATATGATTTTTTTTACATAATTGTAATATTTTATGTGTTGAATTATTCATTCACATACTAGATAGTAAGTATCATTAAATCTTTGAACACAATTAAAATATGATAATTCTGAAAAGAAAAAGCGTAAAAGAAAGAAAAAGACTATTTTTTTTTTCAATTATTGGTATTTGTTTAGACAATATTTTGTGTTAACAATACCAAGATTGCAGTAAAACGTCGGAATTTATATTAAATTAAAATTATTTTTTTTTTTTTTACTTATTCCACAGATACTCATTTTAATTAAAACCAAAACAAAAGGGAACCTAAACCAAATTCCAAAACAGAGGCATTTTTAAACTACATAATATCTAATCAGGCGGAATTTAGTTTTGAAATTTAGCCAGCAAACACCGCGTGTCGGTAAACCACAACTAAATTGCGGCTTCGAGTGCACAAGATGTGTGGAAGGGCAGCTCACTAACTGATTATAATTAGTTGAAACGACCTAATTCTGTATTTACACGGGTAATTCAATTTACACTTAGCTTAATGTTATGTTAACTAAATGGGATGATATAGACTTAGATGTTTGTAGTCAATAGCTATTGACGAGTAAATAGAGCTGTCAATTAATTTGATAGAATTTGTTTTGTACTTAGATATAAGTACATGCTATCCTTGAGAGAGGAGATCAAATTACATAGGAGAGAATTTATTCACACAATATATTTTCTAGTTTTAAAATTGAAAATTGAAACTACAACTATCCCACAGCTTACTTATTACTGAGACAGTGTTTTTGCCTAATCTGTCTTTTTTTAAGCAGCTTATTACACATTTACATTAAAAAAAATAGTTAAATTATTTAAAACCAGTTTACAGGTACACTACTATACAAAAAGCCGTTAGCATTAAGGTTTGCCATTTTCGCCCGATTATACTTCCCCTTATTAGAATGTCAACTGAAATAAAAGTTAAGTATAATTTTCATGATCTTGGGAACAGGTATTTTGCACGAACTACTAAGTTACTTAGCTAAAATCTTGCGGTGTATATTTACGTATTAGAACTTTAAAGAATCAACATTTTAATAATTTCGAATAATAATTGAAAAGGTTTATTCCTTTTAAATATAATCACATAGAGAATAACACATAACATAGTTGAAACGAAACGAAACTACACTCAATCTCAATGTTTTAATGCAATAAAAAACATAAAAACACGTCACAGATTTTTATCTTATAGTAATAATAATTTATTCATTTATCTAAATATTTTTTCAGTTATAGTTACCTGTTTTTTTTTGGTTAGCAGAGCCCTTACCGCTATCAGTTCAATCATCTCAAATAAAATCTCTAAAACCTTTACAATTTGGCAGGCTGAGGTTAACAACAAAAATTATCTTCTAACACTAATTAAGGGGCTCGTAATAAAGGGTGCAGAAAAACAAAGGCGGGCTAAAACCTCTTTGCTAACACCCCGGGCCACGCAGGAAATCACAAGTACCCTCCAAAAACAATATCTTAAAAAAATCCCCTTTTGTTATTTTTCGAGGGCCCTTTTTATTTTTTTAAATGAAATACCCTGTAAATGAATAAATCCAAGACGTTTGATGAACAACTTTACGTGTTAACTTTAGGGTGGGAAATTTTTCTTATGAAGTTTTCTCGTAACTTTTTACATAGCGAGATGATTTTTTAACGGAAAACCCCGAAAATTATGGGCCGAGTGTTCATTATGTTAATGTAAATCGGGGCAAAGCAGCTGATATTTTTTTCGAGATCGTCACATGTTTCTACAAATCTACATAGATGATAAAAAAGAGTCAAGTATACAACCCGGTATTTAGAAGAACCTTAAAATATCTTAAACATATAATATATCGCAATGGGTCGTGGCACGGTAATGGCATGTACAAAACTGGAATAATTTTCAGAAAGAAACAAAATAGAAATATTGCATATTGCATGAATTTTGTAGTTTACAAATGTGCAATTCAAGTGCGAAGTGAGATAGCAAAATAATGTGGAAAATAATGTCCTCTATTTTGTATGAAATGGGTTTTTGGGAATGCTGAGTAGGTCATTATAATACGTAGAGATGGACTCGGTGTACTGTTCGGTAATCCTTTGCATATCGTTGAACGAGTGAAGTCGCACTTACCTTTGCTCATTACTAAGGTATTGTAGAGATTATGGAAATAACAAGGATCATACCAGTAGTAAATAAATAGTTTGCTTTTTCAACTGTTTTTTGGCTTTATGTCGAAGAAATTATAACATGGAATAGTGTTTCTGGTAACTGCCAAGCCTGGTTAGATTGAAGTTCAAACCATGACAAAAAAAATAAGAATCTTACATACACAGAATGTATAGTAATCCTTTAAATATTATCTAATATCATATAATCGATATATTATCTAGATAAAATATAGACTACAGGTATGAGAACGATTTTACGAACGGCCTGAATAATTGAGATCGGTAGATGCAGTTACAAGCTCAAACCACCGTGTAATTCTCTTGTACAGTGAAGGACTGGCAATGAAAAGATGATACATAGCTTTATTACAATAAAAAAAATAAGTTAGCATTTGAATTATATAATGGTGAAAGAATTCAAAACTCTTATATTGTGCGTGCAAGCAGAAACTTCAACAGTTCATGTAAACAGCACGATTTTGATATATTTAATACTAGTGTGGTATCGGCTAGGAGGTGCCTAAGTCTTGAATTTTTCAAAGACAAAATTGTGAAGTAGAATGCTGTCGCTGTACTGACTCAAAGTAATTTTATTCTTCTGTTCCCTAAACTTTATGTTCACGGTTCTCTTCTGCTAGTCTAGCTATAAACGTGAAGACTTGTTACTGGCTGTCAAATTACTATTCAAGATAATAATGTGTTTAAGTTGCTGTAAGTCGTCCATGCTGAATAAATAAATAAATAAATAAATAAATAAATAAATAGCATCTTCTGGAATGTTTAATTATTTTCTATCCTATGTTCAACGTTCTATTTTACCTAAAGGTTAACCGACTGAAAGTCCCTAGTGCTATTTCAACTTACGCACCATTTACGCAGATAAAGTTTAAAACAAATAAAAAATAGGAACCATATGAAAAGCTTCCCAAACATTGATTTCAATGCAACCAATCAAATTTCAATAGCCTACTAGATGATCCGTACTTCTGTTCGGCAATTTATTTATTTTATAAAAGTGTATTTTGATCACTCCGTTCATCAGTACTGTTTGCTCGCAATCTTTGTTTCAAATTGAATTCCAACAGCAACCTATTGATTTAAATCAAAAAAGAGATTTTTGTTTTGTTTACATTTGATTATATTTTTATTATTTCGGTGAATTTTTACACACAATATTTATGGTTTCAATAAATTTTTGTGCTGGTGAAATTAAAATAAAATTAATTTGTCGTAAAACTAAAAGTGTTTATATTGAACACTAAGTGATAAAAAGGATATTTAGGCAAAAAAATAACAAAGTTATATCTCACATGAAAAATCCTTCAATGTCAAAAAGGGCTGATATGATTGTTTTAGGCTTTGAAGATTTCATTTGATATGGATAGACACTGGCAATTGTTTACTCGTATTATTTCTTTCATAAATAACTTTATAATACTGTTCTACAAGATCCTCATTATAGATAGATGGGTACACTGTCTGAATGTAAAAAAGTCTTGAAATTCCGAACAATCTTTAACTACTTTCATCCGACAGCGTAAAGAACTACAAACAACTAGTGACTGGCAATTGATCGATAAATGGTTGGCGACCGGCTAAATAGGTGTATTGTGGTCGAAACACACGGAACAAATCTGTGTGTTGAACTAAAGCTATAATTCAGAGCTCGCCGATATTTATAGCCTAGTTGTGAAGCTTAACACGTCCGTATGTTTGCAGCAACTACTATAAATCCTGAACAAATACCCCCGTATTTTCAATTACACGTCACACTTTCTTTTTTTTAAGTTATCACGACTTTAATTAAAGAAATTAGTGTTGTTCGAATTCAGTTGTATTTTGAACTGTTATAACCATTGTGAGAAAGAGATGGTGATAATGACTGAATAGCTCTGTCCTTCTCTATAATGGTTTAAAAAGACTTAAGTAGATTCCTTTTGGTCAAAGCAATATATCATCATTTAAGTAACCAAAAAGTTTACTAGTAGGTATACTATGTTGTTTATTGAGAACGTAATAATGCTGTGCTTTAAAATTAACTAATGTTTTTATAAGTATATACGTATATACACACGTTATGGGTAATTTGGCAATCATGAAGTGTAACTAAACTTCACAAAATCAATGCTATCACCGTTTTTTTTACTAAAAAGCATCATTCACCGTAACTCATAACTTTGAGTAATATATTCAGTACTACAATGAATAATTCTCTAGATTTATTATTGTATTGGAAAGAGAATTGAATAAAATGTATGAGCCAAACGGCGCCATGGTTAAGAGGGTGGAAAGTTCAATCGGGGCGGACAAATATTTTTATGACTTGATATACGTGTTTGTGTTTGAAAGTTGAAACATAAATATAGGAGGAATAATGTGAAAGAATGTATATTCGAAGGTTATTTATTTATTCCAAACCTGTACTATAAAATAATAATAAGGAAGTTACTGTCTGTCATTGCTAAACTGCTGATTTTATTGAGACTTGGTACGGAGAAAGCTTGATTCCCAAGATACGTAACATCCAGGCAAATGAAGCCGCAGGAAAAAGCTAGTATCATATAAAGGGAATTTGATAATCCTAGGTAAGTATATATTTCTGTTTTTGTCCTGTAAATTTTAAGGTCTAACGTTCTCTTTATCTGGCTTTCCCCTACAGTAGGACATTATCACTCAAAATGTCGAACGAAACAATAATTACAGAACAGAACACTCGGGAAAAAAGACCCTATGTAGGACTGTAAGTACATGCGAGCGCATGCCTTTGGTAACAATTAACTACGAAACGAAGTTACTGCGACGAAATAAAGACGTTTTTAATGTCGAAGTAGTACCAGTGTTGTATGGTTGACTGTACACGGTTGCAAATTACTACTAATAATATAGTTTACCAGAACACTCTTATAACCAGAGTCTGAATAATTTGATTAATAATTTTTGTTGTTGTCTAGACAGAGAATTTATTATTTATTAGCTACGGTAATCGCATTAAGATTAACTTCTCGTGGGAATATTCAAAATAGTCCGTCAACGAGAAAAAGTTATTGAAGCAGATATATTTTGAAGGAATTAGAAGAATATAAATAATTTGTTTTATTAACAGTCAAAATATAATGAATAAATAATCTACTTTAAAATAGATCTCTAAAATATGCAAAATTAAAATAATATTTTACACCTCTATTTATCTTAATTAATTTGGTAGAAATATATTATGTGTACAAACAGGTTTATAAAAATATTGCATAAAATTCCTTGAAGCTAGAGTATATTAAATAAATAAAAATGTTGTATGTATGCAAAAATGTGGCAGGAATTAACAACCAAAAAAAAATAACATCATACTTAACCAATTTACAAAAAAATACAAAAACAACTTTTATAAGAAATTTCTTAAAACATTAAAACCTAAGCATTGTAATAGGTAAGAAGAATTGATTTACTGCGAAACTTTTTGAAAGGAAACTCCTCGGTTGGAATCATGAAGGGTAACTTCACCATATGAGAATTTCAAACTATGTTATGCACTGAAGCTACCTCCGCCAGATGCTAAGCTCGCATTTATTCGCTACTTGAAATCCTGGAAATTTTATGGATGCTGAAAATTTTGTGAATAATATTTTTGAAAAGTTACAGTTTCAGTAGGTATCTATGTAATGATAGTGTAATATAATATTGCAACAGATACTAAATAGAATTTTTAGGTAACAAATCGAAGAATTGAGTGCTCTCTGCTGATTCTATTTTTTATCCTATTACAAGGTAAAGTCGTTTTTCCTACTTACGTAGAAAGAGATCGCAAATCTATGTGAAAAAAACTGAAAATATTATCATTTTATTACATTTGGAAAATGGGCGATTTGGGGTACTACTTATCTATTAATGTGATTGACCTTTAGAAAGTGCTACATAGTGGCCTATCTTAAATACATGAATTTTGATTTTGATCCTTTTATACAAATCTTTATACTTATTATACTTCTTGAACTTATCTCTTGCTTTTAAATCAATTGATTGAAAGCAATAAATTTAGGGTTTCTGTCTTGCTGTCATTAATGAACCCACAACTGACACGACAAATTAACAACGTACTTCGTAATCTGGTAATATTTGATGTGGTTCGCCACCCATCACGTCTTGTTTCTCGCGGCCGCGCGGGGGCGAAAAGCGGCCCACGGAGAGCTGCTTCGCTACGTTGAATGTAAGAGGAGGAATGGATGGTAAGGTGGATTAAGTATGTCAGATGATGGATGTGACGAAAATTAAAAAAGGTATGCTGAGATGGTTTGGCCACATCGAGAGAATGAATGAAGAACGATTGACGAAAAAAGTGTAAAAGGCGAGTGTGAATGAAAAAAGGCCAGGTCAAGAGTACCCTAAACCGAAGAGCATGTATGCAGAGAATAATGAAAGTGGACGAAGCGAAAAAAGTGTGTAAGGGTCGTAGCAAGTGGAAGGAAGTGGTCTCTGCCTACCCCTACAAGGGAAAGAGGCGTGATTATATGTATGTATGTTTATTTCAATTACACGTAAATATCCAAGCTTATACCCGTCAATATAGTTAAAGCTTGGGACAACAACACTGACAGTTGTGAAGTTGTAGACTATAAACTCACTGTTATGTGTTACCTCTATGTTAATCCTATATGACCCGTTTACAGCTCGCAGTAGATTAGAACGCGTGATTAAATTAATACTATTACGCCTACTTACCTTAATAGGTGAGGATGTATTATAGTAGCTGGTTAATATTGTAACTGATATGTATGTTATTATACATAATCTATACTTATAATAAATCTGTAGAAGTGAAAATTCTGTACATTGAAAATATCAAAAAAATAAATGGCCGGGGGTGTTACTAGACCGACACCGAAACATAAAAAGGTGAAAAAAAAATATTTTGTCTGTCTGTCTGTCTGTTTGTTCAGGTATCACGCAAAAACTACCGGTTCGATTACGATGAAACTTGATATAATTATTCTTTATTATTCTGGGCACCACATTTGGTAGTTTTTATCCCGGAAAAGTATAAACAATAAAAAACCAACTTAATTTTGCGGTTAAAAACTCATTGATATGTTTCGTCATTCACGCGAACGAAGTCGCAGGCACAGCTAGTATTATAATAAGTCTATACTATAAAGAGTGTATCGTAGAGACTGTCAAACAAATATAGGTGAAAGTGTTTAATTTAATTTCTACATCTAGTTCACAGGGTGGTCTAGTAAATATTTATTATTGATAGTAGAATATTTATCGTTCTATCGTTCTTATCTTTCAATATTGCATTTACTGAGATTATGTTCGTTAATTTATTTGCATTTATTGTCCTTTATTCTTCGTGTAGAATGTTTTTACTGAATCTATATACAGGGTGTCCGGTAAATAGTCCGACAAACTGTGGTGGCTGATACCTTAGATCAGGTCCTATCAAATGAACACAACATATGTTCCCCGAAAAGTTACAGGTTTCGAGTTACAATCGATTTTCGGAAATTTTAGAATTTTCTTCCTTGCATCAGACTTTTCCATTTTTCTTGCTGATTAATAACTTTCCTAATATTTTTTGTACATCAAATTAATCTTGAATAGTTACTCTACGCTTTAGTAAGTCTCATATTTATCTAAAAGAAGAATGTATTGACAAAAGAGCCATTCGCTTAACAATTTTCACTTTTCGTTTTTCTTACTGCTCAACTTTGAACTTTAGTGGTGAAAAATAAATGTATGTAGGAGTTTTGTACAACAATCTTAAAAACTTGCTTTAATATTGGTGATTTTGGGAAAGTACAATACTTGCGTATTTTCTTTACAAAATTTGACAAAACAAGCTGCTGAAGTACAAATGGGCTTATTTGTTGAAATATTACTAATGTAAATCTAAGGAAAATTGAGACGTAACTTAACGCGGATCGTCATTGTCCAGTGAAATAAGGTATTTTCTTCTAGCGACTAACTAGTTACACAAAATAATTGTGGCCAATTTCAATTTGGAAAATATGGAAATGAAAAAAAAAAGCTCTGTTAAATTTTTTGCAAAGTTACTGAACCCTTCGTTAGCATGTCCATCTCCAACTTGACCGGTTTCTTGGAAGACCCACTCTTCGTAAATACATTCTAGGCAAGTTGAACTATACAATATGGTTTAGGAATATGGGTGCTAAGTGCAGTATGGGCCTGAAGTAAGAGCCTCCTCTAATGAGGGATACCGGGGCAGATGGATTGTGCATCCAAAACCAACTATTTCATTGTTGTTGCATGAAAAATAAAGTGTTATAAAATCGATTCATCTAGTAAGAAAGTACTGAAGGAAAAGGTAACTCTACACTAAAAGATGTTTTAATCTGGCATAGACAGTTAATGGCGAGAAGAAAATACCTAATTTCATTGTATAATGACGATTCGCGTTAAGTTACGTCTCACTTTTCCTCAGATTTACATTAGTGATATTTCAACAAATAAGCCCATGTGTACTTCAGCAGCTTGTTTTGTCAAATTTTGTAAGGAAAATACGCAAGTATTGTACCTTTCCAAAATTACCAATATTTAAGCAAGTTTTTAAGATTGTTGTACAAAACTGCTACATACATTTATTTTTCACGACTATAGTTTAAAGTTGAGCAGTAAGAAAAACGAAAAGTGTAAATTGTTAAGCAAATGGCTTTTTTGTCAATACATTCTTCTTTTAGATAAATATGAGACTTACTTAAGCGTAGAGTAACTATTCAAGATTAATTTGATGTACAAAAAGTATTAGGAAAGTTATTAATCAGCAAGAAAAATGGAAAAGTCTGATGAAAGGAAGAAAATTCTAAAATTTCCGAAAATCGATTGTAACTCGAAACCTGTAACTTTTCGGGGAACATATGTTGTGTTCATTTGAGTGTTCATTTGATAGGACCTGACCTAAGGTATCAGCCACCACAGTTTGTCGGACTATTTACCGGACACCCTGTATATTTTGGTAATTTAAAAACCAATATTAAAACTCAACATAATGGCAGCTTCAACTAACAAAAAAAAACAAAACAGCACAACTCTAAACAGCGCACATTGTAAATTTCACATTCGAAATTTAAATAGCCGAAAAAATATAAAAATATATTCTCATTTTTCGGGCATACAATCAGAAAGAATTACGCGGAGCTATTCATCGGACCATGCTTAGTATTCCATCACCAATCACGTCGCTTCAGAGGGCGAACGAAATACTTCATTAGCCTATTTCACGCACTTCACTCCCCCTCTCTTTTCGCCTCCCCTCTTAAACCCCCCTTTTAAAGGATAGCGCTGATGAGCAACATAATCAGAATTTTGACGATTTGTAAATAAAATCTCTTCACAAGTGAGTTTGAATGAAGCAGGAATAATAAACATTTTTGTATTCAGTTCGGGCTTTTGGCGGTTTAATGGTGTTTTTATTTAATGTGATATTAATTAAGCAGCTTGCGCTGTTTATTGTTGTCAGGACTGGCCGGCCGTGGTACAGTTTTAACTAGTGCAGAGGTCAGTGTGATTTCAGCTCAGACAACCGCACACATGCATGCAAGTTTTTGCGTATGATTGTTATATTTACTTAGGTACTAGTAGAATATGCAATTCGTATATGTTAATGTACCTACATGACGTAAAAAAACATATAAACATATCGACATTTAAATTCCATTAATTTGAGGCAAAATAGATAAAATCCGGAATGAAGCTATTTTTCGTACTCGATTTTAAATTCCATTCATTGTAATGACTTCTCATTGTGTTATCTCATTAACATATAAGCACGTTTATTGCAAAGCACTAAGGTCGTTAGTTCATTATTTCTCGTCCACAGTACTATCCATATAAAATACCTTTACAGACACAGTTTCAGTCGTCTAAAAGGATCAGAAACATCAAACAGAAATGTTCCAAACTTGTCTAAAAAAATACGATATGCTCCGAAAAGTTCATTGCAAAGCGTTTTTATTCACTACTGGATATTGTACGGCCAACCCATCCAGAAGTTACCTTGTAGGTCCAGAACGATGTTAAAAAGCAATAGCTCATTGGTATTCATCCTCTTTTCCGAGGACTATAAAAGTATTGACAAAAAATCTCAATTATAGTTGTCATACTCGTAGATGTTTAATTAAAATTGAATGGAGAGAAAAATTTACCGATGCTTATAAAAAAAAACAATAATCTTAAATCAAAATGAAATTTTATTCTATTACATTAATTTGGAATAGGACAAATTAAGTTTTGCCTACATTTACTTAACATAATATCATAAAAAATAATTGTTATAAGCCTTATTGCAATGGAAACAAGCTTTTTATTATTTAAAGAAAACAAAAATAAAATCAACAATTTATGGAGAAACCTATTTGTTTTACACTCTATTATTTGTTGAAACCTTTTTTGTGGTCTGCGCAATTAATTATGAAATAACAATTTCAACAAACAATGAAGTGGTCTATTAAAAAATATTACATGAAAAATTAAATACTTTATGGGGTTTACCTAAAGACTAATTTACAAAATACTCCTTAGTTTTTATCACCTCAACAGATATTTTGCTAGAACAGCATAGACGATGATTGAAAAACATGAATCTTATTCAATAAAACGCATTTCAGGACACCAAGCACTTTATGTAAAATGAAGGCAATAACTAAAAATATGATTAATAGGTAAAATGTTAGCATTAGTTTTAGTTCATTAATGACATTGCAGCTATTGTACCACATGAGATATTATCTAAACAAATCTAGTTGCTGACAAAAGCCTATGTGGTCAAAATGTATCTGATTATTAAGTACCTAGTCAGTGTGAAGAATAACCTGTGTTGCAAGCTGTATTCATATTATACATGTAAATATTAGGATCAGTTAGACAAGTTCCATGAGCACATAACACTGACACATATCATTTTTTTAAAATTAATACAAATATAAGCACATTTTATATTAACTGAAAAAAAGGAATCTCATAATGCAATACTTCCTATCATTAAAATTTCATTTTACAGAGGCTGAACAATTATACTAGTTACAAGAAGCTTGTTTAAAAAAAGTTTGTAAACACATCCTGAACAAAAGAAACTGATCGTAAAAAAGAATATAAATACATAATATACGTAACATGAGCATGGTGTTTTATTTTCTTTTCTTAAGCTGATTATATTCAACTAGCATGCTTTACTATTTGTGCTGCGCGCCTGAGGAACTCACTTCCACATTCCTTGCGTAATAGCCCTTCGCTGAACGTCTTTAGGAGAAAGATAAGAGAGCATTTCCTTTCAATTTGAGTTATTTCGTCTATGTATGTCTATATTTAATATGTATCATATTATATAAGTACTACATGTAGTATTTGTGTGTATGTATATTTAAGGGTGTCAACAATGAGGCATTAAAATTCGGATAAGTCTTAGTTTCATCTATTTCTATCACTTTCTTTCACTCACATAATAACAAACATGTAAATCGGGATCACTTTTTAAACTAAGACTATATAAAATACTTGAAAAACGCATTCGTAGACATTTGTATCCTAGTATTATGCGGAGTTTCTTGATATAAGTATCTTGTGAAGAGTTGTTGGCTCTCAGATAATATAATACCGAGAACTCTTGTAACGGCTTACGTAGGTATTGTGTAACTTGTGCTTTTTATTTTTATTGTATTTCTATGATTCTTTGTTTACGTAGAATGAATTATTTTATACTTCATTGGACTTATAAAACCTAAGACTAATTCGAATACTATAAAAATATTATAATATTCATTCGTACGCAAATATAAAAAGTAGAATCTTGGTTCTAAGATCTAGGTAAAAATTACTTAAGATCACGGTGCTTCACAAATTTAATTTCAAAGTTTTTAAATAGACAACTTAATCTTTGATTTATTTGTTAACACTTACAAACAGTTACTTACAAAGGGTTATCATTTAAACCGTTACAGAAAAACAAAGAAACAAAAAGTAATAAAAGAATTAACAAAACAAAGGCAAGTGGAAACCGCTGTCGTTGTTTATAATTTAGAAGGCTGCTGTACCGGAAACGTTTCAGGATTCAGGGCTGAATACGCACAAGCCTTGCCCTTTACTTCATTCAATATGTACTGAATGTTTGAGTGTTCACTGTCCACGGTATGCATTAAGGTTATAGCACACATAAACGACTCTGCTTCCACCCGGCAAAAAGAATATAATTTAAATATGTACTTTAAATATTGCTCTTAAGATATATTTTACATTAGCATCATAAATTAGCAGACAGCTCGCTGTCAGCCAGCTTACCGCCGCCGCGCCGTCAGACCGCTCGGTAGTTGACGCCTCGCTGGCTGCATGTTGTAGACGAGCGGTCGGTGCGGTGTCCGCGCGCTCCCTGCTAGCAGTCGCCGCCGGCCGCGCGAATAGCGAGAGCCGTCGGCGGGTGGTTAGCTGGCCGTCTGCTAAGTAGTTGTCGCCGCGTGGACTGCTGGGTGCCTGCTAGCTGTCACCGCGTGGAGCAGTCGTCTTAGTTTAGGGCGGTGTTGGAGCAGAGTCGTTTAAGTGTGCTATGACCTTTACAGTCTATTTATATGACTGCTGCGAAAACCTCTTAAGTTTTTCATCTAAATTTTTATTGGCTGGAAACAATAATGGTGTTATCAGTATTGTTTATATTATATTAAAATTTAATTTTAGGTGCAACTAAAGTTATGTTTACGTTTCAGAAGCAACTGTACCTATAATAAATAGGTAATATGTAAAAATTTAATGTTTTATTCCTTTCGAGAAGAAGTGTCATAATTATAACTTGCCATCATTGTTGCCGATGGTTAGATTTGTATGCACTCGGATCAAATTGAAATGGAACAGATATATTAAATAACATGTCTCAAACAGTAAATACTTTTATCCTGAATAGTACAGTGATTACACACAGCATTTTAAAATTACCTATACCTTCGAAAATATAATATTTACCAAAAAACATAAGAACAGTCCAAGTTTCTTAAGGCTGCCTTATTACATTTATAGGATTTCTTGACAAAAAACAATACTCATTACCTCTTTGAATACGCAGATAATTGTTACAAATACATTCAAATCATTTCCACTACGATAAATTTAATTTCACACGCACATTTCATTTAACTACACTGACAGATTTGACATAATTCGTAATCAAAATGGTTGTGTACTTTGCAAGTGACGCACTAATTATAATTTAATGTAGTATTACAATATTAGTTAAACTAACAACAACTAGTACGTGTTTGAAGTTAATGCTCAATAATGTAAAATGTGTAAATATAATCAGTAATTAGGTTTGAAAGTAAATATTCACAACCAAACATACATAACGGCACGTCTAGTCGTATTTTAATACACTATTGCAATATAACTATCCAGAACATCGATTGATAACACATTATGTATCAAAAAGGTATTCAAAAAAGCAAATAAGAGATATGTGGCTTTATGCGTGAAGATTTCGTAATTTTATAAAACAACAAAAACATTCATTATTCACTGATCAACATCTAAAACTAATCATCTACGATAGAACCTTAGATTACTTTAAATCAACGATCTGTATGTCTATTCTGTAAATAATTTCGGTATGGAGCTTCACCTGAGTGACAATAAAGCTCACTTCAAAAGTGAACCCAATTGGCCTTGATTTAGAATTCAAATTCGAGAATACGTACTTGACATCTCACCGCGGATTCCGCTGTCCAGACATGAAAATAATGTTACAGAATAGCACTACAGCTCTTTCAAAATGAAGAACTAACCTCCCTTTTTTCTATTTATACATTTTTTTACTGGCAACTTAAATTTAAGGTCTTTATCAGCTTGTACAAATATGACTTCTTAGTGTGATCAAACAACATATATCACTTTATATTGAAGTCGTTTTGAGAATATAATACGAGTATTTTTAAGCCGATTTCTATAAATTCACAAGTCATAAGCGAATAGAGAATTACGGATATGAGGTTCCGAAAATACTTTTTTTTATTTGAGGGAAACTAATTACTGAAAAGTCTTTTTATCATTATAAGTATCCGTACAAAACTACTGAATCGCTTTAGCTGAAATTTGTATCTACTCGATTACAATCGACCGAATCGATTACACGGAGCATTTTTGAGATCGTTTTAAAATCGAAGTTGGTTAAAAAGGGGAAATGTATACCAGAACTCTTTTCTATCCAATTTCTTTTCTCTACTTATTCAACCGCAAAACGAAAATATAACAAAAATACACATACACAGCAAGAATAATGTACATAAAAGATAATATATCCATATTCGGAGTTCTTTTGAATCCATCTCAGTAATGGCGACGATGCTTATCCTCTACATTATGTGATGGCCGTTAGCTTCGCGCAAATCTTGTCGCCGATTACCATAAACCACGATAAACCTCGAATATCTGAATAAAGAAAACAGAGTAATAAGATAATTCGTTTTTCGCATCATTGGGATATAACCTACTTATACGCCAATCTTTCTATTAATATTGGGTATACCCATCTTTTGGAGAATGGACTCTTACATGAACTTTTTTTTCACAATATTAAAAGGACTTAAATTCGGATTTTACACGTAATTATATATTTTTCAACTTATTATAGATGGCATTATTTTCAAGAAAAGGCATACTTTTTTTATTTTTTTGTTTAATTTAACTCACCCCGTGAGCTCATAAAGCAATTTAATTTCTACTTCAGTGGTATTTTTTTAGTTTGTATCAAATAAGCATGTATGAAGGGAATGATGCAAGTGGACGAAGCGAAACAAGTGTGTAAGGATCGTAGAAAGTGGAAAGAAGTGGTCTCTGCCTACCCCTACAAGGGAAAGAGGCGTGATTATAATATGTATGTATGTTATCAAATAATTATATAAAAAACGATATTACCGAATTTTCCATCCACCTGTACCTTGCACCACCACAGAAGTAGGTAATAGTTGCAACCAGCAGTTTCATTCTGTTGAAGCCGATTACGAGTTTCCTTAGCTCTTACAAAGTCGTCCAATAAGAGACTCCACTTGGATTCAACACGTGAGATCGTTCGGAAACATTGTTACAATATACGGTATCACGGACTCGGAATACCCCTAATATTTAATAAAGCCTTCTGAAATGGAATTGCGATTTCAAAGAAGATTACAAGTAAGATTGCGTCAGTATTACTGAAGTTTGTGCTCGTTTGGTTACTCCGAATTAATGTAGTTGCCGTTTTTTGTTTTCAAAAGTTTGTGAATTTTTAGTCTTCGTTACTTTGTTTTGTTTGCAAACCAGGTTGGTTTTCCAGTAGATAGACTGAAGATAAACTTCGTATTAATGAATTTACATTTACAAAGCTTGGAATTGTCTGGTTTATGCTCTTTTAGGTATTGGGTTTTAATCTAAATTTACGTACGTATAGGTACGCTAACAATTCAAACTTTTGTAAAAAAATAACTAAGCATGTGGAAGTTCACTCTTGACGCGACTAGTCTTAAATCAACACACACGAACACAGTTCTAAAATCTATATTTTCATTCATTTACCTGACTTGGTAGTGCAACTACCTAACAATACCTTTAAGGGTAGTAATCAACAACTAAGCGATACTAAGACCAATGATACAGTTCTTAATTTAGTTTGTTAAGTCCCGTAATGAGTCTAACACAATAAATAAACGGAGTCTAGTTCCAAGCTTTGAGTATTGAGTTCTGAAGCAAGTTAGAACTCTAATTAGTTGTATTTAATTACGATCATGGTGGTATTCTGCGTTGTTAGAGACCGGTGAATAAATTGTCTTTGATATGGAAGTGAAGAAAGATAATTTTAATACATGTTTGTGAATAAAAAAATAGGCTGTAATATCTAGTGGATCTGGTGAGGTACGATAGCCTGATATAAGCTTTTTTAGTTTTAACGAGTTGAACCAAGCCACAACTTATTTTAAGTAGCAGTTTTCAGGCCTCCAGATAAAAAAATCTACCTAAAAATTGCACTTTAAAAATTGCCTGTCGATATTTGGGTGTTTTATAATGAAAAGACATTCTATGGTCATTATTGAAAATAATTAAAATAAAATACAATTACAAAAATAGGTCCTTTAAAACCGTATAAACGGTTTGTCTGTAGGTGTGGATACATCTTTTAGAGATTTTAACTTAGTAGGATACCTTACCTTTATAATCATCTATATAATCCACCCTAATTTAAGTCTTAGTACCTACAACATATAATAATATATTTATTAAGATTTATATACATATATATACAATTATTATATACTTATCCATATATACATCCAGCACATACGTACTATACATATATTACATACAACATTAATTCTATTATATTCACACAGCGAACATTTATATACATCATCCAATTTACAGCATGTCGTTATAGCATACTATAACCACAAATTAAATAAATGCCTTCAAGGTAAAAAGGAGTTTAGAATTTAGTATAAAAGCTTCTTTCTTGTACCTATTAAATAAAATCTTTATTAATACCTAAGACTTCTACAAGTTAATGAGGGAAACCGCTTGACATTAATCTCCTATGCGCAAAAAATGTAGGCAATTTAGATTTATTTGTTCGGAAATAGATTGCGATCGAGGCTTTTGGCACGGAGCACAACAGCACTTGCGTACTGCGGCTATTAAGCCATTCATTTTATGGTCTAAAAAGTAAAAATATTGGACTAATCGAACCTTATGAAATGTTAAAAAAAACTATGGCGAAGCCAAACGGTGTTAGAAAAGTGTTTTTGTTTGATGTTTGAAAAATATTTCTATTTTTCTGAAACATATTTTATACATGGTTATAGATAGCAAGTTAGTTACACTGAATGTCCAATGGTTCTAGAACAATATACGTTATACTTGAATTTAGATGGTAGGTAACTGAGTGACCAAGGCACTAACTAATTTTGACTCGGTAGTCTACTCGTAGGTACTACCCACCGCACCACTGCAGTTCTACAACCTCCCAAACAACCAACAATAGTTTCCTTACCATATGGAAGTTAGAAAAAAATATATATGTTGTAATAATGAATAGAAATTCTCCTCACTTATTTACAAGTTCCATAAACACTCAATTGAGTTGACCTACCAGTATTAGGTATACCAAACTTGAGTCGTGGTTGTATCTTATTAAAATGCTATCATTTATAACTTAAGCCGACTTACCGTCAAAGCTAAAGTTTTTAGATTTATAACGTATCTGCTATAGGTTTCCAGTCTCTCTCGATTTCTCTTTGACTACTTACTGTAAGGAACTTAAGTATTAATCGTTTCAAAATCATGTAACTTAAATGTCACTTTATCTTAGAATTAATTAGTATTAAATTGTGTAAAGATATACATTTTATTGCATGAGTTAGTGTTAAAGAAATACATACGAAATGTCGTGTGTGAAAAAACTCTGTAACGGGTAGACCGATTTTCATGATCAGTACAGTTGTCAACGACCCAACGCACATCCCTCCGTGTACCTCATCTGAGCAACCACGACCACTCTGACAAGAGTGTTACGACTTAGAAGAAGACAGTTGTAACTGGATTTCAGGTTTACTTACAGATAGTAGTTAAGATCTTTTTATGTACTATGTTAATCTGTTATCTGTATCTGTACCTATTGAATAAATAAAATAAAATAAATAAAATCTTTAATTTGTTCGATTTGTCTTTCTGCCCCAAATAACAAAATATAGCTATAAAAACTTCAGGAACTTGTTCATTAATTTCTGGGTTATAATGTAAAGACTACATGTTTTGTACTTGTACAATTACCAATACAAAATTAACTAAAACCGAAACGGGACAAAAACCATTGTCAAAAAACCAATCGCTTCTTCAAATTCTTCATATCACTACGAAGCTTCCTATTGTGTTATTCAACGAACACAATACCTCAAATAAAAGATTGCTGGTTGCTACTGAATCTTTTAATGGCGAAAAGAGAAAGGAACATATAAAATGTTCTTATTTATTTATTTATTTAATAATTTATGTACACACACAATAGTTTAATAAATTTTACAAAATATATAAATGATGTACAAAGGTGTTGCTTATTTCTTTAGAAATTTCTGCCAGCAGACCCGCGAATGGAGAAGTCGTCAATATTGGTAGTCATAGTGTGCGACTTAATTCATAACTACTAAAAATTATAGAATTTAAAACAATAATTTTATAAAATACATATAATAAATAATACATACTACAAATAACTCATACACATATAAATACATATAATAAATAATTATACATATAATAACTCAATCATAAGGAGAGATAATGCTCTTTAATGCGTTTCTTAAAAATAGAAATATATTTAGAATCACGGATGTTAGGCGGAAGTGAGTTCCAAAGTTCTTCATTGAAACTAACCAGAAACTCACATAATTTTGCCAAAAGACAAACTACATATTTATGAACCAACTCAACACTACGCGGTCGTAAGAAAATGTAAGATACTGAAAGTAAATCGTTAAAAAATATAATAATTCAAAGAATTGGACTCTCATTCTATCCATCATTTTTTTTATCTACTTTAATGGGTATAAATGTTAAAAGGACCGACTTCAATATTTACATTTGATTTCGCATTAATAAGTCAAAGTCAAATAAAAACCCAACTGAAACTTTAAGGCTGCATTTAAGGAAGGTTAAGGAATCTAGAAACTAGAAACGTAATAAACTTCATTTGAAATAAATAAAGTTTCAGCTAAATGACATGTAAATTCCTACCACTGTATGCCAGAACAAATAAATGTTCTCGTATACAGTAGCAGGAATTTGTGATAGTAAAGGTTTAGTAGTTTGTGACAATACTCACGAAAACACATACACACATGTATATTATTATAAAATAACAAATAAATGTGGACTATATAACATTGCTCTTTACGTAAAGTAAACAAAAAGCTAAGCTAAGGAATCAGAGTGAAAGAAGGTACCACAAACAAAAAGTGAACCATTTTTACGGTAAACACAAAATATAATTATATATTAATCTAATACTTATAATAAATCTGTAAAAGTGAAAATTCTGTACATTGAAAATATCAAAAAAAATAATGGCGGGGGGTGTTACTAGACCGACACCGAACCCAAAAGTGTGAAAATAAAAAAAATTTCTGTCTGTCTGTCTGTTTGTTCAGATATCACGCAAAAACTACCGGTTCGATTACGATGAAACTTGGTATAATTATTCTTTATTATCCTGGGCACCACACTGGGTAGTTTTTATCCCGGAAAAGTATAAACAATAAAAAACAAACTCAATGATAAGTTTCGTCATCCACGCGAACGAAGTCGCAGGCACAGGTAGTATGTTAATAATACTATCTACGGTCACTTATTTCTTCAATCAAAACCCCAGGACACTTTCTTATTCCATTGATAACGTCAAAGTTAATCAAGTCAGTCCATGTTTTATGTGACGTATTTAACCCAAGAGGGATCAGAGTTACCAAAATATTGTAATCCTCTAGGGACCTTAAATATATACGAGTAATTTCTCAACAGCCCGTCACAACTTGGTAATAACATATTACCTTTAGAACTACATGCATATACATAGGATGTAATTAAGGCGTGTTCACTTCCCTTACAAAGAGTACCTACATAATTAAAATCTAAATATAAATAAACCATGACATGACATGGAAGGACCATAGAAATATTGAATCATAATTACACGAATTTAAGAAAGTAAGTTAACTTATTCAATAATTACACGAATTTAAGAAAGTAAGTTAACTTATTCAATAATCTTTGTAATATTTGTCAAGTACAAGTTTAGAAGCTTAAAGAAACAACGCACAAATGTGGACTTTACAATCTTTATTCCCGTGTCTCGACATAATTACTACTACATATACTCGCAAATAAAAACATGGCACCTATTTGAGTTAATGCAACATGCAGAAACCAAGTAAAAACCCTACAAACATCTTACAAAATACTTGGGAACTTTCTCTTAATTTCTTTCTATAGAAAATAGTATATTGGTAGTATATAGAGCATCCTTTCTTTCTCCTTACTCGCGTAGCATGATAAGCAACAAATATTTATAGCCCCTTACAATGACTGGCACAAGATACACTTTATTTTATTTCTCTATTGTTGGCACACTGAAAAATAAAAGCAATTAAAAAATGGAAGCTTTCAGCACATCTAATAATGACGTATCTTAAACTCAACTGTTCGTATATTTGCGAATTTCGCGTAAATCTCTGCGAAACGAGTCTGCAAACGTCTACCCCCGTCACACCCTGTTTGCTTCCAATATCTGGGCAACATTAGCCACTATATTTAGGTTTTTACCCTTTTCCAAATAAGACACAGTTGGAGAAGTTCTTTGGGATTGACTTTTCTGTCGACATTGAAATACGCAGCTACATTCAACATTTCTGTTTTGGGTATATTGTTAACCTTACTCCTCTGTTTTGGTTTTTGAAATGGAATCGGACAGCCATATTTACGCCGTCTTTTGTGGTCCCATGGTAAGTCGTAAGTGGTAGCAAAGTAGACCATTGATCATTATAATTTGGCGCTTTAAAATTTGTTCTGGGAATGTTAGTTTTTTTGTTAATTGTACTACCTCAAATATATTAACTTAATATATTTTATAAATAAATAAATTTAATTTAGTTTAGTTTATCATAAGTACTAGCAAATAACCTTTAAATTTTTTATTATTGCATCAATATCTATTCTCCTATAATAATAATAATATAATAATATTCCGGGACAACTCACACACGGTTATCTGATCCCAAGCTAAGCAGAGCTTGTGTTATGGTAACCAGACAACTGATAAACATACTTATATATTTCTAAATACATACATATTATAGATAAATTACACCCAGACAACCAGAACAAATGATCGTGCTCATCACACAAACATTTGTCCTGGGTGGGAATCGAACCCACGACCTCCGGTATAGCAGTCAGGGTCACTAACCACTAGACCAACAGGCCCGTCAAGCTCCTATGTATCAAGGATATGTGAAATTGTTACATAATATAGATTTGTCTCTTCGGATTCTGGATTCAAATAAGCGAGTATCTATCGCAGTATTTCTCATTGTGAAAGGTATTCTGATTTAAGGAATCAAAGCGTCTTGACTCTCCGGCGAACATACAAATGTAGATTTTATACAAGAATTCTTTATACTTACATCTCGGTATCGAGCATTTACATACTGCGTTCAATACCCACCAATGCTATCAGTGCCATTAGTTACACTAAGGTACCATTTATTTAGAGTTCTACACACTCCGCTTGTGCCGTGTCCAACCGTGAATCTGTATTGTTAAATCTCACAACAAAACGTTATCCATGCGGGTACCAAAGTTACCAAACCCGCGTTTTTAGATAAATCCGAATATGAAAGCTTTGAAAAAAGGCACATTTTATACAGGTATATAACCTATATTGTACATTCCACTAACATAATAAGAAAAATCTTGTAAAGCTACGCTTAGCTCCTATTTCATCAGCACATTGTTCACTCATTTGACTAATTCACCTACTTACACAGACCTAAAAAAACATGTTTGCCACATACACTTATAGTTGTATTGTATCCAAAGCTCTTATTTACCTACAGAACGAGGAAAAAACCACAGTTCACATATATCGGAATATATTTCCCGAATATATTTATATTTCACGCTCTGAATGCAAAATCACAACGCTCATACAACCGAATCGTGAAAAACGCCTATTAAAACAAATGTTGTCGCTATGCGGAAACACCGATTGGCTCGAAATAAAAAAAATAATTCTTTAAAATAAAAGTTGAGAATTATAAAAATATGATAACCCACTAAACATATAATCGCATTAAATAAAGCCTTTATTGCTTGCAAAAATGCTATGTTTTGGATCACAAATATTTACTTACCAGAATTTCCTCATCACAATAACACAATATTTTCATAATCTATATTTATACAATTTTTTAATAAGGGGCTCTAACTTTAAATTCTACATAACATAACATACCATCACGCCTGTATCCCCGAAGGGTTAGGCAGAGGTGTACCAATGTACACCCACAGTCTAAATTCTAACCCTTCTAAATAACAATCTGCGAGATAAACTTATTTGGGAAGTATTTCAACTAGCAGAGTATCCATTCCAAAACGGTGTATTTTCCGAAAAGATAGAAAGAAGTCGTAATTAAGTTAAATTCTCATAATGGCTAAGACACAATGGCAATAAATATTATTAAACGACATAAAGCAATACAATCAGTTCGCAAAAACAGCAAAATTTTCGCGCTGTAAACTTTCAAGCTAAATATATTTTATTCATGTCGTGGCGTACGTTGTTCGAAACCAATGAATTTGTATGACGTAGATAACGCATTTTATTGTCACAGTTAGTAAATAAATTCTCGCTCACCAATCATGTACAGGGCTCACGTACTCACCCGATGAAAGGTATAATCCAATCAATTATTACGCCGTGTTCCAATTCTGCATCGAAATGCAAGGAGAAAAGATTTAAGCCCAAAAAGCCTGCTCTCAGAGATGCCCGATTCGTTTTTGTTTTTTTCTGTATGACAGACGTAGATTTGTTAGCTATTTGTTTGGTAAAGTAAGTACCTAATTAGGCAGTAACTTCAAAATAATACGACCATTACTTAGAAATAGGTAGGTATTTAGATGGTCTTTTCATGAACGTGGCTAATTAAATGTTGCCGTCGTAAATATGTTTTCAAAGTAAATAGCTTCAAAACGTTAATTAAAAATAACTAGAATCTCTTTTAAACTCATCAAGGGAAAGAATATTTAAAATTCACTTCGTCGTGAGGGTCAAAGTTTTAAGTGCATAATATAAAAAGTTTGATGTTAGTGCACACGAAAACTCTTTCCAAAAACCGAGTTTAATATTAATTGGCGCGCAAAGTTGCGTTGATACATAAATATATTTATGAAGAGAATCCCTCGGGCGTCGTTAGTAGTCCGTTGTCACCGCATCACGTCAACCAGTTGTCCTCCATGATATTGCAACACGTCCTCGTGAATCCGAGCAGAAATGTTTTGTTAACTTATAGAATTCACTCCGCATTTGCTTAACAAAAACGCTACCGTTTTAACAAATAGATTCCCATTTTTCTTCTGCGTTTTCCTCTCTACTTTTTGCCTTGTCTTAATAACGTCTAGAGTAATTCCTTAAGTTTCCCGATAAATAAGAACCAACGACACACGTAACGTGGGTCAACTAGACAGCCATGAAAGATATATTAAGGTGGGGGGTAAACAAAAATATTTGCAAACCTAATTACAGGGAGGAAATGTAGGTAATATTCTGAAAGTTTCAGGAAAACGCGCTACGTGCCGACAGAGTGCACGCAACAAAAGGAGTTTTTCAAGGAAATGAGTTAACTTTCGCGAGCCAGTGGGCTAATTCAACGCCTTACTGTGGCAAGTTTTACTTTTTCAGCTGTATTAGGCGCTTCGTCATGATATCCAAAGTACAATGAAACCGCAACTTTGTTCGCTACATTTTTCGGAATATCTGGCCTTATGTGCGCTCGTTGAAATTGTTAGAATTCAGTTGCGGTTTGATATTCGTACTTTGTATTACACCGCATTACAGAGTTTTGTTGTTCGACGGCTGTAGAATGTCAAATAAATAAGCTTTTTAAATACAACTTTTGGAGTGTAGAAATTATTTTTTATAAAGATAAACGACGTGAATTATTGTTGGAATTCAAAATTTAAGACTATTATGAACTACAGGTACTATTAACATTATTCGCTTACTACGAATAGATAACCAGTTGCGCTGATAACCAATTTTGTTATTATGTATAAATACAACTTACTGGAATTCAGTTTATATACTTACTCACATGTTGAAAATGTATCAGATTTATTAGCAGTAGGTACATATTATTTATTTATATATGTTTGTTTATCTTAATTTTTCACTTTGATATTGTACATTAATTACCCGTCACTAATACATACACATCTACAAATAGATATTATTTCTTCTTCTTTTTAAAACTATACATACAAACTAACTATACGAATATAGTTATGCCAATATTCAGAAAAAAAAAGGAAAAAAAATCAAAAACGCTTTTATTACACAATTATACTATTAATTATGTAATCAAATGTGAGAAGAATAGTTAAATAAAATATAAGTAATAATACAGATCGCGTGTACGTCAGAATAGTGAGCTCACTTTATTGATGGTGTTATTAAAACTTACCTGAATACTGATGCGAGCCGCATAATCCGTCGAGAAAGCTTTGTAAACAAGTTGGAGATTAATCGTGCAGTACATTAGTATAATACTGTATGTGAAAGAATAAAGGTGTTATTTTGTTAAAAATTTAAGCAGGGTTTTCTTATTGACCCCATGTAAAACCGTACTATTTATTCTGTTGCAATATTAAACAAATATTTATGTTAATATGTTTTAATATTATGTTAACCTGAAAAACAAATGGGATCAGAAATCGCCGATCCGCAGTGAGCAAGCGTGGTAATCAATGCTCGAGCCTTCTCTATATAGGAAGAAGCCTGTGCCCAGCAGTGGGACATATATAGGTTGGTTTATTAATAAAAAAAAACAAATTTTATGTTTTTGATTTATTGCAATAGGTAACTAGATGCTGATGTATGTTGTGTGTTTTTTAGTAAATTGGAACTTCATATAGTCTTAAGGATTATATTCAAGTATCAGTATCACAGGTGCCATTAACAATATAACAATAATGTATGCCAGAATACCTGAAAGGTGTCGGTGCAAAAGCTGGACTTTTATCTTTACCCATTCTATATTTTAGATGAGGAAGTAACTCTGCCTGTCCATCTTTATGTCTGTTAAGCTTGCTAAAACTCGGCTAAAATTCACACTCAATTTATTTAAATTCAGTACGTTCTGTACAACTAACTACTTTAGTCATATTGAACTCTGAAAAAGGACATCATAACTGACATCTAAGCAGAACCGCGTTCAAAAGCTAGTCTTTAATAGTTTTAAATCGGCTTCAAAAACGTTAACCCATTAATAAAACTGTTACTGAAGTTTCTGAAGAGTACTTCAAGCGATATTGATAAGTAAGTTAAACTTACTAGGTTACTGAACTTATTGATACCAACAAAATAATTGTGAAGGAGCGATAGCAAGTTTCGTCGAGTTATTATTAAAACAATAAATGTTTAATGTAGATTTAGATTTTGCTAAAATAATATCGTCTTCGAACTTTGCTCGCTCTGTAAATTAGTAAATTTGAATGATTTGTTAAATTTTACCTTTAAAGGTATCTAGTAAGTTGGAGATTATATACAAATAAGTGTGACTTATATATAATGTATTTTTATCAAAACAGCAGAAAGTTTAACACGCATCTTTTGTAATTTCGTACTTTAAGTACCTACCATATTAATATATCCTCTAATTTAGTACCAATTAAATAGTCATAAAATATAGTACCTATCTTCAAATTTTTTCTAAACATTAGGAATTGTAACAGATACATAGTGTCAACATAAACAAAATGTGCCAATGACTCCAGTCCTTTCTATCCTTTCAGGAAATCATTCGCAGGTAAAATTTCTATTAATATTATTTTGCCTTTCCAGTACCAATAAATACCAGGTATTATAATCGTGTATGTTATAGAAATAATTCTGTATAACCGAAAAGGCCATAATTTTAGTTAGTACCGCCCAAATAGCTTTATTGTTACATCTGTAAAGTTGATCAATAGAAAATAATTCCGCTGAAATCGCAACAAAATATATAACTAAATTAATTCCTAAATAATTAATTTAGTTATACATTTTGCAGGAATTTCAGCGGAATTATTTTATTCATGATTTAGAAATCAACTAAAACCTATCACTTTTAGAAAACAAAAACCAATCGACTATTAAACAAATCAGTGCAGCGCCATGAAAAAAAAACCATTGTAAATAAATGAATCTCGACGTTCTCTTTTCAAAATAAATCTTCTCAACAACGCCTGTTTCATGCTTACATTACCTAAATACTTTACGGAATTACCCCACAATGAATGTTTCCAACTAGATGAACAGGATATCTGAATCCAGTGTGGAGGTAGAAAATGTTCAGGATCGTAATTGATTAGCTGGAAAGACCTCGGTGCAACCTTACCCATTAATTGTGCCTCACTTTGGAGAACGATCGCACTAGTATTAATACACCTTACGGAACGTAATAAGTATTATGGCTGGCCGTTTTAAATGTAATTTTGGTTGTGAGATATTGTGTTGATAATGATGATTATCTTCATTGGTGGGTAAAAAATGTAGGAGTAATGTTTGTAGTTCTATATTTGAATATTATTTTTAGAGGCTTCAAGGTACACAAGTGCGACAAAATCGCGAACGAGTGGGGACCGGAGAGGTGGTTGCTGGAAATGTGCTGGAGTCGGTCACATGCAGAGAATTGATTATTTATCCATATAAATAACTTCTAAGGAAGCGTAACATATTGTCAAGTAAACAAATAACAACACAAAATGAAATTCTTTACACTTGAACAATAATTCATATTAAACTGAGTCTTTTGCCATTACGACGCATGCGCACTATATGTCTAGAAATAAAACATTTGGTCTGCTTCTGATGAAAATATTGCTATAAGCTTTTAATTTTCAATCGAACGAAAAGCAATAAATAACTTTTATATAAATTCACTTAAAATTCCGATCGTACGTTTTCATTACAAATATTGAACTGATCAAATTGTTTGGAGAAGTAAATAAAAGCTTGTAAAAAAGATCACAGTTTTGTGATACGTATAACTCTTATAAGGATTATTTTTGTAAATAACACATGTCTTTAAGCTCTTACATTAGCGTGATATGGATTGTTAATTACGCGCGAATCGGAGCTCCAACCGATTTTTAAACAAATGAATTCGCGATCATTTTTGGCTTTACACCAAGTCACTTGGCTGCATGGCATGACTGTGAATGCAATCCTAATCCTCAAATCGAACATGTTTTTGTAAAAGAGGAAAAAAGCTCTCGAAACACATTACCACATTCTGTTGGACATGTTAAATGAAACCAAGACGAGTCCTGTTTGCGACGACCACCAATGAAGCGGAAGCTAACGAAAATAAATAAAACCCGACGTACAATTCATGAAGTTTGAAAAGCGACGATTTCTCGCTTCAAAAAGTTTAGTCTTTCAGCGCTGCATCCCAGTTGCGATCAAATAAAGAATAATCGGCTTTCATTAGAAGTCGCTAGTGATTTCTCTGAGGTAGTGATCAAGCCGGCTTACGGATTCGAAGGAGATTTAAAACGCGGTTCGCCAGTTTCCCTACGTAAGCGAAGTTAAATGAGCATTTTTTACTTGTTTACTAAAAGCGCGGGCTTCAACTTGGAGACAATGGAGTTTGAATAAGAATATTTTAAACGTAGAACGATCGATCGACTGCCTAGCTGCTTTGCAAAATTAAAAAAAAAACCTGATGCTCGTTGTTTGTTCCTACGTTTCGAATATAACCTAACAACACTGTCACTACTCCTAAAAAAAAATCCAATAGGAAAAATTAAAACAACTAAATATTATTTTTACAAGCTATAACTTTCCCTGCTTTTTCTGAGTTTAACTTCATATTATAAAGACTGAGGACAATTTCGAACGCACGATTATAACAAAGTCCTCAAAGTAAGAAGTGCTGTAATACATGGGTATAGGCAGTGTTACGTTCCATGTCAATAGGGGACGATAATATTATGGCGGCAAGATACCGTCGAAGTTACACGAAAGTTATATACCTACTTATATATAAGATAGGAACAGATGGCTTTACATTGAAGACTCCTTCCATCCAAAATTGTTGGGACTAGTTTAGTTGTTGTTAACACATAGATTTTAATAAGTTGTACACTATTGACTGCTATTATTTACCACTTCTCTTATCGCAGGTCTACTCTATTTTTTTTTTAATAAGTAGTACTTTTGTACTTTTTTTTATCTTGTAAGAATCGATATAATGTACTGTAAGAATCGATATAATGTAAGTACTATGTTAATTTCTTTATTTTTTAATTTATACACAGTAATATAATCGATTAATTATTTATTTATCGATTGTAATGTGTAAATGTCGGTGCGACATTGACACTTGACGTTACTTGTCGGCGGTCATCTCTGTCACCGCACTTGCTAACCACGAGTTGAACTGTACGGTTGAATTGTATTAATAAATCTGCTTATATTCGAATCATCCTGCATATTTTATTTGGAAACTGAGTTGATCCTTCAATCTTATATTCTATTTTTATCTTTTTAAATGTGTAAATAAATAAATAGACACCAGTATCTCGTAAATGTCTCAAGGAAAATAACTAATCAATCTTCTTCAAATCTGTAAAAACGATTTAGTAAATAAAAGTCATAGTTACATAAAACAACATACTTACATGTTTCAGCTGTCATCTTTGAGTTAAGTTCATAACATTACACTTTATAACCACTATTTTTAACAAATCTTCACTATTTTTCATTATTCTCGCACGGTCTTTTTGCACTACACGAAAAAAGCCCCTTTGTTGCCTCCGTTTGGAAATAAGCCTTTCAACACACGATTAACACTGACTAAGAGGATTAATAACGTTTGGGGGTTGCTGATATTATTTATTGACTGACCGGCTTCTGCTGTCAATATTATTTAATAAAAAATAATTAATGTGGGTAGTTCTGTCCTATTTTAATTATTCTTTTAAAACTGGGTAACTAACTATACATAACATAAAAATATATAAAATTGTAATTTGAATATGCAAAAATAAAAATTATAATTCTAATTATAATAATAAGCAATGTAAACACGTAACTTACAATCCATGTACCAAAACTTGCCGGTGCCTACATTAAAAACAATAGCAAAATCTACATTAGACAACATCAACATTCGATTTTGAAACACATATTCCGACTAACATTGTTAGTTTCCAGTAAATGCCAGTAATCCATTAAAGTGCAGATGTTATAAACAAACGGCCAGGGTTTATCAATAAACCTCTGTGAAATCCTCAGCAAAAGGTACACGTATCAGCTTTTTGACAACATTAAATCGTGAAGGTACTTTGACTTCAAAAGATCTTTGTAGGATCATATCCGTCTCGCATGGATACTTACATAGTTAGGTATCACGAGACTAGAACGTTTCCCTAATGGAACCTTGTATTGTACTAAAGTTTGATCCACAAAAGGTCAGCAGAAAAAGACACAAAGACGAACCACGTAGGTTTTTTATTTGTAAATAGACTCCGAAGTAGAAACTTTTTGGTCAGATCTGAGTTCTGACCGACTTTTTCGTTTTCGCCGGGATCCGATGCACATTTTGTCGTCAGTGTCGTTTTATTTTATTCACGGAATATTGCGCTGCTGTGTACTTGTGCCTCACTCTTGGCTAAGAACCTTTTCATTAAGTATTATTCGGAACTCTTTTGTTCAGCTTTTTACATCGAACTGCACTTACAACTGAAATGCATTTTATATTTACATTGTTAGCAACAAATGTGTTGTAGATGATGCTTTGCTGTAAAATATAGATACCTAATAATACAAGTTCAATTTTTTTTTGTGGCTTTTAAAACGGTTTTTACTAAAATTAAGCATTTAATTTTGTTCTGTCATCTGTTTTTAATTCATTTCCATTTTCATCTTAAGCGCTAAGGTTTGTTTAAGAACTAAGATCCTTAAATATTTATTATTATATAAGACACCAACTTAGTTATTCAATATTAAATAAAAACCATGTTACCAATTCTCAACTCCTTTATTTTCTTGACGAATAATCTCTAAAAGACTATGTCTTTTACATTAATCGTTAATTTAGTGGATACAAATACACTAACATAGTATAATAGTATAATACATAGTAATCATAAAAATCTATTATTGATAGGCAAGAGTAGTACGCATTGGCGGGACGAAATAAAACTCATAAACACTTCGACTTGCACACATTATAATAAAAATAAATATAATTTTGACACAACTCTACATTCTGCTATACAATCTCTTAAATTCAACGTCAAACAGTGCTGACTTAAATTCATAGATAAAGCAAAGCTCAAAAAAATTAAGTGCCCACTCGATCGACGCTGACTATTTAGAGAATAACAGGGCCGGACAATAATATCGTGATCATCTACAATAATTCTACACCATTATCAATTCATGTGTTTGAATAAAGAAGAACGGTTGTGTCGCTGCTCTTTTGTTTAATTTTGACACATGAAACAGTTGCAGAAAATTGGCTTCGAAGCAAGTCGAGCGATATTTTCATCTACATTTCGGCAGTAGTCGTCTAGTGGCTTCAAAGTTTATAATGTCACAACAAATGCATACTAACTCGATACCGTAATACAATGCTATGCATCCTTAGACAGGTCTACACAAATCATAAGGTAATGATATGTAGATATTTTATATCTATATTGTGATAATCTTTACACGCCGAGTAGATACAAATGGTGAAATGGGGTTGCTTTCTGACTACAATTAGCACTAGAATTTCGGAAGAAAGTAGGTTCACAAATGACATTTGATTTCCTTGTAGAATTAATGTTGTATTGCAGCAAGATTCAATTCAATTCTTTATTGCATACCATAACTGCTTTAGTTGATTTTTTAAATAAATAGTACCACTATGTTGTTTAAGACCTAATATTTTGACACTCTAAAGTACAATAAAATCTGTGCCGCGAATTTTAACTTGATAGACGATTCTCCGAGTATTTTTACATCAAAACAAAAGTTTAAGTGACAAATATTTTCCAAGTAAAAAAGCACCAATAACTGTGTGAGGAATTGTTATTCAGATTACCTATACATGAGTATACATTACAACAAAATTTACTACTAGTATGTGACTGTATATTTACACGAAACTGTAGAATATGTTTATATGTGAGTAACTGATGTGTTCTTTTCCCTAAATAATACGGTAACGCGTGCACTGAAATTAATCTTAATTAGTAATGCACTCAGTGCGAAACAAAAATTAATACGAGCCTTTTTAACATACCAAATTATTTTGCTTATTACACATGTTTTCATTAGTATTATAAAAGTAGTAATTTTCCATTTGCTTAATGTAGTATGTAGTGTTAAAACATGAATTTTCTGCATGTCAGATCCGATATTTACGAAAATAAAATTGTTGGAACCACCTACATTGATTGACAATACATAAATTGTTAAAGAAAAATTTAATAAGCCAACCACAGAAAATGAATAACGTATTAAAAAATAAAACAACCTTGAATAAAAATCCGCTTGGTTCGCTAGTCTCACTTCTTGCCTATCTGTCAATTTGCAACAATTGCAGGCTACTGGCTGGTAGCCTATATCTCATTGGTAGAGAAAGACGTATACACCTGATGCTTCACTAGCGACCCAAGCGGATTTGATTCTCCTAAGCCGCCATTATGAACTTGGTATATTTTCAGGATTATGTGAAAGGAAGCTCTATAATAATATAATGTAATTAAGTATAAGGACTCGACTAAGAAGGATATATGCATATGCATGTTTGTTTTTTAATCTCCACATATAAACAAATTTATTTTTTTAGTCTATGGTACTCCTAGTCTATGCTTTTCACGTTAATAAAAAAGCTATAAAAGTATACGAGGAATGACTATAATTAATATTAATACTTATTTATAAAACATTAATGTAACTACAAAAAATAATAACAATTATAATGTTCTTGCAACAATTTTTAATGTCTTCGACCAAATACTGAACAGCCATCGACAAAGGACGAATTTTTTAGATTTTCTTTTGTTGCAGATTATTTTTATACTATATTAATCGATTCCAAAGGCTTTCTACGTAACTAGTAGTAAAATATTACACATAAAATTTCATTATTTGACGGGCCTGTTGGTCTAGTGGTTAGTGACCCTGACTGCTATTCCGGAGGTCGTGGGTTCGATTCCCGCCCAGGACAAATGTTGTGTGATGAGCACGATCATTTGTTCTGGTTGTCTGGGTGTAATTTATCTATAATATGTATGTATTTAGAAATATACTTATAAGTATGTTTATCAGTTGTCTGGTTACCATAACACAAGCTCTGCTTAGCTTGGGATCAGATAACCGTGTGTGAGTTGTCCCAGGATATTATTATTATTAGTTTCTTATTACATTTCTCTATGTTAATGACAAAGTTTTATGTCAGATTACAACGAATATTTTGTTATAAACAATATATTTGTTAACTTGCATGATCTAAATTTCCTGTATTTATTACACAACAATTTTGAAAAATAATCTACAATTCAAAAAAATAAATCTATACTTTAATACTTTTTCGACGACTGTACAATAATGCGTAGTCACGATATTTTGCCACAATTTTTTAACTACTTACGTACTATCACAGGATGTTCTGAGCTCAATATAAAGACTGACATCCTTATAAAATATTTATCTACTAACTATGTATAATAAGTACCTATACTTAAAGAAAAACATACATTTATATAGTAACAAATTAACATTTAATAATTTCAAGAGTATTACCAATACAATAATATGGAGTAATTTCAAAGAGAATGCATTATTTTTTGTTGAGCAATTTAAATATCTGTTTTTAAATAAATGTGCAACAATAAAATTTAGTCATAATTATAATAATTCGTTTTACAAAACTGAAACCCGACTATATTATTATGTAAAATTGTATCTTAATATCTTCGTATCTTCGGTATCGGTGTTTTCATAGAAAGTAATCTAATAGACACCACATAAGTTAAAATCAGTTCTAAGGAACCATTGAAAGAGAATTCAATGAAAGAAGGTAGATACATATAGCCTGTCTAATTTATAATCTCTATTTATTAGCATTGGCAACACTGTAGTCGGGTAACTAATGTAGAGTATATCAATGACTACAATTATTTGGCAACAACACGGTGGAATATTTACATAAAACACTCAGTGCTCATAATTTACTACATACAAGATTTACAATGGACGACGAAAGAGGCGTAAAACAATGAGATTATAAACTATAACTACAATAAATATTAACTATAAGGTTTTTAACCGAGGAACTGTAACATTCACCCGCATTCATTTCTAACAGTTCATAAAACATTGCATCAGTCATAGACAAACTCATTACTGGCAATTTCACATCGCACAGCGTTCTAATTTCAAATTCTGCATTGTTCTTTAAAAAAAACTTACGTGGGAACTAAGTTGCCAGATGCATAAAATGCTAAGTGCGCGAGGCTTGCAACACTGATTAGGAGAACATTACGGGAATTATGCGTACTTTTGTTTGGTAGCCCGCACTCCTGCCCGTTGTATTCGAAGCAGAAATTCTGTAAAGCAAAAAGTACATTTTTGAATCTGTTTTTTTACGCGCGAACTGTGAAAAATTGTTCTACCATCAAATACCAGCTCTTCATTATTTATTTTTCAAGATACATTATTAAATTCTGTAAGTTATTTCCACATATTTTATTTTTTAAATACGTAAATTAATGGTTTTCAGTTAGTTTTAACATAAAGTTTAAATATTTAAGAAAAAAGATGATCATTATAGAATATATTATAAAGATTTACAGCGCAACCCGCAGTTTTAGAGTCACGAACGAAATAGGAAGAGTTTGGTATCACGACATTGTGCTTCCTCTGTTTGGCTTCAGAAAACTCGTGATTTTGTGAAAGAAATAATAAAGTTTCGCAACTTTGGAGAGCTCTCTTAAGGTCTCATACAAATGTAATACAGGTAGTCAGTGCACTTTAGAATTAAACTTACAGAAAATTCTACCACACGACGTTACTAATGTAGGTATAGTAAATATTGAATGTTGAAATTTAGGAAGGCAAAAATTTGAATCAACACTGAAGCTGTAACAAAATTTGTTGTTTTGTGGATTGTGGCTTTATCTGTGTAAAAAAAGTATTCAATAAATATGTAAAATGCATAAATTCTTAATATAACATGGACGCAAAGATTTAATCATAAGTACCTATCTACACAGTTCACATCCTTAACAACAAACCAATTGATATTATATTGGTACCAGAACTGCTTCCTGTTTCGTCAAGCTCAATTAAGTAATAAATGAACAAAAAAATAAAGCTCAAACCTTAATAATATTTGATGCCATTCGCTTAAGAAAAGCGCTGGTAAACAGCGCTGCTTCATCGCCACAGGATCTATACACCGTCTGCTCCGAACACATCAGGTACTCTTGGAATGAACTGAAAGGAACACAACATTATTAAAACACCCTCACTAACAAAATAACCCCTAAACTCTAAAGCATAAGGTACAAAATCACTAACAGTTTTTAATTTTATATATTGCCCTATTTGCATAGAAGGAGCCTAATGAAGTTTCGGATCAGAATTTGCTACAGTTATTAAAGTTCAGTGCTTAAAAAGTGAAAATAAACTCCGTTATAATTATACGGTCACACTTTGTTGGTTTTCCGTAATCAACTCCAACAGTAGTAACTAAAGTTATTTAATTTTATTTGTAGATATTTATTAAAAATGTACTGTAAGAAACAACCTTTTATACCATGTTGGATATCAAAGGACACGATGAAGTAAGAAGCCAAAGAAAGACCTATGGGATAACATCGTTTGTAGTGTTCCTATGGCCACCTTCTGGCTCCAACATTTGACCAGCTAGGAAATGAAATTCACGGAAATTAGTTTTAAATTAAATTTCAATCGGTTATCACGACGTGTTCCAAGAGCTTGCAAGGTTTGAAATAAACGACTACGATTAAAAAGATGCGTGTAAAATTATTTACATTTTATATTCTTTACAGTTCGCTGAATATTCAAGAAGATAGTCCAGACAAAGCCACAAACAAATTGACACGCCCTATTTATTCGACAATATGAGGCAAATTGATACCACTTAAAGGCACAGTACATTGAAGTTCGAACGCTTAATAAACCAATCTCGTCATGTTACGGCCACGATCTTAATGATGGGTACTGGCGTAATATTGATACTCTATACAAAACCATCTATTTGTGTCTAATAAAATCTTTTTTGTACTAAAAAAGATAATGTTATGCCTATTTTTCCTGAACAGAAATGGAATTATTAATGAGTCCACGTTTAGAAATAATGTAAAAGGTAAGACACATGTAGTAGGCTGGTTTGGTTTTGGGAAATTTTGACAATAACATATTACAAGTTAGTATAGTTAGGTAGTAAATTGTAATTATATTAACATTACATATAAATACGAATAGACAGAAAATCTATAAATTCAAATAAATGAGAACGTTGAATTAAACATATATGGTCGGCTTTACGATTACAAAGAAATAACTTCAAATAGACATTCCGTAAAACCCATGTGAGCATTAAATTAAAAATAATATATTGCGCGATTTAATTCGACCAAAGTCAGCATAGTTCGCGCAGTTGTGGTTTTTTTTTCGAGTGAAAATAGTACTGTTTTTGTTCATCTTTCCATTGTGCCAGTGCATGGGCAGCGATGTATAAATCCTCTGATAGTGAACGAATATTTTAACTAGGAAACACAAAACGCACAAAAAATGCGATGTAAATAATTTTCCTCGTAAAAATACTACGTTTATAAGTTTTTGCCAAACATAATTAAGACAGCAAGTAAAACTACTTAATCCTTAATGTCAGGATTAGCGAAAGACAAACCGAGCCAAAAAATACATCGTTTTCCTTTCCCCCAAATCAACAAATGAGCGACAAATTGTAGATTCAATTGTATGGAATGGCGGGGATAAAGGAGTCATTAACACACCGAAAAACTCTTAAGTACACCACTAAATCCAAACTGAATCTTAATCAGTGTTTAATGGTTAGGAGAGGGCGCAGAAAAATGTCTTCCGAACAGCCATCTTACACCGGCTTATCCCGCAAAATTCCCCAAATTTACGTAAACCCGATAAAATTAATGAACGTGAGATCATTTAGCTGAATAATATGAAAAAAAAATATTGAATTTAGTCCGCCTTCTCAAATACTGCCGCGGGTCGTAAACATCAAGCTTAATTTGACGGAATATTTGACTTCCATTCTTAGCGATCTTAATATTATAAAAGAGTCAAAATCCAAATCAGAAAAATTATATTATAAAGTAGACCGACCCACGAACCACGGGCGGGCGTTGTTAATTTACATGTAAATTGGTACAGATAAGTATTATTATCAGTGGAAATCACGCCTCAGACAAGTAATTAGTTCGTGGGGCTGGGGAGCCAGTTCGATTTGTTGAATATTTTACTAACGCGGACTATTCAATATTCAGGACTCTACCCGACTCTTTGAAGTACCGACTCTCTAGGACTTCTCTTGATAACTTTCATGACAGTTTAATTTGCGGAACTTGAATTTGAGTGACGCCTTCTGCCTAAAGAGATATTCGAACAGACTCACAATACCATCAATAGGGTAGATGACTAGGTATGAAAAGTCAAAATTTATTTAGTCCGCCATTTAGATAATCAAAATATAATAGACACATATTTTTTCTTTTCTCAAATAAATTACAAAATACGAAGATAAGCCGCTGTAAAGTTCAGGAGTGGGGGCTTGTGACGTCACGGCTAGGTACAATTTGTACTCAAACGTGACGTCACGCAAGAATTGTACTCGCTGTATCTCCGTAATTCTTTGTTTACGGGACTAAACAAAAAATACGTGTCTAATATTTTTTTCTTATCTAAAAGATGGACATAAAAATAAAAATTAGTCATCATCCCTATTCTTTTATACTTACAAAAGATCATATTGTGAGAATAATAATATATTTGAGCGTGATGATTCCCAATAGATATCGGCCTTGTCCGTTGCCAAAAAACTAAATACTAATCTTTGAAGCGGCGCGTAGACTGGGATATAAACGAGTTAGTTGGACACGTTTCGTATAATGTGGATCTACACAAGATTTATAATACATATTAATGTGCTTTTTTCGCGTGAGGTCTTGAACAGTGTCGAATGGAATCTAGAACAATACGTGACTATCTGAAATCGACTTGTAGTATGGAAGTATTGATAGCCTTGTAGCATTATTATAATCGAACTGCTATACATAGTTATTTTAATTTATATTGCTGATATAAACGGGTAGATAAAAAATAACATATGCGAGCATCTTGTTATATTCTATATACGAGTATATTATATAGTGTATGTTGCCTACGTCGAAACAATCCACAATGCATGATTTTCTTATCTTATTCAGGCACTTCAGGCAAGATTTAATTCGAATGTGTCAACAAGATTTGAATTTTCCTCGCTACCGCACACGGAAAAGCCTCAGAAAGTTTTCGAGCAAAACAATTTGTAGAATGTTGTCTCTAGTAAGTCGGGGAACGTGGCACTTAGAGCAGTTAGCGAGAAGCCTGCATTTATCAGTATGGATTTTACAATAAGTGCCTCAACTCAAATAAAAGCGGGAATTGTTGGAAACTTCATGAGATGCCATGTAGATACTGCGCCAGTTATAGACTTGTATCTTTTGTAATACTAAATAATTCTTAAATTGTAACCATTTACACATATCTGCCACGATTCTCTAAACATGTAGCGTGGAAATGTTTAAATTTATACGAGTTTAGGAGTTTTGACGTGGTTTTGAGACAAGACACCGGTCAATTCGACGCTAAATAAACAAAATAACACTACCGCGGTTTCAAGAAATAGTATGAAAGGAATCTTTTACTGGCGTTGTCGTTTCATTATAAGTAGTTACTAATCTTATTTAAATTATAAACAGTGTCAAAATCACAACATTAAAAAACTGTAATGTTTTTAACGTCAAGCCACGTATAAAGTTGGCAGCGACATACAAGCTCAACTATTCTCTTAATTTATGCTACTACTCAACAAACAGCACTGAAAACATTACATTCTAAGGAGGAATCTGAGTATTCTTGTTTGCAAATTCACTTTAATGTGTTGAAATAAAAGTAACATAATAAGAGAAGTTTTTTTTTATTTCATTATGCATATCGCAACGAGGTTCATTCAACTTCATTCACACAAGTTCTTAGAAACTCAACGATGCGATAATATAATAAAATACCTTAGAACTGGTATCAAAGTGGTATTAAAACTGTTAAATACTTAATGTTTTCATAGTGTCCTGATTTGATGAACAATTCTCTTGGATATATAATAATATAGTATATTCCGGGACAACTCACACACGGTTATCTGATCCCAAGCTAAGCAGAGCTTGTGCTATGCAGACAACTGATAAACATACTTATATTTTTCTAAATACATACATATTATAGATAAATTACACCCAGACACAGAACAAATGTTGTGCTCATCATACAAAGATTTGTCCTGGGTGGGAATCGAATCCATGGCCTCCGGTATAGCAGTCAGGGGCACTAACCACTAGTCGAACAGGCCCGTCGAATGGATACGATTCACTTATATGGACAAGTTTCCAGGTTAGCAAAGCATCCTTGAAAGTTATTATCAAAGTCGTTTAAGACCCAAACTATTCTAACCAGCCAGTCATGATTCAAACAAGGTCTGCTTTGAATATTCTCACACTATTTGTGGATCAATATCACTGAGAAAAAACGTGTTACTATTCTTAACTAATGATTAAATAAGAACCAACACAATTTCTGTTTCCTTTTTTTTCTCAGTTCCCATTTTCCCAGTTCTTATAAAACAAATAAGTTATTCAAGAGTTTTTAACCGACTACAAAAGGAGGCGGTTCTCAATTCATCTGTAGTTTTTTTTTTGTATGTTTTTTAGGCGACATTTGAAGCTACTGTGGACCAATTATAAAAAAAAAAAAATGTGGTACACCTCAGAGGTATTCCCATAATTTGATCGATGTCGCTTTTTACTATTATGTGTAATCAACTTGCCACTTACCAACACACAGTTCTCAAATTATCTTCATGGGTGGTAGCAAGAGCCGCCTGATCAGTCTGGTACTGGTCGCCCTGCTGATGATTCCCCAGCGTCATCAGCGTCACCTCATAGTTCTTACTGCAGGTCTCGTAATCCGACCTGACCTTCTTCACACAGTCAGCGTGCTTCAAGTACTCGTCCTGGTACTTTCCCCTGGCGCAGAGATCTTGGACCACGTCGGTGATGCCGGCGTAGATGCGACGGAAGACGACCTGCTCGTGCTTCTCCATGCATACGTTGGTGTAGTTGTCTATACATTTGATGCCCATTCGGAGCTCTCTGAAACAAAAGGATGTCATTAACATGATGTTTAGAAGACTATATTTATACAGAGCAGTCTGGTGAAACAGCGGATAACTATCGGTAATGCAAAATCGTTCATGAAGAAAACTTGTATATAATTTTAGATTGATATCTAAGGTAAAGATTTTTCTTATGTCTCTGTATACCACCAGCACACACTCAAACATCATTAAGTGGAGTCAGAATGTTAGGAACCTCTTAATAACATCGATAATACCACGTAATTAATTGATTATAACGGTATTTAGGTTGAAGTGGTCCTTTATCTTTTCGTCCTTTCCCAGTACCCGACCACTTTAATATCTGATCAAGGGTAGGCCAATAAACTGTCGCCAATGTCATTGACAACCCTTTCTCAAGGTTACAATGGAAGAGACACTGAAACTTCAACTAAGTCCAGAGCACAAATTGGGCCGAAACTGTTTTCGCGCCAAATCTATCAATGCAATGATAGGCCTTAACGTATTAGTCTCTTTCTTATACCATACAGATGACACAACAAAGAATTGAGCATAAACCAATATATATCTCCATTCCTGTGAATTATTATTATTAATTAGTATCTTTGGTATCCTTTTGGGATCCCTACAAATTCATTCATTCAAAACAAATATATTAGAAATTAATGAACCAAATTTACGTATTTATGCAATTTAGCTACCAAAATACCAAAGGAATAACACCGAAAGTCTGAGCGCCGTAAAGATAAATTTGTTTGTGGAACTTACAAATTTCTTTATACCGACACGACGTTAAACAAATTAGGAATCCCTCTCATCCTTTAGTAAGTCTTATTACGAAATTCGACGAACATTTTGCTCTAACTTTCAGGCCATAAATATATGCCTCTATCTTATGAGAACAAAGACCCATTATAATGTTTTAACTGAATATTATATGGTTTTCATGTGATGGCTTTATAAAAATCACGATTCATATCCATATAATTTTCCTTATCTCACATGATGAATGTTTTGTCAAAGATAAAATTATTTCAGTGTCATACGTTTTGGCAAAATTGTAATAAATAATGTCTACCTTATTAGAGATAAGGAAGTAATCCCGTGATTTTTAATAGGATTAACTTGTATATTTTAGAATGGTCATGAATGAAGGCCTTTAAATGCCTAATGTATTTCCCGAAATGATAAGCCGTTTGTTCTGAAATTCAATTGATAAATGTATGCGTCATAGGCGTCTGATTTTGTTGTAACAAGGGAAATTCCCGAATCCTCAATGATGTTTCTTGTTTCTAAATATAAATACACACACTTTTAACCCGATAATTAATTTAAGTATCAATACAACTATAGTTATCCACTATTTAAATTGTATTAAAATATCTTCTATATTAACACAGAAGCTTGTGTCATATCATTATTTATTGCAACAAAACGTATCAGAAATCGTTGCATAGTAAATACTCTTGGACTATCGCCAATACGCTTCAGCTTATAAAAATATAATTATATTCTAAGTTGAATACAAGCCGCTTATCCGATATGACCTGGTTTAGACCAAAGGCTTGTAACTTTGAATACAGCAAAGGATTATTTGCTAAAGTGACGTGATCTTGATGCAAGTATAAACTAGACTAGGTCAACTGTTATATCAGCTTACTTTGACCAGTAACTAAAGAGATTGAATTCATGAAAGCTCCATTGCGCTTACGTACGGTTTGCAAAAACAGTAAGAGCAAACTAGATTGTTGTTTACACAAAAAATGCATAGTAAACAGACGAACCGGATGTCACTATCATCATATCACTATGTATTTCTACGAATACACTACTGTAAACATCGTTGCGTAGGATCAAGAAATATACCTGGATTAAAGCCAAAACATTTCAGACCATACAACATTATGCACATAAAAAAATACTCTTATTAAGCTTGTTAATATCCCGTAATTTCGTTGTTTGCTGACCCGACCCCGCTAAAGTGCTTCATTGGCTATTCAGGCTCTCTATGAAACGCTGAGTGAAGTCCGACAACTAGTTTCAAATTGCTATTTACCGCAAACAAGAGTACTAAATTAAGATGAGCTAACTGCGTGCCGACCGCACCATTCCAGCGTCAAAAGTTACTCGTTTCTGACGTTGCCAACTCTTTAACAAAACTTACTCTAGCTAAGTTCTCGGTTGAGCGTAAACGAGAGAGATTGTTGCACTATGATATCGTTGAAGTGAAAAAGGCTAAAGCGACTAGTTCACTGAATGTTCGGTTAATTGGAAATTAAAGAGCTGCCGCCCGTGAAGTTTCTTGGACTTTTCTGTGTACTTATAATTTTGTAATATGACTTCAGTTGTTCAAAAGTTCGGAATTATGTAATGGCTGTTGTTACTTAGTGTTCTTAGGCAATCTTTATTCGAAACTAAAGTTAAGAGTTTCAAAAAAGAGCTGAACTAAAACTTTCAATTGGCCAACCTTTTTTTAATATAACACTTGTCTACCTACTGTAAATATATAACTTGACTACATAACGCTCGAACATGATTAAGATATAATTTGATTAATTACATTGTTATTTCGTTACCAAACTATCCGTAATACCTATTAACGTAATTATAATAAATACTAGCAAAGGAAGCACTAAACGCTGCTTCACGCTTCTAGAAAAGTTTACTTACATGCAACTCTTGTCAAGTTCCTCTCTCGTTAATGCAAAAGATATTTCAGGCGAGCTAAGTACAGGTAAAGCCATCGAACATCTTTGTAGCAAATCCTCTTCCCTATTGCAATGTCCTTTGAGCGCTCCTGTTGACAAAAACAATAATTAATTAAATATCAAATTCGAATGGACCAAAATATCGCTTGACAGACGTAAAATTAATTTAACTTTCATTCATTTATTGTGTCTACGTTGTTAAGAGAAAATAAAATACATTATTAAATAAACATAAATTGATTAATGTTTTATGTTTTAAATTAGATTGTTCTTTTATTATCTTGTGTTCGGCAACTTATTATGAGTGGGTAGAATATCTTTGGGTTGTTTATTTAGATCAAATGCTGTCCTATGTAAATACTAAGTACTTTACCCAGTGTATTGAAATGTCACCATCTTAGGAGTCTATAAAAATATTATTCTCTTCAGTCTAAGCGTTATTGTGCTTTTTCTCGCCACTTTGGTGAGTCTCTTTGAAGTCTAGAAACTTATAATTTAGGGTCTACATAAGGATTCCTAATAGGGTTCGTAGATGTATTTTAAAAGGTCCCAAGGTAGAACCCAGGCACGAAACTTGGCTAAGTCTACTTAATAGCCTGGTTAATTAAGGAAAATCTATTGTACAGGCTATAAGCATTTGAGAGTATTATTACTTCATATGATTTTAGTTTTTATGAGCAGACTATTTTACCTTCTAATTAAAAAAAATGCGAACTTAGGTAAGGATATTTTTTAAAAACAAAGAGTAAGATTTAAAGAAGTATATACCTATTCATACTTTTAATTAGAATTAATTGTAGCAATCCTACATAAAATGTTTCTCCATAACCTCCTGCTGACTGCATCGACAAAAGCAGGAGGCATGATGATGCACATACATGACGTAATGAAGATGAAACTTGATAGTGTGCTATATATTCTGTTTCAAGGAATAAAGAATATGAATCGCACAGTTATTATGTAATAAAAATGTGCATAGCGCTCATGAAGTACACCTTAGCAGATACCGCTAAAAAATAAAATAAAAATCCATCTACATTAATTTAATTTTATTATAAGAACACACTTGACATTCACTTAAAGATAAATTGAAAGTTATTTAAGTGTAACTCAGAAACAGCTGTTCAGTTACACTTTGTCGAACTACTGATAAATGATAGCTCACCTATTGGAAACCAGTGATGAACGATGGTTCTATTACAGTGAGAGGCAGCTGTTGAATACTAAAACTAATGGCTAGATCGTCTTTGAAATTTCATCCATCTTTGTCGATTGATGTTCATACGATTCTAGTATTTTTTGGTAAAGATTTTGTACAGAATATGTTGAGTTTTTTGGATGAAATCGTATGACATGAATAATGTTTTTGTCATATAACGATATGTCAAAAATATCGATAAATGTCACTCCAATGGTAAATAAAAAACAAATTTATTTATTAAACATTAAAGTTGTCAACGGTCACATAGGTTTGTTGTCAAACATAGGATTTGTGTTTTTTAATTGATATTAATTTGTTCATAATTCTTATGGATTTTTGTAAACATCTGTCCTTCCGCGACTTGGAAAGTGGTGTTATCTAGTCCTATGTTGTGCGCATGCGCGCGTCACCCACGCGCGATCGTGTTTCACGTGGCGTCCACGCAATTAGCTGTTTACTCACATATGATTGGATCGGAAAATTTTAGAGAACCTACTATTCTATGCGAGACAACGTTGTTTCTTTTCCATTGATACGCTAGTACTATTTACAAGCATTCGTAAAGACTGCAGTTTTTTTTTTTATTAAAATCCGGATATTTTGGGAATCAGGATGCTTCATTGACGCCAGGATAAAAAATAAGGATAATGAGACCTTTTACAAATTGGCAATGGCCTCGAACGTCATCTGACAACGTGTTTATCTTGTCAAACAGGTAGTTATTTTTAACAGTGCCGTTCTTAGCACTATGCATTCCGATGATGTAGTGGGGAGCCGAGCCCACCACGCCGCTTTCTGTCATTGGCTGGCTCATATCGTACGATGTTTTTACATGTGTGCGTGGCGTGTACACATTATACCACACGCTCTCACTCAATCGAAGCATAATCGGGGACTAATTTAAGAAGTATAGAACAGCATGGCTTGTCTGATTGAATTGCTCCGATGCCATAGGAAGTCATTCTTGCCTTGACACGATGACGTAGCTACTCTATTTGTTTTGATTCGTCGTTAACCTTATATTATTGAGTTTATTATAGAGCAGTCAGCAATTGTGTTGTTTTTATTTTGCTAGCTCAGATGTTATTGTTCCGTAGGTATTTCACACGGTTATATTTATGCTATTTGCACTACCTTTGTTTAATAAACTGCAGCTGTGTTTGAGACGTTAGATTAGAAATTCTATTTGATTGCCCTTTGCCAACGACCACGTAATGTTCTGGAACATTCTATAGAACTGCAAGTAAAGAATTTAAAGGAAAGATAAATTGTTAATTATATACATTTGCTACAAAGAGTTTATTGAAAGACACGGGTGACTTCATCCAACAAACATTTAAGATTCAAGAGTACCTTATAAATGCGCATCAAGATTAGAAGTAGAATTTCGCAGACAAGCATTAACTATCCAGATTACTAGACTGGAAATTTCTAGTTTTAATTTTTAACGAAGTTTCTTTGCGGCTTAAGTAAATTAACCAAATAAGATAGAAACAAAATGGAAAGGTAAATGAAAACAAACGTTATACTACTGCAAAAATTAATTTATTAAACTGCATTAATGTTTTCGAGATTCTTTGCTAAGCTAGCTATAACAACATGATCTATACTTATAATAAATCTGTAGAAAGGTCAATTCTGTACATGAAATATATTTTCAAAATAACTATCAGGGGGTGATTAGTGATCGATACTGATGCCAAAAATGCAATCAGTAAAATTTCTGTCTGTCTGTCTGTCTGTATGTTCCTTATAGAAACAAAAACTAGGTTATAGTATACTTTTCATCACGCTACAATCAATAGGAGCAGAGCAGTGAAGGGAAATGTTGGGAAAACGGGAGAAGTTACTCAATTTTTTAAGCTTCCGTCAAGTGTGCAGCCTTAATGGTTAAAGACTCATTGATAAGCTTCGTCATCCACGCGAACGAAGTTGCAGGCACAGCTAGTGCAGAATAAGAATGCAGTTATACCTACTTATACATATGAAAGGAATAACTCTGGATTTAAGACAACATATGCTTTTTAGCACCTTAACGAGTCCATAGTTAAATAATTTTTAATGTCTGTTTTACTTCTGACGAGTTTAGAGATTCGAAGCAATTACCGTAATTTTTGATGTAGAAACTTGTTCATGAAATTCAGAGGTAACTCGCTCACAAACGAAGGTTTTTGGGAACTAATGAAAATTGTCTTTCTTATCTATTCTAAGGGGTGTATATTTTCTTGATGACGGTAATGTTTGCGTTTATTACACGAACTTACTATCTAGTGAGTGATAATGACATTGATAACGTAAGTAAATACACCCATTTAAGTCCGCGACTGCTGTGAATTAAATGTGGTGTGATCTTTATTGTTTAACCTACTTGTTTATCGCCTTTTTTGTCACTGGCAGTTAAGAGTATTACGTTTTTAACAGTCCTTTCTTTAAATTAGCAGCTATTTGTGATATATGCATTCGGTTCAGTGAGGTGATAAAAGGTAATCTAACAAAAACATTTCAGGAGTTCAAAATTTAAAAAGCTTTATTGTTTGAACCATTCAGGAACTATTCCTGTTGAGTAAATATTCATATATTGGTGTGTACAACATAGACAAGTTTCAAATAAACTGTTTTTCAGGAAACATATTGAAATCAAATACACTTAATTTTTGTGCATCGATCTGAGATAAAACGGAGTTTTATTAATCTCGAAATGAACTAGTGTTATGGGAATTTAGGAAGCATTTATTTAGTTTTTTAATTGAATAAAATACCGAAGCAAGCAATTTTTTTTGTCTTTACATAAAAAGATTCTCTCACCACTGAATTTCATACCGGTGTCGTAGGGCGTTTCATAAACATTCAATTCACATACACAAAGAACATTCAGACTTGGTACAAGCAATCCCATGATATTAAAAATATTGTAAAGGATGGGAGCAACTGCAAGTGTCAAGAGGTAAAGGAGTGTGGATGACATAACTCCATAAGGAACTCCTTTGCCTAGTATTGAGGCTACAAAAGGCTATAATAATATGAGTTTGTTTATTACCAATCACATCTATTTATAACGTGATCAAAAAGTTACAAAACAAAATTATGTAACGACTGTTTACATTTTTTGTTAACAATATCACATCTTGTTATTTCGCGGACGTTCTTGTCTTATGTAACAGGTTAAGTGTTGTATTTAATTCTAGGGTTATCCATTCATAACCTGTCAGTATGACATGAGTGATAAAATTTTGTTGACTTAATCACCTTTAATTCTACGCCACGGTAAGTAGATACTCACATACTTTTAATTGCATTTAAATGAAGACAAAAAAATGTGTCATAATATGTACTCAATAGACATCTCAACCTTGCAGCCAAACACGTTAGACTGATAGACAGACTGAAGATCAATCTTTATAGAAGACAAAAAATAACAAGTGAGCATCAAAAGAAAAGCTGTGAGTTTAATACACCCTGTATTGTTGACGTCATCGTACAGGACGCGAATCATCATGGTACCTTATTTCGGGGGCTCAATGACCGAAGCCCAATGTCACCCCCAGAATTTGCAAATCCATCACGATTGTGAAACCTTTTTTCATCTTTTATTAAACCAAAATAAAATTACTAATCAAAACAGCAAGTGGTACACGTGTGATAATAACTTATTTGTGGAAAAGAAAAAAGGCACGTTAAGTGGGCGTGTATATTAATATGAGTTGAATATTAGTTTTTGTGTAATAAATATAGACGCGTTTGAACTTTTGATGGAATTACACATATATAGGTCTTTTGTACAGAAAACATATAATATTCTACCTACACATTATCATAGTTGTCCAGAATGATACAATTAAGTCTTTGTATCGTTATCTCGGTATGCGCAAAATATCCAGTTTTTTAACCCTTTTACTTCCTACTGATAACGTTATGAATGAATTTCTAAAGACTGGCTGCTTACACGCTGGGATTATAATGCATTTTTAGTTTGAGTGGCAAATCACATAAACCGGTTAAGTTTTTTTGTTAGGTACCATACGTTTTGCGTCTGCCATTTCAAAGTAAACTATTTTTTTCAATGTCTTATAAGGTGAACCAAGCCTCGAAAACAAGATATCCCCAATGAAATAACATAACCACAGTTAGAATGGTCGATCAACCAAAAATAAATACTATTCAGTCGACATAAGGTGTATTTTGGTTTCTTGTTTATATTATTTTTAAAATAATGAAACATAGCTTTTAGGATTAGATATTTTTTATTATAACTGACAGAATTAGTCAAATAAAACTATCTAGTATCTACCATACAATTGCTAGATTATAGTATAACACATGGTATGAACAAGCTGTGAAAAAGAGCATTTTTTTACTTTTAGCATTTGCAACAACAACTTCATTTGCACAAATAAATCATACATTCTGGATGTTTGTTTATAACGGGAAAACCCAGAATAAATACCTGTAGATGTTTCGGGCGTATGTCTGGGGTTTATTAGGTTCTGAATTTTATAGGATATTCCTTCTAAGGAAGGAAAACAAAACAATCATTTAAATTGTTATAATTAGGAATAATAAATTGCAGAATATGATTTCCCTATATACTGAATACTACATACATTTTTGCATAAACATGTAAATAGAAAATAAACAATTGCGTAAATATACATTTAAAGTTTAATATTTATCCCAAACTAGCTGACCCGGCAGACTTCGTACTGCCTCAATCGATAAAATTAAATAAAAGCCTAAACTTTTGTATAAAATAAACTTAAAACACATTGTTTTTTTTTATTTAATTCCGAACATTTTCATATTTTATTCTCATTTTAAACCTTCTCTGGACGTCCACAAATAATTCAATACCAAAATTAGCCAAATCGGTCCAGCCGTTCTCGAGTTTTAGCGAGACTAACGAACAGCAATTCATTTTTATATATATAGATTAATAAGAGTAATTGCTTACGTAGCATATCGCAATAATAAAAGCAATAGTTTTCAAACATTTACAATTAGTTATTAACAACACTTAATAAAGGGCCTCTCTAATCTTTAATTCATATCGCAAAAGATATTAGGAACGTGATCAAGCTTTCGTTCTTTTCAGCAAAAGATGAAAACTTTTTACGAATTACTTCCAAGATGAGGCAAAAAGATTCATGTATTCAAGTCGTCAGTAATGCATTTAAAGAAACTCATTATATCTTGCACTAAACTTTATATTCTAAAGACAGAATATTATGTTAATTTGCTTTTTACAAAGATAGTTTAATATCTATGGTGCTAATAAAGGCCATTTACCCATAGACCAATAAGCATAGTAGACAATAAGTAAAAAGTAGACAGCTCTTATCGAAATAGTCGGGCATCCCACCCGTAACCAGCGCAAAAGATGATGTATGAAAGTGAAGTATGAGGAATGAAAGTGCGAGAGGAATAAAAGCGAGAACTTGTATGAATCAGACTCAAAGCTAGAATAGGCTCCAATCATGTTGGAGGTACAAGAGAAAAAAAAAAAAAAAAAAAAAAAAAAAAAATAAAGGCCATTCCTTTCGATGCAATAATTCTTATTAACCGGGAATGCAAATATTTGTGAAACTAGAACTTATACGGTATTGGGAAAAAAAACCCGAAAGTATTTTTGAGAAATTCACACAAAACCATAATTCTCACCTATTTCGATGAAGATCAAGTAAAGCTTTTGAAATTAATAATTTTCTTGAACATATTGAACTAATTACCCACTTATAGTATTATTTATTTATATATGATGTACCTAACAAACAATCTGATCAATCGTAATTAATTGCCTATATGCGCATTATGTGGATTTGCTGAGGAATATTCCTCAATCATTTTATCAGAGATTATAATTTGCCATCGATGTTATGTATCTAGACGTACGACAGCCTTATCTGTATTATCGGTTACTATCAGCTTTATATTTGATAGTAAGTGATTATTATCACCATCGACAGTTGGTTTTTCTTTGGTGTACAATTTAATCATGGCATTTAACAAAACTTTTGATATTAATTCCTCTTTAATGATTGACATAAAATATTGTCCACATGCAAATACTTGGAATAGAAACAAAAATTTACAATCAGTGATTCAAATAATTTAACCAGTCACAATTCGAAACGCTTTGTTTTTGAAATAAAGTTGAACGATCGAAGCTGGCGGTGAGCCGCTAGTTAAAATAGTTGAATTTAAAACATCTGTACTAAATTGGCCTCCAATTTATATGTAAATAACGAATGCGAAGCCGATCGTCACACACAAGCTCATTAAAAGTTACGCTCGTTTAAAAATCATGTCAAACTACCAGATACAAGATATGAACTGGCAAATCTTTTTCATTCAGTTTTAGTGAGGTGAAGAAATCACACAAAACGTTATTATCAAAACATATCAATGTCAGGGTACATAAAGGGCCGAATGATCGCGAAGCAAATCGTCCGTCCCAGTGATGTCGCGACGCCCGCACCGGTCATTTGTCATAGTGCTCAGATGGGGTAACTTTTTGTTCAGACCGCTGACTTCATCCCAAGTTTTGAAAGGAAAACGAGCCTTATTATCACACCCCGACACTAATGCGACCCATTCTTACCGCTAATCGACTCATTTGTGAAAAATAAATTCGCAAAATTGCAATTACAGCTGAATCATCATTTTTTTACAGTACCTTCACAATCTACGTTGTTTAATGTCATTTGTTGACCGTATTATGTAACTACAAATATAGTGTTAACACATTACTGTTTTCATTTATCTATACAGATCAGATTTGCGCGGAAAATGTTTAAGCCAGCCTCCTGTGGGTAATAAATTTGGATAAAACAATTTCATCTGACTGGAATCGCACCCCAAACTATGCGGCTTACCTCATAAATCCCGATTAGCCTTCGGGTGAAAGAATGAATCAATAGATTATCCAGCAATAATATTTATACTACAAATAACATATCCTTGTTTTAGCTGGACTTAAGTTTAAATTAAAAGTATGTCCATTCTATTTAAACTGAGTTAATGTTCCTTTGTTTAAAAACTTCTTAGTGAAGTGGAAACAATTAAGTCTTTCTGAAGAAAAAACTATTTGACTCAAGCGCTTGGAAAACTGGCCAATCCACACAATTGAGATGAGTTTAACTATCTTCTTATTCTTAAATTGACTTAAAACGATTTCCTTGTTAGTTGTTGAAACAAATAAATCCATCAAATGATTAAATTATTTTCTCTATTTCAGACAAGTAAACGTTTTAATCATTGTAAAAGTCTACTGTTGTCAGGCGCCTAATAAAAACTTAATACTGGGTTTAAAGAACAGCTGTTAGATTGCCTATTATGTATACGAAAGCTAACCTTTATACAAGCATCATCTTTAAAGGTTACATTAATAATTGAATTTCATAAAATCTACATAATTATTATTCAATAGTACCTATATATATTAGCCGTGATTCTGATGCATATAGCTATAGATCTATAAGCATTTTCCGTATTATGCCTTAATTTTGTAGAAGGCAAATTTATCAATGTTTCGTTCTTAATAAACCTAGTATTATTTTGAGGTAATAAATAGCCCAACAGAACATCACTCACCAACTTAATGAAGGATTTTAATTAAATTATGAATTTGTCGAGTGGATGGCTGAAGTGAAAAACTGGTGTGCTAATGAGGCCTGTAGCGCAGCCGGACACTCGTTGAAAAGACACATGAAATAGGTCGAATAACTCTCTCCAAAACAAAACGGGTATTAAGTCTAAAATCTTTCATTCAAAAATATGAACTCCCAAGGCTTTTGGGTTTTGTTCGCTTTATAATTTAGTGGAGCACACAATACCTTTATGATACTGTTTACCTAAATGTTTTAGATGTGTATTACGGGCAATATGATAGGGCATTATGCTCCCCAGACAATGTTTCTAATCCCTCGACTTTTTGATATTCATTCTTTGTATTTAATCAAAAAAGATCCTTATATTTTGTTAAATATATAAGGATCTTTTTCTCAAAGTATTAGGCAGTTTAAAATGACTTTCATGACGTTTCTTCCATACCTAATATTTAATAGGCGCTTCTTTGATAATTACGCGATCTTTACTTAGTTCAGTAGGTATTCCCAACTTTTTCTGCCTTTTGTACTTCCCAAATTTCACACAAACCCGTCACAGAAACATCGCTTGTATAATCAAATAATTTGGTTTTGCTTCTATATTCCTATTGTGTTTAATTAATCAATGCAATTACCAAAAACACATCTGAAAGCCATTTTCAATTCTATCACTCCCAAATCTGGTAACAATTTAACCGCCGCACAAAATCGTTTATGTGGTCACAGTTGAAATTGAATATTCAATCTATATAGCTTCAAAATTTTGTTTGATTACGTAAAGGTTTTAGGGGCGCCAAATTGACCGAATTCATGCCGCGGGCATGCTGTAATTTTCCTTTTGCACGATCCGGCATCGTGTATTGATACCTAACGTATATACCTTACCTATTTTAACAATTCAACACACAGCCTGCAATCCAATTGTACGTGGGAATTTTTATTATGGCTATAACCATACTCGAAGTACGAAAATGACACGTTTTGACGAAGATTTTATTTAGCAGTTGAAACTAAACCGACATGAATTTAAGATAATTTGATCATTAGAATTTATTTAATCTGTGTAGTAAAATTAGAATAATAGCGATTAGCCTTTTGTTGTTCTTAACATTAGAATTAGTTGTGTTCTATTTGTAGTCAGGTCTCGCTCCATGTTCCTTTTATATTTTACATTAATCTGAAGGTACTGATGGTTGAAAAAGTAATTAGGCTTAAAAAAGTTAATTGGGTATTCCCTTAATTCTGAAAGCAAATGTTTCGACCCGCAGCGTTCATTATGAACTAAAATTATAACCCCTCAAACATCTGTTAAATATCTACTAGTTTCAAGGCAGCTTCTATTCATTAATCAAACATTCCGTTAATAATCAATAACTAATTCAGAAGCTATACCATAACATGAATACAATTCGAAATACACGTAAAATCCATAGATATTGAAACAAATGACTACGTTTGTTTGAACAAATGTGAACGTTTCTTTCAGATTAATATGTATCCATTTTTTCAGAGCGTCGTACGCGGCATTCTCATGAAAAATAAACAACAGTTACATAAAAGAAACTTGTTCAATAGAGTGCCCAAATCCATTGCGAAAAAGTAGGGTATTAAGTAAAAATAGCCTTCAGGTAAATATGAATTGTGGTTCATTCTGAATGAGTTTTAAATGTTACTTCACGTATTAGTGCTCGTTCGTTTCAGTTTACAATTAAGCATGGAGTATTTACGCGAGTGAATAAAGCAACGTTCTCCAATGATGGGTCATCATCGATATTCATCACGGCGCTATTGAATCGAATAGGGCATAATTGCACACCACTAGCGCGGTACTGTCGGGAAAAAACTTTCTGGTGAAATTTATTTATGTCCAGAATTGTTCAATGTGCATTTACTGCGAAATATTTCATATTTACAGAATAAGATTAAAGAACATGGATTTTACAAAAAGCCACCCCTGTGTTGATGCTTATCAGGTTCCCTAAATCAGCGCGCTCCGGACTTATCTCGGTAACTGAGCCATTTACAATTTTTAGAAGTATTTGTTTTATTTTTTCATAAAATATATCTATCTATTCATTTTGATTTCGTTGTTTTTACCGTTTCGTATTGTACAGTTCGTACTGCAAGTGCAAACCAAACAAGCTGCACAATGCACACATATAAATCAATTAAAATCGATAAATTAATTTATGGGACAATGCCTATAAATCCACATACATCGATTCAAACAATTTTATGTATTTGCACTAGTTATATAACTAGACGAGCAAAGCAATAGCGTCAACGTTTATGTACACATCTCTTATAGTATTTAGTAATTTTTTTGTTGGAAACAGTTATTGTTTACATGTGTATTAGTAGTCTAGTGTGAGTTGATGCGATATACAACAAGGCCAATGAATAAGTACGTAAGAATATTTACAGCAGTTTACTGCACGGAATATTAAATATTATCTGGTGGAGCGTATCAATGAGAACGGTGACCGCGTCACAGCCGTAGGCGTTTGGACTCGCGCCCGAAGACGGCAGCGCCACGCCTCGAGTTTATAATAAACATTAAAAATGGCAATGCTCTATGGCTCTTCCGATGAACTTGCAAAGCGGCGCTAATGAGTTTAGTGCGATTGTACTGGCCGGCGCCATAATCGTTGGCTTTGAAACCTTGTATTCATTGTTATTTCTCATAGTGTATATTTATTGTAATTTTCCTTGTCATGTTAATTTTGATGACATGTTTGTAACAAGGCGTTACAAGCCGGACATTATACATTATCTTAAATCACGTTTCCTTCTCTTTTCAATAATAATATAATGCGGAAATCGATCCTAAACTATAACTACTGCTTTTTTTAATTGACATTAAGAAAATTATTATACATATAATGATTTTTCCTGTCTTCACTTCTACAACGTCTTCTCAATCTTCGCGTAACCATGACACCTGAAAAGGTGACTACAAATTTCGTAGCTCTGTCATTATCTAATCTGCTGCTCTGAGCACAACATTATTATAATACAATTTTTAATCGCTGTGACTTAGCCTAGTTCGTAAGGATTATTGTGAACGAGTCCCACTGAGTTTGTTTTACAGTTCTTATCGTTTTAAGTGCAACTGTTTAATTTTTTATGTGCTATAATTACACTGGACCTACACTAAGGACAGTCATAGTTTTAAATATATACAAACAGTATTTTTTATTCTACTACCGATAGACACATATACCTAGTACTGTTTCTTGGAACAAATCCAGAAACGCCCTCTTGTTTCGACGTAGGCACATAAAATTATATTAAATTTTCTCAACAGACTCAAATGAGGGGAGAATGAATTCGAAATAACCTACACGTGGTTGAAAATCGTTATTGCACTTGAAATTTGACTGTAACAGCAGTTACCCATTTAGATAGCTATAACATAAGGATGAATGGGAGAGATAATAATAATAATATAATAATATTCCGGGACAACTCACACACGGTTATCTGATCCCAAGCTAAGCAGAGCTTGTGTTATGGTAACCAGACAACTGATAAACATACTTACATATTTCTAAATACATAGGTACATATTATAGATAAATTACACCCAGACACAGAACAAATTAATGATTGTGCTCATCACACAAACATTTGTCCTGGGTGGGAATCGAACCCACGACCTCTGGTATAGCAGTCAGGGTCACTAACCACTAGACCAACAGGCCCGTCAAGATATACCCATTATGCTAAGACTTAGTATTATTTTATGGGGCTCTTTGAATAAGCTAATAGAAGACGATGTCATATCGACCTTTTTATGGAACTTAAATATTTAGAATACAACAATGTTAGAGTCGTACCTATCTCTCTGTTAATAGTTGATTAAAGTATCTATAAATAAAAATAATTAAGTGCATGGAAATAGGTACTAAAAGGTCATTCAACTATTCCTTACGAGTTCCCAAAAATGAATGAAAACTTTTTTAATAAAAGCCAAATACACACATAAGACATGTTACATTTCTAAATTTTTCGGACATGAGGTTATTGACACACGACTGCAAACTTGATTAAACGCACACGTGTTCGTTTAGTGATATAATAGCTTTACCTAAAGAACTTGTGCAAGCTAGGTTTTGTAAGCAGGTTACTCATTCGATTAGGTTTTACTTGTTGAATGATATCAGGGGCCTGATTCCACTATTTTAAAGTCAGTGGGTGGCAGGTTAATGAACGTTTCAGTGTAGTTGTTATTATGCCTAATTTTTTGTATTCAGATAAGCATACAGTGAACACTCAGTGGCAATCCTACAATGACAACATTGGCAAGTAGGTGTACATTTGTCATTAAACTAAAATCATCTGAATACCAAAATTAGGTACACACTGGAACGTTCATTAACCTGCCACCCACTGACTTGAAAATAGCGGAATTGGGCCCCAGGTATGTTGCAGTTCGTTAAGGACATTTTTTTTGACATTTTCTAGACAGCTGACAGGTAAATAATAATTCTTGTGCTGTGCATTTAAAAACATACTTCAGGTATCAAACAACAAAAATTAAATTATATTTTACTGTCGATTAAATAAGTATGCTTTATAGGCCTCTTTTTTCTGAAATTACATTACTTTAGTTAGTATAAAATTGATGGTGTCGGTAAAGTAATTGACGTATTTTTATGTTCTGAACTACACAATCCATCATCATTAAGTAAACTTTTCTTAAACTTTGTTGTGACCGGCTTCAAATCTAATCTGTTTTGGCAATATTGTTATTTTACTAAAATGACATGTTGGCCTTCACTTATATAATATAGGAAGGTTAACATTAGTCAATTTACAAATATTCTTATCATTAAAAGAATTGACATCAAATGTCTTCATAATTTTTTTTTTACAAATTACCTTTTTTCCTACATATGAGTTTTTTTTCTACCTGTATTAAATAATAAACTAAATATTATTTATTTATTGTATTAAAAATCAAAGTCTTAATACATAGGTATTAAAAATGAAATCAATATTGTACGAACTTAACGTGTAAATGATGTTTACATTTCAATATACTGACAATTAATGACTACTTACGTAGTGTTACAGCTGATCGTTGCTAGAGCTGAACAATATGACTTTTAATTGGGCAATTACTGTATTACTCACACATCTTACAATTCACTATTAACCTTGGCTCGAAGCAAAATAGAACCATATCAACCTGATATTCATTGAATAAAAGTTGTCCGACGACTTGTTATTTGTTTAACTGCATATGGCAAACCTACCTTCTCTACATAAATAATTTATTAATTAACCAAGGCTGAAAACTATTTTATTTAAATAAAAAATCTTAATTATATTACTTATTTGAAAAACATTTAAACTTACCGGTAGCGCTCAGCATTACAATAACTAAAAGGCAGCTTATTTGAATATTTCTAGACATCTTGAAAATCATCGGCACTTTCTTTTTAACTAGTGAAAAATTTTATCATTTGATATTATAAGTTTCAAAAGTCAGTTTTTCTTCACTTCAGTATATTAACAGACATAAAAAGATCGTGACCATTAAGAAAAATACACAGAAAAACTCATAAGTTCAGTATAAAAAGTCACTTTACGTATTTTCGTAACTAAATACGTAATTTTAGAAGTTTTAAGCGCGGCACATCCGTTACCTCCTCTTTATTTATTCCAACTGGTTGAAGAATGAATGACTCGAATGCCGCGCGGGAAATAGAAAGGAGTGAAGTGAACGAGTGTCTGAATGTATGTACCGGTTGAATGAATGAAACACCTTACCGCAATGTTTCAGTGTATTTCATTAAAAATATTAAACACATAAACAATTAAATATTTTATGCATTTTTTTACACTTGTTTATTGAAACAACAGAAATTTATCTTAGGTTTTTATCACATCGTGTATTCCTGTTCATTCTGTTTTATGTAGTCTGAAAAAAACAAATTCGAACTAAAATCGACCTTATGAATTTCTGTCAATGTCAGTCAATTGTCAAATTAATCGTAAATTTGGTCAGGTTTCGACTTTATTTCGTAAAATGTAACAAAATATACAAAAAACACAAGCATGTTTACTGTGAAATATATTTATGTGTAGAGAAGAATAAGTAAAATAGACGATTTAACTTCTTTTCCCATTTAGTAGATATCACTTAAAAATATAACCTAAAATGGCAACTAAAATTTTGGGTAACTTTTTAAAAACTAGACCATATAATATGATGTTTAGGCGCTGGGATAGTTCAGAAAAGCAAGTAACTGTTCACGATCCATTCTACTCCTTACCGCAGAAAGACAAAAAGAATTACTTAAAGGTTATAAAGATATTTGAAGAGAGAGACACCAGAAGACGCGGTCATGTTGAATTTATTTATGCAGCGTTAGCTAGAATGAAAGAATTTGGCGTACAAAAGGACCTGGAAGTGTACAAGGCATTAATCGAGGTGTTACCTAAAGGAAAATTTATACCATCTAATATATTCCAGTCAGAATTCATGCATTATCCTAAACAACAACAGTGTGCTGTGGATTTATTGGAACAAATGGAAGATAACAGTACTTATTGCTTACATATTTCGCTTTTCACTATCAATTAAATGTTTATACCAGGCTTCCATAAAAATACCACTAAAAACTTCATACATTGCATGTTATTCATAGCTCTATTCATTCTTTTAGTAGATAAGTTAGTAACATATTCTTTTTCTCTGAAAGTGTAGAAGTAATGCCTGATACCGAGATGGAACAGATGCTTCTAAACGTGTTTGGTACACGAGGCATACCTCTTCGGAAGTACTGGCGCATGATGTATTGGATGCCCAAGTTCCGGAACCTGAGTCCTTGGCATCTACCTGAAGAACTTCCCAATGATACTATGGAGTTAGCAAAACTTGCTATTGACAGAATAACTTCTGTTGATCCAGCTAGAAAAATTGAGATTTGGCAGGTGACAATAATTTTATTTTTGCTAATGATTATCAAAATTAATTCTCCTATCGATCTGTTGAAAATTTAAGAAAAATAAATAAATAGTTAAGTTATCCTCTAGCATTACAAAACCATTCTATGCACTGTTATGGTGATCATCTGTTTTAAATTTCAAGCTTTGAAGTTTATTAAATAAAATGTGCATTTTTATATGCTATGAAAAGTATTATAATAATATAATAAAAAACTAATAATTAAAAAAATTAAAAAACACGCCTGCCATGACAAAAAAAGTGAACTAAAAAATTAAAAACAAGTCAAATATTTGCAGTCGGGGCCCCGTAATGTAATGAATTGTTCCAAGTAACCGTCCCCCGACTGCAAATATTTGACTTGTTTTTAATTTTTTAGTTCACTTTTTTTGTCATGGCAGGCGTGTTTTTTAATTTTTTTAATTATTAGTTTTTTATTTCATACCTTTTAGAGATATAATGACCAATATTGAGCAAAAAAAAATCGTTCAGAACCCTTTGCAGGCGATTTCGACTCACACTTGACCATTTTTAAATGTCCACATAGCCTATGTCACTCGGGATAACTCAAAGCTTCTAATGATACCACAAACATTAAAATCGGTCAAGCCGTTTAGAAGTTATGGTGGAATAAAGAAACTCACAAACATACATACATACATACATACATACATACATACATACATGAACCCTGAAAACATAACACTCCTTTTTGGGCAGTCGTGTAATAAATACCTTTAATGTTCATCAGACAGAAGAAATAGAAGCCAGTTTAGACAAGACTTGGATTATAAGTGCACAGAGTGAGTCTCAGAAGATTCTGTTGTCTGAACAACCAGCGGATGACCCCTTAGTTGTGAAGGGACCATTTAATGTGTACTTGAGGGACCAAGTTGTTACATACTTTACACTGATTGGAAAGACAAGACAGGAACTAAAAGATGATTCCGATCCAGATGGTAAGATTATTATTTTATAGGTGTTTTAACTATGCTGCAAATAAATACTTACAGAAGTTTTAAATGTCTAGTCCTTAAATAAAATAAACAATATGTGTAAAATGGGACATGATTATGAGTTCTACGTAGCTATAAACCTTCAGCATTATATACTGAAGGTTTGACACACCTTTAATAATAATAAAAGTGCAATATCCAATTAATTATGAAAATGTACACATTAATCATTATTTTATTAAACACCTATTCTATGCACACATATTATACTGAATGATTTTATGTGAATGTAATTTCAGATGTCTCAAACATACCTAAGCCCCTTGGAATACCAGGTTTTGTTGGTAAAACCACACTGCCAGCTGTAAGACAAACAGTACATGAACAGGATGATGGCACTATAATATCATTGTGTGCTACAGGTAATAATAATGTGTTCATTTTCCTTCACCCTAGCCTTGAAATGCATCTTCAAGAAAATCCACTCCAAATCTTAACTGCTGCTATCATTTATGCATACATAAAACCCAACCCAGGTTATAATTAATTATATATTGTCTAGGGTTAAATGAATATCGACATATAACAAACCCAATCAAGATGTAGTTTTTGTGTCTGTACCTCAAGCAATCCATTTTATATGTTATTTTTGAGGAAATCATTTTAATTTCAGGTACATCATCAAGAGATTCCCTACTATCCTGGATTAGGTTATTGGAGAAGCATGGAAACCCATCATTATCAACTTTACCAGTGATATTCACACTGACAGCTCCACCAAGTGACATAGCCATTGCAGAAACACAGCCGGCCATACCAGAAGATGAATGTAGAGCTCAATGATTGTAAATATTTAATTAAATAGCTTGTGTAGTAAAATGTTATGTTATAACACTTGTTTTATTGAAATTCAATCATATATTTACATCAGTTTATTTGTTCCTGTTAAACCAATCTACAATAATTTTGAAAGTATATATCTGTGATGAATTTAATGTGACAGGAAACCTAAAGTGTTTTAGAAGTTGAATGATAGTTTACATTAGGGCTTAGTCTAGAAGGAACATCGATACAGTTTCAATCTAACATCTCATTTACATTATAGCATCAACTAATTCCAAATATATTGAAGTACATCATTTAGTTCATATGTTTTCAAGTCCACTTTAATTTCTTTTGTTTTAACACCATACAGATCAAAGACCCAAGTCTTTTATCATTTTAAAACACAGTTCACCTTCACACATCAGCCTTATAACAAATATAGTATTTCTCTTATTTACACACACTTGTACTTAAGTACTTGTAATCCGAGTACTTATTTATGTCCATTCATAGTCTTCATCTATTTCAAATGATATAGTTCCCCACTGTCAAGTGATGTTGTGCCAGTCAGCTTGGGGCAGCAAGTAGGTCTCATTGGTGCTCCGGATTACTGTGATTCCTGCTCCGTAATAAGGTATGACATAGGCTGAGCCATCAGCTGGCCCCAACACCTATAAAATAAAATAATATACTAATAATAAAGTTATATGTACAATTATTACACATGTAATAATAATTAAAATTAGACATCCCATTTACATTTATTTAATATTAGACTGAGCCCCAGTTATGTCTAGCCAGTTAAATATTTTGTAAAACAACTTAGGACTTTAAATCTCATTTGATTAAATGTTGTTTTGTTATGATTGTATGCAGTTATTATTTATTTATCCTTCATTGCACAAATACAGGAAAATTAATTATGTGACAAATATGCTACTAAAATAATTTAAGCTTACCTGTGCAGCAATTAGAATAACATCTAGTAGCTGGCCTAAGAACATGAATCCTAGGGTACACAGCTTGGCCAATCCCATACCAGGGTATCCAAGGTAGAACCTATCCAATCCAAACATACCCAGAAACACCGAGAGAAGCAGTGCTATCTCCAAAGAGTATCCATTTCTGTAAAAGAAAGCAATTTAATAGATTTAAAATTACTACACTATAAGGTTATCTGCATGATAAACTCAAAGAATACTTACGTCCATTTACATGGCAACTTTCTTTTGAATGTGGAATTATTTGTCTCATTGCAGATAATACCGTCTGCAGCCAGACATAGAACTGAAAACAATTGAAAGACACTTTCAATGTAATTAAGCAATTATATAATATTTAGTTTAACTTGTAAAGGTATGCATTTACCTTCTGCTTCACCTTCAGAGGGAATTTCTTTTCCTTTTACACATCCTTTGAACTGTTGAGTGTCCGGATTAATTTGATCTATATTAGGGTCGGGACATATAAACTGCCCTAACCGCAGCGTGCTACAGTCTACTGTTGCACTTTTATCACCTTTAGCTTCATCTGAAGCCCCAACACTCGAATACAGGCACACCAAACAAATATACACGAAAAATGATCGTGACATTATGATCTTACATTAGATATTAAATTAAAGGATTATACATTGCTGTAATGTGCTGATGCCACGTAGCTTTGATTTAAATAATATTATTTATTTTGTTCGTTCGAGTATAATCGTGATTCTCTAAACAAAGCACTTAAGTGACAGTGACAGACAAGTGACGGGAGTGACCTGCCCTTAGACTATAGATAACTATAGACCGATAGTATCGCCAGTTTTCCTTCGTGCCAAGCGAGAGCACTTTTTGTCTGTATCTAGTACATTCGTTTACTGATTTAAAGTTATTTTTCGCGCAACGACAGACTTATATGCGAAAATATCGATGGTAAATTTTGTATCAAGACGGAACGCGCCGTTTTAATAAAACTATCTAAAACCCTAATATTATCCTAACAATGTCGAACCATCGATATTTTCGCATATAAGTCTGTCGTTGCGCGAAAAATAACTTAAATCAGTAAACGAATGTACTAGATATACAGCCGAAAAAGTGCTCTCGCTTGGCACAAAGAGAAACTAGCGATACTAGCGGTCTATAGTTATCTATAGTCTAAGAACTGAGTGACGGGTTTGTAGACCACAAACAATATTTATATTATATCCATTTCGTAATATTTCTTGAGTTCTAGACGGATCATTGGAATTTTAACTGATATTACTAAATGCCATTCTGTCTCATCCCTCTATGCCACTCTATGGTTGTGTGGAGATTAGTGGAGATTGGGGGCTGTTACAGGCTCTAAAATGATTGTATATAATGAGCCTTTACCTGTTCTAATTTTCTTCATCTTTTGATTTTTAAAGGATGAGGTAATACTTTGACATCGCTTTTAATTCAAAGCAGTATTGTTGATTTGCGTAATTGTTGAAAATGCTTTGTAACATAAAACTATTCAACGCCTAACTCACTAATGGTTTGTAGGTATTTGATTTATTGGTAGGTACTACCATCAAACTAAATTACTACGACGGCTTACGCGCCCAATAATTGCTAGGAGGTAAATAAGAAAATGTGGACCACACCACATACATTGCTCCAAACCCAAAGTACCACAAACACTCAGACCCGGGACAATATGACTTTATACATTGACCTGTCCAGGGTTCGAACCTGGGACCTCAGAACTAGTGACCACGGAGGTCGTCAAGGTTTAAGTATGCCATTTTAACCAATTTACCTGATGCGAGACTAGCGAAACGATCGGTAATAACTTATACCTCTGCCTATTTAGGGTACATATTATAATGTTATTAAGTTCCTGCTACGACAAATTCTAAACTACTAACGATATTCTGGCGTACATATTAATTTTGCCATGCATTTTCTCGCTTTACTAGCCAGTCTCAACCAATATTTTGATATTAGTTCAATTTCCGGAGCAGCCGCTCCGCTGTCACAGAAATAATTCAAACACATTTCGTGATCGTACGAGTATTTCCAGTTTCATTATAATAAAACGAGAGCAACGCTTCACTTATAGGCTGTACCTGTATTCGTTGGATGGGTACTTAAATGCAATTGAATTTTATTCGAAAAATTGACTCGTGCTCGCGTGAAACGTTCGGTCCTTATGATGACGGAGAGCCCTTATGTCTACTTCACATTTATGTAGCAGCCATTTTCATGTTCCGGACGAAATTAATTGCATTTGATGGTGCAGGCCGAGTGGCCATCGTAAAATATTTGTACGCAGAATAATATGGGAACAATAGGATACTATATTGTAATATAAAAGTACATCGGGAATAATCGGGATATTCAAATATAAGTATCCATTTACTTACGTAGGTAATTAAACTCTGTAGTTATAAAGTCTTATTTTTAACACCTGACGCAAAAACGCCGATGAGTTATAAGTTTGACGTGTCTGTCTGTGGCATCGTAGCTCCTAAACAAATAATCCGATTTTGATGAGGCTTTTTTTAAAGCTGATGTGATCGAGATGGAAATTAGTTAAAATTTATAAAAATATGATAAATAGTATATACTTAGGTTCATTTTTTTCAAAGTTTTATTTTTAAGGGGCCATTCATTTAAATCGCAGCAGATTTAAATTAAACCTACTCGGTTCGATACCTACATATTTCCGCTAAAATATAAAAGCGCAACATATATATTTTTTTTTGTAATTAGGCATTTTCAGAAAAAAACAAAAAACCGTCGTCTGAGGGTAATGAGTCCAATCTTGAGGAGCTAACAGCCGCGGTGTAATTGCAGTCAAGATAAATGCAAGCCATTACGGGGAACAAGTTTTGTTTATGCCAACACCTGCACCCGGCTTATAGCTCGTCTTTGTTAGAATATAATAGGCGCTCTGGTCGCTTTTGTTTTTGACTTCGTACCCGTGATAATTGGAGTTTACCGTAAATGTGGCTGTAATTATGAATGAATATAGGTATTATGTTACATAGGAGAGTGCAATAAATTAAATAAGTAGGTTTAGAAATACCAAAAGTGCGTAGGTTCAAAATTTTGGCCATTCGACAAAGGAGATCGTCGTACTGTTTTATTTTTTCACATGTAATGGTATCCGATACGTAGTTATTCTATTATATAACTTACTAGCTGTGCCCCGCGGTTTCACCCGCGTTAATACCTATATTCCGTTCCCGATGTCTTTATAGTTACTTTGTTATACGGGGCGGAGACGAACATAAAAAATTAAAGATTTTGAAAATCGGTCTACCCATTCTTAAGTTAAGAATAGTGTAACTAACACCTCGCGGTTCCATACCTATCTCGTACTACCTCTTTAACCCCGTTACGTCTTTAGTTCCTTTACTAATTTGTTAATAGTAAACTTACTATGGAATAATAAACATTAACAAACAACTTTTATTCCCGAAAGGCTAAATTGCTATTATTATCAATTCGCTTATTATTATGGTGCCGTCTAACAGAGGGCCGTGAGCATGCGACATTTTTTTAATAACTTACATTTTTAAACTTGTGATATCTTTCGAATGGAACGTCCAAATTGAATAATTCAAAAAGTCATATAATGGTATTAAAGCAGACTTAAATATGAAGTCATTTATTTTGATAAGGATTAATTCCAAAGTACCTATTAATAAAAGAGCTTTTATAGCGGTGGAATTTATATAAATATTTAAAAATGAAAAAGACACTTATTGTGACATAACTATAGTAGTTAGACATATGCTGTTGCAATATTTTTTGTAGATAATTATATGTTCTACAAAGACGTAGTAGATTATTTTGTTCTATAATCAATAGTATTCGCAGCGCACGCGATGTAAGAAAGTTTTTTGGTATTTTTTTCACACCTTGGGTTACATCATTGGAGTTTTAGTATGGATCCCTAACTTTTTTGAAAATTTAATATAGCCTATGTTCACCGGAGATAGTGTAGCTTCCCAACAGTGAAAGAATTTTTCAAATCGGTCAAGTAGTTTCGGAGCCTATTCATTTCAAACAAACAAACAAATCTTTCCTCTTTATAATATTAGTGTAGATTGGTACATGGATTAGGACTTAATCTAAATCGATCACAAAACCTGTAAGTACCTAAGGGTAATGTGTAGTAAGTGCCAAGTACCTAAGGCTAATGTTAATTAGATTACTTATGAGCAAGGCTTGGAAACCGGTATAAATCTCGTACCGGTTAACGCCTAAGTACGTAGGGAACATTTTATTTCGGTTTCGTTCTACCCTTAACCGCAATTAACCGGTTTCCTCAATTAAAGGTTCGTAAAGAGGTTTTGTTCAATTAACCGGTAAATACCGGTTTTTGTCGTCTACCTTCAATGCGCAGTCGTGCTGAAGGTCAAACGAAGAGGTCAAACGCGATTCAGTCGTAAACAAACACACATATGAAACGGACATAATGTGGATCGTACAAATCTACACCAATATTTCCAGTCCGCTCGATCATGCTCGGCGCTCGCGGAATATACCGGTTAATAAGGGTTTTCAATAACGCTCTTTTAACGGTTTGACTCCGAACGAAAAAACGAAAAAAACGATATATACCGGTTTGTAACCGGTATTTTTCAAACCGGTTCCAAGCCTTGCTTATGAGGCTCGACATCGTATTTAAGCACGCCACATTGTACAGCTTGTAACTAATCAGTTGAAATAAAAGCAGTTGTGACTATTGGTAATCAGCGCATAAAAAGGGGTAGGTAATCGGTAAATAGTTATTTAACACTTGGTAAACTCGTGTTAAGGTCGCTACTTCGCTCGCCAACTAAGTAAGCACGTACTACTCAATAATTCGATCGTTCGCTCATTAGTGGAAGTAGGACATGTAAAAGTTGGCTCGGGCGAAGTTTTTCTAAACTTTGTTGGAATCATTATACATTCAGATAAGTCACTAACAAACCGTGAGATGGCACAGTTTGCATCCGGACACTGAGAGTTATACTAACGAATCAACTTTAACAAGTCAGAGTCCACTGTTAAATCTGTGACTGGATTAAAAAGAAGTAAGTTAGCTATAGGGCATATATATGTCACCGGAAAAGAACAAGAACCGCCAATTTATAAATTTTCTAGGAAATTTATAAACATTCGTAGGATTCTAAACGAGAGATAAATTGTATTATTTTACGGCCACATTTTCGCCAAATGATAAACTTACGTTAGTCACGCGTAAAATAACAAGTAAGCAATAACCAAACGCCATGTGCGTTCTGATTGGTTGAATAAGTCACGTGTTCCTTCTCCTTCCTCTCCACCGCCATTGTTTGCCACGGACACAAGCATTACCACTGTCAACATCGACCAATCAGAGAGCAGTGTGTTATTTGCCGTATTTTAAAGAAGCGTAAAATTAAAAGCTCTTCTGTGATTGGTCGAACCGTTTAGAATCTTACGAATGGATATCCGTTAGTTTATAAATTTACCACGAGACATTGCAAATTGATAAATTTGCTAAAATGTGGGCGTAAAATCAATTTATCCCTCGTTTAGAATCCTACGAAAGTTTATAAATTTCCTAGGAAATTTATAAACTTGCGGATCTTGTTAACTTCCGGTGACATATATATTATATAGGCAAACTTAAATATATATTTTTTAACAATTTATTAATTAAAAAAAAATAATCGTTTGGATGGTCAGCACGACCGGTAAGGACCGGTAAGGGCATGTGAAAGTGAAATTTTATACATTTCTTCAAGTTAATTTATTGTGTTCGATTACAATACAAATAATTGGCTAGCACTATAGACCTAGCAGAATTGTTACTCGGATATATTATGATTATCAGCAAACCTCAGAAAAATGACGAAAAATTTTACAGGCAACTTATTTTTTTTTATGAAAAGTTGTATGAGTTAAGGAAAACAATTACACCATATCAAAAAGATTACATGTTTTATTATAATCACACATGCAGATTATTGATTACAATGATTAAACAATTGGCATATAAACAGATTCCATAATATTGGCACTATATCTATGTATATCAGACGGTATAGATACTCTCCGTTTAGCCTCGCCAAGCTTTGAATGATGGAGACCTGGAAAATAAGGGTTTACATTTGGTATTTTACTTATGAGACTACACTTTATGCCCCAAATGGAAAGAGTGGTCGCTATGGCAACCACCACGGGACGCCACGCGAGGTTTTGCGGTTTTACTTCTCATGGGATAAAAACTTTTATAATTAGACAATTGTGTATAACAAGAATAAATCGATATAAAAAATACATACGTGTTAAAGGTCGGTGCTTGCGGCTGCGGCTGCGCCGTTTGCTGTGCTAGGTTCCCGAACGTGAGCGTATTTTGAGTTGCTAGGTTCTCGAACGTAGCGTTAGACTGCGTTGGTGCGCCGAAACTTTGAGCTAGGGAAATAATTAATTTGATAATTAAAGTAGGCACACAGAACTTTTATTTCTACATATATATGTTACTGTAAAAGCCCGAACTACGGCAAATCCTAAGATTTTTCAGTAAAACCTAAGATTTACCAATTCTTAATGGTTAATGTCCAAAAAGGTTTTTGATTCGAACTTTTACAACCATTCACTTGGTAAACACTACACTACATTCACTGTGCCTTTAAAGTAAATCTGAAGTAGTAAATTGGAGGATTTTTAAAGGCACAGTAAATGTTGAAAAACAACAAACCAACATTTACCAGCTGTTGTTTTTTTTTCATCTCTCTCTTTTTGTCTTTTCTTCTGAATCTTAGGTTTTACTGGAAAATCTTAGGATTTGCCGTAGTTAGGGCTTTTACAGTAACATATATATGTAGAAATAAAAGTTCTGTGTGCCTTACTACTAGCTCTCAGCTGTTATTAAATCAAGAAATAAGAGTTTTTTTTTTAAATCTCCTCCTATATATCAGCCACTTTAAAGAAATAATGACCGTGCTTTGGGATTATGAACCGTAATTCAATGACTAACAGTTCAGTTTCCATCACATTCAAATTACTTTTACTTTTCGGCCCTTTTCGGTAATATTTGTCATTCTAAAATGAACTTAAATACATGTTGTCAAAGTTGATAATTGCGTAATTAGTAGTAACGTTTAATTCTCTTTCCAGATTGGCTTTAGTATAGTCCAAAATCTCTATCAAAAAGTAAAAATTAGAATTTATTTCTAAACACAATGATCATATTTTAGTAATGTATCTGACTTTTGAAAGTTAGATGACAGTTTCTTTTTTGAACTGTTCTTCAATTAATATAATTCCATCAAATAAAGCTTTCATATATTTACCAGGAGCCGCGCCTCCAAATGCTTTCCCTGGCGAAGAACCTCCGAACGAACTGCCTCCTCCGAACGTAGCCCCTCCGCCGAAGGCCGCGGGAGCTCCGAACCCGCTCGGACTGTTGTTGAACCCACCACCAAACGATGAACCAAAACCACCGCTAGGAGGTGAACCAAACCCTGATGGTTGACCGAATACGGGCTTTGAACCGAATACTGGTGAACCGCCGAATGCTGGTGCTAAAGACAAAAAGTAAAGTTAGAATTAGTGTGGAAATTTATTTACTGTAATAACTGTAAGAGTATCTGTATCAATATATATTAATAAATTGCAATAAAAACATCAGATATTTTAAAAGCAGTGTTTTTCTCCTCTATAGTAATTGTACTCTGATGTAGGTAACAGGAGGTTTTGGGTTTACTCCTTGAGCAAAGTGTTTTATTTACAGTTTCTCTGGTTGTATTATTAAAAACGAAGTGTTCTATCTAGTAGTGGATACATTAAAATAAGTATATATGGCTAAAGATATCAATTTTAGGAGCAGCTATCCATATCAAGAGAATTTCTTCAAGCAAAAAAAACATGTAACTCCCCTATTTTTAACACGCTTTTATTAGCTTCACTTGTATGTATGTATGTATGTCTGTATGTATGTATGTAACCGACTCCTTTGGACTCGATTTTGACCCACTTTAAACGGACAGATTTAATTCATACTTTGTACACTTATCAAGAATCAGCGACAATATAATAATTTCATAGGTTTATCTCATTATCCTGATTAGGTACACCAGGATTTAATAATTAAAAAAAAACAATTAAAATTTTTTTAAGTCCACAAAGTAATATGTTTGAATTCAGACAACACGTATTGCTGCTAGGACTAAAAAGTGAAAAATAAATATAGTTTAAAAAAACTAAAAAACACGCTTTTAAAGTACTTCTAACTAAAAAAGTGAAAAATAATTCCTAATGTAAGCTGAAAAACTTACATTAGGAATTATTTTTCAACTTCTAACTAAAAAAGCGTGGGGCGCTCTGTGCCATATTTTTCGTCTATCGAGCAACCCACGCTTTTTCACAATAATACTAGTGTTTTTTGTTCATTACCAATTTCAGCTTACATTAGGAATTATTTTTCACTTTTTTAGTTAGAAGTACTTTAAAAGCGTGTTTTTTAGTTTTTGTAAACTACATTTATTAACAAAAATATCCACAAACAAGACGTATAAACTCACGTGCAGCCTGCGCTTGCGGTGAACCAAACACAGAAGGGTTATTATCCCCCGCACCGAAGGCCGGCGCGGGCGGACTACTGAACGCCTGCCCTGCGGGCGACGGCGTGCTAAAACTGCCGCCGGTTGTGCCCCCGAAGATGGATGATGCTTGTGTTGTGGGCTGCTGGCCTGTGGTGAGAATAGGGTTGAATTTGGTGTTAGAATGAAAATACAAGCAGTTAAAGTGAGCTATTTGGAACTTGACTGCATTCGAAATAAAAAAAATTACTTTCTTTGAAATAACAAGCTACTATGTGTTTCATTGGACTGACCGTTTAGTATTAAAGCGAGTCGACTACTGAAGTGGTAATACTTTATGAAAACTTTATTTTAAAACATGTTTATTTAGTTATGTATTCTTGGTTATGGGCCCTGAGCGAACTCTAAACTAGCCGTCAAATGTTTCAAAGCAGTTGTGCTCTTTGACTAACTTGACCACAATACGCTTCGTGTCTCAATTTTGTACATTAAATACCAATACAATCAAGCTACAGTAACATTACATATTATTATTATTTCTCTTATATTTACCAAATCCAGTAGACCCAAATCCACCCTCAGTATTGTTGCCGCCAGTCCAGAAGTTGTTGGCGGGCTTCTGCTGCCCAAACGCAGTGGCGCCGCCGCCGCCGAATATAGCGGCCGCTGTAGGGTTAGGCTGTCCGAACGATGCCTTGCCACCGAATACGTTTGTACCACCGCCACCGCCGAATACTGAGCCAGATGATCTAAAGAAAGAAAACAATATTAGGCATTTATATTTTATGTATTTCTTATGTATAGGTTGGGTTAGACTTGATTTAAAAGAGCTTGACATAGGCACTTTAATGTATAATGAGTAAAGTGTTAATGATTATTTTTTTGGGTTTTTGACAAGCGAAATTCGTAAGTTTAATATATAAAATCGGTATACCACGTTTATATCAAACTTAAAATGTAGAAGTTAATTCAATATAATTGATTATAATAAAAATGTTTATAATTGATTTGGTAACAAAATTGACAAGAAATGCTTACCCTCCAAATATACTGCCGCCACTAGTCGGAGAAGGAGCACTAGTAGTGGATATACTAGCAGACGCAAATAAATTGGCTTCAGCGCCCCCAAAGAGTGAGGTACTCTGCGCTGTAGTAGTGGGTTGTGCACCAAACACGGAGGCTTGCGTAGTCGGGGCACTCCCAAACACTGAAGCCTGTGACGTCGGAATCGGAGAACCAAATACCGAGGATTGACTTGTAGCTGTCGATGAACCGAACACAGACGCTTGAGTCGTGACAGTTCCGAATACTGATGTTTGGTTGCTAGGAGCTTGAGATCCAAAGACCACTGGGGTTCCAGACCCACTGAACAAAGGCGGTTTTGTTGTATTAGCCGCAGCACTCGCGAATATGCTTTGAGCACCTGAAGCTGGCGTAGTAGCTGATGTGACAGCCGCACTGCCAAATACCGATGCTTGGGTCGTCGGAGTTGTTGAACCAAAGACAGATGCAGTAGAAGTAGTTGAAGCGCCGAATACAGACGCTTGTGTGGTGGGAGCGCTACCAAACACTGACGACTTTGTTGATGAACCGAAGACTGAAGTTGGGGAAGCAGCGGTTGTTGCAGTTGCAGCAAAAACTGATGGCTGAGCGAATGAAGAGCTAAATATCGATCCGGATTGAGTTGTTGTTGCTGTACCAAACACTGATGGACTGGTAGGCGATGCCGGTGTTGGGGTACTAAATACTGAAGGCTTAGTCACATTGGCCGCACTGAAGACAGATTGAGCTGTAGAACCGAATACAGACGCTGTCGTTGTTGGTGATGTGCCTCCAAATATCGAGCCTTGAGATGAAGTTCCGAAGGCTGAGGTAGATGATGATGATGACACGGCTGCAGCAAATATGGATGCGGCGGGGGATGAAGGCTTTGATTGTGATGCAACTGCGGCCCCAAACACAGACGCGGCCGAAGGAGATGAAGATGAAAATATAGAAGATTTAGAAGCTGTAGATTCTGTGGTTTCTGAGGCAATGCTTTCTGGTTTCGATGGAGGTTGTTCAGGGGTAGCTTCGGGTTTGTTAGCTGTAATTAGAAGTGAATGTCAGTCAATCAATATTACGTCAAAATTATTTATAAAAAGTTTAAAAGTATTTGGTTAGTTACCTGTTGCAGCAGTAGTGTTATTTGTAGTAGTACCAAATACCGATGCAGTAGTTGTTGAAGTATCTGGTTTGTCTGATACCACGGGCGTTTCAACTTTCGCACTACCTTTCCGTAAAGATATTGTTGGAGACACTGAAACAAAACATGGCGCACCTAATAAATATTTTCGTAGGCTTATATTTAAAACCATTTATAAACATATAATTTTAATTGGCTTTAAAAATTAATCATTGCAATATTTGACTAAGATAGCAAAAAGTAATAAAAACATACGTGGTCTTGCAGGAGTGCTTGTTTCAGCAGGCTGTGGTGTACTGCTAAATACAGATGATTTATTTGGCGCCTGAATAGTAAATGATACAGATACTTCTTTATTATCAATAGTAGGCTTTTGCACGGCTTTAGGATCAACTTTTTCTGGAACATTCTCTTTAGCTTTCTCTTTTTCTACAGATTTTTCTTTATCAGTCTTAACTTCTTGTGTAGTTTTCAAAACATCAGGCACAATTGGACTAGGTATTGGCGTAGATGTTTTCAAAGCAAACAGATTTGTGAGTGGTTTATCAATTTTCTTTGTAGCAACCCCTTTACTTTCTTCAGGTTCACCAGTTTCGCTTGACTTTGGACTAGAGAATATAGAAGATTTCAACTTAGGTTCTGCAGAGAACGGCTGTGGTTTAGGCTCCGGTACAGTTATCGGACTTGGCTGTACTGGTTTGGTTTCAGGTGAGAATAACGGTTTTGGTTCTTGTGAGAATAACGACTTTGATTCTTGTGAAAATACCGATTTTGATTCTGGTGAGAATAACGGTTTCGGTTCTGGAGCAATAGCCTGTGGTTTCGGCTCTGGTGCGAACGCTTGGGGTTGGAATTTGTTAAACATATTGTTTATATCCGATATTGGTTTCGCTGTAAACACTGATGGAGTAGGTGTCGGTGCAGTTTTTGCAGCGGTTGTTGTAACTGAAATCGACATTAGACATGTATTATTCACATAACAAAAGTTAAATAGGCCAGTGTAGTTTTGTGTTACTTAAGGCCGAATACTAGAACGCAGCTCAATTCACGCTAGCCTTAAGTATCATGCTGTCTTTGTCACTTTAACGTGAAATCAAGCGACAGATACACATTTAAGAACTCAAAGTTTACTTACATTCTAGTATTCGGGCATTCAACTGCTTAATTTAGCCAATCAATTGGGACTTTATATACTTAAATACAATAAAACTTACAAGCAAAAGACGATGGCGAGCAAATATTCTGTCCTATGAACATATTGGCATCTTTAGCCGCTTGTTTATTTTGTAGCAGATCTTTGAGTACGCTGCGGGTTTCAGCCGGCGCTGGCGTGCTTGAGAACGCGAACGCTGGCGCCGCGGGCTTCGGCTGAGCTACTTTGGCTGGCTTTGGTGGCTCTTGTTTTGGTTCTAGATAGGAAGAAGTAACATTGATATTTTTTTTTTCATTATTTATGTCAATGTACTACATAGTTTTTGGCAAACATGTAAGCAGACATGAGTTTTAGTAGAACAACTGTAATGCTTTCTTAAATGGCTATGTTTGCGTAACAACTTTATATTTTTTATGACTTTTTTATCAGTTTAAAATGGACTTTATGTACAGTAACGTTAAGGTGATGTTTGTAAGTAAGTCGTAAGTCTCCGTTTCGTTATTGACTTCCAAAAGAAGAGGTTCTTAACTCGTCTGTATCTTTTACGTTATCGTATGTTACGATTTCAATAATACTTGTTTGCATCGAAAAAATTACTGGAGCAGTTTGTTTTTTTTTTGTAACAGTCTTACGTATACTCACCATCAGTGAACAGCGTCCTAGCGACGTTAGCGATAGGAGCGGGCTTGGCGCTACCGACCGGCGTAAACGACGCGGGCAGAGGTTTCGGTTTCAATGGCTCGGCCTGTTTCTCTAGCTTCACTTCAACATTCGCTTTCGGGGCAATAAATGGAACTACAATATAAATAAAAAGTTATATTTTGGCTGTGACTTAAGAACTAACAATACACAATTTAAGAAAACCCTGTCCGACCCGAAATGTTGATATAGGTTTAGGTTATCATCAGTAGAATCAATTATATTGATGGACGTGATTTTTTATTTATATTGGATTATAAAACCTTATTATACTTAAATCAAACTATCAATTCTAGTGCATAAAGATTGCCAAACTATTAAAAATGTTATACGTTTTAAACTGAGCTTAGTAGCGGTCATATATTTCAAGATAATTTTTTTTCATGTTAAACTCATGGCACCACCATACAGCTCCAATAAATTTCACACATCTACAAAATACAAAAGAAGTATAAAACTCACCGGGTTTAACTTGCGGCTTGACATCAGCTGGCTCAGTCTTAATCGGCTGAGCTTGAACCTTTTCCTTCAAACTCTTTTCGTAGTTCATTCTCATGGTGGCCAAATGCTGCCTCATTTCCACATTCACTGGCTTGATCTTCACAGTCTTATGGTTCGATAGCATATCTCTTAAAGCGTCCAGTTTTTGAGAAGATAGCATGTGTTCTTTCTTCTTACTGTCAGTTGTGTCAAGACTCATGTTGAGAATGTTTTTAGTTAGTTTTGAGAGAGGATCCCTGTTAAAATATTTATGTAAAGTGTTACCAAAATATATATTATGTGGAGTGTGTAGTCAGTCCATATAAGATACAAGAAGTTTTGTAGTAATATATTGCTAAAAATAACCCTGAGTTTGTTTCGGCATTTTCTCAGAGTAGTCAGTTAGGAAATGTCGATAACAGCTAGCTTAAAAAAAAACGTGTAAAAGATAATTTTCTAGTCTTACTTGCAAAAGAACCGATTTCATTTCATCTCCCGTTATTTGAGTAGCTATGCAATTTGCATGTATTTGCACAGCAGCACATGAAATAGCTATAAGTACATAATATGTTTTATACAGATTGATCTTTAACAGAACAGCCAGGATGATATAGCTTTAATATGGCGAAGAGTTTACTACAAATAAAGAACTATCACTTATATGTCCTAAAACCAACTACAATGAACAATATAATACGGTTTTTATTTCCCTATACAAAAGAAGACAGACCAATAATATATGTATCAGGAACGCATTCGCTCAGCGGTATAGTTGTAAGTATTCTACAAAATAATAAGAATCTAAATAGCACCTTGTTCCTGTGGTACGCAGTACCGCTTGCTGGCGACTTCTGTTTCACTGTTTCACTAAAGGCTGCTAAGAATAACAGAGTAAAATCTACTTGTTCCCAAACGGCGTGCTTCTTAATTGTGAGGTGGTCTTACACATAGGCGTGACGTCACACTCGTTGAACGTGCGCCGCAAGGTACGCAGTACAGCTTGTTGGTGATTTAGTATCTCTTGCTGTTCTCTAAAGACTGGTAAGAATTACAGAGTTACACCTACTTGTTTCTGAACGGCGTACTTCTCAACAGCGAGGTGGTCTTAAACATAGGTGTGACGTCACACTCGTTAAGCGTGCTGCGCAACGTACGCAGTACCGCTTGTTGGCGACTTAATATCTCTTGCTGTTTCACTAATGGCTGGTACACGTCGTCTAGGATCGGACGAATCATGCGCTGGCCTGGCCTGGGAAAGAAAAACGTGTAGGTTATGTTGTGTGTATAAACAGTAGGTTTATATACTGTGGCTGTGCTCGTAAAAATAAAATGGAATATTAATGTTGACTTTCTATTAGAAGTAATCTTTTAAGGAGCAAATTTAATGTTAATTTAAAGTTTGCAGAATCACCGCAAACTAAGCAAACAACAATTAGCTAAAAATAAAAAATAATGTGACTGATAATAAACAAGTAGGTTTCCAAAGAAAGTTTGGAATATTGAAAATTAGTTATATACCTAGAATTATCATATATTTTAATGGATAGTAACTTTTTCTACACTTACTTATTTAGACTGGGGTCTCTCGACAGGGCTTCATTCCACTTGTAGTCAAGCGCTTTCTGCGCTTGCTCTAGCTGACTTTGTACATAGTACGCGAGTTTCTTTACCGATGCCACTCGCTTTGTCGTCAATGGATCCGCTTGAGTCCACTGGTGGTATTCTTTTGCTCTGAAAACATAAGAAAAAGCGTTTATTTTTTTTTTGCATTTATCAATTTTGAAAAATCAAGTCTCAAGATGCACTTAGCAGCTACGATTTGATTTGATGATTTTACGATCCTGGATTTCGAATAATACCAGGCTTTTTAGGTGTACAACGGTACAAAATGTTAAATATAACTGGTAATTTACCACAGACAGCTCATTTACTGTCTGTAAGATGTTTGCAATTTTTCATTCTAATATACAGTATACCCTGAACGCTGAAACAATGCATTTCTGACAGGTCGCGATCGACAAAACGAAATAACTTATATGTGGCGAAGACGAAGACTCCTTACGCAACTGTTGCGCGTCTTGTGACGTGTAGTTACAGTTCACATGTACCCATCAATATAATATACAATAGCAACTTACTCAGCATGCGTCCTAGCTTCAGCGATGACAGCGCAGGCACGCACGAGCTCCAGCTTGAGCTGCACGATAGCGCCGCGCAGCTCCTCCGACGAACACTCCTTACGCAACTGTTGCGCGTCTTGTGACGTGTAATTGAAGTTCGCGTTTATTGAGTCGATGTCGCGTTGTAACTGAAACAAAATATTTTTAAACTCAAGTTTAGAAGTAAGCTAGTCTCACAATACTAATGAAGACAAATCAAACAAGCCGAAACAAGATGAGTTTGCGTCGTTCCTATGGCCACATTCTGGCTCTATCATCAGAAGTAGCACAATATTTTACTGTCAACGATTTTCTGTACTAGCTAAGCATGCCAAATTTCATCTCAATCGGATTTCAAGAAGTAGTTCTAATTTAGCTTGCAAGATTTGACCTACACATACACAGACACATTAGAAGTTAAATAAAACGTTGTAAGAATCAAACTGCCCCTTTACTATTCTTTTGCAGGCTTGGTTTCACATAGAATTTTTAGTTAGATATAACTGTTTTATTTTTGATACTTAAATATTGCTTTTTTTCATACCTGTTTAAACATTGTTCTTGGCGCGAATGTATTGTTTAAGTGTGGAAACTGTTTTGGATTATGTGATTGTAATTGTTTTTATATAGTATCTGTTTGTTTCCCTAATAAAAATAAAATAAAATAGAAATACGTTATCTAAATACCTACTTCCCTTCCCTTTCCCTTTTTACAACATCAATTTATTTACCTTCGCCTGAGTTTCCCTCGTCTTAACGCAAAACTTGTACAGCTCCATTTGAAAGTCGTTCACTTCCTTCACGAGCATTTTCTTCAGCTCTTGATTGGCTTTCATTTCGTTAATTCTTTCCTGTTCAGCTTTTAAAGCGGCATTCTCTTGTACTTGTGCGGGCTGCGGTTTTGGCGCCACAGGCTGTGTTTGGGCCTGTAAAATAGTGGAATTTAATTTATATAGATAAATAATAAATAAATCAATGGTGTTGTAAAACTCGATTTTCAATGAAATAATGATTGTCATTTATTGCTTTCATTCTAAAATAGGCTTTGTATTATTGACCTAAAGTTCAGGTTTCGTTCCTGAGGTTCGAATAAGGTTTGTTATATTTTTTTTTTACCATTTATTCAGAGTGTTACGGTTTGTGGTGACAAATAATTGATGCGAATAATCGGATATCATGACTCATTTTGAGACACAATTTCGTAACGGACCCGTTACCAGGTGTACTCTTCACCCCTTTTGGATAGATATAGCCTTTCGGTAACATAATGTAAATTATATTTACCATAGTAGCTTGAGGTGGAGGCTGTACCGAAGTGGGTTTTTGTTCTACCACTGCTGGCTTCTGCTCAGCTTGGAAGGAAGAAAATCCTTGACTCATTGATGTTGAGAAACTAGGCTTTGGTATATTTAAACCACCGAATTGCGGCGGCTGGGTCACTGTCTGTGGCTGCTGCTGTGGCAGCGGTGTGGGCGCAGGTTGTACGGGCTGTATTTGAGGCTGTAAACAAATTATTAATAAACATTAAAGTAGGCAAGTACATGTATGTATTGGAATATCGGTTTCACTGCTGAGCAAATGTTTTCTTTGGTTGATTCAGGATTTTCTGTACTCTTCCTTTAACGTCACATAAATGGGGTTACGAAATCGCTATCATCTGTATTTGCAAGGTAAAAACTCAAAACACGCAAATTATGTAATATCTAAATAGCACAATAAAGTATACTAAGCTAAATAGTTATCCCTACTTTATCAGATTATTTTTTCGGTGTTTGACGTAGTCATTAGCAATTCTATTCAAAAGAATGGTTACCTTTGGTTGAGCGATGGGAGTTGGTGCAGGCGCGGGAGCGGGCGCTGGCGCCGGCGCAGCTGGAGCGGGGGCCTGGCCTGGAACCACGCTACAAGCACGGAAACTAATAATTCAAGTATTCTACAATATAACACCATACTCATTTATTATTTAGTTAGTAGATCGCCTATAGACAAATATTAAAATGTTAGTAAATTGCATAGTGTGTTCGATTTCTTGGCGGGTGTGAAGTGCACTACACTCTGCGCAATACCTTGGCCCACACCTGCGCTGGAGCATGAGTTTGTTACTGCGCAGTGAGTCGCCTCGTGTTCAGAGCTACCATCAAGTTTGAATACCACTATAGATATTTATATATTAGTCGGCACTTTCGTGCCAGTAACTCAGAAAGATACCATCAGAGATAAAGTCAGGATAATACTATTTTTTTTAATAACCTTTTATGTGTCCCACTGCTGGGCAAAGGTCTCCCCCAATTTGCTCCAGGGTTTTTTGTCTGGAGCCGCCTCCCACCAACCCGGCAGATAGCGATCGATGTTATCGTGCCATTGTCTTTTCAGCCTACCCCGTTTTCGAGTGCCGGCTCTAGGTACCTACACGGTTGCAAGTTTCGCCCATCTATCCGGACCCATGCGACTTATGTGACCAGCCCATCTCCACTTTAACTTAGCTGTTTGAACACCGACATCAGCAATTTGTATTTTTGAGCGAAGGGTGATGTTTCGTACGCAATCGGTTCTTTTAACCCCTAAAATACTGCGCTCCATTGCTCTTTGGCAAACTTTAAGTTTGGTTTTTTGTTGTTCGGTCAGTGACCAAGTTTGCGAGCCGTAGGTTAGGACGGGCAGGATACACATATCGACGAGTTTGCGCTTCAAAAAAAGCGGGAGGGTGCCGCTTTCTTTGACGATAATACTATAATATAAAAAAAATTAAGGTACCTAGACATAGCACCAGCTGGCAAGGTCAGTTGCTGCGGTGCAGTGCATACCGCCGCAGCCTGTTTATTCAAGTTGACGATGTTGAATACCGTCAGCAAGCCACTTTGCGACACGACGTGCAACAACGGCATGTGTGGAAGCACTGTGTTTTCGTCTGAAAGATATAGGATGTTGAATTAAATAGGTCTTTTAGAATACACGAACTAGTTGACCATGTCATAATGACTAATATCGATTCAGTTTATCGCGGTCTGCTACTGGACGTAGGTCTCTACCGAGTTGCGCCAAAGCATCCGCCCAGAAGAAATTCGTGATATATACGCAGACAACAGGAAACATGTTTTTATTGAGCATGTTCTCACATCAATATGAGCAGTCGAATTAAAATTTCAGGGTATTAATTAGTACCTTAAAATCCAAAAGTATTTTTTTCTTTGCTTTTACTCAGTGGGGACACTGATTTCGTGACTTATGCAATGTCCGTGCCGCTCTGTGCCGTAGCGTCACGCTCATTTTCCTATATATGATTTTAACTGTTGTTCACCGTGTCGCGGCGCTGTTGCAATTTGCTCGGAGAAAACTGCGCTCATTTTTAAATACTTTTTATTATTTTTTTTTATATAATACATACCCCACTGTATCTGATGTATACCACACGTGTCAATAGATAGACCCACAGGATAGTTTTCTATTTTCTTGTCTGTTAGTGGCAATTCTGGTCTTGCATCATCAGGCTAGCAACAAAAACAAAATAAATAAATCTTAAACAAATAAAAATGTCCACTAAAGAGTAGGTCCAAATATGCTTCCCTGCAGAACTCTTTTTAAGTTGCATTTAAATATAATAGATGTTCATGGTCACATTGTCATAAGCTTTTGTATGATCTATGAGAATAATAGGAAGATTTAATTTTAATTTATATGCATAATAACTAAATGTGAATATGCTTACCTGAAACCACTGGCACCAAGTATTCTGATCATCAGCTGATCCAAGAGTTGCTATCTCCATACTGTTTGATGATGAACCCAGTATTATGTTCCTGTCAAAACAAATACATTGTGTCTAAAATACATTAAAGTCAAAGGAAAATGAGTAGTTGCAGTAAAGAAATAAAGTTGATATTCCCTCACCATGGTAATCCTCCAAGCAGGTAGTAAAACCAAGGTCGGTTTGAACTCATACTGTAGCAAATATCTCCGTAATAAAGACATGATGGCTGTCCAGTTTTAGGTGTTTTTATAAATGTTACAACTGTAAAAAATAAATATTAATAAAATTAATTTGTTTTTGTTGCCATTTAAACTTATTTTTTTCATAGATTATTTTGATATGCAAAGGAGTTTAGAAATTCACCTAGGTATTACTAATGGTTTGAATTCTAAAAGGGCATAATGGTAGACTTACCTGGACGTGTATTACTAGCAACATTTATAAAGACAACAGCAAACTGATAAGTGGAAATCCAATGTATTGCTATAGCTTCTCCTAGTGGGGATCCTTCATAGGGATTTGGTGCCGGATAAGTCTTAGCTGGGGTGAGATCCGGTTTGTATTGGCTGAGAGTTCCGTCATTGTTGCCAGTTACCAGCTGTTTTCCTTTTGGACTCCAGCACAGGCACCTAAGGAAAAGAGAAAAAAATATAGTCATATTGTATTCATACTTAGGGTTCCACATTATTAATTAATCAAGAACATCCTTTGCTTTAATATAGTTGGTAGTATTGGAATTGAATAGTAACTGTACAAAATGCAGAAAGGTACATAAACACTGCAGTTACTCTTTATGGAGCAATGGTTTCAAGTGTTAGTTAGTGGGCAACATCCAACGAAAAAAACTTTAGGCAAAGGCTGAAGAATGTTACCTTATTTTATTGTGTTGCATTCTTTTGCTCCACTAAAAGTAACTGTGGTGTGGATGCACCTTTGCATGGAATATTTATATTACATAAACTTGGGGTGGAACTTACCTAGCTTTAGATGGCACCTTCTTGATTTGAGAAGTACTAACTTGCGAAACAAGTAGAGTGCCGTCAAAGTAAATCAGACCAATGGTGTCAGGAATGCAAGGGTTCCATTGTAACCCAGACACAAATGTTGATGGGTTTACGTCACATTTCAAGGTCAACGATGGTGTCACATTCTGTAAAGACAATCAACTCATTATTGTATTCTATGAACAGTAAGCTGTTGATGTGTTCATTACGTATTTTGTATACAATTGTATTGTGATATTAGGACATTCAATTCACTAGAATAGACAAGTACATACCAGTTTTGTTATGGATATCCATATCCGTAACCGAAACTATCGGATATCCGAAATAAAAAAATATCCGTAACCGTAACCGTATCCGAAATAAAAGTTTTGGATAGTTTCGGATAGGGCGGAGTCTAACTAAATACTACACTCGTACGAATTAACTGTGCACTCCGCTGGAATGCGACACCTCTCCCGCTACCTAATAACGTCACAGCGTGAGGTGCACAGCTATTCGTACTTACAGTTCCTTAAAAAATTAATATCCGTAACCGAAACTATCGGATAATCCGAAATAATTTAATATCCATAACCGAAACCGATATTATATTTTACCAATATCCATATCCGGATCCGAAATTATATCCATGACATCCCTGGTACATACCCTTATACTATACTGAATATGTAACATAACTTTAATACAGAATAATTAAAATAGATTTTGTACTGAGTACCATACTAAAAATACAATAATCACTGAAGCATAACTTTGGGCAGACAAACATTTGAATCTTTGCAAGTTATTAACTTTTTTTCAACTTAAATGTACCTAGCAAATTATGCATTATAAGTACATCACACAAGCTATTTGAGGGTGGGGTAAATACATATATAGTGATGCTCCTCAAAAAGGTCCTCAAACCTATTACCCAAGCAAATTATTAACATAACACATTGTGATTACCTGGTTTTGGAAGTCCGTAACCTTGTAGATAGATAACAGTTGTCCACCTGTAACGGCCAACAGTTCATGGTCGCAGTTCACCGCAACATGGGTCGGTTTCTCCTGAAGCTGTATTGTAAAGTGCTGCGGTTCACACTCCTTATCAACCAATTGATTTAAGTAGTACACTGCAAAATTATTATAGTAAGTATACTTGTAATAACTGAAAATACTCTTAAGTGCTGAGTGTACCAATAACTAAATAATATAATAAAACATAACATACCATCACTCCTGTATCCCCGAAGGGTTAGGCAGAGGTGTACCAATGTACACCCACAGTTCGCCGGTATGTTTAGGTCCCATGTAATAGGGGGCGAGCCTATTGCCACTAACCGGGCACAAATCTAAACTCTGACCTGCTACTGAGAATTTCATAAAAAAACCCAATAACACCTTGGTCGACTTGGGAATCGAACCCAAGACCTCTAGCGTAGCAGTAGCGCTTAGAGCCACTAGGCCAACGAGACAGTTAAGTCAATAATATAATGTTATGCAAATAGTTGAATAATGTTAAATTTTAAAAGGATTAATATTACTGATATAATATTACTGAATACGTAAAACTTTTAACAATCAGTTGGTGGTAACATTGTTACCATCTAACTATGTATATGTATAAAAAGAATACTCTTGTGTTCTTTGTACATTTTTAGTTAAGTTAATATTCTATACCATTTCATAACCAATCAGGAAAGAGTCCAATTGGAGAAAAGTCAATAAGATTTACATCAAAGGGAAGGCAAATAATTATAGTTTTATTTCATAAGCTTGTGTAAATATAACAAAACACAAGATTATGCTTATATGCTATGAAGTTCAACATACATATGTATCTTATTATATTAGTCATCCTTGGGTAAAAAAACATTTAATATTATAATAATTATTCAATAAATACATACCTGACAAATATCCATCCGGTGACCCAACAAAAACTAGCCCATATTTGCTAGAGCATGAAACCAAGTTGTAACCTCGGTTTGGTAAGGGGTTGGCGGTATTAAATACTTTCAATTTCCGTTGTAATTTGTATTGGATACTCTGCAAAGGTAGCGATTACTTGGTTACTATAAGACTCGCGAATAGACTTAACCTATAACTTACATAAACGACGGAGGATTGTTAGCGGCAAATACTTCTGATATATTTTAAATTATACTTATATTTAATATTACACAATTGTAAATAGACGTAAGTATAACTACTGTAGTAACAAATCTATCTCACTTAACGTACCGGTTCCTCGAACGAGTTAGGTCCCAAGGTAACCTCCATGACCTAAAAGGTATTGCACTGGTTAGCGCAATGTTATTTGTCTGATCTTTTAATTAAATTTAATTGAACCACTATTTTAAATGTATTTTATTTGGAAAAACGTTTATTTTAGCAAAGTTACCAGAAAGTATCTGACATCTGTCAAAATTCAAATGTCATCATAAAATGAAATTTGCATGAATGTTGCCAACGTTGCCAACGGGCAACACTTAATCACATCTGCGCCTTTTGGACTTTAAGTTTGACTACCTATTTAAATAAAAAAGGAATTTAAAAATAAACATTTAATTGTGTAATTAAAATAATGTTTCATAAATTAGGCAAATCTAACGTTATTTAGGAAGTACTTGAATCATCTAAATTAGATTTAGACCCTCGAAGTCAAACTATCATAGTTGGGTTCAAGAGGTAAGATCTTACATAATATTAAATATTACTTCTTAATAACTAGTTTAGTTATTTAGTTAGATTATGCTCCAAGAACTGAGCACGGCAAGCTTCAGGGTGGGGCTTTCGATGAATCGGTCTAAGACCAAATTAATGACTAACAGCAAGAAGCGTAGGGTCGAGGTAGATGGGCAGGAAATACAATATGTTGATGACTATATCTACTTGGGCCAGTTAGTATCTTTCGAAAACAGGCAAGAGATGGAAATCGATCGGCGTATCGAAAACGCCTGGAAAAGCTACTGGTCCATGAAGACGCTAATGAAGGGTGATCTACCGATCTCCCTGAAGCGGAAGCTCATCGACATGTGTATCCTGCCCATCCTAACCTACGGTGCTCAAACCTGGTCACTCACCGATTCGCAAAAGTTTCGCCTTGGAGTTTGCCAAAGAGCTATGGAACGCAGCATTCTCAGTGTTAAGAGACAAGACCGAATCCGGAACACCACGCTGCGTTCCAGAACTGGGATAACCGACGTTGGCAAAAAGGCAGCCAGGCTTAAATGGGATTGGGCGGGTCACGTCAGTCGCATGCAAAGTGACCGCTGGGCAAGGGTCTGTACACAATGGGAGCCAACAGATGGAAGAGGTGGCGGGATGCCTTAGTCGCATACCGCGAGCGGCGAGGGCTGGTTCGAGGAGGCGTGGGATAAGGTAGTATGGAAGGAATTGGGGGAGGCCTTTGCCCAGCAGTGGGACAGTACAGGCTAAGGAAAAAAAAAATAACTAGTTTACAAATAACTATAATAGCACTAGCTCACGGTTCATACTCTGATAGGCTCACTCTTTAGTTTCTTATCTATACTCTAAGCACTAAACTTTAGGTTTGATTGAAGTCGTCAAATCTATACCTACTTATAATAAATCTGTAGAAGAGAAAATTCTGTACATTAAAAATATCAAAGAAATAAATGGCGGGGGGTGTTACTAGACCGACACCGAACCCAAAAGAATAAAAAAAAATTTTTTTTGTCTGTCTGTTTGTTCAGGTATCACTCAAAAACTACCGGTTCGATTACTATGAAACTTTGTATAATTATTCTTTATTATCCTGGGCACCACACTGGGTAGTTTTTAGCCCGGAAAAGTATAAGCTATAAAAAACAAACTTAATTTTGCGGTTAAAAACTCATTGATAAGTTTCGTCATCCACGCGAACGAAGTCGCAGGCACAGCTAGTTGTTAATAAATCAATCGAATCAATCACACTTTTAAAATTTTAAACATTTTTATTTAGTTCCCAGGAAAATTAAGAAACTTTTTAATAAGCCACGCGGTTACTCCTTCTGGTAGCGGCAACTTGAATAGATTGTAATAAAACATGTATCTCCATGATTCCACTTTGTACAGATCCTTGGGATTTTCAACCGTCAAAGCTTTGACGAAGGTCTCTATGATATTTTCGTCTTTCAATGAGTCGTATCTAGTGTTTTGCGACGACGCTGATTGGAGATAATTAGTGAGCGTTGTGATCCTTTTCTCGTAAAAGGATTTCTGTTCGTCATTCAAGAGTTCAAGCATCTTGTTTCCGCTTGCACTTTGTTGTAGAATAATATTGCTGGAAGTGACAAAGCCACCTGAAATAAATCAAACAAAAATAATAGGTATGCCGTTTCAGTCCTAAGATTAAAGCCAGCCGTAAGCGAAATTACATGAAGTCGATTACAGGCTGTAAGTTTATAACAATAAACCTGTTCTACATCTTAAGCTTAATTTCGGGGATACCTTCATATAAAGAGCAACTTTAAATAAAAATAGTGAACTGAGTTATAACTGCAAATTCTGTTTCGAGGCTTAGAACACACTAGGTTCTTTAGATGTATGATTATAAAATTAAATATACAAATAAGTGACCTACTTATTTGTGTAAGTATTTAATTTACCAATCAAATAAATTATACAAAATATAATTACCAGGTACGAAAGCAACGACGCCTAGTCCATGCCTCCGATGTTCCAGTCTCAAAGCCCTGGTCAAGGCGAGAACGCCTGCCTTGCTGGCGCTGTAAGCTGCAAATCCCGGTAAGGGCTGCAAACCGCAGTGGCTAGCCACGTTTATTATACGAGGTTTTGTTGGCATTGTGTTCTGAAATGGAAACAAATACTTAAATAGGATTTAATAAAATAATATAAACGATAATCTACTATATTCCGCAACGTCATTTAATTATGCCACTTAATGTGTTTTGATCCTAAAGCCCGCTACTTATATTCAGAAAACCGAGTGTCACCTACCATTGTGCAAACCATATTGTAAATTCATAAGGCAAAATTAGACACAAAACAAGCGAATATCGAAAAGCTCAATTCTTCATACTTATTAATAGTAACGGTAAAAGCATCTAAGTACCTATCTGGTTTCCTCTTCTATAAGATATAATATTTTGGAATATTTATAGAATCAACAAAATCAAAACAATAACAACGATTTACCTAACAAACACGAAACGTAATCCTGTTAAATCCTGGCTTTCGATTTCAATCAAATCGTTTAAATTATCTACCTATCTACATTGACATTTTCCTTACGGTTTGTTATTATTTCCTGGCTTACGAAACTCAGCATTTCGCCCGTGGACCATCATGTACCCAAAAAAACACGTGTTTCAAGAAAATAATATTTACGAAGTCAATTTAATTTCGAAGGCGAATCCCATTTCATTGTTTACGAAGAAATCACACGATTATTTCGGCGGTATCAAATTTTCTATCGGTGTTATTTCAGTATTGTTCCCGAGAAGCCGTAATAAAATGAATTTAAACTGGTTGCTATGGTAACCGTTATTTTGTGTACGGTAGGCCTACGACATTTTGGTTATTACGTCCGTACCATATTCGTATGAAATTATAATAATGTATGGTATATTTATTTGTTCGCAGGTGTATTTTATTCTATTCATGAATTGCCGTTCGGTAAATTGATTATTATTATGACAAAATAACTTGTTTTGTTATGATTTGTACGTGGACTTGTAATGAGAACATTACGTAAATTGTGTATGTATTCAGTTCGATAAATTATGTGTTATTTATGGATTTCTAAAGGATACCTTATTACTTATAAGTATGTAGGTAGGTACCAAAGGTATATCTTAATTATTTCTGGAATATATTTTTATAGTGAGCGTATTTAATTAGTACCTCATTAAGCATTAATAGACGTTTTAACAAACGAATGTTTTGCTAATTCTGTTTGTTGACGAACTAATTAAATGTTTTCGCTGTATGTGTTTTAGATCGTAGTTAAATCATTTTGTTTAGGGCAATAGAAAGATAATGTCAATGGTAAACCTAGTTGTCCCTATTACCATAAATCCAAGATTGAAAAACTGAACCTAGGTCCTCTAACTCTACATTTGTTGAAACCTATGGAGATAAGTAAGGTTATTAAACGTCTTGAAAAAAGTAGGAGGTTCTCAATCCGGCAAAAAAAAAATTTTTTTTCCTCTCTAAGACACCTCAGGCTTAAGGTGGTGCCATATAATTTCATATCTATTCTATTCTAGTCATAACTATAAAGTATTAAATTACCTGTAAAGCACTCCTTCTAAGATCAGGTAGGAAAGCAGACACGACTCTCATGGTACCCATTAAGTTAACATTAATGGTATTTTCAATCATAGTTGGTGTTTGCCATTCGTAATCTCCAATTGTCATCACTCCCGCGTTGTTTACTATTGCGTGTAATTCTGAAAATATTAAGAATTGAGATTGATTTCATAATTGGATTCAGGAAATGTATAAATGTAGCTAAAACTTGCTACATTAGAGAATGCACTTTTATCTATTTTGGTTCCTAATACCAAAATACCGCAATACAAGAGTGGACACTCTTGTATTGCGATAACGGGTCATTATCAGCACACTGTCATCCCAAATACGTTATCAGAATAAATACCGATATGCACTTTACATATCCATATTTAAGGACAAAACCACTGTGAAAATAATATCTTACTATAATTTGGATTATCATTCAGCAAACTCTGAACGTAATTCCGAAAGCCAGCTATACTTTCAGGGTCGGTCACATCTAAGGAGCAGGGGTGTGCACACAACTTCCTAAGACTCTCTGCTGCCTTAGTATCCACTCCGTTATACATTCCCGCCACAGTAACAAGTCCTTCGCGAGCTGATCTAGCCGCTATCGCCCAGCCCAGTCCACTATCACAACCCGTTATAGCCACCACTCGCATAATAGACATTGTTAAAACAAAAGAAGAATTAATTATATTTAAAGTAGGAGCTGTGTACAAACAATGGTCCAGATAAGCACAAAGCTTGTAAGGAACTGACGTCCGTGAACGCGATCCTCGACCGACTCGTTGCATATGAAACGGGTTTCGGGTTTCGTTGCATATTTACAATGAATTTCATCTATTTTTTTCTTCTGGCTCAGTCGATATTGTAAACAGTTGATAAAATATGTATACATACGATTTATTTGCATGTTGCTTACCTGCGAATAATATTTTATCATATTTGTATGGAATTTTAAACTAAAAGTGTGTAGGAGTATCTGTAAACTTTGTCAGAAATAAATGTATCGGATTACCTCAGGAGCAGCGATATGCTCAAGAGCTTAGTCAGACTTAGCCTTACAGTATTGAGTGCAAGTTCTGTCGGGTTGATCTTTGGTTGAGCTCTGAAACTTATTTAACTCTTAATCCTTTTATCGAAGAAGAAAATATCAAGGTATGTATATCAAGGTATACGATAAGGATCCACTAGAAACGTACCTATATAAATTAAGATTGAGAACTAAAGTCTTAGCTATTTATTGAGTACCACATAAATACCAAACCGTAAAAAATCAACTCCGATAGAAACTTTTTTGAATCCCAATTGAAACAAGGGAGTGACTGAGATGTTTCGACAATCACTAAAATTCGTATAGTAACCGATGAAAATGTCGGATACTTCGACAAAGAGACGCCAATAAAAGAGGATCATTTCAGCACGAATACCCATCTGAGAGATTAGACCTATTGAACGGAAACAATCTTGTATTTCTGCTTGACTTAATGCAGGATCGGATCTGTCGGCCTAAAAGTGTTTTACCAAATACACCACAAATAATTTGAGACCCTTCGGTCGCATGTTTAAACCTTAACCTCGAATTTAAATCGAGGAAAGTAAATATGAATTAAAACCCTATATCATACGTGCCAGCAGTTGTAGGTATAACATGTTCACGCGATTGTTAATAATTAAACTCTTTCATTAAACAGAATACGATATTGAAATGAAAAACTTTTCCAATTATAGAATAATTGCTCACTGAGCGTTTTGGATGAAAAATGATTTTTGAAAACGGATATATTCGATTACAGTCCCATGGCTACGTGAAAATAGGTGGATATAAAAAAATTGGGGGACAAATCGTTTTTAGTTGGCGTATCGGGGATGTAATTTAATGTATGTATTTAATTGGCAAATAATAAAATGTGTCCGGCCCAGCACGACACGCGCTAATTGTGACGTGGTGCGGATGTTTACCGACGCACTGTTCTTTATTTGTTGCATTGATTTTACATAAATTTGCCACCCGACGGGAGGACCGACATAGATTGTGAATGTACCACGATATTGGGATTCAGGGATCACAGACGAAATCGCTGATAAATTGTGTGCCCTTTTTTTGTGAGACAGTTTTAGCCTGTCAAAAGTCGATGCCGTTGTCTTTTGCTTTTTTGCCGTTTTGCCGGTTTATCATTCAGTTTTTATCGGATAGATTTATGAACTTATTATTAGTAAATCGTGAATTCTAGTAGATATGTCAATAGTTTAGTAGGTTTGAAAACCCTTTTGAAATTGCATGTTGAACCAAGTAGTGACCAAATGCCTCTGTTTTCCCGTTTAGATATTCACATTTTTTAAGTTGAAAGAAGTCCGACGGAAGCTGTGCGGTAAATAGCGGTCATCCAACCGGCACTTTTAAGGAGAAGGGCACTCCTGGGAAATCTGTACGCCCTCGGCTCAGTTCTGATAATAGTGTTTGCTCATTTGAGTGTTCTTCTCCCGGATTGTGTTCCAGAACGTTTAATAGCATAGGGAATGCGGAGCGTGCCTTTAAGAGCCTCGTAGAGCAACCCAGCGCGTAGGAGCATTATGTAAACACGCGAAAGGAAATGTATTAATTACGTCTGTATTAATTGATTCCATATTATCAGAAAGATTCTCTGTACACATTTGTGGCGCTTTAATTAACCATGACTTTTGTGTAAATAACATTGGAGACTATAGCTAGTTAATTCGTCTAGTTACAAGATATTTTCGTTGAGGGTTTATATAAAGCTTAGCAACAAAATTGAGCGCGTTATATTGCTTTTTGTATTGCTAGTAACGGCACGAAAGGTTCCCACAATCCATCATCATTCGTCAAAGGCAGCGCCTGCCGTAACTCCACCTAAACACATACTTGGATAATAATTAAGCTGTAAGTATTTTGATGTAACACTTACCGAAACATTTAGAAGTAATTCACGGAATAACTAGTGTTTGCTTATATTAGGGAAATCTTGTGTTTTTGTGTGCTATTTCATTGTAATATGTATGTAGGTGTGCATTAAGACTGTATTATATGCATTATATTTTTCTTGGTATAAATTTTGATGAAAAACTTGCCTTGAAAGACATTTACATTTTGTTTCTATAACTCAATGGTATTCTGTGAAAAGCGTTGTCAAATCTGCTCATTTGTGTTTAATGTAGCTTAGAACATTTGTATTTAATTTCAATAAAAATAAACAAATATTTACAGTACTGTAGGAACAAAAAATAATGAAAATCTGAACGATTAGGGCGTCTGACTTCGTACAATTGATGTGAACCCCACACAAGCTTATCGAGCTTAATTGGAGGGGTTAACAGGACCAGTACCAGCAGTACACATTGCGCCTAGTCTTTATACAAACCCTTTCATCACTGTCGGTTGGTCTTTAGTACCAATCAGCTCTGTACTTTCAGTCACGTGGCGGGAAATCGCGTGATATATTATATTTCTTATGCAATTTACTCCCCTACTCATTAAGGGTAAACATGTGTCGGCTGTGACGGACCTAGTAAAGCAAATATTTTCTGTAAGAAATCTTGCGTAGGTTGTCTTTCATAGAATAATTTTAGTTAACTTATACGTAGTCTATTAAGTTAAGTTATTAGTCTAATTACTCCTCAGCTTAAGTTGAATCAAAAGGCAGTTTTTCTTACATCATCTATAGTTCAACATACAATGATTACATGACTGCATGCACATGTAATTGATAACATCCCTAATAGGTTTTCAATAAAATTAATCTTTCACATCAATGCTCAATTCCGCAATCGCTGAATACGTTGGCAATTTATGCGGCACAAAGCGAGCCTGCCAACGCCATCGCAAAACAGCTACAAAATATTGCCACCTCGAATTTTCTCCTACTATATTTTTCAGTTCATAAAAGTTTATTTGCGCTCGATAGCATGCAAAACCTAGCTCTTGTGAAAGTCAAACCTTGCGTAGCCTGCAATCATTCCGCAATATTATGCTACATTTAACTCACCTACCGTCGCGAGTCGGTTCTGGCACAAGGATTTGGTCGTACGAAAGCCTTTTGCTAAATCTATTGTGTGGCAGTGAATTGAAACGCTTCTTTTTTTATTTAGATTTATTTGGATATCACAAGATGAACAACTAAAGTTTTTGTTATTCAACTATTTAGTTGAGGTAATTAATTAAAGATATTATGGACATAATTTTTACGGATTGCGCATCATGCTCGCTTCTATCCATTCGCGGTAGTGGAATACATTAGTATAGAGGGACGGCACAGCTGTGCCACAGGGCGAGTCTGCCCTCTTCCCACTCACAACACCCACTACTTCATATTTCCCGCCATACACAGTCATGAGTGGACCGCCGGAGTCTCCTTTGCATGTATCCTCGCCGGTGTAACCCGCTGCGCACATTTGCCTTCTCGATAAGTTAGGGTAGTACTTCACGCATTTTTCCTGCGGTACTAGGTTGACGATTGTCGATTGTTTTATGTCGGAGCGGTAGCGGCCATTTCGACCCCAACCGGCGACGGCGAGGCGAAGGTTGAAGAAGTCTGGACTGTCGATATCAATCGATGGGAGGCAGATGGGCCTAATGTAATCTGAAACATAATGTAAGATAAAAAAAATAAAAAGCTTAATTGTAATTTGGTCCAGGGTATTTATTTCTATCTTTTGATTTCTCAATAGTCATAAATTGAGAAAGTTTGGCATTGTACCATCAGTGAAATGAATAGTAATGATCAACATGAAAACAACACTTTAGAAAGTTTCAACAATTGCTTGTTTACAAAACAAGTCTAGAAGCTGCTTTGAACATAACACCAACAAAGTTCGTAATTCAGTTGGTTTGTATTCCAAATTGCTCTAATAAGTTGTTCAATTATTAACAGTACCACAAACGAATTTAAGTTTTAAACATTGAAATTTAAAAGCCTAATTTCGAAATCCAGCTGACAATTTAAGTTGAAGTATCAATTAGTATTTTATTATTATTGTCTGTGTGGAATCTTTGTAATGAAAACGGAATAAAAAAAAATAGAAAATAAAAGAGTTGTAAGAAAGTCTAAAGTAATTTATATCTTATGCCAATGACATAAAGCCTTGCACAAATACCACCACCGATTTTTATTTCGTTCTAAACATACATAAATAACATCAATGTTCATATCACTTATTTAACTAATGCCTAAGTTTAGTTTGATATTATAATTTAATAAACTAATTGGGGTGTTTGAGGACAAGAGTAAAATCTATTTTAACTTGTATTGTACTGTATGTGTATGTGTGTATTGTACCTTGTACTAGCAAGGCCAGTACTTCCACATGACTTTTACAAAAAAAATACCTCAAACATTATGTCTTTCAATAGATAAACTCTGTATTTCGCTATAAAGATGATCATAGTATGATTCACACAGCTACCGCTGAGCTGCCAGCACTTTCTTAAGTTAGGTATAATATAATCCTAAAATTCCGTAACAAACGTCCTAATTAAGCCTCCCCAGAAATAGTACGAATTGGCTTCTCTTAAGGATTACTTGAAGGTAACGCTTGTTGAATATAAACTATCTTGTGTAACTTCTTTTCCCCGATTTCTTATCGAGTACTCTTAAACCATTCTCTGGAACGTTTCTTGTTTTATTTATACTACTTTATTATTTTGTTTTGTATTTCATTTACCTACCTTCTTTGAATTTTACTAAGACATAAAAATAATAATAGATATCCGAGTCTTGATCTTAACTCAACACAAAGGAAACTTGACTTAACTATCTAGTTAAGTCAAACCGATCTCGGTTTCAGGACATTCGAAAAGCATATTACTGAACTACGATACTCTACACAAATAAATTCATGTAATGAATAAGATTGGAGAAATTTCTCTAGAACTTGTATACTTAATATGGATACGCAGAGTAATAAAAATTCAGAAGTGACTTACCGGTGTAGGGCGCGTTCCCTTGTATTTTTATCAGGGAGATATCATTGTTGAGGCGCGTGTCATCATATTGCGGATGCAGTATTATATCTTGAGCTTTCATCACGATGTTTTCTATACACTTTTTACCTTGACCTAAAACTACTTTGCAGTCTTTAGGGAACGTACGCTTGTCGAATTCGGCGAGGTAGATGTCTATGCTGTAAAAAGAGGTTTAAATGAATAGGCCATTTAGATACTACGAAGAAATTTAAGTTAACTGAACTTACTTTGTTTAAGGTAGTTATGTTTTAGCTTATAATTTATAGGATTAAAGAGATTAGAGTTCAATGGAAGTAATCCAGTTTACATGACGGGTTTCTTTTACTGAAAAGCTATTGACCTCTCTACTGGATATTAGACTCCCCCTTTTTTTCTCACATTTAATCTCAGTTTTATGGACTGTTTAAAACTTACTCAGCAACCCTGCTTCCCTTCTCGTACACGCAGTGACCAGCAGTGAGAACGAATTTGGAGCTAAGGAGGGATCCTCCACAGTTAAACCCGGTCCTCTTGTGTCCATCGTCGAAGGTCACGAGCAACAGCACCAGCCAAGGAAACTGCTCCAACTCAGTTTCGCGACCTCCTGCAAATGTAAATGAACAATAAAGTTATGGTGTATTTAATACGTATTTAGGCGTAAATAACCATCTTGCGCTCGTGTGTTGATAAAATACCACCAATAAAGGTCTGGTAATTTTGATTTTGACGCACTAGCAAATATTGTACGCTTTGACAACTGTCCATACGATAAATAAATATGTAATATGTATAATTATGTATAATTATTTGTATGTAAAGCGGTTTATTTACTAGGTTTTTCTTTCGTGAAAAACCGATTGGTATGAATAGTTGACTTAAGATTCAAGTTTTCATGATTACTTAATATTTTTTAAACAATTGAACGATTATATTATAATATACAACTTTTTGAATTTCTTAAGTAAAACCCCTACTAATATGTCTCCGTTACTTACGAAATTGCGCTAATTGCTTCAAACATTAAATACGAGGCTTAATGTTCTTATAACAAAAGCAATCCTAAAATACTTCATTAGTAACAGACGGTATTTAGTTAATAGTATTGGAAACTCCACATTTGTGAGAATTACAAATGATAGAGAAGTTAATAGCTTGTTAATTAAAATGTCTATTACACGATTCCGTAATTTGTGGTATTGGTTAACAGATAAATGTATTTATACGACGAAAACAGTATTATTTATTTTAAGCACTATATGAATTGCCCTAAGGGTGAATATACCTTGTTTATGTTATCAAATCGAAGCCTGAAGCTAATCAAAATTTTATTTCAAGGAACTTGTTTCTAGTTGCTATGTTTGATTTGAAGCAGTAATTCCACTGAGACTTGATTAACTAGCACAGAAACTTCAAAATCTGATCAGATTTCAAATTTCAAATTTCTCATTTTTTCGAAAGACTTTTTTTATGGTGTTTTTTGAAAAATTGCTTTAACTGAACGACATAGAGTACAAATTAGAACATCCAAAATTTTGTGTGTAAAATCACAGGATAAATTTCCTAGTCTGATATTTGTAAGGAGATATAATTACCTGCTATCCGATCATCAATAGTCACAGCTGGGAGGTCAGCAGACCGTGCTTGTCTTGTCAATGGTGCACTATAGGTTGGTAGCCGAGGATAGGATGGCCAGCGTGAGTTGTCGTAAGTACTCGGCCGTGGCACATATTGCGGGTTTGGCCTACCTGTGCAAATAAAAGAAGAAATGTGCAAAAAGAACAGTGTGTATAAAGCAAATGCGCAGTGCAAAAATGTTTGCAAGTAGATCTATATTGTGGGTACCGATTTCTAAAATCTATCATACAAGAAATAGAAGTGCATGTGCAACCAGAAAATTATAATAGACAGGACCAAATATTTTTCATAACCTTATCCCTGGAGCTTTTAATTAAAATTTCAAAGCATCCTGCATCCGATACAGCCAACGTTTTATAAATAAAATTGGCTTTGTTTTACCTTTCACGTTAAAGCAACACGGTGACTAGTTTAAGGCAACTTACCGATAATCCTGTCGGAGTCAGTCGCCTCCCGCCCGCAACATCCAGTTTCAGGCTTCGGCGCGAAGCTTGTTACCGGGCACTGGCCACCCTGGTTGGTAATACCGCCCGCATTACCTTGCCCGTTACCATAGAAAGGATTTTGTGTAACATACGGATTGTTGTTACCGTTGAAGTAGTTGTTTGGCGGTTGTCTATTCACTCCCTGCTGATAACCACCGTATGGTGGGTTACCTTGGCTCGGATTGTATCCGAAATTATTGTTACCCCAGCCATTGTTGTTAGGTGGTATGGTATTCCTTGGTGGATAATAGTTATTAAAACTTGGAAAGTTGTTTTGGCCATTATTATTATTTGGATAACCATAGTTATTATAATCAGGATGTCTGCTGTCAACATTGACTTTAGATGCATTCGCTATCGCTTCCGAACAGCAAACCTGAAAGAGGCATTATATTTATTCATGTAAACATTCAATAATTACAACATGATGTTTCAGTTTCACGTTGAACCTTGTTAATTATTTTTCCAATATTTTCATCCCTATTCGTTGTTGCTTTTTGAGTAAATACATTTAACAGCTCGATGGATTCATAATTACACGGTTATTTATGAAACCATTTTATCGCGTTGCATTTACGGTCCAGGTATTAATAATGACATAGGTATTTGTTGATTAACGGTTATTTTGGGACAAAATTGTTTTTGCTTTGATTTATATTGAAATATCAAGAGGATTAGTAATTAACAGTATATTTACAAAGTCTCCTTTTGCGACGTTTGAGAATCCGAAGAGCTTGCTGTAATCTTCATCACCCGATGCTGTGCATGGATACTTTAGGATCCAAGCATCCTGATCTAGTTTACTTAAATTTCCGTACGCTGCACATTCCGCTTTACGCACACACTTGTGACAATCTGGAACCACAAAACAAAGTAAAAAATATTAATGCAAAATATTTAGACGATACGTTCTTTACACAAAAAGTTTAAGGAGCTTTAGGATAAAAGTTAACTGAAAAATAAATAGGTTGAAACTAAAAACAAAAATTAAAAAATACAAGGTACGAAAGGAAGAAATGTTACCCTCAGAACTAGCAGCATTTACAAGTAATACTGCTATACAGCTAACAGCTATTATGTTATTCATTGTCCTAGTGCTCATTGTAAGAGCTCTTTCAACACTGTCAAAGTACACAATGTTTTCTCATGATCGCACCCTAATGAATGCAGTCGATATACTATAGCGTCGAACTCAAATGCTTGGCTAATTATCAGGCAATGGAGGAAATCTGGTCGGGTATTTAACTACTAATTACATGTCGCATCGATGATTGGACTAATAGTTTTGTTGAGTACACTCAATGACACGGCGATTAAGGTTTTTTTATTATCAGTTATCACCTTCTGAGAAAGAAACAATACTTTTACATGTTTGTTTATTTAACCTTTAGTGTGTCATGAGGAAAAATTTATATTTTACACTTTTCCTTTTTACACACATTGTGCAATAATACTTACATAGTTCATAAAAGTTTCGATGTATGGGACTGATAGAAAGAAAAAAATAAATAACAACAATATTTAAAATGCAAATAACAAATTCAATAGGACCGTAGGCAGACATATCTAAGTGTTATTTTTGTGCTAATTGTTGATGGATACCAACTAGGAAATGATTATTTTTGTCTAAACTTATAACTCAATTGCACTTTCAGTCGTTTTGCTTAGAAAGTGTAAATTTTTAAGTCGTAACTGAATATTAAACAATATAAACCCCTAAAAAGCATTTAAATTTCCTTTGATAAATTGAAAGAAGCATACAAGTCCAAAAGCAGGTACATTTCGAACGGATGAATGTGGAGGACACAGTTGAATTTGGAGTTCACAAAGTGAATTGAAAAGCAGTGGTAATTGGTCAGTGCCGTCCGGTAGGAAAACGGAATCTACGCATGGGGGCCGGGGCGTGTGATGGAAACTCAATTAGCAGGGAAAAACAAGCTCTTTAACATACGAAATCACGTTTGAGTATTTGGCTGCCGTAAATGACTCAAACAAAACACTGTCAATGGAATATTGCAGCTGTCTGACTGAAATCAATCTCATCGATAATTTTATATACAACTTAAGAAAGACTTGAGGAAATATTAAAAACTATCGCGTGATAGCTCTAATTGTGCAGAATGAAAATGGTTTCTTTAAGTTTTACACCCATTTTATAATAATATATCATGTAATATTCAACTTAAATAAATAATGTGATGTTAAATGATAATTATAATTTTTCAATGGATGAGTTACTTCCCCTCCGCCGAAAGAAAATAAAATCAAATTCAAGCATGAAAATCGATCAAAGGATATATTTATTATGGGCGATAATCTGTACATATCTTTTTGGAAATCTATATAATGTAGTCAACAAAGGAAATGACGATGCAAATAATAATTGAGTTACAAATGACAGGTCTTTAGTTTATAATGACATCAAGAAACAATAATCTGATTCACGTCAATTAAGTGCGATTAAACTCCTATTATATGCCCAGAGTATTGAGTAGGTGTTGGTACAAAAAATCAACACGCTGACAAGACAAACTTTTTGCTGCTTTTAAACTGTCTGATAGGAGATAAGTAGCTGGCGAGTATCTAAAATGATCAAAACAATTTTTTTTTAATTTACTTACCTAATTTCGTAAGTTTTTAAATTGAACTAAAATTTCTAAAGTATTCCTAATAGGGTGGCTATTAAAATTTAAAAATACTAAACAGGTCCTTTTTTGTATAGTCAAAAATTTGTTTGGTTAGAAGAATATTTTACTGTTTTCTTATCGTTAAGCTGTTGGCTAATTAGTACTTTCAAACTCCTTAATTCACTTAATTCTTTCGTTTAATTACAATGTCATCTACTTATATAATTTATTCTGTCTGAGCTGTTATTTATGGAAGTTCACTATAACCGAAGGCGGGATAAGTCTTAAAGTATTTAAATGCGGCAAAACTTCGCTGTTCGGTTTAAAGGGACAACAGAACAACCAGCCAATTTAATTTAGACACTAAATACTCTGGAGCCCGTCCAAAAACTGTAGTATTACGAAACGTGGGTTAGTACAATTTGAAGAAATGAAATATTCTTGACACGTTTAACTAAAATTTAGGCGGACTTAGCTATTATAAAGGGTTCTCTAAGACCTTAATTTGGTCGAAAAAGAAGTCACTCAGAATTAATCTGTCCTTTATTTTATTCCTTTATTTATCTTGTTTAGAGTTTGTTTAACACAAGAATTTTATGTCAGAAAAGATTGCAAATAGGTTTATTATTTAATCTATTTTTATCTGCCTACTAATATAACAATATCATTTTATTGCATAAATATTTTAGAACTTTTAGCCTCTCAAGATTATATTCCTTCATATATGAAGAGTTAGTTCTATTTGTTTCACGATGCCTGTCGCAAACTTAACGCTAACTTCCACAACTCGCCACCATAACTGACACGCCGATACCCACCCTACACAATTATTTTTCTAAGATTGTGCGACTTTGACGGCACTCGGCAAATATCTGGTTTCAATTTTCTCTCAATTAACTTCAGGTTACGTACAATTCGACAAGTGGCACTTAGTTCTAATGGGTTGTGGGGATGGGGTTCCGAGGGTGTTTCGTATATCGGAAGGGTTCCGTTGTATATTGTGTCCAACGATAGATTTTCTGTACTATTCGCTTTTCAAAGGATACATTGTTGTGTTTGTATGGTTTCCTGTTATTTTTTAGTAATGTAAGTTATTGGGTTCTGTGGAAATAGTTTACGGAATTTACTCGTTTCAGTCAGTATGGGGTGACAATAGCTATTGTGATGGCTTTCATTGAATTCTTATTACTTAATACGCCTGTATCAATAGAATCCTTTTCTCATTTTTGATAGCAATCTAGACATACAAATTAACTTAGTGAGAGAGTGCTTTAAAAAGAGAAAAAAAAATAAGATAATGGATTTTTCAGTATTAGTATTATATTGCACTGAATACCGAAGTATAGTTGCGGAAACCTTTTAAGTTATTAGCTTGTTTACTGTTCTGATTCGATTGACATGACTTCGTCGACTCATGTCCTAATGGACAAAGTGAATAAAACAAACTTCAGAAAAGGACCCCTTTTTGTTGGGAGAAGTCGGGGATTGCAGCTAGTTCGGTAATAAACAAAGCAAATGTGCTAGTTGACTATAAATTTATAGATAGTGAGCGAATGTGCTTTATATTTGGGTAATTATATTTTGGGTCACTGAGTTTTGAGAGTTTATATAACCGTTAAGTAGAATTGAGGACCATGTATAAGGGTTTTTATCAATTATATTGTTGCCAAGGAAAATAACGTAGAAGAACTTTTTCGTCTGGCGAGGGACAAGGAGAGATATGCGGAGTTGACGGCCAACCTCCAGTAGTGGAGAGGCACCGCAAGAAGAAGAAGGAAAATAACAAGTGATTTTCAATTCTTTCCGATTAGATTTTTAAACACAATTACATAATGATAATCGGAAAAATATCAATTTTGAAGGCTATGTAGCTGAGCTACTATATGTCATTGAAAAAGATGAAAAGCTGATGATTATGTGTTAAAAATATAACACGTTCTTAGAATGCAATATTTTCGTTAACACAAAAAGCAAAAGTTAATAAATGACGAGCATCCCCCCCAGCACGTGTCGAAACATCCATCAACTCTTAGACGGACGAAAACTGGGGGTCTTACCCTACAGTAAACATTTTTTATTGTGATGCACACGTTTGTTACGCGTAGATTTTATTTAATTAAATAAATGTATATAAACTAGAGACACACATTTACCTTGGAAAAGATAGTAAAAATTCAAAGCATTATACTATACATATTTTTTATACCTTATTTTTGGTAATTAAAATAGGACCGTATAGGCCGCGCTGTGTACCTTCTTCACTTGTTTAACAAAATTAAATATCCACAGATTTAATGCACAGTTGTCAAATAGTCGATAAGGTTCACAACTGTGTGTAATTATATACGATGTGTGAAATATAACATTAAAAAAAATAAACACACATTCAATAATGCCCGGCTAGTTACACTATTTATAACAAAATATTCGTAGTATTTTATTCGTATTTGCATGCCCAGGGAAAAGAAAAGCCACGGGGCAGGGCTACTTAAACATAAAACGCTGAATATCGAGCGAGAATTTACGAAAGCGCATGTTAAAACATTACCGTCAAGTACTGAATACACTTTCTCAAAAGCGTATAACTGCACCCTTCTCCCTACTGGGTATAGAGTATAGTGTGATACAAACAAGCAAACTTACGACGCCGGTGTTGCAGCTAATTTGAATGTTCAGAACTTTGAACTTATGCGCTACTGCAATCGGCTTAGCAGACTGTTAGTACACGTACTGTATTTCTAGAAGTTTCAAGGGAGAGGTATATTGTGAACAGTTGCTAAGTCACGGTGATTTCAAAACTGGTAATTATAAGTTGTGTATGTGTTACATTATTGAGTGATGGACACATTATACTTTGTGAAAATTTAGAGCTAAATTAAACGTCTTAGTTATTTAAAATGAGAACCACTTGTCTAACAGAATAATGTTCAATCACAACACAATAAACCACACGTTACTATATTTATCTGCATAATTTGTAAGCGAGATTGTTAATGATTTACTTTTTAAAGATTTTTTTATAAATTAATTGGGTACAATAACATAGAAACGCATCCTTCTGCAATGTAACAATACATAGGTCCTGTAGATATATCTTATTATTGAGTGTTACGTTCAAGTATTTAATCACAAACTATAAAATCAAACACCCTACCCCAACCCTACAGCTCAAACTGATTGAATTGTCCTAAAACCGATTGCTTTTACCCAAAATCCCTAGAAAATTACCTCGTACAGTTTATGTCACTGGCGGACGCGATGGCCAGAGGGTTATAATTCAGTTATGGCTGGGTACATCGTTAATCACTGCGGTCAAACAGCGCTCACCGTGCCTAGATTGATGACCGTTTAAATACGCATGATGGCTACTTGATTTTCTTGTTGTTATTCTGTGGCACGAACGTATTGAGGGTTAATTAGTGCTTATTTGTCGCTGGGTTATTAATTCGTGTTTCTTCTCTCATGAGAAGAGACGGTACCCAGCAGTGGGATATTTAGGCCAGGGGAATGGATTAAGGGTCAGTGTGGTAGAGAACGTAGCGTTGCAAAAAACTGATTGCTGAAAAAAAGAATTTTCATGAGTGTGTATGGCCTAATGAGTTCAGATCATATTATGTAGGTATAATATATAATAGAATGTTACAAAGTGATGAAATGCGTTGAATACTGTCATGTTATTCGTAATTAATAATCTTTTAAACTGTAACAAGGTATCATATTATCCATTTCACAATAGGCCGTCCGCGTCGATACTTGAAACAAGATAATGGATTCTAAAGTTCAAAGTTATGAATTTTAATTAACGAAAACTAGACACAACTCTAGGTCTGTTACCATGGCAACAGCCTTAGTGTAGTTAGTTTCAATAACTATTTAAATACTAGGTTAATTCCGGCTGATCACGGTTAATATCATTAGAACTTCATATTCGATTTTTTAAATGTCATAACACGGGGGCTATTTTTATGATCTGCTAAGTTCTTCATCATAATAAAAGTAAAAAAACTACTTCGAAAGGATGAAAATTATAATATTTTTAGGATTTAATAAAAACATTATCTACTATTCTAAGAAACTGCGGGTCAAGAGCTACTCTAACAAAAAGCTATAATAAAATTTACGAGTATGGATTTGTAATTACATAGCAATCTTCTCGTCAAATAACCGATATCAAGAATTTCGAGGGCTTTTATTCTGTTTAATATTGAATAAGAACTTTATTTTAGCCTGAGATGAAAATAATTACTTCTGGTACTGTAGGCTCAGGCTAGGAAGAAAACTTAAGAAAGGGAAGGGACTTGAAACCTTAATTCGCAGGGAGGGGGCGTCCAACCGAAAAATTTACTTCACGAGAAAACCATTTTTAGGGTTCCGTGCCTCAAAAGGAAAAAATGAAACCCTTATAGGATCACCTCGTTATCCGTCCGTCCGTCTGTCAAGACCGTTTTTCTCAGGAACGCTTGGAGGTATCGAACTGAAATTATATCTAATACTCAGGTCTACTGTCCTTTGGAGCTGTGAAAAAATCAAATTTCTAAGCCAAAGAAATTTTTAGGTACATTATATAATAAAAAATATTTTTGAAAATTAAAGTAAGTTACCACTACTTTTCTCATGAACGCGTAGAGGTATTAAATTAAAATTCATATCAAATATTCAGGTCTATAATACCTTTAAGCTGTAACAAAATCAAACTTTTATGTCAACGAAATCAAAAGAAATAGATACCTACAGGTTTGTACGGAACCCTCGGTGCGCGAGTCCGACTCGCACTTGGCCGGTTTTTTTTAGGCTTACGTAACTTCTTTTGGTTAGCGGTGTATTTAAAGTCATAGCTTTAAGAAACAGTCAGCGGAGCGTGTAACATTATCTACTTAGAAATATTTTGTGACGGCATTAGTTATCATTTCCTAGTAGTTCAGTTTTATCTTACGATGTATGATAAGATGAAATCGTCGAATTTAATTGTGATTCAATTAAAGATTACATAGATTATAAATTTATTAGTCATAAATAAATATATATTGTGTCTTATGTTATTAAAAACATCTATAATTAAAAGTTCCTACTTAGTGTTCCTAGTTATAAATAAATAAATATTCCTATTTCCTAATTTTATCAAATAGTATACATATCTACAATTACAATGATTATAAGTTAGAAATAAATAAATGTTCCTTATATTACTAAATAACATTGTAGTATAGTAATATTAATGTTCCTACTAAATTCCTATTAAATTGTAATAGTTCTGTTATTATTTAGTAAATAGTACATAGACAATTAATTTCTATAAAATGTTTGTACGCAATATGGCAGAATATGTTGGAATTTCTTGCTGTACGACCTGTGTACCATATTCTTCCAATAAATAATTTTGATTCGATTTGATTTAAGAATATTTCTGAAACAATCCAGGTACCTACACAGATAATATACGCCGTACAAAAGTAATTTAAACACACTATCAATCACACATGAGACCCTAAAATAACATCCCATCTCGCACAAAAGTACGAAAACCGCAGTGAGCCAGTGACCAATACCCAATGATTTAATTAGCATATCACCGTTGAAACTGTAAGCGCCTTAATTTTCCGAATAGACGTGAACTTTGCAAATTCAGTTTCGGTATTTGGTAAGTCTGTCGCATCCGTCACCACAGTAAGCCGATTTGTCTTAATTCGGAAACACCCCGATATTCATTTCCCTCGGTAAACTTCATTTTCTAACGTATTTGAGCGATTGCCGGTTTAGAAGCCTCCCCACTGAAGTAACTGGTTTTAGGGAAAATTATTTTAAGGTCTGCTTGAGTTGAATTACCTGTTACGTGAAATTAGTCTGGAATATTCAACGAGGTTGCATTTGTATGTATTTAATGGGGTTTAGGTAAATAATGATAATGGTGAGAACTGATTTAGTAAATAGGCTTTTATTTTTTATCGTTTTCTTTATCAAATCTTATTATATTAATTAAATGGATAATTACATTTTGATTTTATTTTTCATGAGGTTTATGAAAAAAGATTGCGTTGTGAATTACTTTATGATTAATGTAGATTTAGCATAATCCTATAAAATAACCTTCATTTCAACAAAGTAGCTTATCAGGCATAAATTTAAACTTTGGGACCAAAAACTTTTTATCGAACTTCAAAATTATGCTAACGCCGTGTCCTGATTCATATACAAGAATGTTTTAATGAAATCAAATTGGATCCTTTTATGCGCATATTTATGGTTCGCATTTAAAATATAAATTCAGCTATCCACGGCAGCTGTAAGCGATCCGACGCGACGCGACATATTGCGTCCAACACATACGTAATACGAACAAAAAACACTCTACTGTGCAAAAAGTAAATTTCATGCTCTCTGTTTCACTTCATAATACGTATTTTGTTGAATAAAGTCAAATGTTGGCGTTTCAACTTCTAGTGTTTACACGGATATAGTGCGGTGAACGGGAAATGAAGTAGAGCTTACTACTTCAAGTAGGTTTATTAGTACAGTTTGGATAGTTCAGACAGTTTAGAAATCACTTAGGTATAGAAAGTCCTTAAGGTTGAAATATACTAGAGAAAGTTTGTGTTTATTTTATACCTGACTTTTTAAAAAGTCCATAAAAATAATTTTATTGAAATGTTGAGTCAAACATTTATTTCAAACCGAATTGAATCGATACTTCAGTACAACCTTTACAAAAGAAGTCTTGAAAAAAACACTGGTTTTAATTGAATTAAAGTAGCATGAATCTAATCGTTTACAGTGGCGTCAATTAAATTGAATGCTATTCTATCAGAATCCCCCTTACCTGCATGGTTCGTAACGAGTTTGACTGCGCCGGACGTGCGTAGGCATTGTCTCGATATAGGCTTTTTATTACTTTTATAATTGTTTCTCAAAGGTCTGTTCACCCTGACACTTCCTGTTTTAAATCTTAAGTATATTTCTTTAAATGCAATTTGTAAATTGTAGGACATATTTAAGATACTTAGTAGATAATGTCAAATAATTTAACGCGTACAGTATTAGCATAAGTCAGGCATAGTGAAAGCAATGATTGATTAATTTAGGTTCCTATAGTAAGAATTTATCGATCTTAAAATACACTTCCGAAATACTCACAGGCTCACATTAATAACCCCATAGAACGTTAATCCCCACTTAAAGCGGTTATTTTTTAAATAAATCCCTTTGTCAGAACCTCATTTTCACACATCATAAAGCGCGGGTTCGTAATTTTGAAACACTCTCAGTCTGGGTTTGAAAGGCCTCCTTCACGACTCCGTTCCGTACAATTTTCCCCAGCTTTCCATCGCTTCGACGTTCCGCCGTTCCGTCGTTGCGCCGTTTCGAGGGCGTTTGTGACCGGCATATAACAATGATCTTTTGACTGGCGCTAAACCCAGCCAGGTGAGAACTTGAGAACTTGAAACTATACGAGTTTTTAAAGTGCCCGTTTAAAGCTCCAGAAAATTAGACGACGAAATAATAGAGGGATGACGGCAACGCGGAGTTTCTTTTTCGTTCGTTTGTTTCTATCTTTACAAGAAATTCCTTGCATTTCTCATCTGCATTGTAAAATATGTTGGTAAAATAAACGATGCCTTGAAAGTTTTTAATGTAAGTACATACAGCGATACAATACCAAATATTTTGATGCAAAAGGCACTATGATTTTTCAAGTATTATAAGAATTTAAAAACACTCCAAAGAAGGTATGGAACTTTAAGACCCTATATATTTATGAGTTTAGTAAGCATTTTAGCTACATAATATTTTAAATGCCTAAAGCGCATATTTAACATAAAGAATTCGACAATGTTTTGTCAACAATCTGTTTCACTTGCACTCAGTAAATAAAGGTGATTACTTCCTTCTAGTGGTTATAAAACGGGTGTAATAAAACATTATGCGTCCCTACCGTTATTTGTGACTGCACTCCACCGGGGAGCGGCAATAAGGCAAGAACACACCAGCGGTGTCGCAATAATGTTCCTCAGAGTTACGATGTGACAGATACTTTACGCCTGCGGTTATTTTGGAGACGCTATCCCACACAATGCGGCTTGTTAGGTCGATATGCGGTAGTGTACACGCGGCCTTACTGCAAGGGGAGCAAATGAACTCTGTCTGTACTCTGGCTATGATATTTGCAAATCTTTAATATTGAATGTGGTTAGGGGAGTGAACACTGAACAGACATTACTTTGTTATCTATGTTACGCAGCCCAGTATTTATGTAGGGGTATGTCGCCAAGATAGTTAAATTTAATTAATTGGCTGTGATGCTTTAATTACTTTTGGGAACCTTATATACACCATCCTTAAAACTTCTGTACCATAATTTAAACACCCTTAGGTTGTTTAAATCATGTATACAATGGTATACATGGTACAATTGGAACACCCTATTTACCATATTCGTGTTATACATACGTGTTTCCAACAATGACTTTTACAAACTTAAACACAATTTGCAAATCTTACATGACACTATAATGTATGCTTAGTAATAGTATCTATCTCCTCGATCCACCACAGTCATCTACGGGCGGAATGCCTATATTTCTCCCATTCATCCCGTCTATCCGTCATCTCACACATCCTTACTTACTCATTTTATCCTCACACAATCCATTCGTCTCTCCTTTGGCCTTCCGCGGCCGGATGCTGTGCACCGTCATATTCATCACTCTTTTAGATGGCTTCCATCCCTCCTTATAACACGCCTATACCACTGCGAAAGGGTTCTTTCTTAACTTTTTCAAATATATGTAGCATAGGTGCCAAGTAAACCATTTTTGGATTGTGTGGAGTAATTAGTAATTCGGTTGGGTTTCCTCATGATGTTTTCAGTTATACATAGCCTCATTCATTCTTTTATAATGGAGGCCTTTGACGTACACCTTTTACGACAAATTGCAAGGATGAAATGCAATGCCAGTGGCTATCAATTGATTTATGTAAATGTATTTGTTTATTATTAAGATATCGTATCATAATTATTAATGATGTTCATGAAAATGTAAGTCTGTTACACTGTTAATTAACAATGCCAATTTAATACCCAACTAAGCTATTACAAATTACAAGTCGCAAACTTACGCAGCACTTATCCTTTAGGTGACGTTATTAAATTAAAGAAAACGCAGCAATTACATTAAGTCGTTATCCAAAGTTCGTAGGGACGTAGGGACGTAGGTTTACGAGAAACGCGAGCGGTCCACCGCAATCAAAACGCCCCCGTTGCAGCAAAGACTTAAAAGATCAGGAATGGCTCAGAATAATGTGAATGTGCAACGAAATAGCCCAAGTGTGGTTCTGACTGTAGGGATGGAAAAGTAGTAAGTAGAAATAAGGTAGTAATAATAGCTAATAGGGACGATAGTCTGGGACCACCTTTCAGCTATCGATGACGATTTTTTTTTTAATAGAATAGGTATAAAAAATACCTATACAAAAAAAACACTCACACACACACGCGGACGAATTGAGAACCTCCTTTTAAAATCGGTTGAAAATAACTTTTTAATCACTCAGTTATTCCTCGGGCTTTATGTTCATAACAATCAACATGAAAACATGCAACAAACATATAATTAGAATAATACCTAATAATTTCATTAACATCATCAACATAAAAACTCCAAAAATAAACAGGTTTGGTATCGGAGTCACATTTATAAGTAAAAGCTTATCGTACTTACGACGTGATAATGCTGTTAACGTGCCCCATAAAAACCATTAACGCCATTTTTATTTCGATGTATTTATCGGGAAGCATTCGCTACGTAATGTGTCATACATGGTGTTAGAAGTAGGTATTTTGGTGGGGGTGGTAAGTTGGCTTTGTGTGTAATGTTTTAGAGTTACATTTAGTTTTTAAAGTTAGATTTGTGAAAAAAGTTTTTTATTTTGCAGTTTAAAGAGAACCCGGCAGGCGTAACCTGGTCTGTTGTCAAGCCCTTAAAGGTATTATGCATGTACGCTTTAATTCCCTTTATTAATTAATTTAATCATAGTATTCGTATATAACGGAGACATTGCAATGAATACTATAAAGTAATAATCTAAATACGTACAAAGTGTAATTTACTATTTGGGTACTAAAACCTAATGTCTAATTCAGACCTTAAGCAAGAAAAGATACTAATACCCTTAATTATTATTAACTTTCTTTCCTTGAATAAGGTGATTACATTAATTTAGATTTTATATTTTTTAAATTTTAAACTTACTTTATGTTATTGCATCCAGTTTCTTTATATCCATGTAACAGATACGTCTTCACTAGTAAGTTTAGATGGATGGTTCCATTCCACAGTACACGCCTAATTGTAAGTTCAGGCAAGTCATGGCGAAGGGGTGACGTACTGTTTGTAATAGAAACTGTCAAGTTTTCACTATTGTGGCTAAAGATTGATAAATAATATAATTACGTTGATTTGTTTATCTTTGTTATATATTAATTACACGGACATCTTTTAGTTGGTTTACATGTGTGCTTATTGTATGAATAGGTACAGGAATGCAAGCATTGAATACTGCTTTTAACGGGGCTGGAAATGTATCGTGAAGACTATGTTGAAAACTTTTGGCGCACCTATAATACTTTTGTTCATAATGAAAAACATAAAAAACAGTATAAGCTAGAATTTATTTTTATTTATTTTAGATGATAAGATACATTTTGTATGTATGAAAAAGTGTTAAATGGAAAATCTTAACAGTCGAAAAACAAAGGTAATTTTCGCACTGATTGTTATTTAATTAAATTTCATGTTTTCTGTTAGGTTTCATACAGCACTTTTTGTTCATATCCGTTTATACTTTATAGAAAAACAAAACAAATTTTAATTTAAATTTTTATATCATTTAAATTTCATTTCACACATGTGAGACTAGATACTCCTCTTTGACGAACTATAGTTATATGAATACGATAATTGAGTTGAGCCCACTGGAGGCCAAAGAGCAATAATCGTAGCGATGAAGTTGAGAACCGCTTAGCTAATCTCCAGCTTCGTCTAAGATTTACATCAACATCGACGCATACCCGTGGGATAAGCCAGTTATATGCAAGGAATAACTTACCGTGAAATGTATAATTGCCATGTAAGGCGCTATTAGGCGATTTCTATCATCGTTAACGCCTGTAAAAATGTCACTTGGCCAAAGGGGCTGGTAGAATCGTCAAGCCCATGTTCACGTCAATTTCTGTTACTTTATTTTATAAATATGTTACGTATGTTGACTTACTAAAAACATAATAGGTACATTATATAGGTTTCAATTGTGACGAAAATACTCCTTAGGTACCTGGTTTATGTGAAAATAATTAACGCTGCTTGTTATTATATATACCTATTTGGGATGAGTCTTGTAAAGACGCGGTGGGAGAAATCTTTTTGATCTAGGTACTGACAAATTGTTAATTTAACTTCTAGCTAAGGCTACCACAACTTGTGTAAACAACATAATCATCATCATCTCCCGAGCCTTTTCCCAACTATGTTGGGGTCGGCTACCAGTCTTACCGGATTCAGCTGAATACCGTATTTTACATGGAGCGACTGCCTATCTGACCTCCACAACCCATTTTACTGGGTAACACAGTATCCCATAGTAAGACTGGTTGTCAGAATTGACTTAACGACTGCCGAAGATCAACGTATGACAGTCGGGACCTACGGCTTAACGTGCTATCCGAGGCACGGAGGGGTCTCGGTATGTTTATAAATGGTCACCCATCCTCGGACCAACCGCAGCGAGCGCGGCTTAACCGGTATTATCACACTATTAGTAGTACTACTAGTATTATACACTTAGCCACGAGCCCCTCTCTTGTGTAAACAACTTAAAATTTACATCATCCAACATGAGCGTTAAATTAGAAAATATAATGAAGCTATTGTAAATTAAACGTAAACAGAGTCTAAGGTCAACATTTGACCCGCGTTTGTCTCTATAACGCGACTGTTTTGGATGTGTAGAGGGTCCTTAGCACCAGGCCCTCTGCTGGAGGTCTTGTGGAGATTTATGAACAGACCCTTGCAATAAACAACGCCCCCGAGACCTATGTTCATGCGGAATAGCAAATCTTAAGGTACATGTCTTAGACGCTAGTTCTTAGTTTAAATTATCGTATAGTAAATTAAAATTAAGTAGATTGAGATGTAGACGTGTTCACGAACCTCAATCTTCTAGTTACGATTTAGAAATAAAAATAGACGACCTCGGTCGAGTGGCGTACGCACCGGTTTCAAGGTGTCGCTAGCTCTGAGGTCCCGGGTTCGATTCCCGGACGGGTCAATGTAGAAAATCACATTTTCTACATTGTCTCGGGTCTGGGTGTTTGTGGTACCTTCGTTGTATAAGAATTCCATAACACAAGTGCTTTAGCAACTTACTTTGGGTTCAGAACAATGTATGTGATGTTGTCCGCATTTATTATTATTATATAATAAATTATTATTATTATTATTATTATATATAATAAATCTGAAATAATTATGCTTCACAAAACATAAACACATTAAATAAAATATATATCATGTACCTACCTTATGCTGTCAGTGTGCTGACAATCAGCTATTTACTCACATAACTATCTAATCGAGAAACATATTACCTACTAAAAATGTTACTGTAATTAAAAAAAAAAAAATCCATTTATTAAATCAGAGCGCTAAATCTGAACTTTGAAAGTTATTCAGGGATTTACAGCAGTAACATACACCCAAATATCATTAGTTTGAACAGGGTACGTGACAACGAACATTTGTTTCCAATTCTCTAGACGACTTTGCTGACATTTACATTGTATATTTTTATATGAATAAAGCTTTGTCTACACTTGGTCTTTACTCCAGATATTTTTACAAAAGTAATGGCTGCGTGAAAATATGGACGATATTGTAATGTTTTGGTGTTCTTTACTGGTGTAATTGTATTTTTCTTTACTATTATTCCTACTGGTGGATGATTCAGCGCTTCATTTGGTATAATTTAGTTAATATTAAGCATATATAATATAAATATCCTATAATAGGATAATAGCCAACTCGCAGGCCAAGAATACAAAGATAATTGCATATATTATATAACCCAAATACACAACAAAAAAAAACCTTTTTGCAATGATTCATTCGCTCAAAATTCTACTCTCTCTCTCTCTTTTTAAATCCTCATGCATCTGCATTAAACCTTACCTTAAATACACTTTCAACACATATTTAATTAACCAACACTACCAGTGTAGAGCCACCGTTACAGGCCATCACGACAAACTTGCCGTCGACATGGCGGGTGTGAAATCGCAAAGTTACCTCCATCTGTTCCATCTAGATCCTTAACTATTTGCTCTGGTGCACGCTACTGAATAGTTGCTACATGGAATGCCTCACGTTGGTTGCTGGTATTGAATAGTGTGGTAATGTATCCAGTTTAGGCACGCTAATATATTAGACATAGATGAATGTTTGGGGCTAGAGTTGTCAATACAAAGTATGTTAGTGTGAAAACATTTAAATATTTGTGAAAATTATTCGGGCTATTGTAAATTCAGGTAAATGTTAAATAACGACTCGATTAAAATCTGTATGAAAAAGTATGTAAATAAATTCTTAATTTCATAATATTTGGTTACACGAAAAAAATTGTACAAATTGACTTGCATAACATACCCTAATACTCAACTACTTTGTAGTTCTATAAATCTGAATCTATCTATAATAAATGCAACAAAATAGTTTGGTCCAATGCAGCCAGTAAGTCACACCTCTTTGTGATTTATTGCAACAATCTATTTCAGCTTCATCCGGGTTTAAGTATCAAATCGATTCAATTTCTCTCTAGCTTATTTGTGTTAATACTTAAGTATACATAACATGATCGGTTATTTTTCAATGGGTTTCACATGTTAATAAAGATTATATCAAGTGAAGACTTTGTGAGTAATTTACGCTCGCTGAAATCCAAAAATACATACTATTACACCCTTAGGCGTAAACATAGACCGTTATGTAATATGGGATGACGCGTACCTTAATAGGATCTAACACAACACAAACAAAAGACTGTCGGGCGCAAGCTGTAAATTTCCTCCGCTTACAACTAAGCAGTTAATTTTCCGGCAAAAGCTAGTAGCAACTTTATTATCTCGAGGGATAATATTTCCAGTTGCATTTGCTCAAAAGCGGGGGATCGTTTACAAGTCAACGCCGGACGAGATGCAGGCTGCGTAACGAGCAGATTGACTCGCGACTTCCGCAAGTTTAATCTTCAGGGAAAATACTCGAGTCAAGTCCTTCCTTAACTTCTAAGCTCGCGGCGCACTGCTAGACATTTGAATAAAATGGAAACGTTGTGCTTTTGTTTTTATTTGTATTTTTGTTTTGACTTTTTTTACGTGCGTACGAGTGGGGTTCGGTAATTTTAGTTTTTTTAGTTGTGAAATTATACCAAATCGTTTTGAAAACATTACTAAATTTTATTCCGGATAGAAATAAAAATATAAGAGATTGGTAAAGATGAGTGAAAAATACTTGACTTCATTATAGTGATTACGAATGATTTGATTTGAATGTTAATTTATAATATCCTTGTACTTAGTTGCGACTTGCGACAATATTTAAAAAATAGAATCGAGCTCTCATTTCCTAATCCCACGAATTTTATCTAATAAACCTCTACCAAATTACTCGAATTATAACGAATAGGACAAGTATGAATAGCGCTCACAAAAATGAAATGCCTGCTACGCTGGACGCGAATTCACTATTATGTTCTTAAATAATTTCATTCATCCCCTGTGTATATTCAACTAGCTACTAAATAATTTCCCCTGTGAATCCGTACATCGTTAACTTCTATTCACGAAAAGTGGCAGTCTATTGAAAAACTGTTGAAATCAGTGTGTATTTGTAAAGTGCAAAGGGAAAACCGGATCTGTTTAATTATATTTATATTTTTTTAAATATATTATAGTCGTTTTTTATTACGTCATGCTTCTTGGTACTATACCGTAACTATTAGTTTATCATGTTATGTATCTCACCTTTACTAGATTAAGCTAATGCTTGCATATTATCTGTAGATGCTTTTACCGTAGGTAATTTCATTTACTTAAAAGGAACGCAAGGTTTATAGTTTTAATTTTTATATTTCCTGTTAAAACGAAGTATTTACAAATAACTCCTTATTCAGAAAAACGTTGAAAGTAGTAATTGCTGACAATGTTAAGAATTCTCAGAAACTAAAATATTTTGTCAAAATATATACAAACGTTGTTTTTCGGTTACAACCCCATGCCACTTACCGCCAGAGACAGTCAGCAAGCGAATAAGATATTGAATTTATATTACGAATAGGAAAACGTGGAAGCGTGTATACACAATTTATTTATCTGTATCAAATTGTTGGGTATATTGACAAACGTCAAAAGCCGCGGTAAAAGCACTCTCAAGCGTAACCAGAAAAAAATGTTTCTTTGATAAATTATGTAGCTTGTAGCGTGTACCTTCTGTTCCTTGATAGATAGGAATTTGAACGCAAATCGCATCGCATACATTTTCACTAAATTCTGAATATTTATCAAAGACGTACGAAATTCGATGTCAAAGAGTCTTGAATGGTATAGCCGAAGGGTCGCGGAGGGTTAGAATTTCGCAGTTCGCTCGGAATTTGTGTGATGTTGAACACTGCCACTAAAACTATTATGTACAATTCTATTAAGAAATTCTTATCGTCTATGGCTTGCGACGTGACACAACCGATGCGTAATTCCAGAGTTTGTGGATTGTCATGCTTAGAGAATCCGCAAACTGAAATTATTGTAGCTAAATATTTTAGTACGCTATAGGCATTTATCTAAATTTAAGCAACATATTACTACACAAAATATCTTGTACTGAAAATTTTAGTAATAAATGGAAGTTAAATCAAGAACCAATAAAACAAGTTTCAAGAACACAAAACCGGAAAAGTTAATTCTAAAAGTCTTTTACGAATGTTTTTCAAACTATACATTTACCAAGTCTTGGCACATATTGAACCGTTTCTACTGTACTACAGAAAAAGCTAAAACTGCAAATGTAAACCAATTTCATAATACATTCACAGGAGCTATAGAAGTAAAAATAAAAATCGATCAAATCCTATCAGTAGCTTAACCGATGCAAAAAAGGTGCATTTCACCTTTAAGCTTGTATTCAAAGAAAACATACATTTTATTTCTTTTCGATGCATAAAGCAGGAAATAGTGAGTGTTCCCGGGAAATTAGCTACGTTAGCTGCGTAATCTGTTTAGCACATAATTTCCTTTCGTACCTCGCGGAGCGCTTCACTGTAAATACGATTTCCTTCAGCGTATTTATTGTGTTTAATGTAAACGTAAGCTATGTTGGATGTCTGCAAAAAGTTTCGTTATTTTGTTTACTGCATTTAGTATTGATGGTAGATAGTGTATTCTCGAGTTCAAACACTGGCAAGATTTAATAGTATTAAATAGGGATACCTTTTAATTGTTTTTCTGGTTTTATGAGTATCTAACATTCTTTTCGATATGAGTTTTCAGAATGTTACTTATTTTCTCTTTTTGTCTATCAAAGAGTGGAGATCGATTTCTTATCTAAAGGTTTGTTTTCTAAATGGTTTCAAAATAAAGGCATTGTATTTTAGATTTTTAATTCAAAATAAATAAGTAAAATTTTCGGAGAGTTCATTTATATGATAAACAGAATTAGAACGAAAAGAAACAGCTGAACTATTGATTAAAAACAAAACCATATCTTACGACTAACAGCTACTAAATTCAGATTTCCACCACAATAGAGAATAATAACGTCAATAGGAAGCAAATCCATTTACCATAAGTATTAATATTCACAAGTTGAGCTATTGGTTCATTAGTGCATTTCGCACGTCGGCAGTACTGCACTGCCCAAGCGGCAATTTCTCTAATTAGATAACGAATTAACGTCTTCGAAACGTTGCTTGCGCGCCTCATCAGGGGTGCGTTGCTTGTTTGTCTCATCACGGGTCCTTTGCACAACGTTTCAGAAACGTTTTGAAAGCTGATCCGTTGCGATGTTTACACCATAGCTTTAATTGCGCCGTGTGATGCGATGCGAGTGGACAGTGTGAATTACTTTTAATAATGTTATAAGGCTCATCGTCTCGTGTATGTTCTGTGAGTAAAGAGAATTCTAAGCGAAAGTTTGTGTAAGGAGTGAGTTTGTGGTTTGTGTGAATGTTCTGACTTAGGTATTTAAACTAATAAGAGGTCGAGGTTCTTGTATTTTTATCGGTTACTTGGCCACGATACATTGATATAAAGATCACTAATTCTACTGAGGAGGAGCTTACAAGTTATAAATATTAATCATAAATATAAATTTAGGTGTTTGATAAGTTAATTTATAATAGTCAAAGCCTGTAAGCAAAAACAATTTTCTGATAAGATATAGATAAGATTAATTAATTTTCTCAAACTGGTAACGTGGTTCTATTTTCAGAATACAGCATAATCTGAAATAATCTGATATCTCTTACAAATTATTCGTATGCTTCTAGACCTAAATTACAAGCTAAGACTGAGCTTGGCTGTATGACATGTAATTACAAACATTCAGCAACATATGTACATTTTCATGCATGACTTTGTAGACTGATAGTATTAGTGTTCGAATTTCAAGGTAATTTAATGAAACGTAATTAACCAGTAGTCAGATACGGATTAAGTTTGTTTTATTAGCATGATAGCTACATGATTTTTAAAATGTAGTACAAAAAATAAAAACATGGTTGGCATATTATTGCCCATTCTACCATTTGGTAGAAGCCCCATGTCAAGCTGATATTTTGCTTTCAACAAATAAGCAAGTTATATTAAAACATTAAGCCTAGGACAGATTTATTTCATTACAGGCGTCAAAAATCATATCAAATATGACTTTTGGCGCGTTTTCTGGGCTCACATAAGTAACACATTTTTCGTTTCATTATCCTAATACGAAAACGTAATAAAAGTTTCCATTAGGTGTTCGAAACTCAAAAAGAAGTTCTGTATGGAGGAATAAAGGTTTATAATAAATCTGGATGTAAACGCAGTGTCTAGACGACATCGGCTCAGTCGCGCCGTAGCCGCGGTCGCGATGGGGATTTGTCGCGCGAACATGGCTTCTTGGTACCTCCAACACAACCTCTAATCTCAGATAATATTAGACACACAATACGGAGCCTCTTACCTCCCACATACAGTAAGTAAGCACTCCAGAACGCTGTACAGAACCCTGAACATTGCGCTTTCTTATCGGAAGTAACATTGCTATTATGATGTCTTAGATATATGTAGCCTAGTAAATGTTATGTCTTTTGGAACCTAACCGAGCAATCCTTAATTCCACTAAAAGTTAAGTGTACTCCTAAAACTGTAAGTATGGCAACAGTAAGGTTTTATTTGACATGTAAGCAAGCGGTTCGTAACAGTTTGATGGCTCATCTATAAAATCGTTTTTATCGCAGGCGGGTGACAAACAAACAGTTTTATTCTCAAGAAAAGTCCCCGGTATTAGAACTTGTTGATACTCGTTCGAACGTTTTGATATTTTTCACCCTGTCTTTGCCGTCAGGTGCGAATGACGATGATTTATGTCCTCACAGAATTGGGAGCATTGAATGAGTTTTGGCTTGATTCCGTGAATTTATTTCTTTCAACGTGTTAATATATTACGACAGATATATTTTATTACAAGAGTTTCTTGAGGAAAATCGTGACGCGATTTTGTTTTCTGTGAAATGAACATTTCAGTTTAGAGGAAGCTTTCATAAAAATAATACTGGTGAGATGTGTGACTGAGGAAAACTTGACGAGGAAGTTGGCTATAAATGTGTATAATCAGAGTATCTGACCTGATTTGCGATGCGTGTAATAAGTTCGAGGTGACACGAAGTCGCATCAAGTATATGGACCAAACTGCCGTATAAAAGAAGAATCTGCTTCATTTCATACATATTAATTAATTTATCTTAATTAATTTATCCTCGTCCATTCATTTCGTTCAAACAATTTGAATTCATTCACTAATTTACAACAAGTTTCTATGCTCTCTTATCTTTTCTCATCTGCAATAAAAAAAAAGTTTGTTAAAACGAACTGCATTCACGGCTCGAATTAAGAGAGAAAATGGAATTTTTAAAACGTCCTTTTGTGTTAAAAGAGATGAAAAGCATGTCATTATAGAGGAGTTTAAAATAGCTAATTACGTTGGAAAAACCCGGCTCCGAAGTATGCTGAAAACTTCTCGGTGTGCGTTTAACTGTTACCATTAAAACTTAAGCACCTTATCTGTTGAGAACAATGTCTCAATACATTATTTATTTAGCTGTTCTTAATTCCGACGCCGTAAAAATTAATATGACAAAGTTTCGCAGTTACGCTTTCTGGCTCTTTTATTGTCGTCTTGAGGTTGGTAGAACTGGAATTTGTTTGGGTGTTTGTGTTACTTGTTATGCTCTTATAAACATGAAAGAATGAACTGCAATGCTAGAATAATACATATACGTTAAAAAAATTCACGAGATTTTTCCTTGTCACATATTTGCGACGTTTAGCCGAATACATAACGTTTCACGGCTCCCATTATATCATACCAATCTAAGCAAATGTATTTACGCTAGATAAGAATTTTACTACGAAAAACTAATTATTCTTTTCTCTCATCACTCAATTCTTCAGATTGTTCTCTTACAGATCATTTAGTTCTTGCTCAGACAGCCAATATATGTAGAGCTCCGTAGTTCTTTCCTTACAGTAATTAATCAAGGGGCAGGTAAGGTCACGTTAAATGGTCACAGTGTATTAGAGCTAAGGTAAGGCCCCTGGTTAATGGCCTTACTTCAAATCGTCTGCTTGTCCGCTGTTGTTTCAAGTTCCACTCAACTTGTGCAATTACTTTTTATTTTTCTTCGTTATCTTTCGCCATAAACATGAATATAAAAGTGAGTCATAAAATAATTTATGTAAAAAGATATTGCCATACATTTTTGGTTAGAGTGAAAAATATGAGTGCCATGTAAGGGTTGTGGTGAGATTCGTTTGGTTGGATAATATTATGTTTCCAATTAGTTTGTAAAAGTTAACCTCTTTTTAAAGATATAATCAAAGACTCATATTGTACGTACATAATCTTAATGAAGACTATTTGGTTACGTAGTCAGCTTAACAATTTTTTTTGACAAACTAAGGCCATAATCCTACTTAACATGAAGTATTTTATAACACTAACATTTAATTTATATATGTTATGAAAATGTTTTTATAAACATAGTTCATTCTACTATATCCAGCATTTTATCACAAGTATACAAACGGTTTATTCACTGTAAGAGATACTAAAGTATCGTTACAACAGACTTATAATCTACTACGACAGTAAAGCATTCCTCTCAAAGTCAAAGGATTTTTTATTCGGGTTAAAGTAATAGGCCCTTTGTAATAGAAGCCAGTACTCCGCTTTAGTATGTGACGTCAATAGGGAAGCGACTGAAAAACATGTAAAAATTGTTCGCTCTTTTAATCATTCTTTGTTTACATTTTTGAACACAGAAGAGAAGATTTATTTCGAATATTTTAAGCTAAACTTTTCTAGCTGCAAAGGCTTTGTAGAAAAGTTTAGCTTAAAATTAGTAAGTAAGTAAGTACTTAAAGTAAGTAAGTCTTTAAAAGAGTTAAAGATTTTGTCCGTTAAATTGAGTATTTATTTAATTAAAAAGAACACAAATTACATTGATTTCACTTTTTAACTTTCTTTGTCTAAAATAAACTTACATTGTTGTAACATTTTAAAGGTCTATAAAGCTCTATAAAGCATAGAGAAAAGTACTATAAAGTATTTACTCTTTTCGAAATTCAAAATTATTGGAGCTACATTTATCAAAAGAAGAAACATAATTTTCGTTCCCTTTTTAAAAAGCTCATGTCTCACATTTAAAAATGGCTGTCATAACAGCACAATAAACACATTTCCCGCGGTAATTACGCTGCGTCTTAATACTCGCACGTCCTTTGTTAGTTTGCTTCACAAAATTCCGCCATAACACTTTGGACGTCATTAGCTGAGAGTGGAGCCTCTCGTTATATTTTACGAGCGGGCTGGCGACTGTTACTAACCCTTTAAATGCAGCTCGCCCTTAATATGTAATAATAAACTTTAACGCCCAAACCAATTGTCTTTAAAACTGAATTTGGATGTCTAATGACAGTTTTGATGACGTTTAGGAAACTTGAATTGATATTCCTGCTTTAATGATTGTTTTACTGCACATCTATGTTCTTCAAGGAAGCGTCAATGTTATGTCCACGCATTAAAGATCGGCCGATCAAGCAAATCTCTCAAAGTTCAGCTCAATGTATTCGTTCAAAGTAAGATTGTATGCAAACAATATTGCTTTTAAACACTATATTTAAAGGTAATACTGAAAGACAGCTATTGTAAAATATGTAGCTTTTATGTTAAAGAATCTGCTCCTAACTATAATATTACGTAAACTTTAATAAATTGCACATACATTACTGGTAAAGTTCCTGAGATATTCCGCGCATGCATCACAAGTGACCAATGTAACTTGCCGATTACCATGTTAATAACTTTTGCCGCTTGTTCCGTAACTCAGTTAGTACCAACGGTTACTAATGCCGAGTACGTAATTTGCTGAACTTCAATAAATTTCCATAATGTTCTGAGAATGGAGAAATATTATACTTAATGCTGAGCTTTCATATTATTTTATTCGTTTTACTGTGATGACCGTGTCGATATGGTGCTAATTATGATTTATGGGTGTTTATATATTGAATTATCTAGTTTAATTACGCTAGGCAATCACCTCCTTTATTCTTTTTGAAAACTGGCCTGATGTTACCCATCGTTTCTACCTAATTGTCTAAACTGAACAAGGTTATTTTTTTACAAGATCCTTATTAAAATTGGTGGCACATAATAAAAGTTAGTAAGTACGCATAACACGGATTGATCAACCCTTTACACTTAGCTGGAAAAATTGTATATATCCCTACATATCCTTACAGTGGTTCAACACTTAGATATTCCTCTCTGAACCTTGGTAATATCTTATAAAGTCTCTGGCTATCTGCAAGCCGCAGAAAGCTTTTAAAACACGTGACGTGCCACGTGTGATGTAAATTTTGGGTTCGGGTAAAAATTCGAGACAGCTCTCGAAGTTTCGAGAATAAATCTGATAGCTATGATCGTTGTGATACCCAGAAGTCCGATTTTATATTTTACATAACGACTTTAGTTGGGGAATAAAAGTTGTTTGCTAGTTTGTTGCTATATATTTTTATGAGTTGCTAAAGTTGATGTGACTACATTTTTGTTGATTATTTAGTATAAAACATAGTAAATCGTGGTGGTACTGGATACTGGAATTGGGTACTGAATAACTTGTCAGTCAGGAACTTATTTCACATTTTATTATGTTTTTGTTGTTCTTGTTTAGTTTCTTTTACTATTTAAGCAATGCTCTTAAATCAGTAAATATAAAATCTTCTACATCGGTATGATATGTCGAAAATCACTTGGGAATATTTTAAGGATAAAATGAACAAGAAATAAAACATAAAAAAACAAAACGTAATATTAACAGAACAAAACCCCAATTCAGGCTCCACTCGTAACAATTTTACGGATTACCAAGCAACCAACAAAGCGAATCCTTTAATTTCTTTTAGCAATTTATTCAAACTCGAGCATATAAGGTAATTTCATTATAAGAAATGACGTCTCCACGTCAAATAGGCGCCGAATTTCCACGTGCCGTCCTCGAATCTTAATACGGTACACTAAAAAGGTCACGCGTAGCCTTTGAAGGAAGGCGTCCGTATAAACCGAACATATATTTTACATTATTTCCTTCGCCACTGAAACAATGGCTCCTCAATTCGCGGACACTTTTCTCCGGAGGGGGATCTTCAAGTTTATTGACATTTACTTTCCGAGGGTAAACATAGCGACAGGGCTGTCTGTCTCGACTTGGCTCGGCATAATGCTCTATCCACGACACCTATTTACAGACACGTGATATTATTTATTACCAATTCGTTCTTTCAGTTTAGGGCTTATAAAGGAAGGGTTTAGTGACCTGATTTATGGTTTCACATCGTCGACGTATCGTAAGGACTGAATTATAAAGAGCTTGGGTTTATATTATATAGTTTTTATCATGTCGATATATTTTCTTCTTCTTGTTTTCCGAATTCGTTCTATAAATGTAAATTTTGTTTTGTGATGTGTTACGTTAAATATAAACAAGTCTACCTCTTTTAAGTATAATACAAGAGAGTTTGTTATTACTTAAATAGTGATCGATGAATTTTGTCTAGAGAGTTTCCAACATAAGCAAGAAAAGGATTTAGTTATGTTTTATTTAACATAATATCGTTCTGAAAATCGGGCTAGAAAACAAAAAAAAATGTAAAAAAGAGTTCTTGTTACACTTAATACAAACAATGGTTAATAAGATCACAAGAAACTGCAATTTCTTATCAGAACACACATTCTCTAGAAAACTTTTTATTTTTTTTCCACAGATTGTGTCTTCAGAAACTAATTAAAAATTTCGCTTCACTTAAAACTTACCACAGGCGCTACCCCGACTCGCAACTTCCATGAATTGATAAAAAAAACTTTTTGTTGATCCTTCGTGTTATTCGCGGAGAAGCGAAGATTTTCGCGTTAAGTAGGAATTCCGCAGGACCGAGGGCTAAAACAATGTGTCGGGATCAAACTAGCTCGAGACAGTCGCTAATGCAATATGTATCAGCTTTCAAGTGCAGGCCAACACTAGCCGAAGGCCAAAGTACCCAGCGGGAAGTAACTACTTTTTATTTATCTGAAGTAGCTATTGAATTTATCCGACACGCAGGTAAACTTTCAGAAAAATAGGACGAGTTTGTTTTGGTTGACCGCTCTTCACTATTTTTGAAAGAGGAATCCCAACACTTGAATACCTATGTAGTGTTGAAGATTTCGTATCGAACCTTCAGTGATATTGAAGTACCTTTCGGATTCGTATTCATTGCAAAATGTATGTGTTTGCTTGTACAGTCAATCACTCAAAGCTGTAGTTACTTCTGTGGAAATCTAGACAGCACATTTTTTTTTGATACCATGTTGTCTTTTAAATTATTTTTATTTCACCTTTACCTAACGGTTCGTAATAAGGAGGTACTCTTCTAAGTAAATAACAAGTTAAGAAAAAAACAAGGCGAGCGTAAGAATATACATGACACGTGATTCGTACGTATTGCGTAACAGATCTGTGCCCCACTGTATGTTGACAAACCCTTCACAATAAGACGAGTGTCGCCAGCGAAATAACGCCACATTCTGTATTCATAAATCCTTAGGTTCGTATGTCGCTGAGTAAGTAAGGCGCAGATCTATTACGTTTGAGTAATCCATAATGCTGGGAGACGCTGACTTAGCAGTATGCATTGCTTCGGCCTCGTAACGTACCTATTCGGAATGTATTTGGCTCCTGAACATCGCTTGGCGCGCGCACAAGTGGGACAATAACAAACGGAGCCGCCATAAAGTGGCAGTGTCAATTCCAACTTGTGCGCTTTTTCACTGGTCTAGACGCATTAACTAGCTATTGTGTAACATTTTTACATTAATGTGCTTGTATTTTGCAGTTTGTGCTGTATACTGAGATTGGTCCAGCGATGAACTTTTGGATAATATTTGTCCTATAAAGTTTTATTGAGTTAATCAGGTCATTGTTGCTAACTCTCTTAATATTTTGGCAATGTTTATGATACACAGTGTGTAAGACTGTTCTAAAGAATATATCTTATAGAGTTCAGAACACTGAACTTATACCATACATAAGTTTATGTAACACAAAATGTGCAAAAATAGAAACATTATCAGCAGGAATATCACGCTACCTTTGCCAACCACGTAAACTTTCCTCTCTTGCGTATTTCAAAGTAGCAGTGGGTAAAAGTTTTCGCGGGCACAAACATGATTTGACAGATTGAAATCTATAACACCGTTGGGGCTGCCGACGTCTGATGTTCCAAACCACGCGGGGGATGATTGAGATCAAATCGAATGATTGACACGTCACTCACTTTTCATTTTCTGTATTCTTTCTTCTGATTTCAGTACGCATATTGTCACGTATCTCACAATATTTGCACAAAGAGGAAAATTCTATTCGTGCCCCAAAAACGGATAACGATAACATAATTTCACCCCTATATTGTTTTACATACAAAACATTAAACCGTCGAGCAGCCAGTAAATTTCATTGTTTGTGCGCGTTGAAATATTTTTGATTCATAAAATTTCATTGGGAATATTTTCAGTGTACTAACTGGGACAGAATGGTGATCATTAAGCGTCCATTTAAACATAAATTAGGTCACCGGAACTAAAATAACGGTGTGTGTTGCGTAGGCCGGTGCGGGTTGGCATCGAATTGTGATAGAGGCTGGTAGCGTTGCCAAATTGCCCTGTCCGCTTATCATCTGGCTTACGTATAGCGCACCACTACGCTCGTGTGCCGAGTTACATTTTAAATTTAAATACAGACGAGCTTTCTAGATAAGCCTAATTCATGAATGTCTTGAATAGGCCTATTTATACAGTTTTTTTTTGTATTACATGCCTTAAGAAAATTTTGCAGTATAAGCTAGACTTTTTTTATATTAGTTATTATCATTATGTGATCATGGGCTAATAGATGATCGTTTAAATTTGTGTATTAACTATTGAGCGTCAGTATCATAACATATTTACGTATATTAATTGCGGAAATAATACTTAAAACCTTTTGTCAATAATAATTACATGTTTCATCATTAAATCGCTATGGTAAATAAAAGTATGTTTTTGTAGTAACAGAAAATTCAGTATTGTGCTACATTTGTCGTTAATTGAAATCCGCTCCACAAAACACCAATCACAAAACATAACAACGCATAAAAACTATAAACCACAAACTAGTTTTTCAATCACTTCTATCAATTAACAAAAAAAGTCAACAATAGCGATTGTTAATGCTTCAATTTTGATATCAAGCTTTTCTATTGCTGTGGGATTAAAACTAAATCCCCGAGGCCGGGCGGTGACGCGTGCTCGGGCTATGCATTTAAAAAGCCACTGCACATTTTTTTTTACAAAATTGTGGATTTTTCCAGGCCACGGGGCTTAAGAGACTCGATGACTTGGAAAGCATTGGTCTCCGCTCGATTTGCACTGTAAATTGATTTTCACGTGGGCCGAGGAAGCTTTCTGTTTGTGCTTCACGCTATTTATTAAGTCGCTTTTGATATTTGATTGGTAGTGAATTGTTTTTGTGATTGTAAATATTTGCGAATTATGGTGACCGGTGTGTTTTGTCTGTAATTATTGTATAATAATCACAAAAGGAAGTGTGAAACTACATCTACTAATTTTGTAACTACAACACTCATAATATAGTATAATATATGTATTTGTGACACAGTTCTGGCAGCTTCAACGTAATATACTTTAATCAGTAATAATAAATATTAAACATTGTTTATAACTAAAACCTACATAAAAATATGGTGTATATTTTTATGTAGGTTTAAAACAAATTCAAAAATCTATGAAAACAAACAAAACACAAACTACAGTTTAATGCCTAATTAACCACATTCGGAACACAAGTCTACATAAGAATATACCTATTCGTACAGTGCTCGCCTACGGTAGTACCTCACTCGCTCCCGTCACTAAATACCTCATTCGCAAAAACCTACACCGGATTCTCGTTTACTCGCATACTATTATGTTAACAAAGATTTTTCCTTTAAGTCTGGATAGCTGCGCTCCTTTTGAGGGCCAGAGCGGGTCGAGCTTCCTGCCGTGGCACATAATCGCAGGCGCTTTTTGCCTACTCTGCCTTACAAAGAAAAACGTACGTACTCTCAGTATCAAACGTAGGCGTTTCTGTACAGCTCTTTAAATACTTCATATTTACGGCAGAACATGTACGAGTAGCAGGTTCAGGTGGTACGGTGTGGTGGAAATGTTTCGAAAATGATTACGAGCTTTTAAGTTAAGTTTCATATGGATCTTTGGTGTTGTTCGTAAAAATTATGTACATTTGTGGCTGCAGAAGGCTGATTAAATTTTTGTGGAAGATAATATAAGGGTTGTATTTACGTATATAATTTAATATGCTGCCATCAGTATATTAAATTTTTATAAAAGAAGTCGAGATACCTTATTTTATAATCATCTTATGTGTAAGCAAATTAGTTTTTATATGGTTTCTGCGAGTGCTTTGTTGTGTGTATCTTTACAGACAAGTTGGCTATGTCGTTGCGTATAAAGGCTTGCAGTACCTATACACCTTTACAGCTATACAGGTACCTAGGTATGTATATCGATGTATTGCTCAATCAACGCTGTCTGCTGTCAATACGGCGACAATTTATGATGCTCAATCCCTTCAGCCCTTCGTTGAAGAATTAACGCCGTGCTAAATTACCAACATGTTTGTGTATTGTTTATAAAGAAAATTTATAAGGCCCTTGATATATTCCTTACTTAAGTTACTGTTCAAAACAAATCGTCAGGGGACCTAATTAACATCTAAAATCATCTTCATTCTAAAGTTCTCAGGCTTTAATTTAAGACTTGGTTTACCGTAAATAAGGCCATATGAGTATGTAGACTAATTTGCAAAGTAAGATTCATGTGGAGGCTTTCCAAAACATTTTCTTACTGCTGGAAACCAATTCATAACCTAAATGTTTAATGTGCCCCAAATTCTAGTAACCTACAGCAAAACCACTAATTCCAGAACAGTGATTTTCAATCACTCTAATTAGTACCTAACCTAATTGAAATTCTAAAACGAAAAGCCAGCGAAGTCTAAATTTATTGCTAGATAAGGATGAAATTCTAAGATTTATGGGGACTTTACGTACTTATAATAAAGCATCTCTCATCCATCGGAAGTTGGATGTTAGAAAGGTCTTTTTGCTTCCTAAAAACGGTCGTATAATTGACGTCGGAATGGAGTGTGACCCGAGAACATAACATATCGATGGAATATTTCTCGAGGAGACATCGCCAGTGCGTCATTTCCTGCGAACCCCACAGGAGCCGGAACGCAATAAATCATCGGTCATTGTCACGAGGGGCCAATTCCAGTTGACTTTTGTTTTTTGACAAATGCTCGATGTATCTTCTGGATTTAATTTAGTTCTACGATGTTTGGTAGCGTTGCAGCTTATTCTGCATAGTCAATCATAAATGGTTTTTATTCATTTTTGAAGCAAAAATGATCATTCGTGGCGGTAATATGTTATTAATAATTCAGAAAAACATATCCAGACGCAAAATATGTTTTTATTCATTTTGGTATCCATTGCATCATCCATATGATACGAAATTCTTAGCAAATTAAACTGTAAGTAATACCAGTGGCTACAGAGCTCGTGATTCAACTAAAACTTTTGAAGAGTGATTAGTTTTCCGCGCCAAAAAGCGCCTTATTTGAAGATACCTCTTCGGAATTTAATTCAAATCCATTCGGTGGTTAGTTCAAATAGTTAGATATTAGTACGTACTACGTACTTTGTTTAACGATCGACTTCTATTGAATTGCTACGACTAAAGGTTAAAGTAACATCTGATTTTAATTTAGCATGGATTAGTGACAAATTTTTATATGCTTTGAGAATTTTTGACTTGATAATAAAAGCTTTTTCAAGTAAGTTGGTAAACAGCCTATTACGGTTGAAAGTAAATAAGGACAAAGGTGTGTGCAAAAAGAAACGAACATTTTAGATTATTGTAAAAAATTGTGATATATTTCTTTGTTAGACTATGAATATTTAACTGTACAAAATACACGGTGTTTCTAATTTACAATTAATATTAATTAACAAAATAATATAATTATATTATATTATACGCATATAAAACATTACTCGATGGCCGGTGACGAGCGATCATTTGTTAACGCTTTCCTTAACTTCACCGTTGCAAATTGTTGTGGCCTGCGGGAGAAATGGTAAATGTTAGCTTTTCAATACATAATGTATTTCTGAATGTTATTGTTATCTGCTATTTTACTTTGAATTTGTAGAATTTACTTTCAGAATATTTCCAGAATTTATCTATAAGACGTAATTTTTATTTGGACATTTTAAAGATTGATTGACGACTAAAGTAAAACCTACAGAAAGTAACTAAACAAAAAGCAGCAAATAAAAAGATATTTAATGCCCGACTACAAAGAAAAGTAAACAAAAGAATATCTGTAAGTAATTAAAAACAAACCTCCTATTACTTGTAGACAGCTGTTTCGCGTCCCCATAAATCGTACCACGGTCCAAATGTATGGCCTTCTTCGGGCAACTCATTTCCTTCTGACGGTCGCTTTAGTAGCTTAGTACGCGGGAGCAATTGTGGTCTCTGTTGTTTTAAAGCTTCATTAAACTTTTGGTCATCTGATTCGCTGTATGGTCCTTCACCACGTCTATCAATAAAACGTCTCGCTTCAAGTTTTGCCTCTTCTTGACGGATCTTGGACTTTTCAGCTTTTTTCGAATCAGTTTCATAGTCGTATCTAGATGTTCGGCGTTCCTGATCACTGAAGTACGATATATTTGACTCGTAGTACCTTTCCTCCCGGCGTCCGTTATACGGTAAGGTGCTATCGTCGTAACTTCTGTTTGATTTATTTTTCCTGGGATCCCTGCCCTTTGTATCAGTGAATTCTTTCTTTGTTTGGCGTCTGTCTAGCGAATAATCAATTCGCGGTTCACGGTTTTGTTCATATGGTCTGCCATCTTTCTTTTGATTTCTTACTTCAGCTTGCGGATAATCCTTTTTGTGACTCTTTTCATTTTCAAAATTGTTTGTTGTGTGATTTTGTTCCTCTTTGCCTGAACGTTTCTTATATTTCAAAGTTCCCTCGTCGTGACCATTATAAATATCCTCATTACGCATATCGTTATTATTTCTCTCATTTGGAATACCGTATCGATCGGTATGTTGTTCGTTGTCTTTGTACTTCAGTGTTTCAGATGATGCAGAGAATGTTTTTATTTCTTTCGAGCTATCTTTAAATGTTTTAAACTCCATAGTTTTTGGTGGACTTCGCTCATGTGAAGAGTTTTTAGTTTTTTCAGATGACAATGTAGCTCGAACATGTGGTTTGATCGGAGTTACTTCTATTTCTTCAAATTCTGGCATATAGGCGTTCTCTTTGCGTTTCTTAACCTCCTCTTCAATAACATGTGTTTGTCGGCGTCTGTCTATTTCTTGTTGCTTCCTTGATGTCATATGATCATCTACTATAATACAGTCATATGGATCAGTACTCGAAGCAACAGAATTAACGTCGGAGCTGCTATCATTGTCGTATTTCTGTAGTATTTCTCTTCGCTTAACAGTTTTCATAACAAAGCCTTCACCATTTTCGTCATTGTAAAAACTGTTTTCAAAGTTAGTTTTTATTGTACTTGTATTGGTTAAATCAGAGTGTCTTGACTCACCACGTGGCGTAAAATCTTCATGTTTTTCTTCAATAATAGATTTTTCAGACATGCTTTTCTTATTCATTGTTTGAGTATGTTGATAATTATCGATATTTTTACGACTCTTCTCGATTCTTTCTTCATTTTGGATGGATCCTAAGCTCTTAGCCTGACGTATACCATTGGCCATTTTCACGTCTTTTCTGTCAATCGTTTCTTTAGGTCGTGGTGGTTGTCCGTTTTCAACGGGAAGTGTTTTTTCAGGGCTAGTTTGCTTTGGAATATCTGGTGCAGGTCGCAATTCTTTCTTCATCTTTTCGAACAATCTCTTCTTATATTCTGGTACAGTATCAACAATATCGCGATGTTGCCACAGAGACATTCCCTCCATAATCTCTTCAGCAGTGGTGCGGCCAAATTTCCAGAATGATTTAGTTCTCTTTACTTTTTGGGAGTCTTTATCCATATCCAGCATATTGCGCAGCATCAATTGTTGATCGTCGGTCATATATCCATTGGCGGTGTTACTCGGTTTAGGACCTCGTTTCAAGCTTTGAGTTTTAAGCAAATAGGCTTTATTGTGGTTCGATTGTAGAGCAGATTTACTACAAAATAAATAAAAGGAAAAATAAATGGTACTAGCTTAACTACAAAACAAAACAAATGAAAATAAGTCAAGCAAAAAGGATTAAAAAAAACACACATAGGCACATATAAAGGTGGTAACTAAAAATTACCTAATTGGTACACGTAGTCTTTGAGCTTCTTCATCACTGTAGTCCACGTCGGGTTGTGGTGGTGGCTCGTTGGAGAAGCCAGAATCGTTGGAGCTGTGTAGCGATACGTTTCCTACAGCACCAACTGCACTTACTACGGTCTTAGCTGGTCCCGCTTTGTTCTGGGCAACCTGTATTAAGCATAGGATGGTCAAAATAATATCGTAATACACTTACGTACTATGTAGGAATGTATAGATAATTATTAGCATTTTGTACCTGAGAACGCATTGGCAACGTCTGCGGCCCAAAACTCCTTGTCTCTATAACAGCATGAGTAGTAAAACTGGCGGAAGATGTTGAGTTCTTTATAGCACCGGTAGCAGCTGTGGCGGGAAGAGAAGCATGGAATGTAGCGCTCGCTGAAGAGCTGAGAGCACTCGGTGAAGGCGCTGGCAGGGTCGGTGGCAAGCCCGGCGAACCAGTTCCAAGACGACCCTAGGAATATAAAACAAAAATAAGTACCAAGAATTTCTTATGTACCTAATGAGGAAAGTTTTTGAGGGTTTGGTTGAGATGGTTTTAAAGGTTACCTTTGTAACATGATGAGCAGTGACAGTGTCTCCAAACATGCGTGCTGGTGGGTGAGAGTGTGAGTGCCCTGATGCTGAAGGTGTCGTTTGCGCATGCGCGATAGGCGCCGGTGGTGGAGCTTCGGACGGGGTTTGGACACAGCTCCAACGGGCTGGTGAATCTCTGTAGAAACAAATTGAAAAAATATATTCTCTGGTGGGTTTTTATCGTAGTTATATTATTATGTTGTGATTAATTTCAACCACTACGGATAAATATTCTGTACTATAATTATGTATTTATGACCGACAAAGCAGAATGTAATTTTCAAATATAAAATAAAGTAGTAAAACGTCTGCTTCTTGCGAATTTAAACCTACGGAAATGTAATAAAACAGACAAATATATAAACATCTAAAAACTGCGTAATGAACTTACCCAGGTTCTTCGTTAGGTATAGGTTCAGTGTACGCAAGAGGGAACCATCCAGCGTGGTGTGTGCGTAAGTTTTCTCCATACTGCCATCCTTTAGTCCTCTCTCCGAGGAGGGCTAGAACATCTGCTTGCTGGAAGCTTAGTTGGTTGTCTCCGGCGGCAGAGTAAGCATATAAAGCCCGGGCTAGGGGCGGGTCTCGAGAAGTGCAGGTTGGTGGGGCAAGCGATGATGGACGAGTGGCTGTGCGTGAATCAGATACTGGAAACAAAGAGAATATTAGAAGCAATCCAAATATAAGAAGTAAATAGAAAGAAAAAAGTAAAAAAAATAAAATGAAAAATTAAAAAGGGGATCTTACCTTCATCATCAATGTTAGAGCTAGCTTGAAGGTTGAAGTCAGATTTGGCCCTTGACAAGCCTTGAGCTGGTGAGCCTAAATCTCCAATAGACCTGACGTCAAGGCACGAAGCGTCCACTGATCTGGTTTTACGCAAAGCCGATCCAACTGAAGCGCGGTCATCGTCGTCGCCATTGCGAGGACTGGCGTAAACGTCTTCATCAGCCCAAAACGATACTTGCTGTTGAAAGTAAACAAGTTTTATGTCAAAACTGATGGGCCATAAAGATGAAAGTTAGTATAAGACTGTTGTCACATTATCCGACACGACATTGATATTGGACTCCGACATGGTATCGAAGGCAAGTAAATGTATGAAACATGTAGAACTGGGGACTATTTTCACATTATCCAGTCCGATATCAGATATCGGATTCGTAAATTTCCGACATTTACTTGCCTCTGATGTCGTGTAGGATATTGTGAAAACAGTCTCAAATTCTACTACAGTTTGAGTTCAAGGTTTATAGCTTAATCAGTATCCGATAAACAACCAGTAAAATGTCTCATCCACATTACAAAAGAATACACAATACTTTGTCACATTATATAATTTACTGGTTTACCGCTCCTACAGGTCATTTAAAAGGTCTGTATAACAAGTAAGAGCGCGTAAAAGTATTTTACGCTAGTGGAGACAGATTTTTATGGCGCTACACGTCACGAGGCATGACGTTTTATTAAAGTTGTGAAAAACATTTTTCTACGCTTTTCTCTCGTACTTGAGCGTTGAAAGTGCTCAATGACGTTAAAGCTTTGACTATGTGTCTGGACTTCTAAGCACTTAAAGCTACTAATTGACACCTTTGACAGTGAACAGGGTTTTACATTAAAATGTTAATTTAATTTGAGATATTTTATTTGTAGTACATTTTGGTAGCTACTGGATTTTCATCTCACTAACATATTATGTGCTAATATTATTTAATAATAATAAATACAAAATTATGAAACTAATTTTCTTACTTACAATATTATTCTGTATCTTAATAAAATGTTCAATTTCAATCTTATTTTGTTATACATTTAAATAGAATTATTTCTTACCCTCATCCTGCTAACAAACATGGCTTCAACATTCGGAGGCAGGAACTCGCGGGTCCTTGACACTTCGAGCCATTCATCCAAGCCAGTGTTATAAGCAGTAGCACCGGCTGTATGGTACGCTAGCCAGTGCTTAGCTAGAGAACATTGTCGTTCTAGCACGAAGCCGTAGCGGCGACGCTCTTGTGTCATGGCCTACAAGAAAAAAAAACATTCGAATATGGAACATGGTCGTCATTGGATTTGTATACGAAGTTTGAAATTTGAAGTAATGAGTTGATTGTGGAATCAAATTAAAAAAAGAACAGTCTGTTATTCCTTTGTTATTTATAAAAAAAAATGGTGTTTGTTTTGTGTGTTGTGTTGTGTGCTTTAGAAATATGAAGACACGCATCTGAAATCTACGTAAGTTAAGTTTTGTAAACAAAATTCTATAGTAGCTAACAGTCAGTGAAAATTATTTGTTTTCTGCACCATTAGCTACCGCAACAACACACTCAATAATGTTGAAAAGTAAACAATATTGCAAACCCTCGGGAAGCATTGAATTATTGTTTTTTAATACAACATCATTGGTTACGAGCTTCGGACTCAGTGAATAAGGGTTTGATTGAATGTGGTGCTACAATCAATAAGCGTTGTTCAACAATATTTCGTTTGCTTTCCTATTGTGAAGTAACAATTCGTTGTTCGTTTGTACACAATACTTACATTCTTCAAGCTTTGTTCACAGAACGCATCCAATTTGGTTTTCTCTTCCTCTAGAATCTGCATATTCTGAAAAAAAAAAACAAATAATCAATTCTTTAATCATTATAATAAGTTTACAATTCGCTTTAGGGTGCAAATCTATGTATCAAGAACGGTATCATTAATACTTTGTGTACCAATTAAAATTTGTTGAAGCGTCCACAGAAGAATTCCATTTTTGAAATTTAAAAATATTTTGTCAATATAATATATTATTTTATTAGGTCGCCATAAAATTCCTTTCGTTTTTATTTAATCTCTTTCTCGAGAACATAAATTGTGTTATATTCAGTTATATTAATTTCTTAATTTGGTAGGTAGGTATATTATTTATGAAATTCTGGTCAAAAAGAAAAATATGCGGTATTTTTTGGTTTTTAAGTTGCGGTAATACCAATATGGCGATAAGCCTATTAAAATAATAATGAGATTAACAAATAGAACTTCAATAAATTTAAAATTACCTTTATTACATCGTATCATAATTTTAATAATGTAAATACGTGAATTTATTTGAGCAATCTATTATTGTACCCATTACGTGAAAACATGTCAACCTCATTGCTAAAATGTTCTAGCTACTGATGTTCCTCCAGTTTCTAACATAAGCTTTGAATAATACATACATTACTAGCTTCCTATTACCATCGAATGAGAATATGAGCAGAATTTAAATCTATTTATAAATTTTAATTTAGTACCCATATTATTCTGTTTTCGTACTAAACTAGTTTTATTCGTGTGTAGATGTGTTTTTTTTACACAATATTTGTTACTTTTTCGAAACTTTATATAACGTTAATACCTTCATTTCCTTATCCATGGCTGAGCCGACTTTGGTGACATTAGGTTTCTTCTTTCGTTGCTTTTTTATGGTCGCGGCGGCTTTGCTGTAGCTTTCCGACCGCAGTTTGTGTTGCTGTAAAAACCTCTTTTGTTCCGACTGTAACAAACAACAGACAATCATTTGTCAATAAAATACATTCGTTATTTCAATTGTTTTTTTTCGCATAACGATATTTGTTATGAAAGGAACAAAAGCGATGTAAGTGTCATTAAGTTGAGTATTTGTAACGTCGTTATGATAAAGTTAATGTCAAGTTACTCTGTTTGCTGTGAATGAAATCATATATTTTAATGACTATTATTGCGATATTTTTGAGTACGATCAGGTAGACTTTTTAGGATATTATTGAAATGACATTTAATAAAATCAGCAATGCACTGTTATGTTCACTTATAGAAACAAAAAGTTAATTTCTATGAAACACTTTAAAGAATTGGCCCCATTGATCTAGTGACAATAGTTGTAGCATTGACAAAAGTTTATAAATAGTTTTAGTTCGTGTTGAACAAACAAAGTGCGCCATTTATAAAAATGTATACCTACTCGCAGCATTGTGTCTCAAACTTTTTTAATAGAAAGTCTTATCTCACAGGCGCGATACTAAGCTTATTTGAACTCCTACCCTATTTCCCTTATCCTGTAAACAATCCGCTGAAACTTGGAACTATTCACATAAAAGATTATGAAAGGAAGAAAGCAGAAAAAAAACCTTATTGACTGACCTGTACTACTTTTGTATCTTTCTCAAGATTAGTTTCCAAGGGGACCAGGAGGTCAACGTAAAACGCCTTCAACTGAAACAAACAAATAACTTGCAGATTATTGGGACACTCATAGATAGTTCCCAGAATGGGGACAATGCGTAGATATGGATATGTAGGCAGTGTTTGTCTTTCTTCTTAGTTTTCCTTATATATATACGAAACTTACGATATTCATTTGTTGATCTTGTATTTCTCGGTACACCTCAACGACTTTCATTAGAGCAGTTCCTGAAAATTATTGTTCTTGTTAGATCGATAATTAAATTAATTTAATATGAATCCTATTCCATTCCCTCTTGACAAATGATTTGAAACCTTATTCTCAATCATATAAGGTTAATGTACTGTCACAAGCAAACAAGTTCCAAAAATGATTTTCTAAAATTAGTTCTGGACGTATTTCATTCAAGATGTATACATAGACTTAATAGAACTTCGAAATAGCTACAAACAAAATTGAAACATTTCATGGACATAACATGAGGAAAATGTCTTTTGACGAAATAACTTTAACATTAAAAATAATTCCAAGTATTTTCGGCTCTAGTCTTGTATTTTTAGCTTAAATAATCAAGTTTCTGCTAGACTTAATACTCTTACAATTTACTTTCATTGCCCAATATCAAATTGCATATAGGGTAGGTTAGGCACCTGTGTACCCATTCCTGTGATATTACATGCATAATATATACCTATATCGGCACATCCTCCCCATGTGCCCTGCTGCGCTTGCCGGCCGAGCTTCCCCACGGCATCGACATACAAGCGAGAGGCCGCGGCCGCACCTGTGGGAGAAACAAGGTTATATTTAATATCAGACGATTCAAATCAAATAAAACACGTTTATTTGTAAGAACATAGCACATATTATGTTCTAGCATATTCTGCCATAATATGGCGTAAAAAAGTTAAAAAAGAATAAAGTTTAAAACGAAACAGTTTGCCAGGTGTATCCGGTTAGGTTCATTTAATCTAAGCATTTAAACAGAATTCTATTTATTATGTAGAAGGATAAATTCAAGATCTACATTTGTTTAACAGCGCAGTAAACATCAATAGTCAATAAACATTGTTTATGCATAGTTTTATTAAAACTAATAAGCCTTTTGACACCGATGTCGATAAATATTTTATTTAATAAACACTCTCAAATAATAATCTTAAATAAATAATAAATTAGCAAAATTATTCTAAGAACTTATTTATCGTCCCATTTTACATAAACCAGCCATTACAACGATGAACGACGACGACAAAAACATTCGTATTTTAAATTTGTTATATCACTCTACAATGATAAAAATAAAAAAAGTGGTTATAAAAAAGTGGCCAGCAAAAAGTTGGATAGCAGAATGATGTCGATTTGTCGATACTAACCAATACGATATGTATAGGTATCGATACCTATTTTATTTATTTCGTATTTCAGTTACGTCTATACATTTGTGCTAGTTGCTCATTATCTAAGCAGTGAAAGTGTAAATTAATATTAAATTATCGCATTGAATTATAAAAAACTGGCCAAGTGCGAGTCGGACACGCGCACGAAGAGTTCCGTACCACCGTCGTATGAGAGCCCCCCTTAAATATTCATTTTATGTGGTTTTTAGTATTTGTTGTTATAGCGGCAACGGAATTACATCATTTGTGAAAATTTCAGCTTTCTAGCTATCACGGTTTATGAGATACAGCCTGGAGACAGACAGAAGGACAGACAGACAGCGGAGTCTTAGTAATAGGGTCCCGTTTTACCCTTTGGGTACGGAACCCTAAAAAGTAGATGATATAATTTTCGACTTTTTTTAACAGTCAGCAGTTCATGCAAACCTTTTGACTCATATTAACTAGGAAAAACTAATAAATATTAGGAATAAAATTCCATGTATTTCCAAATATTGGCTTAGTTTAGTATTTGGAAATATCGTTGATATTGGTAAAGGAGTTGATAAATAAAATGATTGTAAAGCAGTTTTATCTATTCCATTAGGAATTACTGACTATTATGTAACCACTTATTTACGCAAACAACTTGTAAGTAATTATTTATTTTTATATTTAAATATCTGACGTAAAGTTGGCCATGCCATTATAGACAAAGAGTAAGTAGGTTAATTATCTGAGGTTACGTAAATAAGAATATAACTTAGCTATTTAGATATGACATGAAGATATTTATTGTGAGCATACATGTTTTACTAAGTATGTTAGGTTGTCGTTCTAGGCAATGTTCGTTTATTTAACAAAATATTTGCTGAACATTTACGATACTGATAATTGATTATTAATAGACATACGTTGGTTAAAAGGATGTACAATTCAATAGAAATTGTCGATGAATTATGAGGTCAGAAGTGTTATGATGAAATTGAGTAAATGTCGTTTTCGTATTATGTTTTAGGGCAACTAAGTAATATAGAAAACATGCCTCATTAGTCAAATAAGAATATAACAAATCTGATTGTTCGTCGTCAATGTCATTTGAAGTCAACCACAGTATACAGGGAAAATTAAAATGAAAACATGGAAGAATAATGAGAATAAAAGAATGATAAGGCAAGTTGGGAGACTATTTAGGTGTGTCAAGAGAATGATCGGTAGTGTGTCTGCTAAGTGTGATTACAAATTAAGATAACCTCAACATTTTATTGTAACTAACAGCAAGGAGGTCAGTGCTAAACAATTTTTACGGCCTGTAACCAGCTGATCACTACTCACATCTTAATCCATTCAGCATAATATAAAGTCGGCCGAGTAAAAGTGTTACGAGCACCTATTTGGTACCCAATCTTTAAGTAGACCACTTGTTTTTACCATAAAAGCGCAAAATTCTCAACGTTCATTAGAATAATTAACACAGACAAGTATTTTTATTTGGCACAGGTCGATAACAAGTAAGGTTTTACGCCGATGGCCGTTGTCCTAAAACTGTCTGCGAAGTTCCAACAACATTTTTTGGTCCTTTCATGGCAAAATATTCAGGCCAGATTAAAAGAGGTCGGTGGCATTCAACGAATCTGCAAAGTGCCATAAAAATGTTAAGTGCTTCGAGAGAATTTCCAATCGGGGGAGTATTAGATGAAATTAAATTTTAATATTCAATTTACTTAACATCAATGAACGTGTACTCAATCCGTTTCGTTTAAACTTATAACGTAATAAAATGATAATAGACTAATGTAGTAAATAATACTTAAATTTTACGGTTTCATTATACCCCTGCTGATTCCTATGATTTATTTGGGCAACTTTATTAGTACGAAGGGAGCAGCGCTAACTAAAGGGACGTAATAAATAAACAGATCACTCATTACCCCCATAAAGTGCGAGATAAAACAAAATTAACCGCAAAACATCGGAATAAAGTACACACATGGAGGCCTCGAAAGCAATAGATCGCGGGAATGCCCGAGTTTATATCTGCTAGTGCTGGCTATAATACTCTAGATAAGCCAGCAGAGACAATTTGGCACAAACCACGCCCCAGTTCCGCAGCCAAGCAAGCGGGGAACACCGAGGTTTTGCATATAGATGCGCCCATTTGGCTTACACTACATAAATTAATTGTACACGTTTCACTGAATACGCATCAACACAGATTTACTATAGCCGCGTCTTGGATTTCACTTTCCTATTGATGAAGCTAATTGTATAACTCTCCAGATCTTATATGTAAACCGGTATACTACAAAACGTGTGAGTAGTGCTATAAAAACCTTTATACCACTTTGTCCGTATCTTGTTTTTTTGCCTCGTCTGTATAATTTGAAGGTTGCTTAGAAAAATGTGTTATACCTACTCCTTTCTAATGATTCAAGTTGTATTACTCAACTTTATAAAAACGCAAGCTTGAATATAACTAGAGGTGACTAGATGATATGCATTTTACTGTAGGACAAAAAATATTTATATAAATGTTTGCCGCCATACTTGTCATTACTTGCAGTGTACTTTAGGCATTGCATGACGTAAAGAAGATTCCAATATTGCAGACATTACATAGTTATGGGTTTTCTGCTTAGAATAGTGTAAATAAAACACAACTGCGCAGCGGCAGCTTGCTACTCATTAAATAAATAGTAATACCTACATTCTACAGCTAGAACCTTGCAACCAGTCTATGATGGTCGTTTACTATAATTCTAGAACCTACGATCCACGCAAGATATCTTATAAGTAATAAAGTCACGATTGCGCATAATAAAGTTTATAAAATGATGTTAATTTGAGCCGAGTTCGTGTCGCAATGATAAAAAGGTACTTACCATGTAAAGCTTTGAGGTAGGCTTTTCCAGCCGTTATCATTTGCCGAGCACCTGGATTAAATTTGTCCAGGATATTCTGAAACAACAAAAACAACTGTGAGTGTAATTTGCAGAGTATTCTACCTACTAATGTTTTAATGGGGAAAGTTATGTTTGTGTTAAACTCACTGTGGAACGGATTAACAGATTGAAATGAATTGTCCACTTTCTAAACTATTGAAGATTTGATTTTAATAAGGAGTATTCATATTGACATTATGAGTTAATTAATTGAGCATTTGCCTTGTACAGAGGAGTAACAAAGTTTCACATTGTTTTTCCTTCAATCAACTAAATGAGAGAGCATGTGTTTGAGATATGCACGACGTATAAAGTTTCTAACAAATAATCACTATTAAATAGAAAAAAAATCAACGAACATAAAAGTGTCAACATAAAAACTAATTAATATCACAACAACGAGTAAAGTTTATTATGTAATAAAACAATTGCAATCAATTTATTTTTATGGAAGTGAAAGTTAACATTTTCTCAACGGCCTTACAAAGCGCTGTTATTGTTTATGCTCATATTCATAGGCTGTGGAAAATGAGGTCTTAGACCGTAAATAGGCTTAGGTGTTGGAATGTGGCCTTCAAGGATGCTGCAGTGGTTTGCCGGCCTCGTTGAGGTGTGGCGGCGGCATTCCATTACAAATACTGCCTTACGACTCGAAAGTATTTAATGATTATAAACATTACTAGTATTTTTATAAATTTGCGAACCACCAAAGATACCACAAATGTATACCACTTATTTCCTTTAAATAATTTGTGTAGATTATAATAATATTATTATGTTCAGTTAACAAATGTACAAGTATTTTTACTTCACAAGGTCATTCTAAAAATAATTCTGGTTAAGGCAAACGTTAAATGTGTTATTTATGGAAATAAACGTCAATTTAAAAGGCAGGAATAGTGTTGTCTTCTATATTACTTTTTACTTTAAGATTGGTACCTTTAGTAGTTACTTAAATAGTTAGGTATATGTTAAAGTCACAATTTAATTTAAGGTTTTTATTATCTACTCAAGGGCCAAATAAGGTTAACTTAAGTCCACCTCCACCCGAAGCGTATTAAGAGTATATTTCGCAGACCATTTTTTCGGAATGGTGACCCAGAAAAAGGTAAAACAAGGGTCACACATGCGGTAAGATGGTGAAAACTTGTCGCGGGACCGGAACACGCGGTGCTAAAGTTCACCGACAAGTTGGAACTCTGCAGACAGATACAAGTTTGCAAGTTTCCAAATCGTTTGGGTCTAGACCTTTTTGGGTGTCTGGAGTATTATATTAGTGGGCATAGCTTTTAGAAATATTATAGACGGGGTTTTTGTTTGTTTTGCTATTTAACGTAAATCATTTTTTTTTTCAATACTTCCTCTATATTACAAAAAAATAACATTGAATATCAAAGTCATGTAAAGTAATTATTTTTGTTTATATATACAGTATATGAACAAAAATAATCACTTTACAGTATCTAATCATTTACTATCTGTTGCATCCATGCATCGGTTATATATAATTTAAGGTCTCTTACAGTAATGAAAAAGTATGGTCAATATTCTGGCACAAAATTGTTTATAAGGCCGAAAAAAATAATCCCGAAAAACCCTTCGAATATCCTCGCTACATTTAGCGACATGACGTCTCGTATCCTATCTAAATCGATATAAAATACGAGGCGAGAAACAGGCCTTAGCTTTTATGCCCTACTCATCCCCTTAGATAACCGAATCGAGTAATGTAGGAGAAAACAAAACACTGTCACCGTATTCTGTGACTGGAATTTGGCGAATTGTATAACATGTTATAGTATTACGAAAGTCGTGAGCAACGCCATCTATTTTACTTTGTGTAGTTACATTCTTCTGTCGCGCACACCGCTAGCACGCTTATAATGTCATGCAGTATTATATTAAAATAAACTATATTAAAACCTATAAAATGTATTAATTATCCTATAACCCTTCAGGTTATGGGCCCAGGGACTGCCAGTGAGTGAAATAAAAACTAATAAGTGAACAATTGCAGTGATTTGAACCAAAACAGTTCGTCGTAATTAAAGTTATAAACGCGTCTACGCAAGTTAAGGTTTAGCAAAGGTGATTAGTGTAACGGGACTCGCAAGTTACGTTCGCCGTTTGTTTACATCATTAGTATTACGAAGATTTATTCATTGCTATTGTTTTTGAAGTTGAAGAAACTTTAAAATGTCTACATCTATTAAAATAGATCGATTAACTGGTGATAATTATGATACATGGAAGATACATATGCGGGCAATTTTGATTAAAAACGATCTATGGGAATATGTATCGGGAGCGTTACCGAAACCGCAGCTAAGTGATCCGAAATATCCTGATTGGAGAAGAATGGATAGAAAAGCTGAATCTGACATATTGTTAGCGGTGAGTCCAAGCGAGTTAACTGCATTAGATGGCCTGGACAGTTCCAAGGCTATATGGGATAAGCTGAAATGTATGTACCAGTCGAGCGGTCCTGCCAGAAAAGCGTCGTTATTGAAAAAGCTTGTTTTGACCCGTATGCAAGAAGATGATGATCTGAAGAAGCACATTGCGGATTTCTTCGATGCAGTTAAGAAACTGAAAGAAATCGGTTTGATAGTTATAGACGAACTACTAGCAATATTATTGTTATACAGTTTGCCAGATTCATTCGCCATGTTTAGAACGGCAATAGAATCACGTGATGATTTGCCATCAACGGAAACATTAAAGGTTAAGATCATCGAGGATTACGAAGCCCGTAAGTCCAAGTCAACTGACCAGGGGGCTCTGTTCGTCAAACGTATCAATAAAAATAAAAATTTCAATCTGAAGAAGATTAACGATAACCACAGTTATAAAAACAACTTTGAATGTCATCGTTGTGGTCGTCGTGGACATTTCGCGAGGGAGTGCAAAACTAAGTATATCAACAAGCATAGACAAAGCGCGCAAAAGTTGGAATGCAGTGAGAATGAGAAGCAAAAGACAACAATGTTATTGAGTGCAGCCGAAGAGGTTATGTTAGGTGAGAAATTAAATCCTACCTGGTGCATCGACAGTGGATGCACGGGTCATATGTGCAATGATAAACAAATGATCGAGGACTTTACTCGGCTAGACTCCGAACTTAATTTAGCGAATAGTGACAAAACACAAATTACTGGCACTGGCATGGTAAGAATTTCGGTAGACACGGGCAATGAAGAACGCCAGATTGATATAGAAAAAGTATTTTATGTATCCGATCTACGAACTAACTTATTATCAGTGGCCAAGATGACAGATCGCGGCTTTGAGGTTCGCTTTAGGAAAAATGATGCGATTGTGACTGATAACAATGAAAAAATTCATATGCGTGCAGACAGAGTTGGCAATTTGTATCATGTTCGGATGAGTCATAACTCCGTCAATAATGTTCAAGTTGCGAAGAATTCGATAGATATGTGGCACCAACGACTCGGTCACCTCAACGAACGCGACTTAAAAGCTATGGCGAAGAGTGGTTTAGTACACGGACTAACATTCAAGGATAACGAAAAGATGTCTGAATGTGAGATTTGTATCAGTGAAAAGCAGACTTGCACACCTTTTCCAAGGAAAAGGGAAGGTCGTACAAACGAATTACTAGAAATAGTTCATAGCGACGTTTGTGGCCCAATGAACCATCAGTCTTATAGCGGTAAACAATATTTTGTTACGTTCATTGACGATAAATCGAGATGGTGCGAAGTCTACTTCATAGCAAATAAAAGTGATGTCCTAAGTGTATTTAAAACCTACAAAGCCTATGCAGAAAATTTAACTGGAAAGAAAATAAAGAGTCTTCAGTCTGATAACGGACGAGAATACGTGAACAATGAGTTTGATGACTTCTTGAGCAAAGCAGGAATAAGAAGAAGATTGACAGCACCATATACGCCACAACAAAATGGGATTGCTGAGAGAAAGAATAGGACATTGGTTGAGATGGCACGCTGTATGATGCGTCAAGCAGGAAGTTCACCTGTATTTTGGGCAGAAGCAGTTAACACTGCTAATTACATACGAAACCGGTGTCCAACTACAGCTTTAAATGGTCAAATACCTTTTACACTATGGAAAGGAAGGAAACCTACCGTAATATATATGCACGTGTTTGGCTCGAAAGCTTATTATAAAGACAAGGGAAAACCAAAAGGAAAATTTGAGTCACGTTCACAGTTAGGGATATTTGTGGGTTATGATATTCAATCAAAAGCATATAGAATACATAATCCCACGACAAGAAAGATTATTATAACCCGTGACGTGAAATTTATGAATGAAACAGCGTTTAGACATGAATATAAAGAGATACTTGATGAACAAGAAGACACTGATGATGAACAAATGAGAATAGAATTCAACAATAGAAAAGAAGACAACAGGAAAATATTAAGAGCCAGGAGAGATGGGTTTAGATCAAGAAAATCACTTGAAAGAGTTAATGAATCAGAGGACGATATAGGCAAACTACATAGAAAAAGAAATCCAACTGTTTCGTGGGAAAATTTAATACAACCTTCTAAAAGAGGAAAGGGAAGACCTCGCCTAATTCGTACAGGTCAGGTGGGTAGACCGAGAAAGGAATATCACACAGTAATACAAGATACAGATAATGATGAAAATGAATCAGAAGATAAACCGAATGAAGAAATAAGTGCAGGAGTAGCAATGATAGAACCAATGACGTGGGAAGATATAGAGAAGAGAAGTGACATGAGTTTATGGAAATCTGCTTTAGAAAATGAATACCTGTCACAAATAAAAAACAAAAATTGGGAAATAGTACCAAGACCAAAACAACGAAAAGTTATTGGAAACAGGTTTGTGTTTAGTACCAAAAGTACTGGCATGAAAGTGCGTCTTGTCGCAAAAGGATGTTCACAACGGCCAGGGGAGGATTTTCATGAAACCTCATCCCCTGTTGTGAGATCGTCATCTATAAGACTCATAGCTGCCTTGTCGGCAGAATTAGGATTACAGATCCATCAAATGGACGTGGTTACAGCTTACTTGAATGGTTCACTTGATGAAGAGGTGTATATGGAAATCCCAGATCAGTTAAGCGATGTTCTAAAGAGAGTACTCGCAAAAGAAAAGATTGGTTCGCAGAAGAAAATAATAACAGATGTGAATATACTTGAGACAGCTAACAGCTGGAAAGAAGCTCTTGATGAAAATGTGGATAATGTGTGTTTATTAAAAAAAATCTTTATATGGATTGCGTCAGTCTGGATTACAGTGGTATAAAAGGTTAATGAAAATGTTGAATGATATTGGTTTTGAGGCATTGCCACAAGATCCTTGTGTATTTTATGCGCAAAAGGGCGAGCGAATGATGTTAATTGGTATATATGTTGACGATATTATTCTAGGGTCAAATGATGATGCATGGATAAAAAATGTAAAGAAACAATTAGGAAGTGCGTTTGAAATGAAAGACATGGGGCATATTTCTACTTGTTTAGGAATTGAATTTAGTCGTGCTGATGAAAATACAGTGTACTTAAGTCAAAAATCATATATAGATAAAGTGTTAGAACGATTTGGTATGAGCGAGTGTAAGCCTGCCGTCACACCTATAGATGTGAATGTAAAATTGATAAAACCTGAATGTGCAAGACATGATATAATGGAACAGTATCCGTATCAGTGTTTGATCGGTGCCTTGATGCATTTGGCTGTGTCAACGAGACCAGACATCTCGTACGCCGTCAATTATTTAAGTCAGTTTAATACGAATTACGATATTGAACATTGGAAGGCGGCTAAACGTGTCTTGAGATACTTAAAAGGTACATCAGATTACGGGCTAGTGTATGAAAGGACAGGTTTACCTCTGTTTGGCGTGGTTGATGCAGATTGGGGTGGGAATATGGTAGACCGCAGATCATATTCCGGTTTTGCATTTATTTTGGCAGGTGCCCCAATCAGCTGGGAGGCGCGAAAGCAACGGACCATAGCTTTATCAAGCACTGAGGCCGAATATATGGCTATTTCTGAAGCTACGAAAGAAGCCATATATTTGCGCGATGTGTTGAGTAGCATAGGGATAAAGTGTGAGTGTGTGACGCTGTTCAACGATAATCAGGGTGCAATCAAACTTGCACAAAGTAAAAACTACCATTCTCGAACGAAACATATCGATGTGCGGCACCACTTTATTCGTGATAAGTGCGAACAAGGTGTAATTGATCTTAAATATTTGCGTACTGATCGAATGCCTGCTGACGTTTTGACGAAAAGTTTGAGTGGTACGAAGCATCATGAGTGTTTGCGTAACTTAGGTATGATGGATGAATGCATTTAAATTTCACAGATATGCTCACTACTTCGAGGGGAGGTGTTATAGTATTACGAAAGTCGTGAGCAACGCCATCTATTTTACTTTGTGTAGTTACATTCTTCTGTCGCGCACACCGCTAGCACGCTTATAATGTCATGCAGTATTATATTAAAATAAACTATATTAAAACCTATAAAATGTATTAATTATCCTATAACCCTTCATAACACACTCCAGCAAATGTTTCCACTCCACATGTACCAAAGCTAATACAATTTTCGTCTGTTTAGGAGTTATAGCCATTTAGATAGACACCGTATTCAGTATACGTTTGAATGGTTGGATATCACTTCGTTGCATTTTAGTGTTAACATTAGAAACCTGTTAGAGAAATCGTGTGAAATACTATGTATACTATACATATTATTTGGTAACCATAGAAATACTATACTGTTTTCTATCGTTGTAAATGATTTAATCTTCTGAGCACGCTTCCGTTCGGTAGTCGATCATTGCGAAATCGTATATTATATTGAACGCAAACCGCCTCATTGAAAGCCGTATAAGCGACTCAACTAAACGTCTTATACATAATAGCTTTAAAATTTCACTCTCACTCTGCATTGACAAGTTAATAATAGAGACAAGTTATCAACAAAAAAGTAAGAAGTTTTAACGAGTTTGTCGGAGAATGTCTTGTTCAGCTATTTTATTTATAATCAAACTTCATTTAATATTGCTTAATTCCCTTCGGCTAAAGCCGTCAAGTAAACTAAGAACATTATGGAAACTATTTCCTTATTTCTCAAACTAATACGAAGATATCATCTTAGTTTCTCATAACCTATTAATTTAAGCGTAACGTTCCTTTATACGATAGATACGAATAGCAGCGACCCTAACGTTAAAGATTCTCCATCGTAAGCATGTTAGGGTATAAGAGAGTGCGTGGAACGGAAAATGGCCGAGTATTCCGGAATGGCCCATCCTAATCCCCAGGTTATTGCCATATTACAAAAAGCCAATGCATTTTCCCTTCTCCAATATCAGTTGGTCCTGGTGTGTTCCTAACTACGTGTTAATGTGTTTTATGGCCTTCCCGACTCTATTTTTTGTGCCTCGGGATACAGGAGTATTTTGTTGTTGTTTTAAAATAAATATAAATGTCGGCTTTCTTGGAAGTATTTATATTAATTTGGCAACGAATTTCGGAATTTGTCGGACAGAATAGATGGCCCAAATTGTAAAGTTTAAAGGTCGGATAGTCAAATTAAACGATGTTTATCCTTCATGTTTTGCTTGAATAATTAATTTAACTTGATAGTGTTACGACCTTAGTTAGTAGGTATATTTCTTGATATTGTGTTATAAGATATTTTAATTTGAATTTAACACCCAATGGATCTTTGAAACTACCAAGAATTATTTGATCTGACAAATTAGTTCATGGCGAAAATTAAATTTTACATAAGAATATTAAAACTATATATTATAATTGTAATTTTTTACTATCATTATTAAATATCAAATACTCCAATTAAAAACCCACTTATTTAAAAGCTTTATATCAAATCTAGCCGTAATAAATGTAATTATGTTTTAAACGTTGCCGTCTGACTCATATTAGATCGTGCCTACTCAATCGTGCTCTGATGCAATGTTATAGTAATAAACATTGTTCAGTTACCTCCTCCATTATTAAAATTATACGCTTGTGTATTATTTGGACTTTAATCGAAGTGTAAAATTATTGTTTGCTTCTTCCTTGCTGTAATATTTACTTTCGACCCAACGGATCCTCGCAGTTCGCACTTTCACCTTTCCTCTCGACTTACTTTTGTTATTGAAAGCTATTTCAACGGTAAAACCTTTTTCGAAATACTCGAAACATTTTGTATTGCTACTCTACTGTTTATAAGGGCAATCTTGGCACTAAGTACCTAAGTATTATCGGATAAATGTTGCATTTTATGTCACCATAACTATTGTAACATATCGTTTACGGTTTTACTTGATGTGGTTTGCAATCGTTATTATTATGAGGATATGTTACGACTGAACTGGAGCAGTTTTAGCTTATTCTCCGTCTTATGTGTGTAACGATAAAGGTTGCTAGGTTATAACTTTTGAACACTATTAAAATCTATTCTGTTTATGATGGGCCAGTATGTATGTATATATACAGTATACCTATTGATTAACACTTTATAGTACATCGTCAAACATTGTTAGGGCGTGGAGCGTCTATCGCAATAATAAACACTTAACGCTTTAAATAAGTTATCTGTCCCCATCTTCATGGCCGTTCAATACACGACGATGACTGAAATATATGGCTTCTCGGTCGGGGCGGGAGGGAAGCAATTTTTCACCGGATTCAGACGTACCTTTTTAAAATACCGAACAGGCTGCGTCGTAGGTAGGCACGCTTATTGCTCGCGTCGAGAGCGTAAATCTTGAGGGAGATTCGTATACGGAAGACGGCCAAGGGTGAAAAATAGATTCGCACTTAGAAAAATTAAGCAACTCGCGGAGGGGAGCCGTTGAAAATATTTTGGGGATATAATTTATAGCTCTCTGGGTATTCTCTAGCCGTTAAACCAAAAATGGATATTGTTACATCGTATGTTATGAAACAGTAACTGAATTTTGGTTACATAAAATAATGTAAGGTTCTAAAAATAACAGAAGTCATTTATCTTTTGCTTAAATCTTTTTGGGAGATCACGTCCGTCACAAAAAGATGATGTCTCCCTTGACATAGGTGAAATACGCATATGATATTGTATCGTGAGCCAGCTATTCTAATGTAATACTGCGACTTTATCCCATCCTCTTTATTTGTCGGGCACGTAGCACACGACATTTGGTACAAAATTGCTTGGGGCGGACTTCGTGACGTTCCCGGCTTTCCTACCCTTTTCGGGGCTAATGTCCTACGCACACGTCCGATATTTTTTTACTATCTACCGAGAGTATTGGCCATTGAAATTCATACGGAATTTTACGATGGCTGAGTTAGTGAAAATTGTATTACGCGCTACATTTACGTTTGTATTGCACAATTTATTGTTATAAGTATTGTTGCTTTTCATGTTTAAGAACACAGTTTTAGGCTAGTGTATTTAAATTATATAGATTTAGGTCACGAAAAAAAATGTGAGTAAAATATTTTCATATAACAGTATCAACTTGAATGATGCAATGGTAATTAATTTATATTATACTGCATTAATTCAAGTAGTGCACATTTATACGCAGCCGGAGGCATTTATTTACGGTGGTATAATTATGCTTCTAATTAATTTTTTAATTAATACCTTGTCTCTAATACAGACATGTTGCAATACACACATTCTAAAAAATAACAATCTCATTTAGTTTTGTTGGTGCATTTTACACATGCACCAAAACGAATTCTAGATACGGGGATTTGAAATGTTATATCCATTAAGTTCACAACAATTCCCAGTAGAATTTACATTAGTCATACATGCATAAATTAAATTATATTTCATAATTCACATGAGCAACGTTCCGGAATACTTTATGAATTTAATTACTAACTTTGATGACAAGCCTCTCTCTGGTGTCTGATTTTTAATCGTTTTACGGACCGACGTTAATTATATTTCTCTAACTACAATATTACGTGAAATTCGTAGTATGGTACGAACGTTATTATCTTAAGTCTGCTGCAAGATGTTCTGTGGAATAATACCCACATGCTTGATAAGGTGTGTTTTTACCAAAAGTTATGTTTTTAAACGACTCCTTGAACTTGGTGAATCTTGCCTGATTTTTTTTTTCACAAAAATTATTATTTAAAACAGACCTTGATCCAATCACAACGATCGCAGCACATTGTAATAGCAATAGTATAACTTAGTAATAAAGCAAAGTCTACACGCCGTAATATAAAGTTCTAGCAATCTCAGGATTTAAATCCTACGAATATTATAAATGTGAAAGTTTGTGAGAATGGATGTGTGGATGTTTGTTACTCTTTCACGTAAAAACTACTTAATGGATTTTAATGAAACTTTACAGTAATGTAGCTTATACATCGGAATAACACATGGGCTATAATTTATAAAGATAGTGTATCAATTGTCATTCATGCGGGTGAAACCGCGGGGCACAGCTAGTCTTTCATAAAATGTTTTGTTAAACATGCAAGCTGTACAGAATGTTTGCTCAGAACACTTGTTGCCACTCTAGACGACATAGGACCGACATCACTGTGTTGTTTACATGCAAGCAAAGTTTGTTCTTAAAAAAAAGATCAACAACTTTTTTGCAGCCCCGAAACCTGTCTACAAAAGTTAGAGTTCGCTACACGAAAAACAAATTTAGATGCTCAACTTTTTTATGTTGTTGCACGGGGCATAGGTTAGATTATTTATTTAAACTCTTATGGCGTTTTAAAGCTAAGGTTTTTCCCGAAGGTATCGTGATCCACAATACACATAATTATATGTGGCTACTGTTTTAGATCGTAATGTGATTAAACATCCGTATGAAACGATTTTATTGTTTTTTTCTAAAGTTGAAAATATTTGAGTCGGGTATCAAGCAAATAATGTAAGCAAGAGTATTGATATTATCTAACCCTGACATTCAACACCAAATATTTAATGTGTTAGGTAAGGAAGATATTTTTTGAGCTTCTCATAATTAGGTAAACAGTATTACGCATACTTTTGTATGCGTTAATATGTATTTAGTCTGTTTGTATGTATTCTGTTATCTATTCAGTCATAATATATTAATACAAATTACATTATATTTAGAAAAATAAGTTTTAATTGGTTATAATTGAGCACATTGTTAATTAACCACCAAAAGTTTCATTTTTATTAATTTATACAATTTAACAGCAATGGATCTTAAATTAAAATCTAATTAATGTATCTTCTCCCCCTGTCATCTGCAAATCCATTGCTAATTCTTTACAAGAGTTTCAAATTGATTGCGATCGGACAGATAACTGTTAAATTCCAATCTAAGCTCCACCCCAGCAGGTCTTAACGTAATCACGGCCGTGCAATTTGTTACGGATTCAACAATGCACCTCTTAAGTTCTTTGCTGGGGCAAAATAAAAGAGTTCCTTTAGGTTCGCTAAATGAAGTCGACTACAAAAGGCGGAGCCCGGCGTAATTCAAATGAACGCAAGCGGTCTCCGCTCCTGGCTTTGATTCCGTACTTTGAAAAGTTTAATTTTTGCAAAGTTTCACTTGCAGGACTTGGCTAATACTTTTAGATCTCGTTCGAACTTCAACATCTGAGTCTATGGTTTCACTTAAAGGCTAATATCAATGATAGTCATTAATCATTGATTGTTTAAACTCGTTAACGACAAACTTTTTCGGGTACAAAAAGGTCTCTATTGTTCACTGTTAAAAAAGTTCTTCAAAAAACAAAAGATGGTGATTGATCATAATGACGGAACGACCGACGGTATGATATGATGATACAATATAAGGTACCTATAGTATCATGTACTTCGTAAGATAAAGTTGCATCGCAAGGTCGCCTTAGCAGTTAATATTCCTTATTTATGTATGTAAACCGTTCAAGTGTACGTCGGCAGTCCATTGTTTGCCGTCATTATAATGTAGATCTATTTGTTGCCATTCACAAGCGTTTAGTACGACAATTAGAACAAACACAAGGTCAGGCTCATGCCAAATTGCCTTTATAATGGACGATTTGTTAACAAAATACTGTCTTGTCACGATTTGAACTTGAATTCTTGAAAGTTTTTTATCGCTTAGGTTATAAGTTAAAAGTGTTGTAATAATTTGAGAATCATTTAGTTTTATTACCGTTTGCGTCAATTTTCGGGTAGAAGGATGAATTTTAATAAGTGACCATAAAGTACGTACAAATTACGAACTAGATATTTAACCATTAACGTAAGTTTTATTACAACTTAAGAAGATTTACCGAGGTCCTTGTCGTTACGTACTTTAGAGGTTAGTCTTTTACTTCTTCTTTATAAAGAACATTCTAGACTTACTAAATCTTGACTCTTTCTAGTATAATTAATACATTAAAAATTGTATAACAGCTGTTTAACATCGATTAGGTAACTTGTTTGAATATGCAATTAATTCAAAAGAAAAAGCTTTTTGAAAAGTGTCTACCGAAGTAAATCAAACCATTATTTATAGATAGAATTCATTAACTAACTTAATGCAATATTGATTTCTCATTCATAAAAATCAAACTTTTAAGAAAACTATCTAGTGTGGGGATATACTACAGAAAGTTTAGACGCTAGTACGCCAATCCGGCAACCGTTTAATGTCGGCATTAGCTTAAAGCATTGCAGCTGTGCGAAAGGTTGGGAGTTCAAGGCACACCTTTTAAACTATTGACGCGCCTGCACAGCTGTTGTAAGTTTAGACAAAATAAAAAAATTATAATTAAAAATTAAAAAACACGCCTGCCATGTAAAAAAAAATAAAAACAAGTCAAATATTTGCAGTCGGGGGACCTGTAAAGAATTGTTTCAAGTAACCGACCCCGACTGCAAATATTTGACTTGTTTTTATTTTTTTTTACATGGCAGGCGTGTTTTTTAATTTTTAATTATAATTTTTTTATTTAATACCTTTTAGTGATCAACAAAAAAGCATGACACAACACAAAAAAAATTTTGTTCGGAACCCTTTGCAGGCGATTTCGACTCACACTTGACCATTTTTTAAGGTCCACATAGCCTATGTCACTCGGGATAACTCAAAGCTTCTAATGATACCACAAACATTGAAATCGGTCAAGCCTTTTAGAAGTTATGGTGGAATAAAGAAACTCACAAACATACATACATACATACCTACATACATACATACATACATACATGAACCCTGAAAACATAACACTCCTTTTTGGGCAGTCGTGTAATAAGGTAGGTGTATACAGTCATCTTTTGTATTGTTTAAATTGCTAAAACAAAATCTCTAGACACAATATGCTAAAGCTTTGATAACTACAATAATTGTTGTGTTGTAATTGAGACATTTATAGTTACGGAAAAGTTAACTTATATATTATTATATAGCAAGAGATATAGGAACAAAACATACAAAATGTTTCGCTAGTAAATGTGCTCTAAAACTACGAATACGTAAAATATATTTCCATCAGTTTACTTTTAACTCTTATAACCCTGTCTAGAAATCACTTACACATTTATGATGTCTGACGAAGCAAATAAAATTGCAATTAGCTCTAACCACGAGAACTAGTTCGCAAAGCCTATAAACTAATACAACCTGCTTTCCCCTTACTCGACTAACAGCTGTAAATACGTAAGGCTTTATTCACCTCTTCATTTCCTATTTATGATAGAACTTTTGTGTGTTTAAACTATAGAAAAATACAAGATTTTTTCAATCAAGTAGGTACAGGTATAGTCAGGTCACTTTTGAAGATTCGTTGTTATTTAGTCAGTAGATAAGGCATATCGATCAATAGGGATGGCAATGTGTTGTTTCCATTTGTGTTAATGGGCAATGCATCAATTAGTGTGTGGTTCACAAAAATATGTTTCGTGTATTCACAACAAACTAAATATCTACGTAAACAAACGAAAACCCAATGCATAAGTTTAATATTTAAGGCTCAAACATAAAATATAAGTTAAACATTTCGTTGCTAAAATTATGATCAACAATCCTTTCAAGCAACTGCTTATCATAATAAAGTAACGATAAATGGATGTTACAATTTAAAACCTACCTTTAAAACACAAAACGCCCAAACTAAACGGCAGTTAAACAACCATTACTCAAACCTAATAACTTAATTAGGTACATTTCACAACATCCACAGAAAACCTAACTTCAAATAAATTTACCTAGTGTCAGCGTTTTGAATTGAAACTAAAGGCTAGCTCGAATGGTCCGTGTAAATAGACTGGGGCCCAATTCCTTTACTTTAAAGTCAGTGGGTGGCAGGTTAATGAACGTTCCAGTGTGTACCTAATTTTCGTATTCAGATGATTTTAGTTTAATGACAAATGTTCACCTACTTGCCACTGTTGTCATCGTAGGATTGCCACTGACTGTTCATTGTAAGCTTATCTGAATACGAAAATCAGGCACAATAACAAGTACACTGGAACGTTCATTAACCTGCCACTCACTGACTATAAAATAGCGGAATCAGGCACCTGAATAGATTGAGGTGAACTCAACCAGTTCCACATAATTATTCATGCATGTTTCTTTACCTGTTAATCGAGGATTTATCTCTGAATCAAGATATACATCATTCGTGTCGTCATTAGGGATATATAGTAACTAGTATTAACTGCCGCATTCCGATAAAACTGAGCGGCGCATTGCAATGTTTGTTGATGCAACGCTGTTGCAAGCACGGAAAATGAAAATTATACGTAGGTATCCGTGTTATAATATTGAATATTATGTTGCTTATTAGCTTTTAAGTTATAGACTTATTGTATCTAAAATAGATGACAAACAATTCTAATACCTATGGAGTTTCTTGCCGGCTCTTCTCCATAGGAAGGACACTTTGGAACCGAGCAACTAGAGTCAGTAGATTTAACGTAACGTTTCTTGAGCGCCTTTTTTATTTGGTTTATAAGAAATAAAAACATTTTGATTTTGATTTTGAATAAATAAACTTATATGAAACAGAAGGCTTTTCAAACAATTTTTAAATATGCGAGTAAAACTTTTTCGCACTGCAACGTAGAAGGCCGGTAACAATACAGAGTTTTTCTGAATATTCGCAGAGCCTTAAAAAAACTTTAAAAATACAAGTTTGAAATTCATGTGTCCAGCCTTTACTTTGGACTATTCGTTGTCTGTCAATCACTTAGTTCCTGAAATGTTTTGTGGTTCACATTTTTTGATGAAAATGGCATAAAAGGTATCGATTCCTTTCCTAGAAATTTATATCCATGTGAATACTCTAGATATATGTGTTTTGTTTTTTTGACTAAAATTATACTGTTTCCATCAAATAGTTTTTACTACGGGCTATCGTGGGTACAGTTTTCAGTTTTTCCCCACTTAGGGCAGGCAATGGGCAGTTTTCAGTAACATTAGCGCCATGTGTGTGTTATTTATTACATGTACACAACAAATTTATAAATGGCTAGTTCGAAAATTTATGGGTAAGGTGACTTTATGATGCGGGGCACGTACCTACAATATTATAATAATTATTTGTATTGCATTGTGCCTATTTATTATAGTCCGCGCTTAATTTATTTTACTTTGATTTGAAATTAAAATACAAATTGTTTCAATACGTAAATATGAATAGATACCAAAAAATTTTAGTACGTAAGGCGCTGGCGTTTCGTTCTTACATACGTAGATAGGTACACTTGAGCCCCAAAATTCTTGTTATTTTCTACCTCTTTTTGTTATGCTTACATGAAAACATCTGAGATCGCGATAGGGAGCTTATTGTACTAAATGTATGTAAGGATACCTATTGTGTTTTTATCTGATCTACAAATAAAGAACGTGTAAATAAATAAAGTTTATGTTACAATGTCGAATCTGACATGAAAAGATTATACACACCTACTTAGAAAAACGACAATACACAGAAATATTATCTATCTGAATACCTATCTATTAATACATCTCATATTTCAAAAATATTATTTTAACGCTTGTAAATATCTAGGACTTGCTTGCATGCATACTCTTAAATCTTATCATAACGTATAACAAATTTATTTAACTGCAAACAGTCCAATTTCATTATAAATGCTTTGAACAAATATACCTGTTAATGTAAAGGATCTACAGAGGTTTACTGCATTGTGTATAAATCCAGAAACGGTTTTTTTGTTCTAAATGATTTTTAATCAAACAGTGAGTTTATGCACTAACTAATGCGGCCATCAACACGTGCTTAAGTAAAACGACAGTTTGACCTTTGCAATAACGAAGCCAGCATTTCGCTTACTGATGTTATCAGCACAGCTTAAACATCTTTGCTTAAACCATAAAATGATCTGGGGAATGTTCAGTTAGCAAGGTAGCAAGTTCGTAATTTTATCATTAATCCTCTTTCATACTGGTTCGCCTACTGGCCTTTTGGCCAAGACTTGTTTATAAGATACTGGCGATAGAGCTGTCTCTTTATACCCTTTAAGCGATTTACATCGAGTAACCTTATTATTTTTAATAATGTTGCAGTAGAATGAAATATTTGCTGTTAACTAGGCGTAACGATGAATGTGAAACTTTTTTTAAATAGTTACGTAATATTTTTTTATTTTTTTAGATTATGTAATTAGATGGTCCTATAAATCGGATAAAAAATTAAAGTATTTCGAATTGAGCCTAGGTCTATTTTGAGACTCTTTGTTATTTTGGTGTTTATTAGGTGACGGGCCTGTTGGTCTAGTGGTTAGTGACCCTGACTGCTATACCGGAGGCCGTGGGTTCGATTCCCACCCAGGACAAATGTTTGTGTGATGAGCACGATTATTTGTTCTGGTCTGGGTGTAATTTATCTATAATATGTATGTATTTAGAAATATATAAGTAAGTTTATCAGTTGTCTGGTTACCATAACACAAGCTCTGCTTATCTTGGGATCAGATAACCATGTGTGAGATGTCCCGAATTATTATTATTATTATTATTTGCAATTTTTGTTCTATAATATAACTGAAAGCACTTATGCAGGATGAAATCGTACCTACATCAAACGACCATAGTTATGTCGTTTGGACGAAAACCAATCACAGTAACGAAGTCGCTTAATCCATACTTAAATTAAGGACTTACGAAGCTATAAGTACACAAACTCGTTATTTATCTCCATAATCTTGTATTTCATTAGCTCAGGTATTCAGTACTCAGTAAAGCGTATTAATATGCATTACAGTCTACATTTATGCAAGTGCAGCCTACGTATAAGTGTACCAAATAGTGGATCAATTCATCGTTTGAGGTTTATAATGAAACAGCCGCAACGAATTTCAATGTGGTCGACAATAATTTGTGGTTTTTGTAACGGAATGTACGGGTTTTTTTTACAGCAATGCGGAATGCAATACATGGCGTTCGAAATTACACGGTGGGTGGGATCGTGACGTCATTACCCATTAAACATATTGTTTGCTGATATGACAAGTGATTTTGATATTTGTTAAGTTGGTATTTACATGGAAAATATTATTTACTTTTGTTATAAAATATAGACGTAGAGTTTACCTATTGCAAATTTCGAGTTTAGAAAAAATAAATACATTAAAGACTTTAATTACATGTCAGTAAAATTTTAAATTTTGATTGAACTTCACTTCAGGAACTAACAAACCTTTTGCTTCGTTAGCTATTATAATTGATTACAGTTCATGGTCTTTTATTCACTTTTACTATTGATTTATAACAAAGATCTAAATCTTCTGCACTTTTAATCAAAAGTTTTTCATGAATGATATCTGCTTACAACTTCAAAGTAACTTGCAAGTGACGGCCCGACCTTGGATTACCACGCTTCGATCCGCCTTCCGTTCGTACGAAACTAATCGTCTCAGTAACATGACGTCATCTGATTTAATTGTTGTTCGTGTGAATTGTTTGATCACCATTGAATGCATTGCGATTCGATTACTACACGTATTGATTGGAACACGTTCGTGAATTAAAATGCTGGGGATGTAACTGCTGTGACTGATGGCGGTGTGATCTGGCAGGGCTTGGGTTTTTGATCCTATATTTGGGAAGCTGGATTTTAAAAGCTGTCTGCGCTTGTGAGGTTTTCGATTTTTTATTAATTGTTTGTGATGCGTTGTATAATAAAAATGATTTTAGTAGAAATACTTTAATTTAACACTTATTCTTAACAGGAGTTTGTCAATGATAGTAATAATATATGCTTTTTAATTATTATTTTTTCTATATTAACATTAAATGAAATAAATGTCTTCACTGTCTGTAATTTAATATTATTTTTATACCTTGGCTTAAAAGCATTGAAAGTTGTGTAAGCTTGAATAACAATTAAATGATGTTTTGAGTTGATATTATATATTTTCTCATGTTTATATTATCTACAACTCTGTTTTCATTGCTTGAGAACAAGTGATTGTTGTTTTCAAGTTTAGCAAAAGTTTTCTCACTTACTAAATGCCAAGTCTAGAAAAGTTGAAGCTCTGAGCAATAAAAACTTACCTAACTTGCCTAAAACCAACGTAAAACATCTTAAAATTACATTAAAGAGGGGATACCGGTCAAATTATACGTAATCAGTTTAAAAAAGATTCTACCAAAAAACCCTCAAGTTCGACGCAATAACGTCTAAACGACATTACCAAGCAAGGTCAAAGACTTTGTTTATAGAGTTTAACAATATTTAACATGCAGGTAATGTCTAAGGAGCTTGGCTTCGCATTACGCAGACAAATCTCAGTAGTCACGAATTCTACGTTTGCAGCCGCATTCCGCGCTTCCATTGGTAAACCAGAACCCACACAGACATTCCAACAACACACACACACGCACACATACATAGATAATTTATATTGAATTAAATTCTTATAGAAAAACGTCGACAAAACTTAGGATTAGCACGCATTGCGGTTGCAAGCAAAAAAACAAGTGAACGTGGGTTTTTAGCGAATGACTTTTAGAACGATTTTGGATTACTTGGTATTAAATTGCAAGTTTGTTGTCTAATGCAGCGTGTAATCTAATGTAAGAATTTTATACGTAGGCTTTATAACCAAAAGGCATTATCAGGTATTTATTGTTTCAGTTACACGGCTTTTAGAATATAAGGCTTGTGACGTGAGTTCTGTGCAAATTTGTTACTATCTAAATAGTCTTGTCTTAGATATTAGGCGAAAGAAAATAATATCATCATGTATGTATAGGGTTTTTTATACATACATGGTGATATGGTTTGGTATTTATGAACAGTTTTTAATAGTAATCCTTTCAGTGTACCTAAATATATTTAAATGAGACAAAGTAAGACGGATTTTTGCATGTAATTAACAAATAAGTTATAGGCGAAAAATATGTACAAATATGCCGCAAGGAAGAATTAATATGTATGGAATGAGGAGGTTACGTTTAACATTTTAATTGAAGATAACTTTAATTGCCTCCCAAATTAACTTTGGTTTTTTACCAAATATTTTTAACGTCAAAGTAGAGAGCTACAGTGCTAGCTACATTTAGGTGGCAAGCTTATCTTATTAAAGGAATCTATGTTAATTTCTCCACAAAATATAAATTTACAGAAAACAACAGGTAAACAAAGATGACAAACATAACTCGAGGTTAAGACCCGACTCGGGTTCCAGCATTAAATCACGAAATAATAAAGAAAGTTTTCTTTAACAAAAACTTCAATATAATTCGAAGTGGGGTTTGGTCTGCGTTTCAAACGGAATGAATTCCGACGCCCGTCTCTTCTGACTAGGAAGAGTTTCACCATAATGAAATTCTTCAAATATCACCCTCGCGGCTCGCCCCATAAGGATTAAAATTCATGTAATTGCGCGTGCGGTTTTCTGCCGCACACGATTCCAAGTATTTTGCAAAATATTAAGGGTCTACTGCATTGTGAAAACGCGTTCTGCAGAACATTTGGATTATGCTCTTTGTTTTTCATTTCGTTTGTGAGCTCGGGTTAAGTAACGATTAAAGCTTTAAAGGTGCAATCCCCGCTGTTTGTTTTCTTATTTCAGTTCGTTTATACAAGCTACCTAAATAGTTGAGTGGTGTTAAAAACTAATTTAAAATTGTTTGAGATACAAGTTGTATATACAAAAAAAGAAAATGTTTTTCGAATGAGATAGAAAAATGACCGCGTTTGCAATTTAGATTGGGTTTCTGTTTTTGGTGTGAACACTGATATCCATTTGATAAATGTGTAAAAGCATTTTTTTCGACACCAGGATTATACTACCATATTACATAACGTAGTTTGAATTTTGAATAGGTATTCTGACCGTATTACGCTAAAATACAATTTAGGTAACAATCACGAAAATCAAAGAAATAATTTATTTAAATTACTAAAACATAACAATCGAACACCGTGTTAAGTGTATTGAAATTTCGAACACACATAGCCCGGTCGAGTAACTGTGCCTGCTATTAGGGCCCCGGACACGTTCGGTTTACAACCTGTCGTGCAAATATTTATCCGCATCGGATTTACGTGTTAACCGTCCGGAATTGTAATCAGCTTTGATTGGGAACGCGCTGCCGATGCCTCCGAGACTAATGATATTGCTGTTTGCACGATGTATGCAGATCGGTGCAAAGGACCCATATTAACGGTAGCTTTTCATTTCATGCTGCCGTCACCGGTCAATACGTAATTGCGATTTCTATTTAATTTGAGGTGACATCTTGTTTAACTTGACGTAAACAAATGTTTACTTTAATGCCCTCAGCCTCATGCTACTATATACACATATAGTATATGGGAGCCATTATAATATATGTACGACAAAAACCCAAACGAAAATCTTTTGCGAACACAAACGATGTACATTCATTTTTACAGCTTTGCGCTGTATAGTTCATACTGCTTATATAATGTTCATACTGCTTATATAATGTTTAGATCAAAAGGAAAATAGAACCCGGCAAATAAGAAAAGCCGAATAAAAAATATTCCTACGCGGAAAAGTTTTCGCCAAAGATTCATACTGCTTTAATTGCAAGGAAACGAAAGAGTACGGAATAAGCGGATAACTTAATTAGAAAAAAGTAAGACGACGTCGGTGTTCCTAATAAAAAGTGGCAAACTTGATCGTTTTAGTTTTATCCTGAAGTATCACGTAGAGTCGAGTCTACGTATTTAACTTTTTCTTGGGTGTAAAAAGTGGAGCGGTATTCGGACGCTGGCATTCGGACATTTGTCACGGCACCGCCCGCCGGCCGCGGGACACCGCCGCCACCGCCGACCGAATACATTTCGCGTTGCGCCAAAACAGCGCAACACTCCTACGCTCGTACGTATAATTCCAATTTCACGCCAATCAATAGGTATTGTCTGTTTCACTTAGAAAGTAAAACGACACAATGAGTAAAGGCTAATTGTTACACAAGAGGGACACCGATATTGTACACTCGTGAAGGGACTACACGAGCGCGAGCACTTTCATTACGTTCTCATTTCACTACTAGCAAAGTTTCCGCATTTATACCAAGAGATGGAAATAATAAATAGCTCAGTCAGACTGACTGTAAAGTAAATGTTCCGCTCGCGTTCAGGTGACGTCATAATCCGTTACACTGAAATGATGTTGTTTTGTTTCTCGGCGCGCAATTACGAAAATATTTCGTGTACTTAGAGCAACTAATTTCTGATGGTTCGGAGACGAGGAGAACAATCCGTGATGTTCAGAATGTAGGTAATTACATAAACGACAATCAACGGCAGAAAGACGTCAAGAAGGGAAAGTCGGATAATATAATTATATAGATATGGCAAGTTAGCATCGACCGGTGTGACGGTTGAGACGCCGCGGGCGAACCGCTCAGCTAACCGAATAATCACATCTCATTAAGCGCCGTTAAGATACATGCTTCCTACACATTGAGAGTGCGTATCTCATGATACTTGCGAACATAATCGTCTCTTATCTGATCATTTTTCAACAAAGTCCAATAGAGGTTGATGTACGCAGCAAACCGTGGCGTTGTGACTGACTACATTGACAAGAATTTCTAATAACAGTAGGCATTTTAAAGTAATTGTACGTAAGTAGAGACGTATGGCAATAATTATAATTAAAAACTAAAACTTAAGACAATGTTTTAATACAATTATGCATAACATCTGATATTAATTTGCTCTTCCCGACGTAATTTACCTAATTACTTCCTCCCATACCGACACTGATAAAACAATTACGTTTATTGAAGCGCTCCAAACGTCATTCTGTATTTCAGCATGTCTGTAGGCAATAAGCATTAATGTAATTTGTGCAAATATGAAAACGTCTGAGTTTGCCCTTATTAGTTGAACGTCGCTGTTGCGCGGATTGTCTCACAGCGAGCCGCCCTAATACGCACAGACATAATTACATTGTATTTGAACGCCATCTGTTCCCAGACTATTTTGTTTACTGATATTGTACGACGTTATCACAGAATTACGACAACATTGGGAAGAGTTGTTTTGAATTCGGTACGATCTTGAATCAAATGTAATCAACGTCTTTACATCACATGTATTTGTTTAAGCGTGTTTTAGTTTGTAGTAGCTTACGATAACAGAATGATAATCAAAGCTTGGGATTCCGGCGTTTAATTTAAAATTTACAATGATGGTGCAATTTTTAACACGATTAAAAGGCCTGAAAAGTTAAGCGGATTGGGAAACATAATTTACGTCTGTTTATAAGCGGCACAGTCGGGTACCCACTGATAAAATGAAGAACGGACCTGTCACGGCAGAGACAACACGCGGTGTGCTGATTCCGCATCTAATTTATAGCAGAATTAAAGATGATGGACATTTTTATGCCACTATTAAACCCTGCTTTCTGGTGTTTATTTAGTTAGAAGATGGTAGATGTCTAGATTGGCGTCGACTTTGCATTCCATCCTGTTTAATTTTAGTACGATATTGTTCCTGCGTTTCCATTGCAAGAGATCTCTTATCGCTACTTTTCAAAAAGAAAAAAAAATACTGAATCTTCCTAACATAAAGTTCATTATAGTAAAGGATGCTAATGGATTCATTTTCATACATGCTCTTATAATGGTTTTGATTTTCTCTCTTTACTTACGGAATCCTATTAAACCATTAAGGTATGCTTCTACCTTTGGGATAGGGAAAAATAAGTATTTATTTTAACACCGCAAAAGGGAAGCCCTGGCAAGCTAGACAGGCGTTTATAAAATAAATTTTCATTGTATTTTTACTTTGGTGTTGTTTGGAAGCGGGTCTTATCCATTCTTGTTTAATCTTTCAAAGAGCCTCGTCTAATCCTCGAAGATCAAGCTTTTTGCAACTTTTGACTACCATGACAAAGCGCTACATTGTACTCTTTAACCTTTTTGTGCATAAAAGTTATGGTCATACACAAGAGCCTAAAAATTGTTCGTTACAATAATTTGCGTGTAAAATCAGCAACAATGCCAAACCATTTATTTTATATAGGTATCCAGCGTATTAAGTTGGTTCTGTGCCAATACGAATTGCATTCAGGTGTTACGTGCATTCCTATCATATTGTCTAGAGACACGCCTGCTGGCCGACCTACTTTACCCTCATATCGATATTATCACTACTGGAGTTAATAAAAGTATTCATGTACAAAAGCTCATTTTCGCCTCTGGTTAACAATTTCCCGCGCTAAATATCACCTCATTTTATTTTGAATTCTTTTGTGGAGAGCCACCGAGCGCCACTCGGCACTCCTAATAACTGTCATCCAGATTTAATATCACATCTTCCATTTTGTACGGGTTCTACCGGGAGGCAATTTCCTTCCTAAAATTGTATTTGGACGAATACGCGTAAACTTAATACATATGCGACCCGAAAGACAAATTTTATTTATATTTTCTCCGCGCCATAGATTCGCCGATCTGCTTCTGTGTTTTACGACATGTTTTATATTGATGGTTTTATGTTCCCATTTTAGCTGCGTCGCATAAAATCTTGTACAGAAAGATGGAATCAGCATGAATATAAAATGTATACAAATGTGATTAAGGGAGTATAACATTACTTGGTTGTAGGTCGATTACAGATAACAAGAACTTACGATCGATTACGTGTGCAGTTAAAAAGACGTAAAATCGTGAGAAAAATATCTTAAGACCTTTAACCGACAAAATGTCAAGTCAAGTTTGCTGTATGTATGTCAAGATCATGAAATGTTTTCTCTTAATTGTACCAAAAACCTGTTACACAAATCTCTACAATTAACTCAGCAATCATTAAGTTTTTAAAAGTTCACTTTATTTACCATGTCACTTTGAGTTTCCGTAACAAGAAACTTTGTCTGTATAAGCTTACTAAGTACCAGGGCTGCAGAATGCGGTGGATGTTCTTTGCATAAAGCAATCGTTTTGTGTACTATTTACCTATAGAAAAGACCTGCGCGTCTCACTAAAGCCCGCAGTTTGTAAGGCAATGTCATTAGTGTCTGACCGCTCGGCCGCTCTATAAATAATGATTGCTTCAAGGATAACCCTAAACGATATGAATACAAAAATGCAACGTCATTAAAATATTATTTAGTTCACGATTTCCTCTGTAATTTAATGATAATAATATGTAATAACAAATAAATAAATCCATGCCATAGTAATCTCTGGCGAAGTTAATGATAGAGTTAACGATTTAATAATTATAATAGACTGTAAGGACATACGTTAAAATAAAAGACTGGGACTTCAATCAATAATTATTTATTATCATCTCAGGTTATACCGATCTACAGTTTAATGTAGGCATCTACTATGCAATCCCAAGTCAAGCAAGTTACAAAAGACACTTTCACGTTTCAATTTTGATAAGCATCTGACATTAATTCCGGAAGGGAAGTGATATTAATATCCATACTTATGTGAAGTTTCCGGCCATCACCGGTCGTGTGATTGGCCGCCCTAACAAATAGACCTTTTACCGGGTTCCTACAACACGTTACTCTATCCAACCCTTTGGGCCAATGTTAAGGGAGAGTTGGGAAAATTGCAGAATAGCACAAGTTTCATAGGGTAAAAGTTAAACTACTGTTAGTTTGGAGGATGAAAAATATTTTGAATTTTACCTATATTTATATTTTTTTTTCATAATTCGATTTTTTGTATCTCATCCAAAACATATATGCTCTAAAAAGATATAATAAAATAGAACGTTAAATTTAAACGTGTAAAACAAGTTTCTCAATGCCCAAAATAACACCATAAATGTTACTAAAATCCAATAACACTTTTCCTACCCTGGGAATCAAATCTAAAACCGAAGCTACAGTGGTTTCTCAGTAGGTATTAGTGGCATTACATTACATTTCCGAGTGAATTACACGCGATGTATTATGTCATGTGGCAAGGTGAGTCGGGCCGTCTGGCTCGTCCCGCGGGACAGTCCCGGGGCATTCTTATTCAAATAAGTGGGGGCAGCGATTTGCCCCGGGGAACCGTGACACTGCAGAGGTTTCCACAACCCCGCTGAATAAATGTTTGAACAGAATAATAGTAATAAGGCAGGACGCAGTTTATTTGACGACTACTACTAGCTTTAGAATTCTAGAGCACTAGTTTACTCGCCCGGCTTCGTATGGTTGCAGTTTCTTTATAATTAAGTCGTTTTATATATAATGTTTACATGAACCTCTTTTATAGAACGCTATTTCAATTAGTGAAAATGGGAATATAAAGCATAAAGCTAAAACTGACAAACGACTCTCTCTTATGCTATGTATGTGGGTAAAGTTAAATAGATGCTGGCTGGATACGGTAAATACGGCAATTTTAGTAAACATTAAATTAAATAAAAAATAATGAAATTATTAAAATTATTTCGTATTTGGAATATTAAGTACGCCATAGACATTAAATAGACCGTGATTGAATGGATCTTAAGGAAGTATTGTCATTTGAGTACAAGGAAAGCTTTTTGTCAGAGCGTTTAATATTTTTTAATTTTGTATCTCTCATTATATTTTTGATCGTTATTAAAAACATATTTATTGCTGATATTAATTAGTTGAGTGTGTGGCTAGATTGTTACAGATTTTGTGTTAGATGATGAGATTAATATATAGTTTTGCACTAAAATTTTCAGTTGAAGACTATTTTGACTAAGTAACAACTACACAAATGAAGTCGCCAGGTTACTAGAAATTCTGGTTATTTCTAGAAAGTATGTTTTCGTAGAAAATGTTTAAAGATTGTGGACTTTATAATAAGTTATAATAACAAAGGCTCTTCTAACGTTTTGTTGTTTACTCTGACAGTAAACATTACGTACTACGAAGATTCTGCAAATGCAAATGTTTTAACTAACTTTTCCAACAGTTACCACACATTATCACACTCTCGCTAATTCTGAGACAAACTTTACTGTCTACCTTATACAGTTACCACACAGAATATTACTTTATATATCTATATAACATCACATTGATATTTAGACACGACCGAGGAAATCATTTGCTTCGTTATATAACCAAATATATAGCTTCCTACAAATTTACACCAAATTATCACATCACGAACAACGGACGCAAGGAAATAAACCTAATAATTAATATAAATATGGTACATAAAAACAAATGAAGCTATTACAACGGCCATTGTGTTCTATATTACATTATCCTTGAGGGGTGCGGGTTCATACGAAGATCCTTTCATTGACCGAGGGAAATCACGCAATACATGAGGACGAGAACCAACAGACACGACGTAACGACGAAAATTTACATCGGCCCGGTTTAATGTCGCGAGGCAATCTCATTCTGGGGAGGAAACGGGGCAACACTCGACCACTCAACCCTGACCCCTCAGAATGTTAAACAAAGTTCATGATGAGGGTCATATAATGTTGGTCGGCGATGATCAGTTGCGATGATACTCGCGATATGGCTACAGAGACAAATGCCTATCTCGAAAGCGGTTTCTGTGCTTATAACTGCAAGCAGTAAGTTTTTTCTGTTATTCCATTTTCAGCTGATAATAAACTTGTATTATAACGGGTGTATTTGCATGTAGATAATTCTGAATATTTACTATGTGGGGAAGGATAATAGATTTGGTAGTATTTTTTCATATAGCAAACCAACAACTGTGTATAATTCTGCTGTATATTTTTCCGACATATTATTATTTACAAAAACTTTTTTTTTATTTATTTACCTATCCCAAACTGTTATAAAATCATGATTTTTATACCATTCTTTGTTCACATTTATTAAACAATAAATATTAAATCGTTAACTGGATTTTTTACAGCCGTTGATAACTGAAATTTTCTACATCCTCCCCATATTTTTGAAGTCATAACATAGAATAAATTGAAGTAATAAACCAGCCTCGTTTCATAAACACAGTCCTTATATGTTCTGGAATATTAAACTCTCTCTCTCTCCAAGGTTTTTGTTTTAGTTATAGACTAAAGTAAATACCAAGTTTCTTAAAGATAAATTTTATGAATCATGAAGTATTCAAACATAAAAAATTAAGTGTAATGTTAAATAATAATGTAATTTTTATCTTTATCCTACACGTACGACTTTGCACCTAAGATTATTTAAAATAAAAAGTATCAATTTAAATACAAACAAATATCTATAAAAAACTAAATACAGTTTGGAGGCACACCCTTAGTTACAATTACCCTAATGATTTAAAAAGCTTTCTACTCTATGAAGCATAAATATCTTAAGTTACGTTTATATTTGGTCGAGTTTTTATAACAAAATGCCACTCAGTGAAGTGATTCAAAGCCACGTAATTGTGCTGTTGAGGCAAAAAGTCCTAATTCTCCCCTCGCAATTCTATTTAGGTGACAACGAAGTAAAAACTGGGGAATTTATAACAGTCACGTAGATATAATGATACCGCCATTTTTAATAAAAACTGTTTTGATTTTTGTTTTGTTTAGGATTGTTAAGAGATATTGTTATTTTTTGTTTTGGTTTCTAAATAGTATTAATGGGCGTTACTTCACTTTTCAGGTTAGTTATACATAATTACTATGTCTATGTAAAACCTGCTCCAGATTTTGATACTAATTTATTTAATTTTAATTATTGTTCTGTGAATTTTAAATCAGCGATTATATAAAACTATTATATTATATTATGTAAAAATTTTGATATTGAGGAAAGTTTTATTCAAAAATATTATATCATAAAACTTCCTATAAATTGACCGGAAACATAAATTTAATTTAAATATTTTAATTTCATATTTTGCAAACTAAATAGCTTCTTGGTAATAATCAAATAGGAAGCATAATGCATGCATGCATTAGTAAAAGTTATTTGCTGTATGTTATTGGCCTTGTCATTGAGCAGTAACATAATATGCTCATGCACACATATTACGTAAGCATTCATGCATGTGATAAAGTAAAGGAGAATAAAATATACGTGCCTACAACTATAATAATCCGGTGAAGCAGTCACAGCCTGCGCTCAGGCTAACTGCAAAGATCTTTACCAAAAAAAAAGACTACAAGTATAATATAAAACATAATATAATATAATAATATGAATTTTTTGACGCCTGTTAGTTTTCTTTATTAATATTAATTTTTAATTTTAGTATATTTGTTCTATTTATATGAAACAACAATAATAATTTACTGGATACAGGCCACATTTAGAAAAATATATAAAGCCTTACTTAAATAAATATTATTACTCTGATGAATTAATAAAATTCTTCCCATACTTCGCTTTCTCATATATCGCATAAACGGAAATGCAATAACATAAAAATATGATTGCAATATACACCCACTGGTTAAGTGAGGTCGGCTCTCCTCATTCTTGAATGTGTGGTATTTTATAAGAGAAAGTCATTCGTATTTGATGCACTCGGGTTCCTTATAAGGTATAATATATGGTGCTATATTATACACTTATTTTGTCATTCAAATCAATAACAGAGATATTAAATAAGGTGTGATGTTGATACTCGTGATATTGATGTGGGGAAATAACTTTTAAAATGTATATTTTAATCCACTTATAAGCTCATAAAAAATATTTTAAATAGATACCACAGATACCATTGCTATTAAGTTAGGTATCTATAGAATGTTGAGACGAGAGATTTAACTTGCAATAGTAACAGAGTAAATAAAATGATTATAAAACCTCATGACTTATGCCAATCGTATCTAGGTGATATACCAAGTGATGGATATAACGTGACGTCACAAGCGCTCGTAAGATAAAAAGCATGAATAGTATAAACAAAAGAAAACAAGAATGTTTCTATCGTGAACATAATATAGTTTATAGCTGAGTCGTAGAACGTGAGAGGTTATTTCTGATTTCATGAACAAAAACTTGATATTGTTATCACAACTATTGAGGTGTATTTTATGTTAACAATAAAAGCTATACCTCGTTGAGACCTAATCTCAAATTCTGAAACGACACTGAAAATCTTCAAAAAAAAAAAATGTAATGACAGACTATGGGTTGTTCATTATTGTATATATTTTTACGAATAACTATAGCCACTGAACAAAATATAAAAATTATAACTAAAAATTTAAAAAATGAAGACCAGGATTTAAGATTATTCGATTTGATAAAGGTTGTCCACTATTAGCACATTGAGAAGGGCTCTGGTACCTTTGATATAGGTAGCTAACATATCTCAATTTTTGGGAATTTAATTGTGTTAAACTGTTTAATACTTTATGAACAAAAAGACATAATAAAATGTCCAGCATTCTATACGACCTAAAAAAAGTGTTTACTAAATAAATAAATTAAAATTTCCATTAAAAATTCTAAAATCTAACCTCAAAACATTACGTCTGTATAAAGCGAGGATTAGATAAGATCTTTACCGCCAACAGTTATATTTAAAGTGATTTACAGAACATAACGGGTTCCGTGTTGTGCAATAATATCTAAGCTACTTTTAAATGGTATTTAGATGACCACAGATATTACATAAAGTTTAGTAGCACTAAGTATTGCGACTGTAACGTCTGTAACCTGGTTCCGGTTAGAATAATTAAAATATTAATAAAATGTAAGAGAATACTTTTTTTGATGTAGAGCTCTTGTAAGAAGGCTTTAGTTGTGATGAGCGGTGAATGTGTGGTTAATATGTGGAACAAATGTCTTCAATAATTGTTGAGGGGCTCGTGGCTAAGTGTAAGCCGTACGGTTTGACCGATAATACAGGTTAAGCCGCGCTCGCCGCGGCTAGTCCGTGGATGGGTGACCATTTATAACATACCGAGACCCCTCCGTGTTTCGGAAAGCACGTTAAACAGTAGGTCCCGGCTGTCATACATAGATCTTTGGCAGTCGTTAAGTCAATTCTGACAACCAGTCTTACTATGGGATACTGTGTTTCCCAGTAAAATGGGTTTGGAGGTCAGATAGGCAGTCGCTCCATGTAAAATACGGTATTCAGCTGAATCCGGTAAGACTGGTAGCCGACCCCAACATAGTTGGGAAAAGGCACGGGAGATGATGAAATGTCTTCAATAATTATCAATGATAAATATGCGCTTGTTTTGCTAAGAAAATATAGTATAAAACCTCCGTGGATAGTTACTTTATTTAATACGACTTTGAATTAGTGTTTAATTATTTTTGTGTTTTAATACAGTATTAATACGTACATCCAGCTGATAGACAGAAGTTAAGTTATTATTCGGACATTATATAAAACTTTGTAATTTGCCAGTTTACATATTATTTATTTTGCATAGTAACAGATTCACCAAAAAAAAAAGTTTAGCAATGTTAGATAGGTATATATCAAAACTCTGGCTTTTATTTCATTAATCCTAGTGAGTTTAGAATAGAGAATTTGGTAGATCTAATAAACAAAATCAAAGAGCCGAATGAAATCTTTAGTCACATACCATAGATCAAAGGTGAGACATCTATCTATCGTGACTGATCATTTGAAATTGAACTATTGAGTAACCACTAGTTATACCTGCCCTTTACAGATACGTGACGATAATTTTAAAGTCTACGCCAAAACACAAACTAACTGTGACAAATACCAAAGACACTAAACATAAAGCTGAACTGATAAAAATGAACAATTTAATAAAGAAAACAACCCCAAAAAGGTTTTACAACTTTCATTACAGACGTAGATTAAAAACAACAAGCATTGTTTATGGCCTATCATGACTTACGGCAGCGTCGTATTCTCTCACGTACCCGATTATCGACTCAAACGAATGCAAACTCTGCAAAACCGTTTCATGCGTAGAGCCACAGGCGCTCCAGGTTACGTCCGTAACTTGCAGCTGCACTGTGACTTAAAGCTGCCAACAATCAAGCAGTTCATGAAACGCGCCGCGATCCGATTCTTCAACTCCTCCGAAAGCCACCGTAACCCGCTAATCGTAGCGGCCGCGCGATACGTACCTTCCGTAATATCTAAGATTAAACGCCCCAGACATACTCTCTCCTACCCTGACGATAAAACAACGCTTCTCCAAGGAGCATTCGATTTAGCTAGCAGTAGCATTACACAACACAACCGCCGTATATTACGTCCTCGCCGGCGAGGCCCGTCGCGTATTATAAATAATAGTAACGTAAATGTTATCCTCCCGTCCCTAGACCAAGCTGGCCCGAGCCGGCCAAACTAGCAATAAAAATATGTCCCTAAATAATAAAAACTTAGATCCAGCCATCCCTTGTTGTTTTCCTTTATTAAGATTGTTAGCAACGCACTAAGTCGAGGTCCGAACCCCGCAGGGGGTGCCCTTAGTAGACGTTGCTGACGTAGTTAGTTTTTCCTATTGCTCTGGCTGGAGGCCTTAAGGTCCTCGCCAAAAGTCCGGTGAAGCAGTCAAAGCCTGCGCTCAGGCTAACTGCAAAAATCTCTAACAAAAAAAAAAAAAAAAAGCATTGTTTATGGTTTCAATTCACAAAATTAATGTTTGATTCGGCCTTTAATTCGAGTCTTGTTAGCTGTCAAATCTCCGATAAATATAACCAGAAACGGAATAAAAAAGCCAAAGCACACACAAACCAGAAACCAGTTTTGGTTATTAGTTATTAGATATCTACGTCGTATAGCCGTGGAATTTAATTATATCACGTTTATTAAATCGTGTTGTAATCTGTGTTATTAATGAATGCTCGAAAGAGGTCGGTAAGGTGCTGTACCTGTTGTGCGGTTGCAGAAATATTTCGCCGAACAAGAATAACTTAAACGTTATTTGATTTGGATTAACTTATCTACTCGAAAATATTTTAAGTAAGTCTATATAGGCGAAGAGACGTTACAATCTTTTAGTAGCCCAATTATGTAAGAAGTATCCGAAATCGATTATAAATGTTAATTTAGGAATCTTAAATACATAGCAATATTAATTATGTTATCTACTAATAGTATGCAAACAACCAAATCCATTAAACAGCTCCAAATAGGCAACATTTTTTCCTTTTGCCAAAAACAAACATCAAGATTTACAAGCGAAACGGTATCGACGCCTACGATTCTCATCACACAAAAAATATCTAATAGGAATCCTGTCACATTACCATAACTTTTGCCCAAACTGGTACTATAAAAACGAAGCCTAACAAAGCGACGAAACGAAAGTCGACACATCTATCTAAGGAATGTGATAATATACATATTTATACAATAAAGCGTGATAGAGAAATCGACTTGGTACGCAAGCTTTGACCGTTTGACCTTGACATTAAGGGCAGGTGTATCCTAGCCAATGAATTCAATTAAGTGGTATTTTCACCTTTAATTTTTTAACCTGTTTAACGATTCTGTAGTGCCGATTCGAGCGTAAATTAAGGCTGTAGTGCTCAATTAAGTTACCGAACGTCGATTTGAATTGAGTAGCTTTTTAATTAGGACTATTATTTACTCTATAAATAACTCGAACATCGAAAAGGCGTAAGCTAATTCTAATTTAAATAACTGCCTATGTGGAAAAATAATTTGAGTAACGGATCGAGTTATTAAAGTTTTTCGACTCAATATAACTTTTAAAAGAATTTACATTTTATTTAACGATCCAATAAAAATATATCAGAATAACCTTGTTAACAGTTTGCGTAACAACCTAAGTAAATATTTTTATTAAAGTAATTCTTACCTTGTAGATTCCATCAACAAGTTTCGTCAACTCCTCCGTCTCCATGGCGAAAGATTTTCAATAAACCAATTCCGCGAACAGTTGTGACTACACGAGAAACTTCATCGGGATAACAACAACGTACGAACAAAGTTCAATTTTAACACTGTACACACAAAATTCACATTTCAATGTACTGCCACTAACGGTGTACTCCCTTTCGGTTTTCGAATCACTTAGGCAAACAAACTCACTTTCGAAGACATCTGAAACAAAAGAAAACAGCAATTAAAATTCATGTCGCTATTAAAAAACCAAAGCTTTTTTAATCTATGATAATTTGGAATAAAATTTCTTTTTAATAAAACAGAAGAATTGTGTTCTAAATTTTAAATTAAACGTCAAAATCCAGTGTGATTTTATTTTTGTAAAAATAAATTTGTTATTTTTTGTATGCACCTGTCGGAGATGTCAGTTGTAGAGCCGAGGCGTGCGTCGCACTCGAGCCTCGCCAGTAGAGTCACCTATCGCCTTCACCGGTAGGTATCTCACGAATGCCGATATTTAGAAACACAAAGTAAACGGACTGGTAGTAAGATCAGTATGGGCCCGATGTCTAAACCTCTCGCTATGTTTACCGTAACATAGCTTGTTTAGAAACTACGTACTTTTGTTGGGTTATTTCGAAATGCTTGGTTCAATGATCTTTCAATGCTGTTTATCATCGATGTGTAAATCTTACTTACATATAACGTCCCATTAAGAGATTAACATAAAGATAAAGCTATAATATGATCGCTACTAGACAATAATCGTAATTATTTTCAATTTATCTCCAATCTCTTAGCGAGTAAGAAAATATTAAATCTTTTTGGTAGACAGATAGATATGAAGTTCGTGACACAAATGTTGATAGAATTATGAAATGGTTTTCAATGCCATTAGCGCAACAATATAAAATGCCCACACTCAATTGGCGTGGCAGGTGTTACTGATACGTAATATTAATACAATAGAATTAAGTATGCAAGTTAACTTTCATTTTTGATAACGAACACGACTTCTAAAAATATACAGTCTCGTTTAAATGCACAAAAGTCACTATTCTAATCAATATGCGTGGACAGTAACTTTTACTTTCTAGATTTATACGCATTTTATGTAGATAAAAGCATTACAAGCGTTGTCAAAATCTCCACGTAAATGGAAGACTGATATAATTTGCATAATTACACAACGCAAGCTTATGCACTACGATGTTAATCGTATGCAAGGCTCATCTCATCGTATGAGGTCGTTTAATTAAAAACAATTTTATTGAAGACTAACAACCTTCAACGTTGGCTAAATTTTCAAACTTGATTGTAGTTAAACCAACATTCCATTCATATATTGACCTTTTTAGGCCTCTTGATTATATAAACGTTAGCCAATTACCAGATTATGACTAGTTTGGGACGCAAAGAGAAAAAGACGAAATACCTATTAAATTCCCATCTTACTGCACAAACTTTGCGAGTACTCATCTGTAATCCGACTCTCCTAACTTTTTTGCGATGAAATCATAATCAGCTCGAGCTTTAACTTCGCAGATGTTAGCGACACCGGGAGAAAGAAATACTTTTATTCGGCTACTTCACGAGCGAGCGCCGATCCTCAGGAAAAAGGTCTCGAACTATGCGAAAGTTTTTTTTCGCGTCACATGTCGAGGAAAAATATAAAACACAATTTCTGTGCAGATCCGTAACTTCATTTTGAACAAGAGAGATTTGCGCCCCGTTCTCTACCCACCACCCTTGCATATGCAACTGGGAAACTGCGAGATTCCCACTTTTCTTTCTTTTCCGTATCCCTGAGGCGCGACGGAACATGTGTGCATCGGGTGCTTATTTCAGTTGAAACTTGTTTAGTCCGGATTGGACTTGTTGTATCCGGATTTGGGAGTTAGAAACCTCGTAAGTAAGGACACGGCGTAGTCTCCACGAAATCAGTTAAGACGTCTAAAGTCGGTTCAAGTGTCGGCTTTGCGAAGGTGGGTTATACTTGTACAGTTAAAGTGTAAGTCGTATTGATCTTTTGTAAGTTTTAGTCTCGGAAATGTTTTAAAGAATAATGTGATTGCGATATATTCTGGTGCCAAGACATGTGTGGGCGCGGTGGCAGGGTGCAGTCGAGTTAGCACAAACGGCTCGCAGGCGACGTCGCTCGCGCGTTTTGCTGACGAACCTTGTTATCGTGAATATAATGTGAGACTGCACATTGCAGCTGAATATTCATGTTCGTATTCTAGTCTGGATTTACACACTTACTATGTCTGAACTGAAGACAATCTTGTTACCCCTGCAGAAAATCACAATTGAATAAGGAACAGAATTTTCTACGGGGAAAGCTAGATGAGTAAGGAACTTTCTTGGCAGTATTTGATCTCTCCAGGTTTATGTTTGGCACTCATTGCACATATTTGGCTTAAGTTGTAGATACTTAACAAGTTTCACATGCTGTTAATAGAAAATGTAATTACGGTTAACTTTCGAATGAGGTATACATGAAATAGGATCTACCCATTAAATACCTGAATGATTCAAACCTACATTGGGAATTTATACAGACGAACCTTATGATACAAAACACTATGTTACAGTACTTTATTACTCTAGCAAGTTAGAGCTAGCCGGCGGGACAGCTTATTTGCAAGTAGTTAACTACTGGGTACAGTTATTCTCAACAGCGTACATAAAATTAATAACCTTTACTACCATTCCATTCCCTTGACAACATTACGCTTAGGACCCGATTCCTATTTATGAGATTTTCAGCACATCGAATATATTTTTCCGGAAGGTTGTCATAATAATGTATCAATTATTCTGATATTAATACTATTGTGTCGCTTACAGTCCATCAATTTTGGGAAAAAGCAATAACTGTGTCCGAAATAGTGATAGTGCGTGGAATCATTCGGCTGTCAACCACACATGTGCACCAAGTAATGAGGTTCCCATTCACTCTTGGGAAATTTCCCTTAATGTGCCGTGTGTTTGACGTTCGACTGACACGGTTCAGTTCAATCATTCATGAGCTTTGTCTACCGTGGTTATTAATGTTAATTATTACTCAAATTTAGGAATTCCGAAAAGCAACTTTTTGTAATAATAAAACTACTTTTTACGGATTTTATCGCGGTTTATTTTAGATTTTAGTTTCCAACGTTTCAACACCTTTGCAGGTGTCATGGTCTCGGGCAGACTCTCAGACTAAAATCTAAAGTTAAACCGCAATATAATTCGTAAAGAGTAGTTTTATTATGTCCAACATTCGTATGACTATTTTGAAAAGCATGCTGTAAATAAAAACTTTACATAATAAAATAAATAGGCAAGAAATAAAATTAATTGTAAAATAAAATATTATTGAAGTTTATATCTAGATACAATTTTAGCAGAGTTACAGTTCATAACACAGATCCAATGACCTAAAATTAGTTGGTCGTTAGTCGATTCGTCTCGCGTGAAGCTCGATTCAAATTAATCTGGCTTGTGATTTTGATTGAAAAAAATTAAGTGTTCGATTTTTTGCGAAGTTCGAAGGCCTAAATATATTTAAGACTGGCATCTTCAATACATAGTCACATGTTTATTTTGTATGCTTACAAACCTACTATAATATTGTTTTACAACTTGGAAAAGGCTTTCAACTATCCAAAACTAGGTTTATATTGTCTGTTTTTTGTAAATATAGTGTAGTGTTGACCCTTCAAACTTCTCTACATACGTGTTGTTACTTGTAATTATAGAGAATATAAATAAGAAAATATATTATTCACTTCAAGTAACCTGAACCAAGACTGCCTCGTTGGCCTAGTGGCGCTAAGCGCGACTGCTACGCTAGAGGTCTTGGGTTCGATTCCCAAGTCGACCAAGGTGTTATTGGGTTTTTCTATGAAATTCTCAGTAGCAGGTCGGAGTTTGGATTTTTGCCCGGTTAGTGGCAATAGGCTCGCCCCCTATTGCATGGGACATACCGGCGAACTGTGGGTGTAGGTACATTGGTACACCTCTGCCTAACCCTTCGGGGATACAGGCGTGATGGTATGTATGTAAGTAACCTTTAAAAATGATAGCGTTAATTAATTCGTTCGGTTTTCACCTAATCTATCCGTTTAAATGATTATAACATAATTAGTTATGACTGCTGACTAGAAAAACGATAGACATTTAAATGATTTTTATTCAATAAATACCAATATCCCTTACAAAAGCATAATCAATGATATCTATTAACTGTCTGAGTCATTGCGGTATTAGCCGACTTCAAAGAAGAAGGAGGTTATTAGTTATTATATCCGCAGTTGCACCACAGCCGGCGTTTTATAATGAGTTTATTATTGGAGTAAAAAATATTCTAAGAACTGTTAGAAGTCGTACATTAGAAAATATACCAGCAAAATAAGTATCTACCTACATTTAACGCACGAATTTACAAGAGCTTTTCGTTTTTCATTTTTAGGGTTCCGTACCCAAAGGGTAAAACGGGACCCTATTACTAAGACTCTGCTGTCTGTCTGTCTGTCTCCAGGCTGTATCTCATAAACCGTGATAGCTAGAAAGCTGAAATTTTCACAAATGATGTATTTCCGTTGCCGCTATAACAACAAATACTAAAAACCACATAAAATTAATATTTAAGGGGGGCTCTCATACGACGGTGGTACGGAACCCTTCGTGCGCGAGTCCGACTCGCACTTGGCCAGTTTTTATTTAAACGTTTTCTTAATAATTGATACCTTTAATGTCACCTTTGAACTACCTATCTTACATTATTATTGTAGTATAATACAAAATTATTATGTACATAAGTTTCTTTAGTATATAGATACTTAATTACCTATAATACCCATCTGTAGAAGTCATAGAGTTAAAAATATGTTTCAAAAGGAACTTACATTTGTATATAAATTGTAGTGAACAGCGGGACTGTTTTATGACATTAGTCTTAATAAAGCGACAAACGCTTTTATTGTACCTTTTAACTTTACTTTATGAGGTGCTTCGTCCTGACTTAGAGTTAGGTAGACTTTAGGTACTGCTCGTAAACTTAGCAATAAGTCATAACAATAATGTTATATTTTAGGAATTGTTCTCTCTAAGGATATCTACCATTAGTACTTGTTATGCTCAATGTGTTATATCATAGGTGTGAACCCTACAATTCCTAATAATTAAATTTAAGGACCATGATTAACCCTAGATATTATTATGACCTGGTAACTAATTGCAGAAAATAGTGCCTTTTTATTTAATAAAAAAGTTTGATCGGTACAAAATTAATTTAACACTTTGTTTATGCGTTTGTATAGTTTAAGTGGTAATTTTTTTTATTTCTTTAAGTACAATAAAAATTACAAACAAGTATCATGCGGAAATTTATAAGAATAAATAATAATCTACAGTTAAGATGGGGACGAAGTTAAGACCATACCTACCCAAAAATATTGTAAGCGAAGTAGGCCACAGAACATGCCAAAGAAAAGAACAAACACAAAAACTTGAAAACATTACCCTCCTTCCGTGTCAGTCGGGTCAAAAGTAGGAGAGAATAGAACCGTTGCGAAGCCTCCACTGACCAGAGCTAAGCTCTTAAATAACATACATACCGATGTGACTGACTCATGTTATCTGAACAACTGTGATTTTGTTTGTGTCTCCGCGATAGATGTTGTGTCCTACTTATTTATTTCTAGGAATTCGGATGTTAGCTTTTTTGACCGTTATGGTTATTTTTAGTGATTTTATTTATTTTGTCTTTTTTTTTCTCTCTATAAAACTGCTCGAGCCCAAAAGTTCATTGGTTTAAAATTCTGCCATCTAAAGAAAAAATGTCACAATTGTAAAACCGATATACTTAATTATTGCAAACAGAGATTAATAAATTAATTAGCCAACTTGTTACAGATAGAAAAGCATTGTGAAAGGACAGTATGACAATAAAAACCAAAGCATTAAAAGTCAATACATGCCTCCCGAAGCCCCATGCATGTAGTACGAAAGTCTAGAACTGCTAGTGACGTCACCATGTGTTTTATAAAATACATGTCGCTGTGTCGCTGTGAATAGCGCCGTATGCGGTGGCCGTACTCACCCGCGGCCCGCGTGCGTTTGACAACTTGCTATATTGAATAATATTTCCGTATAATAACTAAAGTTCGTACGTTATACGTTAAACGTTATTTGAAAGCTGTATTGTGGTGTATTCAATACGTCATGTTCACGCTGAATACAGTATTAAGGATTTTAGTTGTGGACGTTGTGTTATTTTTATTGTGCACTTGGTTTTTTGAAATGTTATTAACGTTTGTAACTTATATATACCGAATGGAGTGTTTGCTATCGAGGCCACTAGATGATTTATTTATTTATTGATCATGTTATTTGGCTTCGATTCGATCGATCAATCTAATAGGCTTGTGTTGTATAACTTATCTAATATAATACGATTAGGGTAGCAAGTGGTTTAAAATTAAAATGTGCCTGTCCTTCAACAAAGTTTAACAACAGCTAAACGAAACTATAAATAAAAATATCAAAGTGAAAATGGCGTATCTCGGATAAAAGCCGGGATCAATCACTCGCTAAGAAGAGAGGAGTAACGTAAATACGCTTGTTTAATCGAGACGAACCAAGCCACGGATATACCCGGCTAATGAAACCCAATTAATACGCTGATGATTAACATCACTGTCCGTTGTTGCGTATTATGGATACTAATATAATAAAGTTTAGAGTTTGTTTGTTTGTTTACTTGCATACATCTAGTGCTACCGGTTCAATTCGCAAAAATCTTTTTAAGTATGGTCGCCCAATTCCTTGGGAAGATTTTAGGCTATTAAAATGACGAAAGAGCTTAGAAAAATGCGAACGTGACCATAGGATAAAACTAGTATCTAATAAAGCTCGTCGTGGCAACTCGTTAACTATAACTTTATTTAATGAATGTGTCGCAAGAATTTTATCTGCATGTTTATAGGCAAACTTTTATTTAAAAGTAACTTGAGCTTGGGCTCAGCTACCAGTAAAAATTTCAGGCTGAAATGAAAATATTTTTTCTGATTTTTCAATACATGGTACTTATGAAGAACATATGCTTTAAGTAAAATTTTACAATTGCACATAAAAGTGTTGTTATTCCCTGAAGAAATACGTTGGTTACTTCATACATCAATCTCAAATTCTTTTTACATCATAATACGGATTCCTCTATGTTCAAAATGTTTTGTATCTATGGTTTTCACAAGATGAAGCGGTCCATTGTAGTCATGTTTAGAACGATAGTCTATACAAATTTTAGGTGCTATTATTCGCGTGACAACAAAGCCCATTATTGTGTTAAAACCTCAATGTTCAATAAATTTCAACTTTTAAGGAAACACTGAGACAATTACGGCTATTTTATGACTTCTCTGTGAATTAACTACGAAAGTTACATAATAAGTAACTGATACATTTTGCGGTACGGATATACAATTGTGTATTTATTAAGCAGTTAACAAATATTACACATCTTTTGATGTACGGACTTAATGTTCAGGACAAGGTATTTCTGTCGTCATATAATATCAAGTAACACTATAGAAACTTTTGAGTGATTAAAACTAAGGTAAGTGTAAACTAAAGTAACGTGGAATGTTGTAGAAGGGTGACATTGAGACTTGAGAGCTTTAACGCCTTTGCCGATAAAAATCTGAAATTTCACGTTCATTCGTAATAAAGCCCTTAAAAGTGTCAGATCTAGAAAAGCGTGTATATTTTTTTTACATGAGGCCTGGTTTAATACTGTTGGCGGCACATCGCCCCTCGATGTGATGCGATTGTTCAATTGGCGAGAAATTGCGACGCGACTAAGCTTGCGGAAAATTGGCGATATCGTTAATATTCACCCGAAACCGGTGGTTCACGTGGCGACTACAAATAACGAGCCGACAGCCCCCCATAGATTTATGCTCTGTCGTTTTAACTGATGTATAGGTAACAAAATCAACCCGCACAGCCAATCGATCTACTTAAGAATTCACCCACTAATGTTTAAAGAAACGTCTTAAGTTACACTTAACAGCCAGTTCCTTACGTATAGATCCTAATTCGCCAGCCCATCCCCTGAATAAGTAAAGAAAACACGCCGCTGAATACCCGAATTGAATAAAGTTAATTCGGTTTTCATCGGATGTTAATAAAGCGGTAAAGTAATCGAAACACTATTTGGGAACCGTCGTCACCGCCTTACAGGAGCCATTGAGGCGGGGTCCATAAAATATACGATATCTTGACAGCCCCCGAAGACTCCCAGGTAAGTCTAAGTAACTTTTTCCGGAGCGTTAAGCCGTTCGCTTGTGGAAATTGGTGACAAAAATATTCCGGTCATGTAGAGGTCCCTTGTTAGCGCGCCCCAAAATACAAGCGAACCCCTCCTGACATGGCTTGTTTCTTAAGATGACTCGTTGGTCTCCAAGTTTTTATGACAAACACAAAAATGGCTGAACACTTAAATTTTATGTCAATAGATGCAGCTGCGTGTGTATACAGTATCTTTATATCTCCTGAAAGTAAGTAATGCTTACTTAAGGCGCGGTCGGCACACGTGTTTATCACTTTCAAACTTTGTGTCTGTTAACCATTTCTGCGAGTAAGAGATCGAGGTGTGCGTTAAATAGCTGCTCGCTCCCAAATTGTATAGATAGAATGGTATTAAAAATTAAGCAGAAAACCTGTTTTTAAAAAATCCTAAAAGTTCGTTACGTTAGTTGCATAACCCAATTCAGTGTAAGCCGAGCACACATCGGACGGGTGGTCGTTTCCAAAAGCTTTAATGTAATTGCCTCTCTTTTAGAAAAAAAGTTTGTCAACGATTTTTCGCGAACATGAAAACGTCAGTTATAATATCATGCTCACGGATTAGCCCTAGGCTTTTTTCAGTATCCGGCTTCATAGCTGTTATAATAAAGTGTTTTTTATGTTTCTTTATCTTCCTCTGGGTTCCCGTAACGAATGTTTATTGCTGGTATCGCACACGCGTCAGCGGATTCCCAAAAAAAATAAAGCGCGAAATACGAGTGTACTGACCCTGTATAAACATGTTACACAAGTGTCTGTTCTTTTCGCTTTTAGATATGGTATAAACCAAGCAAAGTGAGGTTAGGCACGCACGTCGAACGTAACGTAGTGTAACCTAGCGACACGGTTTTGTGAAAATAGCTTCGCAATTTATATCCGTATATATCTTACTATTTTATCGCTGGCTAGCGTGATTTCTAAGCCAATTATTTCTGGATTTCCCGTTATGTTGATAGCTAAAACGAGAATATCGCTGGAAGCTGGGGCAATGCATTTATCTGTCCGAGCGCAAGGGCTGCCTATTACTTTTTATTACTCAATAATGATCCTATCTTCAATCACCTTAATTAGGAATTACCTTGATTAGTTCATAGACTGTTCATTTATTTTATAGAGTATACATTCAAATAATCCTTTACAATCTGCTTAGGCTCGTTAGTAGACACAAGACAAACTTTACCATAGAACAAAGAAGTGAGAAGCAGGAGCAATAAATATTGCCTGTTAAGTACCCACTAAGCTTTCAAAAGGAAATGTATCGCGGAAAATCAGGAGTATCAAGCTAGTTAATTGCGCGAGAAACTTGCTCAGAAGTAGCTGAAGTTCGCGTTACTCGAGAGTATCATTGGGAAGAACGTTTTTCCTCATTAGGAGCTCGCCCCTAATAACACCGCCTAACGAACGATGCATTGCCACAACAAAAATTGGACAAAGTAAGCAGTACCTAATCGAGGCAGTTTTCAACTAACTTTATGTTTTTCTTATTTTTTATACAGACTAACTTGGAAATGTGATTCGTTTTTTGTGAGTACTTTTTATTCGTTACTGAAGTTATGTATTAAAATATTTTGTAGCTCGTATTTTTTATCCCTCGGAGAGGCTCAAAGTTATGTATAGGAGGGACGTGTTGGGTTTTAGGATTACCATTTGCATGTGTGTGTATTACGATGCGACAAACGCAAGGCCACGTCAGCCCTTTTATTTAAAGCTAAACTAAAAGTTATCCACTATTCGTGTTTATCCTTCGGAACATTTTTCACATTGCATCAATTTTTAAAACTTGCTGTGTCAACATGAATCTGATAAATTCTATGAAAGTAAAATCAAATTCTAGCAAATAAATTCGTGTTACCGTTCGTATTTTACGTTGTACAACTTTTTACTTTTTTGCTAACTGTTATTAAAATCAGATTTCATTCAGTTCAATATCGTTCACTATAAATGTAATCTATTTTACTGATTTTATTGGAATTTAGCCTTTATCCTTTATAAATAAAATGTTAGAATGCTTTTTAATTAGTTTATTATTTTCGGAGCTGTAAAATATCAGTGCCAATAAACCTATGTACCAATTTACCTTTTAAATTTTTATAACATTTTATTGATATAGCGAAAATAAAAAAGTACTCACTTTTAATTAGAATTTACTTATCTAGCTTTTATAGCAAGCTATTCTTACACCATAAACTTTGTATCTTTTATTGATATTACTAATAAAAAACGAATAAAAATTATAGTTACAAAATTACCCAATCAAAAAACATTCCTTGGCAGTAAGCATCGATTTAGGCACACCTACGCAGCTACATGGAAAACACATAAACTCTAGAATAATAACTCACAATAAGAAAAGCACTTACAAAACTCATAAAAAAGCTCATCTACGAAATCAACACCAATAAACATTCATCAATAGGCCACAAATTTGTGAGCTATCAGACCAATAAACGCCCTATAATATGGTCACAATTGAGCAGTACAAAGGCGTACAAAAACCCGGTCGGTATTTACCGGCCAGTTAAATACAACGTTTATATCCATTAAGGGTACTTCCGACACGTAACTGGTAATCATATTCCGGGCAGGCACAGCATAAATCATGGAAGGATAACCGGGGGCAAAAAACAACGAGCCTGGACTCACGCACGCCCTAACCACTGTTTATTGTAGGTTTTACATTCACTTTATTGTTCAACATATCTGATGTGGATTAAGGCGCTATTTCGTTTTTTTAAAGCCTGTTTTATTGCGTTTATGGGGCAAGTGTTATTTGTTAAATAAAACCCAAGTACACTTGATTGTGTGTTGTTTTTAGGGAGATATTTTTTACAAATTAGTATTTTATTTTTACATTTCTACTTTTTTTGCAATTGAGATTATTTTTTGAGCTTTACACATACCTATGTACTTTCTCAATACATAAAAACTTACTAAGTTCTGTTGCTTACAGCTTAAACGTAAGTTAACGTACAAATAATAAAGTTGTATAAAAACTGCTGACAGTAAACCGCTTATCTATACTAATATTATAAAGCTGAAGAGTTTGTTTGTTTGTTTGGTTGAACGCGCTAATCTCAGGAAGTACTGGTTAGAATTGAAAAAATCTTTTTGTGTTAGATAGTCCATTTATCGAGGAAGGCTTTAGGATATATAACATCACGCTGCGACCAATAGGAGCGAAGCAGCAGTGAAAAATGTCACAAAAACGGGGGAAAATATTCATACTTGAAAGCTTCCGTTGCGTGCGCTGCGTAAACGGTTCGAGTTACCCAAAATATATGTATGAAAGAATTGTTCCGCTTTGAATGATCTAAAAAAATGTCTGCGACAGTATATGTCTATCTTTTAAAATTGACTCACTATAACCTTTTTTAAGGTAATCATTTGGTCGAAATTAATGCATTATCTATACTAATATTATAAAGCTGAAGAGTTTGTTTGTTTGTTTGGTTGAACGCGCTAATCTCAGGAAGTACTGGTTAGAATTGAAAAAATCTTTTTGTGTTAGATAGTCCATTTATCGAGGAAGGCTTTAGGATATATAACATCACGCTGCGACCAATAGGAGCGAAGCAGCAGTGAAAAATGTCACAAAAACGGGGGAAAATATTCATACTTGAAAGCTTCCGTTGCGTGCGCTGCGTAAACGGTTCGAGTTACCCAAAATATATGTATGAAAGAATTGTTCCTCTTTGAATGATCTAAAAAAATGTCTGCGACAGTATATGTCTATCTTTTAAAATTGACTCACTATAACCTTTTTTAAGGTAATCATTTGGTCGAAATTAATGCATTATTGCCAATTATTTGCTACAGAGTTTTATCAACATAATCTATACTAATTATATATAATTATCATTTACGCAGAAATACTTTTTTTTTAACTTCTTAATCGTGGTCATAATAACAGAAATTGACGCGGACGAAGTCGCGGGGATCAGCTATAATATTATAAAGCTGAAGAGTTTGTTTGTTTGTTTGTTTGTTTGGTTGAACGCGCTAATCTCGGGAACTACTGGTTAGAATTAAAAAAATCTTTTTGTGTTAGATAGTCCATTTATCGAGGAAGGCTTTAGGATATATAACATTACGCTGCGACCAATAGGAGCGAAGCAGCAGTGAAAAATGTCACAAAAACGGGGAAAAATATTCATACTTGAAAGCTTCCGTTGCGTGCGCTGCGTAAACGGTTCGAGTTACCCAAAATATATGTCTGAAAGAATTGTTCCTCTTTAAATGATCTAAAAAAATGTCTGCGACAGTATATGTCTATCTTTTAAGATTGACTCACTATAACCTTTTTTAAGGTAATCATTTGGTCGAAATTAATGCATTATTGCCAATTATTTGCTACAGAGTTTTATCAACATAATATTAACTAAAATTATCATTTACGCAGAAACACTTTTTTTTTAAACTTCTTAATCGCTGTCATAATAACAGAAATTGACGCGGACGAAGTCGCGGGGATCAGCTAGTTATATATAATTATCATTTACGCAGAAATACTTTTTTTTTTAACTTCTTAATCGCGGTCATAATAACAGAAATTGACGCGGACGAAGTCGCGGGGATCAGCTAGTAATATTATAAAGCTGAAGAGTTTGTTTGTTTGTTTGTTTGGTTGAACGCGCTAATCTCAGGAACTACTGGTTAGATTTAAAAAAAAAATTTTGTGTTAGATAGTCCATTTATCGAGGAAGGCTTTAGGATATATAACATTACGCTGCGACCAATAGGAGCTAAGCAGCAGTGAAAAATGTCACAAAAACGGGGAAAAATATTCATACTTGAAAGCTTCCGTTGCGTGCGCTGCGTAAACGGTTCGACTTACCCAAAATATATGTATGAAAGAATTGTTCCTCTTTAAATGATCTAAAAAAATGTCTGCGACAGTATATGTCTATCTTTTAAGATTGACTCACTATAACCTTTTATAAGGTAGTCATTTGGTCGAAATTAATGCATTATTGCCAATTATTTGCTACAGAGTTTTATCAACATAATATTAACTAAAATTATCATTTACGCAGAAATACTTTTTTTTTTAACTTCTTAATCGCGGTCATAATAACAGAAATTGACGCGGACGAAGTCGCGGGGATCAGCTAGTCTTTTTATAACCTTAACCCTGCAATCACTATGCGTCTCACGCATTAAATTCAGATTAAATAAAGTCATTTTGCTTTTATTTTTCTTAAAAATTAAGCTGTTTTTAAGTCTAGCTAGTAAACGTTTAATGGAAATTTACGAACCTTTAAGGGTCGTAAAATTTGAGTAGGTTGTCACTTTATATTTTGAATAAAGTTATACGATTTGCATAATGAGCGGAGAGTTAGAGAGAGTGGAGAGAAAATACGGAATGCGGTTTAGGATGGTTATAATCTATTATTATTTTAGTCGACTGTGTAATCAGTGAGAGTTTCTCACTTCCGGTAGTGGACAGCAGTAACTTATGATATATCCAATACATTTACAATCATGTCAAACTACTTAAAAACTAGCTTACCATATTATGACATAAAAAACTTATAGCGTTTCTATTTCTACTGGGCACACTGAAAGAGGATCTAGGTACCTTATATAAAGTTGTCAAACGCCTTAATTTATAAATAATAAAAACATAATGACCAAACCAAAGTACTTCTTCCTTTAACCAATGTTTTAAAGTCACAGTTTAAAACTCGTAAAAGTTTTGGTGGTCGCATTTTAGTATTAAATAAAATTATGTTCAGCTTTACGACACAAAATGTTAGCTTATTTTAATTTAGTATATTTTTCGTTTACTTTGAAGATTTCGGTCTTTAAAATATAAATAGCAAGTTTACACCAAAATGTGCGCTTTTTTACGTTTTATGAAACGTCGCTATAATGTTATGTTATTATATTTTTGTAGTGATGTGTAAATACTTTCATTAATTTTAGTCTGAAAGCGAGATATTTAGTTGAAATATTGTGTACAATGCGCAACAAAACTTTTTTCGTTACACTGCTACACTGGCGTGATTTATGGCCAAATGACCGTTGCCCGGAGTACATTTATAACTCTCGAAAGGCCAACTATCGTTAACACCACAAATTGCGAATAATCAACATAATTCTCTTCCAAGTAACATCTTACTAAGTAAGGAATAAAAAGTTATTGTAACTGAGCGTTACAAGCAATTGCTCTTTAAGCTGAACAAATAGAAAGGCAGAGTACATATTATTTAGTCGTTAGACGTAGTTACTGAAGCTAAAAGCATGGCTTACGATACGATGGAACTAAAAGCAAGATTACGTATCTGTCGGCGCTAGTCACTCTGTTACAAGTACAAACTAGGGCTTGATATAATACTAAAGTATTATCGATACCTGTTTGGATAACGGTTTCCAACAAGGTGCACCTGTATCGATAGTCAGTAAATAAACTATTTATTTCTTGAAAAAGAAATGCCATTTATTTTCTTGATTTATTTCTACGGCAAATAAAGAATGTGCTTATAATTTTTCATACTGCTTGCATGGAATTGCAATGCCTTACATAGCAGATTTAGTTGTTTTGCGTTCCCATTTATTTAGGCATTTCAAGTTGTCAATTGCATTCCTATAGACCGCAATCATCATCAATCATACTTTTTGTAATTCTCAGTCATTTGTTCAAATATTTTCAAAGTAATGAGTTTACGCAACGAAAAAGCAAATTATCCGATGATCAAGTACAACAAAATCGATATCTATTCAATGTTTTATGTGATATTTTATTCGATTACAAAATATCGAATATATCCCCACGTAACTGTCTCACTATATTGCATATTGTAGGCGCTATTTGCAGTCTCACTATATTACACATTGTAGGCGCCATTGCTGTGAAATAGATTGGTTCTGACGTTTGCAGATTAGATGCAGAAACCGTAGTTAAAATGGAGTCATAAACGCCGACTTAAAATAAAACAGACGATGATTAAGTACTGGATGTGATACACTGCGGTTTCAAAACGTGTTGAAATTTTAAATTGCTCCGAAATGATGTATTGCACTGCTAATTATGATATGCTGCCGAATTTAAATGGCCACCTTTTTTGTTTAATTACGAACTTAGTAAGAATTAATTATAGATATATTTTTGTGTGGAAATGTTAAGTAGTAATTTGGGGATTGTGGTTAAAAAAAAGCAATATGTGCGAATCATTGTGAAGTATTATGTGTACACATAGGCGTGAGATAGATTTTTTGAGTCTATACTTATACTACGGAAGAATATAAGTTTGTTTTTTTTTTAAATGCAATATTTTTCTAAAAGAATACAGTTAGGTAGCGTCAAAATGACCAAATGACGGAATATTTGTGGATATTTAGAAAACAAAGAAGTGAAAATAAGAATGTTAATTATAATTATCGATTGACATCACACTGCAAAGTAACTTCTATTTACAAAACAGGGAAGCAAATAATTATTCTTTTACGTTTATATTATAATTACCGTAGTGGTAACTTAATAGTGGGTTATACCTATAAACTTAAATAAAAGAAGGTAAAATATAATTTTGGACGTTTAAATTAAGCTACCCCAAACTTATGTATAAAGACTGCCTGTAAAGTTATAAATAAAGCCTTGAGAATGCCTTGAAATCAAATAACGGTGGAACAATTTCAGTTTTGCCTATATTATAATTAATTGCGGACAACATCACATACATTGTTCTGAACCCAAAGTAAGTTGCTAAAGCAGTTGTGTTATGGAATTCAGTAACAACGAAGGTACCAGAAACACCCAGACCCGAGACAATGTAGAAATGTGATTTTCTACACTGACCCGACCGGGGATCGAACCCGGGACCTCAGAGCTAGCGACACCTTGAAACCGGTGCGTACGCCACTCGACCACGAAGGTCGTCAAATTAACTTATTTTAATCGTCAATATTACTTATTTTAATACAATTGTACCTATACTTTGTACTGTTTTGTAATTCAACAAGAATAAGACAAAATCGTTCTTGAGATTAAACGAGTATTTTTAGATTGATCGATTTGTTTATGCATATACCTTTTACGTAACGGAAATAAAACCTTTAATGACTTAAGGTTTCGAATAGGTCGTGGACGCATAATAAACATGCAACACGATAGTGCACAAGTACTTAAGCTTGGTTCAATTTGTGTCGTTGCCTTATCTAGTACCTTTAGTTCATAGTGACAGGAGGTACGTTAGGGTGCGAACTCTTCACCTGTCTGCTTTCACCTGCCCAGTTAAACCGCTTAGGGCTGGTCCACACACACGGCTAGTTTGACGCGACATTATGACGCGGGAGCGGCGCGCGGCGGCGAGACACGTATTTTGTCGTGTGTTTGTTAATGTGCATTAGTTTGTGTGTTTATTAGACCCCTTTTAAGCATTATATGATGTTTTTTTGTTGTAGAATGATCCTTATTGAAGTGTCTTTCTATTGTCCAATTAACTTTATGAGTTAGTTATTGCCTTATCTTAAAAGTCGTAATATTATTGTGTTTGTATCTTAAATATAGAACAAATTATAGGAGAGCCTACACATTTTCTTTAAAATTTACAGTAAGCATGCGCCTTTATTAAAGAAATGAACGTTGTTCAACGTTATGTGCTTGTATTTTTTAATATTCTACTTATTTCAGTGCAGGCAACGAGCTTAACTCGCTGCCTTGTCGTATTGCAGACCTAATGGCTGAAATGAAATGTCTAGGACGGACACTAAAATATAGAAGCGTATATTGAATTCGAAAATAAAGGGCTATTAGATGGAATATACACAGATGTTGGTTATTAGATACTGAAAGTATTTATTAAGTACTAGTATGTTACAACATAAGAACGTAGATATGTAGTAATATTGTCCTATAAGTCGTAAAACTAAAATAAATAATTAATTTTTTATACAATTTTCTACATGTTTAATTCCTTATTTATTTACAATTATTCCTTATTGAATATTGTTACCTAATCAAAACAAAACCTTAAATAAAATCCTTAAATAGCCACCGCTTTAGTCTATGTATCTAAAAATATCTCAGTTCCGTATAAACTTAGACACAAGGTGGCAGAGTTCGCGGTAAACGAGTGCTCTTTAATATGGCCCGACGTGTATTATGCTCACTCGCAAGGTATAACCCGCCTCTAAACTTTACGTAGGATGTGCACTGTAGTGCACTGTAACCACTATTAGCTGGCTGCAGATGATTTTAGTTGGCCTTATTAACTTGCTGTGTAATTTTGACGATACATGCTATGTTTCGATGTTCGTTAGAAAATTATGGAATTTATTTTTATAAAATTATTGTCTTATGATTTTATAATTTGTTGTTGTTTTTTGAGTCAAACCGTTGACTGTCAATCTTCATGACTTCTCGTCTGATAGCAGAGACTTCTTAAGTAGGTACCTAATAAACAGCACCTTTGTACATTTGTTAATTATGTAATATTTTTAAACTATTGTGTGTGTACATAAATTATAAAATAAATAAAAATGGAGCTTTTATATTTAACTAACTTAAATAACCCAAGAATTTGAAAACAAGTGAATCTTTAAGTTTATTGTGCTAAACGGTAAGTTTGTAAGTTATTCAAATGCAAAATCAAATAAAAGAAAACAAGTTCTTTTTTGTTTTTCTCGGATAGTCATGTATGCTTAACAGTACATTTGCGGAAATCAAACAAAAGCCAAAAAATATATTAGTTAAACAATGGCAATGCATACAATAGTACGGAATTCTTATAGCGGTGCTAATTTACCTCATCTACTAAAATATAGTTAGGTGTTCATAGTAAATTGAGCATATAATAAACACAATTAAGTGTAGAGTTTAGCAGTAAAGTTTAAAGTTGTCGTTAAGAATCGTTGTATAAGAACATCTGTTGAAGATGGGCTGGAACGCTCAATAATGATAGAAGAGCAATATCTTAACATACATAAATAGTGTCTACAGTAGAATATTATTTAAGTATGCGCAGTAGAATACTTTGATTATAATATAACATACAAAGTTTATTAGTGGTGATCTGTCTCACAGGTTTTACCTACTACAGACACCAGTCTCTATATAACGTGTATAACATGTAATCTGTAACTTTCTAAAAACGATTAGAAAATAAAGATTTTTATTATTTATTTATTTAGTTTAGGAGTCGATAACTTTGTAGAGTCAAAAATTACATCGGGTATAACATGTGACCTTATTTGACTTGCCTATTACATCGTAAAGACATCATTAAACCGCATTTACCCCTAAATACTACCTTAGTTCCGTATATCATCGGCCATCAAAAACAAGCGCCTATTATAATTAGACCCAACGCATAATTTGAACGTCACCCGATAGTTCTACTGGCACTAAACTGACTATAACGTATTCAAAATGAAACAAGGTAGTCATTACCATAACTTGGCCGCCTATAACAGGCTTCGGAACAGCTCTCATGTCCCCTGAGCATTATAATGTGCTATCTATTCGGAATCACCTCGTTTCTAAGCGGCGACACGCGGGTCCCTAGTTATATTATTTTGACAATAGACTAACAGAAGGGACTTGCGATAACACTTGATAAACGCAGACGTTAATTTTAAGATTCTTATTCTTGTCTCTATAGGAACAAACGTTGATTGGGTGTAGATGTTAACGTGTACCTATAGTTTTAAGTTTCAGAACATCTGAAAATAATTGCGTCTTTTACATTTAAATATAGCTATTGAAATTCGAAGACGATTGACATGGTATGAAAATTTAAGCAATTTTGATTGTTTGTTAAGACCAAATTTTTATATGATAAGCCTGGCTGGTTGCGGTTGCATGATACATGATCCATGCAAAACCTAGGTCAATTAAATAAATAGTTATAATTTTTAATCAAATTAATTGCATGTATTTATATATACCTACCAAAAATTAAAAATTGATTTGCGATATATAAATGCGGCGGAATATAAATAGTAAAAGATTTTATATGATTCAGGATTTCTTTTGTTTACAAATAAACAGTGCTTATCATTCCACGTCAATCATTATTAAGCATTCAATTCGTTCATTCATAGACACAAATCGCCGTCCACCAAACCGAACCGGGAACAAATATCCGTGGGCGATACAATTTGTTCCTTTTATACTTTTACCTACAACCAAATCGAAATGTATTTTATTCGTCAATGCTTCTGTTGGCGCGTATTTTGGTTAATTAATACTGCGCTTATGTGACGGTGCTCGGTATAGCGGAAATTGCAGACACCAGCGAATTTGGTGCCGACGCGTTTATCCTTCTGGAAATATTTAGTTATTAACGTTTCAGGTGCGATATTCTATTGTTTTTGAAGGACTTGTATTTTATGAGAGTATTCTGTAAATGTGTATCTAAAATTTCGGTATCATATTTTAATGTAGGATGAGTGGTTTTATGAATGCTACTAGCGAAAACGCATGCATATCGAAATCGCAACTCGCAAGCATAGAATTTGAACTTAAAACCATTAAATGATATAATATTTCGAATGTTATGTGATCGACACACAAGGTTCCCAATTTATTTAAAAATATTTTTTTCTACTTAGTATCTATAAGTGTCTATTCAAACACATACCAAAAAGTAAAATAAACTTACTCGACTCATAAATAGACCAAAACATTTAACCAAACAAACTATAAAGATCACAATACTCTACCGATAAGTAACAGATCTTCCATTTACAATACTATAACCACACCCAGTAGTTTCCCACAATTCCGTCACAACTTACTATAAGCACCCAATATACTATATTTCCCTTTCAAACAATACAAGTGTCAAGTTGGGTTGCGTAACTTTACAACTATATTTGGGCAATTTACTCAAGTTGTAGCAATGAACAAATCAATATAATACAAATATGGAATTGAGGTTTACTACTGTTCTGTATTACTATAGCGGTTGTTATATTGATTTCAATATGAAACGGATATGTAGTAATCATAAGTGTAATCATGACGGATTAAAAAAATGTAATCATGATACCTGATAGCTTACGTTTGATATGTATAAATAAACTGAGCGTGCTTGATGTATAAGAAACTAGCTGCGCCCCGCGGTTTTGCCTTTTTCAGACACATCGGAATAAAATGTATCCTATGTTTAAATCCAGATTGTAAACTATTTGAGAGCTAATTTTCACCCGAATCCGTTCAGTAGTTATTGCGTGATAGTGTAACAAACATCTATCAAAACTTGTACTTTTATAATAAGGGCAGGATGAAACAGTACCTTCCCCATACATTCGGACTATTCATTACACCGACAACGGGGATAGACAAGGCTCGTGGCAGCAAAGCCTGTCATGACTATCCATGCAGTCCAGATCACAGCATAAATAATGAACGTCCAATAGCACTTATTCGCCACGATCTCAGCTCAATTGTTTAAAGCGGATACTAATCGGATTGGGACGACACTGCATGCTGATCGCAAACGCAATGGAATTAAACACAATGCAATTACAGACAATACTGGACGAGGTAACGCGTTATTATACGATACTATGTCGGAGATTATCCGATATTATTACCACGACGTGATAATAATATGAGCTCTGATTGAAAATGCTGTTTGGTTAAAATTTGTGTAAAATGCTGCTAAAACTTAAATGACTGTACGGATACGAAAACAAAAGACTATCGCACAAAATTAAATGTAATGTTAACAATAAGAGCAGCAAATAAAATTAATAAAAATGTTATGTTACTGATTAACAAGGTATTAATGATAAATAGATCCCTAGATATAGTAATAAATGTGGTCCCGCGGTATTTTACGGACCACCTGCTTATGTCCTTATTTCTTTATTACGATTATTTTTACTTCTCAACGCCGTTTATTAAATAAAACACTTATATTATAGCACTACCACAACTAGCCATCACATAATTAGATTAACTTATTTTAATAAAATCCACATATTCCATCTGCATACAAACTAACAACCTACTACAGTTAATTTAATCCAATACTAAACAAAATAGCCTGCAGCGGATCCGATATTAAAAGCTGAAGCGTTTAATATTGAATTTGCAATGTGTAATACCCTGAGAACATTGCAGCGGGTGTCATCTGTCCGTTGAGGACGGTGCACCGCACTTTGTATTGAGAGAAGCGTTTACTATATTCAATGTTATTTGGTTCAGTCTCTCAGATAATAGTTCAAGAGAGTTGGGAATGCTGTTTGACAAATAATTATAATATCTTGGGACAACTCACACACAGCCATATAAACTAACTAGGAAGAGCCTGTATAATTGCAACTAGACAACTGATAAACATACTGTAAATGTATGTTTGTGTTTAGAAATATTTGTATATTCTGAAACATATTTTTTACATAAAAGACATCCAGGCGCTTAACAAATGATCACGCTCATCACACACAGATTTGCAGTAAGTAATTTGCTTAAGCGAACAGAAGTTTCCTAACATCACGATGTTTTTAACACAACTGTTGCTATTATAAACTTATTTTTTCTTTAAATCTAAAACTGTAATTTTAAATACGGTTTAACTTCCATTTATCTTTCGAGACATTAAAAAAATCTTAAACGCCGAAGAAAGTACAAGAGACACTCGTAGAAGCGTCTTTAACAAAATTCACATTCGAATATTTGCCTAACATCTGAATACCAAAACACAATCAGAGACAGCTAATCAAGTCAAAATAATAGTGTTTACATACAATACACCCGCGTACCACGTACACTCGAAGTAAATCAGTCGTTACCATAAGATGATTGCATTGAGTGTTTGACGTATTCCGTACCCTTTTTTGTGAAACGAAAATGCTGGTAAATGCTGGTGCTAGATTGAAAACGTGACCTATTTCGTAGTAGGCAGTCGAGTCGCTTGTGTTTTATTATTGCTCATTTCTCTCAGTACACGATCATTGTTATGGCCGAAACTTATGTAGAATACTCAATCAATCGTAAATTATGTGAACAAAAAATGTAAGCGTACTTTATCGAGGGCATTTGCCTGTTATAAATGTGTCTATATTAGTTGGATAATTTATGTTGCCGTATCAAATCTATTGTTATTTTATTTTTTCTATGATACTTGAATATCGTTAGGCCAGTATTCTTAGAACTATTCAGAAGGACTCTATAATTTATGGTAGAGTTCAAAACGAAGTTATAGAATGCAGAGCTATTTTTTGTTTTGAATATTATTTTGCTACGTGGTAGGCAATGTAACGTCTACAATTACAGTAACTTTACCAATTTTTTTATTTTTTAGGATTTGTTTTTATTGCAAACTAACCGGAGTATTTTTAAATTAAATTCCATAGTAGAAGTACCTTATTTATATAAAAAATCATGATGAGTTAAGTATAATAAGCTTAATTGTTGTTCCATATATCAGGTATTCTATTAAATTACACATGTATTATAAGTTTCTGATGCAAGTATACAGGTACTATTCTATCGATATCGAGATATCTCGCTTTTCCAATATGTCCGTCGATCCATTTCAATCCGTCGACTGGATAATTAACCATATCCCAATTGTGTGTTCGTCATAATTAGCTCAAACACGGTTGAAATCGTCCACAAAATCTGCAAACTAATCGTGTAACTTCGATAGTAATTGAAATCGGTTTCGTTTCACGTTTGGGACGATCTGTGTGCGTTGAATTAAGCACACAAACCGAGTGCATGGATTGTGTGCTTATCATATGTAGTTTACGATACGGTGAATTGGAAGTGAAATAGTTGGTTTAATGATATTTGAAAGCTCGATCTTATTATTTATGATGTATTTAGATTTAGCTTTTTACTAATAGGTACATAGTAAATTTTACAAATAAAACTTTTACAATGTATAAATAAGTACCTATTTTATCTTAGACGGGCCTGCTGGTCCAGTGGTTAGTGACCCTGACTGCTATACCGGAGGTCGTGGGTTCGATTCCCACCCAGGACAAATCTTTGTGTGATGAGCACGATCATTGTTCTGTGTCCGGGTGTAAATTATCTATAATATGTATGTATTTAGAAGTGATTTAGAAATATATAAGTATGTTTATCAGTTGTCTGGTTACCATAACACAAGCTTAATCTGCTTAGCTTGGAATCAGATAACCGTGTGTGAGTTGTCCCGGAATATTATTATTATTATTTCCTAAAATTCATAAATTAAGCAGACATTACTTGCACGGAAGTTTCAGTTAGCTAGATACTTCGAATCGTGGAATATTCGTACCTAAATACACAAATGAATTTGTTAATTGCATACTAACGCGCTTTAAAATCACGCCTCTTTCCACGAGTTTTTATCCAACCTCTTCACTATGTACTGTTTTCCTTGTAGTTCTATAAAAAGACGACTAAAACAGTTAAAAGATTCAATTAAGACCATTTAGGATGCAACGCATGCCTATAGCTGGGAGCGGCGTAGTAATTTGTGTTTGTAACTGTATTTTCGCTTCGGCTGGATGTAATCGGTTTAGGTCGCGAATGCCACGCGCGTCCCAAAACGGCAGCTCGTTGAGCTTCCGAAATCTTGGTAAATTAATTTACTATTAACTTTGTCTACTAGAAGTAAATTAAGGTATCGTATTATTATAAAGATCAAGCTGAATTTTAAAGCTTTTATCTCAGGAACTAATTCAGATCTAAAGATTATTTTATAAATGATAGGCCTATTTTTAAAGAGGTTTGTAGGCTTTTTGATATGGTTTTTGGGTATGGTAGGGCTCGCGGGTGATCGTTATCTAAGCTAAAATAAAATATTCAGTCGAAAGCACTCATTAAGACTGCTGGTTCCATTGGCTTATGATTGACAATGATAGATTTTTCATAGATTTAACACGCCCGACTATGCAATATGCAGAGTGGCAGTCTATAAACACGATGCTTTTCAACGTGCCCCACGAGTTGTGTCGCAAACATACGCACCCCAAATTATCTCCCCAGGCCCATTAACCAAACAACTAAATCATGAGAAGTAATTCAGAGAGCACCTTTAACGAAGTAAACGATAATTAATATACTCTTACTAAACTTAATCAATATTAACGTTTATAAACACTAAATTTTAAAACAGCTACAATTTAACGTTTTAAGCTAAATTTTTCTTTTTAAGCGTTATTTCCCTAAAACGTACTAAATTGCTTTAGGGCATCATAATTAAAAAAATGTTGGTCGTCTGCGATTTAAATTTTTTACAGGGCAACGTTGCCTGCGGCTGGTCCAGCCATAAAATAACGTAGGTGTCTGTAAAAATAAAAGTCTTTGGTACTTACTCTATGAACAGGCTATATTCTACAAGCTGTTGAAAATTTAATTTTCATATTCAGCGTTTGGAACACTTGAATATCGACGGTATTAAAAAATGTTACGTACTGTGATTTCTATTTGTATGAACAGCGCATAATGAATGTATGTAATAAGTACGCTTAGGTATACAATCAATGATTAAGGAATTACACGTTTACTTACAGGTACCGGGTATAAGTGTCTCAGTGATGTCTTAGAATAACCATGAAATGAGAAAAACATCTAATAAATCTTCTTATGAGTAGTTAGTCTGTCTCCATCTCCACCAGTGTTTGAATTCGTTCCCTTTTTATTTAAACTATAAAACATTTTCATGACGAACATTTTAATAGGATAATTTGTGATAATCTGCAATTCATTTTGAACTAATAAATTGCATTGGAATCCGTTTAGCCGCTTGTACGTGATTAAGTATCAAATATCGAAACATAATCGCACCACGCTATTTATTTCACAGAGATAACGTTTTTCAAAACCTGACAACTGATTTTAAAATAGTATCATAAATATCTTTCTTAATCATTCTAAGACACTTCAGACAAACGGTGAAGGAAAACATCGTGAGGAAACCTAGATCCCAAAATTGGGATCTGAAATCGCCAATCCGCAAATGAGCAAGCGTGGTGATCAATGCTCGTGCCTTCTCTTCATGGGAAGAGGCCTGTGCCCAGCAGTGGGACGTTTATAGGCTGGAATAATTATTAACCATAAAAAAAACTTGTCTTTATCCTAACTCTATTAACTCTCATCTTATTATTATATCCACAAAAGTACATATCTTAAAACTTCCCTTTATTTTCCTACTCTGTAAATTGCATCATACACACATCATCTTTGCAATACAGAATAAGTATAAAACTTCACAAATACAAACTGAATTTATTTTATTACGGTTGTTTATGTAATATGTGCAATGAGACTTTATGTGACACAATAGCGAAGTCGCTAGAGCAACGCACTAAAGATTTTAAGTGCATTCGTGTGGAAAATGTCAAGCAGCTGACAGGTTGCCTCGCACAACACCCTACTTACTGCACGCTTTAACACTTTCTATTACATTTGAGTACTTTCCACTTCATGTAGTATGTAGTCACATGACAAGCTTAGTATTAATGACATGCATAAAATTTCGTTATTTACGTACAGGTAAGTGTTTGTATAAGCTACTTTAACCGCATTCAGAGAAGAAAACAAAAATTTCAATCAAAGAAAAAATCATCAAATACTCAAAATGTGAAATAAAGCGTGGTATTGCAGTAACTTTTATGTATTCTTGAATACTTAGTTAAAGCCTTTGTGCTTTCCTGTTCAATTAATTATCCGATAATAATAAATAAAATATTTCTAGAAGGTTGATTATATAAAAATAGCGAAGATAACCGTGTTACGGCAGTTTATCGACATCACAAATTCCGAACAGCGAGTCCATTCACACGGACTGCATTGTAATAACCCAGAACCGGCAAGCTTGCACGCACACACATTTTGTCCTTATTATATTCAGCCGTAAACAACTATATATCCTTATAAACATAACTCTATATCTCTAATGCTAATGCACCTTTTATATGATATTTATGACGACAGTATAAACATACACCACACTTTATTACTCTCCTTAGAGTTTCAAAGAAATCGCGACTTATTCCAATTTCTTTGGTCAAAGCCGTTTTGTTCTGAAAAATATTCGTTTCGCGACCAGTACCATTGATGTTTTGCATTATGTTAAAATATAGGTACATTTTATCTTTTGTGGCCGCACAAAGCATTGTGGACGGTTTTCAGAAAGAAAATGAAGCATTATATTAATATTCAAATAACTCCTGCTTGTGCGCAAGGTTCGTTCGTGTTCACAGCGTAACAAACATGTTATTCCAGCCCTTCATTTGTCAAAGGTGATTGGTAATTTCCCTATAACATTGTAGTTTGAAAGAATTAAGGAAGGGCGAAGCGGATATTCGGTTATCGCTCACCTTTATGGCCACTAATATTGACTTACGATGACTTCCCGGAGACCTTTCCCTATCCTAATGATAATTGACGGCCAGGACATTAAAAAGATGGGTAGCCAAACTTACGTCTTATCGCGAAGGCATCGGGACGCCACCGTGCCGGCGCACCGCCGTGTTTTGTTCCCTACTTTCATAGGAATTTTCTATTCAAATTTTTTCCATTGCTTTTACAAACTTTTTATCTCGAAGCCTGTTTCTTACATTAAGTTATTCCAAAGTTTTTTCAATCGAAGATTGCTTTATAGAAATGTTATCAGAATGTCTGTAAATAGAGCGTTTTTAATGAAACGGGAATGGGCTTTTGGAGCAATGCGACACAGGAATAACACAGCCAGTCGAGACCATTGCAAACAACGTTGAAAAATTTGACTACGCTGTTAGTGGACCGTTTGCAGGAAACTTACTGATACCTAAAGCGGTAGTTGGTTTTATTTCTGTGCTGTAAATATTAAGGAGGGGTTTGTGAGCTTTGAAGCTTTTATAGTGTACCAAAAAGTAATTTTGAGAGTTGTTGAATTGTTGACATTTTATTGTGTTCTGGCTCAATGAATAGACTGTATTTTGACTACAAAGTTGCCAAAGTTGTTTAATAAAGCATGAGACTCTTTTATTCACCATTCTCCATTCGCCACTATACTTACCTACATGTAAAAATAAATACCTATATTCTATTACGATATTTGTTGCCTGTAGTAGTAAGTATTTATGTGGTCTTACCTGAAACGAAAGAAACACATCATTAGTAAAACGAAATAAAGAAACATAATGTTACAATTCAATATTTTCAAACCCACTAAACATTATTTCCTTACAAAACGCCATAAGCTACAATATTTATTCTCCTACAATGGTAATACCACCACACGACAGTCGCTATTTTATTTTCGCAATCACATTTTTCACCGAACATATTTTTCACAACAACACATTGCTGCGCCGACAAAACTTAGCCTGATTAATCCGATGTTAGATTTATTGCATAAATAAATCAATTCGAGAACGACAAACAAGCCCCTTTGGTGCCTGTTGATTTTTTTTGTCTTCCCCATTCATTTTGCTGCCCTAGCGATAACTTCGCTACTCCTGATACACAAATTAAATATTGATTTTTATACGCCCCAGGGCACGGAATTTTTGAAATTTTATCAGGAAAAATTGAGTTCATTAGATTGATGATTCAGGAAAAAGGAAAATTGATACATGGTTTCTTGGATAAAATGATCCCTTTTTATCAATAAAGAAATATAATATAAAACATGACACTAATCAAATCAATATAATTACAACCTTTTACATTCATTACGTAACTAACAATTTATTTCATGTCAAACGAACCGAATGGCAATAAGGAACATCTTGATTATATTCAGACACTATTAAATCCGACTAGTGAACACAAACACACTCATTCCCAGTCCCCATATTAGTGAACATTCATTTAAAACAGATATCCATTTTATAGCTTCCATTACAGTGTCCATAACGGAATGGAATTTTGTGTAGAGGCCAAATTGCGTCGCCTAAAGCACTGCCTAACATTTTATTACTTGATAAAAACACAGGGAGAGAGTTTTGTCCCTTCTTTCTGAATTTTATGGCAACACGTAACTTCGAATGCAGTAGAAATGTAAGGAAATGTGGAATAATCTTCTCTCTTTACTTGAAGGCGGTTTTTTAAAGAGAAAGGCATTTAATGTGTGCCTGTATGAGAAATATGTGCGCCGGAGCTTTTTGATGGTGTTTTTAACGATGCATTTTATCAACGTATCTTGTGAACTGTGTTTTGGTAAATGTCAAAATGCGAGTGTATAATTTAAAGATTTATTTATCGTACGCTTTATAAGTAATGTTTATTTTAATACTAAAATCTTTAATACGAATTACAGACGCAAAGTAAAGACGCGATAGAACTTAAATATGTATCAAGATGAAATTAATTCTGAACCTCATGCGGGCCTAAAATTGGCGTAACATGTTGCAAATAACACGTCACTTGCAACGGAGGGGATCAGCTCAAATAATGTCATGTCAGCAGGGCTTGTCGTGAAATCCAAGGTTTTAGCATATTACGACGCGACGGTACGATAAAGATGATACTATACCCAACCCTAAAATGAAGTTTATAAAAGGCCTGCATTATTTAGTTTGTGAAGTTTGGATAAATATACTTTAAAAGAGGATTTTTCATGTTATCATGTGCAGAGATAGTACAAAAAAATGATGGTATATTTATTTTCATAACTAAAATTAAATAGAAAATAATGTGTTTCGGATATTCTAGGTTGGTTTATAAAGATAGCCTACCATTTTGTTCATGTATTTTATAAATAGTATAAGATCCCATTAAAATAATTATGGTGCATACGAATCCGATCTAAGTCCCCATGTAATAAGATGCGCTTACTCTACGATCCTATCATCCCAACTATAATACCGTGAAGATGCATTATCTAACAGAATTAGTTAAACGGATTACTACTACGTATCTTACAATTACAAATTTATGGTATAGTAAGCTGCAGCATCAATCATAATAGCTTGATTAACACGCAGATTTGGAGATAATGGGCGGTCATTATAATTTAATTTGCGTGTGACGTCGCGATTGAGAGTTGATACCCTTGTCCGATGGATTAATTGTGGCTACCTACTGTTTAATGATATAATTATGGTTGATTACGTTGCGTTATTATATGGATGTAAATTCGCGACTTTTAACATCACTATTTTTTTGGACATGGTAGTTAATAGTTTTTATAGGTAATCTAATGTATCTCATGTCTATTTCTACAATTTGTCCAGAATGATGTAATCTTTTTAAGGTTTTAGTGCACTGATGGACAATTTGTTTAGTTTCAGAAAGGGTTAGAAATAATAAACTAATAAGAGCAATTGACCATAATTGATTGACCAGTAAAGGAGCAGAATGTTAGGCGATGGATATGTCGCAAAACTTCTAAATTAAACAATAGATTTGGATGTTAACAGAGAAGTCGCACTGTCAAAAAGTGAAATGTTTGCTATTTAAGTCATACTCTTACTATAATTATGTATCTAAGAACGCATGGTAATACGTTAAAAACAAAGAAAGTACTACTTCACGCTTGTATATTATTATTGTTTACGTGTTCCCATCGCACTTACAGTTTGTTAATGACATTGTGCTTGACTCTTACCGATTGAAAGTGAATTTCTAACATTTGTAAGAGCCGCTTCATCACACCAACCTACTTTCTTTAGAAAATGTGTCAGACTCGTCATTACGATCAATTTCCTTCATAATAAACTGCTTCATTGATAATATATTAAAATGAGTTACGGTACATAGAAACTAAAGATGTTTATTGAATCAAAGAAATTAAACGTCTGCAAAGGCTGTAGAATAAATATTACTTCAGTACTTGAGTTACTTGGAATATTTACTGAGCAAAGAATGATCAAAGCTTTGTGTAACGAATAAAATAATTGAGGATTCTTAATTGGATTCTTGTTATTTATAGATTCTATTACTCTTCTATATATTCTAGGTAGGTAGGTATGTGTAGTTAGAAACATACGTGTCTTGTTGAACCTAAACTTAAGTGAAACGTTTACTCATGTTCCAATATTATTATTATTCAAATTGAAAACTGTTATTCTTTAATCATCGTATAATTATGTATTCTTTACAAATAAAACTTTAAATCAGTTTTTCTGTTATTATAAACGTATAGTCCACTTTGTTCACCTTGGAGCTATATCACCTAGGTAAACAAACGCAATTTTTTTATTATTCAAGTTGATTTTTATAGTGGAATATAACATAATAAATACCTATTCATTATTACCTAATAAGATATTTTCTACTCACATGTTACTTAAATTATAGGTCAGGTAAATTAAAATAAAATGATATGTTTTAACACCTTTTACTCTGTGACTCAAATTAATCTGAGACGCTCATCCAAAGCTAATAATTGCCAGTTTCACACCTTTACGCTTTGTAAATCTTATGTTAATTACCTCGTTTACTGAAGTTAAACTCAACGATGAAATCAATTGACTCTGTACATAATTGTTAACATACAATTTCTTAATGTAACGACAAACATAAGATGTTTCAAAACGTTTTAGAGTTAATGGAGTTTTGTAATCATACGGTATTTACAAATAATGCATAACAGTGTGTTTTATTTATTGTTTCAACATCCGATTTCTAGATTTTTCTTTTATATAATGCCTAAACGGCTTATTGGTCTTTGAATTAACGGAATCTTGCAGTTTAATTTCTATTCAATCTTTGATGTCAATGTATAAACATTCCATAAACATGAAGCAACCGATTGTTAAACATAACCCCCAGACACCATTATTAGATTTCACACCTCTACAATTAATCAATTTATATTTTTTAAGCATTGACATACAAAATATTTGAAAAAAGAACCTTGCCGCTGGCATGCTGCATAACAACGCCCTTCCTCGACCTCCATGTCAATAAAAAAACATATGAATGCCATTCTTATTTTAAATACTTCCTACTCACATACATTTGACTTTACATATTGTGTAATCAAAAAAGGTTCTAACACATAGAGTTTAAAACTATAGAGTGCGAGAATCGCTAAAAGGCCATCGCGCCAAAGGAAAGCACATTTTTGGCTGCGTGTAGTACATTGGTTTACTGATTTAAGTTATTTTCTGTGCAACGTAAGATATTTATGTGAAAATATCGATAGTTGCGATATTATTAGGGTAATAAAAGGTTTCGTAATCGTTTTATGAAAGCGAAAACTAGTTAACACTAATGCCCACGGTTCATACCCTGATACCCTGCGCATTCTGTAGGTACTGTCTTATCTATCCTCTAACTTTTGATATAATTCAATTGACAGTTTAGGAAGAATAAGAGCAACTTTAGGAGCGAGATTGTAACAAGATATCATTCATTCATTCTTTTAGTGGTAGTGGTACGTCTAACATGTCAAAATGAAATGTTGGTATGCGAAGGCCGTGCAACAGGAACTTAAATGCCATGACTTTTGGTTTAAGTAACGTATCAAACAATTGGAAGTTGGGTAGTATTCTATTAAAAACTAGCTGTGCCTGCGACTTCGTTCGCGTGGATTACGAAACTTATCAATGAGTTTTTAACCGCAAAATTAAGTTGGTTTTTACGGGATAAAAACGAATATACGATTATAAAGAATAATTATACCAAGTTTCATCGTAATCGAACCGGTAGTTTTTGCGTGATACCTGAACAAACAGACAGACAGACAGACAAAAAAATTTTTTTCACACTTTTGGGTTCGGTGTCGGTCTAGTAACACCCCCCGCCATTTATTTTTTTGATATTTTCAATGTACAGAATTTTCACTTCTACAGATTTATTATAAGTATAGATATAGATAATGAATATATCTTGTTACGATTAGGACATAATATTTAATTTACGATTCGATATCAACATAGGTAATTACAGTGACATAAACTTTTTAGAAAGTCATGTTAATATACACATATAAGTATTTTATATTAAAACGTATCTTTATGTATAATATTATATTTCAACATATATTTAATGAGGTTGATTTCCAGGTATGTCAAATAAGCCCGCTTTAACTACGATCACGTAGGTTTATTATTTATATAAAGCAAAAAAACTTGGCCAACAAGACACGTGCCTAACTGGCTAGTCGTAAATTTTGTACTAAACGATATTAAATATTAAACAGTTTTTAAACAGCGTTTAAACTGCAAAGTAGTAGTAGTTTCAATTTGTTACTTTTACTAGAAATACATAGTTGGTAGTTGCCGATTTCTAATTGCAAACAATCGAAGATAGTTTCTAAACAACAGACACAACCGGCTGCACCGTGAATCATCAAGGAGAAGCAGACAGTATTCAATACAATAGGTTAGAACGCTTACAAATACACGCGAAATTGGTTACACAGTCACATCAGCATTCGCTATTATAGACAATATGTTAAACGGATTAAGGGGGGAAATCGCGTGACAGATTTGGGGATATAATTTAATGCACACAGTTCGATTGCTCGAGACACCTAAGCTTTGATTGGAGCGTGTTCCTGCGAGTGAACTGAACATGGTAATACGCGCGGACGTATCTAACAAAAGCACGTTAATGAGGAAATCGTGTACACAACATGGCGACCGATTGAGAGCGGGATGAGCTGTAGTGAAAGTTACTACAACTAATAAAGTACAGGATAATAGTAAAGTGGAATAATAATCTGGATAGATTGGCGGAACGACTAACTGAGTGAAACCTAAAGCCGTAACTCGTAAACCGGGCTAGGCCGAAAAATCGCTGGCGACTGACAACAATCTGCTATTTGCAAGATTGGTGGGAGGTGGCTCCAGATAGAAGTACATAAAGCAAACTGGGAGGGAACTTTGCCCAGCAGTGGGACACCTAAAAATATATTTAAAAATGCATTTCTTATTTTTCATTGCGGTAAGCTAAGAAGAAGGTGGTGAGATTTACTAGACTCTTACCAAAAGGACTTGCTCATCCTAGCTCAAGACGTGCGTGGAAAAGAGAGAGGGAGGCCTATGCCCTGCAATGGGACAACACGGGCTTATATATACCTAGATAAATATAAATATTTTTAAGTATTTAAATGCAACAATACAAGTCGCAGCCTAAACATTTCGATGTTGTGTGAACTTGAGAGAAAACGAGAACCCGTTTTGGCGCGTCAAGGTGAATTTAATTTCACTGAAAGTTTGACTGCTCGCGCTGTTGTTCGTAATATCCAAGTTTTCTAACAAACATTCTGTAAAGTGTTGCGCGCTCGTATCTCGCTTTTCTTCTGTTTCGTAATGTAAGTTTGTCATAATTGTCTTAAGAGTTTATGCATTAAAGTTTTAAGATACATTTCTTATTAAGTTTTTGAGTGTTTTAACTTTAATTCATATTCGTATAAAAAAAATCATTGAAAAATACCTCTTTTCTCCTTTCCATTGCTTATAAACAATAATAATGTCACATACCTATTTAATTTCAAAACAATAAGCGTATTACACAATATCCCAATTGTGACTACATTTATGTAATACAATCAATCAAATATTTAAAACCAACAAAAAACGTTTGTCTGGCTCACGGTTGTTAGATAAATGGAAATCAATTAGTTTGGTTTGAGTGCATTAAGCCGGCGGTTGAGTATGTGAGTATGTGTGTCGTTGCAACATTTGGTAAGCACATTCAATTTGTTTTGGTACCTTTGTGGACAAATTCACGTAACTCTTATCTACTAGACTGTGAATTCTTTAGGTAAATCAATAAGTTTTCTACAAAAAAATATTGTTTAAGTACACGAATTATTTTGTCTAATTCTGGAACTAAATAGTTTACTATAGGGTGTCCAGTAGGAATTTCAACTTTAAATTATTGTTACTTTCGTCGTAGCAAAGCCAGCGGAGGGGGAGAGGTAGCATTAGTTGCGTTGTCTTTGCGGATTTGTTAAAAAATATAAGTCATTGGTCTGGAGCGCACCGCGCGTTTGTGGAATTATAATACTTGAAGTGTGGTGAATCTTTGGTTTGAGCAACGATATAAATAACAAAATGAACTTGTTTCCGATACATTTAACACACAGATACAACTTGCCTCATAAACTGTATAAAAACCAAAGAGAGGTAAACCATTGAATTGGAAAATGTACGAATTTCCGTTTAGTAATATTGTCAAGTCATTTTGAGACCTATTTACAACATAATGGTTGGACAAACAAATGCTCTTTACCATTTATTGTAATGATAATAATATTACGTGTTGACAGCTATTCTGTATCGGACGGGCGCGGAAATCACAATAATATAAATTGAGTGATGATTCGAAAATAAAAGCTTATTTATATTTTATTTTATTTATAACATATTTCTGATTTAATATACAATAAAGACTACAGTTACAATCAGATTAAACACGTATTTTCATTAGCGATGGGTCGTTGAAGGTTTTTCCGTCAACGAAACGTTAACGTTGATTTGCGTTTGTCAACTAGTTGATCAACTAGTTAATTTCGTCAACGAGTTAACGTGTTACGATTGTCAACTTGCATGAACGATAAACGCCTAAACGTTCTTATTAACTTATGCTGTTGTAATGTTAATTAAGCGAACAATTTGATGCCGTTTTTTTTTGTATTTTTTGTTGTTTTTTTTACTATTAATCTTGTTTTTAGTAATTTTATGTACATTCGTAATTTTTTTATTTTATATTTTATTCATAGCCCTTGAACCTGTCTTCAGGCAAATTTACGTTCAGGAAGTTTTAGAGTTCAAATTATTGTAACTATCGTGTCGTAGCGGGAGTTTTATTGTCAAAGAAATACAATTTACGTACGCGCTAATCCCCGTTTTATAAAATATTACTATAAACATGCAGCGCGATAGTTTAAAAGTTATTACAATTTACGTACGTTGAAAATAACAAAATTAACAACAAAATTAATTGGGTTAAGTTTCTCGTTTCGTCAAACGAGTTGAAGTCGTAAACGTCGTTGTCTCGTAACTCGTTGACGAATTCAACGAGTTGATTTGTTCACGGTCAACGTTAACCCCGTTGAAGAGACATCAACGTTGATTCAACTAGTTCGTTGATTCAACGCCCATCGCTAATTTTCATCAATATTTTCCGACCCTACGAATCACTCAATTGTTTTTGTTCAAAATACATTCATTTGACTTGCAGGTGTAGGAAAACAGTGCTAAAGATTAGTTCCTACATCAAATAACAGATCCGAAATGGGGGTTTAACCTCTAGTTCAGGAAGATAAACGCTATACGATTAACTTCCCGATCTCGGTATCTTTCAGAGGTAGAGAGGGAAAGGTGTTTTATCTACTCACAAGATATATCTAGGTATATTCGTTTATACAACCCTTTGTGCTGTCAAACAACAATAAAAAACTATCGATAGTGCTTTTTGCTCCAATAGTTATGTAATTTCACAATAACAGTGTAACAATGCAATAAAAGTACTAAATACAGGTCGCTTCATTGATATAAGAAGTGGCCAAGCGTATAATTGTACGTACCTAAGTTCAACTATACTTCTAATATTGTAGTTCTACGTGACAAAACACTAACGATATTGTAACTTATTCATTTGTTTTCTTATCTAATAAATGTAGTACCTAAATGATTCGTCACAGTATATCACGTAACACCGGTGTTGCCCAATCAATCGTAATATTATGCCATGGTCAATAACTGTTACATATCTCTGTTACCCATTTACCGAATATCGTAACAATATAAATAACAGTTACAGTAACTAGTTTAATAGTGTCACGCATGTAACAGGCCTATCTTAAGAAGAGCATTGTTTTTATTTGTAACACACGCATTTTTCACACGGTCACTATCTTAGTTGTAGCGTTGCACAAAATTGCATAATTAAAGTATACTGTGAGGATTTTTACTGCTTAATTTATTTGATAAGATAGGCGCTAATTGTAGTCTCAGAGAAGTATTCTTTAGCTAACAAGAACTAGTTAACAAAATAAATACTATCTTGCTGTTCCCTGACGAAGTGTTTTTAAGGTAGGTATGCAAATAAATTGCTTATCATTATGTTTTATTACAACATTGCATCTCAACCTTTTCATTCCCCTGTGTAATATGTTTTTTTATAATCTCTATAACTTTATGCATTTCGTTTTGATTTCTCTTATTCTTGGATTCAATTTACTTTACGTCTAATTCCAGACGCAAACGATGCTTTTAACTTATTTTTTTAGACGCTTGAAAGAAACATTAAACTAATAATAATAATAATAATAATAATAATAATAATAATAATAATAATAATGTATATTTATTTCTCTTCCACAAATTACAGTACAACAGTTTACAACACAAAGTTTAGTAACGAAAGACAATAATTTGTGGGAGACTGATGCCTAAACTAAGCCGAGGCCTGTATCTTAGGACATCAGGCCCCCCACCACTTACAAATTATGTAAACAATACAGTGAAACAGTAAATGTCGAGAATTAAATTCATTAAGCAGAAAAACAGACAGTAAAGAAAAAAAGAAATAATAGAAAGTGACATTATGCGCCTCCGCGTGTGTGTGTGTGTGTGTGTGTGTGTGTGTGTGTGTGTGTGTGTTTATATGAGTGAGTGAGTATGTGTGTGCATGTAAGGTCTATCTCAAATCATGATTGTATATAAAATAATTGTTCAGTCTTAAGGTAATCAAATGTAAGTAGCCATGCCGTAAGTTTTCCTTTGCATTCAATTTTATTGTACTTAAAGATGCTTAGCTCTTTGTTTGCTATATTATATAGCAATGGTCCACGAAACATATAAAATTTTCTTGCGAAACCTGTTTTTGCTTTATTTCTTTTACAAATGGCATAGAATCTTCTAGCTGTACATTGTTCCGTGTCAAATGATGCCATATCGCTGTGTTTCCTCATTATAGTAAGCAGTATGTACAATTGCCTGACCGTCAAAACTTCTGTAATCTTGTACAGCTCAACTGTGGGAAATAGTTTTGGTTTAAAAAAGGCAACCTTTAAAATTAATCTTTGTGCTCTTTCTAGCTCTATCAGTTTGTTTTTATCCTTAAACTAAACATTTTATCCAAGTAAATGTATAATAATGTAGATAAACTATCTTAAGTTTTACTATTATAAACGTAACAGTATCGGCGGTTCTCTCCCCAACATTAGTAGTTTAGTTTCCACTAAATATACAATAGTTGAGCTCCGAACTCTCAAAGTGGCTGCCAGCTACTTGAGCACTATTACAATACCTACCAAATATTAATGAGCTGGCGGTAGTCTAGATTGATAGAATATTCGACGTAAATTATTACAACTATTCTGCCGCAACCACAGTCTGCTTCTAGACTTGTCTAAGTAAATATTGAAAGACAAATTTTATTGAGTGATAGCTTAGGCTCGCAGCTCCCACGCAGATTAGCGAGGTAAGACATAGTAGCCTTTTTTGAAAAGTTCAAGCTTTTATATACAAATTATAAATTTCTAGGAAAATGGGACATAAAAGTACAAATTGAAAAAAAAAAACACTAACAGCCACGTGTTAATTATACTAACAAGAATTATTATAAGAGTTCAAATCTATACAAAAATCAATGGCCGGAATGTATGTACGCGCGTAACCTCCTAATCACTGCACTAAATTTGTGTTTTTTTTTGTTTCTCTTAGTCACGACAAGGTTCGTACCTATAAAACAAAATTTAAAACATAATCGAATGTGACAATAGACAACTTTATCCTTCAGTGAGAAAATTATAGCGTTAAAAATGATTACCTCTAATGCCTCTAATATTATTAATATTGATCAGTGATCAGATTATCAGTGTGCTATGCAGATCTACCTAAGTTTAACGGTATGGTATGATTTTATATAAAGGTATAGTATGTTGTTTTCTCTCTTCCTGTGCGCAACAGTATACAGCACACATTTATTACAACATGGATCATTTGGTGAGGTTACTCGAGACTCGGTTTAGGCTTCTACTTGACTAATGATGTACATTTCCCGATTTTCCCTATTGTTTTTGCTGAAGTAGTTCCGATTACAATTTAAGAATTTGGCTAAGAAACTAACGTAACGGGAAACAATAAATACATAGACTTTTAAAGAAATTAAATTCATCCCATCATTAAAAACCTATTATGTTCAAGCACCATTAAGGATAAAATCCCTATAAGAAATGTTGTATTTATAAATAAGAAGTCGATCTATTTACAGAAATGTTTTCTTTTTTCGATAAACAGAGAATCTTCATGTAAATTGCTATCGATACGCATACCATATTTAAATCTGAATTGGGTTCGTAAAGCGCTTTAGGTGACTCAACGGAATCCCCTACGCTTCCAAACACACATAATACACAACATCCAAAGTATTAAGTATCATCACTCGCCAATATAACAAAGATATTTTGCGTGTAACAAAAAGACGGCATTATCGATAGATAAAATTCACCACTCGCTTCGTAACTGCCGATGATAACTTATTCGAGAAGCCCGTTTTGGGCCAAATTTATGGTTGATTTAACTCGTTTATTCCGGGAAAGAACTTCCCATGCCTAACGATGAGATACACCAGGGGAAGATAGGATAATGCCGAACCTATTCTAAATTCTTACGCATTTTTCCTTGTTCCAAACTTTGGTATGTAACCGACTTTAATTAAAAAGGTCGAACCCCTTTTAATTTATTTATTTAGGAGTATATTTGAGGCGTATAAATTACGCCTGTTTCTATAATGAATAATTACGAAATATAATTAACATTCCAAATCGCGGTTAACATCTGCAATCTGAAAGAATATTCAAAGGTTTCTGTTTTGAAAATTTCCGTAAACGAAAGCAAAATCTAAACGGATAGTAAATCCGAAGTTGGTAAGTACAACACGTGCCGATAATTGATTTCACGCCTTTGATAACTATAATGTATTGAGTATCCGAGATAGATTCGCGAACAAACACGTACTAGTCCGGACAACTCGCGACGTGACGCGAATGTTACAAACTCGATCCGTTACAATTACCAATGCGATCAATAGCACAAACAACGTAAAGGTCTCGGTCAAAGTTTTCCTTTGACAGGTTCGTTTGTTATTCAGAACAATCAAACGCGCGTACTAGAGGCCGCCGTTAACCTGGTTACAATCCTGCCGCTTAGAACTGCGGGCCGTCCGAACATCAGCGCAACGCGAGCGATATCGCTCAATTCGTGCGGCACAGTAATGTCTAATCCACCACAATACCAGGATTTGCGTAACAACGTAATTCTGAACCGGCTTCAATCATGTAAGGGCTTTTAATTAATTAACTATGCTCTCTAATTTCCTGAAGCTGCGAGGCGATGCATTAAATCCCGCTCATCCGCACAAGCTGCATAGAATCTCGCCTTAATTGCAAAGAGCCGCGTCAGCTAAGATTTACCAATTAAGGGAATCGGAAGCGGAACCACTTGCCCACTCAGCGGGGCTCGGCGCATCGAGGCATGGTGAACTCGCCGACCACGCTCCTGTATGAATGCATGTTACGAGCAAGAACTAACGAACACGCTCCTACGTAAGCAAAACAAAACAGCTGAAAGATTTTCTCATTTACATTTCTGTGAACAACAAAGCTGGTCTTTTTTATTCGACGCAAAACATTGCGTCCCAAATATGTCCTATTTAAATTATCAGTCACATTATTCAATGGCTCCGCTGAACTAGTAAAGAAAGAACAAATAAAACGTATCAGCTATTTATCTTCCCACGCAATTCGTAAGCGTCAACTGTGGGAAAAGGATTACCACATATTCAGCGAGTTAGCAACTGGTCACTATGATTGGTACTATAAGATAGAAACAAATGTTATTAAAATCTAAACTTTTTTTTTTATTATGTACCTAGAAATAAGGGCAGAAAAAATCACATCACGATCCTAGCCTATAAAATTCCGAAACTTTTATCTTGCTGATTTTGTACGATAATACTACATTACATTGAAACAGGGAAACTTGCCCAAAAATGGCCAATTTGCAAAAAAAATATGCGGAAAGTAAGTTGATATCTACCGAGATCTTTGCAGGTCCAATAATAATATCCTGCGGACTTTAGGGCCGGGAGCAGAATTGTTTGAACAATAATGAGATTAAAGGAAGTGCTTATTTAAAACTTATCTATATTACGGGTAAGTAAGCCCGCGAGCTGGTATGCAATAAAAAGACAATAGAAGGGGAACAAAGCAAAGGTAAAATTAAACAAGAAAAAATAGGCAACGTGACTCTTTAAGACGCTTAAGAAATGTCCCCCATCTTTCATGGGAATTACACGCCTTTGGCTGGAGATCTTACCCCGAGCATCTAGTTAGAAAAATAAGTGTATGTTTTTAAAATTGTAAATCTCTATGGAGTATATCCAATTAAAATGCTAACTGTTTAGAAAGAAAGGGAGAGTAATTTGTTTTGTAGCTGAAACATGGCTATGGAAGTGTAAAACAAAAGTCGAAAGACGTTGAAATAAATAAACTTATCGGGGCCTGCATATGAGGCCTTGAATAATTATTTTCAATGGTTTTGATAAAAAGTATTTTGATTATATTTGCACTACCTAACATGTTTTATTGTTCCGACAGTAATATATAAATATTAAATTTAAAAAACGACACTAAATAAATATCTGATAATACAAAGATCTTGAATAATACCCGTGACTAGGAGTTTATCTGTAAATTTTATCAATAAACTTGGAGGCGTTGTTCGAAATTCTTGAAGCGTTTCAAATTTAAGACGACACTGGATTCTGAATCAAAATCCAATTAATATTGTCGGCAGAGTAAAAGAGCTACTCCGAGACTGGTACAAGTCAGCGCTCACTGACTTTAAACTAAGCCATCTTGTATTTATAGGGCGTAATGGGAATAGCACTAATGACTTCTTAAACGATATTAATTAACGTAAGTGTTCGAAATAAAATGTTTTAGGTATAAGAGGAAAGGAATTAACACGTGATTAAAATTAGTTGCTAATTAACAGATTTTGGAAGTGTTATTCGTAACGATGTGATCATTTTATTTGTTGAGTTTCGTATGTTTCGCAAAAATAGAAAATTAATAAAAATAGTACATAAACATTTCTTTATTTTACATTTATAAAAGTAGAATTCGCAACATAAAAAAAATAATTCGTTAATAATTCAATTCTTCAATTATCCTCAGACCTTATCTTCATTAAAATTCTAGAAACGCGAAACTTTAATTAAAACCTAGAGAATTACGTAAATGTTCCCATAAAAACTAAGATGTTTCGAGCCGATACCGTCTTATCGGTAATGCTCTTAGGTGGCTATTACAACCTAATACTGCTTAGGTAGTAGGTACCGTTTTTACATTATCCGACATGATATCGGATTTCGATACAATATCGGAGGCAAGTAAATGTATTAAAATTACGGATTCGATATCCGATATCGGATCGGATGATGTATAAAAAATTAAATTTAAAATTTAAAAAACCCCCGACACAAAAATATAAGTTCCCTTTAAAAAGTAAAAAATAATAAAAAAACTCAATCTTAAAGTACCTAAATGTGTATTAATAATTCTAAAAAAATACGTCGCGTTGGAGGACCAATATTTGGCGGTTAAAAAAACAGGTAGATGACAGGTAGACGACAAATTATTCATACATTTACTTGCCACCAATATGGTATCGGAGGTCTGATACCGATATTGTGTCGGATAATGTGTAAACAGTCTTACAACCTATTCAACGTCTATTTAGAATTCTGTTTGTCCAGAGGCGATAAAGTCAGTGGACCTAATAACCAGTATCATTAGCCATCAGCGCAGCCATTGCTAAGCTATCCGGTTGTGACAATACGACTTTAATTGAACGTCTACTGTTTATCTTTGCAGTCAGTGAATTATCTTTTGAAAGCTTCAATAGATTGTTATTGTTGCTGCAAAATTATCCGTTTATTCATATAAAGTACATAAATCTATTCTTGATATAAGTGTCTTTGTTTTATAAGCTTTTATGTAATGGAAAACTTGTTTCTGTCTGCTAAAAAAATACTGCGATTTTTCCGGAATGTTCGGGGACTCGATTTGCTGAATACTTGCTTTTCTGAGAGGGTTGCGGTCAGACCCGAATATGTATGTGGACCACAGTTATTTGTTTTGAGTCTGAAGGTTTTGAAACGGGTGAATGGAAAGGCCATTCACTTCTACAAAAAGAAATCTAAAGTAAAAGATTTTGAGTCCGCGTACTTGTTTTGTTTCAGATTATAAAATTTTATTAAATTTAAATTTTAGCTATAAATATACAATAACTAATGTATATGACAATCACAAACCTACAAACAATTTCGATACGTCAATTTTAGCGAGCACGCAATCTGCAGTGGAATGATTAATTTTCCGTCCCTTCACCGTTTGCTATTCAATTGCCTCAAAATCCCACAGGCGGTGTGTATGTGTGCGTATGTTTACAATAAGTGTAATATTGTGATGTCGGGCCAGTTCTCTGTGGTGTCAGATACAGGTGTCGCGATGTGCAATACGCAATAACGTTGTGTCGGGGCACGATTTGCCCCCAACTATTTGTGGTCCAAAGTTCCGAATAAGCGTGCTTCGCTCTAACGTTTTGCTGCAATGCATGTACATTGTATATTGTACGTTACAGACAGGGTATTTTGTGTCGACGTGAAAATAGAAAGAAATCGTGCGGTTGAATGGAAAATGCTGAAATAGGATTTTGTTAAATCTGTTTAGCACTCAACATTGACTTTTACTATCAAAATGTTATATATTTTTCGGCACTATTGTCCCCGTACGGCTACAGCTACAGGCCCTTGTTATTTATTTGATGATGTTATTTTTACTAAAATATTAACCTTAACATGTTCGTATTTTAATGACTTGAACGTATAATAAGCTACTAAGTACCTACTACATCGAATTTCAGTTTTTGTTACAAACAATAAAATCAGAGACCCAAAATACATCGACAAAATAATCTATAATCTGTAAGCAAAGAAATTAGATTTTGTTTGGGTCGGTAATTGAGTGAAACCTAATGGTCCCACGAGACGTAGTCAAGTAGCCCTGCTTCAACGAACCAATCTGAACAATGATTACCTTTATTTGCGTAAAGTGACACATAATTTGATGACAGTGTATGTCAAATATTTTGTAAGGCAATACTTTCTTTGCCTAATTTAATGGATGTTAAGTATATGGCTTATATGAACTTAGTAAATTATACTATTTGATATAATATGCGAAAGGAAATTATTAGGAAATCAGCTTTAAATATAATGAAGCAGAATTTTATAATCTATATCATTTCCATTAGTAAATGGTTGTCAAAAGAAAATCGATCTTATTAAAAGTTAATAGACAGGACATGAAAACTGAAGGCTTCCAAGACAATTCCAATTTCCGTTACACTTTATTACGAACAGAAACCAGAAATCCGGGAGATAATAATCTATTTACATTTATTACGGCACGTGACCGATAAGTTTATATTACATTTGGACCCAAAAATTAAAGCTAACACGATCACTAATTTTATGTGCGACTCACACATTTGTACCAACTGTTTGGAGAAGTGTCGTTATATAGGGTTGTCACTTGTTTCGCACGAAACTCTATTAAAATAACTAGGACGAATAGGTAATCAATGAGGTCAATCCACATGTTGAAAAAATTATACGGAAATAAAATAATTGGAAACGTATTAAAATGTTTTTTTAAAGATAAAACTTTAATAATGTTGTCCAGTATTTTGTGCAGAGTTATGCGGCAGGCGTGTGCAAAATACCGGCAAACGTAGCGGCGATAAAGGGTTAGGTCCAAACTTATGGACGCGCACCGGTTGAATGAATAGTGCTCTTAATTGCCAACCGGCTTTGTCGATAGCTTTCCTCTTTTTAGAACGCAATCCCAAAGCCAAGGGGCGGAAATTGCAAATCGTATGAAGTATTTCGAACAAAATTAAATTAACGTCGAAATCAATTTTATTGTTTTCCCGTCGATGTAGCCGAATTTCCCTTTTTTATTTTTGAAGCTACACATTTTACAATAAACGTTCTTATTTGTAAACGTCCAGTTATGAATTTAATTGTAGGAACGTTCTGTTTCAATCATAATTTTTTTTAACCAAAATGATTGTCTTGAATAGAGGCATGGAATTTACAAATGGGCTAAGTGCTAAAACTTTTGTGGGCACTAGGCACCTTTGAAATGGAATGTCTGTACAACATAGCTCCTATGAAAGGTAAAATTAAATTTTGTTTTTTTTTTGCCCTTAGCCCATTTGTAAATTCCATGCCTCTATATAATCGATTTTTAATTTCAATAACAATAGCCTACTTAATATTAATGATAATGTCCCAATCACTAGACGAGGATAATGTGTAATACAAATTCATTAACAGTAGGCCAAGTCTTTGTTAATAGCAATCAATGTTTAATAGAGCGTGGAGAACTTTCAAATAGGAAATACGTGACCAATTTTAAGCAAAAAGGTTCATAAAACAGAACTGGTCGACTTGATCGCGATAACCCTTGCGTGAAGTGAACTAGAGATGAGCTTTATACGAAATGCAATTGACGTAACCGAAATCCGATATCGATACATCGGTTGGAAAAATAAATTAAAATTAAATGTATTTTCCGCAAATATTATGAATGCAAAAGTTCGGCGCTGTTACTCAATGCTCAGCTGAATATGTTTGTATTGAAATGGTATGAATGAAGATTATGTTCTGGAAAAATCGTAATATTCTTTTGCAATGGAATTTTATTCTGTAAAAATCAGAATAATATTTTGTTTTCAATAACTGTTTTAAATATTTCTTTCTCTATCTACATGGGTAAAATTTATTATATTAATAAGCTTGTCTTATCTAAGCATGATTATTACATTAACGTAACGTAGTGGGTTTAAGTACACTAATTAGTAGCGACCTTTTACTCTCAAACCCTGAAACGTGTCCTAATATTATTTAATTGTATTGTGTACTTACTTATGTTCATTAGGTTAAACATAAAGTTATTACTTTTAGTACTTATAATAAGTATGTTTAGTACCTATTAAATCCATATATGTGTGTTACTTGATAACAAAAAACATAGTTGTTTTTATCAAATATATCATTTTTTTTGCATTTTTTTTAACGATTTGTGAAGTTATTGTTCCTTCAAATATAATGTTTCTGTGAAGAAATACCGGCAAAAACTAAACAGCCCACTCATTTATAACACCGTTGCCTGCTAAAGTAATTAGCCGATCACCGTTATCCGTAGTGAGCGAACTGATTCAGCCTCTATACTTCGTAGTTTGACTATTTGATTCGTTTTATTTGTTGGCGGGTATTTTCCGATCCCCATTCACATGAATCAAAGCGAGCGGACTCATTTATTTGATAGTAACCGACAAGATACATCCCTACCCAACTATAAATTCGGGTTCGTAGACAAACTATTGCAGGGGATAATAAAATAAAATAGGGTAATCTTAATTAATCATCTACATTGCTTTTGTGATTTGTATTTGTTACTGAACGCATTCTGTTGCATGTTATTTATTAAGTACTGTAATAGTTTTATATCTAAAGTTAACAAAATGAAATATTAAGTAGATATTAGATATTAGGTAGATTTGACGACCTCCGTGGTCGAGTGACGTACGCACCGGTTTCAAGGTGTCGCTAGCTCTGAGGTCCCGGGTTCGATCCCCGGACGGGTCAATGTAGAAAATCACATTTCTACATCGTCTCGGGTCTGGGTGTTTGTGTTACCTTCGTTGTATCTGAATTCCATAACACAAGTGCTTTAGCAACTTACTTTGGGTTCAGAACAATGTGATGTTGTTCGCATTTATTTATTTATTTATATTAAATAAAACAAATAGTGAAAAATTGATGTAATTTTTGAAATATCTATATCAATAATTACCTAAGCTTGTAAGAGTCGCCACTCAAATTACTAAAGCCTTTTTAGAAATAATACCGTAAAGTTTAATCAATTATAAATTATTACTTAAAACACACCTGATAATATAATGGCTAGACCTTTCGATAGCAAAATATCTAAGTTTATTCAAATAAAGCACATAAATTTACATTTATCTAGGCACAAAACTTAGATAACGAAAATAGACATGCTATAATTAAGGAGTATCACTTGCGAATTTAATTCCATTATTTTGTCTTGTAGCTCAATTTTAGAAAATAAATTAGGTACGTTTCGTCTGTCTCTAAGCGAACCCAGACGACCAGACTTTATTTTCCTATTCCAAAGTCTTATTTGATAATATCTTGTTTCATTAACTTAATGAAGGCATAAAGGGTGTTGTAGAAATCCAATCCTGTCTACTAATTAATAAGGTAACATCTGCATGTTTTGGGGTGGAAACCTCGATAAATACTTATGTGATATCTTCATTATTTTCCCGTTCGCGGTTGCCGGATGAATGCGCTTGAATGAATAGTTAATGAAAAGCTCTCGTGGAATCCGTACGGAATTCATATCAAAGGTAGACTACATATTGAGGTAGATTATTGACGGATATTCGTTTCGTTATCATGTAGAAACACGTTATCTCTTTTGTTTCTTGTCCGTTTTCTACGTTTAGTAACACTAAATAGCGGGCCACAATAAAACCACAAAGTTTTGTCATTAAGGCAGACTCCACAAAAAATATTTCTACATTGTAAAGTGGAACAGTGAAAATGAGCACTTTCTGTTATCGTGAAGCAAATAAAACAAAAACTCAACTGTGTTGAATGCAGTTTGGATCGTAATTAGCGATAGATTTTTCCAAAATTAATTAAAAGTCACCGTTGGCCAGTTTCGGGCGAACGACGTACGTGCTCAAAATACTTTCCGACTCCCCTTTTGTTCTACTATTTCTGTCTGAATACCTCGCTATGTTTGTATAGATCGGAAAACCTAATGTACTGACAAAATTGTATTATTTTTACACTACGGAAAAGTTATTGTAGTTGACCTTAAATATCAAACATTAGTCTTAGAATAAGGGGCAACTGAAGTGGTTTTATTTTATCTCTATGATTTACTATTTTTGGAAGGTCGTAGAGAAGCCTATTCGGTTGATAAGAGGTATGAGATAAGTTTTTGACTTACTGTTATTTACATAAGGAATTCAAATTTTTACCTTTAAATAGTTTTATAAGTTATATGATAAGGATCAGTTATTTTACCTAGGTACTCGACATATATATTATTACTACTTCCATCACATTCCATTCTTTAAAAACTTTCGGCAGCATCTAGCTATTTCTGAAATACATCTTTTTAAACGCATTCATCCGACATAAGAAAAACCAATGTAGATCAAACCTCAAAAACAACGAGTAACTTAACCCACATCGGCGAAACACAACTCGTGGAATAATAGAGTAATTTGCTAGTGCATTGTGAGAGTAATTGTAGGCATTACCACAGATTATAACAAGATCGGTGGTAGAGCGTGACTCGATATGGTCCGGTGCTTTAGACCGGGCGCAGCGGTGGGCGGTCAGCTAATAAGTTCGGGAGCCATCGCACTTTACCGAGAACGGACCTATTTGCTTTATCGTTCTTAAAAAAAGATAGTGTTTGAATTTGGAACTTTCTTCTTTTTTATTTCATGTCTACCTATTTATTTTTAAAGTTTTTATGGCGTAAAGTTTACATAGTAAAAAATAATTGTCTTAATTCTTTATTTTTTGCACACAAATTGGATGATCTTTCTGAAGCGGCGGTGAAAAGTTTTTTTTTTAATAAATTAGACAAGGTATTTGTTGGGATTACCTATACGCTGCACATGATGACACGAGCCAGTAACTAGGCCACCATTGTGGTTTCTCATTACAGTTCAAATCACTACAGAAATAACAGCCAATTAACAAAACGTATAATACAAGCTGTCAATGAAATGCAACGTATTTAATAACACGTGTGGAGTTTGGTCTGTTTACACAAATTACACAACGTTTTATGATTTAAAATTTATTTCATCTGATTTACGTGGGCGATGCCGCGGGCGTTCGCTATTAACGCAATTTACCGCATTTTGCAATCAATATAGATTCTCATTTCACTATGAATATAAATTATTGTGTAGTGACCACAACTTTGACCGCCATTCAATTGTTTGTTATTCTAAAACACAGTCATGTATTTGTCGGTGATGTGTTTGTCTGATTAAGTCTTTGTATCATTTTTATCCTTAGAAAAATGCTGATTGAGTTGGATATTTGAAAAAGGTACTCACCATAATATAAATTTCCGCAGCAAATCACTTCTTGTAATGGAAATCAAGATTGTGAAATACCTGTAACAAATGCAAATAGTTTATTAGTCTCATTTTTTTTACGTCGTATGAAATATACATATAGATGGAGATGGACATAATAATAATAGACAATAATAATAAATAATAGACACACTACTAAACAGTTTACTCATAAATACTTGACATAAAAAAGTGCTTAAATGGTTTAAAATCCGACAAAAAAACGATGAAATTGAATTGTACGCTAAGTAGATTAATACAACTGCAATACCTAAATACTATGTTAAACAGCTTAAATGTTCACATTTGCAATACAAACACGGTGTAGTAAACGTTTGTTCTCTCAAGCATGACAAAATCCTAGCGTTTGCTCGACTTGACTCCGTACAAATGTCACTAGCCGTGCTGCAAATACTAAATCCACTCAATGTATTACTGAGTCTAGGAATTCTTGTACAAATACAGGATTTAATAAGAATAAGACGGTACAAGACTGAGCGTACCTATTCATTTAATAAATTATTGAGTTTACGTTTCCTAGGCGCCTTCTTGGGTTTGCTTAACATACAAATGTGTAGAATTTATTTTGAGAAATATTAAATAAAATGTTTTATTAATATAAAACAATAGATTTTGAACAATAGTAGTGTATTTTAATAAATGAGTAAATTTTGAACAACAAGACCATATTAAAATTAAAACAAACATTCTGTTTTTAAATTTCAAATTAGACTTTGTTGTAACCAGCCAGAGCTGTGACACCACAGCTTGCTCTGCGGGCGATTATATAGCATTTAGTTATTGGAAAACAGTATTTATTTGAACTAAACTATACAACTAATATATTCATGGACAGGCATATTTCCCTAAATCGTTTCAATCACATATTTGCATACACAATTCGATTGATAGATTTCATTCCTAATCCAGCTGTTTGCCCAATGAGAATCGGTAATCGTGCGTAGGGAGGCCAGCGCCCGAATCAAAATCGAATTTTAATCGATAATCAGTTTAAAACTCAAATGAGCACCCATACGTTTCGTCAACCGAGCGTGCAATATATTCTGTTAAAATTTTAATGATTTTGCATACACAACTTTTAATTATAGCTCGGAGACGAGGAGAAAATGTAATAAAAAACTATAATTAATTTTGTTTTAATTTGCGACGGTATCAACTTAATTATGGTGTATTAAATAAATATAAGATTAAACTTATTAACGATTTAAGGCTTAATTAATATTACAAAAAATGCAATCCAAAAAACAGTTGTACCTAACCCAATTTCTCTACAAACCACCTTGGCGCTCCCCGCGTCTTTTTTGTTTTTGCCAATAAATCGGATGAAATCACCACATCAAGTGAATTTCAAAGACAACCACAAAAGAGTTTGTGTTCCAGTGATAGCGCACATCCATTAATATCAATAAACCATGGACAATGTATCGCACGTTTTAATTCCGCTAAAAGCGTCGATCTCATTGTGGTCGGACCGATGATTCGGAATTACTGTTGCCATACGTTGCCCGTTAGATGGGACAGTCCCAGGTGACTTACGATTATTGTTGCCTAGATACTCTAGTCATCCTATAGACGTCTTTCGCCATTTCATTTTATTACTGGGCAGGGATTTGGGAGTTTGGTTTGATTTGAAGTTGGAAGACAACATTCATTTCTTGTTTTTAAAGGGTGCACTTGTTGTTATGTCTTTTTTCATCAGATTTTTTTACCTATTCAATGTTTAGTATACCATACTTTGTCTATTTCAGATAATATTAAGATATGGTACTTCAACATTTACATTATTATACGTAAGGCATGCAATAATAATTACAATCAACAAGTCAATTTAATCATACAATATGTGAAAGTAAGTCAACCCTTTCCTACGACATCGTGTCTATTTACATAAACAAAGCAGTCAGTTGTAACTATTTAATAACTAGCATCTAGGCACGTTTGACCAAAGTTGTATATTACATAAACAGGACAGGGTTATTTAACAAAACAGTATGTAACAGCGAGTAGGTGACCGCAGACCTAACCCTTTCGCGCCGGTGTGCACGGATGCCCATTCTCGTGACCCTCGTTTGCTACTCAGCCTATAGAACTTGTTGGTTATCCTGCCATCTGCTGGGCAGCAAAACTTTTAAAATGACAAACAAAGTTTTGAACAAATTTTAGCTGCACGGAATTTATTATTCTAATTAAAAAAAAAAACCTTTAAAATTAACTCTCCATTTTTAATCTCAGAGATGAAAAGATACATTATAATATAATAATAACAATTACAAACCTTAGTTACGTATAAAATGACTAAGAGTACCTACCTAAGTAATTGTATACATATTAAACCATGCAATCGAAATATCAACCTTTTAATATTGCGAAAAACTGCCGAAAATTTCTAAAGAACTGCAATTCGACTGGCCCCTTTGTAAGCTAAGAGATTTCAAACGAATGTCAATCGCTATGTCGAATGTTTTACACGTGATGTACCTTATCACGTCCGGCGCCAGTCACTGTCTGTCTGACGGAGCACAAAAGCTTTGCACTCTTTTTGCTCGGCTGTGATCAAAATCAAAGGTAGGGTTATAATTCTGACTGCGAATTGCATACGGTTTCGTATAGGGACATATTTGACAGAGAAATATTGATCTGTAGTGCTTTTGTTTTTTTTATTCTTAAAGCCTTGAGTAACGGAAGCTTTAAAAATATTTTTTTGATATATTTAATATTAAGTTTGAAAAATACTGGAAAGTACATTTTAAGGTCAAAATCGGCTCAACTATTCTCAAGCAATTCTGCTTAAGTCAAGAAACTTGAGATAAAATCAACATTCCGAACTTCATAAAAACACTAAGCTAAGATTTACAACTGATATTTAGTCCAGAATATTTTATTCTCAAAAAGGTCTGAGGCCGGGCCTATGTAAACTTTTTTAGGTTTTTGTATTTACTTAAAAATAACAGCTTTATTTCTTGATCTTTAATTAACGCGGATATAATAGATTGAGATTGTACTGTAGATATTTAAAAATCAGCAAAATATCTACTATAAAAAGTATAGCCACTAAGTATATTAACTACCTGACAAACTACCGCAAATGTATAACTTACTATAGATTCTGTTGATCCAAGCAACTTTAATCAATTTTGAAAAACCTTAAATAGGAGCAACAATCACTATTATAGTATGATATAACAATTTATTAGAATAAATCGTATGACAAACACAAAGTTTAATCGTCTATTGTAGTCCCAAATCTTGTTACAAAAGGACTGTGTAAACTTCTAGATTATGAGAGGTATAATAACAAGAGAAAACAAATGTCGTTCATATAAATTAAACTAGGAGGGACCACGTTTAACTCACTCCCTTCTATTTACATTATATTTTATATCTCATACATACCTATTTGCCGTCCATTGTACTGTCACGAACAAAAATATTTTTACACATAGCGATATTGTAAAACAAATTAAGCGAGATTTTTTTCGAATAAAAAAAAAAACATGTACATGATTAAGGTAATCATGTACATATTTATCTTTCAGTTTCAACAACAAAATCTAAAAACAATTCCTAATTCTTTTTTTAATAATTTCTCCATAACATGTTTTACCCATCTAGAATTAAAGAGAAAATCAATTCGAAATTGCTTAGTGTATACATATTTTGCTCGTGACTGTACAGGTAGTAAAAGTTGGCAGTTTCCCACTAAATTATTGTAAATGTCTTTCAATTTATAAGAGCTACAGTTGGTAGACAATACCTGTGCCTGGAATCGTTTAAATGCGAAAAATGTTGCGGCTTTCGAAGCCGGAGCAAACATAAAGCTTTAAAACAGCGTCGGATTGTGGTTGAGATTTGTTTTGTTATGTAGAAGTTTATCGTTATTGGGTAAAGAGGTATTCATTTGTTTGACCAGTTTTGTAGTTCTATATTGACATGGACTTTCATTCGAGTAGTAGCGAGCGGATACAATATACACATAATAAACGTGGAGACAAAACCAAAAATCACCAAGAAATTGAAACTGAGTATCTTTTTGGTTGAGTAAAATATTATATTCAAAACTATTCATAAAGTTATGATAAACTTATTACACAATATGACAGAGTCCTTTGGTCATTTAAGCAAAAGTTACAAACTGGTATTACTATACATGAAACTTCATACCCCAATCCGCCACTAAACTTAATCTAAACAAGGTACTTAAAAATACAAGAAACAGAATACCGTTAAAATTAAGATCCAACGAAAAGACGAAGCAATAATCGAATGAACAAGTTTTAATCCAATTATTCGCTTAATATAGCCTTAGTCTGATGGTAGGAAGGTGGCACCCGCTTTCAAATGGGAAAACAATTTACCCGATCGGGACTGCAACTTCAAACGGTGTACGGCGGCTCCACAATTGTGCTCGACTGCTCCAAACAAACTTCCACAACTATTTTTAATGCTTAGCTTGTTGAATCTATTTTTTATACCCCGTTGTTCAGTTAATTGAAAATCTATCTGTACAAAGGCGTGAACAGGCAAACATTAAATCGCTTTCCTTTATCCCTTTGTCTGTCTGAAGATAATATTGGTTTAATTCGTTGTTTAGTACGTCTGTCCGACGCATTGCGCAACATATTTGAGCCAGACGCGTGGTTTTTTCCATCAAAATTTGTTTTAAATCGAAAATTCGGCCGTCCATTTATTTGCTACTGAGTACTTCACGCAAATGGTTTGTGTTACCACGGTTCATAAAATATTATTTCACATTTGTTTAAGTACCTATATGTTTTTTGCTCGCGTCTGGTTTGTTTTGGCAAAGCTATAAATATTTTTCTAATCCATGGTATTTTAGAGGAAATGTTTTTAATTCAACAAATATGTTTAGGAAAAAATACAAAAAAAAAAAGTAAAGTAGAGTCAGTTTCTAACGTGTAATTAAAAACATTACTAGCAGCGCGCAGTTTGATTAAAAAAAGATTATTCACAGGCTATTTTATAACATAGAAGTAAACAACCTAAACCAAGCCAACAAAGGGATTTTCCATTAAAAAAAACTTGATCAAGCGAGATACAACACAACAAACACGAAACGTCGGTATATTGAAACTATCTGTGTACCGTAGCAAAATATTTGTGGGGAATATAAACAATGTGCCTATATTATGATGTAATATTGAAACAGAAGTAAGAAAAAAAACTTAATTAAATGTACAAAATTTTCAGAAGAATACCTGCCATGCCATATTTATAGACATAACGTTGTTAATGAAAGAAGATCTGAAATCAAATACCTAAGTTTTGAAGATTACCTAATCATAAATATATTAAGTTTACCTCTTTATATTATCAGTGATATTTCAAGTTTACAGTCGTCAAAATATACAAAAGTCATAAAAGTTTATTTAGCGCAATAATAATCCAAATTTATGTTTAAAAGATTTCAGTTAATTGTTTAGGATTAATTATATTATTTGAAACCATCTAGACTCTAACACTTTCATCAAAACATCTTAGCAACGCACAGTTTACAACAAAAGTTGAGCAACACAAATTATATTTACTTAGAACACGATCTCACTCAAATAGGTGCTATACACATCATAGCGTTGATCGTTTGTGTAGCCTAATAGGGTAGATGACTAGGTATGAAAAGTCTAAATTTATTTAGTCCGCCATTTAGATAATCAAAATATAGTAGAGACGTATTTAGCGGGAGCTTGTGACGTCACGGCTAGTTACAATTTGTGCATGGACGTGACGTCACGCAAGAATTGTACTCGCTGTATCTTTATAATTCTTTGTTTACGGGACAAAACAAAAAATACGTGTCTAATATTTTTTTATTATCTAAAAGATGGACATAAAAATAAAAATTACTCATACTCCCTATTGAAAGTACAATTAACGAAACTATTGTGTTCAGATAATTAGTAAGTCTGAACAACTATACTCATCAAGTTTTGTTGCCGTCAGTACCTAAACTAAGAAGTCAAGTTATCTACCTCGCTTCTCAGCATAAAACCAGCACTTAAACAACAAAGATTTAAGTTCTTTAAAAAAACTTGTGTATTTATTCTCCAAACACTTTAGAGTTATATTGTTTTCACAAAGTTTTATACTACTTTAAACTCTATAGATATATAGAGTTGTTGAGGGGCTCGTGGCTAAGTGTAAGCCGGCTTGACCGATAATGCAGGTGGATGGGTGACCATTTATAATAATATACCGAGACCCCTCCGTGTTTCGGAAAGCACGTTAATAAACAGTAGGTTCCGGCTGTTATACATAGATCTTTGGCAGTCGTTAAGTCAATTCTGACAACCAGTTTTACTATGGGATACTGTGTTCCCCAGTAAAATGGGTTGTGGAGGTCAGATGGGCAGTCGCTCCTTGTAAAATACGGTGTTCAGCTGAATCCGGTAAGACTGGTAGCCGACCCCAAAATAGTTGGGATAAGGCTCGTCAACAAAAAAATTAAGTTTTGAAAAAACTTGTGTATTTGTTCTCCAAACACTTTAGAGTTATATTGTTTCCACAAAGTTTTATACTTTATACTCTATAGATATGTAGAGTTATAGAGGACGGATCAGGGCCGCCCAATATTGCGTTAGGTCAGACAAATTGGGATCAGCCAGTGAATATATTACGGTCCCCCGTACTATGTGTCGGTCTGTTAATCGTTCTGGTTATTTATGAACGTTTTAACTGTTTACATAAGCTCACTATAATATGGTTATGCTAATTTTTGGGGAACAGTTTGAACTGATTATCTTAGTCAGGGTGTTTGTGTTGCGTCTTGTATATGGGAGAATTTAAGGAAGATCTGTTTACACTAGCTTGAACATGGATAAATAGTTAAATAAACTATAAGAAGCTATATCGATACCAAATTTTGGTAAAGTTTTGTTATTCTTATATGTATGCTATTGTTTTCTTCTAAATTAAATATAGATTAGATATACTTATTAAGGATTTATTATGTCCTAACAATGTTATCATATCAAAACAAACACTGTAAGTTTTCAGAGACTTTTAGATACAGCATCATTTTTCTCATGGACCACACGCAACGCCAATTTTACACGATCAACAATTTAGTAATTGCAAATTGTACCTAAGTATATTAAACCCATATTTATTTAATGACTCTGTCAAACGAATGGTTTACCAACTGGTTGTGTGGTCTTGTCAAAATGCTGTACAAGTATATGTTAACTAATTTAATAGTTACGACGTTAAAATATTGAGGAATTTTCGATGAATATATCCGCGGAAATGTTCACTTTAATATCATAATTTACTATACGTCACAAGAAGCGAATAATTTTATACCAAGTCTGTGATGAACATCGAAGTACTCCGCCTTCTAACTATCACAATATCAATATCTTAGTCGAGCTTTTATGCCTTGTAGAATATTAGATATCTAAGGAACAAGAGACTTTGAGAATATTCCCTTACATTCTGACGAAAACAGCCACATTTACTAATAACTTGAGCAGTTTAAGTTAGGAAATTCGGTATTATTGAAGCTCATCATCTCTGCCAATAAGTCAATTCATTTTGTCTGAAATAAGTTAGGCGCACATAGGTATGTTCGCTGAGTTACAAAGTTATAATCTTACATAAGCCTGCGCAGTGTTTTAACGAGTTTTCTCTCTAACCGTGGGGCTGCTAATTTAAACTTATGATAGATTTGCAGCAATTCCTACAAGTTTGGCCGTAGCATCCATCACAAAAATTAATTATGTACATCGACTTAGTCGTAACAAGTCAGTGGTGTGTATTCATTATACGAAACAGGAAAGGTTTGCTCCTTTTTTCGTCACTTCCTTTGCATAAAGTGGGTTTACACATAAATTGTTGGGTTGGGACAAATTGTGTTTCATCAGTAATGTATTCCGCTCAGTATGCCACGCACATGTATGTTTCAGAGGACTTTACATAGCTAATGAAACTTTTTGAGTGCTTCTCATATTTTGGTTTAATCAGTTTGAATTAAGATGCAATCTGTCACAGCTGTAGACAGTGGTGTCGAAGTTGAGAAGGATCTGACGTCGGGAGCTTATTATATCAGCACCTTTCCCGAAGCGTTTGATGTCATTAAATATTGACGCGCCTATTGAACAGTCTTCCGGAACCAAATATTTTTTGTGAAGCTTATATTAGTAAAATTGACAATTATTGTAATTCTTGAACGAGGAAGAAAAATGTTGTTCTATTATTATTTTATTGTAGCTTTTTGTATGTCAGATAAGATTGATGGTAAAGTGTATTTTCGTTTTGTGTTTTATCTGGATTTCTTTACTCACGCAGATGTTGAACCATCGAATTATCTTGGAAATTATTTCACGGCTATAAGTTTTTATACTTTGCGTAGTTATTGGTAGAAGTCCAATGTGGGATTAAATTCACGGGTAATTACTTTATATCCTGCGTCTAGCATTTTCCCGAATAGAATATCGGCTTTCCTACTATAGTTTTAAGGGTACTTAAACAGTTCATAAATCAAAGCGATATGTCGACGTAATGCCCTGTTTCATCGGGGCTCTGCTCCCGTGAAATATGACCAGCAATATTATCTATTTGTGTACTCAGTATCTACGGAAACTTCTTGAACATCTTGGATGTTTATGTTTAAGTTAGCCTTAGTATGGCTCCTATGAAGTTTCCGCAGTTTATATGCGGTGCAATTTTATAAGGCTTTTTAAACGCACGTTATTTTAAGGCATCCTTTCAAGAACACATGATGTATGAAATAACCTGATACCAATTTATTTAGTTGTTCGGTTTTGATGATAAATTCAGTAAGCCACATTTTGGAAGATATCATTCGTCTTTGTCGGGCCCTCATCCTATTTTACTTGATGTCGAAACCATATGTCTTTTTCCTTCCGTTGTCTTAAATTTGGATATGTGTCCGATGAATGGAAATTAACTTTATCGCTTTATAATGGAAATCCGAGCAAGAAACTATGGCAGAAATAAATTATATTCAAAAAAATCACGTGATATATTTCATGAAATTCTATTCAATCGTAACATTTCTCAATACGTAGGTACGTACATGTCCCGAGATATCGAGTATGGAGCGACGGTGTGTCAAAACCGTCTGTAACCGCGTACCGCAGTGTGAAAGACGTCCACTACACAATTAGTACCACGGCACTCTGGTACCGGTCACTATTCCAACTCGCTTTGTCATCCAATTTAGAAATACTACGTTTTGTCATGTATTGATCTAAGCAAGTAAGAATAACTGGCACATAGGACTTAAAGGCATGATAACTTAAACAAAAATCTTCTAAAATAATTTACTGAATTTCTAATTTAATGTAATGTAGATTAGCGACCTATTAGCAGATACTAACTTTTTTTTATAGGGCATTTACATCGAGATTTTTATTAATAAGGGCACATGAGTTTATAAGTATTTTTTAATCAACATGGGTATTAAAGTCCTAATAAATGTCGTGAAAACATGAATCAATGACGTGTTATACTGCTGTAAGTCTGACAGTCACGTTTTGCTGGTCTGTAATGTGAGAAAGGATCTCGTGTTTATCGGCCAACGATTTATCTAATTTGTATTACAACAAGCAGGAACTTTCCAAAGCTTTGCGCCTGACCTTTGTATAAATCGGTATTCTTGTGGAAAATCATTAGGTATAAGGTTAATTTGCATCCGTAAAGGCGGGAGTCTCGCCTTACGTGACAAAGATACCGTCTGCAGTGTATCGAGGTGGAAGAAGGTTTCTTACCTCACATAAACAGAAACAATGAAATAATTTATATGATAAGTTAATTAACTCCTTCAAATTTGGTTGTTTAGACAAGAAGGTTTCAACTAAAACAATGTAATTTCGTTTCACGTCACGTTCCTATTTAATTTTTACAAGTTTTTCTCTAAAATAAACCTAAAAATCCTATGTTTATGAAAGGAGTTAATTAGCTGAATTCGAGACTTAGTTTGGTCTTAAACTTAATTAACGTAAATTTTTAGTTTCATATTAGAGGTAGAAATCTTATTAAACATCACAATTTAAAACAAATTCCGCGTTGACTTAGGTACGCTTTTTTAATCTAATTAGAAGGCCCAGGTTGTATTATAACCAGCCAATCAGTATAAAAACAAAAACAGTTTTGCTAACTCAATTAAAGAAGCGAATAATAAAGTACTGTTATCATCATTATGGAAATTGAAACAAGCACTTGATGTCAAAACAAACAAACAAGTCTAGAAATTTAAAGTGGCTGTTAATGAAAGAGAAAAAACTATTAACAATTCAGTGTGAGTGGGTTTTATTGTTCGGCAAGGACTGCCGGGTGGACTTTTAATTAAAGGCCCTCACATTCTCTATTATACAGGACATTTTTACAACCCCAGCTACATACTGTGTGACTGCGGACACTGTAGGGAACATGCATATGTATACCACGAAAACAAACACCGCATTTTGAACCCTGTTTTATCTCACTTAAGGTTGCAAATTGCATGTGGTTTTGAGAAGTTATTGATTGATAGCTTAAATATATTTGCTAAAGAACACCTGTCATGTCGCGTGTAATAATTGGATAATCATACCTCGTTGGATGTGTACATATGAGTGTTACATACTATATCGTAACTGTCTTACGTTAGAATGTGTAAGTAATGATAGGCCGTGAATTACAAGGTAACTTTGTGCATGTAATTAAGGTTGATTGATTAAATATCTTAGTCTTATTGTTTAGGTAATTGCTTTAAGTGTTAAGTGAAAAGTTAAGAGACGAAATAACTTTTGGGAGTCAGATTTTAAAATGAGTAATTACTCTTTTTTTCTACTGGCAGGTTAAACAAAATACTGGAGCCTGATAACTCTTAATTTCCAACTTTGAATAAAAAACAAGAGCTGTTCTAAATTCAAACTCAGTGAAACGGCAAATAATTTTTAAAGTTCATCTGAAAAATAAAAGCTTGTCAAATCACTATTTATTTTTGTCTGCATCCTTTTTTACACCTTTTTTTCACAATTGCACCTAATTATGTGCCTAACATACAAAAAGAAAGCATATACCTAAGCAAAAAGTAACATAAGAGCGAACCTTTTACGTCGTACTTACGAAGACTCGATGTAGGAAGTTTAACGACAATTAGTAACGGCTGCTGTTATTGACAGCCCTTGTCTGCCGCCCTCCGCAGAATTAAGCTGTGATTGAATGAGTTTTGATTGAAAAAACTTTTGCTTAAGTGGGGATCACTTTGAATGTTTCATGCGTTGAATTTAATTTTGTAATTATTGGAGTGGCAATGTTTTGGGTTTTGAGTTGAATATACGAAATCGATCTGCTTTGGTTAAATTTATTTATATGTTGTTCAGAAAAATAAAGAATGTTTTAAGTCTTTCGCGACTATTATTTTTGATATAATGTGTGACTTTAGATACTAAAAAATAGTCCGACTTTTAGGACGCAATTTTGTTTATCAATGTAAATATCTTCAAAAAGCTTTAGTTTGCCACAATGATACGATTTAGTAATTAAGTCTCTACACTTAGAAAATAATCTTCGATAGACCCAATCAGGGAAGCACTAATTTAGATCTCCTATCAAAGCTTCGCAACGTCAACACAAAGATATAATCAGAGTAAAACCTACTTGGTCTTGATAAGAGCTATTTCAGGATTTTGTTTCTATAATAAGAACTGGCACAAAGCTTATGGCCTTCGTACCACTAAAAAGAACAATGACATTTAAATACAATTCCTCAGGAAATAACTAAACCTCAAAATAAAGAAAAATACAAAAACTTTTTCTATTATTAAATGGCTGTTCTAAAATTTAAAATTTCGAAATTTAGAGCAACAGCGTCTTCGTGTCTTAAAAGCTTATAAAAATATTTTAAGACAATATTTTTGTATGAATTTTCTATAATTTATTTGCAGTTATTATGCTATGCAGAGGTTAGGTAATAAATTTGAAACGCACTTTATTATGTGAGCGGTGTCATTCGGACAGCGTTTCAACGTACATGAAAATACGGAATTTGATCACATCCGTGACTATTCATTGCGTGTGACTGGTGACTGGCACATTCTATGCTGACTACATCACAATAAATGAATCGGAATAACCACAAATAACATCAGTACATTGTTTAACTAATAATTATAATTGTTTCGGAAAATAAAATATAACTCGACACGATAAAATGTTTGTTAAATATAGAAAACTGCAATGAAATCAGATACATAAATCGTTTAGTAATTCCATTTGTTTAATAAAACTGTTCCTCGTCTACATACATAAATTTTATATTCAAAGACAGTTCGCGAAAAACGGTTGGATAGTGCAAAATCCTATCTGTTCCACTCTCAAAGATTTCACTGAGTAAGGATTAGTATAAATTGAGTGAGGTTACGGATTCATGATGTAAGTGCGTTGGAAATTCGGCTACCTTTTTACTCATTATCTACTATCGTACTATCTTTCCGGAAAGAAAAACCTTTGGATTAGACAATTCGACCTCCATGTTATGACGAAAAAGGTTCGGGCTATAGTTTTCTGACAACTGAGAATATTCGAGTTTCATGAGCGATGGACACTATCGATACCGGATTTGGGTTTTGGAGATCGTTCAATATAAATGTGATATTCCTTCTTCAAGATTTGCATACGAATCTCTAGATATAAGAAGTAACGATTCGAAAATACGACTTTATCACAATATTTTGTGTTTAAGTGTCTATAAAAGCTTTCGAACAGATTGAATGAGTTAATAAAAATAACAATCACGAAAAATAACAATAAAAATATATTTTTAAAAAGTAATTTCGGTGGGTATTGTTATCACCGCGGGAAGCCAGCCCAGCTCCGGCGTTTTCAACAAATTGAGCATTACGCCAAATGCCTCCGGTAATTTCGACTCACTCCAAATTTACTACGTAAGCTGCTAAGAAATTTAATCTTGGAATAAATTCGTAATTTCCCTGAAACAATGCTAAGATATCAGATGAATCAAAGATGAAAACAACAGTGGAAGAATATAGGTTGTTTGCATGCTCTGAGAAAGTTTTGCTTTTATTTAAGGTGAAATAGGTAACAAAAAATCTTTTGCTATAATATGAAGATATGAGAGATCCATTACGTTGTAAATAACTTTTTCTCGGAACTATTTTATTCGGTAAAGGAATATGATTATTTGTTCTGTTACATAAACATTTCAGAATATTATGTTTGTTTTCGTGACATCACAACCAATATGCTTTTAATTCACTAATTTTGATTTAATTACCGTTTAATGCTATTTATTTAAACTATGACGCTTATGATCGGTTGCACATTAATGAAACGAAATTTAATTACTGGAGTTGGCAATGCTACACATATCTAATTTTCAGCGAGTTGCGGTGAAACATTTTAATGAGCTTACGAGTACTATTGAGCTAGCAAATACTCTAATACTCCGGTCAAACAGTTAATTTAACAGTTTTAATTAACCAATGTTCAATTAAGACTCCTGTTTTAGTGATCATTATTTTGGAACCTATCAGTTTTCTGCTTTTCAAAAGTTTTTATACTACTGTATTGAAAGTTTAAAAAACGCAAAGAAGTGATTAAATTTTCGAGTTTATTAAGTACTTAGTTCTTTAGGTGTTCTGTCAGGATTAAAAAAAAGTAATAGGTAGTATTTTTTTATCGAAAAAACACTTGTCTAATTGTAAATGAAGTTTTACAGAAAACACCTTAAAATACAAAACTTTTTACTTTACAGAATACCTACATCATCGCAACTATCGCCAACTCTTCTCTCTTCACTTCGGTGCATCGTTCATAATTTGAAATTTCACTTAACTCCCGTCAAAAGAGCACTGAATTTATGTAAAGGAAAAGTTTAATAATGTGCTCTTATGAACTTGGAAGTTTATAGTCAGTCATGTGTGTGTACGTCACACTAGCTAATGGCCCCTTAATATTTATTGGCATCTTAACATGGTGGTAAACTCTAGACTTTTTAGACTGCAAGACATTTTGTAGTTTAGGAAAAGTTGGTAGTGCAGTCAAAAAGATATAAAAACTCGTCTAAAGTGATGTTTCAGAGTGTTTATCCATTCTGAACTCAAATATTTTTTTCGTACATAATATACGCGTTTTGTTTAATTATGTTTGATTTACAGTACAATTGTACCTATTATTTACTTATGTTTGCTGTTAACATGTAAATCAGAGGTTTACTAACAGCTATTAAGGCCTGCATAGCTCCGCATCCCCGTTACACCTCAGCTCTCTGGAGGGTTGTACCGGGGAATACTAAATCATGTATACAGATTCTGGGCCGACGCTTCATCGCCCACGAAGGCTGGGTTCACAATACCGACCGACGTTTTATGGCTAATAGTCCTTCGAATATGACATTCAGTACTTAATGTACCCTAAGCCTAAGTGGACGTGTCACAGGACGATCGTAAAACTGCTTACGTCATAAAATATTACTTAGTAGTGTTGATATTTTGTAACTATTTTAAAAAGGTGTCGCACATAAAATATTGCGAGGAAAGTTTATACCATCGTAGGTAATAAGGAGATGATCAACCAGATGATATATAGTATTCTGGTGTCTTTATTACATTTTACATTGGTAAATAAATACCCGAAAAATACTCTTATCAGTTTTTAAAGCAATCTAAATATTTAAATTTAAATAGTCAAATATTTTTTCTCCAGAACCGTTTTTTCTAATTTATCTTTGACGGAGAGCTTTAATAAATCCTGTTTAAACAGATTTCTCCAATACAAATAGTCCGACAATTTATCGCATTGCAAATATTTCTATTAAATCTGCCCGCTATCGGACCGCGTCAACGTCCGTATATTATTTCAGTTGAGATCTGTTTTACCTGACTTGGTGCCCACTTGCTACCCAATTGATATTCAGAAGCCCAATTGAATAATCTCGATGGAGTTACACTGAAGGTCTTATAATTTAATTCGTCGGTTCACTTGCCTACTCGGAACATTGGTAAGATTACTTACATAACTGGATTTAGGTTAGTTCCGCCCATAGTTGTGCGTTAGGCAACGTAAAGTGGTTAGGATATGCATACAAATGGATGTATAATTGTTTGATGTGTCTCGTCTTTGATGGGATTTTTGGTTAGTGATAACTTGCAGGGTGCATACATCGCATAATTAGATTTATAGAGGCTTTACGTGTAATTGATTGCGTGACGAACAGAGTTCATTCCGAAAATAGGCTAGGTTAGGCACCTAGTCATGCTAATATCTCAGCAAACACAAAGAAACTTAAACTTGTACCTAAAATACAGAAGGCTAAATATAAAACGCAGCAAAAACTTTCTATTAAATAAGAAAAACCCCAGTCACCCAATGCCAACGTGGTATATTTATCTAAACATGACAAGCACATTTTTATATCATATTATAAATTAGCTATATTTATTAATCTATACCATAAGGGCAAGGGAACCAAAATAACTAAAATTGTCAAACGTCAATTGACTTCAAAGGCGCAACGCATCCGCAAAAGTTGACATAATATCTGGTTCGTGAGCCTCTTTGATCGTCAATAACACGTCTTTTATATTTACGCATAGGTGTGCCAACATAAATCGAATTTACACTCCCGTACGGAGATGCGAGAAACATAGCCCTGCGTATATACAAACATGAAGGCAGTTCGACGAAGGCTAACTTGTTCTGCTACAATCTCTTTGATAAACTTGTTCTAGGAAACTTGGCTAGCTTCTCGCACGGTTGTTTGCAAACTTGCACTTAACGTGCAGCTTAATTGAATTGTCCAGAAGTCAATTTGATTCTTCACTGCGCTGGAGTTTTGGTAATTCTCTGAAGGGTACAGTTTCAGTTATGGCGATTTTGTATGTAAGCTGCTTTTGAATTGCTCGTGAAGCGGGATTGTAGTTCGAGCATTTAATTTAATCTGCTAAGGTATTACGTGATGTTTTACTTAATGTGAGGGGAAATTAGCGTCGATTAGGGCGCCTTCTGGCTGTAATACGAACATGTCGTGATCCACTCCAATTACACTTGTTAAGATCATATCGTCGAATTAATGTAATTAACAAGTTCCCGCTCAAATTACTCGATCATATCAGGTGTCGTTTGTTTAAAAGCAACAAACACGCTAGTTGTATTCTAAGTTTTAGATTAGCACTGGTATACACTGTTTATTACTTTCAGACCAGTATTATGTACCCCTAATGAACCAAAATCTCCAATTATCGTTGCTATTAATGTCAATGTGTTTTAACAAAAGTATTGATCATTCTTTGATTTCACATAAACTGTGTTAGCAATTTGTCACACGATAATTACTGTCGACCTAGTTTTAGCAGTTAATTGAGAAGGGAAATCATTTCTCGCATTGTTGTGAACAAAGACAGGCATCAATGCGGTTTTACTGCAACGGCAACGTCTAGTTATACAGGTTTGTTTCCAGAACATTCTTAACTAAATTTGAATGTTGATTGTCAACTGATTTTGTTTTCTTTTTTTGATTGTATGGCTGTTTTTTCAATTGCTTGATCTATCAATGTACCTAAGGATTAATGTGTAATAGTTTAACAAGTGATTGTAATCTTTTATGTTGTAAAAAGATAACTGAGATGGGAAAGATAGACAAATTCTCGAAGCAGTAATCTATGCTATTTATATAATAAACTTTATCTTAACTTTCCGGTCGACACAATTAAAATATTTATACGCGACTCACAGGATATAGAAGTATGAAAGTATCTAAAGAAACACCATCAAATTTTATTCTCTGTCCACACTGTCCACCTACAGCAAAACCAAAAATCTTAAAGTTCTGCTCTAGTTTATACGATATTACGGTATATCGGTCTCTAAGACCATTCAATACATTTCCTATTACCAATTCTTAAAACATTCTTTTAATGTCGTTATTAAGCGAGTTATTCAATACACAATAGTACTAATATGTATGGTCTGCCTTAAATGACTGTTGGCAGGGTTTCAGCCGTCAAGCACGCGCTGAAACATGACGTCATTCCATTAATATTCAGGGAGGATGCCAAACGCGCGCGTCTTCGATTGAATTCCCTCTATCAGCAGATATAAACAAGGACCGTTGATAATTATCGTATATCCTAATGTGTTATTGCCGAATAATGTAAATAGGTACTCAGATATTATAATTAAAGGATATATTATGCAATATTTTATCGTTTGTGTGCTCGTTAAATATTTAGCACTGTAGATATATTTAAATGCAATAAAATGATTTAATAATTTAATAGAACCATAATTAATATATTGCTTTTAGATAACTTCTATAAAACATCTACATTAAAGTGTAGAAACAAGTCGAAAGCTAAAAAAAGTGATGTTATATTTTATTAAAATTTAGTCTCGCATCTTTAAATAAATAAAAACACCTTAATAAAAACCCACAAGCCCTAAAACAAGTGATAGCACGCGACTTCTGGTGTTTGTCTTGGAAACAAGCAAGGCGTAAACTTGACCTACAAACAGTTCAAACTTTGTTAATGCCACCTTAATGTGTGTTTATTGTTCTTCGCTTTCTCTTAAGATTGAGTACAACAGTCTTAAACGAAGCATATAACAATGTAATAACTTAAGTATATGAGAAGCCATCATCAAAAATTAAAATAAGGATCAATCTCTAATAAGTTATGAGGTGATAAACAATTCAGTCTTAAAAATATGGAGGTGGTGGACGGTGAGATAAAAAGGTCATAATTTTTTGTATGACAAAAACCTTGTCATGTTATATCTTATCAGTCTACAATCTTGTACTTAAAATATTAAGCCAAAGTATATCACCCAGTTTTTAAAGGTTGAAACAATCACATATTTTCAAGGACACAAAAAAACGAACCGTGGCATTTAAATATGCGATCAAATATAAAGTAACAAGCATTAGATAAAGTTGTTTCGTCCATCGCATCGATCACGGGTTCATTTCCATTGCGATCAAGCCGGCGCTTATCCGACCCTTGCAGAAATCGAACCGATTCCCTTTTCTGTATTTTCCTCAAAATAGTTGGATGTTCTTATGACTCCCAGTCGGATCTCTTTATAGTAAGGTTTGTTTATCGGGCAATAGAGATCGACGAACAAAGAGCACGGTCCTGTCCATTGTACGCCAGAGGACGATCTAAAATGTCCCGGAAACCAATTTGGCTAAGCCCCACAGATTCATTGGCAATCACGTCTTTGTTTTCATTTAAAAACGTCCGTTGTTAATTAAAAGTAAAGTGCACGTAAGTACTAATTAAGCGGGATGGGAATATAGTGGCGCTTTACGAGAGTCTGTGCTTAGTCGATCGTGTAATGTATGTTGGGGTTAGCTGTTCGAGGTTTAGACTATTTTATTGTAAACCGAAGCTTAGACTAACTCCTGTGCAAATTCACTGTATTCTTTCATACAACGAAACAATATAAATTGTTCTATCATTTCTAGAAAGAGGCTCAATTTATAGCCTGTTAATCCATTATTTGTGTTTAAAAAATAATTCATTTTTTATTTGTGTCAATTTTAAACATTCTATATAGTAAAATACAAACGATAAAACACAGCTGTTGATGTATTATTCTTTTTAATCTTTTGTCTCAAAAAGAACAAGTCACGTTAAAAATGAAATTAAACAGATTACTCGAGTTAACTCCTTTAAACGTGCGCCAAATCCTTCCTGTTCTAGCGACGGTGACGCACGCACCTGCTAAACTTGCTTTAAGGGACCTATAAATCTTCCAGCTAATCCGAACTGAAGGAAAAATGAGGCTCCAAAATGTATCACGTACTCGCTGTATTTTTATAAACCGCCGACGTTGCCGCTTAATGGTGTAGACCGAAAGACTTATCCTGACAACAAGAAATGGAAAGAGATAAGACATTGGAGATACATTATTGTTTCCTGATTTACGCATTATATTTTATTTGGCGAGATTTTGGACGGGTATACTGCAGTGGCATTTTATTTTATTTGATATCTTCCCTTAATGCGATATCACAAAAGTGTCGAGTCATACAGGTTGCGACAGATTGGCAGCCTTCTATGTAGATCCAATTTTAATACCGAACCAGATTTTATTACAGCTATAACGTTGTATAAATCTTCAGTATGGAAATTAAAGCAGACTTATTTTCTCAAAACCTCATTTCGTTTCGTGTTTGAATTTAATCTCTTGAAAATCAAAATCTTATACAATATAAAAAGAATTTAACGTTAAGGGTAAACGTAGTCTTACAAAATGTATCAAATAGAGTCCCTTTGGATAAAGATAAACCGAGGGAAAGCAGGATTTCGTCGGGATTTGGAATCTAAATTGTTTTTTATAGGTCACATTCTACACGCGGCCTTACGAGGAGAAAAGTACCGAAACTCGTTGCATTTAATGTGATCGTCGCTTTAATAGATATGACTCTTAAAAAAATTGCAATCCTACAAAAATTATGTTACCATAAAACTAAAATGTATGAAAACATGTACGTATTTTAAAAAATAATACTTGGCTAAGGAAGCACATTAAATCTAGTTCATTATTCGTTTAAATCATTTATTCCCATAAAGACAATAAAGCCACTTACATGAGAATACAAAATAACATATTGTTGAATTATTTTCATTAACCGCCACCGACATAAGTAAATACAAAGTTTAACATTAGAAATTAAAGACTTATTAAGTAATATAATTAATAGGTAAGGTAGTTCAGACAATAAATAGTCCGTAGTATTAAAAGAGTACCCGCTCAACATGTTTTTATGGTTTTCTCAACTGGAATAGTGTAATTTAGCGTAAGAGAAGTTTTCGGTTATATATTTAGACAGTTGAGATTTAAAGACGTTGAACGAGCTTACATTTTTAATATTAGATGGTAAATTATTATATATACGTGCTCCTTCATAGGTGATGTTTCTTTTAGCATAATTCGTACGAGGTCTTGGTAATACAAGTAGACTAGGGCGACGCCTGCTACGTTTTGATACCTCCGAAATTTTGGTAAATGACAAATTAGTGTCAATTTTTTTATCTAAGATTTTCTTTATGAGAATGCAGGTGCTATAGATGTAAAGTTGCTTGATAGTTATTAATTTAGTTTCTTCAAAAATTTTGCAAGTTGGTGTTAAATAGGGATAGCGAAATAATACCTTTATGATTTTGTTTTGTATTCTTTGCAATTCTTGTAGTTTTGTTGAACCTGTATTACCCCAAATTTCTATTAGATAAAGCAAATGTGATTTGACGAGAGAGTTATAAATAGTAAAACGAATGTTTCTAGGTATGCAGCTGCTAATGTTAAAGAGAGAACCAGTAAGTGACGAAAGTTTATCCTTAATGTGATCTATTTGGTTATTCCAATTGAGGTTGTTATCCATTTTTAAGCCCAAGTATTTTTCACACTGTTTTTGTTCGAGTGGGATGTTATCAATATTTAGTGGTTCGTGATCGGGAATATTTTTATTTTTCGCTTTAAATATAATATAGCATGTTTTTGAAATATTGATAGACAGTAGATTGTATTGGAACCACTCGAATAAGATATTTAAGTCTTCTTGGGCTTGTGAGATGATATTATGTATATTTTTTCCAAAATAAAATAAGCAGGTGTCATCTGCGTACAAAGTTATATGACCATGAAGTTTTAGTGCTGCAATGTTATTTATGTAAGTTAGGAATAACAATGGTCCTAGTATTGACCCTTGGGGTACTCCGTAAGTGATAGGTAGAGGACTACTCTCAGCGTCATTTATCTTTACTATCTGGTGTCTATTAGTTAAATAAGATTTTAGAATTTTGAGTGCATTTCCTTTGATACCAGCACGTTCAAGCTTGCTTAAAAGTAGGGTATGGCTTACAGTATCAAAAGCTTTTTTTAAATCGATGAATACACCCAGGGCAATATTCTTTTTATCTATATTGTCTCTGATTTTTGTTATAAGATCTATCGTAGCTACTGTGGTGTTATTTTTAGGTCTAAATCCATATTGGCGATCTGATATAAAGTTGAAAGAATCAAAGTAATTTACTATGCGGTTGTGTATAAGTTTCTCTAGTATTTTGGACATGACTGGCAGTACAGAGATCGGACGATAGTTGCCGGTTTTTTTTTTTAAATACATAAACATAGACCTCAGTTTCGCTTTTAATTACGCAAATAGTCGTCCACATTGCATTACGACAACAGCTCTGGCATTCTTGTGTCATTACCCCGCACTTTTGTTATTAAGTGTACGGACAACTTGTGATTTTGCCGCGATAATTATTATAATAAGACAGCTGCGTGCGTGGCCCTTCAGTCTTTCGTAATAACAGAACTATTAAGATATAAATATTTATGTTTAACTTTGTAATTGAGTTCATCGTTTAGACCGGTTTAAATATGCTAGTTAGTATAAAGTAGCATCAATAATTCCATGAAATCGTAAATCAATACGATACACCTTCATTGTTCAGTGAGGATTAAGAAGCGTAAGCGTAATTTTTATAAAATAAATAGCGTAAGACTTTTTTTTTGGGTATATTATGCAAGTCGAGTCAGTAATTACTTGTCATTAATAATTATTTCGCTAAGTGGTAATGTATCATAAATAAATGGCTTCAATAACTTGAAATTTGTTATAATTTTAAACAAAACAGCCATTTTTTTGTCACTTAAAAAAATAAGCTATTTATGCATGGTTTTCATAGACCATTCACTATATTATTATACTTAATAGTTTGTTACCTTCACAGACAGCGCAATCATTAAGCAATCACTAATGAAGACTAGGTTAACAAAATATATATTCTGTATTCCAAAAAAAAATAGTAATTTCACGGTTATTTGCAACACATCAATAACACGGTGCAATGTTAAACTTGTATGCAGCAAATCTGGTCGCCCTTGACATATACTCGGGGCGTTCTACAATGAACCACGTTGTTGTAAGCTTTCAGAGTAAATAGGACCTTAATACTATCATTATAGGTGTTGTAATGAGGTGTTACACTAATTAGTTGGCTCGCTGCCGCCTCAGCAGTTGACAGGTACTTAAAAGCACTGCCACGCTCCATCAAATATGCATAAAACAGTAAGGCTGCCTGCATCGGTTATGAAAAACACCTTGTAGTCGCGTGCGAGTAACTCAATGAACTCGACATGACAATTTATTATAATAACTGCTAGTTCTGGAGTAAAGTTACATTATGCTGTTGATTCGATACCCTTTAAACAGTTGAGCACGATTTTAATCTGCTTGGTATTAAGCTTGAGTTACAGCTTTGTGAGATCGAGAGATATTCAAATAAGTACAAAACTTTTGTACTATTTATTACTAAAAGATCTGGTTACTAACGGCTTCACTTTGAATCTATACGATCTATTTAAAAACGATATAAATCATTTGGGTTCGCACATAAGTAAACAAAAACTGACCCTACAATTACTTGTTAAAAGTAGGTAAATAAAACCCCAATCTTGCGAAATTTGCGTTCTAAAACCTTTATAATCAATCGTCTTGTCTGCAGATTTATGTATATTTTTTCATGAATATAATACCAAATCTCTTCATGCCCAGCTCTATAAGCCAGGCCTCTGCCTTGAATTCTGTCAAAAGACGACACACATTGAAGGCAAGTTTGTAAATTAGGTACTACAAGTACCTTATGTACGAACTTGTCTTCAATGTGGTACAAACTTATACATCTTCTCCATGTACGGCGCACATTAGCTACATACCATACCTACCTTAACATAAATATAGGCAAAGTAAGGAGAAAGTAAAGACGCTACCGACCGACCTTACTTTTACTCGGATTCTCTTCACTGTAGCACAAATTCCCAACTTAAATTCCCTACAGAAGATAAATAAACATAGCTTCGAATGAGAAGGCTCAGTAATCACAACAAGTCATTAACATTCCGACAATGTCGATGACCAAAATTTTGGGGTTCGCAAATAAACAACAGATGTTCTTATAAATATGTATTCGCCGCACTAAGCCTTCACTCAATTTTAAGTCACAATTAAGTCTGTCTATCTCTGTCACTCTTAGGTGTAAAGTAGAGACAGATAGACATTTACGAAGGTTTTAAAGTAGCTTTTGTGTATTTGGGGTTCATACTCTTATACCTACATACCTTGTAATAACAAAATCGTGATCGACGTGTCTCTGAGTGATGAAGAAATCTCAGAAGATGTTTCTTTTAATGCATATAACGAGATGCAATTTAAAACGTCTTGCCTTCGGCAGAAGTAAAATCAGCAATTTACAAAATTGCAGTAGCGTGGGGTCCTCGGTAATTGTAGCCTCTTGCCATTGCTATCGAAAGCGATAAATAAATATAACGAGGATTTCTCCGCAGCCCAAGTTAAGGCTAAGTCGTGAGAGTCTTGGAAATTTTAATAAAATATACATGTATAATTCTGAAAGTAAAATAGATGTAATGGATTTTTTCTTCTACCATATAAAAAAAATGTTTTAATGAATACAGAAGGTTACGTTAATGTCACTTTGCGTGATTCATTTCAATTGGATTGTGAGTGTTGATTTCATATTCAGGAATTCAGGGAATGAGATCTTTTTGCGAACAACAGCAATAAAGACCTATAAAGGCTTCAGCACCTTTCTGGAACCCTATCGAGTAATGAGATATGTCTGTAGACCTTTTATATTAACGAAATGTGACCCAACCTAGAAATGTAAATTAATATTATATTGTTCAGTAATACAATCATACTATTTCTAAGGTTTATCTTTATTGGTTTTTAAATATTATGATTCTGTTATTTTTTTTAATTCATACGTTATATAATAATCAACCAAGTTCTTAAGTGTCATTATTTCCTAACAAAAAGCAATAAATGCATATACTGCTGCAGCCAAAAGATAGTATTACATTCATTAATTAAATTCAATTTTTTTGCAAGCCATCGCAACCACCAAGCAAATTCTTTATAAAAAATCCGTCATCAAAAACATTAAATCTGCCCTCACGGAAACGAAACTGAATGTTTGATAGGACACCGAAAAATCAATATTCAGTTGAAGACCTAACGTAAAAGTTCGTAACCACGACACCTGTACTTGACGTTTAAGAGCGGGCCCTTGGTCCTCCAAAATTACTAGTCACGACTCGCAAAATTGAGTCTCACATTGTGGGAATAACCCAATTTGGACTGACACTAATATATCCGAGGGTTCAGATGTAAGTGTCGGTTTGAAATCACGACCAAGTAAATAAGTAGGTACTCGATGTTAAATTTGAATAATGCTAATTACCTTGTTGTATTTAGTTAAGTGGGGTCAATTGTTGTTTGTTTAGTCCCGGAGTTCCTATTAGGGATAACGGGGATTCCAATATTAATATTTTGAAATTTACGGAATTTTCATTTTGGGATATCGAATTTGCGTTTGGTAATAATGGGTTAGATTAGTTTAAAATAAAATGTAGAAAAATTCAAAATAAATTTTACTTACTTTCAAGAAATTCAACAGAAACTAGGACTAAAAGCAAATGCGTGTGGGACTTGGAAGCCCAAAACAATGTCATTCAAATCCGTATTAGCCTGTAAATAGATCAAATAGCAATGTCACGTATCAGTAACTAAGCACAGAGCGATGCACAAGTCCTGGCAAAATGCAATGCGTGTTTAATGAAGTGAAATTTCGCCTAAAGCTCGAAAATAATAGCCTTGTAATCAATGATATTATGCTGTTTGTTTGGTGATCAGTAACATTCACATCAATCAGTGATGGGTTGCAAGCAAACAGCTAATAGAATACTAATTTCGAGGTATGTAAGCTAAACTTTTCATAGGAATATTGAGTTCTAGTGTGACTGAAAGTTTTGTTGTATATTATTATCACCATATATATAACCAAGACATGAGTACCATGGTATAAAATTGTGATTGACTACATAGAAAGTTTAATGTTAGCTAATTTTAAGTCAAACTATTTAAGCTCTTTTACTCTCCTGACTGAGAGGTCTAGGTACTTTTTAAACCAATCATTATTATTATGTATTATTATTATTACATAAACTGTTTTTAAAACATAATAAATTTACATAACATTTATTCTTATTATTACAAATTATAATTGAAATGTTAGATTATGAAAAATAAGCTGAAAAATCGTTCTAACAAAGTCCGTCAACAAAGGTTTTCGAATATGGAAGTAAGGTATAATATGAAGGAGTTTGGGAACAATATTACGATCACGTATCCTTCATCCAAGCGTGCTGATTATACAATATTCTTTTATGATGTACATTGCTGTATTATCACGGTCGAATAGTTTGTTTGCCGTATCATATCTTCACACAAATAAATGTATTTCAAAAAAGTTGTTTTTATATAAATGTAAAGACTATCCTATTTTGACCACTTATGACCAGTGCTAGGTCTGGGTACAAACGCAACCTAACATAAATTAATAATTACATTTCGTCTCAGGGTCATACAGGCAATAATAACGCAATAATTTACAAAATTCGTATACTCCTCATAGTCCAATAAAAGAATATAAAAACCGCCATTTTTAAACACTTCAAAAACATAATTTTTCAGTTAATAAAACGGCGTAAACATAATGATATATAAACGGGTAATATTGCATTTGCGATCAACAATGAGGCAATAATTGGATCCGGAAAATTGTCGGTGGCTCTGACAAATTTCAGCTCATCAACCTCTCTTTGTTAAGAGGGATCCCATTCGACGAAGCTTATTAAAAACGATACGAATGAATCAAGACACATAACAACGTTATTAGCTGAGTTTTGGCAAATAAAGGGTGTGCGTTAACAGATTATTGTCGGCTGCTAACTTTATGTTATATTATTTTGAAAAGATTTTTGACAAATTTTGATGTCATTGTTTAAGGTTTGTTGAAAGGCTTATCAACTCCGATATTCATATCAATGAAAAGGTTTTTTTGTTAGATTCAATTTGCACATATCGAAAACACTTACAGCTAGGCACAAGCAGAGAGACATATATGATTGGTTTAAAAAACAATTATGCAACCTAAAAAATGTTCTCATTCAAAAATCTGTTAAACTCGGCCCCCACAGGCCGGCTTTAAAATACATAAAAAAGATCATTCTAAAAGGGATTATTTAATTTAAAAGCCTGCTGATCCTACTTATAACTTTACTCGTTAGCCGTTCCGTATAAACTGACTCCCAAGGTGATAGCTGAAACGGTGAAACTGTTGAGAACCAAGAAGTATAAGCTCGCTTGCTAGCGAAGCAAGTCGAACAGATAATATATACGAATTGTAATATATATAGTTGAGGTACAACCTTTTTTTCATGTATCATATATTATGCTAGTTTGTGTATCTTATAGATATGTATAGATAGATTTTCTCGAATAACAAGCTAAAAGTAATAGACCGATTTTTATGCACGTAACTTAATCTGTCGATCATATTTATACATTAAAATAAACCAGAAAGCTAGATAATAATAAGCTTTATTTAATTAACTTGATTTTTGGCATATCGTCAAGCAAAAAGAAAGGGACTATCGACTTTAAGTATTAAACGACATCAAACGTTTCTAAGTAAGGGAGATGTATTTTAAAAGCAATTTAGTTAACATCAAAGTTGGTACATTAGGGCACAAAATCGCAATTTTAAATGGTCAAATAAAAGCCTATTCGGAGCAATTTGGTTTGCGGCAAGTACCTATTGAATAATAAAAGTGGCCGTTGACTGTAATTATAACGTCTCTTGAAAAGTACGGAGCGCCGGATATTTTTACTGGTCAAGTACTTAATGGCTTGATTAACGAACCACAAATTAAATAGCCGTCGTTTTTCAAGGAACACGACAATGCATAAAGTAATAAAAGTGAAATTTCGTTGAAGTGAGCTGAAAAAGTTGGCCGTTTAATTTTATATAGGTCTCCCACGAATTCGCTCTTTTATGAAGTAGAGTTACGATCGTCTGCGGACGGTAAACTGTCTGCTCTTTTTTCCGGGTGTATTAATTTATCTCATGTGTATTCCTTTAATAAAATATGATTTATTTTAAAATTGTGCGTTCTTTTTGAGCCAGGCGTTGTTTTATACCTACTTTGTTTTTAAGTAGGTTAAATATTATTATCACAATGCTTTTATGTAATATCCTGTCTGTCTTTTATGTTAATGTCATCATCACAATAATATTACATTACGAAGACTGTATCTAAATTTTTAACCAATCGTATTACGGAAACAACAATACTTTTAATTTGTTCAAAACTGTTGTCTAAACAACTTATAATTTACACAGAAATTAATCATAAATCAATTGGCGGTAACGAGTGAAACATCTAAACAAACCAGTTCCTACTGAGTGTACACTTAAAAGTTTAAATTGTCCAACTTGTGAGCCAATAAATTAATTCGGAAATCTCTTTAAAAGTTCACTAATAACAAATCAGGCGCACCAAGCAACAAGTTTCGTTCAATATTTAAAAACATTTATATTATTGTCAGTTATAAATTAATGCTCCCGGCGTCTATCAAAAGGGTTTTAGGAATATATTTGGTAAATTTATGCGAAACAGAACAGAGAAATTAAGCATTAATTTGCTATCCTTAGAGTTGAAATTTGCATATTTATCGAACCGTAAATTCATTATTTGTGATCTACATGGAAACCTCATTGCTCGGCTTCGCGGGGTTCGCGGGCTCTCAAACTCTCAAAGCGCTGTTTGCGTAGTTTAATTGTTATCTTCACACTATTTCGACGGGCAAACTTCCAGGCTACACTCAGGCATTACTTAAATATGCTGTTAGCGATTATTCTTCTTATTGGCTCTTAAGAAACCATTAAATCTTGAGAAGTTTTATTTAGCGGTTGCAATTTAAGGCATATAAAAAAGATATTATTATATTTAGAACCTTCACAATGTTATTGTTAAATTGTTCCTCGTCGATTTAAACTGACATGACACTGAACTATGTAGGTATATAAACATTATTTAAATACCTAATAAATCAACAAAATAAATACCAGCTAATTTAAATGGACAATAAGAAATTACCTTTCCTTTTCAAGATTAAATCTTACCTAGAAACTTATCTTTCTTCGAATACAATTGTTTAACCGACAATCTAGAGTACCCTTTGTCTTCACACCTGAATAAAATGGATCCCTTTTGTACCCAAACCTGGGAACTTAGAAACAGGACCGGAACTTACCTGTAAAAAAGAATTAGGAATTAATAATTACATTCAAAATTAGAGCCAGAAGGTCAGTTATATTTAAATTACAATACAATAATATTATGGTAAATGTTTAAGCAAATCGACATAATTTTCAATTTTCTTTTGTCATAACCGCCGTTGAAATTAGCAAGACAATGCCGATATCGCGGAACTTTCAATGTGGTCTTGATACAATCGTATGCGACCAACTAAAAACAGAGACAAAGGAAGAAAGGAATGATTGTGTTAACCTACGCTACGATATGGACAAAAACCACGACATTACATTCTGACAAGTACAACATATAGACGCAGGTCTCTTGTGTAAGCTGTATAAATATTTGAGTCGGGTATCGAAATCGACCCAGTGACAAAAAATTCTACGGTAACAATCAACCCGTCAAAAACAGACATTCAAAGTCTCTAGATATAAAGATGTTTTGCATATCATACATACAGAATGTGTATTATAGGTATATATAGAACCTTTATGTATAATAAGTGCCCAGTTACACGAAGTTTCGTGCAAGACGCCGAATGTTTTTGTTGTGGTTGCCGGCGTCATTAACATAGTTATTCGTGCATAAAATCGTTTATTGACTCTCACAATGTCGACTTGAGGTTCAGCAAACAAACGCTGTCTGCGCCGAGCTGTATTCGAGATGAGATTTTGATGTGAACCCAACGAGTGTGTCTCGAACTAAGTTAAGTAAGTGTTTTCAAAAGTTGTTGGAATCAAGTTAATCATCGAATAATATACTTCTAAGAGAATAATAATTGTTTATGTAGACAATCAATAATTTTAAGATTTGGACTATAATAAGACAAAAGTTACTTTGCTATTTTTAAAGTGAAAATTTTTGTGGTTTGTGTTTTTTCTGCAATCCTCAGATTTATTATTTTTGGGAAAAAATCTAATAACAATCTAAATTGCTTTATTTACTTCCTCAATTAAGTGGCAAGCTTTTCAATGTAAATGTAAACGAAATAGAATTCCGAGAAGAGGATCTGTAGGACAAATTAAAATCAAAACGTTTTCAGCTGCGCAGTCTCGTCACACAAAACTAAGATAAACTTTTACAATAAAACGCTCAGCATTTTTAATTTCCGTCTCAAGTTCGCGACGCTTTATGAGATTTAAATGAAATCTGGCAACAAGTTCTCCTAACATTTAATTAGTGGAGCCGAGATCTCAGGAAATGAAACATCGTACGTACTGCGCCGTAACACCTCCAGTGCGTGACTCCCGCACACACAGAGCGTCTCAACGTCTCTATTCCGAGCGTGAACAGATTTTCTTTATTAAATTCGGCCGAGGGGGAAAGAAAAGCCTTTTCCCAGACGTTTGTGAGTCCAAAAACAGCGACGTGAAAAATAAAATAGCACTTTAGATTCACAAAAGGAAAACTTTAAACAAAACGGGCGCTTTCTCTATGCAAACGACGGCGTCCGCGGGCGAAAGTTTCCGAGTGTTGCCGCGGTGCCACTTGACGAAGTCGCCGTCAAACCACAAAGACATACACGCCTTAGTTGATAGTAAAAATTCAGATTTTTCATAATGCACCTCACGTTTGAAGCGAGCGTCTCCGGCACGATACCGTTCGCAATATTCTCGTTGAGCTAAACTGCTGTTGTTGGTGTTTACTTCTGCATCTTCGTACGTGCACAATACACTTACAAGTCACGTATCTCTTCCATTCAACGTACAATCAATAAATTATGAATGTGAAATGCAGCTTAGCAGAATGTTTACATTTGGTTGGAGGGAACAAAAGGCCACGTGTGAATATTCCCTGAGGGTATACGTTCTATTTGTATTATTTTCGGTTATGATTCTGGAAAGTGAGCTGTCAGCGCGTCAAACTTGACCGGGCAATTTTTTACAATTTATTTGCCCCTAAGGAACTGTCCCCGTGACCTATTTGTTTCTGATTCGAACAAGAATATAACAAAGAAGCGATTGCTTCTTTTGTCAGTGCTTCCTCCTAGTCATATTTTTGCTTGAATTATTAATGTTCTCGAGGTATCAGTTAGGAGGTCAAAAAATAAAATAAAATAAGTAACGATATGGATTTTTATTTACAGTGTAAGAAATACAGTAGATATGAGCAATTGAGCATGTTAGATTGTTAGCTCATAATCTTATTCAAATTTTATTATTCTACTCTAAAATAATATAAACTAATTAGCGCTAGTTACTTTTCTACAAAAGAGATGATTTCAAAAATATTACATTCATGATAAAACAAATATTTACCCAAAACATTGGCAAAATAAAACGTGTTCATGTCCAATATTCAAAAGCGTTTAATCTGATATAACATCTATTGTACTGCATGTTAATAACATTGTTTTGCTCATGATATTTGTAAAGCAATGTACTGGAAAATGACATGGAATATAATGTATTCGTTTATCTTGTAAATTAATTAATCATTCATGTTTATTAGTTTCCATTCTCATTAAATTTTATTAACTGCTATGATGGGTTGATTGATCGGGCAATTATCGAAAATACACACGCGCCTACAGAACAACTCTAAACAAACATAAATACTTTTCATCATTATCTCGTCGCGGTGATTTAATTATTATTAAAATGTATTTTAAGATACCAATCCCTTCTTCTTCATCTGATAAGTCGTTTTCAAAGCTTCGTTGTGGTTGACTTCCAGTTCGTATTTTTAGACACAATATATATGTACAATTTTCATCCTACATTGAACAAGCGTCGTGATCAATGCTTACTTCTCTGTTTGTTACGCTTTTACCCTCTAGCTAGCAGGAAAATTATCTACGAGAAAAATATTTTCTGTATTAGGTACATCCTACTACTTAAGTTTTTGATCCGAGATCCTTGCACACGCTCTTTCCATTCATAAACGTTCATGATCCATCTTTTCCTAATCCTTCCTCCTTCGTCCATCCATCTTATGTTAATTACCGAACCCATCGTTCACTATTTATTTACAAGGTTAAACCCATCCTCATAATTATGATATATGTAATAAAGATTTCTGAAATGTCGATTAGCAATATGACTAAATGAAGTAGTCTTACTTGTAGTAGTCATATTGCCTTGACACATACGTCGTACTGCCACACTCAAAGTAACTTAAGGGATGACTCTCAATAATAATAATAAATTCTTTATTCTCTCAACACAAAGGTTCATATAATAAACAGTACATGCTCTTATAACAAAATGCATAATATTTTCCTTTGTGAGAGACTGGAGTCCATACTAGGATACCCTGTGTGACGGATCCCCAGGCCCTCACCTCGGACTAAGTACGACTTATTAACATAATAAGTCGTACTTAGTCAATCAATGTAAGGAAGATGTCAGAACCCAAAGCTTATTAAATCGATTAAATTGAATCTCTCTCTTCTTTGACTACATTATTTAAACTATTGTAAACACATTTATGTTTTCCAAATTTCATCTAAATCCGGCAAATCGTTTACAACGTGATAGCTTTCCAAATATTTTCGTATCCAAACATCAAAACTTTCCCGTTTTCATGATTAGTGGGAAAAGGATATTTATTTTAGTAACCTCTACAAATCTAAGCGATTACATCAAAATTAGAGTTTGTTTTTGTATTATGTTTGTGTTATATTTAATGGAAACTAACGTTTTGATTATTAGCTAGTTATTACAAAAAACAGTTCTATGAAATACTAATTTGAACTTCTCTGTAATAATGTAAAGTAGATAAAACTACCTAAGCTTGTCTTTGAATTAATTAATGATTGTAAGTCTCTTATATGTATAGCGTAGGTACTTTTCACCACACAAACTGTGTAAAAACTTATTTGATACAGGAATTTAGAACTATTATTGGTATGTCCAAGTAAAATTGTAGATAGCTGAGAGGGTTGGGTAGATTACCTAACGACTGAGTCTTAATTCTAGTGCTTCACACGCGAATATCGCATCACGATCTCAACATCGTCACGGGCCAAATTAACGCATTTACATCTAATGACGTATAATTTCATATTTTATTGACGACTATCATTACGTTTATCGCTCTTACTTTTACTCGTTAGTTGAGTACTTTTCAGTCTCAATCGAATTATTTCAAAATATTTTTTCGGCTTATTGTATTATTACATTATTGTTATTTTATAAGATGTTTTTATTATGTTAAGAACAGTATATTGTCCCTCAATAAAACTACAATAGATTCTTGCAAACAAATTGATAGATCAGTAGAATATAACCAAAGTGCTCTATCAATTTTCAATAGGAGTTTGGCACAGAAGTTATGAAACAAATGGGCACTAGAACCAAAATGTATGGAAGTTTCCGGAAACCGTTGTTAGTTGACTGAAGTATCAAAGTTTCTGCCGGCCAGCCGTAATGGCTGACGCACTAATGGCAATTCCGTATTATGATTGTTTGTAGGTAACAAGCTCTTAGACTAACTGTTTGTAATCGGACTCCAGTGGTATAATTAATTATTTTGGGACTGACACGTGTTTGCTTGGAAGTAAGTAGGAAGAGGGACTATTAGCGTGGAAATCTTGAAGGAAAAGAGGCGAGAGAACAGAATTGGTAACGTTAAACCGGTCGGATTTCAACTACACTTCAGTACCTCGTACCTCTAACTTATTGTGTTGAGGAAAGAAAGAAGAAAAGGTTCTTATATACATCTTCGTCTACTGTATAATTTATATATAAATTAAACGTAGTCCCTGCCGAATATGTTTGTCTGAATGCAATAATCTCAAAAACTACGCAATAGATTTTAATATGGTTTTCACCAATGGATAGAGCGATTCAAAAGGAAGGTTTGCTTGTAATATTCATTAATGCTTTATCTACCAGTACAAAACCGAGGTGGGTCACTACTTTTATACATATTTTCAGGTATTAATTTTCACACATCATCATCATACAACATACTGGCATCCCTACCTCATAACCTACGACTGACACTTTTTCCATCACACATCTGCCTCTTTAATGACCACCATACTCATATAAAGTTTCAAAAACCATAAATGTTGGAATAAAAGTAAGTAAAGACTATTTTAAAAAGAAGTTCTTGGCACTCATTCTTTCCAAAAATTCCTTAGGGACGCGCCGTCTAGTCAAAGTTCAACGACAATAGAAATTGAGTCCATTAAACATTTTCTTTAAGTTTGAAGTGTCTAATAAAATCGAATCTGGGTTGCAATCGGAGATAAAACGTCGATCTAAACTAGAACTCCGACCAACTACTTCTAAGCGTCATTTAGTCGAAGGATTGTGTGAAGTAAAAACAATAAACTGTCTATATTATGTCTTTTGATAAATGTGTGTGATTGAACTTTGCCCCGACTGAAAATAATTTAAAGTTTTTTTTTTGTTACAAAACACGATGTTCCTCTAATTAAAAGGATTTGCTTATACCATACAGTCATTATTGTTAATATGAATATATACATAGAACGTAGTATAATAAAATAATTAAAAGTAATCTAGCTTAGAAAATCAACAACAATAGAGTTATAAAAAAAGGACAATAAGATTTAGTTTCACACGATTCTATTTGTAATAATTGTAACTAGTTTTGTTGAAATGTTTTTATTATTGTTGCTAAATATTTAGCGCTAGTTTTATACCATAATTAATTATTAAATAAGGAATTTAAATAATCACTTTTTTAGTCCATCTTAAGTACCTCAAAACACTCAATTTTATTAGTTGGTTCAATCATCTTAACAAACCATAATGTCTGATAGTAGTATGGAGGATATTATAATAGCCTATCGTTAAATAATTAGTTGGTTAACAAGGTGAAGTCATTAAAAGTGAGCTAACTACAAGTATCGGGTGTAAGTTAGGAACACTACGCTGACTAGGCCCAGCGCTAATAAACACCCTCGTCGTATACTAGTTAACTAAGATACCACACTAAATACATATGCCAAAAGTACATATACACTTAAAAAAAATATTTTTAGTTCGGCACATAACACCTTCACGTAGTAGAGACATATTTACTATTAAAACTTTTAACTCAACAGTATTACCAAAACTTGCAAAAATATAAAAAGTATCAATAACATTTGCGTCGTAATGTAGGTGATAATTTGTGACCAAATATGTGACAGAGGCGCACTCATTTTTTCCAAACTCTTTTTTGCTGGGCTGTACGTAAGGTATGTTTATTGATAAAAAAGTTGACTTGTAGCGAGAAGCTACTATTTTCGACTAAAGTGTACGTTTCAATATTAAAAGTTGTTTAGATTGCTATACCAAGCCGATATTATCTCTTATACGCTAATTTATGTAGCAATTATGTATACATGTGTAGTAACTTATTAGGCTTCGTTATATATTTACAGGCATCCTGTAGAAGTTTTCTCATAAAGGAAGCCGCGAGAGCAGTTATCTTACCGCATACGGAACCATAACAGAATAAGTTTCTATGCTAATTTAGAAGACAGAATGCGTCTAATGTAGAGACTTGCATCTTATGAAAATAGAGTTGATTGACAGAACATTGTTGAATTTGAACTAAATAATAATAAATTCAAATTCAAATTCAAATATTCTTTATTCAATATAGGCTACACAGTAGCACTTATCGAACGTCAACAACATAATAAAGGTGTCACAAATGATAAAATACTAATCCTCCTTTATTTTTCTTATATACTTAAAGTACACACGGCGCTTCAGGTAACTTGGCAGGTTGGAAGGTGAGGTACTTATACGCTTATCAAAACCGACGCATGCCGAGACCGACGCTTATCGAGACCGACGATTATCGAGACCGACGCTTATCGAGACCGACGCTTATATAAGAAAAATAAAAACACTTCCAATTAATACCAGAAGTATTTTCAATAGCTATACAGATTTTCGTTCATCTCTCATACCTATAGTAAAATAGCAGGAAGGCCACGATCAAAACGAATACAAGCTTTAATAAAAAACCAAAAAAATAATTCAACTGTAAAATCTCCACTATATTTATAAATCCGTTAACAAATTAATGTTTTCCAACACACCAATGCGAAATTCATTTAAAAATTTCAGGATTAAATTTGAAATAGAGCGAAATTGGAATCGCATCAGTAAAGAGAAATCTCTTTCCGTTTTTCCGCGAAAACGATTTAATAAGGCTCCTACTGTTAGGTATTACATGATTTATATTGCGAAATGAAATGCCTAGCACATATGTTCAGTCAGACGAGCCTTAATAAACTTCAGAGCTAAACGAATTGCATCGTGTAATTGCTTGCAGCGAATTAATAGTACACTTATTTAAAACTACATTTTTCACATTTAAATTAAACGGATAAAATGCCGCATTTATGCTGTATGTTAAATTGGAAATCAGTGTGTGTGAAATACGCTATGATAAAAATGTGATGCAATTTCCCGTCTCACTTTATGAAGGCTACGTAAATGCTGAATAACTATTAAACTCTCAAATAAATAAATATTACCAGAATTAGCTTACGAGTTTGAAACATCATGGTAGCGTGTTTAATTTCATTCACAATTTCATAAATATTTTAATGTAAACGTTAACAATTTTTTGATATGCAATTAGTACAAACGGTCATTGACTTGAAAAAAAAATGATTTTAATGTATAACGACAATACCCATAAACGACGAATACAAATGAAACTAATAACTAACTACGTTTAATACCATAGAATTTTACATACACTTTCGCAATTTAATATCCTAGCACATTATATTCAGGCTAAACGCGGTTTTAATCAGTGCGTTTCATTTGTTTTACTCTTAGCGTAATATCTCGGGACTCGGTCCTATATTGTTACGTCAGTCAGTGACATAAAATTAGAGAAAATAGCGGCTTTAGGCGTCTTAGACCTACATTATGAGACATTCCGACGTGGTTTACATCTGACGTAATGTTAACGAAAGGCTAAGCTTATCATCCGTACGCGACAAGAGAACTAAACTGGTTTGTTATTGCCAAGAGCCCCGCGGTGATGCTAACTATATCATCTCGATCTTTTGTGGAAAAAGGAATTGTAATATTTGTTCGCTGAATACTATGTCAAATAACTAAAAGCTAACAATAGATAAAGATTTTACGTATTTAGTCACGTAACTAGACGAGTTATGTGTATGAATGATCCACATTCAGAGGAAGGGTATGCATGCAGAGGAAGACCAAAAAAGAGATGGATGGATTGTGTGAAAGATGATATGAGAAAGAAAGGAGTGAATGCTGAGATGACGAGCTGTAGAGATGAATGAAAGCTGAATACGCATTGCGCCGACCCCAAATAATTGGGAACAGGGCAGGGAGATGATGATAAGATAAAGATAAATTTGTGATTATTTTGCCTATGTAAGAAAAATTTATAAAGTAGATGATGGTGAATTGAAATAATAGTAATTAAACGTAACTTTAGACAATAATATTGAGTGCTTTCAGTGTCATAGAAGCATAAATCTGTTATGAAGCTTTATGTAGCTTTGATTGTAGATTTAATGAAAGAACTTATTAAAGTAACTGGAATATAAAGTTGTACGAAAACAAATCTCAAACAAACCAACTTAAAATAACCATTTAACCCACAAATCTCAGTAAAACTAGGGGTAAGAGTAGAAAATACGATATGTAGTAACTTGTAGAAACTATGCATTTAATAATTCACGAGAGATAACTTCTCTAATCTCGTATTATTCGTATCTTATCCTCCACTTAAGAAACTTGGGCGTAATAAAGATCGTGAAGTGAATTGCTCTTGTGTGACGTCACTTGTTATCACTAGTTCCCGGGGAGTTGTATTTACCCTTGCTGTGTTATTCATGAACGCGGTTTGAATAAAGATGAACGATCCGTTACGTCGAACTACCTTCAAACCTTTATACACGGTATCAATTTTAAAATCAGTTTCTGTTTATCCGAGTTTTCCGACTGTATCTTTGAGATACTTTGGCTGGTAAAGTTTTGTATCCTATTTTCTGAGTTTTGGTTTGTGTATTTTCAGGCTATGTTAAATAAGAACAGAAAAATGTGAGTTTAAAAATAGATTTAAGTGCTTAAATCTATTTTCTCTTTACGAAAATAAAAGCAAATGATATAAAATTAGATCACAATTTATTTGCGTCATAAATAACGTTTCAATGAACCACCGTCGAACCTTTTTCCAATTCAGTAAATAATAGTTATTATCTGATACAATAAATCCATTCTTTGTATTATGTGATAAAGGTACCTCTATAATCTTGAATTGTGCGTGAGCAAGGAAATGACTCTTCAGGGCGTGCTAAGCGGGAAATTATTGCTCAGAAGTATTTTAAGGAAAATAAAAAATAAACCCCTTTAGGGTGTTCCTTTAGTCTTTTTTATCGATAATTTCCCTTAAAACTGTAATGGACTGGAAAATATATGGATGGCGCATATAAGGCCGCGTCCACACAGCATGACTCAACTTACCTAGATTTAAAATCTACATTCTGCATGCTTCTATGTCATACCAAAAAGATAGTCATTATCTACAAAAGTTAGAACTAGTGTCGCTGGATTGAATGGTGTGTCAGTAATAGCACCAGGACAAAATGCTTCGCAGGCACCCAGTAATATTCACGAGGCCTCGAATAAAGATGAAGCCATTAAAGTGGGAGAAAAGCCGACAGGCGAAGCAACGCACTCCGTGTTGACTCTGAGATGCGGAAAATGAAAAGGAAAAGCGCCTTGTTTTGCGTGTAAATACGATTCGTTAGTCGATTCTTTTATGTAAATATTATTGTACGCTTTTTAGTTCTATACGATATCTGTTTATGTACTTCAGAGTAGTCAATTTGAATAAGAAAATTTTATTAGCTTGGATGCTTCAATACTCGCAAAGAAGATAAAAAGCATGCAAATATTTTGTATCAAATAAATTCGAATATCAGTCAAAATATTTACTTAATAAAGTCAACTGAAATACCTAAATAAACATTCAACTGAATCCGGAGTTACTAAAGAACATTTCAGCAAGATTTCACTATTTCATTACGGAAATAATAGAAAACGATTACCCAACTGAGATTCGGGAAAGTCAAAAGTGTGCGTCGGGCTAGAATAATGTCGAAACAAGTGAACGCACCGAGTGTTTACGCTCCACCTCTCCGCAAGTTAGTATCTTAGCGACCGTAACGTGCACGCGGCGCGCACTGAAACTCCGCCAACACTCGTTTATCACGGGAGATGAGAGGCATAAGTAGCTGTAAAAGTGTTGCAAGAGCGCCCAGTTAAGCCCACCATGTTGTTTTTTCATAAACGAGGATTGATGGGCCAGGTGCTTCTGTATTTAGAGACAGATTTCCATTTACTAAATAACTGTCGTCAAATTGAAATAAGTCAGTGCTGAATGCTGCTTCAATACTGCCGTCATGTAAGATGTGTGCGTCACTGATAGCTTAATTATAGTTTTTTATTTAGGTTATATACCTACTACTACAACAGCGTTATATATTAATATGTGGTAAAAAAAGTATTATAAAATAACATTTCATATATGCGTGCCTATTATGGGTACACACAGCATTTACAATATTAGTGTACTAAGGTATTTTTTATTATTATTATTTCCTATGTCGTATTTCGGTGTCAGTTACTGGCGCCTAACTATATCAATGTAAATCTGCCTTCATACTTCTATGTTACTGACTGACAGTTTGTGGTCGTCTAGTTTGCGCCGTCAACTCAAATCAGAACATGTGGATACGGCGTTACGGTGTCACACATGATTACAAGTTTTTGTTAGACGCTTTTCCTGTTAGAACTTCTAAACATGATGAGGATTATTTTCGACGAATATTATGTTGCTATTGGAATATATTGTGCCTGAAGATGACATAATTATAAGTAAGACATGTATATCTTTTTAATTTTAAAATACTCAATGGTTTAAGTAACAACTTAACCAAAGACATTTGGCTATACGTGTATAAACGTAATTAACGTCCCACATTTTTATTTATACAGTGCAACGTAAATAAATTTATTACATTACTTTCGTCCTCATAAAAATACCTAATTCGTTTTACAATGATTTATTCCAGAAACTCGATGTCTTAAAAATAATTGCCATTAAAATTCTAAGTATTAAGTAAAGTCCGTCAGCATTTGAAGGGAGGGCTCCCAATTCGTTTATTGCGATCCCCAATTACCGTTTTACTTTATTACGTATGATCCTGACATTAAAAAGATTGCTTATTTAAGTACTTCAAAGTTTACAAGTGTTACAGAAAAAAATACAAGCTGTTTATTTTTATATAAAACAGTATTTTTCCTTTGTATTTCAAGGGTGATTCTGACGTGGAATATTTAAGTATATTTACTACATGTAATTAGCTAATTGACTAATTCATAACACACATACAAAGATTGTGACAAACCAGTTATCTTTTTTAAATTTCCTACACCTAAAGAACGCTGTTCACAATTTGCCACCGTACAATTTCAGTATTTCATGAATAGCTAAACAAATGATAACAGTTTTAAGTCATCATCCCCGTTTCATTGCAGCACGAGCTTTTATACAGCCGGTAACTAATTAGGGCTCTCTCGCAATACCATTTTGTTTTTCGTTATTTTTAACAAAGCAGTCACGTCGGCCAGACCGTTTCCTCTAAATTTATTTTTAGCTTTCGTATTCAAAGCACCTCAAATATTTTAATGACTGTTTTTTATTATTAGCCAGGTACATTAAATATTCGTGGTTAATTATGAAATAAATATCAAACTATTCTGTAAAATACTTATTAAATAAACTAAGTACCTCTTTTTTACTTAATGAATAAATACTTTTACATTCCAACACTATCTTTCGGAGAGAAAATGCGACACCTTAAACAACACAGTCAACATATTATTTTTCCCATTAATATGTATGACTATTAACCCCCAACCACATTAGCCCCCAGTCGGCGTTTTCCTTGGTCAGACTTAATATTTTCATCTTTATTCAAAAAAGCTTATGAATAAAACAAGGCACACTTGTGGGGACGCCGATACGACGACGTCGCAAGATGCCCAACACAACTTTATTCATTTTATTGTTAAAGTTAATTAAAATAGAGGGAATTAAAAGAAAAACGGGGAACGAATCTGACAGCGCTTAGACACATAAGATCCTAAGGAAAAAGGAAATGAGCAATGAACTCTGACATGTTTCATGTAAGCATTTACGTATTTTGTCTGAAGACGACATAAAATGACAACGTAAAACGGGCCGCAAATAAATAAGGAAACCTCTGAGACGCTTAAGGCTTGTTTCTGACAGCAATCACCTATCAAACATGCCTTACGTATTTATTTTATAAAGACGCACCCTTCTTAATAAGATGCAAAAGATTATTAGCGGAGACAATTTGATTTAATAAAGTTCAAAGCGAAGAAATAATAGAGGCACTTTGGGGCAAATGCATTCCGGAATTGGTTGTATGACGAAGGGCGCTTTTGACTTTGTTATTAGATGCTTTTGTTCACGTGTGATATGCCAGAGGCGTCAATACTTCACCCCAATAAATAAGAAGTGGCTGAGTTGCGAACACAATTTAACTTGAAATAAAATTTTGTTACCCCTCGCAATGAATAGGTAGTATATGGTTCGGAAGGGAAGGGCGCCTTTTCCTATCTCGCGTTATATCGCTTCGGGTACACCTCGTAAGTTTCCGATTCTCTGACTTCTTTGTGTTTTATGTGCCTAATGATATGAGTAAAGTTACCAATGGGATTAAAGTTAAATGGAGTTTGGCTGTTGCCAATCTTATTAAGTTCGCTGCTGCGAGTTTAAAAATGTTTCGTAAAGTGAAAAGAATGAGCGTTATTGTGTGTTTGGTACTGATAGTACTAGGCTAATGGTTAAAAAAATACCTAGTATATTAAGTTATATTATAACGTGAAGTTAGTTGGAATTGAATGCACAAATAAATGTTATACCGATTCCCAACTACTACAATGAAAAGGAATCACACAAATACAAATAGCAATAAAAAAGGCTTACTTCACCCCACAAAATTCACCTCAAGGCATGTCAAAACAAAGCTTATTTCATAAAAAAATAAAACTATACGAGATCCTATCACGATTGTAATAACGATTCACTATGCGCAAACAGAGGATCGTGTGTAAGCCTGATATCAATTTCACGCAAGTTGTTCGGAACGCCTTAGACAAACAAGAAGGAATCTTCGGGGCTGTGGGAATCGACAGCAGTAACACTTGGCGCCTCACCTACGTTTTGTTTACATCGTCCACAACATGCTACGTTTCCTTGTTTATTTCCTGAATCTCCTGTAATGATAAGAGCAACACAGACCATATACTCCTGTCTTTATGTTTCTTCGAACCTTGTTCTTTCATCAAGTACTCAGACCTTTTTAGTACCGCTATATCTGATGGAACCTTGCTAAACAACGTCAAAGCAGTTATTTAGCAAAAATACAAGATGAAACGTTCAAGCTAATTACATAACTCTTTAAGAAATATTATTGCAGTAAAGTCCGTTTTCCGGTCAGGCTTCAGTGGCTGTTACATCTTAAATGGAAATAAATATTAAATTTATTTCATTTTGAAACTGCAATCTGATGTTTCATTTATAGAATTTTTTTAAGTGACTATTTTTAATACAGAACTGTTTTATCTATTTTATGATATGAATACGAAAAAGCCGTAAAATGCATCTCACGTGACTGCAACTTACACAAAATATATGAACTGAATCCAATGAATTTTTATATGAATTGGAGTTCACTTCCATGCATCGTGTATCGGTAGCTGCTTTATTGTATTGTCTCTTCCTACGTTTTATAGCGCACCACAAGTTTTGCATACATTTCACTGTTCAATTGCAGATAAAAGATAAAATATTGGCCGTACGAAATTTTTGGTGTTTATAAACATTCGTTGCGTTTTTGTTCCATATTTGAAATAACTTTTTTACAATGTTTTATGTAGGTAGTTTGTATTTGTTTTTTTTTTTTTCAAGTTTAAGTATTTAACTTGCAATGTAGGTAAAGGTTTGTTTGATCAATTCAAACTGAATTAAAAGAACTTCTTGAGTGTTTTAAGTTTGGTATCAACACAATATTATGGTACTATATTGTATTGTATTGTGACTTGTTTTTATTGTCTTTACAAGTACTAAGCCTAGCAAATCTAAAAGCCCATGTCTAAAAATACTAATTTAAACTTTAAGGTCCATACCTAAAGGAGACATCACCTCATTTTATGTGGTTAAACCAGCAAAATAAGAAAGCGTATCATCACTATCACTATCACTATCATCACTATCACTACATAGTATAAAACAAAGTCGCTTCCCGCTGTCTGTCCCTATGTATGCTTAGATCTTTAAAACTAGGCAACGGATTTTGATGCGGTTTTTTTTAATAGATAGAGTGATTCAAGAGGAACGTTTATATGTATAATACATGCATAATATAGTAGAGAAACACTGATAATCTTAGAGTTTTTTATGTAAGGTCGTAAATAAACACACTTTTTTGCGCTTACATTGCAAACGCTGGCTGAACCCTACGAGATAGATCAAAGTAATGTACTACAGTATTGTACACCTTAAAAAGGTCTACAAAAAAGTCCGCGATGGTATATGTCTATCTCTTGAGGATAACCCACAATAACCATTTTTATCCTTAACGAAAAAGCGATTTTAAGCAATACAGCATTAATCCTTATCCAATTAAGTACCTTAAATACATTGTGCATGTAATAAAGATCAATATGGCCCTTTACAGCATGTAATTTAAATGAATATTTTCGAAGATATTACAGATTAAAAATGCAGGGACATAGCTTGGCGGTTGCGGCGGTACCGGCCGGGGGGCCGGGGAGCGCGTGCCTATACCAAATAGTGCGTCGAAAGCCGCGCTTCGCCCTACAACACTTAATGATTATGTAGTATATTTAGTATCAGCAATGCACCCGTGCAAAGCCGGGGCGGGTCGCTAGTATATATATAAAAATATCGGGGCTATTCAGAAGGAAGATAACAATAATTGTGTACGATGTATTATGAGTAAATACAGCAAGGTTATTCATCGTTCGGATGGTTAGCGGACAACATGTTTATTTTGAACGTTACGCCTAATGAAGTGAAAGGAAATGATGGATGGCACGGAACCCGGACAACGGCTTTATATTGCGTTTATTTGTATAGCAATCTTTGTATCCAACAATATCGGTGTATACTGATCGTAGCCTATGATAATGTTAATGTTACCGTGATAAATTGAAGCTATAGATGTTGACGACGTAACATTTTGAAATGTCTACATAATCATAATAATGACGACCGCCGTGGTTGAATGGTGTACACACCGGTTTCAAGGTGTCGCTAGCTCCGAGGTCCCGGGTTGTTTGTTTAAAATCACATTTCTACATTGCCTCGGGTCTGGGTGTTTGTGGTACCTTCGTTGTATCTGAATTCCATAACACAAGTGCTTTTAGCTACTTACTTTGGGTTCAAAACAATGTATGTGATGTTGTCCGCATTTAAAAAGAAAAATCGTTGCTTAGGTATAGGGTTTGCTACCAAATAAGAAATAAGTTTACAAGAAAATTCCCACAATATTCCATTGTTTTTACATTGACCATAAAAAAAAAACATATATCTTTACAATATACATATCTCAGACAATTGGAAACTTGAACACATAGAATATTGTCAACTTTCAATATACGTACAAAATAATTATGTAAAACACATTTATATGTAAAGTTTCCTCTTAAAACTTAAAAGCTTGTGACGTACATGTCAGAAGATGAGTCGTGTTCATCTTGAAAATGAAATTTGCAATTCATATTCTTTTTTTCCTAAAAGAGGCTGTGGAATACATTATTATTTTAATGCCATCAAAATATTTATAACTATGACGTTAAGCAGGGCGAGTCCAATACAAAGCCTTAATAACGTTAAAATAGATTTGTGTTTCTCGGAAACACTAATAATTATGTAAGTGGGCCAAATTTTTGTCGATTCATTGTACGTTCGGTTCGCTACAGATTTCGAAGCGTTGTGCCAAATGCCATGTATTTATGTTGTTTTGTTTTTTATTCCTTGTTAATCCAGCTACAGTTTGTGGTAGAAAATACTGCGTTTGTTATGCAGGAATCCCTAATAGAAGCGAAGTGAAGTGTTTGACTTTTAAAAATGGAACGGTTGGAATGGAATCTGGCATAAATATGGAGCGCATATTAATAGGAGACAGTGACGTCATCGTCCAGTTTTTTCCAATATTTTCTACAATACTAGTCACATATTGTTATGCAAACTATGCTTGAATATAAGAGAATTTAAATCATCTTGATAAACAAGGTTGAAGATTTAATACTCTGGTTGGATGAATCTCAATGTGAAAGCTCACTGCAATAATGCATTTATACAATACTATATTTATTTATCAAATTAATTCAACATAAGAGATATACTCCGACGAACGTGTCACTATTACTAAACTCTCTTAAGCCCTAATGTTTCATAATACATCCTCAGATAGTAAACAAAACAAATAGTTTACAAATCCAAAATATATAAGTACCACTCTTTTGTTTGGTCAAATAATCTTTCCAAAGTTACGAGTAGAAACAACAGCGCACAGAAAGTTTAATGTTGAATGGACAAGTGTGTTAAAGTATTATGACAACAGTTTCGGACACGACATTAATACCAGTTTCAGTGTTATTAAACAGAAACCTGTGGGGCTCAAAGTCTCACATTCGTTGAATCGTTGTTGGTTTAATTAACGTTTCCTACAATGTCACCATTAAGTCGGCGTTGTCTGCTCGCGACTGTAACAATGCCAGCAATGAACCTTTGTTTGCACAAGTCCGTTGTTTAGAATCCTCGGTGATACTGCGAATACGGAACACGAAATACCCCATTATACTTCGGTGTACACTGCGGAGTTAGTATAATAACTTCGATGGGTGGTACACAAACGTCTACTAGGAAGCGACAATGGAACGCAACCAGAGACTCAATCTTCATTTATTACTTAGTTCTCGTGTACCAGTAGTCGCTTGACTCAATTTCGCGATGATAATTGGAATCACGCCGATATTCCTGTGTGCCGTTCGCCTTTTGTTATCAGTGAATTATGAGTTTATAGCCAATTAAGAGTGAAACAACAACCCCGAGTATATTAACACTTGCCAAATGATGTTTCATTGTATTAGTTCATTGTTTAGTGCTTTCAAACGAAATTATGGGGTGCTGCATATTCAATCTGATTAAAGTAAATTCTCCCTGTTAGTTTAAAACATAAATACCTAATTCTTACAAATAGTCATGGCAGTTGGGAGAGTTACTCAATGTTGAATCATTCCCATAAGACTAGGGCAGCCTGTGCAGGTAAATATGAAGTCCCCAGAGTAAATAATTACTATGGGGACAGAACGCTTAGTAAAAGGATACCTTACCTACTTAGTTAACAGCCTGCCCACCAATATAAGAAATATTAATAATAAAAATGTTTTTTGTAAAACTTTAAAGACTTACCTTTTGACAAACATGTCATTGTGAGTAACGAAAGGTCTTAACATATTATAATATAATATTATATATTTTTAGTTTTAAGATATAATAAGTTTCATTGTTAAAAAAATTATTAGTTTTAGTCGTCATGCCCACAGACAAACTGTGCAAACAGTTTTGTGGGGTTTTATGTAAAAGTAAACAGTATTATAATTTAAAGAGTTTAATAAATAAATAAATAATAAAAAATAAAAATAAATAACTGGTCAGAGTTCAATGCATTCGATATGACACGTTTTGTACCTAACCTTCCAAAACCAACACATAATAACATGCTAAGTTCGTTTTCTAATTAATGTCTTGACTCCAAATGATATAAATAGATTTTAGGAACTAACATCACCAACACTTACACACATTCAAAAACCTTTGATCAAAGTAAAAATGGGAAACAAACTTTTCCATCTACAACCTAATGATGCGAAACTCGCCAGCATCGCTTGACCGATTTCAACTTAAACTTTTAAGTAAACAGGAACTATGACAAAGAGACCTCGGACCATTTACCAACGAGAGTGCAGAAATCAATTGCACAATACCACTTAAATCTAAGGATTCTTTCAAACGACACCGGATTACTTAACTGGTGTAGGTTTGTAAGGAAGCTCATTGTTCATGTCGGTAAGAATGAGCACTTAGAAGACGTGTCATTGGCGCCATTTCGCGCATTCTTCTGACACAACAATAGTAAGTAAAAGGCATTAGTGATACCCGATTAGGCAACAGACACTACTTCATTTGTGTAGTTCGTATGTCGTTCGTAGTGCGTTTGCATGTTATGTATTAGGTCAAGGAACTAATTCCTGACATTTAGCAATAGAGACAGACGGAATACGTAGTGTGAGGTTTATCGATCAATAGAACTTGAGGCCTATAAAGAATGGTCCTAAACAACATAATGCCAAAATTTCTTACTTTACAATGCCACAACAAAAGATAAAATATACGCCCGAAATAACTCAGATAAAGAAGCAAGGTATTTCACCATTAAAATGTGTAATTAATTTGACTTAATTGGTGAAAGAATTACAGAAACTTGCCAAATTTCTTTTATCTTTTTGTGTAACTCAACAAAACATCCCCAAGGAAGTCTTATCGAAGAGAATAAATCATATAGCCTCTGCTCCGCTATCTGATACCGAACTTGCTCCTCGAGATTCCCTCTTAGTTTTATTACTCAAACAGATATCTTCGAATTAGCATTTATATGTCTGAATACATATATCTTTGTCGTTCTCGAGTTCTGGATCTTGAATAAATGATATTTCGAGTTCAATACTTAGTTACTGTTTGCGGGTTTTTGAACGAATTTACAAGAAAAAAGTATATGTTGGGATATAATATTGAACTATGTATATCTACATCTTTAGGGTAGTTTCATTGTTAAAAAATCGGTAATCCTATAAAACTTGAGATTAGTATTTTGCAGAAGGTAATAATTGGAATAACAAAACACAATGGCATTCAAATGTTATTTTTATTCAAACAACATAAATGAAATGGTCCACTGGTTCGTTCAAATTGGCCTAATTTTTTCGCTCCCAACCTCAAGTAGATAATGTTTAAAATAAAGGGAACGGGAGGGTGCTAAAGTGAACTGAAAGGGCTTATCTAGTCGGCTGCGGTATCGGGCCGAACAACTTTTGCTTATATTCTACATAAATATGTCTTGCGAGACATTTGCATTTTAAATTGTCGAACGATTCCATTTTCTGATAAAACCGCTTTGCTGATTTGGTGTTAAGATCGTTTCTATGTTTATTTTTCACTGGATTTACTAGCTATACATGCTCGATCCAGATGGAATAACAAGTCCACTTTGATTTATCATCTGATTAAGATACTGGGTTTAATTTGCCAAACCGATGTATTTTCTCGAGTACTTCTACCGGAATTAAATAAATTTCTAAAAGCAATTTTTATCTTTCATCGTTTTAAACGCCCCTTTAGCCGGTTTTAAACGCCCCTTTAGCCGGTTTTACTTGACTTAATTTGTCTCATCTTAATTGAAACCAAAATTGCACATACGTTGGTATTTTGAAAGTCTTAATTTCGTGCGTAGTGTCGGTCGGGCGAAGACCCTGTCGACAAGCGGATTACTAAAATGTAAGCCTCGCAGCAACTGTCGGAGGTTACGACCCACATTGCGTAATAGGCTCGGCGATCAACCTACTGAAACTCATATCACGGATTAAGTGCCACAGATCTCGAGATCGATCTTGCCTCAAAATGGCCTCTTAATCATTAAGTCAAATCCTATGTTAAACTGAGATTAGAGATTAATTATATCACGGGATTTCATATTCCTGGCATATCCATTTTGATTTCAGTTGAAATTGGAAAGCTCGTTTGAACTCGGATGTAGGGCATCCCAACAATTAGGCGATAAGTTGGAAGAATAAGTGCCTCCTGAATAGTATCCTTCAGTGTTACTTTAGACTCGTATAAATTACGTGTAATTAGTTAAGTTTATGCGAGAGCTAGCGCACAATGGTCCTTTCTTGGAGCGAGGCATTGCGTTATCGCATATATTCGCAATAATTTTGGGAGTCCCCACCTTGAGCCCGTTAAGGAACGAAGACGTACGTACTGTCACACAGAAACATCAAAACAATATTCTTTTGGATAGGATATCGAGGGCTATTACACGCGTGTCAGCAAGAGACATATTACATTTTGGAGGACTATACAAAAAACGTGCTGTTTGAAGTAATATCTACAAAGTGATGGCAGGATTCGTGAGTACGTGATCCGTTACGCTCACTGTTTCGCGACAAACAGAGAATACCTAAAACATTTCGATACGTGTCGCCTTCTTCAAAGCTTTTAGACTTACAAACGTATACATCTACATTTCTGGGTATCACTGAGGCAATTTAGACATAAAAATTACACGAACTACATAAGAATAAATAACATGGAAATAAGCCAGAAAAGAGAAAAATAACACCTTATTTCACTTTCTATTCAAATACTGAGATACCTTGTGAATAGAACTATAATGGAACATAATGTTGGAAGACTTTCAAAATGTATACAATAGCAACTATTGATGAAAACACAGAATAACAAAGTATGACGTCAAGTCCCATTCGTTAATAACCATGTCAGGAGCCGCGCAGATTCTTTTGGCACAACAATAAATCTAATGATAGATGATCATTGGAGTTGCACGCCATCTTTTTTAATAAATTGTTTACCCGCTCCACGCTTTCCGACCTCCTTACTGCGGGGTAACCGTTGTGGATGTGCTAAGATAAGGTCTCTCCCAGTTACATTATTTCAGCTCCGTTGACACTCCCAAAGTAAGCACTCTGTATATTTACTGCCTCACGCACCTGAGATAAGTTAATATCGCGGCATTACTCGCGACCGCCTCGTCCTTGCCCCGTAATATATTCCCAAGTAATTGTTCTACAAGACCCTCCTCACTGCTATTCTATGAAGTGTAAAGGGTTCTAGATTTATAGAGCAACTTGTAACCACTCGAATCTGCTTTCAACACTATTTTATACGATAAAATCTTCTTAATTACTTTAACTTAAGTAACGACGTCTCGATAAGGTAGTGATTAGAAATTCTTTGGATGCTCTCATAATTTTGATTTAAAATTCAGTTCTTAAAGGGCAACGGTGCGCGACGAGTTTTAAAGTACTTACGGATGGGTTGGAAACGTGGTGGATCTCCAAATTACAAGGCGGAATCGTATATATTTTATACAGGCAGTTCCAGTTACTTACCCTTTCATTTGCATTCTTAATTATTCTCTTACTTACCTGGAAAATAAAAATCAAATAATTAAATTAGTAAAATAAATTGTAACTAAAATAACTGTTCATTTAGTAGTACAAATAGAATTTTAACCATACATCCCACTAACACTATCGCCACTAGACAATCATCTAAACATAGGTACAACAATAAAATTAGTGCAAATTTAAACAAAAGTACGAACTCTTGGCCTATATTAGTCCCCAGCGAGCCCGAGCCGGTCTCATTCCGCAACTTCGCCCCATAAAAGTTAAAGGGCACATTACGGCAAGTAATAAGCGAACAACGCACCCCTAAATTGGCCAGACAAGTCCGACTTCTGATCTATTCACTATTCTCTATTTGCCGGCAGAGGTGGATCCTTTAATTACACCTACAAGCTCATAATGAATTCTATTGTTAGACGGAGGTGTAAACGCTTGTCTAGTCTTCACCGTGAGTCACCGTTACCGAGTATTTTTGTATGTAATATATTTTCGTGTAAGTAATAAAATACGTGTCGTTATGCACGAAGACGTGTGAGTGATAAAGCCGGCTCGAATATAATATAATACTTGAGCCTCGTAAACTTCTCAATTCGCGGCACTTGAACTTTCGCAATAAAATGACGATCCGCTGCGAAAACCACAGGATACAAAGCAGCGGAATTCTTGACATAGTATCACTATAGCGACGATAGATCTATCAAACGTTTCGACTAACAAGTGGACAAGTTGGCACATCTAGAAAGCCCGTATCTTTGTCACTAGAGTTATCACTTGTCCGCTACTGTTTTGTATTTGAATAGCGACGCGCTTTGAATTTGTTTTTCACTGTTCCATTGTTTATGTGTGCTAAATCATCGCAACTTGTTTTCTTTATTATTTATCTAGCGGTTTCCGTCACTTCTAGTTACAAGGCCATAAAAATGTTTCGTTGATTTACAAAATAAATTACTCTGAGGTCTGTGACTAACATCAAGCTCTTAACACTTAATGACAAGTTGTTTGCAGCTATAACTCTAAAACCAAAATGCTATCAAGAAAATGGCTTTGGACGCAAAATTAACGGTCCTTCAATATTATTAATTTACCTGAGAGGAACATTAATCTTGTTCAAATTTCCGAATTCTCTTTTGTTTCTAGATGCGGACATTGGGTCTTCGCTGACAATCAACGGTCTACTCAACTATCAGTAAGTGATAATTAAGGTAATGTAAAATTAATATTAATAATATACTTGAAACCACTAAATATAACCAAGCTGACGGAACATTTTCGTACCAAAACTATACGAGCTTATTCCGAAGCTAATTATTCTTGCATAAACTATAATATATTTATGTATTTGCAAAATCATGTTTTTTATAGCTTTTATATTGTTGATTTTAAGACAATTAATATAAATTTCAGCATTCTTAAAATTAAAAAATGTCTTTAAATAATAGCAACAACTAACTTACAACTTTTAACAAAATTCCAAATAGTTCCTACTTATTTCACAGCATTACATTTACCTTCCAATTTATACCGTAGTCAATAAGCAATACAAATCTATCTAGGCATGTACCAATGTACCAATGTCCCACAACAGTGTGCACTTTCGATGCGAGTGTCGCAACTAGCCGCATAGCTCTCCGCCCGTGTACCTACTGCCTAATGCAAGACCATGATTATGTATACGCTTGTTCTACATCACTGTAATATATTTAACATTATTTATTTTGTTGTAATAAAATAATTTACCTATTCATTTTTAGTAACATAATTTATTTAAATTATGATTTAAATTAGATAATGATTTTTAAATAAATTATAATTGAAGTTCTTTATTTATTTATTTTTTTTTATCCTGGCTGCAAATTATCGTATAACTTTTTTGGCGTTTTGCACAAAATATTTGTTTGACACAATAATATAATATCTAACAGTACATACTAACCACAAGAATATGATCTCCAGATAAGAATTAACAGTTGTGATGTTAATCAGAGTAGAACATTATTAAACTGTATGGACGAATATGGGTCTACGGTACTCAGATCATGGGGCTAAAGTAGTAATTTTATATCAATTAAAAATTAATTTCTTGAATCATACTTATCATCTGCAACTACATAACAATCAACAATGGTTCTACATAAAGACCATTTACTCTAGTTCTAAATCTATCAGATAACCATTACTGTTAAATAGAACCAATAACATCAAGACATTGTGTCACTTTCTTCAGCGACTACCTATAATCGGGCCAATGACTCTTATCGATATAAAATGGCCTTTATTAGTGTTTGCGGTGTTGAACAGTCATTGTAAACTTTTTATCGTCACTGTAGGTTATTATTGAAAATCATCGGATAATGGTCCCTCTAAAAAAGAAAATTTCTCTTTATAGAGTTTATCTTTATAAGTATATAATAATCAATAACCGATAATAGGTTATTGATAGTTCTTAAAGCTACTAAATTTATTTATTGAGCTACCATTTAGAATAACAATAAAAAGCATGCCTTTATTCTAAGTACGGTACTACTCTTTTAATTTTATTAGATAATTGCAATAAAATATTTTTGATAAATCTATTTTAAAAAGTATTATTATTTAAAAAAGAAAGCGCAAAAAATCTGCCACATTATGACACAGATTCTATTTTTGAATTTCAAATTTATTGATCTTATTATTCATAACAGCTCGTTTACGAAACTAAAATAATTGCTTACGTAAAGATATTATCAAAAAAGTTAAAACCTAGAATTGGTATTCACTAGTAGATTCATACGAACGTCTAAATTCGTCACCATTATTTATAAATTACTGGACAAATACTAGTCATATGAAAGCTCGTTATACATATGTAAGTATTTCAAAGTTTCCTGATTACACATCATACTTTTTGTCTAGCTCGAACAACCCAAACCTTCAATTTATATTCACAAAGTGCCATATTTTCCTCTTTAAACGACATCCTTGCAACCAGGAACCTCTTTTTCCCAAATAACGAGATACAGCATCGCCAATCACTTCTCTAATCTTATGGCCATTTACGCCCATGATCATTTTCTATCGATTTAGGCCGTACCGGTATGGTATCGATATAAGGCCGATATGATAATGATACAGAAAGTTTGTTTACTAACGTGTCATTAACATGCCAACATAAGTTGTAGAATTCGTCATCTAAACCAGTCTAACATATGCACCTGGGTGGAAAGTGAACCGGCGGCATTTTTGCGGTTTTCACTCTTAAGAAAAACTTAAGAAAAACTTTCTCTACTTCCCTACCAAGCAGTATAATCTAAATTAGTTTAACAGCTGGTACAACATTAATATTAATAGTAATCGATTAGATAAATATCTTATTTAAACTGTTTCATCATAAGATCATCCATTTAAGAGCCTTTTGTAACTAAAAATTATCTCATAAAATTAAATTATAAGCGACCCTGTTTTTTCCGGCGCCTTATTGCTTCGCTATGTACAAGTTTAAATAAATATGGTTTCACTCACTGCGTAGGAACTCGACGGAAATGTTAACGCAAGATGAGTCGAAAAGCCCTGAAAGCTTTCAACCAAAGTAGACTGAGTTAATGTTTTGTCCATTATGAACTCTCGGCCCACAGTCTCGGGAACGAGAAGAAAAAATATATAAATTAAAACAGCACTAGCGGGGCGAACCCTCCAGTTTTCGCCGGCGAAAATATTACGGCAACAGAGTGGTACACAACAGCATCCCAATTCCCACTGCGTACCCCACCTACCTACTGCATTGTTAACAATAGTTGAATAGGTGTGATTATGCAAATATATTTTGTGAATAGAACTGGAGCATTTCGGAAAATAAGAGCACGCGAACAGGGCTATTAACTGCGGATCCCGAAAATTCTGCACCTTATGTTCGCCCGTTACGGCCCATTGCGCACCCCCAGGTGATAAAGGCGTTAAATACGATTAAGAGGTCCCTAATGGGACCGGCCCAATAACACCCGATACTCTCTCTCTTATCACACTTCGACCCAATTTCCTCAATTACTAGGATCAAGAGAAGTAATGAAATGAGAGTAATCATTATCTCATTCGTTTATTCTTTTCCGCACGCCTTCGTCGCCGGCGGCTCTGTAAAGCATTAAAAGACTGCTACGGATTATCACACAATTTATTCAGGTGCTTAATTTGAGCGGCTATCCCACTTTGAGTACAATTTATTTTTATTTCACTTAAATGTGGGCTCAGAGACCGTGGAGATTTACCTTCACTTTTCATTAAAAGTCTCTTTGAAAATACTCGTTATATCACCAAGGAAATTAAACGGAGTTCCCGAACCCGACTTACAATTGTTATGAATTATAATTATAACGTAATGAAACCTATTATGCTTTTCTCGTTAACGGATTGTCGCGGTGCTAGGCATTTCCATGTGAGTGGAGCCCCGCCGGCAAACTTATAACGAGTTACATGAATGTCAGGAAGCAGATAGAAACGCGGCTCGTACCGCGCCGGTGCCACGTTGAAAGTTTCAACAATTATGGAACTCCAAATACGCATTAGATTGAACACACATTTCGGGTGCAGTCATTAAAGCCCGATCATAGTGGCAGTGGCGCGATCTAAACGTAAGCCGCGATTGCACTCGACCGGATGGTTGGCAGTCCAATCGAAACTTTTGATTAAAATCAAACCAAGAGCTGTGTGCACCGATTCGTAGTGAACGCGGATATCTTTATTTGAGCTCCGTATGTTATGTTCAGATTGGGGAACTCAGATTGGAAATCAATGTTTATACAATCGATTAACCGATTGCAGAGTACATCGTTTTGATTGAGCCTTACACACTTTATAAAAAAGCGATTTTACTATCATAAAGCTATCAGCGCGTTTCAAAGCGAATGTTGCCGTATTTCATGCGAGAGCAGGTTGATCTTATTATTACTTTTAAACATAAAGCCACTGCTACATACAACAGTTCATCATTCGTCTACAGAAAATTATTAAAATATGTAAGAAACGAACATTGATTGCCATATAAATCCAATCCGAATATGCACCCATCTATTTCCATCTTGTTTATTAATATTCATTGCTCATTGCTTAACAAAACGTAGGGTCTTGTCACACCCTAAGGCGAAGGTGTTGAGTTAAGGGTATGTCAAAACGCCGATGGCAAAAATCATTTACAGTCAGTACCTTTTAGTAGGCGCGTTTAGAAATTAATCAGATTAATATGGGGGTTGGCGGCATGTCGGCGCGCGGCGTGGTGCAGCGCGGACCGGGTCCCGCGGCCGAACGCACGCCGCACCGCGCTCCGATGCGGAAATTCCATTAAGAGCCACGAATTTACTGCTACTCCCCGAATTTAGATCGCATCGATTTTAGATAGCTATTAGCTGCTCGTACGTATAAACTCAAACTGTGTAAAGTAACTAGATAATTACATAGCCTAGAAAGCTGGGGAAATGCCTGCATAATAGCGTAACAGCGTAATTGAGAGAAACGCGTAAATCAAAATATATCTGTATAACACGTAGGAGGATAATTACGTCGCTATATAACGTGGAAAAACATGAAAGCTACAACGTGCTGATGAAATCCGCACTTAGTTAACTGGAATCACGAACATGCCATGAGAGAGCTAAATGAAAAAAAGGTTATCCATTTTCAGTGTGAGAAGCGACCTTTGCCCTACAATAGGAATATTAACGAATCGTATTACATGACAGCAAATTGACCAAGCAATCGATACGCACGTGTTATTTACTGTCATAATAATAAAGAAACAAAACACAAACTATTATCATACTCTATTATTAGATGAAAGTTTCGAAGTGATAAAACGAAACAAATGAGTTGGTATGAGTTACGTGAAAAAAAATTGTGTCACAAACCAATGTACCATAAATATTAGTGAAAGGTGGTTAGCGAATGCTAGTCTTTTTAGCTTATATTTAGCAGGTCAATTGAATGAACTGACTTTGGATTTTTGTTTTTATCAAAGAGGGTCATTGACCTGTGTTAACTGAAGCGTGGTAAAATGTTAACAACTCAAAGACAAGGCCACTTAACATTTTATTCTCTTAAGATTTAACCTTTTTTAAGTAAAAATTGTATTTTTTAAACTTTGTAGAATTATTTTTAAATTTCCTTATCTACTAATTAGCAAAGAAAAATTGTATTAAGTTATAAAATATAATAAAGCTAGACTGTATCTTAATAGTTTTTATTTTTATTTTAAAGCAAATTTTAAGCTTTACACGGCAACATTATAATTAAACATAAATATAATTAATTATACATTTTAAACTTTATCATGATTTGTTTACTGTATCATGTCTGGGACATATGTCTAGTTTTTACTAACCTAAATGAAAATAATATATCTAAATAACATTATAAAGTTACTTCACAGTAAAAGGGGCGTGGGCGGACTCCAAAATCACATTATCACTAATTTTGTTTAACTTGCTAATTTTCCTACACTTTCTCATTTTCTACACTGTTTTTGATTATTTATTCATTTAACGACAGCAATAAAATGGAAGGTGGGTGTAGGTTTCTTAAATAAATTTTAAACGTTTATTTAAATTAAGCCGAAAAAAGAAACACACGCTGGCTGGGAAATGTATGGCTGTGAAACTCTGTCCATCTGTTAAAACGTAGCTTAAAGAATATAAGCTAATTTTATTCAAAGGCCGAGGATTAGTTTTTCTAAGAAAAGACTTAGATTTTAGGAATAAGTATCAAGATTGAAAAATACAATAGCGTCGAATTATTTTCTCATAAACTCCGTTTGTATAAAATACAAAATAAGGGTCAACAAACTCTTTACCTATCTATTATTTTACAAAATGACTTAATAATAAATAAATGGAAGAGATTAGATTGAGTAGCTTATTTAGTATTTGACTACAACGTAAATTAATATAATTTAATATTAATTTTAATTTACTTATTAATTTTAATTTATTAAATATTATATTTTCACAACAATACGTAAAGTTAACCATGAATTTAATTTCAAGAGAATAATCTTTGTATATATTATATGTCCTAATGTAGAAATAGGCTTAATTTAATATCTGCATTTTCTTATTAATAATTTATGACTAATAAATAAATGTTTGTACCACGAAAAGCAATAACGTATCCGATTTCAATATTATATCGCAATAGTGCAAAGAGCCACGAACACAATTAAATATAACCAGTTTAGCTTGTTGCGCAGACGAAAATTATTAAAACGGTTAGTTGTGAGGTAAATGTTCACGATTTCCACATTCCATACATTTTCCTAGAGGTTGTTCTTGTTTGTAATAGGAGGACTAGACAAGTGACATTTCTACAATAGTTCATAGAAACAACTAACATGTAATCTACATGTTTTTTTTTTGAACAACAGAATAATTATGTAAGAAATAAGGCCGCGATCAAAATGAAGTGCAATTCTCAAAACGTTTAGTATCAAACCATCTGTGCAATGTCAAAACCATATAAATGATTATTTAACGCTGCGTTAGTGATAGAATGTTATTAACATAACATAACAAATTTATCTAAGAAACAACACCCTTTAGGTGACAATGTAACAAAATACAAAATATAGGTACTCCTTTAATATTGTCGTATCTCGTTCACAATCGCCAAGATGTTGCCAGTCTAGCTGTTAGTACACAGCTCCAAGCTTAGACGCTTTTGTAAGACACCCACGGGGAAAGCAGAAAGAATACCTATTGCTTGAATCTAGGTACTCTTAGATTATGCTTGATTCAAAGATACACATAAGGAGTTCCATAATCTACTCGTCTAGCAATTCACAGACTACAATAGAAAGATTTTCTAAGATTTCTAAACACGATTTCTTCGAACCCTTGCATTCACGACACCCACAAGAACACAAGGTATGCAAAATGATATTAAAATACAATAATTAGCAACAGTTAACAGTTAAATGTTAAGGTGTGTCTGCGTAGGTAACGTTGGGTAATCAATGAATGAATTACTCGCTTATTGTATGCAATCAATGTTTTACGCAATACGTTACGAAGATCACGAGTCGACGATTTGTCCGTCACTTTCGTTAACTCTGGGAACATGTTACGTGCCGAGTCGTGACCGTGGCCTTTACAAGTACGTATGTTCTCTTAAAACTTAAGAATTTTATTGCACGAAGATTTTTACTCGTAATTGGTATATAGGTATAATGACGTCAAAATTTAAATAATTTTGCTTTTTACATTCGTTTGAATAAATTTGACAATGGAATACATAAATAAATATGATAAAAGAAAGGTAAATTTTCTCTTAAATAGGTACCTATGTACTTTTCGTGTTTTTGAATAAGCATTCACAAGAGGCGCTACAAACAAACTCACTTTCCTATGTAAAAACACATTACGAGTACATTGTTTTCAACCAAAACTTTTTTGGTTTCCCTACCAAAAACATAACATCACCAAGTAGATGAAAGTAAGACAGTTCTATTGCTAAGCGACACCCCTAGATAAAACCGCTCGTATTACAATAAAAATTTTGCCCCGTAAGCGAAGTGGTTAGGTCTTATCAAGTTCAGGTACCTACCTATAATACGTACAGAGTGAGTAAATAATCAAGAAATTTTCTATTATATTCCTATTTCTCGATATCATGTAGGTGTTAATACCATGTGGGTGTGTTACACCTGTTTTCCCACGATGAGATCTCCTCTTAATCTCAGAATAAAGGAACGATGTTACAAATATACATTTACAAAGCCTGTATTACCATAGTAACTGAACAAAGCAAGAAATAACATCAAAATATTCCAGTTGTTAAGCCTCTTGACAATAAAATATTTTTTATTGTTATCTTTGCCCGTAATCAGTTTAATTTAGTAATTGAGATACTTAAGCTGTGACATATAATCAGCTACGGATCGCTTCCCTATACCTAGCAACCAATTTCCTCAAGAGATTTCGTGTTTATTTTCCCTTTTGTCATGTACCTAAGGCTCTAAACTCAAACTACAATAGGTCAATGTCCTATAAAATTTAGAGCGATTTAAATGTTAAATTTTATAATTTAAGCAGCAAAACCGCTTGAGAGATAATGTTATTCGAGTTTAAATAGTAGAACATCAGACCAAATAAATATTATAAGCCTGTAAGTACCTGTAGGTCAAAAGCCTCTACAATTAACATTTATTTAAGTACAACTTTACACTTGTACATCTAATAAAGGAAATAAACCCGTGTTTTATAAATTAAAAATAATTATGCCGATTTCGATAGTTATAAGTCCTTCTGCCGGAGCTGTGTAGAGGAAGCGTGAGGGATCTCGAAACTCTGGCAAAAGCAAGAACGTGGCTTCGATATTTTTAGTAGGTTTAAGTCCAACATATGCCCACGCCAAACACCCTGCCATCAGCGTGGGTTCAAGTTATTTTTGATTAGCTTATCATCTCAAAATTTCAGCCAAAACCTACAAACAATAATACAACTTTATTTAAAAACATTGTGTTTCCAATATCACCCACACAAGGCCTCAGGCAACGGATTACCAAAAATAAATTCAAATCAACGCTCTCAGTAAATCACGAGGATTCAATAAATCTTTCGTTTATTTTTATTTATTTTGTATAATTACTATTCGTTAAGTAAATTATAAACTGGCAACATTTCAAGGAACGCCAAGGCTTGCTAATCGCTGTAATTAGGTTCATTACACCATGACCTCATCAACATCGTGAACAGTAAAACAAATCAAATTATTTTGATGTAATTACGCACATAAACATTTATTTATGGTTATTCGAATGTGCCTGTTTTTCGTAAAGCGTCTTTAGTCGATTGCGTAATATTATATATAGTCTTACTTTTTCGACTCTAACATTTCTCAGACTTACTTTGAAATGTAATGTATTTTTAACTGTCTGTTATAATCTTGTTAAGACCTATTCTTAAATAAAATCTGTACTTTTTTAAGTCTTCTTGTCAATTGAGCTCTAATTGGAGCTAATTTAAGGAAAGAAATCAAGACGCTAACAAAAATAAATGTAAAAGAAAACAATGAAAAAGTAATTATTTGGAACTAAAACACATTTTAAGGATGCTTAGCGACAAATAAGAGAAATCACCTCAAATTGGGAAACGAGATACCAAATAAATACAGACGATGTGTTTACTGAGAAAAATAAGCACAAAGGGAAATGCTTTCATTTCTCATCATGTGGGTCTTCGGTATTCTATTGTCAGCAGAAATCCCTAACTCAATGAACAAACAGGCTTAGACAGGTATCTCACATCAAAGGTATCAAATCAATGGATTTCTTTGTTGAGGCAGACTGTATTTACAAAGAAATTCATTGGTTTGATGTATATGGCTGTGATACTTGCTATAACGGTGGTAAGGTTCAATTGTGCGTCCCTTATCGGAATAATCAATTTAAATTATTTTGCGACTAATTCAAGTATCTGGTGCCAAATCGTCTGCCAAACTATAGGTCAGGTGTCCAACACATAGATAGAGCGTATAAATAATATTACGATATTGTGCTATTCTTAGTAACAGTCAAAAGTATGTAATGTTGCATGGTAAATAGCAATATGCTTGATCAAATATGACAAGTAATGTGTAATGTACCTATATTCCATGTGTGCCACACGCATCTTAACGAGAATTTAGAATTCACTTTTACAGTATTTAATTTTTATGTCATTTGTTTCAATAATGTTATTGACTCATAATTCGCCATAAAAATAAAAGCTACCAAAATAATGGTAAACACAATTTAGAAAGAACAGAGTCTTATTTCTTCAGCTTTTAGAGGATCTTTGTATACTTTAGTACGTAATTAAAAATTGGAAGCGGACTCGCGAACCCATCTTATTTATATCAGCCTAATATTGATCTTTATGTTGACTAATACTCTCGTAAATCTCAGTTAATAGGCTTGTACTGTTCCTATCGTAATTTTTATGCTAAATTAAATCGGAATGGGGGAAACTAATCAACTTAATATTCGCATAAACCATCAAAATTAATATTTTATCTCAAATTTTGCGGGTCTTAGAAGAATCCATAATTTATCTGCCATTTACTTTGAAGGAAAAATTTAATGGTCTTAGAAACAGTTTTGAATTTTAATTTTAATCGTTATTTAAATGTTGCATTTTAGTAAACTTTTGGGACACGTACATTTAATTGTATTTCGACACAAGTGTTCGATGAACTAATAATGAATGAAGACCAATATTGCATTAAATATCAATTGTACCTAGGTACATGTTCTTGGTATATTTGGTAACTTTTATCATTCGAGTTATATTCATTGTGCTTCTGGAGATTAAATCGTCCGTTTTCTGTAATCATAACATGGAAAAACAGTTGGCAACAGACTCGTTGCTAGGTTAGCAATCAATGTGTGAGGTGAAACTACAATAATGCCGTGTTTTTCATGTACTATTTTTAAGGCTTTTTTTCTTGGTGATCAATATTAATATTATGGATATCCTGTATCCATAAGAGGTTATTATTGGCAACAAGGTTTCAAGAAACAGACTTTTCATCATAAGTTACAACAAAGACAAACTACTTAATCACTATGTTTTCTCCTCTAATATATGCCTTTTACATTTAAAAAACGCCTTATACAATGCCCAATAATAACCATTTAAAGTTATTATATTCTTGACATGTATATTAAAAGAAACGGTAAACCACATAAAGCATTTGTAAATGTCAGAACATTAACAAATTCAACTCTAAAAGTATAAATCAATGAACATATTTATTACTTAATCATGTCGTAAATTATGTTTACCTGTCAGTAAACCTTTCTAAATAACTAAGTTTCAGAAATAAACAAATAGTATTCATTAATTCAGCTGTCACATTATACACGGGCCGGCACCAAACCCCAATTCCTTAGTATTTGCAACTGCGCTACGCAATCGAAAACTCATAATTCTTTATTTATTGCAATTGCATATTTCCGATGCGTTTCGTTACGGACCAGTCGCGTAAATGAAGAAAGTATCACCTGTGTTTAGTAGGAACACCCGTCAGTGTGTGGCGTCTAAAATGGCGGGCTTACTTTATCTTACTTTAATTTGTGAAAGGTCGTATGAGGCATGAATTAGAGTTTATGTAAGTACATTTGCACAATGAACTTAGTGAGCATAAATGATGCACATGTCGTCTATTCCTCAATTTAATTTCGGCAAACATGTAAGGCAGAAATTATCACATATGGCTTTATATTTAACATTCCGAAATCTATTGCTAAATTAAATCTATTAAATTTAGGTGCAAAATAATTATGTGCCACTCCTTAAATCGCGAACGTTATGGCCACATAATATTGAGAGCTCGTGCGCAGAGAAAACGTCAGATTTTCACGGTCAGTTGGTAATGGTATCCGTCATCGTCTTAACAGCCAGTATTGAAACAGCTGTTATACACTCGCCGAGAAATCTCAAACAAAAGATTACAACAAGAAACAAAGAAAAATCTTTTTTCAGTTAATATTTGACGCGAACTTTCTTCAAAAAGGAAATTAAAATGAGACCCTGTTACTAAGCCGAGGAGCCAGCTACAAAAAACTTTGATGTTTCATTATATAAATGGTGTTAATTATAATTTCATTAATTTAATCTCAACGAAATATTTGCTTAAATTAGTAGTGGCTTAGACATTGTTTTGTTATTGAATATTAACCCACTGTTTAGGTTAAAGAGGCTCAACTCTAAAGAGGATTTACGAGTTATGATGAAAATGATAATTAAATTCTCCGTTTTACAGCATAAACAACGGTATGTTGTATGCAGATTATAAAGCTAGTGTTGTTACAATTAAATATACCGAATATCTAGTCCAAACCACAGATATTCGTGTCGATAAACGGTCGAATTCTAGTGAGCTATAAAGTCCATGCTAATTGTTTTAAAGAAGAAAAAAATAAATTGGTCATAAAAATTCTCGCCTTGATTCACAGCTTAATTCCTCGATTACTCCTCAAACTGGTTTGAGGTCATAAGGCTAATGGGTAACAGAAATCACTTGACATGTATGCGAAGATCGGAGGCGCCGCACATTGATCGTCCGGCGTCCGACCGGGCCGTAACGGTACCTACACGGTGGATTCCGGCACGTCCACTAACGGTCCTGCCCTGTCTCCGCTGAATACTTGTCATTGCATCTCGAACGCTCATCCGATTCGCGTGAACAGAATCTATTTTATTAAGTTTTTATCATAAATAAAAGAGTGTCGGCATCCATTCACGCTGACGTGTTAATTAGAACTTAAAAACCAGTGTCGTCATTTGTTCTATTCTTATGTTCGTTGGTTAACGTAACAATCAACAATCGTGACAAGTATTGTTTAGTTCTCATCACCTAAATAAGTAGGTGAATGTGTGAAATAAACTAAGAACTCCAAAACTGTGCCACGGTGTGAATTGTTCGTAGATAAATAAACTGGCTTTTCGCGCCTTCGAAACTTTTTACTTAGTTTTTCAGAGACATACAACATGTTCTTAAACGAGCTTCCTCAAACTCACTTCTTAAACAATTATAGAAAGCCCAACTCTGCACCTATTATTTTATGTACTGTGTGTAAATTTACATAAAAGCACTTACAGACAGCTTAATTGTACAAGAATTATTTTATGTTTTTAATATAGTATACAATACTAGTGCATATAACAACACATAGATGTGTATAGTAAAATGTAGCAATAAGTACAACGGTGGAGCGTGAAATATTATGTAATAGTTATAATAACCTGCACTTATGTGTGCCGTCTTTCCATCATATGCAACTGGGATTATGACAGGTGTTGTTGCGATTGCTTTACTAGTTTCATTATGATTTCATTGCATGCGTTTTAAAGAAAAACATTTGACTCCAAAACATAAGAAATCTATATCCAGAAAAGAGCAGATAGTTAATTATTTTTTAAGAGTTCGAATATGATTGTTATCAGGCTTAGCGCGAAATATGATTATTAACGTTTTCTTTGCATAGCTAAAGCTTTCTACTACTAAATTGAAATTTATATACACCTTACAACTATTTTTATTAACTAAAACTTAATTTATGATCAAAATAAACAAAACTAAAGTGAATATTATCATTGTACTAGCATTGTCATTTGATCAGGAGTAATTCCTTCTATGTAAAAAGAACTCAGTCCTTTGATGGGCTTACGTCGGTACACAAGACTTGAATAGAAAGAGAACTCTTTGTATTTTTTAATCCTAAAATACGATGCTTCAATATCAAAGGTAGAGCTGGTAACTTCGTTGGCTATATTCTAGACAAAATAGTGTAAGTTTCTCCTTATCAGTTCAGCCGTTTTAGAATTTATCCGGAACAAATAGACAGATTACAAAAATTATGTATCATTAAACTCAATGCTAATTTATTATGTATCATATATTAGCATTGAGTTTGCATTGCAAACAGACACTTTTCAATTTGATTTATTTGTATAGATGTTGTAATGTAATTTTAACTTTAAATACAGCTGTCCGGTTCAATTATGTTGTGGTTGGATGCTTTGATGAAAATGTTGTATTTTAAGAAATTCTTGGTTATTGTGGGTGTAGGAAATATGACAAGTCTCCATTTTAAGAATTCAGGCACAAAATAGCATTCGTAACTTACCAAAGATTTAATTTTATAATCATTTTTATTGCCTTAATTTATTTACCAAGGTTGAAATGTAACCTTTCTAATGAAGCTAAATTTGCACTACTGACCCAAAATGACTGCAATATTCACCACAAAAATAACCGCAGATCGCGTAAGAATCGAAAGTGGCTTCGTGTAACAGATTTAGGTTCAATCGTGACATTCCGCATTGAAGTATTGCGTCGCAACTATTCATAATCGTTACTATACAGTTTTTGCTGAACGAAAATAGCATAAAATACGTAATTCGGTGTAAAAGCACGAGAGGTCAAGATGCAGTGTCATTGATCCCGTGAAAAGCGAGAGTGTTACCTACCGGTATGCCTCCGTGATTTTCTAATGCCAACTGTCACCGGACTGGTTGCAACGGAAATGTTAACGACTTCCGTTTAAACTGGATGGTTTTCTGTTTCTTTATTTTTCACGTTGTTTATTTACGACTGCTTAGAATTTTAGACTGTAAACAGACTGTGCTACACCATTATGTAAACTGATTCTGTGCTCATATGTATCAAATTTACGTGTTATATATTATATACTATACCTAAAAACTTCTCTTTTGTGAAAGTGTCTATGATCCTTAAATTATTCCTAACCAAAAATCTTCACCGGGATTATTATAATCATTGGTCATTGATTTGATTAGAAACAATTATTGGCCAAGATTCGTCGATGAAAAAAAAATGTTGTTATTTTATAAAAGAGTATTAATATACTCTTATAATTTAAGGATCATAGACACGCAAAGAAAAGAAGACAAACAGCAATTACCGTTGATTTGCGTTCATTAAATATGTATAGGTATATTGATTACACTATTGTGCAAAATATGTGTTTATGAACAGTACGTACAATTAGAGTTCACTTGACCACAAATCAAATCCTTTGTTCAAAAACTACTTTTATAAACAAAAAACAAATAGCAAAAAGTAGACGTTTCCACACAATACGATACAATGGGTCATATAATCGCTATCGACGATCTTAAACAACCTTAACTTGTCATGCCACATTGTTTTAAAACTAATCTTCATCAAAACTTTATTCATCTCGATGACGTAATATTTCATCAAAAAACCTGAAGAATACTACTGTACTACTGTGACCTCATCGACCTAGAAACAAACTCCATGGTTGCCCAACCATAGACTTTTTTTTTGTTTTTATTACTACTTGGCACAAGTTACTATAGACTTGACCTTTTAAAAGTACTGTATGTTAAATGTCGGGTCATGTGTTCTGATAGGTCAAATCTTTATGATTATATAAAAAATTATATGCCTCGAACTTGAACTTAATTGACTCTTCAGTATAGACATTACATATGCTTTATTGCATATTGATATTCAAATTGAAAAATTTAAAGGGCAACTGATAATTAAGTGGTTAATTAATTAAATACCTACCAATTGCAATAAATGAGTCCACATATTTACAAATGCCCATCTGCATTTTCTTTGGGTTTGTATACTCTCATTACTACATATGCTATAGCGCATGTCGTCGAGATTGACTAGTCAACGACTCAGGAATTGATAACATCTTCGAAAGCTAAACCAGAAATGTTACATATTATGATCAGGAACTATTTCTCACTCTAATGTATAACTTAACCAGCGAGATCAGGTTTCAACGATTCCGCTTAACTGTCAAGGATGTAAAGTAAATGTGAATGGCTTGAAACGTTAGTAATGAAGTTACGTTTCTCGATTTGATCTGACACCTATCAATAAATAATGCCTAAAAAGGTTAGACTGCCTCGTTGGCCTAGTGGCGCTAAGCGCGACTGCTACGCTAGAGGTCTTGGGTTCGATTCCCAAGTCGACCAAGGTGTTATTGGGTTTTTCTATGAAATTCTCAGTAGCAGGTCGGAGTTTGGATTTGTGCCCGGTTAGTGGCAATAGGCTCGCCCCCCACATACATGGGACCTAAACATACCGGTGAATTGTGGGTGTACATTGGTACACCTCTGCCTAACCCTTCGGGGATACAGGCGTGATGGTATGTTATGTTATGTAAAAAGGTTAGCGAAAACCAATTTCTAGTTAGGATCTAGGATACTAAGATTACTTTTACTATTGTAAGTTACTGAACAGATTTAATCATGATCATTACACTGTCAACTGAAGGCAGTGAAGAAATTACAATTATGAAAATCTTCCATTTACTCTGAAGTAAAGACGACATCAGTTTAAATTGATGTGCAAGCGCCTGCACAGTTTATCTGGTCGTACAACCTCTTATTTGATCAGAATATGTAAAACACACAGGAAAACGACGATTGCACCCTACTTTAATATTCTCCGCATTTAAAATGAAAACGCTACGAAAAGAAGTAGAAAATAAATACACTAAGCGAAATCACTTTGACCGGTCAGGATTCTGCATTTGCATCTGAATAAGCCATTTCACACTCTTTCAGGATATAAATTTTCCTAAGCTTTGGTTAATGCCTTCGTAAAGTCTAGTAAAGTGCGCTGAAAAGCATTACAACTAAGTAAAAAAGCGCGCCATTTGTTAATCTTATAGTATCGGTTAGTTTCGCAAACAGACCAAGTAGTGCGGCCACTTTTGTTAAATAATAGGTAAAATACATTTTCCGCAAAGTGTTTGGTAAAAATTTAAGTTTTATAAATGAAACTTACAGTTCAATTTTGCTAGCACGGATAGCTCATGTATTGGAATTTAGGAATAGAAATATGGAATTTTATTTTATTCAATTTTTGACAATGTTTTAAGCGGTAAATAATTCTACATATAAATGACATAAGTATTCAAGGATGATGATAATGATAAATATTCCATTAGAGGTAAACTCATTAACGGACTTTATTAAGACAGTACATAGCTAAATCTTAAACTCAAAATGACAAAATAGAGATCGGTCTTTCAAAGACGCTAGACTTCGTTAACCACCTACCTCATTATCTGACAAAGCTATTCATGTTACACTAAGGCGAACAAAACAGTTTCATTAATCTAATTATGAGTTAAGCCCAAAAGTTTCCTAACACATTCATAAAGCAAAGAGCAAATATATCGACCTCGTAGATCACAAAACGAATTACGTACAAGAAAAAGAACTTTAATTACCTCCAGCCATGCATTCTTATCAAGATTTATTCTTTTAATGAATTGATTTTTTGAACGAAGTGAAGGGATGGGCCGATTTACTGACAAAAGGTCAGATGTAATGTATGCGAGTCAGAGTCCATCGGAACAATCGAAACCATCGGCAGTTGGAGATAAAGTTCCTCCTATCACACCGTCACGTAACATTCAATTGATCTACATCTACTTATATACTTACTTTTGTAAGAAAACTGGTTAAAGAAAAGTTGTAGGAAAAGTTTTATCGAGATTCTCGGTTGGTCGACAAGCGTAGCCCTCTGAGATTACTGTTTTTAAATGTAACGGTATAAACCAGAGTGAATTATAGAAGTGACAGTGACAGACAACGTTGATCGATCATTTTGATAAGTTAGTGGTGAACTGGTGATGTATTGGTGCCAAAATATGTTTTTAAGATTATAACTGTGTTTAAATACGAATATATTTTTATTAAAGACTTGTGAAGTACCTTTACACATTTACTTGGTATGAATAAATAGACTGATTGGGACGGACTTGTACAGTTTTCAGATCACGTTATAAACCTAACAATGAATAAGTTTTGTTGCCAAAAATTCTTGTTAAATTAAAATGCCCTTACTAAGCATTACATATGGGGACATTGGTGTGAATACAGCCCGACATAAGTAGTTCCACCCCTGTCATTAATCTCATCTCTTTCGCTAGCCAAGTCACGCCGCATTTGGGGGGAGCGCCGGGTAAAACGACTTTCCAAAAAAGCTTGTCTGCCAAATTACACTGACCTGAAGTGTGTTTTGATATCCACTGAGTATAACGCGTTGAATTTTTATTTATTTTTTCCCTTGACAATCATATCTTTGTCGCGCCACCGCATTTCCCAACGGTGGTATGAACTTACGTTAATTTCATCATATATTTTATAGACTATCGTTATTTATTGGTCGATGAGGAAGTAAATCAAAGATTAAAATTAAATGCTAAATAAATTGCAAAATTTAACTGCATTTCATGAACATGACACAAAATCGTGAGCTAATAAAGAAGAAACGTACAATTCTGCATAGAACAACTTTTTGCGCACCATTCCATATAAACTCAAAAAACGCAATAAACCTATCCTACAAAAGTCCGCTATATCGTGTAAGCAATTAAACGTTATAACTACTTCACATAGAACGCACGTTCTGAATTAAATATCAATTGGATGAGAAGGCACGCTGTGAGCGAAATAGATCGCATCTAATAGAGAGTTTATTATTTAGTACACCGACGTGCAAAAACTGAGGTAACAAAAAGCTTCCATGAATCAAAAATTGACGAGAATGACGAGATAGGCCCGCGACAAAATATTTACTTAGTAACCAATCACAAAAATTCTATAAACATTTTTCATGGCTACATTTTTCGCAATATTTCGGCAACGAAAGTTATCAATAAAGTAAAAGTATATTTATTCAATCGTCATGGATTTTAATGGTAAAAAGTAAGCTTTTACCACTCTCGTTTCTTATTCATTTAAACAAATAGTGGACTGGTAAAAAATACTAAGTAACTATTTATTTGACTATTCTTAATCATAACTTTGAATCGCGAAAGTGATGTTTGCTGACAGTGCGCGACAAACTGTCACATTTCACGACTAGTCAAAGCAACTAATCGCAGCGACTAGTCGCTAATCTACCTTCCGACTGTCAGAAAGTAAAAAGTCTGTATGGTATCAAAAGAGAACATCTGGTTACTTTCAATGGTAAGGTTGGCGCCCAAAGTATTGTTCCTAAACATTATTATACTTACCATTGTCTTTGTTCGCTCTCAGGAATTTAATGATCGGTTTGTCGGTCATTACACTTAATGAAACTATTAGAAAAGTGTATGGTGCACTTCGTTTTGGTAATTTCGCTTTTATTGCGTTTAATGTGTAATTCTCTCTATTATTTTTATCTTTTGGAATTCATTGCTAATTTAATATATATTCCAATATATAATACCTATTACTTATTAAACTGAAATTAAGTAATTAAAACAAGCAAACACCCGTCCGTACGATCGTATTTTTATCTCGAAAGACAGTTAAAAATAATCTAAATATATTCTACTCTATAAAATCTTTATTTAATTTTATTAAGGCGTCTGACTTCCAAGCAGCCACATTTTACAGATAACTTAGAAGTAATCTAGAGGAACCTATTCGAGAAGCCATCTAATCATAAATGTAGATAAAAATGTAAAAGGGAACGGTTTCCATAAGTGGGCACTCCACCTAACCCTCGGACATTATCATACATTAATTATGTATACCGCGGAATAACGTAACTTTATCTTTTTTTATTTAATTTTCGTCTAACATGGGTACGGAACGCTGTGACACTTAAATAACTTTGTTTGGGATTCACACGCCTGAACGCTAACAGACAAAGTGTAATAATTATAAAGAGGTCTTATAAGCTTAAAAATTAGCACTACTATTAGTGCATATAAGTACGAAATTTAAATACGCTTACAATTTTTTATAAATAACAAATATTGAGTCAGTTACACCATTTATAAATCAAGAACGGGTTGGCCGATTTTCATGGACTTTGTTTTTTTCGATAAATCTACACCCTGAATAGCGGAATAACTATAAAAACAGAGAAATCACGAAAATAAATACAGAAACTATGTAGGCGGGTGAAAACGAGGAGCAGAGCTAGTTAAATATAAACTTACTTAGTAAGAAACCTTCAATGTTATTCGATACCGAAATGACATAATGCGATCACAAACTAATCTAAAAATTCGACATCATCAGTTTCATAATCCTATTAACTTCGGACGGCAAGTTGACACCATTTACTATTTAAACGTGAAATTTTAATTATGGCCGCAATCAACTTATATAAACACGAGAATCTTCAACTATTAAGCGGAAATCAATAATTAAAAACCCACTTTAAATGATTATTTATTTATAATTTATGTACACATAAGAGATTACCTACATATTAAATGTCATTAATTAATAAAAGTGTATAAATAAACGTTGTAGGACCTTATTTTATGCGTAGAGTAATGAGTGTCAAGTATATAGGCTTATTACGTAATAAGTAGTATCATATTTTATACTAACGACTGCCAACTAGTTTATTGCACTACAGCAAAAAAGATTACCGCCGGTACTCTGTAAATGTCTTGGAAAACTAGACATAAATGGAGCTCGACTATGCGATAAAAATATTCTTAAGTTGCTTTGAATAAGCAACAATTCCTTTATATTTAATGCCTACAATAACCCTTATGCTATTCTTAATATACTTAAATAATATATTATCAGTTTATAAGGAAATTTTCCAACGTCTTTGTGCCTATAGGCTTGTGAGGATTCAAACAAATCTGTTTAATTTCTTAAGGCTTTTTAGAACACGAACTCTACAATTTAACTGAACACTTATTAGTTACTAAAAATACTTTCGTACCATATTTTGCTGTCAAGTGTAAAATGTGTTTCATTTTTAATACAATAAATAACGTAATCTGAAATTGATGATTAATTACTACATATTTATGCCCTACATTTCAACTTTACAAATTCTGTCATCGTCAATCACAAATCAAGAAGGAAACATCTGCATGCACAACTATGATTTTCCATTTAATTTCATACACAAGCAAAATTGCATCACAAGATCGGTAAATAGCAACATCGTAATTGCATATTGAGTTCGGATATTGCAAATATTGACACAAACCAGTCTCGAAGTTTAAGCAGAAAATTATCATTAATTAATTGGACTCTCGTTACAAAATTGCGAAATTTCGTATTCATCTATATATTGGAACATTCTGTTAAAATATGGTAATTTATAATTATATCAACATCCAAGGACGGTCACTGTACCACTTACTTAATTTAAATAATTGCTAAATTATGTAACATGATATTTGATTAATTATAATATTAAATCATCTCTTAACAGCACATTGCCATAGTGTTGATTTATTTGCTGATCGCTTCAACGCGATTTAATCGCAACACTCGATCACATTTTAATCTAGATTAGATCGGACTTACAAGCATTATATAATTACGGTACTTTTTGATGAGTTTTAAACCTATCATGAAATCTCGAGCCAGAAGGAATATGAACCTAGATTATCTAGAATTATATTAATTATATTATTATAAAGACTTATTTCTTCCAGTAAAACAAATGATTGTTGAAACAAAAACCTTGAATTTTTCTTCTTTCGTTATACAAAGACGGTTTCGTTTACAAGTGTAAGTAGAAATGTGATATGACGATGATACCACGCGTCTCGTGTGATACGATGCATACTAATAGGCCGTGTCAATATGCGGTTTAGATTTTATCTTTTTTTTCTCTATGGACAGTAATATCTATGCCACGTTTTGCAGTGTTACTTTTTTAGGGTTCCGTACCCAAAGAGTAAAACGGGACCCTATTACTAAGACTCCACTGTCTGTCTGTCCGTCTGTCTGTCTCCAGGCTGTATCTCATAAACCGTGATAATTAGAAAGCTGAAATTTTCACAAATGATGTATTTCCGTTGCCGCTATAACAACAAATACTAAAAACCACATAAAATGAATATTTAAGGGGGGCTCTCATACGACGGTGGTACGGAACCCTTCGTGCGCGAGTCTGACTCGCACTTGGCCAGTTTTTTTTAACTTGTTCTGGAATAAATGAGAAAGAGTGTTCGATTTTTAAATTTGACATGCGTTTGTCTGTTCAATTAATATCGTTGATACATGTTCTATTGTTAAATATAATATGAGTTATAATTACTAGTGGAGAAACAATGTCTTTTAAGCGTGTTGTTACTATGCGTATAAAATGTTTGTCTAATTAGTTGCATTGATTAAATATGTTCTCTTTGGTGTAATTAAAGATATGGTACGTATAGTATTCACAAAAAGCAAAAAGTTCAGAGTAAAGTTTTTCATTCTTTAATCATGGATAAGAAACGAACTTACAATTTTAATAGTAATTGAGATTTTGGTGATCAAGTAATATTGTTTTACGAACTAACTATACCTATAGCTAACGGACTTTACCGTCGAATTTCAGAACTTAGTTCGGAACTTTAGTTTCTGACCCCACAGTCATTTGAACCTAATTGTTTCTTGATAGACATAAACAACTAAGTATAAATAATTTTAACGCCCCATTTTAAAAGCAATAACAGCCCTCTTTTGTGTAGAAAGTGCCAAAGAGGGTGCGATGCGTAAGCATTCCTTAGTAGAAATCCAATGTGCCTTAAAATTTCAGACACTTTTTAAAGAATTACATACATTTTTAAATAAATATATTTATTTAGAAGCAATTGTGTAATATTCAAACAATTGAACGTCGTCGTCGTTATCACGTTTCTACATAATTTAAAATGTTGCAAATCTCATATCGCCATCATTGTTACCGTTATATATTTCGCAATAAAACGTATTTCCAACGATACCCACGTCCGGTAATTACAGAGCTTTATCTTTATTTATATCGAATACTTATAATTGTAGTTAATGAATAAAACATTTCTATAGCACTAATTGGCTTAGCTCGACCCCCGAGCGAATCAAAGACCAACCAGCCCTTTATGTTGTTTATATTACTGAAATATGCATAGCATGCATTTCACGCTTTGTAGTTCTTGGTACAACTAGAATAAATACATTTAAATGAATTGCTTTTCCGTTTACTTGATTTTAAATGGCTTCCCTTGTATGCTATGTTTATTTTAATCTGTTATTAGGTACTAACAGATTTTATTAAATTAGTATTTATCTGAGAATCCAGTTTGATTCAAAGAAAATGTTAATTGAGACCAATACGTACCTATTAGATAAATGAACAGTAGAACACATGGTAATAGACTAACTTAACTAATAATATACATATAGTAACTAATTATATACCTAGAGTATGTAATTTTATTGAGTGGTTAATTCAATATGATATTATTATGTTGCTGTGAATTTCCATCTAACACTAAAATAACTTTCAGAAAAAAAATCAAAGAAAATATTTCCTTAAAAAAGCAATCTAATTTCAGTCAAAGCATTGGCACGAAGACCTACTTAAAATTTTCATATTATTACCTTAAATTATTTCGGCGTTTCTAAGTAAGATCCCCTAAGCGATGCAGCGATATTGCTCTAATGATATTACCATTTTTCTCCTACTTCCGTTCTTATGAATACTCGAACCGGCAGCCGGTTGCCAAAAGGTTGATGACACAGCACTTTATATTCATCATTTAATTTTTATTCCGTCTTTAGATATATTGTTTACGGTCAAAAAATGTTGAATAAAAACAGCAAGGTTAAGTTTAATATAATAAATTATCATCATCTTTCAAAGGTATAAATTTAGCCTCGCATTTTTTTTTTTATTTACCGTAACTTAAATGTATTTCATTCATTCATAATATCTGTAAAACTTTTCAAAATAATTATTCATTCTTAAATGTAGACTTCTTAAACTTACCGTATTAATGGAAATATCAGCTGCGTTTCAATAATCTAGGCGCAGTTTAATTCATAAAACTGCGCTGATATCGAAACGAGTCCAAGTATAGTTCGATTTTCACTAGAAAACCGATTTGTCCTAATTCAAACACTTAATCCAACACAAAGTTTAGTTGTCCTTGCACAATCTGTTTTCACGTCTCAAGCATACAGTTTCACTTTCTATAAAGCGTCCGTGATCTGTCACGAGCTGAGAAAGGCCGCAGCCGATGAAATCAGAACACGATCTCCGCAAAACTTCTGGCGAAGTGAGTACAGACGTATCGAGTGCGCAGAGCGTCCGCAACGAACCGCGCCGTCCGACCGCCGAACAGCGACTGTGATAACGACACTTCCTCCGAATGAACCTGCGAACCTCTCCATGGAGTGTAAGCTCGCCTCTCTCTCGCCGCCCGGCGGTACTTAACGCGCCCCACGACACCCGATCTGAACTCTCCTATACTAACAACAAGAAACAAATTCCAACTATAAACGCCGCCACGAACGCGTCTCGTTCGAAACGCGTAACGAGTTTACGGTACGTAAATCGTACTGGATTTGTTTTGCGGCCTAGCCATAGTAATCCGGTTCTTCGTCATGGAGCTCACAGAGCGCTTTTTTCCGAATCAGTTCCCGTTAAATAGAGCCTTCTTTTTGTACAACCTGCAGCCTGGCAGTCTATGTAGGGAACGCGGAATAACCGCTATGGACAAGATGCCAACTTTCTAAACTAAACCTATAAGACCGCTCTATTCGGATGGTAAATTACGTTATTTTTATTGGAAGTCGGGACTATAATAATAAAGCATTGAGTAGATTGGATATACCGGCCGGCGATTGTCGCGGCCAGTGGCGTGCTGGAGGTACGTGTCGTAATTTCGCAGGTGGTTTTTGCGCCATGCGGTTGTCGTCTAGGTTACGTTTTACGATTTATAAGTTGCGGTTATACTTTCGGTGTCAATTACGCGAGCTGTGGTCGAAGCCCCACAATAACGTGGCGGCAAATTGGATCCCAGCCCTCTGAACCAGATTAGACTACCTTGTGAAGGCTGTCGCTCGTTACGCAAGGCTGCGACTAATCTTGCAGTTAAAAATAGGTCGCGAACATCAATTGCGTTGTTTACTTCATAAAAGTCGACGTAACTTGAGACGAAGTGCATTATATAAGACGGCTTAAGTGCGCGTATATGTAAAGGCTTCCAAATATTGAAACCGTAAACCCTTTGGAGTGATCCCGCGACGATCCACAACTGGGTCAGCGACCCCCCCAATGTTAGGATGAATTCACGTGACAAACTACTGGGGAAATTGTCATACCACAAAAAAAAACATATTTATTTCCATGTTTCCAAAAAAAAACACAAAATGTTTCTGTTACCACATTTATAATAAATAATAATAATAATATTCCGGGACAACTCACACACGGTTATCTGATCCCAAGCTAAGCAGAGCTTGTGTTATGGTAACCAGACAACTGTTAAACATACTCATATATTTCTAAATACATACATATTATAGATAAATTACACCCAGACAACCAGAACAAATGATCGTGCTCATCATCAAATTTATTTTTCTAAGCTTTAATAATTACAAAACTAATAACTGTATTAAACTAATGCCTATAATTAACTATCACATTAACACCTATTTAAACGACAACAAAAGTTTGTAAATTTAATATAGGTATATTTATTTTTCCACATGTAAATAATTGTGTGCCAGATTTACAACCGTAGTCTTTACTTCTAAAATCTATATTTATAATGAAATCTGCTTTTGAATTGACCGAAAAAAAGTTACATGCAGGCCGGCTGCTAACAGAACACGGAAAATAAAAAATAAACTACTCGTTCCTATTTCAATTTTTTCTCTTTTGTACTCCATTTGTATATGGCCTTAGGAAGAAGAACTGCGCTGCCCACCGAGACTTCTCGATATACAACCTCTATACGATTTGCGACTCCAAAATGACTGACGGTAATACCACAAGAGTTGTTCCATTTCTCGAGGAAAACCATATAATACGAAAAGTACCATTACATTGTACGATCGAACCACTGAACTGATAACGTAATGAAACGTGAATTGAATGTAGTAATATTAACAGCCCTTCTATAAATAATAGAAGTTCAATTTTGTATAACTTATTATCATTTGTTTTTATTTCTTCTACGTGAGTCTATGATCATGATATGAAACTGCACGTTGAATGAATAAATCTTTTTTATTAACATTATTTTGCAGTAAAGAAATATTGTTTAGGACATAATTTGCAATAAACCATGTTCTTATGTATCGTAAACGCATGTTTCAATTTATCTTTGTATTTTTTTCTCCAAAATTGATAGTCATTGACTGTCACATTTTATGATCATTGAGTATGAACAACAGCTTTTTAGGCGAAACCAAATCTTTTGATTATTATATTAGAAAAATATGGATAACCAATGAGAAGTTACTGCTCAAATTCTTACATTTACTGGGCAATCGATCAGTTCTTTAATTTACATACATTCTTGTTGAATTCCTAATATTGTCATCTCATTTCCTCAATCGACATTAATAGGTACTTAACTCTGAAATAAAAATATTTTGATATTGATTTTTTGATATAATAAAATAAACATTGAAAAGGTCAAAAATAAGTATAATCATATAGATGAATTTATAACGCATCATTAAAATTAGGCCTATAAAGAGTTTTAAAGTAAATACTTTTTGCAAAAACACAAACGCCAAACAAAGAAACAAAACATCAGATTTAATAACCCAATCTCACTACACCCTTCTAAAAATAAGACACAAAATCAATAGTTATCCTGATATATTTGTCTGATTATACGAGCGTTCCGGGGAGGCATGCCGCTTTTATGGGCCTGTTATTTTTTATGTGATCAGCACTTTGTACAGCGAGAACACGATTTACAAGACAGTTTAATAAGGCTCAGATTCAGCGTCAATTTACGGCAACAGTGTTATTAGAAGGGAATAATCCTGAGGATGAAATATTATTCGTACCGCTCAGTTGCGCTTTGATTTGGGAGAAGTCAAAAATATGGTATCGCCTTTTTGGGGTTGAGTTTGAGAGAGGTCGTTGATCTTCTTTCAATATGTCGTTAAAATATCAGCGTGTTAACGTTGTAGGTCTTCTTTTGATAAAAACAAATACTGGATTTATCTTGTATATAGCAAAGAAGAATTTATATAAAAAAATATTGCTCTATAATACATATAACGTTAAGCACCTACCTATCTAACTACCTATTTAGGTGGAGACTTAACGAAAAAAGTGTAATATGATTGCTAAAGCATTTTTTTCTGCCTCAGCAGACGGTACAAGATTCTCGTAATAACACCTAGTTCTATATTAATCTACACAGCATCTGGAGCAAACCGATATCCGGCCTTATTATCGTATCCTGTGGACCAGTTCCCATATTTTCGACCCACTAACTTCGGACGGTCCTTGATCGACCTGATTTCGGACAGTCAGAGGTATAAGATACCCAACCATGTTTTGTAAGCCACTGGACTTGTAAATTTAAATTGATCCACCAAATAAACTTGTCTGCGGCAAACACAACCAAAAGGCTTAAACAGTAAAGAGCAAATTACTTTAAAAGAATAACCTTACGAAGCTCAAGAATCAAATTAAAATTCAATTAAATAAAACACATGCGTTTGAGAGCACCGTACAGAAACATTCCTTTGCAAACATGACGATATCAGGGCTGGCTTTTATAAAAAAATATCGGAACAAAGAAAGTAATCTTTTGCAGACGTATTTATGTTCGCGATAATATTGCATTTCAATATTATTCTGTGAATGCATTGCAATTAATTGGAAGCAAGAATAAAAAAGCAAAATAAGGTTGAAAGCAGTTTTTTTGTAATAGTTGGCAACCCTAGATGGATACTGAGTATTACTGAGCATAAGTGAAGTCATTATTAGTTCCATAGCATTGCTAATGAGACCATATCGTTACATTCAAAAGGTGTGTGTGTGTGTGAGTAAAGTGTACAACACACAAGAAATCTTGTATGTTACTCTCTCATAAAATATTTTTTTTTAAATGGCTTGTTTTTCGGAAAAAAATATCAAAAATTTGTTAAGCACCTACTTAATTTAAGTAATGACTCTTTTTAATAATAAAGAAGGGAATTAAAATTTATGTCGTATAAAGTTGTAAACGCCATATGCTCCTTACGAACTGTCTCAAACATGTTACCAGGCGCTCTTAAGTTATGATCATATTTATCACAAAAACACCAAACTTTCTGACGTCAAGAACTGAGACACATCAAAAGTACGTACAACATAGTAAGTTAATTAATCACGCCACCCTACCAACCAAAATATGTAATAATCTGAGGAAGTAAATATTCTCATAATATAAAGAAAGAACAAGCATTGATCAAGGGTTCCTGTGTGATTTCAGATTATTTAATGGTGGTCTAATTTAAATCCTTTATTTAAAGAGTATGCCATATTTATAAGCATAATAATAAATAACTAATCAATCTTTAATTTCCTTCCCCGGTAGGTAGTGAATTGTTTCACTACAAATTTAAACCAATAACTCTGTAACGTTAACGTAGGTACAGGATGTAGTAACTAACTCTGTCAACTTTCCTTCGTTAAACGGTAAATAAGAATATAACTTGGAACTCCCTGTTTCTGGACGTACGATCGGAAATTTCCGGTTTCGCAGGAAATCGAGACCGCAAACGGGAAACCTACGTAAGCTCTCATGAATCCTGATACCGCACGGATTACATCGCAAATAAATATAGATATGTACTAAACCAACGATTACGGCCGGATAACTATTGCCTTATTGATGTTCTTACGAAATTGTTGAACCGTTATACATCGTTATTTCGTATACGTAATAATAACCTGTGACTAGCGCTCGATAGGAAAAAATACATCAGACAAGTATTAGCTTCCAGGAAAAAACAATTCACATCTTTGCACAAATAACCATCCGAGATTTTGCTGTGAAGGAATCTTGTAATTAAAAGTCACTGAATAGGAGAAGTAGAATTACTACAAATACGGTATCCTTAAAACGCAATCACAGTAGTTCCGACAACACAAACAAAACTTAAACTTGAAGTTCATGTACTCGGTCTCAGTGGGACCATTTGAAATGTTCACCCAAACAGAGAAAATCATAACAGTAAGTTGTACCAAAACAATTTCTACTTGTTTCCCCGCAAATGTCTTGTTTCCCAACAAAATTATCGGGATAAGCTTGGCTTCCTTCAGAAACTTGATAGTCCGAAAATTATACAGGAGTGCGAAAAAGAAATAGGAAACACGTGTTCATGATAAAATAACAACGTTATTTACGTGATAATATTGGTCAACAACCAATGCATGGGTGGCAGATAATAATAATAAATAACACCAACCTGTGGCTCTCGTATTGCAGAACAAACAAAGGAAAGGGTCAGATAAAAAATAATGTTTGTGTTCTTTCTTTCTTTTAATATTGCGCCTGTTGTAAACGGGGGCGAAAAAGGTTCGATATCTGCCCGGATCATAATTAGCACGTAACCTATATACCTATAAATGTGTTTATTTAAAGTTTATGTGTTTGACAGTGTTCACAAATGATCCCACAACGCAGAAACGCATGGAACAAATTGTGGGACGAGTTTAAAACAATATGGTGACGGAAAATAGTGGCAATAGGCTCGCCCCCTATTACATGGGACCTAAACATACCGGCGAACTGTGGGTGTTCATTGGTACACCTCTGCCTAACCTTTCGGGGATACAGGCGTGAATAATTATGACGGGAAATCAACATCACGGTTATATTTTTCAGAAGCATCTGAATTTACAGAAGGGTTAGAAAGTATAAACTTTTAAATTGGGTTCCACCCTTTTAGCTATTGTGTCTTAATGTTTTACTCGATTACAAATTGGAAGACGAGTTTCAGGGACAATTTGTGATAATTGATGAAGTTACTATGTTACTAAATGTCAAATTATTTTGCAAATTACTCTGGCTGTAATATGTAAATATTCAAAATTAATATACTAATATAATAATTCAAAACTATATTGTGTTCAAGTTGTCTTTAAATAAATAAAAAGTGTTCTTAGCAATAACGAAAATGTGATTATAAACAAATTTTATATTCATAGGTGGAGCTATGTCACTTTGAGGTTATACTTATTTTTAAAATAAGTAAAAAACTTATATTTGTTATTTTTGACAGGCCTGTTGGTCTAGTGGTTAGTGACCCTGACTGCTATTCCGGAGGTCGTGGGTTCGATTCCCACCCAGGACAAATGTTTGTGTGATGAGCACGATCATTTATTCTGGTTGTCTGGGTGTAATTTATCTATAATATGTATGTATTTAGAAATATATAAGTATGTTTATCAGTTGCCTGGTTACCATAACACAAGCTCTGCTTAGCTTGGGATCAGATAACCGTGTGTGAGTTGTCTCGGAATATTATTATTATTATATTATGGAATATTATTTGTAACTCTTTCGGTATATAATTAGTGTATTTAAAATATCAAAACCTGCGCAGCAGTCTTTTAACAGAAAACATCACTGCAAAAGGAGGTAAATTTTATACTTTTAAAATACCAATAGTATAACCCTTTCATAATTTCTTAGTCGTAAGGTCGTGTACAACGAATAAGCCCAAATAATTCTCGTATTTATTTCAACTGCTATAAAACAACCTCAAGTTAAAACGCACCTAGTTTGACATTAAGTTCGGTATCACATGGTTACTGGCTCTGACTCATTGTTACCTTGATTGCTATGCCACAGACCTGCGGCAAATCCGGTCTGTTCCATAGATATAATTAAACGACAATTACTTTAAAAACAGTACCTTTTCGAAGCTTATTATAAACTGGAATATTATGTTAATAGCGAACAAAACTTTGAAAGAAAACTGAAAAGCTGTCCGAATTTGCTTCAAAACAGGGTAAGTGTTTGGACGGGAGACATAGTCTTCATACATAGATTTATCATTTGTAGAAATAATACATACAAAAATATATTACACTTTTATACAAGTAGCTAGTTGATAACTATAACAAAGTTAGAGTAATTTAATCTACCTCTGCACATATTAATAGTTAACAAAATCTTAGGAAAATAAACTGACAACTCTTTATCTTACCTAAGTAGAGACCCAGGTTTATGCTCGCAATGAAACAAATATAAATATTAAAACAATTTTTTTTTTCTGATTTTTCATATCCTTAAAAAAAATTGTACCTTTATTAACGTGTATAATAAGGCTAAAATGAAAGTAGTTTGAGACCACATCCAGTAAGTAATATAATTTAGTAGTCGTGACCATAGTTAAAACAAAAACCAGTCACTAGTACCCGCCCATGTAATTTAATTAAATCAAAACTAACCTAGTCATAATAAACAAATCTCGTTCTGCTTTAATATTCAAGTATTTATAATAATATAATTTATTTTCCAAACTAAATTAATACAGTTATAACAAGGTACTACAGGTACACAATAGTTCAAAATAATTCTATAATAAATTGCGTTTTACATAACGTAGATATTTGTGAAAATCTTTAATATTGAAATGAGAACGTAATTAATTTTTAAGGTGTACACTGTCTTTAGACACGATATTTTACGATGTACGTAAATTTTAATTAGTATACATGTTAACACTAGGTATAAAGAAAGCAAATAAATCAAAGCAAATCAAATACAGAAATATTTTTATTAAAGGTCTTAACCACTTTTTTACAGAATCCGTTTAAAATTAGTTTTTATACAATCTCGAACATTCGCAGTAAACCTCAGAAAGCTTCAGACATTTTTTTATGTGTTATGTGATTGTTTAGAATTGTTTAATGTTAAATTATAACGAACATAAGCCGTATCCTAAGTATATATTCTAATACCTACGTGTAGTGAATGGGACAAGTCCTTTAAGCCCGTACCATCAATCAAAGCGTATCTAGCAACCTGCTACACTTCCACTGAAGCACGCATCATTGCGATATAATGATGTTGTGTTCGTCTTTGTAACATAAACTCGCAAATCACTGCACCGCTTTTGAGGGGATTTTCGAAAATTCATTAATATTTTTGAAGTAAGGGGAAGCTGTGAAGCTTTACGTATATGGATTTTATTTACGTTGTAAAATGGTAATACACATGATAATATACTTGCTATGTATAGTAAATTATCTATGATGCTATCCGCATTGGCAACCTATAAAGGCACATAGGTTCCTCTTTTATTTTTGGACAAACGAAATTAACAAAAAGATTAGTTAAAACTAACAAAAAATAAGAAGCCTGCCCTGGACGACTTCTAAAAGGCATGAAAATTACCTTTTTTATATCTCAATCCACGTTTTTCTTAACAGATAAAGTTCGTTGCAAGATAAAGATGTTTAATATCTAAGGGTATGCTAACACAACAATCTATATGCATTCGTTCTGTATTGCAAATGTCTGAGATATACAATAAACCTATACATACGTAGCTACATACGTATAGATTGTACTCCTACAAACCGAGAAAGGCAACGAACTGAAAATATCACAATTTGGTTACTTTTGTTACCATTATGGTAACTGAAAACTGTAAAACGAATTAAAGAGAATTGTCTAGTTATATATTTTGTTGGATATAATAAGCTTTTAGTACTGAAATATTTGAAAGTAATGGTTGTAGGACGATAAAGGGTATGCTGTACTTATTTTCTTATATCATTGGTGAGAAAACAGTTCTAGGTTCAACTTTAAAATATATTGGTATATAAGTAAAAATCGGGAAGGATTTCTGTAGTGAAATTGCAGATATTTTGCGTAGGTAACATGAACAAAAGATATAAAGAAACTGTTGTGATAATCTTATTTTTCTCCCATAAATATGTTTCTCTTATCTACTTGTATTAGCCAGTATAAGAACTTCGGTCCTTTATGTTAAAGTTTGTAATAAATACAAACGGTACCATGGAGACGCAGATTAAATCGTAATCCAATCAGTTTACCGTATTTCCTGAAAAACCGTACAAATACAATAAACGTAAAACCTTCTTTGTTACACGCGCAAAGTAGAATAACAAAACAAACCATCCTCAAAATATAGATAAACTTTAATAGAACTGGCGGACAAAATGAGTCTCCCTTTTAATCTTCGACTCAAAAAACTTGCTCAACAAGGTATTATCCGTTAATTTTAATTCAGCTAATCCTTTCGGAGCTAATCTAATTATGTAACTAGAATTCGCTCACAGGGGCGTTGCCATAGCAACCGTTACTTTTACGAAGATTTTCTTATTTACGTGAAATTTTTTAAGAAGGGTTTCCTCCATTAGTTCCTAAACAAATGTAAGAGGAAGGAAATCGTAAATTCTTTTGTTGATAATAAGGCGCGCGGTGCATCGGGCGATCTTTCCGCCAACAAAGCCGTCCGGGGAGGGCAGAAGTTCCTCTTCTTTTATGCAATTGTTATTTTTGTACTGTCGGCGTAGGAGTAAGTCGGCGACACCGCAGATCGATGTCAAACACCAGACAAAACGCTGTGTTGTCGTTATGAGGAAAATACACAACGCGCCGGGAAGTGCGTTTATTTGACGTCTAAGATCGTTATGCCTGTTATTGTCAGACATTGTGTCCAATTACAGTACAATTTCAACTTGTTTGAACCTCCTATAACAGTTTCTCTCATCCTTTCATATCTCAATATTAAAGGATATTAAAACAAGGAAAGCGGAATGTTCAAAATTAATTTGTAAATATGAGCTATTTTATTAACAGAACATTTCAAAATACAAAGTTTTTAGGATTCCAGACTAACTATTACTGGAACGCGAACGCAAATGTGAAGTGAAACAGACATCACATTATGTTCAGGAACTATGAAAACGTTTGAGCAAACCCATTGTTTGGGGTAATAAATCGCAGGAGCATTTTAAACTGCGCTACGGAATATGGGTCATTTGCCACCGCGAATGGACTTCACCGGTCCAAACCACATAATGTTCTGTTACCTAAATATACTAAACGAGCGCTCGAATTGTGCTCATTAAACAAGATTTAAATGCAGTCGCGGGTAACATACTAAATAGAGACGAGAACAATGTTATGTGTTTCAGAATTAAGACCGCTTTTATTTGTTTGTTAGACAAACAATTAAGTAGTGGTTCTAATGCCGCTATTTAATTGTCTCGTATGTATTTCACTGTGTGTGCATCGTGTTTTATTAAAGTACAGGTATTTTAGCACCTACAGCTAATATTACATTTTATTTTGGTGGCCAAGAAACTTACCTAAATGAAAATACTATTTGATGATATAGTGAGAATTTAATTAAAATAACATGTAGATTGATTAGATTAATCTTGGTAAATAAAATCACATTTCAAATAAATACAAGAATAATCAAGTCATCATAATAATTTGTAACGTATTTTACCTATGTAAGTAGGTACTTTACATATGAGGAAATAACACAGTAAGAAAATAAACAATCTGTTGTAAAGAAAAAAATCTCAGCAGGGAAATGCATGTTACAAATATTCCCAAAAGACGCGACCTCTTCATCAAAATTATCCTCGACTATTCTACCGGGAACGAGCGGTAAATTTTAAAAACAAATAATTATGAAAGCTCGAACTGGGTCGGATCCATTAAAGGGAGCAACAAAAATCAAAACTTCCGCAATCACCTGTGAATTTAACAAACGGGACAGAAAACGACATTGTTAAAATTCTCGGCAAAACGGCTCTAATATTTTCCAGGTTTAGTCGGACAGTCCGCATTGTTCAGGTATTTTTACGATTGTTTTACATACGAAAAGAGAGTAATAACAATTAAATGAAACATTTTACTTAAAGTCCTTCGCTGTCATTTGTTTAGGAAGATGTTATTGTTATTACAAAACAAAAGGTATTATGGATTGATAAATTTCCCCTGCATAATATAGTGATGTGATTAATAATCCAGCCTTTAAACGTCCCACTGCTGGGGCCCGAGTCTGCTATTTACACTCCGTGTTACTATGATCATAGTGGGATGATAGTGTCAACCCAATATGTGCCTAATTTTCGTATTCAGTTAAGCCAACAACAATCATTGGCATGAGTGGCATGAGTGGGACGCGGTGTTGTCAATTTAAATTAAAAATAAAAGTATCAAACATTTTGTAATTATTAATAGGCAACACCGATTGGCACTAATTATTAATAATCGTTTCTTATGTTGCAAAAAAATGTATTAATTGTTTTTTGAATACTAATTAATTGTAAAAACCCATACAATATGTAATATCTATTAAAAACTTGTAAATAAGGATAATTATGTTATAAAAAAGGAAAGTTTTCGTTGAAATTGACACATTGTCTATGAAAATTAAAAATGTTTAGCCATAGATATGAGAGTCAAAAGCAAATTAAAGTAACATATTACATCCTACTCTATGCAACTCTCTGACTTATTTATAGTTATCTGTGTATGCAACTGCTGTCAAAAAATAGCGGAATACGAAATTGTACCGGCCATCGGTCATATTCACTCAACTCTCGGCTCAATCGTTCCAATGGCCAATTGTGACGTTTTGACAGTTAGTAGAATGCCAATTATCGTAAAATGGTCCCACTAGCCCCACCCACTCAGACGATTCAAGCAGATGTAAATAGCAGACTCGGGCCCCTGGGCACAGGCCTCTTGCCCTATAGAGAAGGCACGAGCATTGATCACCACGCTTGCTCTCTGCGGGTTGGCGATTTCAGATCCCAAATTTTGGAATCCAGGTTTCCTCACGATGTTTTCCTTCACCGTTTGTCAGAAGTGTCTTAGAATAATTAAGAAAGTACATATAACTTTTGAAAAAGCCACATTGGTACCTGCCTGGGTTCGAGCCTGCAACCTTGTGCATACAAATCCGTTCATTGAACCGCTAGGCCACCACGACTTTAATATGTGATTAATAATTCTGAAATAATAAGCCACATAATCTTATAATTAGAAGCAAACCTCTGGAACAATGTAATAAGTATCAGTCTGTAAATAACCGTACCAGACAATCATTATAATAAATATGAAACTCTCTTGTACATTTTTTTTTATAATTAATCTACAATGTCTACCATTTCAGCCGATCAGTAATAAAAAACGTATTTATTTAAATACAAACAAGCTAAACATACAGTCGCCAAACGGACTGAAATAAGAGAATAACGATAAAATAAATTAAAAACAAAACACATTACCGTGCCCGGGATTAACCCTTGATCCTTTATACGCAATACTCCAAACTAGTCCGGGAATAACCCGGAACTAGATCCACAGAAAGTTAACGTACCGCGTAATATTACTACAAAACAGAAGCCTTATATTACCATCCTATTAATGAAATAACGTAACGTGTACGATATGGTTTGAACGTAAGTTTAACGTAAGCCAATACATGAATAAACTACGTCATAATGAGTTGAGCTATTCAATAGTTCTGTTGTCTACATCATGATCTAGAAGTGCATATTATTTTGACCAGAAACTTTTAATTTGATTTTTTAATTCTTATAAAGTAATGTATCTGAATTGAATTATTTTTAATGTAAATATAAACAAGCATTCGTTCAGAATCAGATCACTCGAATTGCGGTTTATTACGAAGTCTTCTGAAAATAGTTTTTTAGGGTTCCGTACCTCAAAAGGAAAAAACGGTACCCTTCTAGGATCACTTCGTTGTCCGTCCGTCCGTCTGTCAAGACTGTTTCTCTCAGGAACGCGTGGAGGTATCAAACTGAAATTTATATCTAATACTTAAGTCTACTGACCTTAGAGCTGTGAAAAAATCAAACTTCTAAGCCAAAGCAATCAAAAGATACAGCCGTTTAAGCTGCAAATTTTCGAAATTCGCACGGGAGTCAATACCTACAGGGTACTTCCCGTGAACTTAGAATCTTGAAATTTGGTACAAAGTAACTTCTTATAGTACAGATAAAGGAAAAATTGCGAAAACCTTAAATTTTTAGTTTTCACAAAATAAAAAATATTTTTGAAAATTTTAAAGTTTCTACTACTTTTCTCATGAACGCGTAGAGGTATTAAATTGAAATTCATATCAAATACTCAGGTCTATAATACCTTTAAGCTGTAACAAAATAAAACTTTTATTTCAACGCAATCAAAAGAAATAGATACCTACAGGTTTGTACGGAACCCTCGGTGCGCGAGTCTGACTCGCACTTGGCCGGTTTTTTTTACCCATAACTTGTCTTACTACAGAAATTGGTTTCCAATAAATACAATTTAAAAAGCTGCTATTTGACTTTTCGACGTCAAGTTTCAGAATTTCAGTTTACATACATTTCTTAACTTTGGACGTCGAATATTCCGAAGAGCAAGCCTTCATCAATTTTATAGCATTGTGCTATAAAATTGATGAAAGCTTCATCGGAATAACATGAGATGAACTCTCGGACAGCCATACTTCGTGTATTCTTGAATTCGTTAACAAGAGAAACGAAGAGAACTTTGAATTTCGTTCGCTAAGCAAAATATATTCCCCGAATGAAATGCATTCCATATTCCTAGCGTTTTCCATTATATTACGAGCAAATCTTGGTGTACGTACATGTATCTACATAAACTCTATGAATCAGAATGTTGAACGAAAGAACAGCTTATTTCTAATATATTAATTTATATACGCTTTCATAAATCAACATAAAATGATGTGTTTTATAGTAAAAGTTAATGACTTCATTTATATAAGAAAACGCTGTAACCTTTTCACTAAACAATCAAACACAATTAATTTACGAACAGAGCTGACATTTATATTGTAGACATAATATCAGTAATCAAAAAATACTTAGGTACTGGCCAGACAACCATCACTGGTCAATACAATCTTCAAAACAACACATAAATTATTTCACAATTTATCATTTCAAATTAGGAACGGTTTTCGACAGACTGAATTCGACTTTCAAACCTGTCGTCCGAATTCTAATTTATTCTGACCAGAGACAACTGTTAAAACACATAATTACAACACTTGTCGTAATAAATCTTGCAGTGTATTGCAGGGGAGGACAATGTTCCTATTCTAATAATAATTACCTAGCAACAAGAGGGAAAGCTCCGCGTACTATCTGGGTGTTAGACGCGATTCCCTTTGGGCGAAATTCACGCCAACAACAAATTGCCTGAGTTTGCTTTGTCTCTTTATAAACTCTTGGTGTTATTATAAAAGTAAAGACTTCGTGTTTGGTTTCTTTTCGCGCATTTATGTGTAGGAAAAGCTGAGTGGTGTGTTATTTTTTTTCATTCGTTTAATTTTGTTTTGAAACTCCAGTCTTTGTAAGTTAGCGTTGGTTAAAACAATTTGTTGGGGAAAGTAAAAACAATGCTCGTTTGTTTTTATTTTCCTGAGTTTTAGAGGTCAAGAGCTTTTTAGCATAATAAGGCTAATGTATATTAGGTTGGTACCTAGAGGCCTTGCAATGTTCATCAATCTTAATTATGTCTTTTTGTGAGATTGAATTTAATTTATTATCAGGTTCTTTCTCTTTTAAGCCTGGATATAAACCGTCATTGTACAAATGACGGTTTATATTGAGGCTATATGTTTATATATTTTTATCTATTCATACCTATATTATATTTTGTTTCATCAAAAGTTTTTCTAAACTTCTACATTTCATCAAATATGTGTAGAAAATTACAAACTCGGTGTGCAATATTCTCCTATAAGCCCCTAGTTACCTTTAGGCAATGCAATGCAGGCATCATAAACATACATGGCGTAAATAAAAGTGACTTATACAAAATGAGGGTACTCAACACTTTTGCCTATCCCTGCAGGGCACACAATAATATCCTTCTTCAAGATATCATAATTTGCAACTGCAAAGAGGTTTTTGTTACACTTGAGAAATATGAAGAATACAATACTTTCTTTACTCACGGCGCTGTTTCGCCCAGGGGCCCGATGTCGCTATTTTAAGTCAGTGAGTGGCGGGTTAAAAAACGTTCCAGTGTACTTGTTATTGTGCCTAATTTTCGTATTCAGATAAGAACAGTCACTTGCAATCCTACAATGACAACAGTGGCAAGCAGGTGTACATTTGTCATTGAACTAAAATTATCTGAATACGAAAATAATAACAAGTACACTGGAAAGTTTATTAACCCACCACTCACTGACTTAAAATAGCGGCATCGGGCCCCTGGTCTACATAATTATGTTGGTACATAAAGAAACTAGGTTTACTGTTAGTATTAAAGAACTGAAAAATGGACTGAACTTTAAAGGCAGCGCTGGAAAGGCTTTCTTATGTTGGCCTGACAAAGACATTTTTTACAAAAGACTTTGGTTGTTACGGAAATTTCTAGTCTATTATTATAGAGAACCTATTTGTAACTTTATGTAGAAGAATACTACGTTGTGTTTTAGTAAGACGCGACCTACTTCTTTCTACTAATTAATATCAAAAGTTGTATAAGTATGTGCAATCGAACGTCAAACACAACTATGGCAATAAAGACATCTCTTTTTAAAGACGTGGGTACAATAGGGATGATGACAAATTTTTATTTTTATGTCCATCTTTTAGATACCTAATAAAAAAATATTAGACATCTATTTTTTGTCTTGTCGCGTAAACAAAGAAGTATGAAGATACAGCGAATACAATTATTGCGTGACGTCACGTCAACGCACAAATTTTACGTAGCCGTGACGTCACAAGCCCCCACTCCTGAACTTTAAAGCGGTTTATCTTCGTATTAATTTGATAAAATAAAAAATACGTGTCTATTATATTTTGATTACCTATAAATTATCTAAATGGCGCATTAAATAAATTTTGACTTTTCATACCTAGTCTTCTAACCTATCCCTATATTAAAAATCTACAGATATTTTCCAATCTAAATATTACTGCAGTAAACAGTTTAAAAAAGTATATGGAATGCATACCTAAGAATTCATTTGTTTCAGTAGAAAACAAAGGTTTCACCAATTATTATGTCATACGTATTTTTACACGTAGTTTATTTATAAATATATAACAACCTTTTTTATTTACCTAAATGTAGTAAATATAACAAAATAAGTAAATATTTTGGAATAAGACACCGAGACACCGTTATTTGATCTTCAAAGCCAGGGTTTGATTTGTGTGTCTGACTGGAAACAGAAGGAGGCGAAAGCAGTTTTATTAAAAATATAAGTTGTTTAAGAATATTTAAATAAATAAACAATAAAAAATCTAGAATAACTATGCGAACAGTTTTGTCATTTTAAGACATTAACTAGGTACTTTAGTTAGCAAAATATTTATGTACTTTAAATATTAAGTAGATATGTTTCTTGTTATTATCTACTTTTAAATTACTAATATCCCTTAATTTTAAATAGATAATTACATAGTTTTTTTAGATAAAGGTTACACTGAGGTTACATGATAAAAGATCTTCATTTGTTTTTTTATATTAACAATGGAAGCATCAGGGTTGAATACGACCACATTAACTGTATGAGCGAACGTTTTAGACAGCGTACACATGCGTGCAATACGATAGTTAAACTAAGTGGTTCCGCAGATAATTTGCCATCTGTGTCGCTGGACATCATTGCTTAATGACTTGCCAAACTAATGGTAATCGAAAAAAACGTGTTTTGATATTTAAATGTGTGTTATTCAATCGATGCTTAAAGTTAAGCGGTTTTTGAATGTCGTGTTTAAGCGTTTATATTCTTAAAACGTTTATATATGATTCCTTTGACAGTTATAAAGGATTTTAATATGCTAACGATCTTAACCATGTTGTTATCTCATTGAAAAGGATGAATGTTTGAAATCTTAAGTCTTAGTTATAAATTATGCCTTATTTTAATTTTAACGCCAATGATACACAAAGAAGACACATCATTAAAACTCAAACTTGCAATGACCCTTCCATAGTCTTCTTACATAACATCAGATATGTAAACCTTTCACTTAGCGCTAAATACATCTATGAGTACTCAATAAGCATTCAAAGAAATCAGAAATTTTCACTTTATCTGCGTTATTTTGGTAGCAAGACATTAGCAATGTTTTCGAGAAGAATTTAATGTAAACATACCGATACACAAATCTATAAATATCAGAGAGCAAGCACATTGGGCTTAGCCCTCCTTGTAAATAGAGAACGAGCGTAGAACACCTTACATGTTCACTAGCTCTAAAAAGTAATTGTTAATTTAAATGTGGCATAAATTAACATTGTAATTAAGACTTATGTTCGTCTTTACATATAATGAAATTTAAGTGTTAGTATAACAAGCAATAAATTTAATAACAGAAGGCCATAAAAACTCGTTAAACCTACATTCACTGGAAAGGAAACATTTTTATAGTCCTTAGAAACACAATAAATAGTCTTTGAATTTACTGAAGAGTAAGTAAAATAAATTTTGAGCCCTTTTCATGAACTTTTAAGAACTATTTTCTATCCCTAAAAAGGATGCGAAATTCTAAAATAGATAGTTAATTTATTGAGGCCAGTGAGGAAACTTACTCAACCCAATAAAATTAAAAGAGTTTCCTATTGAAATTTAAGTAGTGTGGAGTGCGGATGTGAGCAATGAAAAGACAAGTCATAAACAACACTTGGCCTCAAATATATACGCTAGTCTCTACGCTAATCAGGTCCTCAAAGACTTTATGTTGGTGTAATTTATGCAGCTGGCTATAACCTGAAACAAAGCTTTCGTGCCGCCAATAAACGGGAGACCGTAAAAGTTATGTTAAAGGGGTTAAAGGTCTACAGGGTGTTAAGAAAACCCTTATCCCTTAAGGTGTTGTTAGGTATCTATAACTGATACCATTAATCAAAAAAAAATGTGGAAAAAAAAAATTATAACCTAAAAAAAATTTTTTTTTTCATATGGCGGGAGAAAGAGTCGGCGTCGTCACAGGTGCTGCCAAATGATCAAACAAACGGCCGCTAAATAATACCGACGAAAATGGTTTAGGAAATTTCGCGGTAAAAAATCGTTATTTCAAAGTTCACTATTATTGATACTATCATGAATATTCCAAAAATATTTAATTTGGGCATATGATTGTGGAACCTATATCACCCTTTCGGGTCGAACAGCGTTTTCTTAACACCCTGTATAAATGTAACTGTTACAATCAGTACCAAAGAATACTAGGACAAGCAACAGACTGTAATCCCTATTAAAGCTTTAACTTCTTTCTATAAAAAGCATTTGACCTTTGACCTCGGGAAGCATAGATAGAATGGATGAATAAATGTAATCGTAAAGTTTTAGTTTCTCTGGAATTTCGAAGTTAGGGTTTTTATAGGTTCTAGACCAGTGAAGCTATAAGCCAGATGCTTTCTTAAGATATTAACTATAATCATGTAGTTTTAAAAGTTTCTGCGGTAAATTGAGCGAGTATCTAATTTTCGTTTTCCATTTTTTTAGTAAGGCAATCATTTTAGTTTTTAAACGAAACTACTTTGATGAAATTTATATGAGACCACCTCCTCGGTATGCCCCATCAATGAATACACAATTGCCGGAGATATCGTAATTTACGTATAAAAAACACAGTCCAATTGAGAAGGAACCTCCTCCTTTTGAAATCAGTTGAATATTTTACTGCCCGGTACTACCTATCTGCGAGTGAACATTGAAACAACACTCATATTATTATATCATCATCATCATCTCCCGAGCCTTTTCCCAACTATGTTGGGGTCGGCTTCCAGTCTTACCGGATTCAGCTGAATACCGTATTTTACATGGAGCGACTGCCTATCTGACCTCCACAACCCATTTTACTGGGTATTAACACAGTATCCCATGGTAAGACTGGTTGTCAGAATTGACTTAATGACTGCCAAAGATCATAGTATGATAGTCTCATATTATATGTTGTATAAATATTGAATATATTTGACCAGTTACCAGAAATCGCTAATTTTTATTAGACTTTTCAATCCTTGGCTTATTTATATCATGTTTATTTCTTAATGAAATGCTGAGTTACAAAACTAGTTGCTTCTACGTAGGTGTAAATATCAACATCTGACGCAAGTTGCTAAGTTATACCAGAAAGGCGCTTTATAAAGAACGGGAGCATTTTAGAAACTTTGACAAATCGGCAGGTACATTATATTTTTTTTGGTGTCAGAATTTAAATAATTAACTAAGTAATAACAAATGGAAATTTAGATATTTCCATAATCAAATGAGCTCCATTATGCAAACAAATCATTTGTTGCCTGTATACCAATAAAAGTGATAATATTAATAGAAGCGAATTTCACAAAGGCTAAAACATGCATCCAATTTATTTGAAACCACATAGGAATACGGTACTAACGGATAACGAATAATTACCTTAGTAATTATTACAACGATAGATGTACCGACCATTCCCAGTCGGGGTTACAGAGCCCTTGTTGATTTTAATTAAAATCGTGGCCTATTCACTGATACCCAATGAATTTGGAATACTGGAATATTAGAAACCAAGATAAAAGGATCAGTGTCGATCGAGAAAAAGTTGTCATGTTTCTAGTAGACGTCATATTAAATTAAAAAATAAAACGCATTTTCTATGTTTCTGAAATACATAATATACATGCCAAAAGAATGATAATGATAATAAATAAATAAATGATAATACTAGGATGACGATATTCACTAAGTATTACCTAGAAACACTTATGGTCGATAAATGCCAGCATTATCAATGGAATTTTACATAAAATAAAAAAGTATACTTACGTTACTTATTTTTCTACACGTGTGTTATGCTACCATATTGATAGCGGTAAACACGTGTAAAAAAAAGGGTAAAAAAATAGTAGGGTCGATGTTGATAGGAATTATCCAAGGATTACTTTACATAGGTTAAATACACATGAGGACAAATAAAAAGGTCCTGTATTGTTTGATGTAATAAGAAAAGATTTGGACTGAATGGTTATAGTGTTTATAAATGTATAGTTTTTTGATTTGATGACGATAAACATAACAACATGGGACAATTATTTAGCTCAAGTAGCATGATTTTTACCTACCTACGTACCTTTCTGATAATTTTCTTTACACATATTTTTTTTTTACTTATTTCTTATTTTATTTACACCCAAATTACACTCTATACGTACAATAAACAATGTATTAGCAACTAAGCGAATCTAAAATTAAAAACTTAAACATACTACCTACGTATTATATTTTCATCTTCAGAAAAAAATGTTCGTCTGAACTCGAGCCAGATATAAGACGGCCAGCCCGTTTCAAAAAGTTTCAAGAGCTATTTGATTAACAAAAATGGGTTCGAAATTTCAAGGCCCAATAAAAGATGTAAGAACAAAAACCTTTTCAATCAATAAATTTTATTAGACCCTTACTTTACAAGTTCCGAAATAAATGCCGTTGTTAAGGCACTCAGAAGACATTTATAATCGAAGAAAAGCCATCGATTTCGCTTAATCCTATAAAACTTCAAAATGTTGATTTTAAAAGTAGATATTTTTATTGGAAACGAATTTAAAACTATACCTCTATTGATAACTTTTTAGTTGATTGTAACAATTAATTGTAAACAGTTACTAAAACTAATGTTTAACTATTATAGGCATAATAGTTAAATATTAGTTAGATAAGTTTTGTTCATACTTATTACTTTTTAACAAACAGAAAACTGTTAATTGAAAGTTGGTTAAGCCGAAGCCGTTAAAATCAGAACAATTCATGTGGAAATTCATTTCAATAGTGGAGACCGCCCGTTCCGTGTCGCTCCTGCCGGTGGTCAGAGCAAATAACCTCTGACCTCTCGTTCTGAAATAAACCTGCCAAGATATGTTCACTATTCGATGATAAATGCCGTCGCTTAAAAAAATATTGAAAAGTAACACAAGCATAATTTGATGAAAAAGTTTGGTATGAAGGTGTAAACTACAAATTAAATGCTGTCACTGAGAACCACTTATCACGAATTACATCGAGCTTAAAAAATTGAGTTAGGGAATTAACAATGAGAATTAAAATTTCAGTACATACATACATTATAATCACGCCTCTTTCCCTTGTAGGGGTAGGCAGAGACCACTTCTTTCCACTTGCTACGATCCTTACACACTTGTTTCACTTTGTCCACTTTCATTATTTCCTTCATACGTGCTGTTCGGTCGGAGGGGCTCGTGGCTAAGTGTAAGCCGTACGGTTTGACCGATAATACAGGTTAAGCCGCGCTCGCCGCGGTTGGTCCATGGATGGGTGACCATTTATAACATACCGAGACCCCTCCGTGTTTTGGAAAGCACGTTAAACAGTAGATCCCGGCTGTCATACATAATTCTTTGGCAGTCGTTGAGTTTCCCAGTAAAATGTGTTGTGGAGGTCAGATAGGAATTCATGCACCTAATATGAGTCCTATTTGTTACTCGAAATAAATGAATTTGAATTTGAAAATTCGGTATTCAGCTGTATCCGGTAAGACTGGTAGCCGACCCCAACATAGTTGGGAAAAGGCTCGGGAGATGATACACGCTGTTCGGTTTATGGTACTCTTGACTTGGCCTTTCTTCATTCACACTCGCCTTATACACTGTTTTTCGTCAATCGTTCTTCATTCATTCTCTCGACATAGCCAAACCATTTCATCATACCTTTCTTAATTTTTGTCTCAACATCCATCATCGGACATACTTCATCCACCTTACCATCCATTCCTCCTCTTACATTCAACGTAGCGAAGCGGCTCTCCGTGGGCCACTACATACAGAACTTAATAATATTAAATTAAATTAAAATCAATGGCATAAGTCCCATATCGTAAAGTGCGATAACAATATAACATCGCATTATGTGCGTTGACGTTCATTCACTCACACTGATTACTGTGCATTGTGAATTGGATATATTGACATACTTTGCCTGCACTGCGACCAGTAACAAACCGTCCGTTGTTCTGACAACACAGTGTAGTATTCAAAAGATTTCATAAAGATAAGCAAAGAAATAATGTGTGCGTTTCTTGCAACTTTTGTTATACTTGTGTACGCAGTCATACTAATAAATGCCGAAACACATTACTCACAAACCGATGAATTCATCGCTAAGATTAATTCTAAACAAAAACTTTGGATAGCCGGAAGAAACTATCCCGCTAACACTCCGTACGAAACCATAAAAAGGCAAGCGGGCACGTTTCCAAGCAAAAAATTAAGATCTGGAGGTCTACTCTTATTCAACGAAAAACGAAGTTTCGAACGAAATTTCGCGTCTTTCCTACCACGGTTCCATTTCGTTCCGAAATTTCGGACGAACGAACATTTTTTATCGTTAAGATTCTCTAAACCTACTCTAATTCGAAATCTTCCGAACGAATATTTGAATTTGACAGACGATTGTTCGTAATTTTAACCTCAAATTTGACGAAACCAAAAGTGTTACCTTTTGATTTTCGTTTTACATTTAGTTTTGTGAATATTGTGAGAAAATTGTTGGCAATGGCTTCAAGAATGCTTTTAATCGAAGCTGCTTTACGTGAAGAACGTTTAGAGCGTAGAAGGAACCGGCCGGCGCCGCCTGCGCAATCAACTAAATATTAGCGAAATTCTCGACTTCGAGTTTGTAGGAAATTACAGACTCAGTCGGAAATTATTCGAGGAGTTGGGCGAGGAATATAAATATGAATAAAATTTATACTTATAATAAAGTTTTATTTACTTTAACCCTATCTAAACACAAATATAATAAAAAAACACAACAAACAAAACAGTAACAAAAACTTAATTCCTATATAAATATTGTCTACCAAGACCACACAGCTGCAACAGAGCAGCAGTGATGCCTGCCAGCTCAGTCCTCATGCCTGCCAGGTCAGTCCTGAGACCTGCGAGCTCGGCCCTGAGGCCACTTTAGAAAACTTTTCAAAGTATTCAAACAAAATGTCGTAAGTTGAAGTTGACATGTTATGATTAGATTGTGAATATACAGACATTTTTGGTCGTCATTCGTGACATACCCATTGTTGGCATGAAACAGTACTCTTCAAATTAGTAGGTTAACAATGACAGTGAAAGGGTCTTTTATTGTGTCGCGGTCAATGTCGTCGAAAATAGAATTTTTATCTATATATTTATAATTTCTGCATGAATATTTCAAGAAATATTTAATAAATCACATTTTTAATGTAAAATGTAAAAATAAAGCAAAAGAGTTTATTAATTTTAAGTTAAAGTAAAAACCGTAATTTACTTAAGATGACATCATAAAAGACCCACACGATATTATCGTTCACGAAAATTGTCTATGGTTACGAACTTTTTGTGCGCGGCCGAAATTGAAATAGAGTAGGGTCACTGACGAAACTTCGTTTAAATTTCGTTCGTTTACGAAGTTTCGTTTCGGAGAAAGAGAGTAGACCTCCTGATGTGCCGGTAATGAAGCATGATCCTACGCTAATTGCAAGTCTTCCGGAGAACTTTGATCCTCGGGACAAATGGCCCGACTGTCCAACATTAAACGAAATCAGAGATCAAGGATCGTGCGGTAGCTGTTATGCGTTTGGTACTGCATCCGCCATGACAGACCGATACTGTATACACTCCAATGGTAAACAACACTTCCATTTTTCTTCTCAAGATATTATGACTTGTTGTCCTTTCTGTGGCGTGTCTTGCGAAGGAGGTAACAGCGAAGGAGTTTGGGACCACTGGAACTTGGTTGGAATTGTATCAGGGGGTGCATATGACTCGAAACAGGGATGCAAACCGTACTTGGTTCCTCCGTGTGAACATAGTAACGCAACCGGCAACCTACCACCGTGTGGCCCTTCTGTGGACCCGATGAGGTGCTTTGAAACCTGCCAGCCGAACTATAATGTTGAATACAAAAAAGATAGGCGTTTCGGGAAACCAAAATATAAATTACCCACTGATGAAGACCACATTAAAGCTGAATTATTCAAAAACGGACCGGTATCATCTTCCATTGTGTTATATGATGATTTCATGCATTACAAATCTGGGGTGTATGTTCACACAGAAGGCGAAGTAGTCGGCCATCATAGTATTAAACTTATGGGTTGGGGAATTGAAAATGGCACTAAGTACTGGCTTCTTGCAAACTCTTTGAACCCCGATTGGGGTGACAAAGGATTCGTAAAGATTATACGTGGGACAAATCATTGTAATGTTGAAGGGAATATTTTGGCGGCGATACCTATTCTACCATGATTGTTTATGTTGGAAAAATAAATTTGGCTTCATTCAACGCTCAACTTATTTTTTGATTTCGGACTAACCTATTATTTCTAGGAAAAAAAATCTAATTGCAGATCTGTACTCTTCCAAGCTATGTGTTTCTCTAACCATAATGACATGCGCGTAAGTAGATAGGTATATCGTGAATCTGGAGAATAATTTGTTGGATACACTTCTGTGGAATCAATTTCCATTGACAATATTGATAGCAATAGCAGTAAGCACGTGTAAAAAAATTGTAGCTTCGGTTTTGATAGGAATTATCTAAGGATTACTTTAAATAGTTTCAATACATATGAGGACAAATAAAAAAGTCCAGTACTGTTGAATGCGAAATATAAGATGATTATGACTAAATGTTTATTGATTTACTGTTATTTGGAGAGATGGTGATGATGAGACTATTATTCAGCTCAAGTAGCATGATTATTTTATTTACTTTCGTATCTTTTCATATTAATAATCTTTACATTTAATATTTTACTTGCTTCCTATTTTATTTACTCAAAATTCACACTTACAATAAAGTAGACAATAATATTACATACCATTAATAAAATCTGAACAATTCATGCGAAAAATTATTTCAATAGTGGAGACCGCCCGTTCCGTGTCGCTCCTGCCGGTGGTCAGAGCAAATAACCTCTGACCTCTCGTTCTGAAATAAACCTGCCAAGATATGTTCACTATACGATGATAAATGCCGTTGCTTAAAAAATATTGAAAAGTAACACAAGCATAATTCGATGAAAAAGTTTGGTATGAAGGTGTAAACTACAAATTAAATGCTGTCACTGAGAACCACTTATCACGATTTACATCAAGCTTAAAAAATTTAGTTAAGGAATTAACAATAAGAATTAAAATTTCAGTACATACAGAACTTAATAATATTAAATTAAATTAAAATCAATGGCATAAGTCCCTCGTAAAGTGCGATAACAATATAACATCGCATTATGTGCGTTGACGTTCATTCACTCACACTGATTACTGTGCATTGTGAATTGGATATATTGACATACTTTGCCTGCGCTGCGACCAGTAACGAACCGTCCGTTGTTCTGACAACACAGTGTAGTAATATTCAAAAGATTTCATAAAGGAATAATGTGTGCGTTTCTTGCAACTTTTGTTATACTTGTGTACGCAGTCATACTAATAAATGCCGAAACACATTACTCACAAACCGATGAATTCATCGCTAAGATTAATTCTAAACAAAAACTTTGGATAGCCGGAAGAAACTATCCCGCTAACACTCCGTACGAAACCATAAAAAGGCAAGCGGGCACGTTTCCAAGCAAAAAATTAAGATCTGATGTGCCGGTAATGAAGCATGATCCTACGCTAATTGCAAGTCTTCCGGAGAACTTTGATCCTCGGGACAAATGGCCCGACTGTCCAACATTAAACGAAATCAGAGATCAAGGATCGTGCGGTAGCTGTTATGCGTTTGGTACTGCATCCGCCATGACAGACCGATACTGTATACACTCCAATGGTAAACAACACTTCCATTTTTCTTCTCAAGATATTATGACTTGTTGTCCTTTCTGTGGCGTGTCTTGCGAAGGAGGCAACGATGAAGGAGTTTATGACCACTGGAACTTGGTTGGAATTGTATCAGGGGGTGCATATGACTCGAAACAGGGATGCAAACCGTACTTAGTTCCTCCGTGTGAACATAGTAACGCAACCGGCAACCTACCACCGTGTGGCCCTTCTGTGGACCCGATGAGGTGCTTTGAAACCTGCCAGCCGAACTATAATGTTGAATACAAAAAAGATAGGCGTTTCGGGAAACCAAAATACAAATTACCCACTGATGAAGACCACATTAAAGCTGAATTATTCAAAAACGGACCGGTAACAGCTTCCATTGTATTATATGATGATTTCATGCATTACAAATCTGGGGTGTATGTTCACACAGAAGGCGAAGTAGTCGGCCATCATAGTATTAAACTTATGGGTTGGGGAATTGAAAATGGCACTAAATACTGGCTTCTTGCAAACTCTTTGAACCCTGATTGGGGTGACAATGGATTCGTAAAGATTATACGCGGGAAAAATCATTGTAGTGTTGAAGAGAATATATTGGCGGCGATACCTATTCTACCATGATTGTTTATGTTGAATAAATAAATTTGGCTTCATTCGACACTTGTTTTTTAATTTAGGACTTACTTATTATTTCTAGGAAAAGTTTTCTAATTGCAGAACTGTACTCTTCCAAGTTATGTGTTCCTCTAACCAAAATGACATGCGCGTAAGTAGATAGGTATATCGTGAATCTGAGACGATAATTTGTTGGATACACTTCTGTGGAATCAATTTCCATTGACAAAACTGTACGGTGCATCGCACCACAGGCGCAACAATAAATTACAAAAATGAACCTTAACGCTTTGACATAATGTCGCTGTCGATTATTCAAGTGCTACCACTGTCACTGAAGTTAGTAAGTAGGATGACTGTAAATTGAACTTAGATTTAATAAATATACACAGATGGAATAAGAGCTATGCGTATTAACTTACCATCTTACTGACGGGCCCGTTGGTCTAGTGGTTAGTGACCCTGACTGCTATACTGGAGGTTGTGGGTTCGATTCCCACCCAGGACAAATGTTTATGTGATGAGCATGATCATTTGTTCTGTGTCTGGGTATAATTTATCTATAATATGTATACATTTAGAAATATATAAGTATGTTTATCAGTTGTCTGGTTACCATAGTACAAGCTCTGCTTAGTTTTGGATCAAACGACCGTGCGTGAGTTGTCCCAGGATATTTATTTATTATTATTTATCTTCTCATAACGGAATATATCTATAAAGACTCCTTGTTTCTAACATCACGGATAAAATATTTACTCCCGGTTTCTGTAAGGCTGATCAACCAAATTTGTTGTCAAATCAACTGATCACGACTGTGATTAGCTGACCAAAAGACTGACAAGCACAGTGCTTAACATGAGTTTTGACACATTTTGACAGTTTTGATTCATTATTTATTTATTGTGATGAACAACGTTTCAGAAACTGGGGCATAGTGTCCAAAGGAACTAATATTTAAGAGCCTTATAAACATTAGTACCGACTATAAAATAAACGGAGCAATGTGTTGTACACTTATCGTACAAAACATAAATGAGCGCTATTTCCTGTTAGTTTGTATGTAAATATAAGGAAAATAATGCAATGCTATGCCGTTCCTTACTATTATATCCTGCGTCTAAAACAAAGCTAGCTCCATTAATAATGGATAATAATGCAGAGCCTACAATAGAAATTTAAAAAAATATATACACACTAGGCATTAGAAAAACAGTAGACAAATGAAAAAGTACTAAGTATTATTTCCAGTTAAATCGCTTCTTCTACGTATCAATGTAGTTTGACAAATATAATAATATGACTCCACCCTACGCTGGTAGGTAGGTATACATACAAATAACTAAGAACTAACGCTATATTATAGACTCGATTGATACATATATTATTTCTTGGTTTAAATAAACTACCTCCTTTTCACTTAAAGAGAAGTTGACGAATAGCCATAAAAAGTTCGTACTTTTCAAAAGATAAATGCAAATCGACTTCAAAGCAAATAATGCATGACAAATACATGATAGTACAAACTATATCTAATGGTACCTTACAGGATACATAAGAAAGAACAAAGTATAGATATAGGGCATGAACCGTAAGCACTAGTGTGAACTAGTATAAAAACATAGCTCGCCGTTTTAATAAAACTATCTCTAAATCTAACATCTATCCTAATAATATTTGAACCATTGATATTTTCGCATAAACTTCAGTCGTTGCAAGGAAACTAACTTAAATCAGTAAATGAATATACAACATAGGGCCAAAAAATTTGCTTATGCTCGGCACAATGGGCTTTTAGTGATTCTCACAGTCTAGAGTTTTTACTTTTAAGCTCCATGAATGTCACTTACTTTTTAAAACGAATGTATAATCTTATGACGCAGGTATGCAACAAGAAATTGTTTCTATTTAAATACCAGCCCATAAAAAAGAAAATAAAAAAATATAATTTTTGAAATACTTTCGAATAATTGAAGAAAAATTTACAGTTATTATAGAAAATCACATTCCTTTCTGTAATCAGAAAATAAAAGTTAAACATTAATGTGTAAAATTCAAAACAGGAAATGGTTTTAGTGTACCTAAATGACTAAGGATCTGTTTAATATAAGACTAACATCTGGGCAATTTGAATTCTTACATGTGCTTTGAAAATAACTACCTAACTACAAAGATCATCAGACACTTTGCTCCTAAATAGAATTAGACCGACACTTGAGGAACTCTCTCAGACAGCAATAAAGCTTTAATTACCACTTTCATAAGTACCATACATTTTTGCATGATAACAAATACTACCACTTCCATATAAATATGTTCTAATCCGTTTTGGGGCCAGTAGTTTCGAACTGGCTTAAACTGTTACTTCAAAAAATGGCTACTCCAATTACTTCCATGTTTGCAATCATTGTGGTTTTACAAGCTTCTGTACACACCACCAACGGAGATTACGATCCAATGTCCGATGAATACATCGACATGCTGAATTCCAAGCAGAGTTTTTGGAGAGCCGGTAGAAATTTTCACAAGGACACGCCTATTTCCTATTTTGAGAATCTGATGGGTGTAATAGATGATGAAAACCAGATAGATCTACTCCAATTACAACTCGATGACGAAATAATTGCTGATCTCCCTGAGAACTTTGATGCCAGAGAAAAATGGCCTAACTGTCCTTCTCTCAATGAAATCAGGGACCAAGGCGCATGCGGTAGCTGTTGGGCACTTGCGGCTGTGGAAACTATGACTGATCGATACTGTATATTCTCAAATCAAACAAAACAGTTCCATTTCTCTGCCCAAGATCTCGTAAGTTGTTCCGGCGATGGAGGCTGCGATGGAGGCTCTAATAAAAAGGCGTGGAAATACTGGAAAAAGAACGGTATTGTCTCAGGAGGCAACTACAACTCGAATGAAGGCTGTAGACCCTACGAAATTAAGTCGTGCCACCATCATAGCCCTGATGACTCACCACGCTGTAACAAGACAGTTTCGACACCGGCATGCGTTAAATCCTGTCAATCAAGCTATAATGTTACCTACAAAAAAGATAAACGCTATGGGAAGTCTTACTATCATGTCGGTGCCGACGAGAACAAAATAAAAGCGGAAATATTTAAAAATGGACCCGTCCAGGCTAGTTTCCAGGTTTATTCAGATTTTGCTCACTACAAGGAAGGCGTATACAAACATTCTCATGGTGAAAAACGCCATTTTCATGCCATAAAACTTCTTGGTTGGGGAGTCGAGAATGGAATCAAATACTGGCTTGCTGCAAACTCATGGAACACTAATTGGGGAGCAAAAGGATATTTTAAATTTTTGCGCGGTGAAAACCACTGCTATATTGAAGAAGATATAATCGCTGGTATACCTCTGATTAAATAAATATCCTTTAATATTTCAATGCGTATTTATTGCCTACAACATCTCAAAACCTGACTTTATTGGAAAATATTCGCGTATCAAATAAACGTATTAATATAATTGTGTTTTCGTTTTATTCAGCACGTTCAAACCATCAAGTCTCAAAACTCAATAATTTTACTTGCATTCCATAAAGCACTTAAAAACACAAATTATAATACCTGTTGGGCACAGCAAAAATTACAGTAGGTATAACCGTTACCGTAACCGTAAGCAGCAAAAAAGATATTTTGTTTAAACAATATTAGATGGTTGTACATAAAAAAACCTTGCAATATTGTTTAAAACCTGTACGATGGTGATACTTCTGATTCTCCAATCAAATTCTAACACCGCACAGTTAAGAAATTATCGTTATAAAACAACTCAGGACTTGTTCAAAACACATGTGTCATATCAGTCATTATTATGTAGTTTCAATGAAAATCTCAGACTTCCTGCTGGTAATAATAAATTCGTTTAATAATTAAGAAATCACCGAAATCTTAAAAAAAAATGCCGATATCTTTGAAAATGCTGGATCTTCATAAATTATGGGCGAGAAAGGTATCAAGGTCTTGATAGCATTAATTTTCAAACCAAAATAGTATAATTTCGATCATTCGTTTAGAAGCTACGAGGCCAGATACAGACAAGTCAATCACTAACTATAGCATTGCGTCTGTAAAATCAAACCAATTAATATATTCAAAGGAACATCTGACTATAAAATTAAATACCTTACAAATAAACATAAATTTAATACGTGTCACATCATCTAACTTATGTTCTTTATAAATATGTAATGTTTTTAAACTATTACCATAAAAATAAAAAATATGTATATTTTCTATTATGCCGATCTACATTTGAATAGAACGAAACATAGTACATTATTTGCAATAGATATCGTTATAATAGCATTTCATTGAGTATCCGCATACTTAAATTACTTGCCAGTCATATCTTTGACAAACACTAACATAAATAGACAACTTTTATTGAAATAGAATAAAAATATGTCAGGAACTATTTCGATAGTAGTCCGCTGAAAACATATATTAAATGCCAACATTATCAACAAAATAAAAAAGTTAATTGCGTGAAATAGTTAGTATAATGTAAATATTTTTGCATCGCATTCACATTATAACATGCATTTATGCGTGATAAGCGATGCAGTTTAACAACCACAGATATATATATATATATATATATATATATATATATATATAAATAGATACGATTCCGATTGATCATACTTGTGTGAACTGTACCACGAATAGACGCAGGTACTGAAACAACTAAACTACTTGAAATGGCTATTCTACGAAATGCCATATTTGCAATTATTATGGTTGTACAGGGCACCTCTGTACACACCACCAACGGAGAACTCCATCCACTGTCCGATGAATACATCGACATGATTAATTCCAAACAAAATTTTTGGAGAGCTGGTAGAAATTTTCACAAGGACACGCCTTTCTCATATATCGAGAATCTAATGGGTGTGAAAAAAGACGAAGAACTGGTTAATCTACCCACGTTAAAATACGACGAGGACATTATTTCTAGTCTCCCTGAAAACTTTGATGCGAGAGACAAATGGCCTAACTGTCCTTCTCTGAAAGAAATCAGGGACCAAGGCCCATGCCGTAGTTGTTGGGCACTTGCGGCTGTGGAAACTATGACCGATCGGTACTGTATATACTCAAATCAAACAAAACAGTTCCATTTCTCTGCTCAAGATCTTTTAAGCTGTTCCAATGCTGGAGACTGTTATGCAGGTTCGCCTGTTGGGGCATGGGCGTACTATGTGTCACATGGTATCGTCTCTGGGGGTAACTACAACTCAAGCGAAGGCTGCAGACCGTATGAGTTTCCTATGTGTGAGCATCATGCATTTTTAGTTGACTTACCACACTGTCCTCAACCAAATGGAACACTAGAATGTGTAGATTCTTGTGAGTCGAATTATAATGTTGAGTACAAAAAAGATAAGAGAAACGGAAAATCATATTACAGTATAGAAAATGATGATAGCGCTATTAAAGCTGAAATTTTCACGAATGGACCTGTACAAGTCGATTTTGCCGTATATCCAGATTTTCTTAACTATAAAGAAGGAGTTTATAAGCACACTGAAGGAGAACTTGTCGGTTTTCATTCTGTTAAACTGCTAGGCTGGGGCGTCGAGTATGGTATCAAATACTGGATTGCTGCAAACTCATGGAATCCTCATTGGGGCGACAAGGGATACTTTAAAATTCTGCGCGGTGTAAACCATTGCGGAATCGAAGGAGACGCAATAAGCGGAGTTCCTAATATAGTTTGAAATGTTTTAGTATGATCAAAGCTATCCTGGCAAGAAGATTATATATCTTGACTTGACAAGTTTTCGTGTTTTTTTTAATAATAACTCCTATATTACAGAGGCCGGTAGCGACCGCGGAGTTTCAACAAAATCCGTTTAATAGTTTTTAGGCTATTATGGGCTACTATTTTTAAAGTATGTAATCTATGAGGAGTAGGAGTGTAGCTTGATCTACAAAATTTTGTCTCGTCCAATAGTTTGCTTAGATGCTTGTTACATTCGCAAATAAATTCAATACTAACAAAAATCACTTTACTTAAATATTTGTAAATTTCTGCTGCCTTCAAAAAAGTAAATATAATTAGGTATACCTTTTGTAAGCTTTTGTTTTTTTTTCTCACACACAGCAGATGATGACACGGTCATCCGATCCCAAACTAAGCAGAGCTTGTACTATGATGACCAGACAACTAAATAAACTTACTTAGATATTTCTAAATACAAACATATTATAGATAATCACACAAAGATTTGTCCTGGGTGGGTATCGAACCAACGACCTCTGGTACAGCAGTTAGGGTCACTAACCACTAGACCAACAGGCCCGTCAGGTTTAGTTTATATCACTTAGCAATGAAATGTTGCAAGTGAAAGCCAATATTTTCTCGGGTTCCGATAAACTAAGCATTTTAAGTAAATTGGATGAAAAATATTGGAACGTCGTATTACACGGAATTGATTAGCTGAAGAAACCAACTTTAGCTATAAAAACTTTCTTACAAAACACGCCACTATCGAGTTTGAGCACATTTGATTAGTCTTTAAAAAAGTGTAAAATCGAAAAAATAACAGTTCGATAAAGGGTCAAAACCACTGACTTGGATCCTAAATGCTAACATTATTATATTATATATACTTTGGCAGACATTGGTTCGTTGCTGAAGTAATTATTGACAAACGTTAGTACATCTAATCAAGTCACTGTCTATCATTTATTTATTGATTATGGAAGACTTACAGCTAATAAAAACGACATAAATCGGTACTATTATTGTATATGGCTTAGTCAAATTCTAAAACGTATACTTCTTTTAAACGTATAATTGCTTATTATTATAAAAATATTATTAAGTTGACTCCGGCTTTTACGTTTACTAAATTCAGCTGAATACCCCATTTTACTAGGTAATGATAGCCATCTATCTCCCTTAGTTAGTCTGGTAGTCATAATAAGGATGATGACAAATTTTTCATTCGATTTAGCTAGCAGTAGCATTACAAAACACAACCGCCGTATATTACGTCCTCGCCGGCGAGGCCCGTCGCGTATTATAAATAATAGTAACGTAAATGTTATCCTCCCGTCCCTAGATCAAGCTGGCCCGAACCGGCCAAACTAGTAATAAAAATATGTCTCTAAATAATAAACACTTAGATCCAGCCATCCCTTGTTGTTTGTTAGCAACGCACTAAGCCGAGGTCCGAAGCCCGCAGGGGGTGCCCTTAGTGGACGTTGCTGACATAGTTAGTTTTCCTATTGCTCTGGCTGGAGGCTTTAAGGTCCTCGCCAAACCAAAACCAAAAGTCCTGCGAAGCAGTCAAAGCCTGCGCTCAGGCAAACTGCAAAGAACTCTACCAAAAAAAAAAATGACAAATTTTTATTTTATGGTCCATCTTTCTGATAATATAAAAATATTAGACTCGTATTTTTTAGTTTGTCCCGTAAACAAAATTATAATAATAATAATATTCCGGGACCACTCACACACGGTTATCTGATCCCAAGCTAAGCAGAGCTTGTGTTATGGTAACCAGACAACTGATAAACATACTTATATATTTCTAAATACACACATATCTATATATATAAAAGAAAGTCGTGTTAGTTACACTATTTATAACTAAAGAACCGCTGAACCGATTTGGCTAAAAATTGGTGGGGAGGTAGCTTAGAATCAGGAGAAGGACATAGGATAGTTTTTGTCTCAAGTTTAAAAAAAAAACAGATTTATCCCTTTTACTACATATATTTTGGTCGAATGGTTAAAAACATAATTCGAAATACTTAAGTATGGAATCGCTAGCTATATTGAATACAAAAAAAAATCGGGTTAGTTACACCATTTATTAAATCAAGAACGGGTAGAACTATTTTCATGATCTTTAAGTTGGCGGATTCGTCTCCGCCCCGAATAATATAAAGACGTCGGGAATGGGACCTAGGTATTCACGCGGGTGAAACCGCGGGGCACAGCTAGTTATAGATAAATTACACCCAGACAACCAGAACAAATGATCGTGCTCATAACACAAACATTTGTCCTGGGTGGGAATCGAACCCACGACCTCCGGTATAGCAGTCAGGGTTACTAACCACTAGACCAACAGGCCCGGTCCAATTATGAAGATACAGTGAGTACAAATCTTGCGTGAGTTCACGTCTAAGCCAAAATTGTACCAAGCCGTGACGTCACAAGCCCCACTCCTGAACCTTAAAGCGGTTTATCTTCGTAATTTGTAATTGATTTGATAAAAGAAAAAATACGTGTCTATTATATTTTGTAATTCTAAATGGTAGACTAAATTGATTTTGACTTTTCATACCCAGTCATCTATCCTATTGTAATGACCCAACGACGCGCGATTGTCATAGAATATCCATGATATTAGTTTTCATTTTGTAGTACATTTGTTGTGCCTGATTCCATAACACAAGTACTTGAACTGCTTACTTTGCATTCAGAGCAATGTACGTGAAGTTGATCACATTATAATTTAAGAATTTCTATGAGGCTAATGATTCACCATTTTACATCCCATCCTTCCTCTGATTTTTCTGTGAAAATATAGAATTACGTTTGACTGTTAAATTAAATTACTTGTAAGTCATGTTATGGCAATTACTATTAACGTAAGTAGATTTCTTTTCCTTATTAAATATAAAAAATATATATCAGGAACCATTTCCGCTGGAAAAAATATTAAATGCCAACTTTATCAACAAAATAATTGCCTGAAATTGTTTGTAAAATATAAATATTTATGCATCACATTCACATTATAACACACATTTTTGCGTGATAAGCGATGCAAAATATTTAACAACCACAGATATATGTAGGTACGATTCCGATTGATCAAACTTGTGTGAACTGTACCACGAATAGACACAGGTACCTACTGAAACAATTGAACTACTTGAAATGGCTATTCTACGAAATGCCATATTTGCAATTATTATGGTTGTACAGGGCACCACTGTACACACCACTAACGGAGAACTCCATCCACTGTCCGATGAATACATCGACATGATTAATTCCAAGCAAAATTTTTGGAGAGCCGGTAGAAATTTTCATCAAGACACGCCTATGTCATATATCAAAAATCTAATGGGTGTGATAAAAGACGAAGAACCGATAAATCTACCCACGGTAAAATACGGAGAGGACATTATTTCTAGTCTCCCTGAAAACTTTGATGCGAGAGACAAATGGCCTAACTGTCCTTCTCTGAAAGAAATCAGGGACCAAGGCTCATGCGGTAGTTGTTGGGCACTTGCGGCTGTGGAAACTATGACTGATCGGTACTGTATATACTCAAATCAAACAAAACAGTTCCATTTCTCTGCTCAAGATCTTGTGAGCTGTTCCCAGGCTGAAGGCTGTTATGGGGGTTTGCCTCATAGGGCATGGGCGTACTATGTGTCACATGGTATCGTCTCTGGAGGTAACTACAATTCAAGCGAAGGCTGCAGACCGTATGAGCTTCCTATGTGTGAGCATCATACAAATGGAACCTTACCACCGTGTACTAAACCAAATGGAACACCGGACTGTGTAGATTCTTGTGAGTCGAATTATAATGTTGAGTACAAAAAAGATAAGAGGTACGGAAAATCATATTACAATATAGAAAATGATGATAGCGCTATTAAAGCTGAAATTTTCACGAATGGACCTGTACAAGTTGATTTAGTCGTATATCCAGATTTTCTTAACTACAAAGGAGGAGTTTATAAGCACACTGAAGGTGAAGCTGTCGGTTTACATTCTGTTAAATTGCAAGGTTGGGGGGTCGAGAATGGTATCAAATACTGGATTGTTGCAAACTCATGGAATCCTCATTGGGGCGACAAGGGATACTTTAAAATTCTGCGCGGTGTAAACCATTGCGGAATCGAAGGAAACGCAATTGGCGGAGTTCCTAATATAGTTTGAAATGTTTTAGTATGATACAAAGCTATCCTGGCAAGAAGATTATAATATATATCTTAACTTGACAAGTTTTTGTTTTATTTTTTAGTAATAATTCCTATATTATAGAGGCCGGTAGCGACCGCGGAGTTTCAACAAAATCCGTTTAATAGTTTCGAGGTTATTATTGCCTACTTTTACTGGAGGGGCTAAGTGTAAGCCGTACGGTTTGACCGATAATACAGGTTAAGCCGCGCCCGCCGCGGTTGGTCCGTGGATGGGTGACCATTTATAACATACCGAGACCCCTCCGTGTTTCGGAAAGCACGTTAAACAGTAGGTCCCGGCTGTCATACATAGATCTTTGGCAGTCGTTAAGTCAATTCTGACAACCAGTCTTACTATGGGATACTGTGTTTCCCAGTAAAATGGGTTGTGGAGGTCAGATAGGCAGTCGCTCCATGTAAAATACGGTATTCAGCTGAATCCGGTAAGACTGGTAGCCGACCCCAACACAGTTGGGAAAAGGCTCGGGAGATGATATTGGCTACTTTTACTAAAGTATATAATCTATTAGGAAATAAGAATGAAGCTGGATTTATATTATTATGTCTTATCAAATAGTTTGCTTAGTTATTTGATACCTTTGCAAATAAATTTAATACATATTGGTTTCTTAGATTTACGCGAATGTTAGACATTGAATGTTCGACACCTTTGGAGGGCGACAACCGCGACAAAATCCGTAAAAAAGTAGTTTTATTTCAAGATTTAATACATTACAAATAGCGTGTGCGTCCCGTTTTTACGCTTTGGGTAAAAACGGGACGCACACGCACGCTATTTAGACCCTATGACTAAGACTTCGCTGTCTGTCCGTCCGTCTGTCACTAAGCTGTATCTCAAGAACCGCGATAGTTAGACAGTTAATATTTTCACAGAATATGTATTTTTGTTACCGCTATAACAACAAATACTAAAAACAACTAAAAACCTAGTCAATGGTACGGAACCCTTCGACTAGGAGTCCGAGTCGCGCATGACCGGTTTTTTTCAACGTGGTATGGAACCCTAAAAATGCGCCTCGTACACTACCTCATAGGTAGTGCGGAAATGTGTGTATGTGATGTAGAATATGACTATGAGACATATATTCTTCAATCCTTGTCATCACGATATCTCCGGAATGGTGATCCATAGGGAAAAATTATTGAGACAATTTTGTAGATAATTGCATGATCTACAACTTTTGTCTGACCGATTTTGGCGATAATACTTGCCATTTACGAGGAAAATGCGAAAAGGTGATATTATTGACATTTGACCTTGTGTAACTTTTTTTGCACAAGTCGGATCTTTAGGGACTTTTGATATTACATTTATAATGGTGTACTTGAGACCTCGACCAATTTTCAGCTCTATACGAATTAATGCAAACTGAAATGTCTATTTTCACTGGACTACTATGGAAGTTGTTACTTGATATAAATTAAAAATGTTAGGTACTTGTTATTATTATAAATGTAACTCAAAAAATCCAAAAAAATAATAATTTAAATTTTACATCTTATGCTCACCTATGTATAGAATGTAATGGGTGTTAAGAAAACCCGGTCCGAACCGAAAGGGTGATATAGATTCCACAATACTCATGATAGTATTCATAATAATCAACTTTGAAATAACGGTTTTTGGCCGCGAAATTCCCTAAATTTGTGATTAAAACAATAATTAAAGCACCATTTTCGTCGGTATTATTTGGCGGCTTTTTGTTTGATCATTTGTGAGGCTTCTGTGACGACGCCGACCCTCTCTCTCGGGTTTTACAAACATTTTTTTTTATCATTTATCGATACCTAACAACACCTTAACGGATCGGACAGAGTTTTCTTAACACCCTGTATACAGATTACATCATAATATATTAACTTTAAATAATATAGAAATGGGTTATGTATATATTAAATAGAAAGGTTAGATAAATGAAATAGGTTAATATAAAAATACAATTACAATGAATTCACATTATCAATATCTTAACCGTGGGGAAATTGATTCTTGCATACACGGCAACACTGAATGACGTTCAGGGAACATATTATTTTATGTTGAAATTTTGATTTTTTTTTTCTAAATACATACATATAATAGATAAATAAACTAGCTGTACGGCATGCGTTGCAATGCAATTTTTTCTACCTAGCACCTGCCTACTACCTACCTACTACCTACCTGCCTACTACCTACCTACTACCACTTAGGGGTATGAAAAATAGATAGTAGCCGATTCTCAGACCTACTGAATATGCATATAAAATTTCATAAAAATCGGTCAAGCCGTTTCGGAGGAGTATGGTAACTAACATTGTGACACGAGAATTTTAAATATAAGATTACACCCAGACAACCAGAACAAATGATCGTGCTCATCACACAAACATTTGTCCTGGGTGGGAATCGAACCCTCCGGTATAGCAGTCAGGGTCACTAACCACTAGACCAACAGGCCCGTCAAATAGTTAGTATTAAATATTTTTGCATCGCATTCACATTATAACATGCATTTTTGCGTGATAAGCGATGCAATTTAACAACGACAGATATATATATATATATTTATATATATATAGGTACGATTCCGATTGATCATACTTGTGTGAACTGTACCACGAATAGACGCAGGTACTTTAACAATTTAACTACTTGAAATGGCTACTCTACGAAATGCCATATTTGCAATTATTATGGTTGTACAGGGCACCTCTGTACACACCACCAACGGAGAACTCCATCCACTGTCCGATGAATACATCGACAATATTAATTCCAAGCAAAATTTTTGGAGAGCCGGTAGAAATTTTCACAGGGACACGCCTTTGTCATATATCAAGAATCTGATGGGTTTGATAAAAGACAAAGAACCGGTAAATCTACCCACGTTAAAATATGGCGAGGACATTATTTCTAGTCTCCCTGAAAACTTTGATGCGAGAGACAAATGGCCTAACTGTCCTTCTCTGAAAGAAATCAGGGACCAAGGCTCATGCGGTAGTTGTTGGGCACTTGCGGCTGTGGAAACTATGACCGATCGGTACTGTATATACTCAAATCAAACAAAACAGTTCCATTTCTCTGCCCAAGATCTTCTAAGTTGTTCCAATGCCGGAGACTGCGGCGGGGGTTTGCCTCAGAAAGCATGGATGTATTGGATTTTAAGCGGAATTGTCTCTGGAGGTAACTACAACTCAAGCGAGGGCTGCAAGCCGTATGAGTTTCCTATGTGTGAGCATCATTCAAATGCTGGAAACTTACCACCGTGTACTGAACCAAATGGAACACCAGAATGTGTAGAATCTTGTGAGTCAAATTATAATGTTGAGTATGAAAAGGATTTAAGGTACGGGAAGTCAATGCACATTATTGAAAATAATGAAGACGCTATTAAAGCTGAAATTTTCACGAATGGACCTGTAGAAGTCGGTTTCGCCGTATATGCAGATTTTGTTAACTACAAAGAAGGAGTTTATAAGCACACTGAAGGTGATCATGTCGGTGACCACGCTGTTAAACTGCTAGGCTGGGGGGTCGAGAATGGTATCAAATACTGGATTGCTGCAAACTCATGGAATCCTCATTGGGGCGACAAGGGATACTTTAAAATTCTGCGCGGTGAAAACCATTGCGGAATCGAAGGATTCGCAATTGGCGGTGAACCGCATATAGTTTGAAATATTTTCAAATTTTCTTTTCTTTTTATAATAATTCCAATATTATAGAGGCTGCTAGCGGCCGCGAAGTCTTAACAAGATCTGTTTAGTAGTTTTGAGGATGTTACGGACTACTGTATTTGGATTTATATAATTTTGTCTCATCAAATAGTTTGCTCAGTTATTTGATACCTTCGCAAAATAAATTGAATACTTACAAAAATCCAAACTGTTTTATTGTACTATTTTATTTTATAAATGAATGATGACTGTAAAAAAAAGTAAATAATAAAACCGGCAAAGTGCGAGTCTGATTATTTTTTACATTATAAACTTTAAAAATATATAATTAAATTTAAATAAAAGTAATATATGATAAAATTTTAATAAAATTAATATTAAATGGCGTACCGTAACTTGTGTTAATATTTCAAGCGTTTATGCAGTATCAGCATACCTGTTATCAGTATCGAGCTAAAACAAGCAATAAAAAAACTATAATTAAAAAACACGCCCGCCATATCAAAAAAAAATTAAAAACAAGTCAAATATTTGCAGTCGGGGTCGGTTACTTGGAACAATTCATTACAGGTCCCCCGACTGCAAATATTTGACTTGTTTTTAATTTTTTTTGACATGGCAGGCGTGTTTTTTTAATTTTTTTAATTATAGTTTTTTTATTTAATACCTTTTAGTGAACAACAAAAAAAACATGACTCAACACAAAAAAATATATTGTTCGGAACCCTTTGCAGGCGATTTCGACTCACACTTGACCATTTTTTAATGTCCACATAGCCTATGTCACTCGGGATAACTCAAAGCTTCTAATGATACCACAAACATTGAAATCGGTCGAGCCTTTTAGAAGTTATGGTGGAATAAAGAGACTCACAAACATACATACATACATACATGAACCCTGAAAACATAACACTCCTTTTTGGGCAGTCGTGTAAAAACAACCACGTTTATCGTATGGGAGCCTTAAATATGTATTTTATTTTTTAAGTATCCGTTGTTATATGTGTCGGTAAAAGAAATATATCACCTGTGAAAATTTCAATTGTCTAATACCTGGTGACAGACGGACAGACGGATGGACAGTAGATTCTTATGGCTGCTACACACGTTACGAGACATCGTTACAATTAGACAGTACTTACAGTTACGATAAATCTAAAACGAAAACGAAAACACTGTACAGTTTATCCGATTTTAGAAAGCTGTTCACTTGAACGGCGCTGTATGGAATTTTGGATAGATACATCGGAATAGGAAGAAACTGTGTCAATAATCGTAACGTATGAGGCAGTCGTTCAGTTTTTCGCGTGAATCGTGGTCCAAATGGTTGTGTATGTGTGTACGTTTAATCTATCTTTATGCATATAGCTATATACCTATAAACCTATAATAAAACAAAGTAGGGTTTGTTCGAACACTTACAACTCGAGACCGGCCGGACCGATGTACATGGTTTTTGATTAGTTGTATTTATTTGTGAAAACAAATCAAATACAGCAAAATACAATTTGTGTAAACTAAGTAAAATATATTATCAGGCTACTTTAGTTTTTTAAATAATAAACCAGCAACTGCTAACACGTTGACACTAGAAGCTATAGCTCAACGAACAAATAATCGTCGTGTCTAGTAACGTGTGTGGGCATTACGAAAACTGTGCAGTTTAAACTGTACCGTCCAATCGTAACGTGTGTAGCAGCCATTATACTTCCTATAACCCATCCCGCCTCTTATTGTTCTACAATAATTTATAATAATACGCAGAAATATTGCTATTTATCACTTTTACTGCATATGTAGTTAACTCCAGATAGAACTTTACTTCCATTTGCAAATGAAAATTCATGCATGTTTTTGTTCCCATGGAAGTTGGGTAGGCCTTTAGTGTGGGATGCTACTTGCGTCGATACTCTTGCGCCATCCCATCTTCCTAGTACGTCGTGCTGTGCTGGCGCTGCTGCTACGGCTGCTGAGAACCTCAAGCGGCGGAAATATACCAACCTAGTTGGATGTTATATATTCGAGCCGTTTGGGGTTGAGACCCTTGGTCCGTGGGGTCCGAGTGCACACAGATTTTTTAAAGATTTGTCCAAACGCCTGGTTGACACTTCGCGTGACCCAAAGGCTGGCTTCTACCTAGGTCAGCGAATAAGCATTGCCATACAACGTGGCAATGCTGCCAGCCTTTTGGGCACACGACAGTCGACAGCGATGTGGATTAATTTTTTGATGCCTTATTTTAGTTCTTAGTTTTATTTAGTTTGTATTGTAAATATTTTAAGTTTAATAATTATAATTTAATAAAGAAGATAAATTCTTTAAAATACAAATATATATATATAATATAATAATAATATAATAATCCAGCCTATACACGTCCCACTGCTGGGCACAGGCCTCTTCTCATATAGAGAAGGCACGAGCATTGATCACCACGCTTGCTCTCTGCGGATTGGCGATTTCAGATCCCAAATTTTGGAATCCAGGTTTCCTCACGATGTTTTCCTTCACCGTTTGTCAGAAGTGTCTTAGAATAATTAAGAAAGTACATATAACTTTGAAAAGTTACATTGGTACTTGCCCGGGTTCGAACCTGCAACCTCGTGCATACAAATCCGTTCATTGAACCGCTAGGCCACCACGACAAAATACAAATAACTACCTTTATTTAAAAATGAACACATGATACTTCTGCTTGAATATTTCATAGGATTCTTTTAATTTTTTTTTTTATCTAATTGTTGTAAAGTAATTTTTTTAATAAATTATATTTTACCCACATAAAGAAAAGTATTGTTTTGCCTTCTTTTATACCAGCTCAAATGAAAGAAAATACCGGTGTTATCTATTTTTGTTTGGAACAGAAATATTATACTTACCTGTCTATGTTTATGTACAAAATATGGGAAAAGCAATTTTTACTTAGTTAATTTTTTTAAATAAAATTATGTTAAGGAATATTTAGCGCTAAGGATTTTTTTTTTTTTAAATCGCATTACCCATTGTTAAAAAGAAAATTGTTGCTTTATAAGAATTTAGAAAACAGTATATACTTAATTATCAATCGTTTGATGTGGTTTTTGTTGATACAGAAATGAAGATGTTTTAATGAAACTAATGTCTAATATGATATTATGTATCAAGATATTGTCTAATTAATAACCAAAATGCAGAGCTTTTTGCAAATCGTTTTTTACGTGGCACATGACCATAATGATGCCCTTTGAAATAGTCGCATCGCTACGTTCAGACACACTTAAGGGGTCTACACTTACACCTAACCTACACCTACACAAACATATAGTAAAAAAAAAAACAATATTAGATAGCTAGAAAAAAAACACGTGTTCAATGATTGTCATCATTAAAATAAAATAGTTCTCATATTTAAACACATTTTTGCGTGATAAGCTTTATGAAAACTATTATAAATTTGCACGATTCCGTAATGGTCACACTAATATTACCTTGGAACCCCGGCGAAACAGCAAAAGCCTACACTCAGATAAACAAAAGAAACCAGTCATCTTTGCCTTACTTTTTTCGAAAAGACAAGCATTAAAAATACTTCGAGAAATGGCTACTCAGCAGAATGCTCTATTTGCAATTATTGTGGCTGTTCTGGGAACCTCTGTACACACCACCAACGGAGACTACCATCCAATGTCCGATGAATTTATTGAAATGATAAATTCCAAACAGAATAGTTGGAGAGCCGGTAGAAATTTTCATAAAGACACACCTATGTCATATTTCAAGAACCTGATGGGTGTGAAAAAAGTGGAAATCAAAATGAATCTACCTGTGATAGAACACGACGACGAAATTATTGCCAATCTTCCTGAGCATTTTGATTCTAGAGACAAATGGCCAAACTGTCCTTCTTTAAATGAAATCAGAGATCAAGGCGTATGCGGCAGTTGCTGGGCATTTGGACCAGTAGAAGTAATGACCGACCGATACTGCATATTTTCAAATGGAACAAAAAATTTCCATTTCTCAGCTCAAGATGTTTTAAGTTGTTCAAATGGTGGAACCTGTCAAGGAGGTGACGAACGTATGACATGGAAATTTTGGTTGGAACAGGGTATCGTCTCTGGAGGTAACTACAACTCAAATGAGGGTTGTAAACCGTACGAAATTCCTCCGAAAAATCACACTTCGGGTAATTTACCACTCTATACTGAACCAGCCTCAGTATCAGAATGCTTAGAACATTGTCAGTCAAGTTATAGTGTTGACTATAAGAACGATAAACGTTACGGTAAATCGGTGTACACTATACGGAATAATGAAAAACAAATTAAAGCTGAAATATTCATGAATGGTCCCGTTCAGGTCTCTTTCTTCGTCTACTCAGATTTTATTGGCTACAAAGAAGGGGTATACAGACATACTGAGGGTGAGGGAATCTTGGGTCATTCGGTTAAAATTCTAGGCTGGGGAGTTGAAGGCGGTGAAAAATACTGGCTTGGTGCAAATTCATGGGGTACTTATTGGGGTGACAAGGGATATTTTAAATTTTTACGAGGTGAAGACCACTGCGGAATAGAAAGTGGTGTAAATGCCTGTGTTCCTAAAATTGAATGAAGTAGAATATGTAGAAGTACTTAAGAGAACAGATGCAAGGCTAATAACGTTTAACGGGCACGTCGGTTATCTTTAGCAGATATGAATACATAATCCCACCAAGTACCTTGCAGATGTATTAAAATAAAAAAGGTGTTTTATTTAGTATCGAAACAACCCTGAACTTTTCACTTTTCACACGACTTGCTTTTCTCCTAAATCAAGTAACGTGATGTTAAATAGGTTTTAACCTTCCTTGAGGCTACCTAACTCAAAAATATACTTAGAGTTGTTTTCAAAGATTAGTGCTAAAAACAAAGGCTTACATTTAGTATAATAGTTCTTCTTCTTCTTATCGAGTCAGAGATCCAAAAGAAGAGAGCCTCCCCGCGGCGCGTCTGGTAGCAGCTAGATCCGGTAACGCAGAATCTAGACTGACTAATCTCTTCACCACAATGATCCAAACTCAATTTCGATCTAAAAAACGGCACTTTTCAGCGCCAAACACAATGGCATCACCATCCGCCAATTCTGGTTTCTCAGCTACCAAACCAGCTATGAACGTCATCTCTGTCAATATAGAAGGGTTTTCTAACATCAAAGTATAATAGTTAATAGATGTATAAATACAAAATAAGTGTAACAACTTTTCGTCGCTGGTTTTGGTGGCTAATATATGACATGGAATGAAAAGGTTTGGTTTTCGCATTTTTTGTTATTATTGACATAATGTTTATTGAACTACGTATTGAAAAAACTTAACCGATTACTCATTTGTGCCTACTTGCCGCGTGAATCATAATCCACTAAACAAATACATCAGGTGAGGTAAAGTTAATAAATTACCTTTGTTAATATATTAATTTGAATTCACAATAATAATTATATATTAGTCATTTAACAATTTAAACAATATGTGAAAGCCAAAACAGTCGAAATTATAATTTTGCTTCAGTCAATTTTAACGTTCTGGTACGTAAGAAGATAAGTTTATAACTAAGATTACAAATTAGATCACAACTAAGATGTCATTTTGTGTGTTATATTGTTATACTTACTTACAGAACATTTAACATACGAATAAAAATATAAGAAAAGAAACAGAATTAAAAGTTCAACATTTTTTAATTAATAATATTAAAGTATAACACCATTAGAGTTAAGTTCAATTTTATTTAGATTGTCTTGACATTATCATAGAACAATGTCATAGATGTCTTTAATATTGTGAGGAGAAAATAATCCATTTGAACTCTGACCGGACATTATCATTGTCATTGTAGTTTATCTAATTTATTTGTCATAACAATAAAATAAAAGGGTTTGTATACTCAATAGATGTTTTTATCTAATATTTTTTACGTTAAGTTTTGTTTAGACCAAAGAACATAGTTTGTTGGTAAAAAAAACTAAAAGTAGGATAGTACTTTAAAACAATATAAACCATTAATGCAAGAAAACCCCTATCATGTCTTAGTAGCATCCTGCTAAATCTGACAGTGACGACATAGAAACAAACACGGGTTCGCTCCGAGCCGCAATCAATTACTTCCGACCGATACAAAACAAATGTTTGCTAATCGTTGTAAAGCGTTCGACCATAATAATATTTGTTTGCCAAGTGTTATTGCTAACTGTACGTATAGTTAACCTTCGACACGAGCGGTCAAGCGCTGTCTCGCCCCCGTGTCGTGCGCTCCGATGCAATTACACGGCGTGCGAGCACGGGTATCAACTACACCCGCCGCGGCCGCCCGCCGCTCAGTCGTCGCGCCACATTCGCTCGGAATACACATCCATTAACCACTCAGCTGTGAAAAAGAAAATAAAGAAGCGAATAATGGCCGCATCGCGTGCAACGGTTGTTGCGCTCGTGTGCGCACTCGCGCTCGCTACCGCCGAAATACACAACCCGCTCACCGACGCCTTCATTAACCTGATCAATTCAAAGCAAAACTCTTGGAGAGCAGGTAGAAACTTCCCACTGCACACCCCGTTTACACATCTTAAGAAACTAGTGGGTGTCTTACGAGATGATCACTTTGCAAAATTACCGAAAGTTACACATGATGCCGACCTTATTGCAAGCCTTCCAGAAAACTTTGACCCTAGAGACAAGTGGCCAGATTGTCCAACTCTGAATGAAATTAGAGACCAAGGTTCCTGCGGAAGCTGCTGGGCGTTTGGTGCGGTGGAGGCAATGACCGACCGTTACTGCACATACTCAAATGGAACACAACACTTTCATTTCTCCGCCGAAGATCTCCTAAGTTGTTGTCCGATTTGTGGGCTCGGTTGTAACGGTGGTATGCCTACGTTGGCTTGGGAGTACTGGAAGCACTTCGGTCTCGTGTCAGGAGGCAGCTACAACTCAAGCCAGGGCTGCAGACCGTACGAGATCGCTCCGTGTGAACACCACGTCCCTGGCAACAGGTTGCCTTGTAACGGTGACTCGAAGACCCCTAAATGCCAAAAGTCATGTGAGTCGGGTTACAACGTAGACTATCACAAGGACAAGCGTTATGGAAAGCACGTGTTCTCCGTGTCTAGTAACGAGGATCATATCAGGGCTGAATTATTTAAGAACGGTCCAGTTGAAGGTGCCTTTACAGTATACTCGGACTTACTTAACTACAAGAACGGTGTTTACAAGCACACGATCGGCGACGCTCTCGGCGGACACGCTATCAAGATTTTAGGCTGGGGAGTGGAGAATGGCAACAAATACTGGCTGATCGCTAATTCATGGAACAGCGATTGGGGTGACAACGGATACTTCAAAATTCTCAGAGGTGAAGACCATTGTGGAATCGAAAGTTCTATTGTTGCGGGTGAACCACTTATCGTACAGTAGGTTAAAACTTTATATTTAAGTGCGTTTGTACATATTCGCCGTCAAATAGGTATTGTATCTACTAAATAGTTAGCTATTTTTTTAATGCGAACAACGACAATTTTTAACCAAATATTTTGTACCAAAATAAATAGGTATACTCAAACACGTATTTTATTTTCCCTTCCACTAAAAATTTAATCATTACCACCTATTAGCTCTTCTTATTATCCCTTAAAGCACTATACTTTAATGAGAATTAATAATAATAATGCCTTAACAGTCAATAATTGTTTTTACAAAGGAATGTTATTGGAACTTCTTATCTCCGTCATATCGAGAGTTCATAGTACAGTTCAATAAACATGTTTTTACATCTATCCCTAGCCTTTGTTTATCATCATTACGATAATTAGTTCTAAACAATAAACTACTTTATCTAGTAATATAAGTTAAGAAAAAAAAAACTTCTACAATATGTTGGAATTCAGAAATAAGTTAGTTTAAATTAAAACGGATTTCAATAGGTCATAGGCATCTTTTAGAATTTGTTTGTGTCGGACATACACAAAATAGGTACCTATACATAATACAGTAGTAGGTTTAATTAGATGATTAAATAAGGTAAACTATTATTTTACCTTATTTAATCGCTTTAATACCAGGAAGAAGTTATTAGTTATAAGATTACATGTGTGCTACTTCTCATTAGCAAGTAAGTATAACATGTTATGTAAGGCTGTAATGATATTCTCAAAAGCGTTGTGTTGGTATACGATAATACAGATAGTAATAAGGGTGATTTTTTACTTTAGGCAGGAATCGAACCCTTCGACTATTGGTTCAAAACGTAACACACTGTGTGTGATATAGAAAGCTCACACAACTGACACTAAATTAGGTTCTCTAAATTATGGTCTGGGAACATGGTGAATTGGTGGTATGTTGATTTAAGAATTCTAGATATATCTAAGCACAGATAGATATAAAAGCTGTGCACATGACATGTAAGAAAAAAAAAACAAATCTATCATTAATTATACTTAATTAATATATCCGTAATTAATTTAGGCACAAAGATTAAAATCTACGCCCTTAAGGCCTTTCTTCTAAATAAAGACGCATTCAAAACTCGGCACACTTGTAACCTTGTGTTTTGATGTTTAAAAAAAAGCTTTATATTAGCGATGATAAAGACCTTTTATTATGACTGTATGTTATCGAAACACTATGTCTGACTATGTGGATGAAATCAATTGTCTCGTCTGTCAACACATGATTCTTTTGAAGGAAGAGTTAATCGTACATTTTTCGTGGAAACTGTCATGTACGATTGCTTTAAATGAACTTATGGAATGTTTGGTGTAAAATAATATTTATTCTGGAGAAAATGGTTTTTAAAGGAAATAAGACATCTATTTATGATATTGCGCCAACTTAGTAACTTGCTTTCTACTATTATTCTGTGGGATATAGGTCCCACAGAATAATTAAATATTAAGATAGACTACATAGCCATAGAGCTATGTAGTCTAGTCTAGGGTACATTAATTATTAAACATGCATATCAAGCAATGTAAAAATGTATTATTTTATCCTTGTATCACTACCTTTAGTACCTAGGTACTGTATATAGGTATAGGTAGGCCCTCGTGCATATTATCTCTCCATAAAACAATCTACACATTTAATGGGGTCTGGCAAATGTTATCAATGACACCACCCGATGCGAACTGAGCCTGTGTGTCTGATCAAAACAGTTCTCCGCCCACAGAAAATTGATACTTCGATTAAAATGTTTTGCTATATTGCCATACTGATATCTATCAAATGAGTAGGTATTATTTTTCTAGTTTTTGCAGTTGTCATAAAGTCACTTAATTGGACCTTATTCTAAGTAATAAGACCACCTAATGTATAATATGTCACCCGCCAAACCCTTTAAAAAATCTGAATTTTAGAACAAACTTATTTTCAAGCCGGGAATCGAACCCCTGTCGGGAATATAAATGTATATGCAAAGTTACACATTGTTTTGTGTATTGTTGTGTTATGTATCTAATGTTATGAAGGTTAGCATTAGCAATTAGATTGAGCAATAATTGGTTGATTATCTTCACAAGGTAAAACGTTTCTTCGTCTTCAGCAACTACAGCCTGTTTTTAGGCTGAAATATAAATGGCACGTTGTATTTATCAGCTACGAATTGAGATTTATCTAGAGGGATGTAGATAAATGGATCTTATTTATCTCTATATAAATAAGATCCAATTCAATTTTTTATTGCATACCATAATGTTACAACAAATGTTGATCAATCAAGCGAACACATTATATAGGCCACACATTTCCGGGATCTTTAAAAAGCAACAAAAAATATTATTTTATAATGGGCGATGATTGAAAGCATGCCACTATCGCCTAAAAAAACGACCAAAACCATTCTAACAAGAATTAAAACGAAGAATAAAGATTAATATAATTAATTCTAATACTGTTTGTAAACCACAATTTTTTTTTAGCTAAATTGTATTACGCCTTATTCAACAAAACTTAATTAGGTCAAATGTAAATCATGTTGAACCTTGTTGAACCTTAAAAAGTTTACCGCTGTTTATAATAATGATAATGGCAGTAACCGTCTCAGGTCAAAGACCTTTTCTCATACAGTACTTAAAGTAATGAGAATTTATCAACACGGATGGTTACTGGCTATTTGAATTTACAGACCATTTACTTTATCCTTCATTATCTCCTTAATATAATTATGTATTATGTAGGTTAGGTATGTCTTTAAAAATGCCGACGGGATACTCTTTCTCCTGAATCGCGAGATTTACATAGACTATACCATATCAATAACACTTAGGTATATGTAAATAGTTTTTTTTTGCCTCGTTGGCCCAGTGGCGCTAAGCGCGACTGCTACGCTAGAGGTCTTGCGTTCGATTCCCAAGTCGACCAAGGTGTTATTGGGTTTTTCTATGAAATTCTCAGGAGCAGGTCGGAGTTTGAATTTGTGCCCGGTTAGTGGCAATAGGCTCGCCCCCTATTACATGGGACCTAAACATACCGGCGAACTGTGGGTGTACATTAGTACACCTCTGCCTAACCCTTTGGGGATACCGGCGTGATGGTATGTATGTTATGTATTTTTTTTATATTTGTTACGCGCGAGACTAATTTCGATCGCTGTTGGGCAAAACCAATACTATCTGTGATAGATCATATTATGCTTACCTCATTATATCACAAAATATGTTAGGTATTCTCTATCTAATTAGCTAGACATAAAAACGGATAATAGACTAATGATAACCTATTAGCTGGAAACATACGATCATTTATTTAACTGTCAGTATTAGGTGCTGCCCGATAAAAGAATAAAGAAACCCAATATGTGACGGAATAAAAGACAAAATATCCAAGTTTCAATAAATGTATTTTCTATAACAATACGGAGGTTTTCCCGTAATCCGCCTGTATAATGCCGTTTTTGTTACACTACGAACGTAACGGCAAAAGAGGTCGCGCTAAATGAGATTATCTGGATGATTCGCCATCCAAGCAATGAATAAAGTGGTAAAAGTAGGTTACGTGTAATACACGTACCTACCTATCTATGGGTATTGTCCCTTGTTTTCATAGTTAAGTTTATAAACTCCTAGTAACATGGAAACGTCTGCTACAGATAAAGATTTTGATTTCTTTTTTTTATGGTACCCCGTTGGAATCTAATAACGGCTCGCGAAGTGCAAAACTGCTGCCCTAAACCAGTCTTTGTTTTTAGAAAATTAGTTTTGAAATTAATGTATTACCCAGATAATATGCATCGATATTTTTGTTGAGATTTAGTAAAATACTATTTAAAACAAAAATTTTTGGGTTTTGTAAAATAAATAACATAAAATCATCTTAACCAAAATAAACTAGGTACGTAGGTACTGCACAGAACAAAGATGAATAGGTATTGGTACGGACGGCAAACTAAAACTAGAATGTAACATCAGTGAATGTTAATCTATTTGTCTTAATTAATTAATTGTTATACATATCAAAATAATAATCTGAATATTTCCAATTACCAGTTTTAAATTTTAGATTCTGTTTTTGAATTTTTTTATTGTTATTTTATTTATTTATTTAAACACATGCAGCTATCATCACAGGCTTAACCTAATACAATATACAATACAATATATTTTAATGTAATGTTTTATTTTACTTTATTTTGTATTTTAATGTTTAATGTTTGATTTTAATGTTATAATTATTATGCATGATGTGGTCTCCTGTAATTGAGGAGGCACCTAAAAGTGTTTATAGATATTAATACTAATTAGCATGTAAGGTGTACTTCTTGTTGGAGATCCAAATAAATAAATAAATTAGGTCCAAAAGTTCGCATTGCTCAAATTTCAGCATTAGGTACCTACTGTTGTCGCCCGGCGCTTGCCATGAGTCCGCGCGGCTGTGGTTCATTAAAGGGCACCAGAGTAGCCCATTTTAAACAAGTCGTCGTGTATTCGTTACACGATTAAAGCGACTTAACCCGAGCGGCACTTAAAATGCCTAGACCGCTCTTACCGAGTTAAAATTTTAATGAAATGCGAAAAACGAATACTTTTAATGTCTGAGTCGGCTTTGCAGGGCTCAGTTTAAATTAGTACGGAAGTTCAGTGTTGCGCATGTAACTTATGGGTTATGAATGTAAATGTAGCATTTACGCTAGCGTGTTCAAAAATGTGAGATGAAAAGTTTTTAAGTATTTGTTTGGCAGGAAATATAACTATGAATGAAGTGTGTTGAGTTGTTTCGGTGCTACGATAACATGTTGCCATTATGCCATTCATGAAACAGTTTTAAATTCCTTGTGTTAGGTAGGTACTCGTTTTTATTGCAAGATATATTAAACTATTCAAATAAAACTACAGACCTAAGTAGATTAAAAGTGCATGACTCTAGACACAGATTTAATATGACACCGTGAAAGTTTATTTACCGGAAAGAATTTTAAGATAGTTAAACCGAATCATGAAGATGCAAGTGCTGGCAACAATTGCACCATCAAAGCTACGTACGTTTATGGTTCATTGTAGGAAATAGGTTATTGGTTAGGTACTTAAAGTAATGGTCCATTTCCTCATAAATGTTTTGTGAACACCGGTTCACGTTAGGTAATGAGATTAGCGTAGATCTCAGTTAAGTGCCTAATCGCGGGAAGGGTGAAGCACTCCGGTGGTTTTAGCTGGTTAGAGTCGATTTCCCCGGATAAAAAAAAAAGATTAATAAGTCACAAGCATGTGCGTTAGGTTATAGGCAAAGCCCCCGAGAATCTCTAGATGAATAGATGGCGTTGCCGTCATGTGTACATCGACTCCGTATTAAAATTTCATTTAAAAATAGATAAAACACATAATTAAGTAAAATAACTATTAGAATATGTGTATAGTGTTGCAAATATACTGTGCAAGTGTTTGCAAATAAATGCACAAAGTGTAAGAAACTTTAAAGGTGTCGTTTTGAAAAAACACTGAAACAGACAATAAACAACAACAAACCATAAAATAAAACAATATACTACAAAATTAGTGAAAAACAGATGTGCTAATAGAACAGTGAACCAAAATAAACAATAAACAGTGGATAAAGTGTTAAAAAAGTGCAATCTAAATAATTATATTGAGGCGGTTAAACGTAAACTATTTTGAATAATACCGACTCAATACCAATTTCAAAAAATACCGTTTTTAAAAAACTACAATAAGCACACTAATTTCGCACTGGAAGTCACGATACCGTTTGGCGCAACGTTTTGTACGCGCATTCAAAGGCGTGTAACGACGAGTCTCAAGTTCGATCCTCGGTCACCGTCATGTCTAGTTATGCATTTGTGAAATTGTTTATTTACAAAAATAATCTAAAAAATGCTCAAAACTGTTAAAACTTTATTAGCTAATTTAAATTATTAACACTATAAATTTAACAAATAACAAAAGAAAGCATCTAAATTCTATTTCTTCGAACACAAAATGGAGAACATAACAATAAGAAGAAAGAAGACATGCGTCTTAGCAAATAAATCATCGGTAGATGATTTATCGTTTTTATCAACTGAGTCTAATAATCTTCACAGTAGTCTACCTGATTTATCTACGCGTTACTGTCAAGGAAACCAAGACCTTAAAGAAGAAATTCAGGATTTAAAACAAAAACTTGAATGCGCTTACAAAGAAATTGAAATTCTTCTAACAGAAAAAAGCTCGTTAGAAAAGAGAATTCACGACCAAGATGACGTAATTTCAAGTTTGATACATGAAAACAATTGCTTTACGTTTACTAGCACTCCTACTCGTAGGCGACCTACACGAACCTGCAGCCCCACCACCGAAGAACTATGTAACACTCTAACAGATGGCGCTATCACAAACAAGACTACTAAAATATCGAGCTCATCACACAAAAAGTCGCTAGATGGCGATGTAAGTAATGAAGATGTAGAACTTTGTAGACTTCGTGCTTCTAATGATCAACAAGATACTGCTAAAATTAATCAATCTACTAAGAAAAAGAACAAAAGCAATAAAACTCAACCTAAGACATGTTCTAAAGATAATAATAACCTTGCAAACAACAATAAAGCAACAACTATAGCGATAAGTACGCCGAAAAAAACATCCAACAACCCTAATATACAGAAAATTAATCTGGAGCGCAAGAAAATTTGTATCTTAAGCACAGACAACAAAAACAAAATACTTTCTATAGCAGAAAGCTCATTTAATAAATGTGATATTTGCCATTACGTCACGCCACATAGCAATATACAACGTCTTCTAAAGGGAATTCAACCGCAGCTAGCAAAATTCACCTCAGATGACTACTGTATTATATTATTAGGCGAGGAAGATTTTAAATCTACAAATAGATACTTAGATTGTGTTCTGTATATTAGAGAAATTCTGCAGGAAATCACTCATACAAATATAATTATTTGCACTCCTACATATAAATTCTTTAATAACAACTATTTGTTCAACTCAAGAATAGAAACTTTTAATAATTTGCTTTATTTAGATATTATTACTCACAAACATGCATACTTCTTAGACAGCAATAAAAATTTAAGATATGATGACACTATGTTTGATAGACGTTCTGGAAGTATAAATTATATTGGAATGCAAACTATTTTTATAGATATAAAAAATGTAATTATATCTGAGCAAAACATTAAATACTCTGAAGACATCTCTACTATTCAAACAGAACAAGCAAATGAGTTTTTTCGCGGTTAAATATCTAAGGATTTTACATCAAAATGTAGCCGGTCTATTCAATAAACGATATATTCTAGAAATACAATTAAATGAAATTTATCTAAAAAACTGCGAACCTGACGTAGTATGCCTAACAGAAACATTTGTTGAATCAGGAAGTGAAAATCTTATTAAATTATCTGGTTACGAACTAGCTATATCTTACTGCAGAAAAAAGAAACAAAAACGAGGAGGAGTAGCAATCTTAATAAAACCAGGTACTAATTTTAAACAATTAGAATTTTTAAAAGAATTTTGTCTTGATAAACACTTTGAATGTTGTGGCATGAACTTAACTGCATATAATATGTTTATAATTTGTCTATATAGAACACCTGATTCAAACTTCACCATTTTCATAAATAAATTAACTAAACTACTTTATCATATAAGCGTTAAATTTAGTAAGAAAAAAATCGTTATAGTCGGTGACCTTAACATTAATACCTTAAAATCAGATAAAAAATCTAAAGAACTGCGTGAAGTGATTATGAATTTTAATTTAATATTTCATATAGAAGAACCGACACGACAAAAAACGTGCATTGATCAAATAATTAGTAACATAACAACAGCAAATGGTCAGCTATTACATTGGGACATTTCTGACCATAATACAGCTCAAATGCTAACGATACCGGTGAAACGAAAAGAAACTTGTATCGACTACTTTATTTACCGTAGAGACTATTGCATAGACAATATTAAAAAATTTAAAGATTGTATGGCAAACCTTGATTTTTCAGAAATCTATATGCATGTCAACATGGATTTAGCCTTTAACGCTTTTCATGAGTTGGTTTTATTATTTTATAATTTGTGTTTTCCGAAATTAAAAATTAAAATCTCCAATAAAACAAAACGAGCGAATTGGATAACTAAAGGCTTAAGAGTTAGTTGTAAACGCAAGCGTTCTTTGCGTTACTTATATTACAAAAATAAATCTTCAAATAATAAGGAGATTTATAAAAAATACTCAAAAATCTTAAGAAATTGTGTGGAAACCTCAATTAAAGATGCTTTTAACAAAATTATAAATAAATCAAAAAATAAATGTAAGGCTTCATGGTCTATAATAAAAAGTATGACGGAAAATATGAAAAAAGTACACATGATAGAAAACATAAAATTAAAAAATATAAACATAAACAATCCCACAAAAATAGCGGACTCTTTCAACAATTACTGGATAGATCTAACTAATAAAACAAATAACCAAGAGACTGTTTGTACGTATAAGGAAAATCTCTGCAATAGTTTATTTCTCATACCTTTTGATTGTGAAGAAGTTCATAGGATAATTATTTCTCTAAACAATACCAATGCAGTTGGATACGATGGGATCATGACAAGAATACTAAAACTATGCGCAGTTGAACTAACCCCAGTACTTACACACTTAATTAATCTCTCATTTTCAGAAGGACACTTCCCTACTCAATTAAAACGTGTCATAGTAAAACCTCTTCACAAGAAAGGTGATAGCTCTATAATAGACAATTACAGACCAATTAGCCTAATACCTATAATATCGAAAATATTCGAAAAAGCAATGCAAAATAGATTAATAACATTTATTCAAAAACATAAAATATTAAAAAAGGAACAATACGGTTTTCAAAAAAATAAATCGACAACTTTGGCTTGTTTCAATCTTATGAAAACTGTTATTGACGAAGTTGATTCGGGAAATAGGGTTTCAGTAATATTCTTTGATATGTCAAAAGCATTTGATTTCGTTTCACACAAATTGCTTTTAATCAAATTAGAAAAATACGGAATTCGTGGCCAGGCCATAAAATGGATTGAGTCTTATTTAACAAATCGACAACAATGCGTAGAAATCTCAAAAATTGATGAAAATTATGAACTCACTAGTTTTAGATCAGAATTTAAAGTAAATAACTCTGGTGTCCCTCAAGGAAGTGTCTTAGGTCCCCTCCTATTTTTGCTATATATTAACGATCTACCCGAGATAACACACAACCCTTGTACACTCTTTGCAGACGACATATCAGTAATAGTTACATCACCGAAAAATTCAGACATCAATAAATATGTAGATGATATAAATTCAGTCATTAGATCTACAGTACACTGGTTAAATCTAAATAACTTGAGTGTTAACATCACAAAAACCAAAATTGTACAATTTATGACTTATGGGAGTTCAATTTATAACTACAATATTAATTATGATGGCCAAGTAATAACACAAGCAGAGGAAACAACTTTCCTAGGATTAACATTGGATAGCCATATATCATGGAAAGCTCACATAGATAAAATTTGTAATAAATTAAATAAATTCGTATTTGTATTATATTCATTGAAAAAAACCGCTTCACAAAAAACAGTCCTATTAACCTATCACGGCTACGTCACTTCAACCTTGCTATACGGGCTCATATTATGGGGTAACTCTACTGATTGGCACAGGGCTTTTCTAGTGCAAAAAAAGTGCATTAGAGCAATTGGTGGTATCCCTCCATGGGATTCTTGTAAGCCATTATTTAAAAAATTCAAGCTTCTAACCTTGCCGAGTTTGTACATTCTAGAATGTGCTAAATTTGTTAGACATAATACGCATATATTCCAAAAAGCTAGTGATAGGCTTCCTAGACATACTCGAGATCCAGAACGCTTAGTAATTCCGAGAACAGCTAGGACTACTCTATACCAAAAGAATTGTTATTACATGTGTATTAAAATCTATAATAAATTACCAAGAGCTATTAAAAACACCACTAATCTTGTCTTTTTTAACAGTTTAAAAACGTGGCTAATAAGCAAAGCATTTTATTCAGTTACTGAACTCTTTAATTAATATTTATTATTTTTACTTATCCTGTTAATTTAAAAACTGTAATTATACTTGTTACTTTATTATAATTTAAGATTGTAGAACTTTTAAATATAAGACTTATAAAATGTATGTACCTATTTTTCTGTACTTGAAATGTGTAGAAACATAATTTAAATGTAAATATTTGCATGTTAGATAATCTCTAACTAAGTGTTTAGAACGTAAGATTTTTTTTTAACACCTTCATTATACAACACTTATGGCGAATAAATGATTATTATTATTATTATTATTATTATTATTATTATTATTAATAAAAGGTACCTAGGTATACGTATATGTAGCTAGCTAGCCTATGTAGCCATAAGCTAGGTGGAAAAATAAAGTAAGTTCCTTGCAGCAAAAAAATAAACTTTAAGAGTAAGTGTCTATTTTGAAGTTCACCATACATGTGTAGGTCGCTCTCTAAGCTGTTTAAATTGCCCCAATTTGTTTAGAGATAATGATCCAATTACCAGTGATTGCACTCATTAATGATGAAAGACATCAAGTAAAAAGTATGAGACAAACAAGACAATAAGGCTAATGTAATAATTGTGTATGTTTGTATCTATTATTAAACTAATTATAAAAAGAGAATGCGGACGATGATTAGCTACAATGCTACATATCTACTTACTCAGCAAAAAGTTGACCTTAATCAAGGAAGTCCTTTGTTTTTGCTACACTATTATCTTTGTGGAAATTAACCCTTGAACTGCGATTCTGAGCTCAGTAAGACAAGTAGGGACCTAGATCTAATTTCAACTAAAGAAAAAATTAAACTGTTTTTCACTATAGCTTTGTGCCTAGTGATTCCAATAAGTCGATGATTGAAAAAAAAAATTCACTCATTTTTAAATCAGCTAGTCTCACACTTTGATTATATAATGTCAAAGGTCTCACAGTACTAGTGAAGACAAATCAAACAAGCTTAAACACGATGGGATTGTGTCGTTTTGTTTCAGAGTTCCTATGGCAACCTTCTGACTCCATCATCAGATCAGATCCAAGTAACATTATTGTATTGTCACCGAACATATGTACCTTATATACCTATGCCACATTTCGAAAACATACATAGGTACAATGTACATGCATTGCAAGTTGAAGAAAAGCTTGTAAAAGATAACAAACATTTGGACTCATTTGTCATGTCTCATAAAGCAGAATGCCAAAATTAAGCACAATGACGACGATGTCGTGGTGCCAATTACAAAAAGTCAGTGACTGTTGTTGACATTTAGCGGAATTGAGCCCCTGTTCATCTTTTGTTAAGTCAGTTAGTATAAAACAGGAATTAAACTAAACCATGTAATACTTATCCACAAAAAATTTCAACGTAAACAAATACATTTACTTACACAGGACAGGGTTCTTTTAACACCCTGTATACAAATTAGGACGTTGCGATGCTAATTCCAGAAATCTCGTCTATTACTTGTACCTACTGCCCAATATCAAAAACATAGTTAACCAAGAAATTAAATTGTATTTAAAACTACCATTAATGTGTTCAAAACAACGAGTTCATTATAACTCAGAGGTCAACAAGTGTATCAAAAAAAGTCATTCGATTCGTTTCTGCGTAAATGAAAACGTAACGTTCTTATTGTTTATCAACATTGTATGACTAACCCGGTTTACGATATGACTCGCAATATTTGAGTCAACAGTTGGCGAATAATTCTGTGTAGCGTTTACAAGTAATTTTCTATTTACTGTTACATAACATACCATCACGCCTGTATCCCCGAAGGGTTAGGCAGAGGTGTACCAATGTACCTACACCCACAGTTTGCCGGTATGTTTAGGTCCCATGTAATAGGGGGCGAGCCTATTGCCACTAACCGGGCACAAATCCAAACTCCGACCTGCTACTGAGAATTTCATAGAAAAACCCAATAACACATTGGTCGACTTGGGAATCGAACCCAAGACCTCTAGCGTAGCAGTCGCGCTTAGCACCACAAGGCCAGTGAGGCTATTTACTGTTGTACATATTAAATAAATATCAACTAACGTAGTAATTAGACTTCTTCTTCTTCTTTTCGTGTCGATGGTAGATTTACATTATATTACATTGACCCAGTAAGCTGCGACATTAATGGCAGCTTCGTTAGCGTGCTTCAAGTCATCCAAAGTGCAGGTGTACGGACAATTTGGGCTGTAGTAATTAGACGTTATCCTAATATGTATTTCTTGTAGTCGCTCTGCTAAATGAAAGACAATAAATCCATTTAGGTGTCAGCCTTTTCGTTTAGACGTATTTTTCTTGCGTTTCAAGATAGGCTTTAAAACGTTATCCTTCTTCTGATAATTGTTGTGGCATTTGTTTTATTACCATAATGTAAAGCTTGGAAATAAAAAGCAGATATTTTAAATAACAGTTTATTGTAACTACAAATTAATATTACATCATTGCGTCAAAAGTATAACTCTGAAGACTAGTACAAACAGCAGAAAAACTAACTTCTGCTAAAATAATAAAATAAAATCAATTCTGTAAATAATGTCAGAGTGTTTTTCATCAAAAAATACCCTACTAATAAAATAAATAAACTAAAAATTATAAATTAATTATTTCCTATTTCAAATTGTAATCGTCAATTTCAGTTTTGTACTTATGACGCAAATTCTTTATTAAATACGTGATTAATAATTATAGACCTAATCTGATTATTAAATCTAATATATCACAAACCATGACTGATTACGTTAGTGCGCCTCAGTCCTAACATAGCACTAGTTCAGTTAGTTTCATAGCAAAAAATAATGAAAACTTAAACCTCTTGCACTAATTTTGCTAACGAAAAATTTAAGTAGGATTTTTTATGGCATTCGTGTGATGTTGTGCACTTGACGTAGGGACAACTAAATGTATTGATACAAAGACTGAGGGTGAAAATAATTAAGGACTCCCATGGACAAACAGAGGAGGAACCATAGACACGATATTTTACGTAATACGGCGCCCAAACGTTAAATATTTTCACACTTTGCACTGGTATCACAGTTAAAAGCATAAGTGCAAACTACACTAGTTCATTAGTAACAATTTTATATATTTAAGTTCCCTTTTATCCAACATGTTACGTATATACGACATCTTTATCATACTATTTAAGATTTCCTTAATAAAAATAGTGCAATAGACAAAAGTTAATCAAATTACATGAAAGAAAACAAAACAACAATAAAAAAAATAGAATAATCATTTCATACGCGTCAGTCTGTCAGAAAAAAAAAAACTTTATAAATACAATATAATCAATCATTTTTGGTACAATTTTTAAATGACACACAAAGAGACAAGACAGACACAGAGATCACATATACTTAATTACATATTAATTGAGAGGCCATTTGAACCCGACTACTCGACTATTTGCTTTTCGTTCAAAGATTTTGTCTACACTGGAAGGTTAAAGCTAAACAATCTAAAGCCAGTAGAGATTTCATTATATCGAGAGTTATACCTTGAGGAAGTCTAGAAAACCAAAATATAAGCGTCAAATAGTAACATCCTGAGAAAGACGGCTAAGTTTTTTAAATGTCGCGGTACATAATGCAAGTCCTACTTAGGGTCAGCGCAGACAGAGAGGAGCGCAGCGGATAGGATTTTGTTAACGCACTTGAAAATAAACTTTAAAATTATTCCAATAAAGTGCATAAATGCTTGAACCGGGGGTTCCCGAGTATCTTCGAGGACGCGCGAGCATTTGTTGTCAGGTTTAAGCATTTATGCACGTTATTGTTATAATTTTAAAGCTTATTTTCAAGTGCGTTAATAAAATCCTCTCCGCTGCGCTTCGTTCGGTCTGCGCTGAGCCTTATAGTGGCCTAGTTCGTAAAACAGTAGGTAGTGCGTTAGGATGGCCACAACGTCGACTTAACACATTCTTAGGATCACCTCTACAGTAGGCAAGGCCTCATTCAAAAGCAAATCTATTTCTTCAAACAATTCCATGTCAGTAATATTATTCATCAAACGCCCCTAATTGCTACAACAAACGATATAATCTATTTGAAAAAAAATATACATTACTATTTTACATTTAATAAAAGTACTAAAATTGGAATGAATGTTAATTAAAAAATTTAGGTGATAAATATATTAATACTTTTTATATTTGACACAGATATCAATCTATTGGCTATTTGACCACCGACGAATACTAAAGGTCATTGAACTCCTTCATTTTTTTTACCTTTGATATGATACATAAGACCCTAACATCAGAACCTTTTATGACTTCAACAAGATCATTAAATGAGTTGGATCCTACATTCCAGACTTTTTTGAACTAGTAATTTATTAACTCTGAAGAATTACAATTTTAACAGACTAGTTTCCATTCTCCTATGTGATGAAACTTTATTTAAATCAAAAATTTTACACAACACTGTTGTATAGTAGTTTAGTGATCCGACAGTTAATTATAACGCAAAAATAGACACTGGAAAGTTTAAACTAATAGAAGAGTGTTAGATTGTTTTAGTACATAGCATTTTAAAATTAATAGCGTAACCTTCCTACCACTTTTTTAACATATTACAAGAAGAATTTAAAATGAAGTTACACAATTGATAATTTAAAAATATGTTTATAGTAAAATTATAGTGAATTATTTTCAGTTTAAGTGTTTGATTTAATAACATTGTTAAAAAAAAATATTGTGACTCAATCGTTTGATAAAAAAAGACAACGCAAGAAGCTAAGCAGAAGCTTCAATATAACCTTTTTGAAGGTTTAAATATTACAACAATTAAATAGTGATCCAAAACCAAATTGATTTTTTTATTTTTATTTTACAGACATCACTTATGAACGGACAGTAATAAAATGAAAATTTAAAAATTGAGTTTTTCTTTATAATCTGTGTTGAGTTTCTAGTTTTCAGTCGGTGATCAAGCTAGCTTTTTATACATACATTTACGTCATGGAGTCGTATCTAGTGTTAGTTGTGAGCGGGTCCGTGTCGTCCCGCTGACGGAAATTAAACGCATTACTGAAGCTGTCTCGAAGTCGCTCAGTAAACGTTTTGTAGTCGAGATGGGCTTGACCGAAGTCGAAGTCTGCTACCTCTATAGTATGTCTGGAAAAAACAAACGAATTAATGAATATTATTTCAGTGACAAGAAAAAAAATAAGGGATATTATGGTTCATTTTTACACGACTGCTCGACTCCAAAAAGGAGTGTTATGTTTTCAGGGTTCATGTATGTATGTATGTATGTATGTATGTTTGTGAGTTTCTTTATTAATGGTCGTTATGAAGCAGGCTGGCAGATTTTCTTGTTCGGGATTGCGACTAGTGTAATGGAGCCAGTCTTTATCCAGTATGCGGCATGCCCCGCACGTGGCCTAACAACCAATAACCTATACACTGGCCGCTGAAACAACGCGGTCCTGACAGGTCGCGATCAACAAGACGAAATAACTTTGATGTGGGGACGACCTTATGACAAAATATTTTGTTTACTTAATTGACCTATTAACGAATAATTTTATTCAAAAGTATATTATTATGCTGCATTTGATGCTCAATTATTTAGAAAAAAATATTATTTAAATAAAATACGTACTACGCCGTTACAATGGTACGTCAAATATAAATAGGGGTATAAATACAATAAATAAATATAAACAATAAATGTGGACAACATCACATACATTGCTCTAAACCCAAAGTAAGTAGCTATAAAGCACTTGTGTTATGGAATTCAGAAACAACGAAGGTACCAAAAACACCCAGACCCGAGATAATGTAGAAAAGTGAGTTTCTACATTGACCCGTCCGGGGATCGAACCCGGGACCTCAGAGCTAGCGACACCTTGAAAACCGGTGCGTAAGCCACTCGACCACGGAGGTCGGTATATATCACACAAGGTAGTATGTATTACATGGGGGGTATGTATCACATAAGGCAGTATATATTAGATAGGGGGGTATGTATCACATAAGAAGTTATGTATTACATAGGAATATGTATCACATATGATGAAACAATTTAAGGCAACTCTTTATGAAAATATACAATATTTAGTGCACACCAAGCCATTAAATTAAGTTTACAACATTCTACAGTCGTTAACATACATAGTAAAACGCGAATAATTTGTGCTGTAGAAAGTTGCAATGTTATCAATGCAATTAGTTTTTATTACTTTGACGTTTGTTTATGGTATAACTACCTATATCGTAAACCTTCCTGCCTTCCTGCCTCCCTGCAGCGTAAAAAGTACCTAACCATCGAGGTAATATAACAAAAATATATCGGAGTTAGGATGGTAGGTAAATAAATATATAAATGCGGACATCACACATTGTTCTGAACCCAAATTAAATTGCTAAAGCACTTGTGTTATGGAATTCAGATACAACGAAGGAACCACAAACACCCAGACTCGACACAATGTAGAAATGTGATTTTCTGCATTGACCCGTCCGGGGATCGAACCCAGGACCTCAGAGCTAGCGACACCTTGAAACCGGTGCGTACGCCACTCGACCACGGAGGTCGTCAAGGTGGATAAAGCTTATGTGAAGTTGATAATTTCTTATAATATTTTTTCGAATAGCTTACCTAGAACGATGTTGATAGTATGCTATGCCAAACACGACTAGGATGACAGCCACGAGACAGAAAAACACCGGTATTACTATGACCGACAACTGCGCGTGCACAATATCTGGAAAATAAATATTAAAAATTAACCAAATAAATTAAACGGATTTTTTAAATATTTTTCATAGTCATTATTATCATTCATTCTGGAGTAATGACAGATGCAATCGTCATTTGGTTTTGTGTAAGTACTCGCATCGCTCGTATTTATATGAATCCGATGAAAATGGATGCTGATTTCAACATAGCATAGCAAAAGAATAGGAAACTCAAGGGTTTTCAACGAAAAATTAGTCGTAAGTTATCAGATTTCTGTCCTTTGGAAATGCAACAGAATGCATCTAGTAAATGTCCACGCCCACTACTTAGTATAATTTAACAAATGTGTAGTTAGTCAGTTTCCGGTAACAACGGGCGCGTAGGATATTATTACTGACGCACAAATATTATATTTTGCCTTAAGTTGTAGTTGGTAATGCTCAATCACTAACCATTACATGAATATGAAACTTATGTAATAAACAGATGACCTTACAAATAATTTCCTTCAGCAATACGTAATGCAATCCTGTCATTCATATTAAAACAATAATAGCAAACACTGAGGTAAATACACAGAGTTAAATTGTTATTGTTTAACTTGCCTATCAGTACCACAAAGAGCGATTTTCAAACAAGTGTGTGATCTATTAAAACTCTTGTGTCCATTGATGATATTTCCATTTAAACAAACATCAACTTTATGTCAGTGTACATAAAGTTCATTTTAGACCGACTAGTATGTACACTTGAAAAGTCATTAGAAATGTATAGTTGCAGGGCAAATTGAACCTTATGTGTAACCATTAAAATTGATTTTCCCAAAGCTCGCGTTTGTCTAAATATATGGCATATAAATAGCAAAGTTAATGTTATATAACATACCTTTATAAATATTGATGGTTGCTCTAGAAACAGTCTTTCCAATTTCATTTTGTATGACAACAACAACAGTATGCTGGTCGCTGTCTGAAAAGTAATGGACCAATGGAAACGCGTTGGCCACAGTCCGGGTCGTACCCGAACATGTTTCATTGCCCGTGACGTTGTATTGGCCCAACTTGTACTGTATGCAGTAGTCAAAGGGAGGGGAGCCAGTGTACATGACGTTTAGGTTCAGTAGGTCGCCGTGCTGCAACCAGTTCAGTCCTGTGATGTTCACTATGGATATAGGTTCTGAAATAAGGATAAATTAAATTAATATAATGTTTTATCTTTTCACGGTTTTTGGTTATTCGCGGCTTTTGAGAGAGACTAGTGGTAAAAGAGAGGGGAGGTCTTTGCCCAGCAGTGTGACATTTTAGGCTACATACTAATATTTTCAATAACTTCTCACTTATGTGTACACGTATGAATATTAGTAGACATTTGACATATAGATAAACATGGGGAACTTTTTTTCTGAGTAACCTCACCCCTTTGCAAAAAAAGCACTTTGACTCAATCTTCGTACTGCCCATTTTGATAGAATATGTGATATTTTATAAAGTTAAGCATGAGACAAAAAATCAAAAGAGAAATATTGTTTATTTTAGAGAAAAACTAAAACAAAACTATCTTTGCAAAACATTATTTATTTATTACTAGCTGTGCCTGCAACTTCGTTCGCGTGGATGACGAAGCTTATCAATGAGTCTTTAACCATTAAGGCTGCACACGCGACGGAAGCTTAAAAAATTTAGTAACTTCTCCCGTTTTCCCAACATTTCCCTTCACTGCTCTGCTCCTATTGATTGTAGCGTGATGAAAAGTATACTATAACCTGCCCAGGAGTATGAAGAATAATTGTACCAAGTTTTGTTAAAATCCGTCGAGTAGTTTTTGTTTCTATAAGGAACATACAGACAGACAGACAGACAAAAATTTTACTGATTGCATTTTCGGCATCAGTATCGATCACTAATCACCCCTGATAGTTATTTTGAAAATATATTTAATGTACAGAATTGACCTTTCTACAGATTTATTATAAGTATAGATAATTAAAACGTAGGCATAATTATTATCGGCATAACAAAATATATTTCCTTCTATGCAACATCAAGTTATAAATAGAAACAGTATACTGATATCAAATACAATGCAAGCACGCCAGACAATAATAAATGTTTATTCATGACTCATATTAAATCACGTTAATATACTGTCAGAAAAGATGCCTACTTAATTATTTTAATTATTTATACCGAACTAAACTGCGAGAGTAGATTAGCAATAACAATACCCTTTATGTGAAAGAGAAGAGTAAAACTGGAAGAAAAGGGACCTTGAAGCAGTTTTGACATAGGAAAGTTAAAATGGTGAATACTTATAATGCTGGATTTAATGCTAAATATAGGTGTAATTTATAATACATTCACTGCATTTTTTAGATAGGAATGCAGATTCCCGTACACTCTTGTTACCACCTATATGCAGCTTATCTCACGTACCAACTTCTTGTAAAAGAGAACAATCCCTTTGAGATTCACAGACAAAAACCATATTCTGAACAGAAAAGTGCGATTTTAAGTTTTATACATTAAAATTGTAAATACTTCCAAACAGTAGAAACTACAATTTGTAACTTATTATTAGTCTCAGTCGCTTGTCATGAGATGCTAATTACGTTTGACGTAGTCTGACCAGTAAACAGTGAAGACGCAGTTTTCATAACGGCTTTTATCGTGTTTTGCCGACTTCTGTGTATATAAGCGGTTTAAAAATAACAAATGTCAATCGGTGATTCCTATATTACTAAAGGCCTGGAGCATTTGCCTAAAATATAAGTTAACAGAGACAAGCATTTCATTTGCGAGGGAAGAGAACTGAGATCAGCACACTCACTTGTATTGTTTCTCTTATAATCTTGCAGAATTATATATTCCGGAACAACTCACACACGGTTATCTGATCCCAAGCTAAGCAGAGCTTGTGTTATGGTAACCAGGCAACTGATAAACATACTTATATATTTCTATATACATACATATTATAGATATTAATTTTTTTCACTGACATTCACACATTTTCACTCACAATTAATTCACTGTGTTATTTAACTACCTTTGTTTAATTACCTTCCTATATCGTTAAAATACAAATTGACACTATATTTATTTATTTGTTCAACGGAACTGTGACATTATTTGCTACGCTTACATCTAGAATGCTTCATTATTTAGATATGAAATTTGGACATGGATATTTAAGTACCATTTTTTTTCTCAAAGACAAACATAACCATTCTACCTATCCGTTCATATTTTGACATTCGTTAACTATAATAACCAAATGAAAACGCTCATTTGCCGACTTAATGTCTATTACGTATAGTTAATTTATGTAAATTAGTCTTTATTTAAATAACAGAATGTAAATGATAAATATGCACAAAATTATAATAATAAATATAGTGATTATGTTTTCTAGTAATTAATTTTGACATTACCTCTAACATTGATGGTCTCTTGATACCGGCCGTACGTGTACCCGGGGCTCATAGGTATCGTGTTATTGCAAGTGAAGTCCTTCACGCCTTGCAGTCCTTTCATTGTAGTCCTGTTAGAGATAGCCCGCTTCGCAATCTTATGCGGCGAACTATCATTACTACTCTTAGGTGTTGTTGGGACAGTTGTTGGAACAGTTGTTGAAGGAGGTGTTGTTGTTGGCTTAAGTGTAGTTGTTGTTGTTGGCTTAGGCGAAGTTGTTGTTGTAGTAGTTGTAGTTGTGGTCGTAGTAGTCGTTGTAGTCGTCGTAGTTGTGATTGGTGGTAAAGGCTCGTTGTTAGCAACAACTATGGCCTCTACATCGTGAGTACTCATATTATCTTCATAAGTGTAATTTAAAGCGAAGTCAGTCGTGGTGTCTATGTATACGCAGTCTATGAACCAGTACGTGAGTATGGAAGACGAGTTTTTCTTCAAGAATTCCAATTCGCTGTCAAGCAGTTTGACGTAATGGTTGACAGTTTTATTGACCATCACAAAGTTGTTGGGCCGTCGCTCCTGATTTTGACTTAACACCATATTACCGTGCAGTGTGTCTGTAAACAAAACATTATTTGTAATAGTAGGCACATAATAGCTATACTAAAGCCAATCTGGAAAGAGAATTAAACGTTATTACTAATTACGCAATTATCAACTTTGACAACATGTGTTTAAGTTCATTTTAGAATGACAAATATTAGCGAAAAGGGCCTAAAAGTAATTTGAATGTGATGGAAACTGAACTGTTAGTCATTGAATTAAGGTTCATAATCCCTAAGCACGGTCATTATTTCTTTAAAGTGGCTGATATATAAGTAAAATTTTTCTTTGAGCCACAAACTAAGCAGAGTTTGTATCTTATGAACATCTGTTTTGGTTTCAAAACAAAAACATACCTACTTCACTGTAATTGTTATGCGAGTATTAATTTAAACAGCGGCCTAGTACTAAACATTCAATTAAGTATATTCGTACAGACATCGTTAAGTAATGGGACATTGACCTCAAAATAAAAAGTAGCTTCGTTATATTCACAGAGCAGAGAACCGTAATAATATAAACAAATGTATGTTTGTATGTATTATTTTTTCAATAAATTTAGGAAAATCATTCAAAACCAGTTTTATATACCTACATTGAAATTTTCCTTAAAATATTGTTCATATTGTTTACCTTAACATTAAACTAATTCTAAAGTAGTTTACTTAGTACTAATTCACATATAGACGTTATTTGAAACCTACCGTAAACGTAATAACGGTAAAAAAAAACTACCGTATATTTACCATGACACATTTTTTGCAATATATTACACAAACAATGTACACAATCTGTTACAATGTTTGTTCAATGTTGTGTTTACACAGATGATTTATAAGTTTATAACCTATCGGTTTGTAACCAGTCAAACCTCATAAGCTTTAAACGTTATAATTTTATTATAATATACTTAAGTTAAATTGTTATTTAAACGTTAAAAGAGCCTCTACTTAGTTATTTTAGTCAGAATTAGTTTTACCTACTTAAACATTATCTTCCATTAGGTACTCTATTTATAAACAGAATAATTAAGTATAATTCGTTGAAAATTCAATTTACAGGGTTACAATAAGGTAAGCGGCTAACATTATAATAACATTATTCTGTCTTGTCCTCCCAAAGGTTATTCGCAAGAGGTCTTTGACCGCTGATTGCGATAGGGCGCCCTTCAAAAGGTTTTTAATCAATACATTTTATAACATGGTGTAGACTACTCCAAAGATAACATTTTTATTTATATAACAGCCTATTTTCACAACCCACAAGGATTAATAATTACATAATATATTGCGTTGGGGAGGCTAAATGTAATATTAAAAATAACAAGGTCCCAAAAGACCGTTCAATAACTTTATAGACGTGCTCGAATATCTTCAATCGTAACTCATACGTAAAAGTATCTACGAACAAGATTATTATGAAATAAAAAGTCGTCGCTGTAACACGCTCATAGCAACTAGTGAACGCCAAGTATAAGACAAGTTATATAACTTGTATTACTTCCGATTTGTTCAAGATGTAATTTCTCCAACAATCTATATGATCACGCAATCGTATATTCCGAGAGCCCACGACTGCCAGACCTTCGTTATATTATAAAAGCTGAAAGCTCTTAGGCTATTAAACATATGCGTGTTGTTCTAAGTTTGTTTGTATTACCAAGACTTCACAGAACCGTGGCCGTATTCTGATGTGTCAAAGCAATCTCAATTCCGCTATAAAACAGACATGGTGCTACCTGACTGCATATGTAATACACTTCCATCGATGTATCGCTGGAACTGTCACGGGTCTATTCATCAGAATACGGCCTCATTGTGTGTGTTGAGTATTTGTTAGAGAGAATAGGTGTTTACATTACCTGTTAAGTTAAATGCTGTAAAGGCGGTTGCAACAGTCGACCACATGATATCAAAGTAGTTTATCTTAACAATCAACGTGATGCGGTACTGGTTAGCTTCGTATGTCCCCTTTCCATATTCCACATTCCAATTTACTGTTTTATTTGATGTGATGATCTGAAACAAATATTTATATGGTTACCAAAGATATAATTGACAATAATTAAACCTATACATCGCGATTTGTTATGTAAATTTCATTTAAGGTTTTTAAAACGTGTTCTACTCGCGTAAACTTAGTACAGTTATTATTATGTTAATTAATTTGTATAAGTGCTACTAACTATTAAAAAGATCAATGCGTAAAATTTGCTTAAAGTATATCCTGTAACTTGTAATTGGTATTCTCATCTTGCCAGATGGTTCAATTTATAAAGTTAATAAAATAAAATCTCTTTTGGTGCCTATTTAGGAATCAATTCCATTCTATTATGGACAATTTTCGTTTTGGAAAAGCTCTCGAGAATTTTCCGCCTACTTAACCTTTCGTTACTAATAGTCTTGGTAATTGCGAATATTCTTTTAGAGACCTTTTAAAATGCCGCAGCATTAGGTATATTAAAGTATTATCATTAAGTTTCAATGTTCAGTACGAGATGCCTCATTAACTTTGTACTGGCTCAGGAATTTTTATTTCTCGCTTATCGGTTTTAGTCGTCGGTCATGCATAGCGTCTGTTTCAACAGCATTGCGTTGATGACATAAGTTTTATAACGCAGTATTTAAGTGAAGGATTTTTAACTAATAAAATTGATGCTACATTGAATAAAACATCGGAAAAGTCTCAGTCCTACTGTAATCAACCAAATAAGCTTACACCAGTTGACTACTGGACTTATGGCTCATTTGAATTGGTCGTTAGCTCCCGCATTCGGGGGCGGTTAGTTTAAGCCCAAACGATACATTTCATTGGTTGTTAGCCGGGCGGCGTTCGGGGACAACCCGCCTGCGGTATAACGACTGCGTAAGCAAGTAAAGAAAATAAGCCTTTATAACCTTCCCGATTCACGCCGTAACATACCGCGATTTGCATAATGTCAAAATTAACAACGATAATTAGATTAAAAGTAAAACGAAGAATGTTAAATGGTTGTACGTGTGTACCTAATCTATTCTGCTGTGCAATATACACATACTTACATGTTACGATTATTACTCAACAATCAACTTAATAATGTTGATAGTAAGATGTTTACTTTCATTGTTTGTCTACAAATACTTCAGAACAAAGTGAAATATTCCAAAGGGACTGTCAGCCAAGAAAACAATATTATTTGTTTAGAAAAAGAAAATTATATACCTACTTATGACGTATTGTTTAATGACTATTTAGTAGTCATATAGGTATTTATCACTCAATTTCCTCCTTTTTTTAGACATCAGCAATGAGCTACATTCATTGATAGACACTCAAGGCTGAGTGCTATGTGGAGCAATAGTTCAACGACTGCAGTTTCACATAATTATAGTCTTAATACATGTATGTATTGAAGTTTAGTTTGAACTTAAGACTAAAGAGAATGGAATGAACCCTTACCCAGCTTGGGAAGATATTGGCTCATGGTAACTTCATTTTAGCTGGTATGGTTTCGATAGGTAGTCGCGAGGAGCACGCGCGAAAGACGTGACCAGGGTGTTTTTAGTCGGTGAAAGTCCGAAATATTAGAATTTATTAGCTTATCACCCCTTAATTACTGTATTTCAAATTAAATTTACATAAAATCAGTAAAAGCCAGAAATAATGCTTCTTTCTCCTTTTGATGAGATTTGGTATTGCGAATTTCAAGAAAAGAAATAGACTAATTCTAGCCGCGATAATCGGCGCCCACACGGGCAGAGTAGGGGAAAAACAAGTTCTCTGTATTTCCCAAACACTCTAATATCACTTCAAGACTATAATCATATATCAAGCATAACTAATACAATCTTTTTCTTCCATCAATTGCCTCTTTAAGGATCTAAATATCTATAATTTAGTCCAATTACATATGAATAAGTGTTCAAAAATTTCCAGGAAAAACAATTATACAATATGGTTATGGATAGTTTGTGGAAATGTGACTAATACTAAAACATTATCAACTTCCCTAGATAGAATTAATGCAGTAGTATAGAGAGAATTGTTTAAACTGAGAAACAAAATATGTAAAAAACATATCACTCTTTTTGGTGCAGTCTGGTAAAAATTACCACAATTATTGTCCATAGCATAAATTTTAATTATCATGTATTTAAAAAATTAATGCTGAATTTAATTATCAATAAAAGTAAAATATTAATTAAATATTTTGGAAGATAATTAATTTGAGTCCTTTAATGATATTATTATAGTAATTTTGGAACAAGTATGAAGTGTATGGTCTGTAACAGACCTCTGCATGTCAAAGGAACTTATGTAATATGACTTCACTTGCATTCTGAAGTGAAAGTAATGTCTCAAATAATCAAATGCACTTTTTTTGCTTTTATCAAATTAACGTAAACGAAACATTATTTGAAAAAAGATAGCACTTTAAAGCTTTAATTTGTTTCTTTGTGAATTGGCTACAGGAAACAAGATGACTAATCATTATTTTTTATTAAAATTTTATATTAAGGTAAATTTAAATTATGCATTTGATATAAAACCAGAATACAATACTTAACTGTCGTGAAAAATTATTTACTGCTTGACTATAAAAACACTTTAATGAAATGCAAAATAAGCCACAAATAAATTACAATGAGTCTTCTACAAATAATTTCAAATTCAAATTAAAACTGATAATACAAATAAAAAACGTCGAATTTTCCTCAATCTTAGAATAACCATCTTTTCTAAGAATTCCTTTAGAGATACATAATAAACTTCTTACCTCTTGACTATGCTGTGGGTCTGCATCATCAGAGAACACAAATTTCAAGTTATCTCCTTTGTAACCTGACACAATAGCAGCTGTGAATGTCACATTGGCACCGCGCACAGCAGGCCCACTATTCGTTAGCGATACCTGTAATGCTGATACCCCTAAAACACAAGAACAAAACAAAAATTAACCTAAAGAAGATATTGTTCACGCACATTATCCCATATTAAAATAATATAACTACCTGTTTCCAAGACGAACGCCACGATAAATAAAATGAAAGGGGCCATATCGAATCAAACAAACATCCACCGAATTATAAAAATCACACAACGACCATATCAACCGTTAATAATTATATACAATCTTCCTGAATCATTCGAATCACAGCAAGCGAATAATATAAGGAGGTAAAGTTGCGTAAATTCGTATCAAATTTTAATATTGAATATGTACGTCGTCACAAAAACATGAACGTTTCATTGACAATAAATTTTGACTTTGACGGCCCACATGACGGCACATATTACAGAAAAAAAAATCATGCAGGTCCTACAGATAAAATAATGGTTAATTTCAATCTAAGTGTTTATTTATTAAGAAATTATTACATAAAATATGGATAATAACCTTATTTTATGTATATAATTTCTTTGTTATAATCATTTAATGTTGAAAACCTCCCTCTAGTCTTTGGTTAATTTTTAAGTTCTAAGGTATGGTAACTTGGTGAGCTCTAAAACCGTACTTATTACTTTTCTCTATGCTCTAAAATTTTTCACTATGGCAGTTAGTGCCAGTGCCAGACTTGTTTTTCAGTTTGCATAGCAATTTTTCACACACTTTCCCAAGTCAAGAAAGTTGGTGATTTTTGTGATACTTTTAAAAGCATTTAACTTGAATTCAGAATATGCGTTGGATGTGAAAAGTGTACCTAAAATATAAAAAAATGGCTACCGTATTCGATAGCCCTTTCATTCGACAACGTTTACATCGTCTAAGGCGTCGGGATTATGATTTCGATGAAGATCAGAGATTCGGTCGATGTGACTGCACAAGCTATACTTATTTCGTGCTTTCAATGGTGTTATTTTCTGTGGGCACTGTGATTACGGTGCTGGCATTGGGAGACGTCGATGGTTACATACTCAGCAATTTAGGACACATGTGGCTAGTAGGGCCGATTTTTATATGTTCGGGGATGATGGTCGCAGTCAAAAGTATGCTGTATTTACGAAGAAAAAGTGTGATACAAATGCTACTACATCAGAGAGCGATTATTAGGGTAAGTTGTTTTGTGATGCTGATTATCAATCACTTATTCAAACCATTCATAATCGTGTTATTTATTTAGTTTAGTTTATTTCTGTTTTTGCCACCGTTGAAGCTCTCTGGCTGCCTTAAAGCCTATTAGCCTAATCTTAAACATTGACAAACAACAGGTTTTATAGTACCTGGCAGTTGGTAATTAAAATTCAATTAGTATTTTTTCCTGTTGTGTAAATATTTTTTATATATTATAAGTTTTGTTATTTTTATTTTACATAATATACCATTGTTTTATGGGTAAAAGGAAATATTTGTGAAAACAAATAAAAAGTAAGAGCACAACCCGATTCCTTAGTTTGTTTATATTTTAATAGTAAAAGTTAACAACATTGAGTATGTAGGATTATTTGGAATGAGTGCATATTTGTTTTTTATATCAAGTAGAACATGACTATCAAACTGTTATGTACACACTTTTTGTTATGTACACTTTTTACTAGGTCACAACCATATATGTATAAGATAATACCTGTTTATTTTGAACTGTAGATTTTCATTTCGCCTTGTGATTTTGTATGAGTAATAAGGTGTATTTATGAGTAGTTAGTATGATTAATATACTTTATAGCTTTATGAAGCTATATTTTGTGATAAATATTGTTCACACCTCACCTTGAACTAGTGAGTGAACTGTTTGATATGAGATAAAGTGGCGAGGTTAATGTCTAAGATGGCCCATAGACTTAATTAAATAACAAGACAACAATAATTATTATTATTGTGGATATTGCACTTCAACTATAAGGAACTTGTACCTTTAATTAAACAAATTTGCATGTAGACATAATATCTTAGGAATATGTTTTATTTTTAGGATATGGCAGCAGTTCAGGCAGAACAAGCATATACCGGGCAAGTACCTCGTACTGCATCAAGTGCTACATTACCTCCGTCCTATGATGCCTTAATTGCGAATGCAGCTACAAGTAAACCCCAGCCTTCAAGTTCTGAACCACCTCCCCCTACTTATGATGAGGCCATGTACCTCATAGATGATGAAAAATTACGAATGGAAAACAAAACTGATGATAGTGCCAAACAAGAAACTAGCAATCAAATGACTAGTACCAACATAGATAATAGCAAACCCTGAAACATAAGAAAACTACTTATGAGTACTTGTTTATTAATTAGAAATGTAAGAAAAAACTTAATTCTTCCTTTTGTACTTATATTTTTAGATACATAGTCACTTACTATTAATGTATAGTATTCTCAGACGTGCCTAAAATATTGGTTTGTTAGCAATATTGTTATATCGCAATGTAAAGGGTATCTGTAATTTAATATCTAGTTTAAGATAAACTTGTGAACTTGTGTTGACTGCCAATTGCTGGAAGATGTGTCTCTTAATAAGAGATGATATTAGATCTGTTTGTATGCAACAAATGTTATTGCTCATTTGGAACAATAATGCCCTAATCTAATATGTATAGTTTGATATGCAAGAAATACTTGAAACTGGTTAAAATCAATTATGGCCTACCTACCTACCGACCTGTATAGCTCTCTAACTTCACATAATACATTAGTAGCTCATCAATTAGAATTCAGTCAAGTGAGACATAATGAGGGCTTTCATTAGCAATTTAGCTGCCAGAGGCGCTAATTGTACTTGATATACAAAATGTCAAAATTAAATATCCACAGTATATTGGTGGGCTTTAACTGCTGACGCGCCAGTGGCGCCAACTGGTGAGCTCAAAACTGGCAGCCCTCATTATTCCAAAGGATTGCAGCAAAAACCATACAAGGAGCAGTAATAAATGTGTTTATTGTCACAAATGAGAAATATAATGTCTGAATACATAGTATTATTGAATAGCAGCATTTTCGGCAGTCACATATTGTTGTGTTATTCTAGTGTGACAAGGTACTTACTGTGCCAGTTCTTTCTACTCTGTAAGGTGTGTCTAATCCAAAAATGCAATTTATTTTCCTTAAAATGCTAATGTTATAAAGATCAAATGCTAGGAGCTTACACCCAGTGTAATGAGCTAGGGAGAAAGTTGTTCATGTATTAAATGACTCCACTATTTTTGCATTGTTTATTCTGCAATGCTAGTTGTTGATAATTGAAGACTGATGCATTTATATTAAAGAAGTGGCCAGGTAACCCATCCAAATTGATCTGATAAGTAAATTGTGGCTAAGACTTACAAAAAGGTGAGGTCTTTAGAGAACTATTCTAAACTGCATGGGACCCCAATTTTAAAGTAATTTGCTATGTAACAAATAAATGTTTTGTTCATAGTGCTACTAATTTGTTAACTGGTGTTAAAAAATAAAAGAAACTTTTCTGTTTTTCTAAATAGCAATAGTTTTTTCCATTTGAAGTCAGGTGCATCTATTAATATTAAACAAGGCCATAATATTTTTTTGTTATGGCTAAGAAAAAAGTACTTACATAAAAAGACTAATCTTTTTAGGTCAAACATGACCTAATACTTTGTTCTATGTTGAGCAAGTCATGTGCCTTCTGTTATCAAGTGCTCTTAGCTATCTTTTTTAGGATAGCTTTGATATATGGAATTGAACAAAATAAAGGTGAATATTATTTTGAAACGAAAGACAGTAATCTAACCACATCTATGTTGATAAGAAAATAAACTTATCTTGATTACCATCCAGCCATTCAAGGCGCATTATGTTGTTATTTTTATAGCATAACTGATTGGCAATACCTTTACGAATGAAAGCAATTGAAATCTGTTTGATAGCTGTATACATTTCTACATGTACAATAGCAAATATTCTACAGGATATTCTACAGAATCACTTATGTGTTTAATTGCATTTCACACATTGAAGTACCATAAAGTATACACAGTTGTAGTTATATTAAGTTGTTATTTAAAATTGCTTCTTGTGTTATTAAGAATAGGTTTGTAATAATAGCTTCAGTGGAGGTATTCTTGATCTGTTCTTTTGTTAATTCTGTTGTTCCAACAGATGGATGAAGTAAATATTATATGAATATATTTCTGTAAGTTCTTCATTAATGTAAGTGCTGTGAGATTGTTTTAAACCAATGAGATCAATTTCATTGTACAACCAAAATTAAAAAGGCTAAAACTTTTTATGATGTTGAAATGGATGTCATAAAACATTATGTTGTGGCTATATTTGTGATTTTATAATCAATTGCATACAATTTTGTATTGATCTCCCTAGAGCTATTAATTATACACTTTTTCAAGTTGTATTTTTTTATTTCTATTGTAACATATCCCCAAAGTGCAACAGTGGTTACCTTAAAAAAAGACTACTAAAGTAAAGGATAATGTTCATGGCAAAGTGCAACTTGAACTGTAGATACTATTAAATTAAATCTGAACATTAACATAAAAGAGTTAATAGGATAAAGTATATAAAGATTCTAGAAAGAAAAGTAAAAGGGCTAAGTAATGTTTATTACAGTAGATAATTAACTTAATCAACAAATTATGTCAGTCTACCAAAGTATTTAGCTCTAAAACAAGTTTCAGTCATATTAGGCCATTGTACAATCATAATATCAGCAAAGAATTGAAGGATTTTTCCAGTCAGTGACAGGGTACGAACCCTGCATACGCTCTCTATGAACACAATGCGACAATCTAGCAAAAATAAACATCGTAAAATAAATGCTACAACACAGACTGGAATACAAGTACCAGGTCCATTACAAAATATAATGTCTGGTTTTAAATTATAAATAACTGGAAATGAGTACATAGTGGCATACAAGGTACTAACCACTGAAGATAAATACGACTGCTGTACATTGCGACTTCTAGGTATTCTGGTAAGACAGTAGTTATTATCTATCTCAGTTTCACGAATCTTGATCTCGCTGCTTGAATCATTATCTGCCAATATGTACAATCGTGGCTGATATTTCTTCATGTTTATATTTTTCACAAACCGCAATAGTTCCGTTGTATGACCGCCGGAGCCAATACAAAAAACTGTACGTATAGTTTGGGCTTTAATCAGAGTACAATTGCCAGTGATAATCACTATTATCAAGTATATCATTCGAATCAGGAATGTTAAGATCAACAAGACGCAAAGGGAGTAGACACACTCGGACACAGTCATTTTGATTTTTGTAGGATTTAGTACTTAACGTTATTGTTTCTTAGATTAGATAAGGTGATAGTTTGGTTTATTGTTTTCATTGATAATTTATTTTTGTAAACTTAGTATATTATTTTGTAGGTTATGATTTTTGACATAAAAACATGTGTGTTACCAGTCTCATCAATAATAGTAAACTCTAATCGACTAGTATTTTGAGTTCAAACTTCAAAGTAATCTCTAGTAGTAGTAGTAGGTTATCCAAAGCCATCAAATAGGAAAATGTTCATTGATTGTTTATGTTAATTGTCACTGTCAAACCAATCTATCTGACAAACAAATGCAAATTGCAAGCAAACTCAATCCAATCTCAAACAATTTCACTGACGGCTGACGAGTGGAAAGCAATAATATTGTCCTATTGAATAATTTACGCGGTGTTTGCGTGACAATGCCATAACATAAAATAACGTTATTATATCTGAATTATTGTATTGCGTTTATTATTTTGACTCAAGATGAAATTCTTAAGCATTTTGAGTTCCAGCATATTTCAAATTCTTTCATTTATCTTTGTTTTGGGTTATCTCCTCGGTTTTTTAAATTTGCATTTCAGTGACAAAACTAATTACTGTGTTATGACCTATATGTTTGAATATCCACAGTTCGTGGTTAGTATAAATTTGATTTTTACCATTTTTATAAATACTTAGTAAGTTAGATTGAGTATCATTGTTATTAATCATTCGTATTTTTACATTAGCGTTTATCCGTGCCAGAAAACAAGATTTACCCCCAATATGGATTGTATGCATACAGTGAAGGCAGATTTACTGAGAAAGCTAGAAAAATGTGGTATGTCATAATATAAATATATATAGATTTAAAGATTTAAACAAAATCTCTTGTAGGTAGTTGGTGTTGATAAATTTACTACTATTCAATTATTTAATTTTAAGCTTGATCAATGGAAATAAAAATACAGTTCCTTTCTGTATTACAATAACTAAACTCAACAAAATTTGAGAAAGTTTTTAAATTAAAATATTAGTATGTATAATTTACCTCTATTATTATAATTAATTTTCTTTAGTACCAATAAAAGCATAATTTATCTAACCATTGGGCAAAAGTAAATAACTAAATAGCTCACAAAAGACAACTACCAATGATTGTTAAGTTTCCTTGGAAATACATATTATTATTATTATGCCTACTGTGTAGACTGTAATACAATTTAATTAACAGGTTTGATGGTGTACCAGTATTGTTCTTGCCCGGGAACTCTGGCAGTCACATGCAGGCCAGGTCTCTTGCTTCCGTAGCATTAAGGAAGGCCCTGACCAAGGGCTATCAATACCACTTTGATTTCTTCACAGGTAAGAGTTTGCAAAATATATCTATGAGCTAATATGTTGTAGTGTAAGTGTTTCATAAAATATATTTAAGAGCTTTAATATATAGTATACTTGTATTATAAAATTTATGAACAATAGGAAACTTATGTAAAGCCTTTGAGAGCCTTTTAAAACCATATACCATCCATTTTCACTACTAAAAATGACAGTGAACTACACACTGGCTAAACACAAATTTATTTAATTTGTACATATTACTATGATCATCATCTGCCTAGCCTTTTCCCAAGCTATGTTGGGGTTGGCTACCAGTATTACCGGATTCAGCTGAATACCGTATTTTACATGGAGCGACTGCCTATCTGACCTCCACAACCCATTTTACTGGGAAACACAGTATCCCATAGTAAGACTGGTTGTCAGAATTGACTTAACGCCTGCCAAATATGTACGTATGACAGTCGGGACCTACGGCTTAACATGCTTTCTGAAACACGGAGGGGTGTCGGTATGTTATAAATGGTCACCCATCCACGGACCAACCGCCGCGAGCGCGGCTTAACCTGTATTATCGGTCAAAGCGTTTGGCTTACACTTAGCCACGAGCCCCTCTATGATAGTCCTTTTATTTTATATTTTTTACTGAACTATCTGTGTGCCAAATTTCATTAAAATCTATGCACTTATTTTTATCAGAAAGGGTAACAAACAAACAATTTACTACCTGCAAATATTTGTTTAATAAATAATACTTTTTCTAAAATTTCATAAATATCTATTTAGTTGTTTACATTGAAAATAAACCCATAACTTATTACTTGCAATTTTTTCTAATAAATAATACTGTTTTAGTAAGTTACAATGAAGAGTTATCTGGTCTGTATGGTGGGGTACTTCAGAGCCAGACAAGGTTTGCATCAGCCTGTATATCAAAGATTTTGAGTCTCTACAAGAGTAACAAGTACACTAAGACTGTACCAACTTCCATTATACTTATTGGACATTCTATGGTGAGTTAACTTTACCTTACTTATACTACCCTTACTTTTCGTACCTTTTACGGCGAAAACAACAGGGATTGTTGCCGAAGTTTTGTAACGCGATTTGGTGATCGCAAGAAAGCGTTAATTGATGACCCAAGTAAGCTAACATACTTTACAATGAACTACAGCAACTAAGCTAGGGTACTTTAAGCGTAGGAATATCAGCTAACAATGCGAATTGTTGTAGCAGTGAATTAAAAAACATAATTGATAGATACCTACTCGAATGACGCCCGAAACAGCTGCATCGAATTAATTTAAGATAGTCATAATTTGACAGGTACATGACTTATCTTCATCTTCAATAATGACAAGATGAAGAGATATAATGTCTTTGTAAACTTATCTCATCATTGTCAATGAATCTAAATATAGCTCTTATCTTTAACTTGCACACTTAACACCAGATTATATGAATGAGGAAAAAAAAAATATCTTATATTCCGAGAATTTGGTTCCTATGCAGATTTGAGTTCAAAAATCTTTTTTTGTTGTAGGGAGGACTTATAGCCAAACGTTTATTAGCGTACCCAAGTACTATTAACACGACTTCCGTTGCCATTACGTTGGCTGCTCCATTAGAAGCGCCTGTCGTCAACGTGGATGCAGCAATGGATGACTATTACATGCTAATGAACCTGGAATGGAATAAATACATCAATAATGATCCCGAAATGAAAGAAAAGAAGATGTTGATCAGTTTCGGGAATGGGCCCCGCGATGTTCTAATGCCTTCTGGACTGACGTCATCTAATGATAGTTATATTAATGCCTTGGTGAGTTTAATATACCATTATTTTCTGTTTGCGTGGTTAATATACTAGAGAGACAACCACCATTTGTTGAAAAAGTTGATGATTATTATTATCTCCGCAAAAATATGAGTGCAAAATATGCTGTTTTTTTATTATATACCAGACCAGAAATTATATTTAATTAAATACCAGACCAGAGAGTCGAAAGTGGCCATTTCGCAAAAGTATTGTTATAAATTGATCCTTAAATTTCTAATAGATTTGGATACAGGGAACTTCTAAATGGTTCTGCAATCTGACTATTTTAGGTCAGATTACTATAAACGGCAAATTAAATATCTACGTATTTTTCAGACAACGTCTGTGCCCGGTGTGTGGGCATCCCCCGATCACGTATGTATCGTTTGGTGCAAACAATTAGTGATGGTAATTAACAGATACCTTTTCTCAATCGTGAATCCGGTCACAGAACAAGTCGTTGAAGACAGTCAAATATTAAAGGCAAGAGCGACGCAGTTTTTTAAGGTAAGAATTCATTAAAATGTTAGTGCTCTAAAAATATTATCAAAATCTCGTAAAATTTTTGTGTACTCTTGTAAGCCATTTAAAACATTACCCATGGAAACATGTATATATATAATATAAGGTATGTAAAAGATATGTGGTTAAAAATGGTTATTTAGAACATCTGATAAGAAACATTAAAAAAGTTGATAAAAACCCACAAGTAATTTCTAATTAGCTCACTAAATCGTTTGTATGGTCTTATATCTATAATCTAAAATACGTTAAAGTTCCCACCTAAGTTTAACATCGTAATCTACTCAATACTTGATAAGATTAGAAGAAAAAACTACGATTTTTTTTTATCGTCCGATTAAAATTAAAGACATTTTCAGGCTAATCGCTCGATGATATTAAGTCCAGACATACCCCGGGCTAACGTAACTATGTTGGCGGATGCTTTCTGGTATGAGGATAACAGGAGGATATACCAAATAACAAGGCCGAGTATCGATAAGTAAGTAGATTTTAACAGGTCCCTGCAGGTTGTCTTAGCTTAAATAACTGGAAGCAAATAATCACACTACTCTAAATTGAACCTTAAATCGGATACAATAGGACACAGTCTTGAAGTTGAGCCCAATCTTTCTAATCGGATCTATTTTTTTTCTTTTTATAAATAAATGCGGACAACATCACATACATTGTTCTGAACCCAAAGTAAGTAGCTTTAAGCACTTGTGTTATGGAACTCAGAAACAACGAAGGCACCACAAACACCCAGACCCGGGACAATGTAGAAAAGTGGATTTCTACATTGACCCTTCCGGGGATCGAACCCAGGGCCTCAGAGTGAGCGGCACCTTGAAAGAAAACCAGTGCGTACGCCACTCGACCTCGGAGGTCGTCAAATGTTAACGTTTCTATTTTCCAATCTTCGTCCAGATCAGCTAATGAAATAACCGCTAAAGCGCTTTGTCCGTAACAACTTACTAAATACTTTTTGGACATTTTCTTTAGTAATATATTGTTAACGCTTTCTCGTCTGTCATACAAATCGATATCCACGCGAACAAAGCCGCTAGACATTTAATGCATCATAAATTATGTTAACTATTGGTACCTTGTATTTTTACTATCCAATAAGTATTGTACAATAAACATTCTAAACATTTACATCTGTGAATGAGTAGATGAGGAAAATGATTTGCATAGCCGTGGTTGTTTGTGTTTTGTTTTTGCCACCTAGTTACCTTATTACATATTCAATGAACTAAACTCAAAGTGATAACGATTTCAAGATTCTGTCAGTTCTTAATCTTTACATTAAAGGTGTAGAAGATATAATGTCATGTGCACTTAAGAAGTATTTACCTGTGGTATCTACTTTATAACTGAATTTAAATTATCTGGGGGCACGGCAGTGCCCCAGCCAAGTCTCGAGCAAAACGGGCACGGCCGTACCATCCTTTTCTCGAAGCGTCACTGTTATTGTAATGTAAACAAAACTATTGATATAGTCACAAAATATTGATTTATTGTTACAAATTAAGTTGAACAGGACTTGGCTCCTATGCGATCTCAAAACTTTTTACGATAGAAGAATTGCATAGAGAGACTTGGCTTTTTTTACATTGAATGTTTTTGGTGGGATTTTGTTGTACATAAACAATTGAAGGTATTTGCGGCGTGTCTCTTTCTTTTCGCGTCCATGATTCTCTTATTCTATTAAAACATTTATATCCAATATTGCTGTCAGCCAATTTCGAGACACCAAAAAGATCGATGCCTAAACGAAATATTTCAGTAATATTTCTGCCAAGTTTAACTAGTTTCTAGGCGACATGATACATTAAATTAGCTTGTATCAAATCGTGATTAATTAATGATATTTTAATGAATAATTTGTTATTAATGACCTCTAATTTATTACTCATGATCATAATATTGTTTCATAGATAGATATTGTTACTACCTTTACCTAATGCCTGCTATTAGATAATTTTCATGTTGTCAAACAAACGCCCTATGAATCTCTATTAGGTCATTAAAGTTTTTTAAATCGTCCCGTAGTTCTGTTTCTTGGCGCCGATCCAGAAATGCAGGAAATGTGTATTTTAAGATTGTAAAATTACGTCAATAGAATATTTTCGTTTACGTATAGTAAACAGTGTACTATTTTTATAAGAAAATTGCATACCTGTGCAATCATTGCGCTATTGAGTTTAATACGACTGTATGACCAAGAAATTGCTCGGTTTTAATAAACCGTAACAGAGTCGTATACGTTATCTAATCGTCTTTCCAGTTCTGCTTAAACGCAGTTATTATGTTTCGATGTATAAATGTTTACCGACAGTTGGTTGTTTATTTTCAATACATGTTACATTCACATATAATTCAGGATACAGTTTGTAGACGCAACATTAACTAATTAACTTTGAGAAACAGTTTGCAGTACCAAATATACTTAGGATGTTGCTACTGATTTTCTTTTCGTCATATTTGCAAAGTTACGTAGGAATCGTCTTAGCATTTTAGAGGCTATCCCAAAGTTCTCGGAACAAGTACAAAGATTTAACAAAAACTACACTGCTATTGGTTTCAGATACCAGTTTTGGTAAATACTTAATTAACCAGTTATTTACTTGTTTGAGTTTATGCCATCATATAGTTCCTACAATTGAAAAGGCTATATTGCAGATTGTTTTATTATGAAATAGAACATTTTATATCGATATTTATAATTAATGAGTTCCTTTCTTTCAGAACGACATATTTAATGATCCGACTGGTTGCGTTCCCACAAAATCGATTCGTAGCCATCGAAGCGGTTAACTTGGAAGACAGGGACTGGGTGTTTGGATGCAACGCTAAATATACCTACAATACCTATAGACACTGGTAAGATATGGTTTTTTATATTATTGTAATAAATAGATTTTATCTCACATAGTCCCTAGAAGGCAATTCATGAATAGTGACTTATTCACCATTTATAGTTTGGCACGAATCCCTGTTTATAAGCGTACATGTAACATTTATTAATAAAAAAAAACCTCACAAAATATAATACTTAAATTTTTACTAACTTAATTATAGTAGTTAATTTATTTTTATAAAACTGTTTTTATTCCTGTTGGAGATATCATTGACCTTTTGATTGATACCAATATGAAATAACAAAATATGGAATTTACATTGTAGTTTATTATACCTACTATTACATTTTACCTGGTAAAATGATAAACTTGCATACTATCGCTCGTTACTAGCTCTAACAATGCCATAAAATGATCAAGTGTACCTATATCTAGACGTAAAAATATGCCTATTAAGTACAAACCAATTAAAGGAATTGGATTTTCGGTGCGACATACAATCATATTTGAAAAGACATATTCACATCTGTCGCCTAAACAAATATCAACTTTATGGATGTGAAAATAAAGTTAACTTCAGACTGACTAATACCTTCCCTTGAAAAATATAAAAATATTAAGTTGTAACGCAAAATGAACCTTACATGTAAGCATTAGAGTTGTTTTTCCTAAAACTTGTCATAACCTTTGGTAAATAAATTGCAAATATAGTATACAAAATTTTGATCCAATGTAATATAATGGGAACTTAATCAATTATAATATAATAATAATCCAGCCTATAAACGTCTCACTGTTGGGCACAGGCCTCGAGAAGGCACGAGCATTGATCACCACGCATCATCAATTACTAATTAAAATTATTCTCCTTTTTAGTAAAGATGCAACATCGTTATCGGAGTTAAGTCGTTGGACGGGTGCTGCGACAGACTTCGGGAAACGTAAACTGGCTACAATTAACTTGCATAAGATCAAAGAAATGCACCCTGATTGGTCGCACGTTGTCGTCAAAGTATCGCCTACTAGGAAACCAGTGAGTATTACTTATCAACTTGAACCAAGTGATTAGATATGTTTGAGAATCATAATGGGGCAATAAATTGTAGAAGAGTCTTATTAAGGTACCTTAATCTTAACGGAACTCTGATGGCTTTAACTCTTTCACTATCAAAAAGAAACTTTTAACTTTTATATCGTAATGCTATTTTGAAAAAAAAAGTTACAATTCATCTGTATTAAAGGTTTTGCCCTTAGCATTATTCTTTCATTTTTAATATTACATTGTAAATTAATGTTTTAAAAAAAGTTTGTCAGATATTCATTGATTGCAATGCAGTATTTTAAAGATGCGTAATTATGTGAAGACTTGCAAAATAGTATTATCATAGCAAAGTATTACTATCCGAAAAGAGTTCTAATGTATTATTAATGACGGTATAAGATTCGTCTCAAGTTTTGTAGTATGACTTCATTGCTATTAAATAGTTATTATCTTCTCTGGCACTGACACAAGTTTATGAGTAACGTTTTCGTAGGGACCTTCCGTCATAACAGTGACTAAGGAAAAGGGCAGATATTTAAACATAGTGTAGAAGGTATTTTGGCCTTATTCCAGAGATTTTGTGTCATGATTTACTTGACATTGAAGCGTCAGCATTTGGTACAAAATAGCTTTAAACATGGCTCCTAGAATGTTTCGGATGGCTCCCAGAATATTTCGATACAAGTAGACTTCATGTTAATATTTAGGACTTTTGCTTTCATAGGATGTCATAAGATATTGAGAAACATTGTTTCTGTTTATATAACGAAATCTAAGTATAAAAACAAGTAGGTCACTAGTTGTTGTAAGTTTGTACTTAGATATATAAATCTTGAAATATTGTACGCATATATCAAGAAATTAGTAATGGCATATTATGTAATTTAAAAACAAAGTTTTAAATCGTAACATTTACATTTCCGATGTTAAGTTACGCAAGACTAGGTACATTTATAAACACTTTTAATAGACTGAATGGCCCCTTGATTACCTGTAATAAAATATGAATTCGTATTTTCATTTTTATTATTTTTTGCTTGGGTACTTTGGTAAATTCAGACCCAAAACATCACTGCATAGATACTAGAATATTAACATTTCCAGTTTTTTTTTTACAGATAATGTTAAACGTAGACGTAAACGACCATGCATCCCGTGTAATAGACATCGATCTTCTATATTTCTGGTCGGTGGGAAAGTACCTCATAGTACCAGAGACCGAAAAAGACAGCCTGTATTACGAATTTAATCTTAAAGGCTTCAATACATTACATCAAGCGTACTTGTTTTACGTAGAACCTACTAAGAGTTGTAGGACGCAGTATCACGTGTCTGCGGAACTACATGTTCCTTGGGCGGAAAACCATGAATATTATCATTATTTTACGTAAGTAATATAACTATAATCTATAAATTTAAGAAATCCTCCCAATTTTAGTAAATGTCCAATATCTTTATAAAAATTCTGGACAGATCTTCATAAATTATATCTAATAGGCATCTAGATCATGACGAACCAAAAAATCGCATCAGAATCGGCCCATTCGTTTAGATAATCATGCCACAAACAGACGGACAGAACGACACATGTCACACACTTATGTTACACACTCATGTGCAGTGAACTTCTTGATGTAACTAATTGTTTTTTTGTAACTTTCAGGCACATGAAACAGTCACCAATGAAGTTAAGGTTATTCAAAACGAATCCCAATGTGACAGATGGTTATGAAGTGACTGAATATGCCAAGATCACTTTACTGTTAGATCCACAATGTACGTACACAATTAGGTGAGTACAAAAATATCGGGGACATTGCATTTTAATGAAAACGAATTTCTTATTCAATCTTTTCGAAAATAATATTTTTTGTTTATAAAAATTTTTGGAGATATTAAATTAAATGAAATATGTGTAATGCCACTGGAACCTACATATGTACAACCTACGAGTGACACATATTGTTTGCCCGTTTGAGCTCCCTGTATTATAATGACGATATAATTCGCCCCGATAAATTTGTCATTATTAAATCATTCAACTCTACAGCCTTAACAATTACATTTTAGCATATCCGCTTCATGGTACCACCGTCTTGCGCAGTTCGCGCGAAACTACAGTCCAGTGCTCGTTCCTTACATGACAGCTATAGTGTTGCTAGCCGCGAGAAGCAATATACTAGAGTTGCGGGGAAAAGGCGCTTGCGTTTCGTTACACTCTGCGCTCATGAGTGAAGGCGTCAAACCTTATTACGCGCTGCTGTATGCAAGACTTGGCGCCCTTATTTTCTTGTAAGTATTACGTAAGTTAGTCCTATATCTTGCTGGACATGGGTATCACACACATTAAGTATTCTAAATCCAAATAAAGTCGAAAAGCGAAGATTCATTTACATAATTAAAAATATTATATTATCAGAATAAAAAAAAATAATAGTGATGTTTTTTTTTATTTTGTATTTTCCAGCTCCATTCCAGCCTTTTCATTTATATTCGAAAATGCTAGCTGGAATAATCTTGAACTGCGCTACTTTATAAAGTCTATGCTGGTGCTGCCAGCTTATTTGACTGCTTTGGGAATAATGCAAATTGCGACGGCAGCAGTTGTAGCAGTCATGGTCTTCTCTTCACAAATAGCACACAGACTATTTTTCAGGTATTAAAAACTAAAAATAATTTATTTTCATTTTATTAATATTTCGATTGTTAACTTAAATGAAGTTTCTTGTTATTTCCTCTGCTTATGTAGATTTTCATTTTGAAAATGTACCACCATTTTAAAAGAACCTCTGAGAAGATTATTTATCTCTTTTTTATAGATTTTATCTTGTAGAAACAATTTTAAATATACTTTTAGTACCTACACTAACTACCTTTTATATCTTCATATACAAGGTGTATAACAAATAATTCTAGCCCTCACACACCCCAATTAGTTTATTAAATTATAATATCAAAATAAGGTCTATAATTTAATTTAGTCAAACCAAACCCAGTCATTTTTCAAGTAATAAGTACCCTAACTTTACGTTAAACGTATGGTCGTATAACATACGCACACACGCAGAACACAGTACGCGTACTGTGCTCTGCGTGTGTGCGTAGGTATTTGCACGCAAACTCGATTGTTCGTCAGCTGTTTAGGTGGGCACTAGTTCAATGATCGAACATTCTCATCATCTTCATTCTACACTCAAATTATTTCTAATAACTACTGTTCACACTTTGCTGGATATTATCATGGTATAAGTTATTGATAGTAAAATAGGTTGATAGTTTTCCAACTAGTAAAATAGGTAGGTAATTAAGATTCTGTATTTCTATCACACGGCTGTTCGGACTGGCGTGTTTGTCGTTTTGTTCATTTCACAGTAATTGTGTTTAATAGTAAATCCAAACTAATATTATAAATGCGAAAGTAACTCTGTCTGTCTGTCTGTCTGTCTTTGCTTCACGCCTAAACTACTGAACCGATTTGTGTGGAATTTGGTACAGACATAGTTTGGAACTTGAGAAAGGACATAGGATAGTTTTTATTACAAAAATAAAATAAAAAATAAAATTTATTCCGGACATACAGCGCCATCTATTGGTCAAGCGTCGGCATCAATTCAGTACTGAAAATTCATCGAAAAATGTAAATAAATAGTAAAAAGGTATGAAAATATAATATAATAAAACTTTTAGTACAAAGAAAATGCTCTAACGGAGTATGGATAATTCTATTAGTAAATATTATTATGTCGAGTTGGTGATCGCGCAATGGTGTCGATCGTTACACGAGTTCGGTTCATGTTATTGTTTTAATTCATCGGAAAAAAGTAAATAAATAGTAAAAAGGTATGAAAAAAAATAATCAGTCTCGCGCGGTCAACGACCCGTGACGCACGCGCTCGTTAATTGCTGTGCGCTAACGCAGTAAAATGACGGCAAACGTAGTGAAATGCATTAATTGTAATATTGTAATTAGTGAAGTTCTTGCATTTATTCAGAACAAAGCTGATGTAATGAATGAAGAAAGCATAGTTCGATTGTGTGCAACTGCTTTTTCTGCTGATGAGGTGGTGTCTGCTAAGGATCTACTTTATCAATCTATACAAACAACAGAAAAGAAGATAACGAGGAAAGGAAAAGGAGATGGAAAGGTACAGCGTGATCTTGTTGATATAGTTGCATTAATAAAGAGTACACCCGGCGAGCTCCCGATTTTTGTCGCACGAAACCTGCAGAAATTACCGCCGGTTACTTTTGACCATGTAGATGTAACCAGGCTCCTTAAAGACATCATTACTCTACAGGATCAGATGCAAATCATAAAGGAGCAATATGCAACGGTTACGCAAGTTAAAGAAATAGGATCTGAGTTATCTCAATTGAAACATAAATTATCAGAGGAGAAATCACAATCAATAAATTTTGTGAACTCCAACAGAGGAGCACGTAACTTGAGAAACGAGGATGAAGATTACTTAGATTGTGAACCGTTAGAAAAAATGATTTTTTCTCAATGTGAAACAATTGAGTCAAATAGGGTATCAACAAAGACAGCTGATCACGGTTTACCTGCGCTTACGCATAAATTGCCTCAAGGACAAGTGCAAAAGCTGTCTCTGTTGCACCAACAGGCTGGTCGTTCTATCCCTGTCGCGCATTCAACCGCTACAGTAGGTGGGGCTCAATGCGTGGAGGCCACTACCGTGGTTCCGACACCGATTGCACTGACTGTCCTCGATGGTTGTTCGTCGGTCGCCTCACCGGCGGCGCGTGTAACAGCTAATGACGTGCCGCAACCCGAGATAGTGAGTCATAAAAACAAGTTAAAATACAGTTTTGCACAAACCGCGCAGGGAGGTGAATTTATTAGAAATGAGGATGAAAATTGGACACTGGTACAAAAGAGACGTCTTAGGAATAGATTTACGGGAATACAAGGGCAGTGTAAAGATTCAATTGGCAAATTTAAAGCGGCTGATTTACGCATTCCATTGTTTATTAATTATGTAAATAAAGAGACCTCGGTGAGCGATATCACGGATTACATAATGAGTAAAACAAATGTAATTGTGCATTTAGTCGAAATTAAAATGAAGCGACAAAAAGACTACAAAGCATACAAAGTGTTTGTACCTAAGCAGAAGTTAAATATCTTTTTAGATGAAAACTTATGGCCTGAAGGTGTCTCTTTCAGGCGCTTTGTTGAATTTAAAGCTAGAAATATTCAAGATACTTCAACAATGGGGATGAATAAGTGTGACCATGTAAATAAATAAATTAACTATGGATGACAAACCCAATCAGACTAATAAACAGACTATTAAACTTGTTAGTTTTAATTGCAAATCGGTAACAAGATCTGTGGAGGGGATAAGAGAGCTATGTTCAACAGCTGACGTCATAGCTCTTCAAGAAACTTGGCTTTTACCTCATAATACCGATTACATTGGAACAATTGATAGGAATTTTGAGTTTACCAGCAAGTCAGCGGTTGATACATCGGCGGGACTTCTTCGTGGAAGGCCCTATGGTGGGGTCGCAATAATGTGGCGCAAAGGCATATTCTCCTGTGTGACGAGTGTTCCGTGTAATAGTGTACGGTTGACAGCTATTAAGCTGAGCGTGGATAATAGAAATTCTCTTGTATTTTCGGTGTACATGCCTACGGACTGTGCAGATAATTTAACTGAATTTACAGAAGTGCTCAGTGAAATAAACGCGGTGATGGATAGTTGTGGCGTAGAATCGACAATAATCTTAGGTGACTTTAATGCGCATCCGGGGGAATTATTCTTCACGGAACTAAACAATTTTTGTGAGGAGCGGAAGTGGCTCTGTACGGATGTGATCCACTTAAACATCTCATCGGATACCTACACATACATAAGTGATAGTCATGATTGTTGCAAGAGGTGGTTGGATCACTGTTTATCAACAGAGGTAGCGAGGCAGTGTATCACGGATGTGAAGGTACGTTTTGATATTTTTTGGTCGGATCATTTTCCATTAGAAATTAATTATAAAATTGGCAATTTACCATGTAAAGTACAAATGAAAAATATTAGTTATAATAAAGTGAGGTGGGGTGAAAGAGACAATGGACAGATACTTACGTATAGTGAGGAATGTAGGATAAGGCTTAGAAATATAGACTTTCCTATAGAATTTACGCAATGTGCGGATTATATATGTCACAATGTTAAACATAAGATAATAATTGATAATTTATATAATAAAATTGTAAGTGCTATGAGGGAAGCAGCAGAAGTTTCTTCTAGTCATAGGGTCAGTATGAAGAGAAAACAAATAATTGGTTGGAACAAACATGTTAAAATATACCATCAAGAGGCGCGACTTAGGTTCCAATTGTGGACCCTTCAAGGTAGACCCATGGCTGGAGAGGCTTTTGACATGATGCGTGAAACAAGGAAGCGCTTTAAGTCTCAGCTTAAATGGTGTCAGGACAATGAAACTAGAATAAAAATGGACATACTAGCAACACATCATAAGGAAAAGGACTTTAAGCGTTTCTGGAAACACACCAAAAAGTTAGAGCCTAGATCATGTATGCCGTCTTCTGTAAATGGGCAGTGTGAGCCCGCTCAGATTGCAGAATTGTTCAGAAAACACTTTAAGGTCCAATCCTCTCTTGACTCATCTCTGCAGGTGCTTGATACTGGGAACTTCATTGGTCACAAGATGCACAGATTCTCAACAAAAGAAGTGGCAATGGTTATAAAAAATATGACGCGTGGTAAATCACCTGGCCATGATGACCTGAGTATCGAGCATCTGCAGCATGCGGGTGTACATCTGCCCCGAGTATTGGCTATGCTTTTTAACTTATGTATTAGTCATGAGTATCTACCTCAGGAGCTTATGAGGACCATTGTTGTACCGATTGTCAAAAACAAGACGGGTGATGTCTCCGACAAGTCTAACTACAGACCAATTTCACTGGCTACAGTCGTAGCGAAGGTGCTGGATGGTTTGCTTGATACTCAACTTAGCAAACACATACATTTACATGAAGCTCAATTTGGCTTCAGGCCTGGACTTTCTACTGAGACTGCTATTTTGAGACTCAAGCATACTATCCAGTACTATGTCACTAGAAAAACGCCAGTATATGCGTGTTTTTTGGACTTGTCGAGGGCATTCGACCTGGTCTCGTACAACATTTTATGGCATAAGCTTCTGACAGATACGGACACACCTAGAGAAATAGTCAAAGCTTTACGATATTGGTATGACAACCAAGACAATTCCGTAAGATGGGCGGGCTCATGCTCAAAGGATTATAGGTTGGAGTGCGGTGTGAGACAGGGAGGCCTGTCCTCACCTCGACTCTTTAATCTATACGTTAACGGACTGATCGAGGGACTCAGCAGAGCCGGAGTCGGATGTTCAATTGACGGTCAATTTGTGAATAATATCAGCTATGCAGATGACATGGTTCTGCTGAGTCCGTCGATCAGGGGGCTGCAGGCACTTTTAGAGATCTGTGAGAGGTATGCGGAGTCCCATGGCCTCAGGTACAATACTGACAAAAGTGAGTTACTAGTTTTTAAGTCAGTAAGTAAATTACCGAGCTCCATCCCTCCGGTCAAACTTCGAGGTGAACCCTTGAGAAGAGTCAGTAAGTTTAAGTACCTGGGGCACTGGATCACCGAGGATCTCTCGGATGACCTTGATATAGAGAGGGAGCGTAGGGTGCTAGCAGTGAGATGTAATATGCTGGCCCGTAGGTTTGCTAAATGTACAAATAACGTAAAAATTACGTTATTTAAGGCTTACTGTCAGACTTTTTATACCTGCAGCCTATGGGTCAGATATACGCGCAGATCATTTGATGCCCTACGTATCCAGTATAATAATGGCTTTAGGATGCTGTTGGGTTTGCCCCGTTTTTGTAGCGCATCAGGCATGTTTGCTGAGGCAAAAACAGATTGCTTTAAAGCTATTTTGCGCAAAAGAGTAGCCTCTCTGATGCGTCGCATTCGGGACAGCACCAGCAGCATTCTAAATACAATTGTAAGTAGGGTAGACTGTCCTGTGGTGCGGTACTGGAACACCATACATATGGGCTCCAGACCGGTTCTGTTTAATATAAGATAGTACCAATATACTAACATAGTCTTAAGTTTTTTACTAACAATTATATGGATTTACATGTACAAACCCGTGTGTGTATTATCTGAAATAAAAATCTATTATTATTATTATTATTATAATAAAACTTTTAGTACAAAGAAAATGCCCGAACGGAGTATAGATAAATAATCCGAGTTGGCACTATGCTCGATAGATGGCGTTGGGATCGAAATAGATCGCGCTATGGTTTCGTTACATTATGTTGATTTTTGAAGAGTTCCCTAGAATATCTTCCACATTTCATTTTTGAAGAGATCCCGCGAGATCGGGAACTATGTGGGTAAAACCAAAAATCTGCCGGAAGTCACTATTCCACGCGAACGAAGTCGCGGGCAAAAGCTAGTCAAACTTAATAAATAGGAAATAATAACGGTATGTTACTTTAATCGGTGTGCGACTTTCAACCGTTTAGATGTAGGTACCTATCGTCAATAACGTAACGTGGAGGGGTTGGCGCCCGAGTCGCCGTATTACACTCGTAGGTTATTAAAGGCGGCATAGAAGGAATTAGAACAAAGTTGTACCTACTTACAAAACTGAACATTATGTAGAAACACTAACTTTCTTTGTTTCTTCGTCACATTCACAACAATGGCTCAAAAGTCCGCCGTATTTTTCGATTCACTTTAGGTATAACCCACTTTATCAAGGTATTTTTAGTTAGTTTAGTACTCGAGTATCACTGTTCACTGTCGCGCGTCACCGTTCAAACGCGAGTTTTATTTTACTTTTGAAGTCATCGACAGTTGAACGTTACCTAATTACACTAGCGATTTTATAATATCCACAAATAAAAATCCTCTGGCGTCCACACGCAGGAAGATCACTACATGGGTCCCCAGCTACCTATCCATCGGGTGCAATACTTCACGTCAAGGTCACAAGTCACAACATAAATAACGAGACAATCATAGCACGCTGTCGGCGGATGACTAATCGTCTTTGATGTAAGGCGGGCGGTTGCCGCTCTTGGCGCTGCAGCAGCGCGAGCGCAGCGCTCATAGGTCATAGGGTGGCCGGGAAATGTTTGCGTCTCGCTCTTTTGCATTATGTTTACATTAGCAAATGAAGTACCATATTTTTTTAGGGTTTTCGCGTCTTTTGACACAACAATGTAAAATGCCGACTACAAAGTCGGAAGTACATTTAGATAAGCTTTATTTCGTTGCAGTAAGTTCCAAATTTCTTTGAATATTTATTATTCGCGTTCCAACAACTTAATTATTTAAAATGTTTTTATTGTTTATGTGTGTGTATGAAAAGCTAGCGACGTAAGAACGAAATAAAAATTGGACTTTATTCCTTTGACATAAGGTTAAAATTACTTTAAACTAAAGATTAAATTTATTTGTTATGAGGTGGTGGTTCTAATTCAAGACATGTGAAGGGAGTTTTCCTGAAAAATTAACATGTATTTTTTATTTCGGAATTCAATTAAGAAGCCTATTCTGAACCGACTACTTTCTTAACTTGAGCAAAATGTATTACTCGTTGTATAAATCAAACACATGAAATGCACTCTACAGAATCTAAACAGCTTTCCATATGTTTAAAGAATAATGTGGCGTGGCGGCACTGGCCTCGCGGAGAAGGTGGCGGCGGGCCTGCAGAAGGTGCCCATGATGGTCAGTGCGGGGCTACTGTGCGCGGCGCCACTGTCTTGCGGGGCGGCCTCGCTCGTTGCTGGCGCTGCGTTCTATGCGTTTATGGTAAGTAGTACTCTAGGTAATCTGATGTAATATATTGTATGTTACCGTAAGGTTATGACAACACCAAAAATCATAACAAACGTGTATATATCTACAACACTATACTACAATGGCTAAACCTGTCAGACAGTCTTATCACGTTATGCGCTAAATGTAATGTCTGGTTATAACTTGTGATGATTTGAAAAATTGGTTATCAATTATTTAATTACCTCATTTTCAGACTCTATACCAGATGTACTGTTTACTCCTTTCTGATAGATATAACCTTTCGGTAACACCCCATATATCGATTTCACCATACAACTTGTTAACTTATGTAATATATCCCACCTAGTATCCGAATAACTCAACATGGTTATTTTAAGAAATTCATATTCTACTAACTAATAAATTAATTATATTTTCAGCTATCAAAGATGTATGAAGAATACTTAGAAGATTATGTGTATAAATTGATGGCGAAGATATTTGCAAGAGTATGTCGCATATTTAGGAGCAAGAAAGCCAACAAGGAATCTGAAACTGAACCTCTGAAAAGGAGCTCATCTACGGAAAAAGTTACCTCTACAGAGAATGATAATAATAAGAAAAATGTCAAGGAAAACAAAGACAGCAGTGATGATAAAAAGAAAGAAAGTCAAACGACAGGTGTGGCCAGTGACGCCAAGAAGAAAGATGATGAAACCACAGTAAATAGCAATAAAAATAAGGATGAAACGAAAACCACAGACAAAACCGACAAAAACAAAACTGATACGAAAACCACAGATAAAAGCGATGAAAAGAAGGTTGATACGAGTACCACAGACAATAGCAATAAAGAGAAAGATAGTAGTAAAGTCAATGATGAAGCAAGAGAGAAGACTTGTGATGATGATAAAAATGATAAGCATTTAGAGGTTGATGAAGACCTGAGCAGTTTGAATTTCCATATGATGATGTTTTCCATGTGGTTGGCTGTGACACTAGTCAATGTACCCGCTTTGTTGACGTGGGCTAAGAACTTTTCGTAAGTTTCATAAAAAATATAGTATATAAAGTAGTAAACAGATAAAAAAATAATATGTTATTTACACTTTTGTAGGGTACAAAGATGTAAATCTTTTTATATAAAGTCCAGAAGTGGATTACATTTTTTAATTACTTGCTTTCTTTGTAAATAAGTGTATAATATTTTTCTTTTTTCTTGTAGATACAGTATGGTGTTAAAACCTGATACATCATACCACACAGGACTTATTATGTCAGCTTGCTCCACTTGTGTGTGGCAGATGAATTTACCAAGAAGAAATTTGTAAGTATTTATTTCTGAATGTGTGTAAATAAGAGTAGGTAAAAAAATTATGATGACCTCTCAAGGCCGAATTTGCATCAAACGAGCGAATGCTCTTCCATCCTCCATCTCAACATGAATTCTAAACGAATTTGATAGGGTGGGGGATACAATGAGCATTCTTCTCCTTCTCTAGTCAATGATCTCTGTTTGACCAGAAAGTCGCCACTTGAGTGGCTTTGTCGTTAGCTTCCATTAAGTCCTGGAGGGTGGCGGTGGTGGTGCAGGACGGGCAGGACAGAAGATGCGCCATGTCTTGATTTGGGGCACCACATTCACATTGTGTATGCGAACAGCATTCACTCGTTTGTTGTAAATCGGCCTTTATAATAAACCAAAATAAGACTAATGTACCTATTTGTTTTTCAGGAGACACTACGAATCCGTCGCAGCCTTATTATTTACAATGGCGGTATTCTTACTAGCACTGGGTCCTCTTTCACTTACCATCGTAAACTACGGAGTCACATTCATGTTTGCCGTCATAACTCTGCAGCAGGTATTCGATAAAGAGGAAAAAATACCAACAAATGATAAAGGACAAAATACTGACGCGCCCAATAATGGTGAACATGAAGACGATGCATTTAAGCAGTTTCAGGATACAGAAGGAATTCAAGGCCCCGATTTAAAACTTGATGATTGTGTCGTATGCAGCAGTAGCAAAATGTACAGAATATTTAAAAACATTAAAGAGAAGTTCAATACTACAGAAAATTTATAGTTGTGAGTTAGATCTAGCTTTTTCGATGCCTCGATCTCTTGTAGTACATTTTATCTAGATCCCAGTGACTGAAGTGTTTCCTTTTGGAAAGTTTTAACGATATTTTATTATGTCAAGGCTTATTTCGTGCGCAAAAAAACACAATTTTACCTTATTCTTAAGACACTTTAATTATTTTTACTGCGGCCGCATCTGACGAATAACTTGGGCGTGTTTTTATATTTTTTTTAAATACTGTGAGATAGTAAACTAGTGATTTTAAATTAATTTGTTATAACTGATATATTATTAGATTACGGGTATATTATTTTAATTGAAATTCTCATTAACAACAAAATTTGCTATAGACGCGGCCGCATGAAAATGTATTATTACTATTTAATTTATTTATTAAAAGAATATTTAATATTATATGCAGCAATAACACTTGAAATACAAGTCTCTTAGAGGACTGAATTTGCCTTAAAAGACTATATTTTTAGTCTGAGACTAACAAAGCAATATGTATGCATCATGTGGTATGTATTTTAAATAATTTTATTACTTAATTTCTTGTGTCTCGTATTTTTGTACTAATTTTACCCAGAGATTAGTAAATTTTAGTCTTTTTTATATGTTAACAAAGCCGTGATTATTATATACAACGCATTTTTAACTTGGGCTAGTCAAGTGAGTGTGTTTAGAATGAATGTTGATTGAAATGTTAACATTTTAAGTACAGTAACTTTGGCCTACAATTCATTATTGTATAGTGTGTACTGTCCCACTGCTGGGCAAAGGCTTCCAACTTTCCATAATAATTAAATGCCTAACTCCTAAGAAGTCAAGTTAGATTGACTTTACTGTAATAGAAAATGTATGTTTACCCTCGTTCAAAAGGTGTGTTATATTCTAAAAATCTAGGTGCCTTAATGCATTTTAATGTAACCCATGATTAAACTAGAATGTAGGGTAACATCTGTTATGTTAAAATTGCTGTTTCCTTATAACCTCACTAGTGTCTTCCATTGTATTTTAAAATACATAGTTGAAAAAAAATCTCACCGCCACTTCCAAAAAGTCAATTTATAACATAATAAAAAGCACAAAATATTTTAACTCTATAAACTAAGCAAAATAATACTTTTAGTATGAATCCAATATCTTATTGTTAGTAGTTTTTTAACTTTATGTAGTGAAAAAATACTAGTCTTAATCATGTTATAGCATAATCCAACTAAATAAATAAGTAGAATGTAAACTTGGATGAAATATTTACTGCAGTTGACTTGTAATACAACACATCCACATATCTGAAAGGTGCTTTAATGATGAACCACCATAGTTTATATTTTGTGGTAATGTTTTAAATTTCATATTTATTACCAATATAATGTACATTACAGTGTGAAAATAAAATCTTTCGTTACAATTATTTATGTAAATACAATTACAATTATTTTTAAAATTATAACCAGTAAGGCAGCAATTAAAAGGTTTTTTTTTTCTTATTTTACAACTTATATTATGTTTGTATGAAGTCATATTAAAATTGAAATTACTGTATTTAGAAAGGTCTGCCAGGTGCAGCAAAAAATTGATAATGTAATAAAACCATTATAAACCTTATGAGCTATTTTATTTGAGAGTAAAGAAATACACAGCTGTTCGAAATACATTGATGGTCATGGTATTAAATAAATTTGAAAATAGAATAGGGTAGATACATCTATTTCTTCCCTTTTTTACCCGTTGGTTTCTCTTCTGTGCTTCTGGGGTTCTGCCAGTTTAATGGGTTGCGGCGGTACATGGGCCATGGCGGAACAGTCAGGATAGCAGCTAAGATAAAACCGGCCCCCAGAATATACACGGACTGCGAGAACTGCTGGACGATGTAGCCCCATGCGAATCCAACTATACTGAACAGCGTTATTATCGCTCTGTACAGTTTTTCTGCTTTAGCCTGGCCAACATAGTCAATATGAGTTGGAATGGATGTGAAGAAATCCATAATTAGTTTTAATTTTATAAGAGAACGATGTCTTAAATCCTGCACACCACCACAACAAATTATGATTTGACAACGTCAAATGACACGTCATGTATTTGAACCATAGAGTTAAGAAAGTAATTGGAACTCTGCCATTTCATTTTCGTAAATTAACTGAGAATACACTTTGATAATACAGACAAGTCAAAATTATAAAGAAACATTTAAATATTATTTCGCCTTTAAAAGTAGTATTAAAAAAAACCCTTCCCGGATTTATTAATTATACACATATTTTTAAGTTTAAATTTTGTGAATGTAGGTTTAAAAAAGGTAAAACCTGGCGTATATCCTTATGGTTTCCAAAAAGTCAAAATACATTATTTCTAAGTTGGTTGTAAGAAGTTCTACTAAATTGGTAACTTTCTAATCACATTTCCACAAATCAAAGAATGTGTTTAATTTTAATATATAGCTTGTAAAATTATATTATACTATTCAAGACTATACAAATATGGACCAAAACCCAATACAAAATTGATAATATATTTTGGAACCGATTTATTCGCAATTCGTATCATTTAGTACCATACCAATACTAATATAATCATAAAAGTTCCACATTAACCCCAATAATTTAACAGCTACACATTCTTTGTAGATATTTTATATTACTATTTCAACTCTTATTATTTTGTATTGACAAAACCAAAAGTACAGTTAAATATTTTAATTTTAACTGCCTACCATTATCCAAATCTAAACCAATCCATTATGATCGAAAAAACATCTTTAATTGTAAACAAAAATCAATATGCTATTTAATAATTCTTCTATATTTTTAATACATTATGCATTTAATTTCCTGATTTTCATTTCTTTTAAAAACAATTTTGTATTATGAGGTAGGTAATCTGTACATTTATAGCAATACTACCTACCACTTTTCCGTCAGTCGATTGTCAACATTCAGTACGATCAGACTCATTAGGTTAATTTTTAGTTAACAACAAAGGTAATTAGTTTTATTTTCAAAAAGTACAACAAACAAAATTAAGAAACACAATGACAACTTTCAAGCAAGTTCCTCTCACATGCGGTGGCCATACTAGACCAGTCGTGCATTTGGATTTTAGTGACGTTACAAAAGATGGATATTATTTAATTTCGGCTTGCAAAGGTGAGTAATGTTGGACTAATTTGTAATCAGTGTGCCCTATCGCCTTGACTTATATTTGAGGGAAGACTTGCAAGTGGGTTGGTGTGTGTTAGTAGAGTTTTAGCGTGACAGATGTTGGTGACGAGATGTGTTCGAAAGGCCTTCACTTTTCTTGTTTGTGTGGACTTGTCCGCTCGGCCGGCGTGCATTCTATGCATGTTGTGACCTTCTCTTTCCGGACATGCAGGAAGTACCTTGAGTATCCGTTTGTATGTTTCCTCGGCTGCTCGCCTTGATGCTTACGCTCGTGCTTTTTATTCACGTACCGGTAGCATGACATACAAGTTCCTTACCTTTGTACATACGATACGATTGTTGTAAGCTTTAAAGTTTGTTCCTATGTTGAGTGTTGACATTTCACCCATTGTGGGTCACCTTGTGCTCACTCAAGGTTTGTCAGAGTACTTGACATTAATGTTTACTTTATGGAAGGGCTTGTACATGTCACTAAGCTACTTTCAATATATGACTGTTTAAGGAAAATAGTCAATAACACTTAATGATATAATTGTGCCTTCCTGGCATTGTTAGTCTGTGTTCACTATCATTACAATCTGATATAGTGGTTTTTGAAATCCATTATTCTTATTGTAATTAGTGTACTAGGTCTAATCTAATGAACAAATGTAGCATCTTGGTTACAAAGTAAATAAAAAGTCTGCAAAGACTGGGTACCTACTTAACTAGAATTTACCTTTTTACAAGTACCTCCAGTAATGTACAACCATTGTTTGAATGAGGTTTGTTTAAGATATAGCTTTGTTTGATTTACTAAGGAAAATTATAGTGTTTTGATTTGCTCACAATGTCAAATACACTCATTCATAGTGTTGAATAGGTTCCAACACATCTTTTGTAAATGTTTATAGAGTTTATAATAACCATATTTTTTTTGTATTTTTGGTTAGAAATTATATCAGAATTGATTAAGTTCTTTTTTCTTCTTGTATGTTCTTTGACTCTTTGTTTTTTCTTAAATTTTTAAATACTTTTTTCAGTTTCAAATATTTGTTTCACACTTTTTATGCATGCTTTTTAATCAATATAAAGTTATTTATTTAAACTTCAATACCAATAGACATATCTCATCATAAATTTCTAATAAATTTATGTAGTCTTATTCAAATTCAGATCAGTACTTATTTATGCTTTTTGGAAGTTAAAGTAATATATCATCTGTTTTAGATGGCAAGCCCATGTTGCGGCAAGGTGAAACTGGTGATTGGATTGGCACATTTGAGGGTCACAAAGGTGCTGTGTGGGGAGTGGCTTTGACACAAAATGCTAGTCTTGCTGCTAGTGGAGCAGCTGACTTCTCAGGTAAAGAAACAAATATATATTTTGGACTAGTATGAAAAAATTACCTGGGAAATTCCCTTAGTTAGCTGGGCTATTTATTAGCTGGGGACTTGAACTACCCTCATTGTAGCAACATGTTTGTGTGCATTTTGTAGTGATTTTTACCTTCTCCAGAGTAAAACCATTACAAAATGTGCATTAGCCAACTACTGACATTCTTAAAACCCTAAATATATATACATATACCCACCACCATTAGTGTTAAAATGTTATGTTTTATAGGTAAATATTTGTCAACATTGTGAAATCTGTGTCATGTATAATCAATAAAGTTTTCTTTGAACTATTGCTACACATTACAATGAGATTAATTAACTCTTTACAAACCAGGTTAAACAATTTAAAATTGTAATAATGGAAACCATGGAGCAATTATAGTTTAGCAATGCAAGGGGTTTATGATAATTAATGCATTAATCAGCATAATTATCAATCTTTGTTGTGAAAAGAAAAAGTTCTTTGTTTTCCAATGCTTTTTCTTTAAATACCCACATAATATAAAAATTATCATATATTTGATGAACAATTTTGTTTTTCTGTATACCTACATTACCTACACAGTATTATTCTTGCTTTGATTTATCTACCAGAAAGATATGTGTTTAATAGAAAAACCTGCATTCAATTTGCACAAACTAGGAGAGTAACGTTAAATCAAAGGATTTGGCTTTAACAATGCATTGAGCTGAAAAAAGGCTGTCAGCATCCGCTCCCTGCCCTGTGTATATTACAATATCGATTATAGTGTTGTGTTTATTTAGCTAATGGACCTGTAGCCACCTGAAATAGGTGACCTATTTAGGGTGTCTACAATGAGTGCTATATGTAATTGTAATAGTACAATTTTAGTGGTCAACATTTTTCTATGTCTAAAAATATTTTTTCTATTACAGCAAAAATATGGGATGCTCGGTATGGCGAAGTGGTACACACATTTGACCACGAGCACATAGTAAAGAGTGTTAACTTCAATGCTGACGACACGCTGCTACTCACTGCAAGCAACGAGAAACTCATACGAGTTTATGACCTCAACAAACCTGAAGCTGGAGGTCAGTATATTATATTTTTAAACCCCGATGCAAAACTCGGTATCTACGTAAGATCTATCTGTGACATAAAATAGGTGTAATTGCTAAAATTGATTATTTATTTTAATTAATATGTTTTTTGCGAGTGTAAAAAGTGTGAATGGCAGAAGTGTTTGGTGAGCTATTATGTAAGTTTTAATTCCGATGTTCGAAGGAATTATTATGTTTTTCAATAATATTTTTAAAGTTTTTTTCATTCAATATATATCTGATTTATAATTATAGTCTTTGTTGTCTTCAGTTGACAAATTGTTTGTTGTAATTAAAAAAAATGCTTGATAATGTGTAAGACCAAAGGTAATGGCCCTTGACGCAATATGGGTTTAATTACACACCTGCGAAACCAGGAAATAATAGGGCTTTGACATATTTACGACCAGACAACATGGTAGATAAGGAACTGTAACCACTTCCGACAGTTCCGATTGTCGTTATTATGTTAGTTAATGTAGAACAACATGATTATCTGATCTGGCAGGATATAGGATGTAATCAGATTCCTGTTAGACCATATAAGTATGTCATATGACGACAGATTAACTTTACGACTGGTCGTAGGGTGGTAATGATCACGCATTGAAAGAGTCTGCACAATGCATTGCGCATCTTGTTTCTAGATGATTGTCTGGTAAAGACATGTGACTTGGTTTAATTTATGATTTCTATGTTTTATGTGTTGAACTGTTTCCGCCAGAGTATTGTGCTTTACACCTTGTTGTATTACATGCTAATAAGATTCAGTTGAGAACTGTTACTCCATTATACCCTACATTTGTAAATAATGGTATTTTAATTTAATCTAATTATAGTAAATGTGATAACTCTTATCTAGTTTACTTTACATAATTATGCAATAAGCAGAATGAACACGAATCATTTACATTTCTGTATCCTTTGAATATTGAATTCTTTGGTTGTTTGTTCTATTATCTTTTTTAATGTACCTCCTTTGTATTATTTACAGCTTTGGAGAAAATAAGTGCGCATTCAAGCAGTATCAGACACGCAGTGTTCCTTCATAACTCACGCATAGTCAGTGTGAGTGATGACCTCACAATGAGGGTATGGGATCGTACTAGTGGCCAGGTATGTACTTAATTGAATTATATCGATTGTACGGGAGTAGAATATTACACGTGCTTATTCTTAAATAGAGAATCGTATTGTTAGGTAAGTCCGAAAAATCTGTGTCACTCGCGGCTCTGTACTTTTAATCCAATTTGCTGTAAATGTCAACATTATTTTTAAGTAAGATAGATGATGAAATATACGCAGATGTTTCGTTGTACATTAAATTTAATTATGATCTTATCTAAAGCCTTTTTGATTGTTGTTCGTTTTGTTTGTTGATTCGTCGTGAATTCCAAAACAACATGCGTGAGCAAGGCGTTGACTAAAATTATCAGAAATATGAAAGTTTATTTGCGATAAGTTTCTAGGACAAGCTTTGTCAATTAAAACAAGTATTATAATAAAAACTGTTTTTATCTTTCCAGGAAGTCCAGAAAGTAGAGTTCCCAACAATACCCAATAGTTTAGAATTATCAAGAGACGGAGCTATCTTGACAGTAGCTCACGGTAAGTTCATATTACATTTAATTTATTCTGACGTGTTTATTGTGACATGTTATGTGTAGCGGTCATGTCTGACCTTAATACGAAATTAAATTTAAATTCAAGATCAGATCAAGATCAAGTTACGCCTTTAACTTATAGCACACCTGTTTGAGTACATAACTTTAATTTATGGTACTTTTATGTATTCAAGTTTGTTGTTTATTTGTATAAAAGAAATAATGATTGTATTTTATGTGGCTGTGGTGCCACACAAGTATTATTTTTTCTTGGCAAGAGATGATTATTATGTCAAGTGTAATATATTTGTCACATTGTTGATTAACTTGCCCTTAAATGTAATTAAAAACCAACTTCAAAGTTTGTATATAAAGTCGCAATTTTCTGTCGCAAACTTAAAGGACATAGGTAGTAACTAATTTCCGGTTATTTAGATGTAAAACCAAACTACCAAACCGATTTTAAAATAATCGGTAACATACATTCTAAAATGGCTGGAGATAACTTGTTACATACCTATGAAAATATAATACTTCTTTTGAAGTCGAATAAAAAGAACAATTTTATTATATTTCCAGGTACAAATGTTTCTTTCTATTCTTCTGACACAATGCGCAAGATGCGCGAATTCCCCGTGCCAACGAAATGTTACTCAGCGTCGCTTGCGCCTAGCAGAGCTACGTTTGTGTGCGGCGGTGAAGACTTGAAAGTCTATAAGTTCGATTATAATACTGGAACTGAACTCGGTGAGTTAAACTTATTGTTGTTTTTATTACGATGTGATTGATTTCCGCATAGTTTACGTTGCTTGTTTTGATGAGATGTTTATGAATAATCTGATTCAGACTAGTTTGTTTTTATTGGTTTTCCGGATAAACAATAATAAGATGTTTATATTTTTATAGTGTAAAAGTCTAGTCATCTTGAACATTAAAAGTACGTTTTAATGTTCAATACAATTAAAAGTACTTTGTACTTACTCTAATACCTTGTAAAATAACGAAACTACTCAGTAGTTTTGTAATTAGAAAAAAAAAAATATAACAGTAAAGGCAAATAAGGACTAATTAAAAAAGCAATATTATTTTTAATTTGTAAATTCCTTATCATGACGATAACATGTTGTATTGCAGAATCAAACAAGGGCCACTTCGGTCCGGTGCACTGCGTGCGGTGGTCGCCGGACGGCGAGCTGTTCGCGACGGGGTCGGAGGACGGCACGGTGCGGCTGTGGCAGGCCGTGCCCGGCCGCGTGTACGGCCTGTGGCGCCGGACCAACGACCACCAGCCCGTCGTCAACGGCTTCAAGGAGGTCGCGGCCAACTGATACCACTGCCTATTCCATATGGTTAGTACACTACAAAGTCATATTCCACTTTTTGGTACTTAAACGGTATATTCTTATACTTAAGTCACTTGACAGATCTCCTTGTTTCACTTTGGACTCATTTCACCTAAGTGAAAAGAGGAGACAATATTAACGTAGTTTGTTGACCTTGTTACTTTTTTAAAACAGTGAACATAATAGTGAGCAAAGTGGAATATAACTTATAAAAGAGCTGCTTTGATGCCTTTTGTTGCAATCATTGTAGTGAGTTAGTTGAAAAAACTTTCTACGTCAAACAAAAATGTGAGAACAAGTAAATTTTGAGCTGTATTCAACATTAATTTTAATTATTTTTAATCAACACACAAATGTGGTGTGTATTGGTCTCAAATCATTTATACCAACATCTAAAACATACGTCTTGTTAGTGTTTTGTATTAAAGATGTAAAAATGTGATTATTTAGTTTAATACACCTGAAAAACAACATAAAACATGTCCAAATATGTCTTAAATTTTTTGTACCTACTATGTCAAACCATATAAAATACGTATTCAGTCTATATTGTTGATCAATTTAAATGCTTGTCTGCTATTGGCCCCATCAAATATATAACTAAATCGTTAGTCGACATTCGTAAGACTGAGAAATAACAATCGAATGGGTCCAGTGTACAAATCGGTTAACAGCAACTAGAAAATATATTCCAGGGTCAAGGAGCAGTGACAGTGCAATCAAAATTGATCACTTGGTGGCATCACTGTGTTGTGGTGTATTTGTCACCAGGCCATGTGTATAATGAACTTAAGGGGGGACTAGCCTGAAAAATCAAGACTTTTTAAGTATTCAAGGTAAATTTTAAGAGTTTGTGTTGTTTATTTTTTTGCAACACTAATTTTTTATACTCAGACCTAATGTATTTATTGTAAAAAGGAACTAAATAGACTTGATATGCAACAAAATAAAGTAATTTGTAAATATTTTACGACTTTTGATTTTTATTTGACAAACCCAAACGTAACGACACTTTGTCGTAGTTAGTTAAGGTAAACAGAAACACGGACCATTTAATAGCTTGACGTATTTCTGTGTGCCTATTGTAACATAGTATTATATAAAGTTAGTAGTGTTGGTAAAATAATAGTTTTTTTTTATTGTCATACTATATTATTTAACTTTTATTGTCATATTATATAACTTTTATTTCTCATTTTCAAATGTTTGTATCGTAGTTTAGCTTTATCATCGTTATCCGTCTTCCGATTGTAAAATGACTTGCATGCCAAACAATGTGTATATTGTAAATTTCATAATACATTACCTAGATGTAGAACATTCAACGAACATAGTGCAAACAAATAAAACGACTTTATAAATAAAAAATATTTCTATTCAATTTTCGCTGTCTAGGTGAGATTCATATCATAAAACTAAAAATATTACAACTAATAAATGTGTTACGCTTAATTAATAACTCCAATATATTACAAAATAATTTACAAGACCTACAACCCTAGGTACAACTAGGCAGTGAATTTAATTATTATAGTGAGCTAGACACAACTACTATAAATATTGGAGACTAACTTTTGGTCTCAGCTTTGTTCCCACTATAGGGAATCTGGTAAATATTAATAATATGGTAACATAATTGGTAAAACGGAAAGTTATATTTTGGTTACTTTGATGATATTGACAATGTATGTCATTAAACATTGTGGCGTTATTTAAAGCTCACGATGGCGTTATTTTTAATCTTTGTGAATATTTAGAGAAACTTTGCAACATATTACCACAATATTACTTAGAAAAATATTATAGTCTATAGAGTTAATTGTAGTTCTGAGTTTAAAGGCCGAAGAGTATTCTGACCTTACAGAATGATTGTGGAGAACACTCGAGGCACATTAAGCTTAGAAAGGTTAACAAGAGTATTAGTAATGCCATTGCATTGCTAGTATTCTTGTTATTAAAGTCACCGCTAACAAGTTGTTTAATTAGAAACTTATATAATAATTTGTAACTTGAAACATTTTTCTCAAAGTATTTTACAATTCGATATCACGATTTTGATATAAGACTCAATATTAACAACTATGTGATAGAAACGAAACATTAAACTAGTAACGAAGGAAGCTAATCAAATTTTGATATAATATATAAGTACCATTAAATATTATATAAACATAGACTAACGTTTCTTATGTAAAATTGTGTTACATAAAAAACTTAGTTGTAATTAATTACGTTAACAAAGCTACTGAATTTAGAAAATAGAACTATTTTTAACGAATCTCGCTATTTTCTAAGCTACAGTGTTTGTACATAAATATGTTTGTTTCATTGCGACCTGAAGTATAGGTCGGCTACAGACGTCCATATCGGATTACGAGTAGTATTATGACCTAACCAATACTTAAACTAGTATATAACAAAGTATATAAGACACGAAAATCAGTCAAAGATACTTGAACATTTAAATATTGTGACTATTATTCTCTCGTTTCACTGGTAATCTTATGGTAACTCTGGAAATTGTTAATGTTATAGACATATGTTGGAACTAGATAGGCAATTATAAAACGAGCGCCGTAGATATATTACGACTAGTTATCGATCTTGTCTTTATGTATTTAAAAAACTGTCAAAATAATTTAAAGATAATTTGTATTTTGGAATAAATATGCGCCGACGGTTGGCGATGACAATGCTTTTGATCATTTCATTGTCTTGACATTAAAGTTTGATTTAACTTTATTTCTTAATAATCTTTTCGTTTGTTCCCTGGTTTATTTGCATAATTAAAACTTTCACAGGTTTGTTTGAGTAACAGAGACGAGTAATGATTGTTTTGATACCTGTTTACGTCTCTATAGTAACAAAATGGCCTCTAGAGGTGGTGGGGGTTGTTCACTTGGCGACGAAGGGCGAGAGGTCGGGGAAGTTGAAGTTGATGTTGGGTCTCCTGGGCGCGCGGGCGGGCGAGTGCGGCGTGTTGTGCGCGGGTGCGCTGGCGCCGCACTGCGCGGTGCAGACGTCGTCGCGCTGCACGGCCTCGCGCGGCCACTCGCGCTGCAGCTGCGCGCAGTCCGTGATGCGGAGGGACGCGCACTGCGCCTGCACACACACACACATAAGTTAATAAACTGACGATGTGATTAAGATCTGTCCACACGTCCTAAAACGTGTGTGGGTGGGCAAGAGGCCTTAGATACTATGCAATTTTGAATCAGATATTCAGTTGTATTTCACCTTTACATTTGAAAATCAACTTTAATAAGGCTATCGAAATATCAAATTTTGATAGACAAGTTCAATGAGCCACGCAAAAACTGACACAAAAATGATCATTTAACATACAAAAGCTTACTAAACTTTGGTAAGCAGTCTTTTATAACATTGATCCCTCTCTTTCCTACTCTTTTCTTCTTCATCAAATAATTACTGGGGAAGCAAATAGCAACAAAAAATACCCTTAATAATGATGGCAACGAACTTACCCCTTCTACAGTACATATGCACGACGTGCAAGGGGATGGGAAGGCGGACTCTCCGACGGCCACAGAGCGGCCGGCGATCAGACAGCCTTGCGCGGAACTCTCGCGCCACGCTGATAAGTCCAGTTGTGGTAACGACGCGCATGATACACGTGGGTTCCTGAAAATGTACAACAATATTATACCTTGCGAGTAATTGGCCTATAGTTAACTTTGCTGGACCCATTCCCAACAATTTTGGGTCGGCTTCCAGTCTTGCCAGATCCAGCAAACGGAACCATGTTTTTACGTCAGTTGGATCGTATATAGTCATTCATTGTGGGGCAAGATTTGTCTTATTAATTATCTATGTCCAAAAGCAAAAAGTAATTTTGGTACTTACAAAAAATTGCTAGGCAAGTCGAAAGCAGCCCTCTGTATTTCTCCAGGAACGTCGAAGTTGTCGCACATCAGTTTAGACAGTGTCGTTTTTCTGATCTCGGCCAATTGCTGTTCCGTAAAGCGAGCAGCTGGGTTGTCGTTTTCATACCTAGAAAGATATTAAAATTATAAGTCATTTTCCAAAAAATAAATCGAGGTAAAATATCTAAAGAAATCTAGAGTCAAAATAAACCGAGTAGGACATTTTCAAATTTATGTGGTTCTTACCAGAATCTGTCGCACTTCCTGAGCTGTCTGAACTGGATAGCAATAATGCAGGCGAATGTGGGTCCAACTAGACCACCCTGGAGTGGTCGCTCACTCATACCTCCGGGGAATAGATCAATGTCGTCCACGGTAGAGTAGATACGCTTGAACCTGGAACAAGAATAGTGCTGGTTAACACACTATTCATTTTTCTGAATGGCAGTAGAAGATCTTTCTACATGGATATTCATCAATAAACCACTAACAGTATTTTCACTAAATGGAAATATTAGTACATTAATTAATTTATTCGTTATAATGCTTACCTTGAAATAACTTCGTCAGGTATTTCCCTAGACAAATCTTCGAATGTTGTGGCTCTCTTCAGATTGCAGAGTGCTCTGTAGTTGTTATAACTCGGTATTCCGTGGTCTCTAGCTCTCTGGATGTTAAGAGCGATGAGATCGATGCCAGAGAAGGGAATGCGACGGTCTTCGAACAGATGGTTTGTTACTTCACCGGTGATAAACTGGTCAAGGGTTTCCATAGGAGTTGAGGCGAGACCACGCATCAGTTCGTCTACCATCGGAGGATGCTGGAAAAACATAGACATACACTTTATTTAGGTTAAGGTACAGATTTTTGAATGGGATTTTTGGCATGGTAAATGCAGTCAGAAATTTCTAAAGGAATAAGTACTTCTTGTTAGATTCCTGCAAGTAGGTACCTTCTTGGCAGTTTCGAATTAGTTTTTTTTTTAAGTAAAGAATTTCACATGCATAGTTTTAAATGCAGAATACTCACAGCCATGAACATATCGGGTCTGAAGAATCCGTCTCTGAGTAGAATCGGGGGTTCAACGGGCTGGAAGCTAGGCGAGAGACGCGGCAAGTGTGGCCTCAAAAGAGAGTGACCGAAACGGAAGGACGCTGCTGCGAACTCTGTCACGATTGAAGGGTTGCAAGTAGGCGAGTATTCTTTGTAGTAACCTGAAATATAAAAAATATAACTTATTATATTTATGAACTAGCTGTGCCAGCGACTTCGTTCGCGTGGATGACGAAACTTATCAATGAATGACGAACTTATTTCTATTGATTGTAGCGTAATGAAAAGTATACTATAACCTGCCCAGGAGTATGAAGAATAATTGTACCAAGTTTCGTTAAAATCCGTCCAGTAGTTTTTGTTTCTATAAGGAACAAACGGACAGACAAAAATTTTACTGATTGCAATTTTGGCATCAGTATCGATCACTAATCACCCCCTGATAGTTATTTTGAAAATATATTTCATGTACAGAATTGACCTCTCTACAGATTTATTATAAGTATAGATAGATAGGTACATGGTTTTTATATACCTGCAGGTCGGCTTTCAATTTTAACTATTAAAATACATTATCAAAAAGTAAGCAATATATCCAAATAGGGTTAATATTTAGAATGACAAAAAAATACACGAAGAATTTAAATATATAATAATAAAACATGTCATATATTATCTTAAAAGTTGATCTAATACGTAATAAAAAAATTACCTGAAGGCAACAGCTTCAATCCATACAAGTTAACAGCATTCCATGACAGCAATCTCGGCAAGAACTCGTTATAGATGGTATGTGTGAAGGTAGCAGCAACGATACGGCGGGCGTGCTCGAACAGCTGGTCGGCGTCCCAGTGCGGGTTGACGCCGCGGAGGCCCTCCACGATGCGGTTGTGCTCGCGGAGGAAGATCGTGTGGATGGCGGTCAGGCCCGGCTGCTCGGATGCTCGACCGTCACCTGGGAAGAGGTGGAGATTTAAGTGGAAAGGTAAAAAGAAGAAATCGTTTGTATCATTATTGCCATTAGCATTCTTGCTTGAAATTAACTACATGCTGCGGAGTATAGTACTTATACATACGTAAATACTCAGGACAGAAAATTTCCACTAGAAGTCCGTCATATTATGTCGGACAACATAGGTATGTTAGTTAAGTAGGTACTTATGCTTAAAATATGTATTTAATCGTTGGCATTGCAAACTTCTTTTTCAAAATCATGATCTTTGAACTCACCAGCAATAAAACAGAATCCACTCTTGGCCTTGCACTCCGGATGGCTGTCACTTCTAGGTAGCAGTTCTCGTCCATTGTGAGGGTTTGTGGTAGCGTTCAGTCGTCCATTGAAACCACGCAGCTTACGGACGATACAAGGATTCTCTCCGTAGATGACTGACGCGTCAATGAAAGCTGTGTTCTGGTTCACTTGTTCACGGGGTCCTAGGGTAAAAAATAAGTGATATAAATGATTTGTTGGATTTGCCAATGCTATAGCTTTGAAGAAGGTATCACATTATGTTGTATCATATGATATTATATGATGTTATGCTACTTACCAAGTTGTTGCTGTCCAGGCAAACTTCTCATGAATGGGAAGCAAAGTCTTTCTCCTGAGGTTACGTTGACTTCGGGGTAGTAGTGGTCACCGCGTGGAACTGGAAATGGGTTACATTCTGGATGCACCGTGCGTGGTGAGTCACATGACCTACAGTCAGGAATCGACTCGTGGAAACCTATGAGAAGAAAAATCCAAATAAATAAATAAGATACAGAAGTTCAAATATGGTACTAAGGAACTGGCACATATAGACTATAATGAATATTGTACCTTTATGAATGGGTGTCATTGTGAGCTCGTGGTCAAGGAACTGCGCGAACTGCATAGTCATGAGTGTGTAGCGCGTGTGCAAGTTGGAGATGTCCGGGTGAATGACGGTGGATACCACACGGGGAGATGGCAGTGGAGTACCGGTTACCGAGTTGATACGGGGACGGCTTACACCTGTAAAAATAACAATATATTAGGGTCTAGATCTTCTTACAATATTATATTTACTTACAATTTAATACTCTAAATATACTAGTTTAAAAATAAATATAACTAACCGTCTTCATAAACTGGCGGCAGCAATCTAGCGAAAGTCGTCAAACCCTTTCCGAGATTGGGGTTCCTCAAGTTGTTACAATACCCAGTGAAAGTTCTGAAGGGGCTGTCAGGATTGCAAGGTCCCTTGTCATCGCACTGAGGTTCGATGATCGGGCCAGATTGGTCATTGCCGAGGAAACCGCTGATGTCCACTGATTGAAGCGAGTCTACGAAGTCTGAAGTTCCAAACCCAAGAGAGTCGTCAAAAATCTGACGCTTGCGACGGTGGCTATAACAAAAAAATATATATTAAGAAGTGTAAAAGATTTCTTCAATTCCAAACAAGTGTTACAGAGCTTGAAATAACATTGAAAGTTTTATTCTTATAACTTACCCGCTGTTGATGGTGTTGATAAGTTCGTTGGTGGCGAATTCCAAGAAGAGGGATGTGTTGGCGAGTTTCAGAGCGTATTTGTTGGCCTTTGAGAACGACGCTGCAGTTCCTACAGGAGACTTGGGGTCGGCTCCACCACCTAAAATTAAAGGAACAGTTTTAAAGACAACCCGAATGTTTAACCTAAAATAATAGCGTAACTGCAGTTTTCTCTTACAAAAGGGGGAGTATATCACAACGACTACAGGGTTCCCAAAACTTTGCTAGTTTTTTTAGTTTTATTATTTTTCCATAATATTAAGGTAGTATATAGGGCTAAATATAGGTTTAGGTACTTACGGGCTTCCCATAACATGTATTCCAGTTTCTTCCTGTCAGCCATCTCTTGCTTTGCCTTCTCGAGCGCTGTAGCGAGCATGTCCTGCGACAATCGTTCCGCAGCTTTGGCGCCGCTTTCGTCTCTCCACGCTGACAGTTCCAGTTGGGAGTGTTGAGAACAGTGCTGGGCAGCGTTTCTGGATAACAAAAGAAAAAGTTTTAAAAGATTTTTAGTAGGCTTTTAAATGAGGATTAGCCTGCGAATCTAATTTAATTAGATTTATAAAAAAAATATAATTAAAAAAATTTAAAAAACACGCCTGCCATGTTAAAAAAAAATAAAAACCAGTAAAATATTTGCAGTCGGGGTCGGTTACTTGGAACAATTCATTACAGGTCCCCCAACTGCAAATATTTGACTTGTTTTTAAAAAAAAATTAACATGGCAGGCGTGTTTTTTTAATTGTTTTAATTATATTTTTTTTATTTAATACCTTTTAGTGAACAACAATCGTGACACAACACAATAAAAAATATCGTTCGGAACCCTTTGCAGGCGATTTCGACTCACACTTGACCATTTTTTAATGTCCACATAGCCTATGTCACTCGGGATAACTCAAAGCTTCTAATGATACCACAAACATTGAAATCGGTCAAGCCGTTTAGAAGTTATGGTGGAATAAAGAAACTCACAAACATACATACATACATACATACATACATACATACATACATACATACTTATATACATACATACATACATACATACATGAACCCTGAAAACATAACACTCCTTTTTGGGCAGTCGTGTATAAACTGTTGTAGATGGGGATGATAATTGAATTCTAGTACTTACAGATAGGGGTCCTCTTTGACGAAAGCCTTGGGTTGGATGCTTGTTAAACCGTCTTGAGCGGAGCACAGCATTCCCGCAAGGGACACCTTCCTAATAGCGCCAAGTTGTTCAGGTGATAATGACGATGGGGGCAGATCGTTTTCGTACCAGAATCTGAAACATAAATAAACGACATTATATCAATTTTTTATATTCATGCTATTATGTCATTTAAAATGTTGGAAAACGCTTTTTTTGTGTAATTTTAAAGTAAATGCCCTACCTGTCACTCTTCTTTAAATTCGCGAACTGGAATGCCAAAACGCATGCAATAGTTGATCCAACAACAGCACCGGACGCCGGTTTCTCCATAGCACCTCCAATCATGAGCTCAACGTCATCAGCGCTCCTTAATAGCAAATGAAAATAGTTTAATATATCATAAAAACAGTGAAATGAAAAGTTCGTAATATAGAGACTACGAAAGTAGCATCATCTACCTGATGTAATTCAAATCTTACCTGTACATATCAGCCATCATTTCCTGTTGTTTCCTATCGAATCCCATTTGGCTGAAGTCTCTGAAAGACTTGATGGTGGAGGTAGGTTCGCACATCCTCAGAGCTCTCAAGTATGAAGACACGCCGTGGTCACGAGCCCTGTTCAGGTCCCATTGAGCGGAGATCGGGAAGTGGGAGACGTGTTGGGCGCTGGTGCGTACCAAGTCCGATAAAGTGGTTGTTACGTTGATCTGAAAATGGACAATAGGTACTTTAAATGGAAGCAAAATACATAGCTCAAATCATACATCAGAGTGAGAATTTCGAATGATGAATCGTTTTCACACTCTTAGATTCATAATTAGGAGAATAAGTGAACTTTCTTACCAGTCTCTCGTTCATCATGGCGTGGAAGATAGGTGCGACGGCAACGAGTTCGGAGTAGATACCAGCACGGATGGCACTGGAATATCCTCGCCAGAATCCTAGAGATGTCAACTTAAGTTCTGCTTTCGCCATACCGACCTGCAAGTTAAATTGAGAATAGAGAACAGGTAGGACTAGAACTTGGTAAAAGCATAATGAGACATGAAGAATAGTGTTATATAATAATAATATGCCGGGACAACTCACACACGGTTATCTGATCCCAAGCTAAGCAGAGCTTGTGTTAGTAACCAGACAACTGATAAACATACTTATATATTTCTAAATACATACATATTATAGATAAATTACACCCAGACAACCAGAACAAATGATCGTGCTCATCACACAAACATTTGTCCTGGGTGGGAATCGAACCCACGACCTCCGGTATAGCAGTCAGGGTCACTAACCACTAGACCAACAGGCCTGTCCTTATTTCTGAACTTGCTGCATGAATACCTCTTATCTTAATTACTTGATCATTGGTCGCGTAAATGTCACGACATCGTATTTTTGGGATAAGATTTATTGAGATTACTTTGGATTTTATATGCATTTCCATGTTGAAAAACTTACCTCCCCCAACAGAACAGGCAAGAACTCATTGTAGGTGATGTGCTGGATGATGGCAGCCACAGCACGTCTCGTCTCCAAGAACAAAGTAGTGTCATCCCAGAAGGGGTTCAGTGTGTATAGCTCGCCGGCGATGCGGTTGTGTTCGGCTAAGAGCGCTTTGTATAGCGGAGCGGTGGGTGAACCGGGTTTGCATCTGGAAAAATATGTTTTTATGTAATTTAAGCCATTGGAACTGTGGCCAATTGGCAATTTTCGCGAGGGATAACAGTTTCCATATATTTTTTTACTTCTTAATAACGGACTTGATTTTTGCCGCGAGTCTCATTACGTCATCCAAAAGAAATTTTTGATCCTCGATAAAGCCCACATTCAACATTGTTTCCATTTACATAAAAATCGTGACAATAAAATCGTAATCTACCTTAAGAGGCACGCTCTGTTTCCTGGCAAGCGACCTTCCTATAATGATATAAATCAACGACATCTCACGCACCTTTCAAGTCAATAGGTGCCAATGCAAATATGTAAAAAGATTGAAATCACTATGTGAGAATGCAAATCATCTCAAGGTTGGTTTGTCGGCATTATTTGCATACAATCCATTTTATGACGACACCTAGGAATTCTATCTTTGTATTGTCTGAGGGCACAGGCCGCTATTGACCAGAATTAGAAGGAAAATGCACCTCAAGTAAATGTTTGCTGATTTGCATTGAAATCGGTTCTGCCGAAATAACAAACAATTGTTTAAACAAAAAAAAAAGTAGCATGCAACTGCCTACTAATAAGACTATATTGAGGTGCTCTATTTTTTGCGGCTGTTTTCTTATAAACCAGTTGTAATTTAATCGTGTATTTGAATCTTCCTAAAATCGCCTATTTTGCTTTGTATCCGCAGTACCTAAGTAGGCATGTATTTCGGTAACACGGATACTGTTTTACGCCCAATAGTAGACAATGAATGTACAATTGACTTGATTGAGTACAGAACTATGGGAATAGTTCACACAGTTTCTATAATATCTGTGATCGGTATTGTATGGGAATTAATTCAGTGATGCAATCTTTGCTGCTTTGTTTTCTTCCGCGTTTGTACTACTACTCTTGTTATTGGGGACCTAATCATTATTTACAAGGCATCAATATCAATCTAATTAGTTAATAACTGAGTTAAAATATACTCTACAGATTTTGCATGAATTCCTCAAATAATTTGTAGATTTCGTGGGAAAGTAAATCTAAATCCGGTCTTTAATTAAGAATTGTTTGTTCACAAAGATTTTGAACTAATTTTAAAAATTCTAGGTACAAATGCGGAAGGCTGACTAACTGCTAAGGCGCAATTAGAGGTCAGGCGGAGTTGAGAGAGTCATTAAGTGGAACAGTTCCCATTCACTGCCCCTAGTTCCAATCCACACCCGCCCACACAATAAATAGCTTGTGCAACTTACTTGCGGCATGAGTCGACGTCGATTTTGCCGGCATCGTACAGTCGCAGAGATCTGAGCTCCTTCTCAGAGCTACCGTAAAGAACGGAGCCGTCAAGGAATGATGTGGCCATGTTCATTTGATCGCGGTGTTCTGTTGACAAAATAGTAGAAATAATTTAATTGATGAGCTCTCTCAGGACATAACATTTTTGATCTTTTCCACTTTTCAAATAAAGAGTGAATCATTGTCCCATTGGGATGGAAAAGATCAGATTTCCAATCTAGGATATATGGAGTAAATTGTGCTCAATGAATATGGAAATGGTTCTTTAGTTTATTTGTTCAGAAGGAGTAGTTTATGCATTGATTCAGAATGTTTGAACATTATCTATAATTACTTTCATTGCTGTTAGGCTGTTACCAACAGCTGATTCGAACCTAGTTAGTAAACTAGGAACTGATACTGCTTTCAAAATAGCCTTGATCGCAATCTGATTTCCTTACAATTTGACCGACCAATCGACATTTTTAACGTTACAAGTACCTGCAAGATTATGTCAACGTTACAAAATTTGGATAAAAAACGTTCACTGAAACCAGTTTGGTTGTAAGAACACTTCCTAGTGAAGTGCAACATTTCAAACTACATGTTAAACCCGTCATTACTTGGCGTCCACAAATTAAACATGATAGCTATGAATATTCATTAAACATTAAAAGTATTACGATATTGATAAGTGAAATAGACTTTTATCTACATTACAGGTTAATATAATATAATACTAAAGAGACACAGACCTGCCTGCTTATGTTCATGTAAAATTAGCTCAATAATTTATAGGTATATTCATTATATGTCTACAGTAGTAGAGATGACTGCCTCGTTGGCCTAGTGGCGCTAAGCGCGACTGCTACGCTAGAGGTCTTGGGTTCGATTCCCAAGTCGACCAAGGTGTTATTGGGTTTTTCTATGAAATTCTCAGTAGCAGGTCGGAGTTTGGATTTGTGCCCGGTTAGTGGCAATAGGCTCGCCCCCTATTACATGGGACGTAAACATACCGGCGAACTGTGGGTGTACATTGGTACACCTCTGCCTAACCCTTCCGGGATACAGGCGTGATGGTATGTTATGTTAGTAGTAGAGATTTGTTATACCATGCTGAAGATATTTCATATAAAGGTAGAATAATTTCGTGCAATGATACGTACCAAAACCACAAGAATCGATGTTCCTTGTTGGTGCAGAACGAACGTATTCGCATGTTGCTCCTCTGCAATCCTGTAAACAACATTAAAAACATTTAATATTTTGATAAGAGATTTTTATGATAATATGTACAAATGGACTCTCATACATAAAAGGCAAATTATCATGTACATTTATATACTATCTAATATTAATGAGGTCCTGCTTAGGTACCTAAGTGTTTTATTTGTAATATGTGGTGCACGTCTCATGAAAATGCTTTAACTAATTTATATAAACCCTATCTTTTATGTCAATGCCCCCAATGAAGGCGGCGCGGCGTAAAGAGTTTAATGCTTTGATTTACTGGCACATTACATACAAGTAAAGATAGTACTTAAACATCGTCGTAAGAATCTAAGCACTAATCAGATTACATGCATCACAAAATTATACTTTTAATGCAGACCGGTTTGGTGACTAGGTCAGTCTGTGATTATACAGAATATTTTGCAATGTGTGCTAATTGAACCTCTAAATTAGCGTATTAGTACGTAATTAAATACGAAGAGATACTGTGCATAAAATATGAATGAGCGTCAAATGCATACGTAAAGTGCGCAAGCTTACGACAAATGGGTAATATTTTAAGTGGTCTGCAAATTAAACAATTTATTGCAGACAGGTTTGTAAATAAGGTATTATGAGTGTTAACAGCAACTACGGGATTCTTAATATTCTGAAAAAAACATTTTAATGTAATGACAAACAATGGCTGTCATCTGATTGAACTTTCACTTGACATGTCGTGGGCAATTTAAATAGATAAGTACGTAGTCAAAATGGAGCAAGATTACAAAAAATCGTTACAGAATGCGGTATGGCTTGCGGTTTCTTTATGCGTGAACATTTTAATATGTGGTAGCACCAATACGATGTCCACACTGTGGTGTAGTCGTTAGGAAGAGTAATGTTGCAATAATTTTCCTTGAATGAACTCGGAAACCGGTTATAAAAGAATTAAGACTACAACCATTCGCTCTACTCTATTTACTGTGTAACTTTACCAAACTATTCCTGAGAGGCTAGTTTTTCCATAATTTAGTATGTTACATCTATTTTTTAACGAGGCAGTTCGTTCTACCTACATTTCAATATTATTAGGTGCCTGTATTATAGATTTGCAACGACATCAGAATTACCATTTTATTGGATTAAAACAATATTATTTTAGACAGATATTAAATACATAATTTTGGTACTAAGACAGAATGACCTCAATACCTCTTATGTAAGTTTTCAGTTACATGTACCAACATCAGGTACAAAATTAGTAAATTATTTACGCTATAGAACACAATAGCAACTGCCGTTTGCATCCGTTATTTGATAATAAATTTAATTTCCTTTTCAACTATGACTGAGACACGAAAAGTAGACCTTTAAGGAACTAAGATCGTCTGCTACCCTGTTACTTCATCGCTTTCACTACGGTCGCTACATACGTAACCTTTCGAAGCGACCCCGCGAACTATCACGAATATTACGTAACTACTCCACGTGTTATTGATCTGTTTGAATCAAAAATATAGTATTAAGAATCAGCATAGTTGATGATGGATAGATCTTGTATTATGATTAGCTTTTTACTGGCTTTGATCGTGTGAACTGACATCACCTGCTTTGTTCGAAGAACTCTATACAAGATACATTGATATTATACAGGCGAAAGTTTGTTTGTGTTCGTAGGCGCAGCTGAACTTTGTAATGATGCAGTTTTTGCAAAGAAAAAGGGGGCATATGCGGGAGCTATGTGGGCTGAAAGATGGACCAACTCTACATTGAATTCCTACAACATTCAGGACACATACATTCTGGTTATAATTATTTGCATTTTTTTATATTATAATTAGTATTCGTGTATTTTTAGTAGTCGTGGTGGCCTAGCGGTTCAATGAACGGATTTGTATGCACGAGGTTGCAGGTTCGAACCCAGGCAAGTACCAATGTAACTTTTCAAAGTTATATGTACTTTCTTAATTATTCTAAGACACTTCTGACTAACGGTGAAGGAAAACATCGTGAGGAAACCTGGATTCTAAAATTGGGATCTGAAATCGCCAATCCGCAATTGAGCAAGCGTGGTGATCAATGCTCGTGCCTTCTCTATATGGGAAGAGGTCTGTGCCCACTAGTGGGACGTTCATAGGCTGGAATTATTATATATTATAATTAATTTCTTGTTTTACTTTTTATGGGTTATGCATCTTATCTAAAAGATGTGAATTCAAAATTAGAATTAAATTATATCAAAACGAATCCTTGCTAACAGGAAAATTTTACATGTTACCTACCTAAGATGCATTAAAAACGACTGTGTACGTAACAAAAACTGGAAAATTAACTTATTTATTATTCAGTATGTGGGTATCTATGTTATAATAACAGGTTAGTTTTCACGTTTTTATTTTAAACGACGCGTGACTTTGTAATTATCTTAATGATTAAATTAAAACAGAAAGATCAATTTAAAAATAAATGATAGATTATACAACCTGTCCCCCCAAATAAATGTCACTATTACAATCACTAACGCTGATCGAATCGCTTATATGTATGAAAGTGACAAGCTGTGACTAAAAAGTAATTTCCATACAATTGACAGATTTCTATAACTCGGATGTAATACTTTGAAGATTATGGTTAAATAAATAGAATAAACAGTTTGTATTCGGATATTTTCTTTAAATCAACAATGACGTTCATTCTTATTCTCGTATTTGAAATTCTCGACCGAACCATTAGCCTAGGTCCTGTTGCAAAATAAACTTTCCCTTCTTAATATCATGCAAATGGAGGTACCTAGACGTGACTGATAGTTATTAGAATCATAGTAGGTACGAACTACCTATCAACGATTGCAATGGTTCGTTAGTAGACTTTGTGTAATGACAAGGACGTATAAAGTTCACGGGTGGTAGTAGAATACAAATAATGATGTCCCAATAAGTTGTTATTGTTACTAACAATGCAATCAAGTTTATTTGCTTAAGTTTCGACCAAGTTCAAGTTGTCTGCCCTTAAGAGGTGATGAAGTGTCAGTTAGTTTACACAATAGGAGTAGTTCATTTCAAGACAAAATTCTATGGGATAGTTATGGCTAACCCGTAATTTACGTTATATATTTGAGCCTATAAGTCATAACACACACCACCTTACACACTGCAGATTATTTTTTAGAATAACTATGTGCAGTGTGGAATTATCTAAAGATCAATCTTTAAATGTTTAAGAAAAAATACGACTTCAATGATTTAATAAGTTTGGGAACTAAGAATTGCAAACGGAAGGTGAGCCTCAGATGATTATACGGACATTGAATGGGTGTCAAGTTGCGCCACCATCCGTTCCTCATAACAAAAAGCATGTGTCCGTTGACCTTCAACACGTTAGACACGATGTGTGATTTAATATTACTTAGACACGTAATCGATTATAATACTTATTCTTTAAATTCGTGTTAACGAATACATTGAATTGGATGTGTCATGAAATAATCACAGCTTTCAAGAACTTTTCGGCCGATAATTATGCTATTATTTTCATTTTAATATATTGTTAATTTACTCAGTGGCCATGTGATATCATTGATATATTTTAAAGTTCATTGGTCAGAAAAAGCTTCTCATACAGTAAATCCAGGAACCTATTTTGGTCCATCTGATTTTATCATAAAATAGTTATTAAGGCTTTAGCTCGTTAGTCTCGGGTCCGACCATTATTATTCTTAAGATGTGTGTAAATAAGCAAAATTATTGGTAACTTTTTTAAACCTTGACCTCACGTACACAAGTAATCATCTCAAAACAATACAACATTTTGTTTGTTTCACTAATTGCGAAGGCAATTAAGCTGCAAAGTTTATAACGTTTCCTTACTTTCATAATCTCTTAATACTGAGACGTCTTTAGTTTTGTGAGGTGTTCATTCATATTGAGACACACCACGACTCGTTTTCTAATTAAGACATAGTTCAAGGAGTGCAACAAGGTTGCTTTGTGTCGCCCTTTTTGTTTTTGTACCTTGTTGCCATTGGCTGTGGTTATGAGGTCGTCCATAATGAGTTGTCCCCAGGCGGCGAGCATGCTCGTCACGTAGTCATGGTCAGCTGAAGATGTCAGCTGGGCCGCGGCGTGGACTGCAAGCGTGGCTTCCGGAAGGTATGGAGCTGACAGAGGCTGTGACACACCTAGTAACAGAGACAGAAAAATATATTTAAAGTTTTCACTACTTTGTAAGTAAATACATACACAAAAAAGCACACGTCGAATTATTTTTGTCGAAAAAATTACTAAAACTCTAGTACTATTCTCTTTCACTTATTTGGATTCTGTAAAGCACATAATTTTGGAAAAGCTTATTTTATTTTGTTGATATTTAATCAGTTATCTACATGCATGCATATAACCTTCAATGGGAAACAAAAAGTAACTTCAGGTATTTAAGATTGTTGCAAGACAAGTAATTATGTCGGCAGCTTCAGGCAATGATCGTTAATAATTATAATATAAGTACCGTAGAGCATTCCCTCTACGGTACTTACAGATTATGTATTAAGTAAAAACATCTTTACAGATAAACTGTTCCTTTCAAAACTATGCTTTGATTTTGACTTATTATAATTAGTAGATAGAGGTTCTAATACAACTGTAGCAAATTATAATTTTAGATTTATGTTCATCGATTTAGAATGCTTAGTACGCAACTTAGTACTTAATATTAAGTACACGGATCTACAACGATCTACTGACATTTGTTATAAAGTAGTATTTGTCACGCTGTTCATGTAAGAATATCAGATATTTATTAGAAGTCGGTGGGAGATTTCTAGTTGATATTGAATGAAGATGCAAATGTATACAATAATTAATTTCTCACATAATTTATAGTCAAAGGTATACAGGCATAGGATTACAGAAACAGATACAACGTTGCACTAGTGTATACATGGTCACTTCGATTGCTAAGGATATTCTTAAGTATTGCTGTAAATAGTTTAACTAGCTTCAGAACAATCTCCTAGTAGTAACACTAAATTGATGTGAGGTGTGTAATTACTTGAGGTATTTAAATAAACAATTAGGATAATTTGTTTTTTTTTTTTAACTAATTTAGTGTTTGACAATAAATAGTTAACTCTACGGGTATTTTGCACATAAAATATTATTTTTTAATTTATTTACCAATACTTTTAAACTAGCTAGCTCCTTGTCTGTCTTCTAAACTTTCATTTGGTAGATATATTGGCTTAGCGACAGATTATTTATATTTTAAATTATTAAACACACGATTAGAATGTATATTATTATGTATAATCATATAATCTCTAATACAGTGTTATATTCAAATTATTGCTTATTGAATAGTGGTAATAAATTGGTTTAGGATTTCGAACACCACTAATTTGAACAAAAAATATTGAATAACATCGATAGATTAATAGCAGTCTCCGAAGATGCTAACTAGCAATCAATTTATCTTATAGTTAAATATATTGCTTTCGTAGTTAGGAACAGTTAGTTTCCATTGTTTGTGTTAAGGTAGTTTCCGTGTGTCGAGCGAGACAAATCATCGGCGTTTTAATAAATGGTTATCACGCTTGATCTGTAGATTATAGAGTAAGTAAGTATTTTCTTTTTTGTTTTCCCTTAAGGGCTTAGCATCGTAATGTTGCAACATACGGTTGCCTTATCGCACTTGTCATAAATTAAAGAAAGTTTTTTGTACTTGATTTATACGAGTCAAGTCGTTTATTACAAATTTCGAAATAAATTTTAGACTTGAAGTTACGTAACGTACGTGCGATTAATAAAATATTAACATTTCATTTCTAAGAATAGCGATAATATAGGAGTTCCACCTTGCTAGAATAGTGTAAACATTGCTTATATAATAACACAAGATCGGAAGTTCTTTATAAGATGTGCGGTGTTAGATAACAGATGGTTAACGTTACAAAGCAGCAGAGTGCATCGAACCTCGAACTTTGTTCTAACTTTTAATCAGTTTCGCTCGAATGATCTTTTCTTTCAATCTTTGTTCAATAGATCGAGAAAGAAAAAGGCAGCTCTTACTTATACACTTCATCGATATTATTAAATGGTACATCTTATTTAGAATAGATAGATTTTACTTCCGTAGTTATAGACACGAAAATAAAAAATTAGTTTGATTACTACAAACTTATTCAGTTTCATTTAATTTGTCTTTCAATTTACGTATCTATGTATTAAAAAGTTAAAGATGGAAGACAACTCGAAATTATAATCTTAGTGTGGCTAAGGTCTGCAGGTCGGAAAGATATAAGAAGAAACATTGACCGACACAATTTACAATCAAGATTAGCAACTATTAAGACTAACGTTAAGGTAATCAAAATATAACGATTTCTGGAAAGCTATTGTTGACACATCGGTAATTCCGATTATGTTAGAAAAACCTGAATACAGAACTATTTGAACGTCATTTGAGGTAAAAATAAAATCTGTTGTTTTTCTTATACTGTTCAAGTATTTATTACAAGTTCATCAATTCTAAGCTATTTAAGGAAATGGTTCGATTAAAGAACATACCTATCTAATAAATAATACCTAATTTACCCATTCCTACATGCTTTTAAGATAGGTAGAAATTGGTGTTAGAAATTATTAAGAAAGTGAAAATGTGGGTCTGCACTTGCGGTATAAATGTAAATTCAAGTAAGAGAGCGAAAGTTTAATATTATCCTTGACTCAGCGGAAGTTATTTACAAGGACAAGTACATTATAAACTATAAATATAATTGCGTTCGTTCGCTTCGTTTGACAACCTTTACTGGTTATAGTTTGAAAAGTAAACTGGTTACAATATTAACAACACTGTTTTACGGTTTGTTTTTGTTCAGCATAAAGAAAACTAAGTTGTTTATGAAATATTTATGTTGTCAAGATCATAAGATTTTGAAAACGACAAAATTAATTGTTCTCTGAGGCAGTAATAATTATAATTCAACCTTTGACTATACTTATAACGTGCAATACATAATTGGTGGTTTTGTCATTGATCACTGATTGTTGTACATCTAATTGCTTAATGTTTAGCGTCTGGCGTGCATCCAGTAATTTGTTCACACTTGATGTTAGCTATTTAAACATATCTATTAACGTAAAATAACACAAAATCTTATGATAATAATTATGGTCTACGCAATACCGGTTATTATAAAAACTACTAGTACTTATAGCATTTTTTCCCAACTGTATCCAAATTAGATGATTGTTTAGTGTGTTTATTATTAAGTTTGAAATAAACCGATGTTATCATCAGAACACCTATAATACTTCCTGAAGTTTACGTACATGGTACGTACATAGCTAGATAAAGAGCCTCTACAAAACGTCATATACTACTACCCACTACAAACTACTACCTAACTACTAGGTACTACTACAAGTGCAAATAATTTTTAATTATAATTCAGGAATAACAAATTATGTGTAGACCAAAACCTATGATTTGAAACATTTACAGGTCTTATCTTAATTTTATAAAAGAAGAGTCCTACAGCTTTCAGGATGAGAGGCATGTTTTGGAATAAGTAACATGTAAATAGACAAACAACATCAAAATCGCAATCAAAGAAAAATATACGATCGCATAAAATACATACCGTCAACATAATTAGGAGGTAGCAGCCTAAGGAAGACATCGCCCCTCCTTCCCCACGGCCTGTGTCGCACGTTGTTGCACTCGCCGCTCGCACTCCGGTACTTGCTGGGCGGGCACGGGATCCCACTGAACTCGTCATTCTCTGATGAGCAGTTCGTTCTGTGGAGTTGTTTAGATAATTGAAAAGGAGCTCGGAGTTACAAAGGAAAAAGAGCTTGTGCCACGAAAAAAAAACCCGGACAGTAAAAATCAACAAAAGGAACACTTATGGGAGCTCTTATAGGATTATTTATAAACATAACATAACATACCATCACGCCTGTATCCCCGAAGGGTTAGGTAGAGGTGTACCAATGTACACTCACAGTTCGCCGGTATGTTTTAGGTCCCATGTAATAGGGGGCGAGCCTATTGCCACTAACCAGGCACAGGTCCAAACTCCGACCTGCTACTGAGAATTTCATAGAAAAACCCAATAACACCTTGGTCGACTTGGGACGAACCCAAGACCTCTAGCGTAGCAGTCGCGCTTAGCACCACTAGGCCAACGAGGCAGTTCAGGATTATTTATGCGACTTGAATACAAAAAAAATAGCATTTATAAACAATACGCTTTAGTGCCGGTGATTTCATTAGGATCCAAATTTAACTCAAAAGGGAATATAGTTAAATTGTAAAGTCAGCATCAACAACAGGAGAAAAATGGTTGAGTCATCAATAAAAATCGAATACTACGCTTTAAGAATATCACTCACTACTTACGCATCATTAGCTCCTAATAAGAATCTTTTTTCTATCGCTAGTGCTTCGCTGACAGCCCGCCTTAAGTCACTCGGCACTGCTTGGATGTTGTCGTCTTGCTTGCTTTTCTGTGCACTCGTCTGAACGGCTAGCACAGCCGTTAAAAGCAGCAGACTTCGTCGTAACCTGGAACAATTAAAGGAGTTTGTTAGATTTGTATGTAATGTACTATGTATTTTTTTAAATAAGGAATACTTTTCTTTTATTTCTTATGCGTCTTTCATATTAAAAGCTCGGTTCATAATTATTAAGTGCATATTTGGAAAAATCAATTGAATTAAATGTAAATAATAGGCTTCAAGCTTTAAATGGATGTTTGTTTTCTATTACCAAAGATATTATAATGTACACAAATTGTTTATGATTAGGAATCAGTTATAAATCTGTCCAATTTAATTAAATACTAATGAAGTTGTTGTTTTAAAAATGTATGTATGTATCTGGAATATAAATAGAAATGTTACATAAATAACAATAAACCAGTCACCGTAAAAACATGTTAAAGTTACGTCTGCCACCGTAAGTCGTCACGTCCTGATAAGCACCTCTTGGATGAAACCTGTAGGTATTAATATGTCGTTAACCTACATTTAAGAAGTCGGCATTTCGTTCGAGTTCAAGGTATCTTAAACTTAGTTTATGGTTATGACAGATAACACTGTCAAGCTCGTTCTTGAAACATTCTTCGACATGATTTGTATGTTATGATGTTATGGATGTTAGCCGAAAATATGTTTTTTATTGCATCTGTAATTATTGTGTATCGTCCGTCATCATCATTCTTAATTTATTCATAGAACAACATAATGCAATCGCCATTGATGGTGCTATAAAATTGGTAACTGTAACTTTACTGCTAAGATCATGGATATATTTTCGTCATGAATTTTAATTCTGTAGTTAGCAGTTAAGATAACTTTAATGATACAATAACAATATACACAGGAAGCTTAGTAATGCCGTCATCAAACCGCACGGTAACCAACGACCACAAGTATGCAATATGCTTTCATTTTTATCTATGATCTCTTATGACATCCTACCGGTTGAACCATACATCTTACTTTCTATTCAAATAGGGTTCGGTGGCCCGAAATCGATCAATCAACATTCCATAGGTATTACTTATAACTTACAATGACGAATTAAAGTTTATTTAGGATTTAGTGTCTTTAAGAATACTGTCAAATGAGATGAAACCTTTTTTGTTAAAAACCGTCCATCATTACTTATCTCATGACCTGGCTTTATCTTTACTGATATAATCTTGCAGCTTAATAGTTTCACAACTTTGAATGTGGCTTTGTTGTTTAAAATGTAATCTGTGGTTAAACCTTCGGCCGATACTAATAACATTATAAGTACCAATTTAATGAAAATAAATCACCCATGATTGATTTTATATTCTGCCCCGTTGCATAACTTCACATCATTATGATGGCCATAATGTTCTCTTTAGTGTAAGATGAAGCTTAAACTTAAAGTTGAAACGTTCACATTCTTTGCTTCAGAGGCAAATGGTTGACGGACCTACATGGGTGGAAAAACTTTGAATATTTGCGAAAATCTAGGAATATGTAACTTATGTAAGATTAAAAATATGTATTTCAAATACATAATTTATACAATTAATTAAATAAACTCAATTGCTTTCGTTTATAATTCCGTGTATTAACACCTCACCAAATGTAATTAAAATGTTTGTACAACACTTACCTACATTATTTACTCAAATTAAAAACACATTATTATGTAAGCTGTCAAGGTTTTTTTTATTTTTACTTGTACCCTTAATTTACTTTCGAAAATTCCATTTTACCTTCATTGGTGTTGATATTTTAAACCTATTCGGTAACTCAGGAACTTACATAACTATTGAATCTATCAAAACAGTTTTGGCAACGATGACCCGAGCATTTGTTTTTGAATTAAGCTCTATCATGGTCATCTCTCTACAAGGCAAACAACAATGATTAGACTGGAAAGAAAGTAAAACAATTACACGTGAGAAACTATCTAATTTGCACAACAATTATTTACGTGTTTCTTAACAAATGTTTTCACCGTTCACTTGGGCTTTTTGAATGTTTAGAATGTATTATGGTCGATTACTCGTCTTTTGAAAATTTGGGCATTTCTTTTACTACGTGTTCAAAAGAGTGCCTAAATTTTTTTAAAGTTAAGACAAGCTGCAGTACTGTACATGTTATTTTAGGTAACTGATGTTATTGTGTTAAGGACTTTAAAGATAAATCAAGTAAATAAAATATTACGCAAGAAGACACATGTACTGAAGCACGTACCTAAACAAGATACATTTTCGAAAAACACGATTTAACAGAAGATGCAATTACAGCAAACCGAAATTAAAACTCATAAATGATTTTATTCTTAAAAGTTAAGTTTGATCTGATGGTAATTTCATACTATTAAAATGCACAATATAACGTGCTTTTAATGATTCAAAAATGCTTTTTGCATCTTGATGTTAAAATTATAATGATATTCCAAAACGTTTATATAAACTTGTTAGTTTTTTCTTAATTTAAATTATATAACAACATGTGAAACAAGTGTACAACTAGGTAGAACAGTTATTTTTTGTTATTCTCAACTTAAAGGAGTCAACCGGTCGAAGTCAGCTGTCGTCTTGCAATACATGACAAAATGTCAACTTGCTACTTTCACACTCCCGGATTTTGCGAACTCAATTACATAAATGTGAACAATTTACAAGTAGCTCATCATGTTATTGTATTCATAGTTAACTTGTAGCAGACAACATGATGCACTTACATTGTTTAAAATTAATTGTGTATTTCACGTTTCGCATCAAAAGTAATTCTAGTTAAACGCACGTTTGTTATGATGATATGACTCATAATTTTTATTTGGTATATTTTTATTTTTGGCTATGTTGATGTCTGAAGATGGTGTTCTCACAATACGTAAATAAAATACATATTTTTCATTTGTTTATCCTTTAACCTGCGTCTTATTAGGTATGCACACTACTTCACTATCTTACTACATCAATGAACAATTGTGATCACCTTATACATTCTGATTTATCTGGAAGGTAATATCTTGAATTAATGTACCATTATCCTTTAAAGATTGCTTCCAAACTGCTTGATATTCACAAAATGTGATTATGAGCTTCTTATGAAGGTTAACCATAGCCAATTTATTTTACGACTATAGACGATTCAATGTCAATGCATATGCTCCTATTCGAGTATCTATTTAAAGCGAAAGTGCCGCAAAATTACGTGACCGAAAAGTTAAAACGCTTAAATTGGATATCGCTACTGTAGACAATATTGGACAAGGTCGAATGTGGCGAAACTCAAACGAAATCAGTTTTACTGGATGGGACATAATATTGTATGCAAAACGTGAAGTCTCTGTAGGTGTCATGATTTGTGTAATGGTAATAAATCAAATAATATAGCTAACCTTTAAAAAAGTCATTTTATCATTTACCGGATTTTTACCTTAAGTATGAAAATACTTTTACTAGGTGTATTTTAGTACGAAGTTTTTCACAATTATCGACTTCCCACATTTCCGTATTTGAAAGTTTTTCATGTTGGCTTATCTAGATCATTTATCTCTACGTAGGTATTCTAGGATACTAGAGATTTATTCCGACACCCATTGTTCGTTTGAGAAGGTTGCGTAAATAGTTACGTGATTTGCACAGAATGAGACAACCACGCATTGGTTTGCAGCTCAGTTCGACTCGTTTTTGGCAAACGGATAAGCGATGACTAAGGTCAGACAAATGCATTTTAATATGGACGAAAGCTGATTCGCAGGGGATTTCACTTAATATATAATATTAGGGGCGTCAATACAATAGCGAAATAAGCCACTAAAGATATTCTCGGCTCTCTCATTACATAGCAACAGCAACATAAGCTTAAGTAAATACTATGAGTCTATGCTTTAAAATGTAAATTTTGCAATACAAAGAAATCTTATATCACAAGTACATGCAGAATTTTGTGTAATTATATTTATCGAATCAATTAGTACTTTACGCAACCCAAGTGTTTGCAGTCTCTACCATAATGTCAATAAACACAATGTAACGATAATATAAGTTTGTGAATTTCAACACTAAAGATTTAATTAACTTTAAGTAGGTCCGACTTCCTACACACTTATTAACGTTTTTGTGCACAATCACAAAAAGTGCCGCAGATGGGAAACTTAAAACACGTAATTTAGCTTTATTCAAAGTTGTAATTAGCAAATAATCCATAAATAATTATTTACTAACTTAACTACTTATAAGATGTATGCAATGGGGTAATCATAATTCATAGGTGTATTGTAAGTAGTATTTATTGGAAACAATATTATTATTACGTACGTAATCTATTTTAATTTCTTTAAATAAATATAGAATTTAGAAAAAAACAAAACATGCTGAAACTTTACCGTCATGTCAGATTTAAACTAACCAAGTAGTTAAATTAAGAACAGTGACCACAAAAACTCATATGTGTACAATACTAATGCAAGAAGAGTAAGTTCCTTCTAGTGAAAACTTTTTTTCAACAGTACCTACCAACAGTTAACTTAACTAAAATAGTAAATTGTTGAGTTGTTGAATTTCGCATATCCTCTGTTGCGTATTTTATTACTAAGGAAATGTTCTTTTATGACCTTTCATTGTGTAGGTATGTTGTCTGTTCAAAAGCGCTGTATCACTGTACTATGATAGACTTTTTTCCTCAACAAATATTACAATAATTAATTATATTTGATTTAGGTTGATATTTATCAAAATTACTTTTGTTTTGTTCTCATATAACTTAGTCAAGCAAAAAGTAAAGGTTCCAAAAAACACTCGGGTCATTGAACATTTAATGTTATTTGAACCACTGAGGTACCACTAGTACCTACTTTATAATAGACAAATTTAATAAATCTCATTTTACTTTTTGCAAAACTTATAAAATTAATGACGGATAAGGTGCAATTATGTAACTAAACTTCTTAAATCTGTGTATGGTTTAATGTAAAATAGATAATAATATAATAATCTTGCTCACATTTCTCGCCATATTGCCGGGGTAATGCCTAGGGTCCGTTGCACTTTACACTACACATGGTTACAATATAACACTGTTAATGTTTCACTGTTAAACCTATAATAACTATCTTCAATTTAAATATGTAGGGTAGGTATAATGTCAATCAAGGAAACTAACTTATTATCCCGCCAGTCGCCTTCTTTTCATAAGTCATTTGTTTTCCTTTTTTTAAATATTTGAATTTGGAATGTGTTACGGTCGGCCTGTATTTAATAAGCTATGGTTTAAATAAAGAAAAGAGGTTTGTTACAAATTTTTAATTGTAGTAAACCTCTTTTTTACTATCGATAACTTTTTGTTTTTATTTTATTTAGCTCATTTTTTTAATATTGGGGAGAGAATAATTAGGGTGAGGTACCTACGTCCCATTTTTGCGAAGTCAAATATACGTACTTTTATTATTTATAAGCACTGTAATTTGTATGTCTCATTATTTTATGTCAGCAAACGAGTCAATTTCATTTACCATACTTGAATGTGTAAATGGAGACACAAAAAATTTAACAAGAGATTGGAACGCAATGAGATGACCTCACTTGCCGGACACCTGCCGACCTTTACTTGCTAGACATCCTGAATGCTCTTCCACACATGAGTCTGTACGAAGTTATTGTAATTATGTTGTCAGGAAACTAACCAGTACTTACAACTATGTTACTCTACAAACCAAATACGGACTCGTTTCTGCGTATAACATAAATTAATTAATCATTGACATTTACGTATCGACTTATTTATGAGTCAAGATTTTTGAATGATTTAATTGATCTTCGTTTTATTATACGGAAAAAGTAATTGGCATGAAGCTTTATTGGGGATATATAAATTAATAAATACCTGCAAACCTAGTCATGTGATGAGAAAAAATAGACCATTAACCTACACAGATCATACTATTTTATACGATTAATAAAATGGATAAATTACAAAGGAAAAGTCATTTGACGCACTATTAACAATTGTAAACTTTAATTCACTGTTTAAATGTAACGACAAAGTAAGATAATAAATAACGTTAGAACTGATTTAAAAAGGTTTATGTAATCTGAAGTTTTATCTTATTGCTAATTCGCTTCACAAAAGAAAGCACATACTTCCTTAGAATTTCCGAGGACACTACAACCCTTACTAAATAAATTCACTATAACCTTAATAACCAAGATTAAGTTTCCGGGAATAATCAAGTGATCATCGATGTTTAGCTCCCATCAATTTCTTGTTATGATAATACGATAAAATGATTTACGATTTATAGTAAATTAATAACCATCGTTTATTGTATATGTTTTCGTACAAATAGGCTGATTAGCACGCTAATGTTTCCGCATTATGCGTATGTTGTATGACGTAAGGTGTGTACGTGCATGCGGGTCTTAAGCAACAGCAATCGTATGTATCACGTGAGTCCCCACCCTATACTATTTGTTTTTCTTATGCATCACTGTGATATGTAAATGAGTACACACATAATATATGTTTGTTAACATAACATTGTTGTAAAAAAGTAAGTAATGAAAACTTTTTCGTAATTTTTGTTGCTGGCCGCAAACTTTTTCTTGAATTCTGATCCGAATAAAAAGTAAAAGAAAAATTTACGAAAACAAGACATTATTGTAGCCCTTTGTAGCCATGTTAATTATCTTTTGTTTTATTGATATTTTCTGTAAGTCTTAATTATTATTGTCTTTGAAACTTTGTTTAGAAAATACTAAATAAATTTTGTGCATCTCAATTTTTCTGAAAAGGACCTGAAATTCCTGCAAGCTCTGATTAAATCAGGTAAATTAAATTGTTGTAACGTAGAACAAGCGGAAGCATTTATTTAATTGCCTAACAACTTGATCAATATGAAACAGAAAGTGAATATTTGCTTAATTGTAACCACAATCATCGATCTCCACGCTTGATAGTTGTGACCAAGTTACAGCTAAACAACATCACGTGACGCTAACCCTACGAAATTAAAATTAACTCTCCCTGTACGGTGGTTATCCGATAAATATGCTTAGGCCACGCCAATTAACGTTGGCTTGGTGTGGCAACGCTCTTGCGAAAACTTCAGAGCTCGGGGAAAAACAGTTACCTAATCTCTCACAATGTGATGTTAGCTTACTGGTTCAAACGTGTACACGTTTAAAAGTGAAAATCAGTATTGGAAATTACGTATGTTTTAATCACACGGTTTTGTATGCGCAAGTACCACTGTACCTAACTGGGTATTACTCAGAATCTTTATTTTATTTCATGGCTATGAATGAATGTCAATTAATAACTTTTAAGTTATCTGATGAAAGATGAATGGAACGGCGTACTTAATTATTCGTTTTCAGAAACTAAAAAAAAATTCGTAGAAATGTAAAAAGGTATTTTCCTACTTAAAGCTTAGTTAAAGAAATTTTCCTACGAGATAATAATTCAATTTGTATAATACTAAATGTTGAAATACGATCACAGGTACAAAAGTGAAAATTGATGCCAGCAAGATATTCGATACATATGGCCTTTAAAACGTACCTAATGATGTAACTAATGTTTGTTTATTTAAATAAATTACGAGATATTAATATTCAAAAATAAATACTGAAGATGAAGTGGGAATGTTATAAGACCTCATAAAGAAAAGACAAAGATGTGTTTTACGAGCTACGAGATAGCTTTTCTTAGTAGATAATAGAATTATAGTTGACACATCTTTTCCACAGGCAGGGACTTTATTTCAAAGCAGTAGGGTCGATTTTCCAAAACGTTCGTCGAGTCTTTTATGCGGTTGACCGTACGTATACGAAGGTGAAGATTTAATGTCATTCGTATATTTTAAAGATGATTAAATAGGTACTTGTAAGTTGCGTAATAATATTTAAATATTGTTTGCATAGTTTCAGATTCCGGTTAACCTTACACACATAAATACACGTGTGTAGAGCAAACTTCTAGAAATTCGATTGATGGGTGCAAGTTCACGGCATTTTGATCCGAAATGCATTATAATGTGAATTATTTAAATAATATCATAAATAAATGTTTTAATTTTGTTCTAAGATCCACAGTATCAATGAAGGTAGAGGCCTTATTTTATATGAATGCAAATCAAATTGTCTAGTCCAATCAAAGCAGTGTTTGACGTTTGTTTTAAAAACTGGTTATTTGTTGCTGGTACAAGGATAAAACAAATATAATTAAATGTAAGTTAACGTAGGTAAGTAAGGCTTGTTTGTAAAAATGATAACTCTTTTATATAAAGTAATTTAATAAATAAAATTGCACGGTTATATTCGCATGCAACAGATTGTGAGTTAATACTACCTACGACGTATCAATTGTTAATATAACAGTTTACGTTGCGTTGATCAATCTGTATCGTGGAAATGAGTATAAACGGGTAAAAGGTCAGATATATGTAAAGTAATAAACTATGAACGAAATGAATAAAGTAGGCTCTATGTGAAAATATGTACGATAGTTTAAAAATGCTCTTTATTGGTTCATAACCTTGATGCCGAAAGGTGATCAATGCAGCTTGTACTCAACCGGTCTAGTTAGCTTAAGAAAAAATGTCTGGACGGACCAGGAAGTTACTTTAAAATAAATAAATAAGTTGTACACGTTTGTAAAGCGGTGACCATTTTCGTCAATTAATCTTGTCTTTTTTTTGCATGAATTGACGTTGCAAGTTGTTTTGTTCATACCGGCTTATAAGTTAAAAATTCTTTCAAGTTTGCACGATTACTCAAATATTTGTATGTAGGTTCCTATTGGTATGCACTTTACTAAATAATAATATGGTTAAAGTTTATTTATAAAAGTAATTGGCGCATTCATATCACCATCAACGTCATAAATAAAAAATAAACAGTTCCAGAAGACACGCGTTACACAACACTTCACAACAATAGTTGGAGTATAAACATTTATTTTTTACTTGGTAATCTGATTTAAGCCTTATTGATAACTTTATAAACATACTTTCTCACGGATATTATAATTATCGATAACTTTAAGACGGAAACCATAAATCTTTAGTGTATGTTTGGGAACTGAATGATGAGTCGCGTTCTGATACTTTGATTATAAGTATGAAGTATATTTTTATGATATAGGTAGGTAGTAAATGAGTGTGTGAAGAAATTGGTTAAGCTGCATACTAAGCTAAACTAAGCGTGATATTAAAAGTCAGTGATTCTTACAAAACTTTTGTTTGAAACTAAAACAATTAATAGATTAACTTAAATAATGACCTTGCAATATTTTATAGTACGAAATGAAAATACTATAAGAAATGTTATTTAATGATAATAATACTTACTTGAAGCTTAATAAAGTCGAAGATTACGGGTAATGAGTATGCGACTTTTAATAGAACTAGACAAGACACTTATCTGCGTTTCACCGACCACTTAGCACGTATTTAATCGAAGTGTCAACAGCAATTATTAGTGATGATCGCACAATGTAAGTAGCTTTTAGTTTTTACTGACAAAACGCTTATAGCTCGATCACGCACGGCGAGTAAACAATCAAAATGAATTTAAGAACAGTCTTTCTAATTATTGGTTAGGTGTGTTTTTGAATAATTCAAGAATTTCTCATGGATAAAGTGTTATTTATCACTTCATTGTTTTAAAAGTAAGTAATAATATACTAAGTAACTTTAATTGCGTTTGATTTTTAACAGGCTTCAAAAGGTACTCAATTCGAATTTGTTTTTTTTTGTATGTTTGTTATGCGATATCACCGGCAATTGGGGAAGTATATTAAAAAAAAATTGCCATTGATTGGGTATACGTCAGAGGTGGTCCCATACAAATTACATAGAAGTATGTTATTCATAATTAATTAAAAGTATCTATATTATAAAACGTTTACAAGCGGCTACAAATTGAAACAACGGAAAGCGTCAGCGGAGTTCCTTTGTCTGACGTTTTTATTAGACGTCTTACTACCGCGCGATTGTAATTAATGTCGATAATAGTTTAAAGAGAGGTTGATTGGCCTTTGATTACTTCCTAACATGTGTACCGTAGTCGTGACCTTTGGTTCAGTCTCAGTTACAACGAACACCATATTTGTACAAGACTTATAGGATCAAGCCGACAGGAGAAGGTATTTACTAGTTATATTTATAGAACAAGTAGAAATGGTTTATTATATTAAATTTCGTAACTCTGTAAGTGGAGTTCATAAATGCCAGTAGAGCTGTATTAGAGCCTATAAAGATCATTAAATAGATTTCTGTATACTAAACGTTTTGACTGGTTACCGTTGAAACAGGAGTCCATAAACTTTGAAATAGCTTTATTGGTTAAACCGATCGTAAATACAATCAGAGTTAGAGCTTCTGGATAAATTATAATATAAAGTAAGGTAAATATTTGTTGTATATTTGTTAAGATAACTCATCAATAGTGCCTAACATGGCGTATGTTCAAACACTAAGCATACCCTACTTCCTAGATGATTAATGGACTAGGAAATGTAAACCGATTAAAGTTTACATGCCTTTGAATTATGAGGATGATTGAAATTCATTTAGTTCTCATGTATACATAAGTACTATACAAAATAATTTTAAATGATGTTCCAATAAAAAAATAGGAAGCATGTATAGTGAGGTCATAAACTCCGAATAAGAAACCACACGCATATATTGAATTAAATGTGATGACGTCATGTATATCGCAATCTGGTGGGCCAAACGACCAGCCCCCACAAAGTGAGCGTTTCATTCGCAGACACGCAACGTTACAACGCAAGCAATACTTGTGACAAAGCTGTGTGAATTAATGCCTTGTCCTGTTCATTTAATGATAAGGCTCAGAATATACTAGGTAATAAACCACTCAGAAGAAATTTTATAGATAAAGTTACTCTATGTAGACTATGTAGAGTTATTATATATTACTCTAGGTATAGATCTATATAGGTAGATAAATACCTAATATTGGTTAACCCAGCATGAGTAACTAACTCACTTTTTTGTGTTTAGAATATAAAGGTTTTCTTAATTCTTTGCTAGCGTGCCTTTTACGATAGAGCGTAGGTACCGACCTTCTTTCACCTTATTTCAAACCACCATGTGTTAATTCTATTGCTTCGTAGTAAGTTAAATTTATGCCTAGAATAAATTGTTTTTCGTAAATAATTATCTATTTTCTATCAAAGTGGTCTACAAGCTATACATCAAAGACAATTAAGTATGTAGCCTTTTAACCCCTTTTAAAACACGATAAGAAAAGCCTATTCATTTTAATAAACGTGCTTTGAATAATTTATTTATCAGTTCCTAAATCATAATTGTAACATTTCGAATAGCTAATTGACTAGGCGCTACCTGCAGTAAAATAGAACTAAAAGTATTTGTTGCGACAATTTGAATAATATAATTATATTCCTGTTTAAGAAAAAAGAAATATCCATCATTTTAGTAAAATATGATAATTAACAAATTCAAAATTTTAATTATTTATGCAACATTAAAATAAAACAGGTTTAATAATACAACAGGAATCAATACGAACTTATGCATTTACCTTACGGCTTGACATTTCGACTTTCAGTAGTACTAGATTGAACGGAGTGGTTTTGACCAGGGGCCCGAGTCCGCTATTTTAAGTCAGTGAGTGGTGGGTTACTAAACGTTCCAGTGTACTTGTTATTGTGCCTAATTTTCGTATTCAGATAAGAACAGTCACTTGCAATCCTACAATGACAACCGTGGCAAGCAGGTGTACATTTGTCATTGAACTAAAATTATCTGAATACGAAAATTAGGCACAATAACAAGTACACTGGAACGTGTTTTAACTCACCACTCACTGACTTAAAATAGCGGACTCGGGCCCCTGGTTACACCGGCTGTCTACACAAGCACACAGAATCGGGCGTTAAACTCCGTGCAATAAGTTTTTTTTTTTCCATATACCTTATTTTTTAACAAACTTACACATTACACTGCCCGTGTACGTATTTTGAACATTAACTAACTTAGGAGAAAAGCGTGGTTTTGTCAGTCGAATCACTAGATACCAAGATGCTGATAGTTTAATTTCGAGCTATGACACCACATCTCGAATAATATGCAACAGTCTATGTCTTGGAAATGTCATAGATCTGTCTGCACACTAATTGAATTTTATGGTTAGTTAAGAAAAAAAACAAACAACCGTGTTTTATAATTGGGCGTTACCTCTGTGTAAATCAAATGTTACGAGATACATTTCTTACCAATGCCGCTTTAGAAAGCTTTAAGATATAAGTAAATTACAGTTTTGTAATCAATACAAATCACACTGTCAATTTTCAAGGGGCAAGTTCATGCTTTGAATGACTTATTAGCCTTGATATCTTTAGGCTTGTGTTCAGTTGATTAAGAGATAAGGAAAATAATATTATTAACAAATAGAATATAACAGTTCCGGCCAGGTGCAAGCCTCACGTTATTAAATGTATTAAGTACCAACATTGCGAAATGATGAGCGATAATAGTGTTATTAGGTCATTATTAAATCGTTGTGATAATCTTTAAACTATTCAGACACGAACATTACGCTTGCATTGAACCGGAAGCAATAAACCTTGTATTTGTACCGTCTAGTTCTCATCTGCTAGTGCTGCAAGCATTAAAATATGACCTTAGGAGATATAAAAAAAATCACAATTATCTTAAGTTAGGTAATTACAGATAAAGTCAATGTTTTCAAACACGCACGTTTATGTAGACAAAAACAGTTATGTCAGTTCGGCATGCAGTAATATTGTGCAATATGTAAGGAAGGAAGAAAATTCATTATTACACTGTTGTTATGCCGTAATGATGAGCACGCGCACTTACCTAACTGGTGGTAAAGCGACCGTAACACTTACTGCAGTCGGTCATTCGGCCTTCGCTACCACACACTTTATGACTCTACGCATTTGTTATGCACTGTTAACAATCTAAGAGAAAGGACAATGTCAGTTAATAATTGATTTTTTTCGTCGGTAATAACATGTTGCCGTCGGCTTGCTGTACATTATGAGTATGTATTTCTTCGTTCTAGTACCCTATAAAACAATAACCATGTACTCAAAGTAGCTTTTAAGTAACGAAATGGTTAACCTTATTTCACCTTTATTGCCACAAAAGTCAATATAGAAAGCCATCAATTTACGGTTTAAATAATAAACTTAATTAGTACGCATAATTGTATATAGAATATTGTGGCAACTCAATCGATTCATGTCTTGTACAAAGATGATAATAAATACTTGGACTACTTGAAGTACTAGTAGTTAACGCAAAATTAAATATAATAATTCTGCTAGTAAACGAGTGTTTCGTACTTTATAGTGATAAGTAGTTTTGTTTTATAGCATCTCAACAAATAAAACACATCGGTAAATGAAAAAACAATAATCTTAAAGCTTCTCACAAGTTTAGTCACCGAGTCTAACCCATTATCTCGGTGTTTATTACGATTATCGCATAAATATCCCTTGCGTTAACAACTTGTAATTTACCTTGGCACGAGTTATGCACAGCGAGGATTTACGATAGGCGTCACAAGTCGCATCATACCTATGTAATAAACCAACTATCCTGTACCGTAAACAAAATTCCAAGTATTTTGATATCAGAATTTGTATAGAATTATAATAGTATTCCTTCTCACGGATCTAGTCGTGATCGTAAAAGGTAATGTATCATCATTTACATTCGCCATTAGCGATATATTTACGTGGAATCCCATCGCAGTTCCGGTTGCACATACATGTTCTTCCGTGAACTTTAATACTTGTTTCATGTTTTTTATTAACATAATGAACTGTGGTGATTGACAGTGTCTAAGCTAAGCTTGTGTAACCGATGCCTCATGAATGGATTGCCATTTGTTCAAAGCTTGTTAAGCACTTACGTAGCTATAATACGTATATATTTGGTTAACTGAAGTATACACATGCGTAATTAGCACTATTCATAAATAATATTGCCAGTGTAGAAAGCACACGACACAAGGATTATGAGGGTTTCGAAGGGAATGAGGTCAAATTTTAACGTAAAGTTACTTACATTACCTACCTTTTATATAAAACTATACAGGCAAGGTTCAATGTTAATAACAATGTTTAACGTTTATTGTTCTATTCGATCTTTACTCCTTATACAGTGTTAAACGTGACTTAGAATGGTGCCACTACAATTAGTATTTCTAAGGCTGTAAACCTGCCTACATCATTAACTAAAATAAGCGTGATGCTATAAATTGTGTCCGTTAAGAAAAAAAATAAGTATAGGGTATTAGATAGTATGTAATAATATATTAATCCGTGATCATTACTCATCGACAAAGGCGAGTGAGAACGAAAGCGAGTACGCCCCGGGCTGGAAGAAATCGAAAACTTGTGTTACGTAAAGTCGAAGGCTGAGGTAGTGAGGTCCCATACAGTTGCGTAAAGTTGCGACGCGTGTACGGGGCGGTGGTGGTAGCAACGCTGACCTCTGCTTACAGATTAGACAATAGGTCGTTTAGAACTAAATAGTTTTGATAGATGTACGTTTTGAGGTACGGTTTGTACAAATAGAATGAAGTGCACGAAGCTTGGTATTACTTAGCTTTTGATATAAAGTTTAGCTCCTGGTTGATATTTATGTGAAGTTATTTATAGACGCTATTTTATTGATTAGGAACCACAAATATAAAGTATCCTTTTTAGGAAAATTATTGGTAGAAACTCACAAGTTGTGTTCACAAAAGGATGTCAGTTGATAACGTTTTAAAATGTACCGAAATCATCTTTGATAAAATAAAATAATTGTTTTTATAATGTTTAGGATTAAATGATAGAGAGTTAAAGTATAAAAATTGTTGTGAGTCCTATTTGAATTCGGTATTTATTATTAATTTTCATGGCATCTTTATAATTTAATACGAAGAAATAGTCACTAAATTACTGATTTCATAAATCATACCAATTACCTACTAGGTGTGAATTCCTTAATCAAGAAGTAATAAAGTAAATATCATTGATGTTTTCTGCCTAACGATTGCGTGAAAACTGTCGATATTAATAAACGCAGTAAAATTTTGACATAACGTCTGCGCTTATTGACCCACAACAACTTTCGCCGTTCCAAAATGGTCATCCTTATATTGCTTAGATGGAATTCATGGTTGTGCGTAATCCGGTGCTTAGTTACGTAATAATGCGTAGTCTGTGTGACGACTATGACCGGCGCGTGCGCCATGTTTCAATTGCGACCTGCATTTCTGGCTGTGTCACGGCGTTATTGCGTCAACTTTTGGCTTATCACATACTATATTGAAGGGCTTAGAACCAATAACTAATGTATTGTCTATTAGTTTTTCCTTGTAACATTAATAAAATTCAAGCACTTGTCACACTGTTGACTTTTTTTGTGGGTCGATGGTTAAGGAAAACTCTACATATCTAAATATTGATTTTCCTGGAGATGTTTATGATATATAATATTTAAATCGATGATTTCATCTTACGTAGAATTGAATATATCATAGTACAAATATTACTATTAGGTACCATTATTATGGATCTCTTAGAAAAGGGATATTTCCTTTAAGCAAAGAAAAGGTAGGAAAATGCTATTATTTAATAAATTTTGTTTTATATATAATAGGGATGATGACTAATTTTTATTTTTATGTCCATCTTTTAGATAAGAAAAAAATATTAGACACGTATTTTTTGTTTAGTCCCGTAAACAAAGAATTACGAAGATACAGCGAGTACAATTCTTGCGTGACGTCACGTTTGAGTACAAATTGTACCTAGCCGTGACGTCACAAGCCCCCACTCCTGAACTTTTCATTCATTTATTTTTATTTCAGACAGAGTCCATAAAATTTGATTTCAGGTATACATACAAATTAAATTGAATCAATTAACAACACATATTAAAATAACATTATCAAAATTAGAAATACATTAAAACATACTCAATATACACAGAATTAAATAAAATAAATAATATAAAGTCAAAATAAAATTCAAAATCATGTCACAAAACGTGGAGAGGCGCTAGCATGAAGCTGCATCCACCGCTGTAACAGGGAGAAGTCCCACCGCTCGGACAACACCCTCAGGAGACCGTTCAAACTACTACGAAGGCGACTCAATAGTGAAGCACTCCGCTGCCTTATGATCGCGAAAAAGTCGTCCGTTCTTGCCTCAGCAAACATAGTCGAAGCACTACAAAACCGCGGAAGCCCTAACAGTATCCTGAAAGCATTGTTGTACTGTACACGCAGTGCGCTATATGCCCGCTGCGTAAAGTTGGCCCACAGACTGCACGTGTAAAATGACTGGCAATATGCCTTAAATAATGTCACCTTTACAGGCCTAGTACATCGCGCAAACCTGCGAGCCAGCATATTACCCCGGACAGACAGCGCCCTGCGCTCCCTCTCAATGTCCAGATTGTCACACAAATCGTCAGAGACCCAGTGGCCCAGGTACTTAAAATGCTGCACCCTTTTTAAAGGAATGCCGCAAAGAGTGACTGGCGGTACAGATGAGTAACATTTGGTACCGGCTTTGAAGACCATGAACTCACTCTTTTTAGCATTGTAACTGAGCCCATGGGCCTCCGCATACGACTCACAGATGCGCAACAGTTTACGTAAGGCGCTGATTGAAGGGCTCAGCAACACCATATCATCCGCGTAACTTATGTTGTTCATGCACACACCATCTATGGAACATCCAATATTAGTGTTGCTGAGCTCAACAATCAGCCGGTTCATGTACAGGTTAAAAAGGCGAGGCGAGGATATACCTCCTTGCCTCACACCGCATTCCAACCCGTATACGTCCGACTGCGCATTCCTCCATCTAACAGTATTCCGCTGCTTACTATACCAGTACCGGAGCAGAGATATAATCTCATCTGGCACATCTGTTTCACATATTAGCTTCTGCCACAGCTTGTCATAACACACCAGATCGAATGCTTTTGACAGATCTAAGAAGCATGCATATACTGGTGTGCTTCTGTCTGTGTAGTACTGAACAGTTTGCTTGAGACAGAGGATAGCACTCTCAGTTGACAACCCGGATCTGAAACCAAACTGAGCGTCATGCAAATGGAGGTGTTACTTTACAGCGGTTTATCTCCGTATTTTGTAATTTATTTGAGAAAAGAAAAAATATGTGTCTATTATATTATGATTATCTAAATGGCGGACTAAATAAATTTTGACTTTTCATACCTAGTCATCTACCCTATTATTAAATTATAAATAAAACAAAATTTAATTTAAAAGTATAAATAAATATGTAATATGATCATTATAAATCTGCAGCATATACATAATATATTATTATACTCGCGTTCTTATATGTAGCCATATGTAGTACCTGATGTATCGACTGTATCTAGCACAGCAAAAAAATGCTAATTACCTAAAATAGCTTTCATTTCTTGAACTCAATAATTTCTAGTTTTGGCAATAGGTATGCTAACATCTATTGCAAATATTTGCAACGTACAGACATTGCATCTAAACGTTTATTTAACATGCCTTATGTAATGCATTGCTATGAGGAAGACATGGCATCTACATTTAATTACAATGATTTAACTTCAAGTATTCACATAACGTGAACATTATTAAAATACTTGATTCTTCAGCAATTATGTTTGATTTATTATACACTAGCTGTTACCTGCAACTCCACCCTATGTCATGTGTTGGTTATAGCGGTAAACGTACCCTATGTCCTTTCTTAGGGTCTAAGCTTACCTCATGTAAAGTTTCATTCATAAAATTTCAGTGGTTTAAACGTGACAGCGTAACAGACAGGCAGAAAAAGTTAATTATAATATAATATTAGTATGGAAATAGATAGATATGAATTCCATGAGATGAAGCTTATTTAATACACTTGTTTACCAAAATATGTAATTATGTACAAAGTATGTAATTTGGAAGGTTTTTTAAGCACATTAGACGGTAATACCCGCAGGGAAAAGTTTGCGACTTGTCTATCCGGGTAATTACCAATGGTAAAGCACCTTAACACCCTACTGTGTTATAGAAGAGTATTGACATTTAATTTGATAGCCAACAAAAAATCTTGTTTGAAAAGCCTGACTTGAAGGTCGCATTATTCTGCGGTTTCGTTTAAGATCGAGAATTCTTAGAGGGATAATAATTTATCTTTAACAATGGAAAATGTTACAGACAATTGTTTTAATACGATTTATGTTAAAGTATGAGTTATCTTAAAAGCCTCTATGTAAGAATAAAATGATTTTCTTCATGTGTTCATGTGTACATAAACGTATTTGGTTCTAAAGAGTAGCCTAAAAAATTACCAATTAGATATAAAAAGACAAAAACACGCAAAGATTTATTGGTATGACATTAAAATAAAAACAGTACCTTAATTGTTCCTTTTAATGAATCATGGTAATGAAATTACAAGTCGACTGAAGTAGCAGTTATTGCATTCTTAAATCCGAGCTTCAATGAAGTAATTAAATATTATAGAGGAAATTAGGTACCGTGTTACAGGTTCCTTAGTTAATTACTTTTTTTGATTTACAATCATGGCAATTAAAATAAGTCTTTATATTTTACAGAGTAAATACACCACCTTTTATAACAAATGTAATGATTGCCTGTATCTGTGTAGGCGTCCTAAATTATTGATTTTAAAGATCAAATTTAATTGCATTATCACATCCATTTATATTCTATTATATTTATCACCACTAGCACACATCATTAGCACATCATGCTTAATATCCTTGACATAATTTCATACGAAAACTCTAACCTATTTTATATTTATTAGTACCTCAAGGGGAGGTGATAATGAGATAAAATGAATAAGACATAAGTGTAAGTAACATAAAAAAAATAAGCTCCAAACATAGTAAGTTATTTTGTATGTTCAGCAAGACAGTTCAGACCGATTTATTATTGTATTTCTTTAAATTTTTAAGAGTGGCTTTTAATACTGATAAAATTATCACAAGTCCAATGAAGATCACGTTGAAATACAAAAAAAATAATCTTTAAAAGCATGTTAACCTTTACGTAAAACATTTAAATATGACCTCGTTAGGACGTTTACCCACCTGATATAATTATAATACCGTAGCATTAATTCTATATTCGGCTTTATTTGTTTCGTCGCTATTCAGACAAGGCTTATAGGAAACCATTACGGATGTTGGATTACGTCAAAACAACATTCCATTTATGAAGATTCGCACAACATAAAAGCACCAATGATAAGTTGTATAAAAGTCTATTTTAATTTTAGAAACTAAACAGTTGATGACATTTTTGACACCTATTGCAAATATAAGATCATTATCGTTACCGGGATCTGAATAATAAGAGCTTGAGTGTTTGTGGCAGATTGGATATCATATATCTTTGGTGCGGGGTGCCGGTAGTAAGTTAAGGGTAGGCAAATCACACACACACTTGAATTACTAATGTCAAAAACTTAAATCTATCTATAATGAATGTTTGTTTTAATAAACCTTTAATCAAATTGTGATGACACTTTGACAGGGTGTAACGACACCCTTAAGGTTTAATATTTAACCCAAAAAAGCAATGTGTAGCTAGACATAACAGACTTAACCTGCATTGCAACGCACACCGGGTGCAGAAATTTGAATAATAAAAATTAATAGCCACATATTTGCATTTGACGTAATTTCTAATATTGTTTCTGCTCAACCACACTTTTCTTGTTTGACGAACAATGTATATCTATAGCTATGTATACCTCTGTTTAAATAGCTTCGAGTCGTGTCAAGTTAAATAATGTATGCAGGAAATAAAGTTACATAATTCTTCAAGTAAAAGAAACCACTTAACGTCTATAAGTCGGAAATGTACATTGACTTATTATGAAATCTAGGACACATCCTTTATTTAAAGACGACTCTACAATTCTACATGCAATGCTTGAGAATGCAAAAGTTAATTCAGGTCGTAGGTCAAAAGCAAACTACTTAAAGTTCAACTGTTACTTTGCCTAAAAAAAATAAGTTTTAGCTAGCAAGGTTACTGAAATAAGGTCAGATGCAATTTGTTAACTCTTGTTGCTACTCCTCGTCTAAAATAAGACATTTACTTAGCATGGAACCGAAATCATCGTTACAGATCATTTACTATGATCCAAGTTAGGTATAATAATAATACATGATCATATTGATCAAGCTTTTTATTAAAATAGAATACATTAGTCCTGATTATACTAGATCAACTAGGTATTATCTGAACATAATCATGATAAGTATTTGTCTTACTCTTTAAACGTGTTATAACTAACATTTGAATATTCTAGCGAACTGAACTTGTAGCCTTGGTTGGCATTGTCCTACATTCGATAAAGGAGAGGAATTTAGCAGTCGATTTGACACTAGATTTAAGTTTGCGAAATTGTAATGAGTCTTATTTATAGTCTAATAGAGACAGAGTTTTAGGCGGTGATGTTTAGTTAATTTACATGTCACCTGTTTAATATTTGCTAATAGTTAAACGAGCCTTAAGTATACAAATCTAAGAGGAAAATAGATTCCATCTTGTCAAGGTTCAAAAGTCGCATAGTAGGTATTGTGCTAGCTTATTTAAGACCAGGTAGAAATCACTGTGTTCTAGTAAAAAATAACCAACTTACTTTTTAAAAGTTCCCATGCTGCTGCTGACAATAGACAACTTAACAAAAGTTATTCAAAAACCATTCATTCAATCGGAACAGAAAAACACGTCTTGTTTCAACGAAATCACTATTTTGTTTTAATTCGAACGGACGAATGTAAATTTTAAATTTTAATTTAAGCGCGATTTTCGCGGGAGCGTTTGGCGAGCGCGCTCCGTTCGCCGCGAACGTGCTGGCTCGACAGTAATGACGGAATGAGGCTGCTTGCTGGAGGCTCCCTCAGCTGTACAGCAGCCGCACGCCAGCGCAGCGCCAGAGAGAAAGTTAAGTTATCAAACTCCGTGGTTACGTTCGGCGATGACGCTATCTTTCGTCGGTGGGGGGTAGTTTGAAGAGAAGTAACAGATTTTTCGGCTCTGCTTAAATAAAATATAAAAAATAGTTAAAAAGGTTTATTTACATTTATTTAATGAATAATAACTATTGAGACTCTCTACCTGCCGTTTCTGTGTTATCCTTTCGATAATTATCAACTTGCACTGCACTTAAGATTTGGAACACACTATGGAAGCACTACAGGGGTCGATGTCCCAGATGATGAAAACTTTCCATGACAGGATGTCTAAGTTTGAGGCGGATTTAAAGCAAACACCGAATTCTACGGTCATTCTGGCGGCTGACTTCGCTTCATTTCGATCCTTGGTCTTGGAAGCCCTTAGTTGTCTCCAAGGTCAAATGCAGGCACTTGCCCGTGATATGGACACGTTGGAGATGCGCGCTCGTCGGAAGATCCTTCTCTTGCACGGTGTTCCTGAACTGGCGAAGGAGGAAACCGCCCAGGTAGTTGCAGGTGTTATGCAGGAACACATCAAGATTGAGGAATTTGCTGCTGCCGCCATTCGGAGGTGCCATAGAATGGGCCGCCACACCAACGGGAGCAAACCCAGACCAATACTCGTCAAGCTGATGGACGTTGATCTTCGTGACAAGATATGGTTTGCGAAAACGAAGCTTAAGGGTTCCGGCATTACGTTATCAGAGTTCTTGACGAAATCCAGGCATGATGCTTTTATGATGGCGCGTGAGAGGTTTGGAGTTTCAAACTGCTGGACTCAACGAGGCGATGTATTCATCTTGGCCGCTGATGGCAGTAAACATCGGGTTGTGAATACGTATGACCTCAATGCAATTGCTCAACCTCCGGATGGTCCCGTCAAGCATGGGTCTGTGTCTCCAGTTAACGTATCGCCAGCCAGCGTAGCAACTGCTGCGCCACGAAAAAAGCGCGCTGCCGCTATCAAGAAATAGTGCTTCAAGTTGTGTCATGTCGCGTCAACATGGCTATTTCACGGTAACTTCTTCTTAACTTTTACCTTATTCCATATTTTTCACATAATTTCTGATTCGACTTACTTTCTGTTATATTTTTAATAACAATTTCCGGCAAAACAATTTTTAATTTCATTATCATAACGTCATTACAATTTGAAAGTACGGTATGCAATAATCTTGTTTACTTTTGATACCTTGCTACTTGCTACCTAGATTATTTTATACCTTGTGATTCGAAACGCACTATTTTCCCGAAGTAACTGTCACTTGTGTTTAATTGTCTATGACCGGTGAATTATTTGGTGTCATGGCTTTTGGGTCAAAAATATTATGTTGGCGTTCCAGATTCATTTTAATTTGCAGTCTTAATTTTAAGCATTCATATATTGTATAATGTCTATAGTGGTTGATATTTTGATGCCGGAAATCTTGCCGTGAAATAGTCATAAGTCTTACTTTATGTTTGTTTAATTGTTTTATTTACATTATTGTCTAATTAAGTTAAATATGAGCTTATCGTTCAGATAAGCCATTCTTATTGTAACACAGAACTGGCGGGTGGATTTGTTGTAGTTTAATTTTGATTTTTTGGTTTATTTATCTATTTTATTTATTTATCATAAACTTATACATAATACATGGATAACATACATTTAATAAATAATGTCTCTAGCCCGGTTAGTGATGACGAAAGCTTTATATCTGCTTCCAGTAATGACAGCTTTACCAGTATTCCATCTTTGAGCGAAACACTACAGTCTCAATTTTCTGATAGTCCTAAAAATCTGAATGTAGTCCATATTAACGCACAAAGCATTCCGGCTCATTTCCACGATATGCTGGCAAGTTTTGATTGTATAAATATCCATGCAATACTTGTTTCTGAGTCTTGGTTAAAGCCTTGCCTTCCTTCCACTTCGTATTCCCTACCTGGGTTTGTGCTGATTAGAAATGATCGCAGCGTTGGCGGTGGTGGTGGTGTTGCCATATACCTCCGGGCCAATATTCCCTTTTCCATAGTAAATATGTCAGCACAGCCATCTCCGTCAAATGCCGGTGAGCATCTCTTTTTAGAAGTTACCCTTTCCAATACAAAAATTCTACTTGGAGTTTACTATTGTCCTTCATCTCGCATTAATTTCTTCTCCTCTTTTGAAACTATCCTTGAAAATCTTACACCGTCCTATAGTCATACCATTATAATGGGTGACTTCAATACTTGTCTTTTGAAAAATGACAGTCGTTCATCCACTTTTAAGTCCGCCATTCAATCTTGTAATTTAACTCCTCTACCACTAGGTGCTACTCATCATTTCCCGCATTCCGTCCCGTCACTTCTTGACCTTATCCTTGTTTCTTCTACGCAGCATGTTGTAAAACATGGTCAGTGCGCAGCTGACGCGTTTTCTTATCATGATCTTATCTATCTGGCTTACAAAATCCGACCTCCTAAGGCAAAACGACGTGTAATGTTGCAACGCAATTTTGCTGGTATGGACCTTAAAAAACTTTGCGAGGATTCTAGTAGAATTGACTGGTCGCATCTCGTAGCTGCTTCGACAATAGATGACAAAATTAATATTTTTAATTCAGAAATATTAAATCTTTACGACCTTCATGCTCCAGTTCGTCCAGTTAAAATGAAGCACCTACCAGCACCTTGGCTGACGGATGACATAAAAAATCTTCTGCAACAAAAAGCTGCAGCCAAAACTAAGTACAAGTGCAGACCCAGTCCCTTAGCTTGGGAAAAATATACCTCCATCCGCAATCACTGCAATAAGGTGTGTAGAGATGCTCAACGCCGACATATTCACAAGTCAGTGGAAAACAGTGAACCTGCAAAGGTCTGGAAGTTTCTGAGGTCAATGGGAGTGGGCAAATCACGTCAAGACGTGATCCCTAAAGATGTCGACCTAGAGTCGTTAAATTCATTTTTCAGCTCTTCGTCCCAATGTGATGGGACTTCAAAAGCTAACACATTAAATTATCTTTCTTCCCTTCCAACTCCCGACTATCCACAGTTTTTATTTAATCAATTCTCGGCTTGTGATGTGAAGAAGAGTGTGGTATCAATCACTTCTAATGCTGTTGGAAGTGATTGCGTCAGCCGTAAAATGATTGTCCCTATCCTGGATGAGATCATTCCTATCATTACTCATATCCTGAATTTCTCCATCACATGTGGCGTTTTTCCCACCGCTTGGAAAGATGCACAAATCACTCCACTTCCCAAAACCCCCAATCCCCAATCTTTCTCTCAATACCGTCCTATCTCCATTTTACCATTTCTTTCCAAAGTTCTTGAACGCCTCATACATGACCAGCTCAGTGCTTTCCTGCGCAAGAACAACCTCCTTAATCCTTTCCAGTCCGGATTTCGTCCAGGACATAGCACTGTAACTGCTCTAACCAACATTACGGATGACATTAGGATGGCCATGGAGGGTGGAAAACTAACGATTCTTGCGTTACTTGACTTTAGTAATGCCTTTAACGCGATCGATTTTGATATTCTCCTAGGCATGCTGCACTCTCTGAACATATCTCCAACGGCAATTGATTGGTTTCGAAGTTACCTGTGTGGCCGTCGGCAACGAATCTCTATCGAAAGCGCATGCTCTTCGTGGTGTGATACTTCTGCCGGCGTACCACAGGGAGGCGTTCTCTCTCCATTACTTTTTGCCTTATTTATAAACCCCATTTCACAAGGACTTTTCTCATCCTACCACCTTTATGCAGACGATTTGCAGATATATTCACAAGCAACACTGGACAAATTATCAGAAGCGGTAACAATAATTAATAAAGATCTTGCACGAATTACCGACTGGAGTGCATGTCATGGGTTGACAGTCAATCCCCTAAAGACACAAGTTATTGTTGTCGGCAGTTCCAAGCTTACTTCCCGAGTAAACTGGTCGCAATTACCTCAGATTTTGCTCGACGGCATTGCTATACCAATAAGTGACACAGTTAAAAATCTGGGTATTCACATTGACCGAAACCTTTCTTGGGGTCAACAAATTCAGGAAGTGAGTCGAAAATTATTTCGCTCCGCAGGTTCTTTAAGAAGACTTCGCCATTTTTTACCAACTGCCACCAAAACTGCACTTGTACAATCCCTCCTATTTCCCATCCTCGATTATGCTGATGTTAGCTACCTAGATGTTAATGAGGCACAGCTAGATAAACTTGAGCGTCTTCAGAATTTTTGCATTAGATTCATATTTGGTCTTCGCAAATATGATCATGTTTCCGATTTTCGCCTTAAGCTCAAGTGGCTCCCCATTCGTCTTCGCCGGAATGCGCACATTCTCTCACTACTATACAATATCTTATTTAATCCTTCGGCTCCCAAATATCTTAAAGAACGTTTCATGTTCCTTAATGACACACATTCACGATGCTTGAGATCATCGGAAAATTTGAGACTGAAGATGCCGCCACACTCTACAGGGTTCCTTGACAAATCTTTTACTGTTCAAGGTGTGCGTTTGTGGAATAAGCTCCCTGTGTCAATAAGACAAGCTCAGACACAAAGTAGTTTTAAAAGACTGGTAAAGGAACATTTCTTGCAACAAAACTAACTTCCTTTTTAGTTGTTATTACATGTATGCAAGTACTTCTTAAATTCTTGTGTATGTATGTATGTACTCGTAACAGTAAATATTATTATGTTAGATATTTATTAGTATGTATGTAGTTTATCTATATATATTATTATATGTATATATAAATATATTTGTATTTTATTACACTTGTTACTTTCATCTACCTCAGTTTTTCTATCTTTCCTGTCCATCCAAAGGTTGTCTGGAAGATATCGCTATAAGCGATAAGACCGCCATTGTATGCTTTACTGTACTTTAAATTCAAATATGTATGTAACTTTAATGGTGTACAATAAAGAATATTCTATTCTATTCTATTCTATTCTATCTTCCCAAGCGGTTGCGTATTCGATGACAAAATTAAATTTTCGCGTACCCGCGACAATTTATGCGCTACTGACACGGTAAACGTTCGACTTTTATAACGTCCTACTTTTGCAGTACTATTTGTTTATTTACACTGTTGATAACAATGTATTTCCTATTTTTTGTCTAGACACTCATACGTAATATTACTAAACTAAAATAAAATCAGACTGAAACTAAATTTTATTTAAAGTATTAAATGGGTCATTATTAGGTACCTGCCTTCTAAGTAGAATGCTTACAGTACTACTCGTATAAGCTGGAATTGTTACTAAGAGATTTATAAACTAGAGCTAAAGTTAAACAAGGTACTCTACAAAACGATTACCTAGTTACTTACCACTCATTAAGTCATATCCGAGTCCGAAAGCGAGTTAAAATTGAATTCTTTTTGTTTTGGGATATAAAATTAATGTCATCCATAAACTTGAATGTTCAGTGTTAAACCGGGTATTATATTGATCGTTATTATGTAATACACGGGTTAATATTTATTCGATTGTAAGTGGTGACCGCACAACTTTCACTTTTGCGAATGTGGATAAGTTGTTAAGAAAAGTCATATGATAAACGTGGGTAGGTACTTACATTCTCGTTCCTGCGTATGACGCTTCAATTTTCTACATTTAGGACGAATTAAAATAAATGAAAAAAAACTGGTTTCCAAGTTTACCGAAAAGTATTATTTTTCGGTTACTGTGATTTGGCAATTGATTTGGATGATATATGTATGGGACTTCTTCAAAGTCCGACAGATAATTTTTAAAAGCGGTTTACGAAAAATAACTCAATAACTTACAAAAAAATGCCAATTGAGAACCTCCTCGTTTTGTAGTCGGTTAAATATATTGTGATACAATGTGAGCAATACAGACCAAGGTATAAATGACTGTTATTGTTAAGGATGGTCAAGGCTTAATTGTGACATTAGAATGAAATGTCATTAAGTAGTTATTTTCCGACCGCGAGTTTTCTCTCCATTGTTATCTTGTACTTATTATATCTAATGCAATTTGAATTCTTCTTAAATTTATTAGCTTCATATTTCAGTGTGTTGAAATACATTTATTTGTTTAAAATAGTTATCATTGTCAACACCTTACCTATGACTTATTAACAATGTCTATGTTCACCTATTATTTAAAAGTACTAACAATAAGACCCAAACCTATTTTGTAACTGACTAGAAGACAGATAGACATACACATATCATTCAATAAAAAACTATACCAATAATTATTGTTACATTTATTTGACACTGGTAGCCACCTAATTTTGGAAACCAAATACCGAAACCAAACTCAGATTTGCAAGCCATTGAAGTTTTACTCAGTGAAGATATAACTCTGAATCTTAGAAGGCATTTTCAATTAGCAATCGCAACAATTACTAGTCAGCATGATTTCTGCACAAAACAGAACAATTGATCAAAAAAGTTATAACTTGTGAATATATATATATATATATATATATAGAAGTTTTAAGCCTTAGGCTTTTATTTAACTTTTGGGAATCAAAAGAGGAAGGAATATTTAGGGTGATTAAACAAAATAACCGTGTTAAAATACCATAACAAATTGAGTTTGAGATAGATATTTGTTATATAATGTGACATAGAGAACACAGAAACCTCTCCTAGTTTCACAAATGAAAGCTTTAGTTATTTTTCAAGCTATACATATTTTTGACTTAAATTTTCATAGAACACCGAGATTCTCTCATAAGAACATTTTCATCAATATAGTTAATGATAGCCCGTACCTTAGAATCTAGCTTGCTCGTTAGCAAAATTACATATTTATTCATCAGTTGTACGCTGCCTGAAAGGTAACATTGTTAAAACATGTGTTCGAATAACCAAGTTAACACTAAGATTTAAAATACTGAAGAAATCAGTAATGCACCTGCTACAAACCACTAAGGAAGCTCGTAATTACCTAAGAAAGTCGTTAACGATTCTTCAAAACAAGAAGGAAGAGATTTGAATCATTGTGATGTTATCCGCAGCCACACCTCTCGTCGTTTATAACAAAAGTCCAATTGTTCTGTATTTAATGGCATAATAAAATTGTCGTACACTCCTTTGGTCATTTAAATTTCTGATTGAAGGTATTGTTACACAATTGTCAAGTGTCCACTCGATGATCGTTGAGTGAAAGTTGTTGGATCTTCCAAACCTGTTCGATGACATCACTCATTTATCTTAACTCCAAACAATGCGAACAATCAAATTTGCGGATCTTTGCCTACGCAGTTAATCGAACTACGATACGATTGCAGCGTAGAACTAGGTAGGTATATTTACTTACCTTTCTGTGCTATTTGCATCATAAAATTGTAATTAAAGTTATTTAAGACCTAAATTATGTTACAAGTGTACACATTGAGTGCTAGAAAAAGAGAGTCATGTTAATTTAATTTCGCGATGTTCGAAATGTGTTGCTTACCTACTGTTGTGCAAAATTATTCGATAATGATGTAACAAAAAAGTTAGTTTTTTCGTTTTTACCTTTATTATTATTTACAGATTATTTTGCCTATTCGTATGACTTAAAATTATGAAATAACACATAATTACCTGCATTAATGTAAAGTGCGATTGTCATGTATTTGGTTTAAGCCAACATTGACCAAAATTTCACTTTCGAAGCACGTGGAGACGTTACGTACAAAACGTTGACTATGTATGTGCCATACATGTAGTGTGTGCGTAAGCTGGCGCGATTCGTTAAGCTTTCCTGTTCTTTATACAGACAAAGAAACAAATCCTCCACTTTGTTCTTCTTTACAATACATTTTCGTTTTGAACATAAGTTAATTAATAAAGTACCTTGTTGAAAGTAATGAGGTTGCTGAAATATCGTATATTAAATGGGTAGCCTAGCGAATGTTTTTGGTTTCTTATTTTATTTCAATCAAACGAGAAATATGAATGTCTTTAGTGTGTCAAGTAATCGTAAAGAATCTGTAGAATATAATTTTACTATGTGTTTTTTCGCCGTCCTATTAGGGGTCGCCCGCTTCCATATTGTCAAAATATTAATTAAGTTTGTCATAATCAATTGCCTTAAGAATAAATCTGCAATCTTTATGAGACTTTTAATCTATTGATATCTAAATGTAACCTAAGACTACTAATACAGATAAAAAGTCCTATTAATTTAAAGCATATAGTTCTATTAATATTCAAATTATTATTCTTATCGCTTGATCAACGTATATATTAGTACCTCAATGTGAAGAGGTCATTTGTGTGGACACAGACGGCAAGGACGAGGGTTACGTTGAGAAATATATCCATTGTTTATTTTTATTATTCTCACGTGACAGTGGGGGCACCGAGGCAATATATGTGTGTTTATATAATTAGTAAAGTTTAAGATAAATCACGTGAGGATGCCATATGGCTTACATTGAAATATTATGTAAAGTTTTTGAAAAACTTATCTGTAACGTTTTGCAACGACACTAGGGACGCTATATTTAATGAATCAACTGGGTCCAAATTAGTCAATATATTAATATGATGTTAGGATAATAAAAACACAGTGAATGTAAAACTGCGTTACCTATAACCCAGCTTTCCATGCCGTCAATAATGCCATGTCCTGTCCTCACATTAGTTTTGAGAAAATGTTAGCCCTTTAAAAGAACATGAAAGAGCAGTGCAACGATGCTTGCAACCACTCACACATAAGCTATAGAATTGCGTACCTAAAGCTGATTTCGGAAGTTTGTATCATATTCTTTTTCTATACATCAGCTTTATTAGAAATATTAAATGTTTATCTTCAGTAAAGACCATTTACGTACCACATAAGCAATTAAACTATATGATTAAAATATAGATGTATGACAAAGTTATAATCCCAACGTTTAGATCATTATAATAATAGTTGTTAGGACCAAAACTATTTTAAAATGCTTAATAACTGAGCTTATATAATTTATCGATGTACCATGTAAAATAAAAGCCCGTGTCATAATACATGATATTAATTTGGTACCTTAGACCCTACAGTTCGTGTAGTAACTGGTGCGTCGTGATTTATGATTGGTCTCATTTCGAACTAGGATTGATACGGACGATTGTATGGGGTTTCACAACAAGCTCAGAGCTTTCGATGTTGAAACTCTTGATTGTTTTGAAGTGATTTGACTTAACTGTCCTGTTGAATATTGATTGGGAATGCATTGTGGGATTGTTTGAACTGAGCTGCAGTTGTTAGTAATTTTGCGTTTAACAGACATAGGTTCTATGCATATGAAACGGCTGCCTTTTGCACGAGTTATTTTCTTAATCAGACTAAGTAAATTAATACATATCTTTTTTGTTTTAACGTATCTAATTAAATCTACTTTAAACTGAATATGTACCTACTCTATTTTAAGTAGATATATTAATGGGAAGTACGTAGGTAACATTTACAAGTAAATCATGAGTAGCGTAATTAAAGCAGGGTTATTAAGGGTAATTAAACGATAGATTGATCAAGCTAATGAGACTTACATTTGAGATGTAGTTTATGTGATCTTTAAGTAACAAGTCACGAAAATCATCTAGTTTACAACAAAAAACTGTTTATCTCGAAACTGCCAAAGCATGACTACATTAAAATATTATAATCTAATACTAATACATTAAATAGTGTATATAGACTTAAATTAGTTATTTACATACACGAAGCCCTTGAAAGCTGAATACTCATTTTTAAGCCGTTAAAATCTTGGTGATATTTTCGATCAGAACCTCTAAATGTCATCAGCGGCCAATAACATTTAGGCTTTTTTTATTATATTTTACGGACATCGGCTGCACTGCCGCTATGACGACTGCTGAATAGAATGCCCCTTATTATAAGATTAATGATTTATTGAAATTAATACCAAGACTGTTGTCAACAATGTGGTATATACGCCACACCTACTACGTTCTTCGAAAACAACGTTTTAAAGCTCCATCTTCAAAAGATTTACATAAATAGAATAATATTTTTTACTGGTTACATTATTGAGTTATTATATTTTATAATTTAAATCTTAAGTAAATTGACAAATATTTGTAATAAATAAGTTATTCTGGTTAAAAATACAATACTGGTTAAACCTGAACTTTTAAAATACGCGTTTCGGTGAAAACAATATGAAAATGATTTGTAGTAGTATTTTTGTTCAACGGGCTTATGTACCATTTATTACCTCCACCTATTAATATAAGTACAGCTGGGCACATCATTAGCAGTGAGACGTGGTTATTGAATGCGTCTTTATTTCAAAGCAATAAGGTCGGTTTTCGGCTTCGATATTTCACTGGCATGCAGCCAGTTGTATCTTTACCATAAATTGGTAAAACTTTAAAGATGGAAATAAGGGCCAAAAATTGAATTATCAATTGCCGTTAAGTCTCAGGTTGTCTCTATTACTTTGAGGTACAAAGTAGCGATAGATAAGACATTTGAAAACATATTAATGTTGTCCTCTAACCTACGTGTGAATCACTACACAAATGGCCGCGTGATAATGGTCACGAAACATTTCGTTAATGTATGCCACTGCATAACTTTCGGTTTCATTTTATTAGACTTCCACTTGGTAACAGTGATCTTGATCTTGATTTGAGTCATGTTGGCCAATAGTTTCATTCAATAACACTCAAGTACGCATCGCATGTACGCAACTGCCGTGCTGACATTTACATTTTTATTTCAAAGCTTACACTCGACTTTTAATACACGAATTAGCACACAGGGACAATTTATATGCGGAGTTATTAGGAAAGTTGTTAGGATTTAGAGGTTTGATATTTAAGCTAAATATGGTGAATCTAAATATTGTTTATCCCAAACTCGTAACTAATTCGTAAGGCATAGTGAAACTCATACTGACCGCTTGCTCAATTCTGTTGTCGGATTAGCACCTATTATACGTATATTTTGATTTGTTGTATACTCTCTATACAGCAGGACATAAGTACATAGGTTTTACTATAGGTGGAAGCCCCAGTAGGTAAATAAACCAGGTAGCTTGAGTCGGTTAGAGTCAAATAGGCATACCCAACCGCCTTGCTTCGCGGAAGAAGTTTACGAGGTATTCCTCGTAGACTTCTTCTTATTTCTTCTTTCTTTTGAGCTACGGTATTCCGTAGCTCAAAAGAGAAAATAAAGTACATAATTATCTACTAAACATCTCTGGATTACCAGTACATTGAATCTTGTTGATATTATACATAGGCGTAGAACAAAACAAAGCTGCAGATATCGTCACTGGGAATCTCTTATAGAGTCTAATCTTGGGAATATCCAAGCATGAAGCTTTAACTACTTAATGCATCTCATTAAAAATAATATAAGTAAACATAGGTTATTGTCTAGTTAGCTGCAGTCAGGGTCAGTAACCTATGTGCTGGAGAAGGGACAATCGTTAGCTTCACCAAGGATGCGCGTGAGACTGTGTCGTGCGCGCCGGCGATCATTGTTGCCATACAAACTGTTCCTCCGATCTACACGACGTACCCTGTGGTTTACTACAGTGATGCTGTACTCATTGTTATAGCGCTTGTGGCTCTTCACTCGATAGATTTTTACTAAATATTTTTCTTAAAGGTAATATACCCAATGAAAAACATTAAAATAATTTAAAGTATGAAGTAGCTGAATAAACAAATTATTTGACTCTATGTAAAATTATATTTTTTCTTTATTAATTGTTTTTTTTTTAATCTTTAAGTTTAAAATTATTGTTAATCAAAAGTTAATGTTACATTTTATGGTTACTTTGGAAAGTAGAAGTGCATTAATTTATTCTCGTTTACCTGATACATTCTAACTAAACAACGTCGTTATACATATAGCTAAATAGAATCCGAATATTAGGAGAGCACTTTCCGCATCTAATATTACTAAGTCATTTAAGGATAAACCAACCTTATAAGGTAGTTCCGGCTGGAATTCACCAGTGTTTGTTAACCCGCGGGAAAACCGCACCGTTCTGCAAAGGTTATCTCACTCATCGTCCACAATTCCACATGAACAACACGTCCATAAACATGGTAATATCTTCTAACAAAACATTACATAGAATAGACAACAACTTCTACTAGTAAGTTAGACCGTAAGATCGTAAAACTATTTGCTAAACATGGCTCTGTTTTTTTTTATATATTTACAGAGTTGTCTTAGTTTCGTTAGAAACCGATTTAAGGTTTTGTTCTCGCTTTAATTTTCTAGTTATAAGATAATATTTTAAGATGTATTTACTTAGAATATTTAACACACAATTCAAGCATCAGCTCTACGGACTATCTACGGACACAAGATAAAACTGGAAATAAATGTTTTTTTTTATTATAGAAACAGATTTTTTTCGCAAAGATCTTGACAACAGGTTGTCACAGGCTTTACTTTGTTTTAATTTTATATATTTTCAGTTCATTGAACCGGACTCAGGTTATTTTTTGACTCATGACCATATGTCATTTAGTATCTTGAACTCGTGTTCCTATTTATAACGAAGAATCAAAACAAATATGTCTACCATGTCACCGAATAAATAATAATAGATTTTCAATACGTGTGTCCTAATGTCTTGTTTATAAAATGTTTAATATTTAAAGCAAGAAGAAAGTAAGTTCTGCAAATTATTTACCATATAATACCTAAATTACACATAAGTTTACGTTCAGCAATAAGTAAAAACAATGATATGGGATGGAGTAGATTAAAAGATCATATTTTAGGGTTCCGTACCTTGAAAGGAAAAAACGGAACTCTTATAGGACTTCACTTCGTTGTCCGTCCGTCTGTCAAGACCGTTTTTCTCAGGAACGCGTGGGGGTATCAAACTGAAATTTATATCTAATACTCAGGTCTACTATCCCTTGGAGCTGTAAAAAAATCTAACTTCTAAGCCAAAGCAATCAAAAGACACAGCCGTTTATGCCACAAATTTCCGCAAATTTTCGAAACTCTCACGGGAATCAAAACCTGCAGGGTACTTCCCGTGAATTTAAAATCTTGAAATTTGGTACGAAGTAACGTCTTGAAGTACAGATAAAGGAAAAATTGCGAAAACCGTAAATTTTTACTTACATAATACAATAAAAAAAAAATGAAAATGTTAAAGTTACTACTTCTTTTCTCATGAACGCGTAGAGGTATTAAATTGAAATTCATATCAAATACCCAGGTCTATAATACCTTTAAGGTGTAACAAAATCAAACTTTTATGTCAACGCAATCAAAAGAAATAGCAATTTAAGCATATTTTCAAACTCGCAACTACTCACGAGGGAATCAAAACCTAAAGGGTACTTCCATTCGATCTAGAATCTTGAAATTTGGCCTGAGGCAATGTTTAATAGCACATATAAAGGTACAATTCCGAAAACCTTAAATTTTTTGTCACATCACACATATACCTACAGGTTTGTACGGAACCTTCGGTGCGCGAGTCCGACTCGCACTTGGCCGGTTTTTTAATGTTTATAATTAGAAGATAACATGTAGTTCATGATTGACTTTAAAAAAGTTTGTAATACCTAAATTAAATGGTCTGCTTGTTGCTAACTGGCTGCTAATTACCTTACATATAAAAACATCTACAACTTAATCTAAATGAAAAAATAACGAATCCCATCTTATTATTTAATCTTTAAGTTGTGTTGTGGCTTATTTAAACATAAAGACATAAAACTGCCTTAATTGATCTGCAAATAACAATTTTATGATTATTAAATATGTACACATTTAGGGGCCAATTAATTTTAAATAGCAAGTCCGTTTATGATTAAAGTTCAGATCAAATAGATTTTTAAATACCTACATCATTATGAAATGTGTTATTAGCACACGATCTACTTACCTACTCATGTCAGTCACCATTGAGTGTAGCTTCTATGTAGTAGTTTTAGTTCATGAACATTATATTAATTGAAAAAATATATGTAATAATTTATGCTTGACATAACAAACCGTACTTTAAAAAAACACCTTCCGTCAAAACAGGGAAAGTTTTTAAGATCTTAAATAACGTAGTACAGCATACCTTTATGTACACATTTGCATGCATAAGTAATTACAACGCATCTGCATAAATATTGACTTTTTAGAATTCTCCTTTCTAATAAAACATTACGCGTAATAATATCAAAATGGGCTGACATCTCTTCTATGAGGCATGTGTTTAGAATTATGACACCTTTAATTTACCAACCGGTTGTAGGCAGTAATAAAGTGTCTTTAACTTATGTAATACCGAGCCTGGCAATGCATTTGCTAGCTCTATGTAAATTGAATCTAGCAAATGCTCTCGAATTAACATTTCTTAGGCATGTATCCTTTGTTAAGTAGACCGGGTAATATTTATGTATCCTGAATCCAAAGAAACAATTTTATTGTGACATATGAGAATACCATATTCAAGTTATATTAATAACTTGGCAATTTGGCATATAATATCCCAGATCTGGCTCTGGCGTCAAGGACAGGCGAGACGGAACTAGGTGTGATTTCTTAAAAACACCGTATGTATGCATATGATAGATGTTTTACATAAGGTGGAGTCGGTGTATATAGTAAAGCGCCCTGTTAACGTAAAAACTTGCTTGACAAATTTGTTGTTCAAACTTCACGTTTTCATCAATCAATAGCTTAAACGATCAAACCAAATATCAAACAAATTTGTCAACAAGTGAGATCTTTCTTGACCAACACCGCCGTTAACGTTCAAAATTGTTTGTCAAACTCCACTTCAATCCAGATTTTCATCAAACTTAATCAAACGCGACAAACACGTAGATTGTTTGACAAACGCCTCAAACACAGCTGTACACTATCAAATAATTTGACAAACACGTAAAATTTGACAAACAATTTGAGCGTTTACGGGGCACTTAATGGCCGCCATAGACGTTCAAGTAATTTGATCAAACAGGCTAGTTCAAACAGTTTGGTCAAATTGGCATGACCTTTCAAGCGACCACACACCATCAGGCAGACTTGAAGCGGTGTCAGTTCAGTATCGAAGCGGGCGAAGAGTGGTAGTGCTTCTTTAAAATGTCTACAGATGATGCTTTAGGAATTGTTGGTTTAGTGTTCGGTTTGTTTATTTTGTTGTCTGCATTCGGTTCAATTTCTTTAAATTTTTTTATTAGTTTACAATAAGCAGCATTCCGCTTATCTCTGTTATGGTAATCTTTATTTTTGATGTTCAATAAACAGGTTTCATTTCGATATATTTGTATGAATTCTTCTAGTACATCGCGGTTCGACATATTGCAATACAACACGTCCGCAAGGGAACACTTCCATAGCAACAACAACTGAGCGCTCGCAACACACACATTCAAAATTTTAATCAAATAGTTTGAACAAACTGTTTGGTCAAATAAAAATACGAAAATTCATATTTCTTCCTTCCATTTGATTTCTCATAAAATTTGATCAAATTTTACCACAGACAGTCATGCCAATTTGACCAAACTGTTTGAACTAGCCTGTTTGATCAAATTACTTGAACGTCTATGGCGGCCATAACACTTAAGATAACACTCTGACATGACAGTTTTCGTCCAGCCAATAATTTTCGTAAATCATTCTTATCACTGACGTATAATATTTGTATACGAGTGCTTCATCTGAGAATTTGATAATATAATTAATCAGATTACTCACTAGACGTTTTAGAGATCATACCAAAAGGATTAGTTTGGCTGTCTTCATTCGTTTTACGTTTATTAATTGTACCCAGCAACAGATAAAATCTGGCGATAAACAAGTTATGGTGAATATTATGTAGGTATATATGAAGGAGTGACCTCTTGAGGTGATAGTGCGATGACCGTAGGAGTAGTGATGAGGTAAACCACGGACTAGACAGCCGTAGATACTTGATGACGAGTTGTAAACATTAATGTTAATATTTCACATAAATGCTGATATAAAATTGATGAAATACAACCGTAACTTCGATACAAAAATTAATGATTCATGACAGAAAGGTAAGAAAAAAATACAAGTTTTGTTCTCCAGTGTTCTGCTGCACGTACGAATATGAAAGAAAAGTACCAATTAATTTAGAAAAAAATGTATACGTGGCACACTTAAAATGTTACGTACCATAAGGATTTATTTAATTTTTATGGCCACAATTTATCAAAAGGTCTCGCAGATATAAATACAGTTACATATTTATATTTTATACCTACCTAATCTCCTTGCAAGAGATTTTAGGAATTGCTACTAACAGGATGCATTTAAATTTTATATCGAGCTACATCAATCAATAAATAAATTATCCTCAAGGATGTTGGTTTGCATTATGAATTCCCAAAACTGATCATCGTAACGAGAAACTCTTTTTTTTTTAAGAATTTTACTGAATCGTTAGCTCCTTCGTATAAACCCAAACACAAAACTCTTAAAACATTGATTCTAATATTAATAAAATCGATATCAATTCAGTTACGTTGGTAGTGTATAATCTACATAAAGCAGCGATTCGCTAAGCCTGCTATTTTCTTAGATTGCTCAACTTAATTCTCAGAACTTTGGATCACATGACTGCGATCAGTTGGTCGGGCGTGACCTATTAGTTTTGGTATTTGCCGCCACCTAATTGAGAATCACGCAACGCTTTTGTCTTTATTTTAGGTTAGTGACGTATGTTTGTGTCTAACGATTTAATAATTAAGCGATTATGATGTTGGTTTTATTTTGGTTGATATCACTATCAAGTATTCGTTTGCCGAATAAATTTAGATGCATGTTTAGATATTATACTTGCAATATGTTGATGATATACACATGAGTGCCCTTCAACATTACAAGTGTTGCGGGGCGGAGCGCGAACCGCGTCGAACTGGCGCTCGCCGGGAGAAAGTCGGCGTTCTTCCGCAAATGCAACATCAGCGGGACGAGCGCTCATGTGACTCCGCGGGTCACAGGAGCTTCGTGACTACGAGGCACACAATACATTGCAAAACAACGTAAACTGGGCTACCATTACGCCTTTACTTACTTTGTATTTCTAACATGTTCTTATTGACAAAATAAAAACTATTACACAATACTCAATGCAATTAACATGCTTACCATACATTGTTGATAATAACAATTCGGGTCGGATGTTTTCGTGTGTGTTGGATGTTCAATCAGGTTTAATACGAATCTTGACTTTATTTTAATATATGGAAATCTTAATTAACATAAATTAATTTTAACTTTCAACATCGGTATCCATGTAAGAATGAAGTACCTATATGAATTCCTTAAGAGGTATTATTGTGTAATTTTAATTTCTTCAATAACAAAATTATTTGAAGAACCGGCTTACATGCTTTATTTGTCTCGCAAATTACTACCCGAAAAAAAAGAATGTTTGAAAAAATAACAATAGTGTAATATAATATTATGCAACATATTTAACTTAGTATTTAATAATAAAATGCTAATTGCCGGTGACTTTATACAGGGGACGGGTTAGATTTCGACATACATTTTCCAAGCAAGTTTGTGTGTACGATCACGAATGTAGTATGTTTCATAATATGGTAAAGGACGATTAGAGTTGCTAACATCCATGGAAATCTGTTTGACCAGTATTCCTTCCTACATAAGAATAATGCTTAAATATTAATGCAGTATTTTATTTACTTTAAAAGTATGTCGCTTTCATAATATGAAGGACTTTTCCGGATGTCTACAGTGAAAATGTCTTTGACCTATTTTTTTGTAGTTAACCTTAAGTTTGTGAATCACAGATTGGCAATATTTATCAGTAAAACGATTTTATTATTTCTGTGAATTTCTGAACTTGTTGCGTAGTCTGTATTTTGAATATGGCCTCAAATGAAATCAATATTTATTCGTAAAAAAGGTACGATAGGTTTTAAAAATATACATCTTTTAAATTCTATGTCCTAGCAATAAAATTGGCATACAAATAGGCATATATCAACCATAAGTCGGCAATCCATGAAAATATTAGACCTAAATAGAAACCAAAATTGGTATATTAGCTTTTACATAAATTTTAAATATACATATTTAAAAAGGTTTCCGACTAGTTTCTGGATAAAACATGAGCTCATTACGCGGTATCTCAGGATGAACTGAGAAGTTATAGTCGGTTTATAGTTTTCCAGATATCATGTCCCATGACAGCTATTACAGAAAAATAAATTTTACACAAACCTACATTATCAAACATAAATGAGATGAATTGAATGAAACACGGATATTGTTTTTATCTGAACTAAATTCAAATGTACATTCATCATGGCGTGATATCGCTCATATGATTTAAATTTAATAACATCTTTGTCTATTCAACAAAATTTTTCGACATTTAAACATCAATGATCGTCGTGTCATATAAGTATAACTATAACATATATAACAAAGTGTGGGCGTAGTTGAGTAACAGGATATCGTACGCATCACATGACTTGAGATAAACACGTCAAGCTTACGTAGGTAGCAACAGTCGGGAAGCTTTGATATCCGTAAGAGGTACAATAACCTGTTGTCGGTCATGTCTGATGAGTCGTTAGACTAGTAAAAATATTTTAATTGAAGTCTGTCGCAACAATAAAATTCCTGTTTTTTTTTTTTTTTTTTGTAGATATCTTTTCAGTTAGCCTGAGCGCAGGCTTTGACTGCTTCACTGGACTTTAGAATTTCTGGACTCCTACTTTTATGCTTGCACGGGCGTTCCTGGATTGGTCTTTAAGAGGAACACATGCGTAAACACGAAAAGGACCTTCCCCTTTTCGTGTGCTGATGGTAACAACGGGGTGCTTATGTGAGACCGTGAGATAAAAGTCCCACACTCCAGTTTTATAAGTGACCATAAGACCATAATTTTTATCCAATTGTGGCGCTGCCAATGCCTCTCTACTCTTCTTCTATATCTCTCTGTTGAGGGTTGATATGTAAATGTTTATCGATGTCATCAAAATAATATAGTTTTCATAAAATCTTAATACCCATAACATAACATACCTATAACTTGACAAGCGGATCCTAGAAAAGCTATTTTTAAATTTTTAGTCTACATCTATATGCTCTACATTCCTATATGAGGCAGTAGGTAATAATAGAACTATAACTATCAGCACATGGCGGATGCTCCTATCTCTAGAATTCTAATGCAACAAACTACTTTGTGATGTAAATGTAAAACTAAGAATATTCCACCAGAATGTTTTATTATTCATTATTCATGATCATCATACAAAACAATCTTCTAAGTATTTTATTTAATTCGGCAAAAATATCTGCCATGTATCTCATATATTATTATTTTTTTGAGAGATAATTTCTATGAAAATATGATCAATTATTGCTTAAGAAAAAAACAATAGCTAAATTAATAATCAAAATAGAAATGGCACCACTAGGCACCATTGTTCCACCAAATGTTTGAAGATCATTCATAGGTACATTCATCGTCATTAAGCATACTAAATCGTCTGATTACCTACACTCGACTATTAGTAGGACGGCAATTATTAGAAGCGTCCGTTCGTGGGCAATTTGAGACGATTCCGATGGAGTACCGCGGATGTGGCCAACGATCACGCTATCAAAGTTTCTGCACGTTTTTGTCTGACTGTTTGACTTGACTTTTTTGATGTTTTATGTTACTTTAAATCATATTTATGTTTATTGTTCAGCTTCATAAAACTCCATAAAAGCGTAGAGGCTAAGCGGCTTCTTGTTTTTTGTTAGAGCTTCATTATATCGTTTTAAATAAAGCGTTTATTGACTATAAAAAGTATCGATAGTCTGATAATATAAAGGTCCCAAAATAAACATCTCATCAGCTTAGGTACTTAATTAAATGTGAGTCTTTGATAAGTTTCCTTTTAAAGTCAGGATGTGAAGATACAAAAACAATGATGGCGGTATTACTTCATCGTTTCGTGTAAGCTCAACCGGTCGTAGTATCGTCCTCGTCGGAAAATGTCAAGGCTGTCATTGTGTTTCACAGGCGGTCACATGACGATCACAAATATTTATGTTCGATGGCACTCCGGTCTCCCACCCTGTTATATTTTAAATCATGTGATTGGACAAACAAGGTTTTATTAGTAATCTGATGAATTTTAATTGGTCTGTAAGAGATTCCACGTGTAAAGTTCACATTCTTTTGTCCTGTGATTCGCATTCCTATGATAAAGCGCGTATTCTTCGGTATGAACATAATATGTAATGATGCATATAATTTTAATTATTTATTTTTCATTACAGATTTCGTCTCATGAAAATATGGTAAAAGTTCTGATGGGTGCAAGAGCAGAGCATCTCAAAAATATCTACAGCTAAGTTTGGTGTACCTACACACTGGCCGATAAACTTTGCAATTGTTACAGAATAATATTTTTTATTTGTTTGTATTAAATACACCCTTAAATATTAATATTTTCATGGTTTTCATGTAGTTGTAAAGCAAACTTCAGTAGTTTACGTGAATGTTAAGTTTGAACAATTTTGACTGCAAAAAATTATTTAGCAAATAACCCAAGTAAATTTTAACTGACAATAATTATGTTGATGGTATTATGAGACTTAAAAAAAAACATTTTCGAGAAACTGCTACAACTTGATTCACTGAGTATTAAACTTTTAACTTAGAACAAGCCAGAGCGCGCTTTGCTATTACTTTTTATAAGGCGCCTTACGTTTGTCCTTTTATTGCTCTTTCATAAATACTCGTAATATACAAACAATTTTATCTTTTCGATATCTGTATGATATGTATAGTATGCACGTCATACAAAAAAATAAAAATAAAGCAAATGGGGATCACAGGAACAGGACACAGGAACACCTGCATTATTATAGTAGGTACTAATAACTAAAAGTTATAACCATTACTGAGACTCTATTTACTGACGTTATTTTACAGATTCATAGTTTAACTGTGTAAAATGTTGTGTGTGTAGTAATGTATTAGAAAACTTTTATATAATTTAATTTAAATTCGTTATTGGATTCAATTAGAAGCGCAAAACCTTTTTCTATTTACATTTTCGAAAGATTATTTCACGAAAAACATTGCCAACCTAGGAACCCCTTGTTTATCAAATTATGTAAAATAGCGTCATCTGTTTATTGAAGCAGGCAATACGATATTTGAGTAGCTTTAGAACTGAGTTCATAATGCGGTTGAAATGATGGTAGAAATCAAGAAAGAGACAGGTTTCATTGCCACCAAGTTAACTCAAGTTATTTGAGTATTACGATAGATGGCGTTAGGCAATTCAACATGATAGCTCTTACTGGGATTATACTTAATATGATTTTACGAATTATTGTATAATCAGCTGGAGTACTGCACAACTTTATAATTATTTAAAATTAACGTTAAAAAAAATCGTTTTTGATGCTTTCATGTTCACACATTCAGCTGGTACAAAAGACATCAACGCGCCGCGCGTTAATATCTTAAGTACTGAACAAAATAAAAAGACTTCGTAGAATGCGATGAATACCAATTTAGCGTAGAGATAACTATCTTATAATGGTAATGTTTTATTTATTGTCGAGTTTATAAGTGAATTATAAACATATCGTTATTTTATTGTGTATGTGCGGTTTTCATTGAACTGCAGTGAAATAATTGTTTTGATGGTAAGAACCGTTATAATTGAGGATTAACTGGTAAATGTAATTGAAAAGATAATTGGATATCTTAGGTACAAATGAATTATCGCCTAGCCTGGTATGGGCATGTAATGAGGAGGGATGAAAGACATGTGAATAAGAGAGTGATGCATTTGGAGGTGGATGGCTGGAGAGGTAGAGAAAGGCCGAAAAAAAGGTGGCTTGACTGTGTGAGAGATGATATGAATGAGAAAGCAGTGAATGAGAGTATGACAGCTAATAGAGTGGAATGGAAGGAAAAACATGGTGCGCCGATCCCAATTAATTTGGGAAAAGGGCAGGAAGAAGAAGAAGAAGGTATAAATGAATTACAAAAAATGTAAAGTCTTCTATACAAATTTACTATAAATTATGTAATAAGCTTCACATACATATAACGTGAAATCGTGCACATCGACGGAATGCCAAATTAATATTCGGCAATATGAATACATACCAATTTCACTTTTAAATTCGAAAGTCAAACTAAAACATGTCTCAAATTTAGAAAATTATTTTATTGATTTTTAGACCAATAATATAGTCGTAAATGATACTTGTAAATGCAATGATTTTATATAACATTTGTAAATCTGTAAATTATCACATTCATGTAATATTAAATGTTAAAGAGATAGTAAAAAGTTGTGGTAGTAAATATAAATTATAAAATATGTTTATAAGACAAGAAATCGAATGATAAGTTGTATGACAATTTTTTAACTAGTAGAGTTCAAAAATTGGAACCAATCACTGAAATAATACTATAAATAAATATTATTAAAAGGCAAAATTAGTAGGTATGTCTATAAATTATAATGCCTACATTACCATATCAGATCAGGTAATATCGGAAACGAAATTCCAACATCAAAAGAAAATTTCTCTGACATTATATCAGCCGTATTTCTGAGACGTAGAGGTTTTGAGTTGAAAATAAAAGTAAATTTACCAACAACATTAGCTGAATATTTGTATCAACTTTTCTTCGTCAATAAACTACAAACAATCTCTTAAACAAGCTCTTAATCATAAAATCTCTACATACGTCGAACATAATCATCATTTATGCTTGTAATGTAATTACAATACAATAATAAATTGGATGTGGGGCGTTATATAGGTAAGTCCTGTGCCGGTTGCGTGGAGGCGCGCAGGCGCAAGCGGAAGTGAGAACCGAAAGAAAGTACTCGACGGCAACCGGTCGCGTTTGTAGGCCACCGGAGTTCAAGCCAGCGAGCCTCTATCAACTATCAACGTCAAAACTTGACACACTATGGTTATCCCGTTAATGTAGATGATACATTGGGTGATAGACCTATATGAGTTTAGAACTGAGTTCTTAAACCAAAATCTGGTACTAGTAGTTAGACTAGTACGTTTGCGAGACGAAAGTCTGTTGTTTAGATGAAGAAGAGGCAATATAGGATCGATTGTTCCGCTTAGTCATTGTTGGATGCAAAACGAAACAGATTTCTAGTTAGAAAGGATTTGATCATTTGATTAGCAAGAAATCAAAAAAATAAAAGATGCATAACTAAGTAGAAAAAAATATTTCTAAATAATTCTATATTCATCAATAGTGATCAATTTATATCGTTAGATTAAACAATACAGTTATGTTATTGCCATAATCGTGTTATTCTTAACGATAGAGATTAATCCTAGGATCACAAATTATGATTAACATTTTCCAAAATACTCTCTCTAATCCTCTACAAAATATTCATTATAATTTATGTACACCGTGTACAGAGGCTTTTAACATAACTACCCACTAACATTCAAGTTAAATAGCATCCCATCATTTCTCTTTAACTTCACAATTAATTTAGGCCGATAGAAAAGTAGTTGACTGATTAAACGGCCATTAAAAGAAAGTATAAAGATAAAAAGTTCTTTAAATTATATAACGTTCACTAAGCATTAACTATAAAGCGTAATATCGGAGAAAATAAAACCAATTACACGTCATAAATTGTGAAGTGAAATCGACTAACGATGTCCACTCTGATTCCATCTAATCGAATCCCGAAATAAGTTTGTTTAACTACCTTGCACTTAAAACTTAAGGTTCGTTTGAGATATTAAAAAGTATACAAAATATAAATAAGTACGTCTACAGTATAGTATAGTATTTAAAAGGTAAAATTAATAAAGAAATTGCAATAAGCTTGCCTTTAACTACATTGGTTAAGCATTTATAGACGATCTTTTTTAATGTAAATTTTGACAGATAAAAATACCTTACTGTTTGAAAAATTACTGTTACTCCCTACATGCTCAAAACCATGATAATTCACGTCAAATAATTTAAGATAATTCCCCAACTGTACTTACTAACGTATAATATGAATGTAACACATGTTCCGTGAAGGCGGATGTGTAACAAGCAACCGTGAACTTGCTTCTTAGTTATTTCATCCAACGTAACGATTGACCGAATATTGTTTAGACTTGACCTTAATATTGTTCACAAAGAGATAATACAACTCTTATACTTGTTGCTTTATACGTACAAGAGTATGATGAGAAATTATAGTTACGCAATTATCATGTTTGTAAACTAAATGCAGCTTGAGCTTTCAATAATCATAAATGTTAATCGAAATTCAAGCTTTTCATTATGAAGCATATAAACTGTTTTTATTATGATTGTGAACATTTAACTAATTAACGTATGAGTAGAATAAAGTTTTAAGCTAAGCTAGGCTTTATTGTAAATGCAAAAAAAAAACTATTGTAAACTTTACTAACTCACAATTAAGAGAAATAAAATTACCTAAATTTTTGAGAACTAAAAAGATATGTCTGTATTTTTATCAATAACAGTTTTTAAAACCTAAAAAGTAGGTCCTAAAGGAAGTGAAGGACGACTAACACATAAACGTTAACTATGTCACAATGTACGCGAATACATTGACCTTACAGCAAGTGTCGCGATTTGGATGTCCGAGGCGAGTGTGACAGTGTGCAGTACTGTTGCGGGTCTACAACCAAATGGGAAAGCTGCGATATGTCTGCGAGATATTGTTTGGGTTTTACGTTTATTAGCTGATAAGGTAATAATTTGAGGATGCAAACATATCTATAGAAATACCTACTAAAACGTAATATTAAATTATATACAATTTGAAGAAAACTTTCAGCAAAAGTAGGTTATAAAAGGCGTTTCCTAGCTTATGCTTTAGCAAGATATGAGCGTAAACAAAATAGAGAAAAATTAATAAAAATACAATAGCGGCACATGAGCCGTTTATATTAATTACAAACACACATGTAAATCACGTACTAAAATAATTATTACATAAAAATCCGGCACGTTTTTCAGAAATACGTATTGCTACACCTGTGCGGCCACAGCCTGCATACGACCTGCGCGAGTGTTAGAGACTCGTTGTCCAAGAGAAAGTCCTCCGAGTCCATTCACAAGGCGCATACAAATATTTGTGGACGCATGCTATACCAAAAACGAGTTTAGACCTTTCTACCTTCAAGACGATGTCGCGATACCGACCTGTATGGCTATGTACGATAGTGTTTTGTTTGCACCGCATATCGAAAGCTGTAAAAATCTTTATAATAACTTCATTAACACTACCAAATATGTTTTTTTTTTCCATTAAGTTAAAATTTTCGATTATGTACATAATGATCTTTAATGAGCATTTTCTACTGGATGGTACAAAAAAATTGCAATCAGACAAAACGATCGATAACTTACTCGAACATTCCAGTTTATGAAATACGAACAAGTATGTACGGTAAAAGGAAATCGAGAAAAAGTCTTGTTTATTCGGAATTCTGCCTAAATACATATATAAGCTTTTATATATCTCCTCACTTTTTCTTAATACTTCCTAAACTTTCTAGTAATGTAGATAAACTGGTATGCTACGTCGTGACTTGTCATCTCCATTTAACATGTTTATTTTAGATTAGTGACTCAGTAAATTTTGTGAATTTCGAAAGGATTTCTTTTACCCGGAAATATGATTAATTAACAAAAACAAAAGACAGTTTAATGAATTTTCATTAATTTAATCTTTTCTTCAATAAATAATTGAACCACCAGTTTACTATTCCATTTCGATGTTTCGATCTCGTTTCAGGGATTAAAGTAACAAATAATATAAGTAATAGTACTCGTATAAGGATAATATAGGAAAGACTAACTGGCACTAAGTTTTTACAAAATTTATTATTCATAAAATCAAATTTAATAAATTACTTTCATTAATCTATATATGTACTAGCTGTACCCGGCATGCGTTGCAATGCAATTTTTTCTACCTAGCACCTGCCTACTACCTACCTGCCTACTACCTACCTAGTACCTACCTGCCTACTACCTACCTAGTACCTACCTGCCTACTACCTACCTAGTACCTACCTGCCTACTACCTACCTACTACCACTTAGGGGTATGAAAAATAGATAGTAGCCGATTCTCAGACCTACTGAATATGCATATAAAATTTCATAAAAATCAGTCAAGCCGTTTCGGAGGAGTATGGAAACTAACATTGTGACACGAGAATTTTATATATAAGAAGATTTACAAACAGTTACACATGCAATGTTCATTTTTTCTGTATAGTGACCGATGCCTAAAGAATGTATGATTAAGAAGGAAATATCGCGTAAGACGTGCCATAAAAAGCTAAGTTACGATAGCTAAGACAAAACGATCTTTCGTTTTCTCTTTAAGTAAAACTCTAAAATGATTCAATAATCCCATGTATGTTTGTCGCAAACTTATATGTCCATAGTGAACGCCCACGTTTTCATTTTTACGTCACGTTATCAATAGCACTTAAAGCGCGTTTACACACATAACCTTAAGTGAAAGTACAGGCCGGCCCGTCATACTAATGCTCAAAATGTTTTAAGATTCTGACACAATACAGGCTGGCCGAGCATTTCTCTACAGACACTATGAGTCCGTTAATAAGCTGAATTAATTAATCAATCGGACCTAACCAACCCCTCTCGGAATGCCATAGATTATAAAATTAAGGGAAACTGGATTCCAAAATGGACAATAAAATTAAAATACATGTTTAACTGCTCGTACAAATTATTTTACTCTAGGTCGCTTTATGAATAAGTGAAAGCTTTTGTAAATATAATTTAGTTATTATGCATAATAACATAATTTAGTTTCTATAAAAATGATAATTAAATTAATCAAAGACCTTAATTTTTACTTATTTTAAGAAATCTTATCTTACATAGAATGTTGATATAAAAATAACTTGGTACTTAATTAATTAGGTCAGTTGTGTAACAAGGTTACACAAAAACCCTAACATATTCCACTTCTCTTGTTTACTTATATTTATGACCTTTCTTTATAGTATAACAATTATTAATTACTTCACTGCTGCATTTGAATGTTTTAGAGCGCCATGTTTACATGACACGATACACAATGATTTCGTGAACAGATGTCACTCGAAATAATAACAACTATAGTAAAATACCCATTCATCATAATTCTTAGTCAAACGGATCAAGCGGTTGCGGCAAGACCGCGGACCAGTACATATAAATAGGAATAGGGTGCGTCTGCGTATTACTTGGTCTGTGCCCCCGTCGACTACCATCACTACTTTCCTTCCCTGCGTGTGTGACGTAACTCTATAAAAGAGTGTGCGGTGAAGACGCCGCCGCTATATCGTTTCCGCTCGCCACGCTCGGCCATAGCGTCAAAAACACCGGCAAAGAAGGACGCGGGCGGAACCTCTTCCGCAAGAGCCCACACGGACTCAACAGTGACAGTTCAATAAAAGGTGAAGTGTCAAGGACATAGTGCACGTGATTGTGTTCGTGATAGTGTTGTGTTATCGTGATAGCAACAGTGGGCTGGTGGTCGGGTCGGCACTGTCGCGGTCGCGATGCTCCCGGTGAAGTAAATTAAAGGTTGTGTTTGTTTCAGATACAAGATGAAGTCGTTGTTCTTTTTAGCGGCCTTGTGCTGCGTTGTGTTGATGGCGTGCGGGAGCCCCGTGGCGCGGCCGCAGGACGACAAGGAGGAAGCAGTGGGCCGGCAAGCAGCCGCGGCACCCGCAGCGCCCGCCGCCGCCGCCGACGACGACGATGATGATGATGACGATGATGACGACGATGATGATGTCGACATTGATGATGCGTTAACAGGTAACAATAATTCAAATTAAATTAGAACATTTAACGAAAAAAACTAAAATAGTTCATTTTTTATTATACAAAATTTGCATTTGGACCAACTACGATAACTAAAAAATATAATTGAGAAGAACAATAATAGAACCCGTCACAAAAATAAATATATTATTTTAGCTGAACTTCAATTTTTTTTACTATTGGAAATCTAATTCAAAATTGCGGTTAAAACGAGCTTGCAGTGTAACGGTACCACACTATAAATGTATCTCGTAAGATGAACGCTCCATTGCTAACAGGGATAATGCTGCATAAGTTAACTGCACTCTTAGTGCTTAGACGGTAAATCATTGATTGTAAATTTATTGCGTTTTACAAAACACCTGCATAATTGTTCCGCAAATAGCTAGTTAAATGATTCAAGCATTTACACTCTAAAGCAATTTACATTCGTAATTTACGACTTAAAGCATCTCTTTCAATAAATAGTTTAACAACATCAGTTCTCAATTGAGTACGATTAAATACCTCTAAGATTACGTCTTTGATATTTTTTTAAAGTACATAGAACGTAGTTCGGTTATTTAAATGGTCACATACAAATTTTTAGTTACTTATGTACGGATAAAATATTTAAATTCCAACTAATTCTGAATAAAATAAACTGATACAGGTACATAACTATGGTAAAAGTATAACATTTTATCAATAAACATTCCTAAGAATCAGGACGCGGCCGGGCCAACGCGGAATGTGAGTCGGCCAGCGTGACAGGCGCTCTCAATCGCTAATTAATGCAAACAGACTCAATCAGAGAAATTGACGCTCCCCTGCTTTCTAGCTACGAAAGCCTCGCTCTGGACGTCACGCACCAAGAGACGGCGACGTACGTCTTACATTAACTGTTTGTTTAACAGTTCATTTGTGTTCAGGTGCCAGTTATGGTGCTAATAATACGTATTGAAACTAGGCGAATACGTGACAGGTGCTAATACACAAAGTAGATGGTCCAACGGTATCAAAAGTCTACAGTTTCGTCATGTTACCTGCCACATATTATGTTCTAATTGGAGTATTTTTGGAACAGATGACGACGACGATGATGATGACGACGATGATGACGATGAAGAGGCTGATGATGATGACGACGATGATTACCTGGACAGATTCTTCGGCGACATCTTAGGAGGAGGTAAGATATCGGTCAACAATAAGATGGTACTTACATATAATTTTAATGAAAATTATGATACGTGTAGGTACTAAAAATATTTCGTATCCCCATAGATGATGATGACGATGATGACGAGCCCGCAGCATCTCAGCCAGTCGTAGCAGCCGCTGATACAGTAGCAGCCGCTCCCGCTGCCCCAGCTGCCGCAGCCGCTTCCGCGGAGGACGTCGCAGCAGCCGCAGAAGACGCCGACGCAGAAGCTGAAGCCACAGACGGCGAGGAAGCTGCTGCCGTGGCACAGAAAGAGCCCGCCAGCGCTGAAGTCGAGACCCCCACCGCGAGCTCGGAAGTAGCCGCCGAAACTGAGAGCGATGACGATGATGAGGACGATGACATCGGTGAACTGGACCCCGTCGGCGACGACGACGATGATGACGATGATGATGACGAGGAGGCCGACGATGACGACGACGACGACGATGATGACGACCTCAGCAGCGCCCTCGGCAGGAAGATTTCCCCCGCGCACTCACGTGAGTCCAAAAAGCTGAAAGCGAGCGTCGCGGCGTATGCGAAAAAGGCCGGGAAAAAAGCCAACCACCTGGGTAAAGTAAAGAAAACCAAAGCGACATCCGCCGCGGCAGCCGCCGCTGAACACAAAAAGTTCAGATAGTGAGTAGGCGGCGAGATCCGGGCGAGCCACGCCCTCTCATCCACCTGAGAGACCTCCAAGGTCCCCTCCTTTAGCTTAGCTATTTATTGACTATTTATTTACTCTATTTATTTTATTTATTATGTGAGTGTGTTTGACGTGTGAAAGTGTAAGTATGGTACCGAGAAAGTTAAAGTTAAATTAATGTCTAGATCATGTCACACTGGTCTCGTGGCAAATTATTTGAAATAAATCTGTTGTTCCAATTTATGTGTGAAATTCTTTATCTTACCTCTACGACAATTTGTGCGTCATAATGAATTGTACACGATACATTAAATGTTGTACATTACCACGTTTGTTTGTCGTACATCGGTCAGAAAACTAGTTGCCTATTCAATCTCGGTGTCCAATAATCGAGTGACATTATCTAGTAATATTAATTTAATTTTGGATGTTATAATAAAAATGTATACTAGTCAGCTTATACTATTTATACACTTCCTATCCTGATCCATAGCTGTAACATAATGCTCGTAGACTTGTGATTCAATAACATGCATATTTATTTATGTCCCGTATTATTTCCATAGTACATTAACGTAGCAGTATTGTATGTAGTAATTAAAATTTAGTTATACATAACTAGCCTTTTGACCGATTATGTATGTAATATAACGCACAAATATTCCCTATATATATCCATTCCTTATTATCCTTATCTATCTTATAATATATAAAGTATCTGTTAGTATCAAAGTTATAATAGCGATCGATCGATTCATTAAAAGATATAAGGGTGGTCTCTTCGATAGAGATCTCGAAATCCCACGAATGAAAGAGGCGCGAGCGCAGCGACCGGACGCTCGGCGAGGAACTAGTTCGGTAGATGTGTGTTAGGAGGCCGGAGTCCAACGCGCGCTTACTTTCCCAACCGGAGCTCGAGCGATGAACCCGCCCGATTTCTTCTACAACCTTGACACTTTCTTTGACCTTGCTACGGCCGCACCCAGGAATGACCTTGACGAATATCCAAATAATATTTTGAGCCGAATGATAGAAAGTAAATATAAGTAAAAATTTACTCTCACTTTATGACGAATCTTACCGCGAAATTTGCGTGCCGAACGTCCGGTGCAGTGAAAACGACGTAATGAGATGCGAAAAGAGAAATTTTTAAATGTTGTCGTGAAATGCTGGGAGTGTCGCGAGGAGTCATACTCGACCTAAATAGAACCCGTTTGGTGCCGGCTATACATAGTCACCTGTACGATCACTGAATAAATCAGTTTCCTTCCAAGGAAATTATAATTTACCAGCTCACGTTAGTAATACATAATATCATTGAGAATGATCATTAGCTTCAAGACATAACTAAGGGTTGCGCAATTGCTCATATCACAACTATTTGTATGATAATTACAAGATTACAATTAACACCAGACATGTCAGACATAAGAATGTTTTAGATCAAGAATATTAGAATGCAGAACGTCTAAAGCGTTCCTGGTCGTATCAATGTATGCCGTAATTAGATTTCTTCGACTGTGCGTGGCTCGGCACGCAGTTTCTTTTACGTGTGGAAAATAGAAAATCCACCGTTGACTGGTTGTATTAATTGTGAACGACGATTAGAATTCAAGTGGGGCTCCGAGAGACCGATACAGTTAGCTCGCGTGTCAACATAACGTGGCTAGAATCAGGTGTAGGATTCACTTGAGTAATTATCCAGTGTGCGGTGTACCGGTACACTTGCATGCTGATATGCACACAAATAATTATTTAGCTATATTTAAATAAACCGATGTGAACGTAACAGTAGAAAGAGAAACTTATTTATGAAGTTTCCCCAGCGGTTTAGCATGCTTTGTTTGGCAAATAAATAGTTATTTAAATATGTTTGCTGGAAGGAAAAGTATGGCATACAATATTGCATGACATTACGTAGTACGTACGTTTCAATATTTAACATAGGCGACTTGGTTTGTTTGAAAGTGTTTCAAAAAGAATTTTTGCTTTTTCCAAACAACTTTGCCAAAGGAGCTAACTAAGCAAACGACATACGCAAATGAAAAATAATAATTTTGGAATTTAAAAGAAAACATTTGTAACTATGCTGAAATAGGCACACATTGCTGAAAATATGCATTGATGGACTAAATTGCTCCATACATGCACTGTTTTCCGGTATTTCTTCATTAGATGAGTCAATAATTGTAATCAACTTTTAGTTGTAATAAGTTCACGAAATAATTGATTTCGTGTCATGTGGTAATAATTTGATGCCGAGGTAATATTTCAGTGACTGTTAAATACCTAAATTACGAAAAATAGCTATGATTTATTATTATTTGCCTTCTGCAATACGAGGTGCAGTCGACCGTGACCGGAAAGTAATTGGAGTATTACAAATGAGATACAGAACAAAAAATGTTTTACTCGTGTTTGAAAAACTATCTACCAGATAGAAGTATCTGGTACCTAGTTTTAATTTTAATTAGGTCAACAGACAGTAACCATTATTTATTCTTCTTGCGTACTTGATGCGTTTGTGGATGGTAGATACCAAATATTTTAATGTAGGTACAACATGTGAAATGATTATTCATAAAACATAGAAAAAAAAAGACAGTTCGTGATCAATTTTGAATGAGATATTACATTAGTAATCAACAAGTATATAAGCGAAGTCAGTATAGGTAAACTTAAGGTACTTACGAGGATAATTAGTAGGAAAAGTTATTTTCAATTGTTGTTCCATGACCAGGACGAACTGACACTTTTAGTTTTCGGAAATAAGATACCCACTATTATACTATAATAGTAAATAATAAAATTGCAAATACCTACAACAAAGTATATATACTTAACAGGTGCTCTCACTGAAGAGCCGGAGAAAAAGCCAGCTTCAGTACCAGCTATCTACATCGTCAAGTACAACCGTTTCGTTGACAACATCTTAGAGAAGATGAATGACATTCTCAGGAAATCTTACGACCCTGTTAATGTCAAGTTACAACCCATTGATGCCAGCAAGAAGACTACCAAGAAGAAGGGTAGCAAGTCCAAGCCAAAGAGGTAAGATACTGTACTTATGTAAGGTTAGATCAATATTTAAACACGAGAAAGTAACGAATAATGAGTTTGGTAAATATTACTCAAACACCTACACTATTGATTCAGAAGGTACAAACAAACCAAATAAGTAGGTACTTACGTAATTTAATTTTCACTTTTAGGAAAACATCAAACAAGAAGAAGACGTCAGCCCGCGGTACCGATGCCAACAAAAACAAAGAGAAACCAGTGTCCGAAGTCCCAGAAACTATCAAAGAAGAAAACATTCAAATGAATGAAGTGAAACCTAACGAAACTGTTGTTGAACAAACCCCTGTAGCAGAATCTAGGGCAGTTAAAGAGAAGGCTAAGCCTACACCAGTTAAAACTAAGCCACCTACTAAGGCTACTACAAGTAAGCCTAAAACGAAGCCCAAGCCAACTAAGACCACCACTAAGAAGCCAGCGACTAACAAAAATAAGACTAAGACACCAGAAAAGAGCAAGCCTCGTGCTAAAGGAACGTTGTACGGTTTGTCTTCTTTGAAGAGGAATGGTGACGTTGCGGTTAGCATCATGGCTGATCACACAACTGTCAAGAGCAACTTTGCCGTAGGACCTTTGATATTGAGAGTCGAAAAGGAGGTGCGTTGATATTTTGCTTTGATTTTAAAAACATTGGAAGCAGTGGGATTCAGTGTGAATATATTATGGATCGACATATAATTGGTTTTTTTTTTGTAGGTTGCTCGCGGTGGTAAGAAAGACATTAGGTCCGCTACAGCGACTACAGCTGAAATGCTGGGAAAGCTGACTTTGAGAGTAAACAACCAGGGAGTGGCTACACTACACACCATTAAGGTTCTTCAACCTAAACAGGTAAACATTTCCAAAAACCTAATACGAAAATTGCGCTTGGGTGAAAATTCGCCAAACATGTTTCCCGATGAATCTCTTTATTATTTTTACGCATATGATTTCTTAAATGGTCCCCCCATTTTTATTTTTTTATTTATTTATCCTATCTTTATTCCCTAGGTTCGAGTAGACAGCAACAACGAGCGCACTCGAGAGCTGGTCTGGCAGCGCAGCGCTAGAATAGCACACGTGGTCGCGGAGCAACTCGTCTCTGCTTCTAAACCTATGTTCATCCACCAAAACGTTGTCAAACAATAGCTTAACTAAACTGGGTTATAGGTGATGGGAAGTTATAAGTATTCCATTGAGACAACCGACTCGACAGATGCGTATATTTATATCAATTTCAGATGATTTTCAACACTCTACTTTCTTAGTCTTTTTTATGTAAAAAAAATAACGAACGTTGTTCAGTTATTAAAGATACAACATACGCCTTTGGATTGTCGGTTAGTGTTAGACTGATTGATGCATTTAGCTACAATTTTATTCTTATTATTTATTTAAATGGGTTTTTAGAGTATATTTTACACTCTAATAAATTATGATACTCATTATGTTTAGTTGATAGTCAGAGATTGCATTTACTATGTTAATGAAATGGTGCTAAGATTTTTAGGTTAGGACTACACAATATACATTATTTATTTAAATACATTATTTTTAATTATAATTTGTTTTTATTTTTCCTGCATTTATTTGTATTTTTATTAGTACCTAAATATAGTAATGAAACAACAAACGAATTGATTGTAAAAATGTATTTTTAAATTAGTGCACAGAGATATTTTTATTCATCACTTTTTACTGGCAAGACAAGCATTAGGTAAATAAATAATACTTACAATAATACAACAATATAAAGAATATCATAGTAAATTTGATGTAACCGAAAAGGAACACGTATTAGAAATTTCTCATCGACTTAGGTTAATTAACAACTTGCTCTGGCATATGAAGTTTAATTAAAGTTCTGTGTTGTTTTTACAAATTTCTGTGTCTAATAATTTAATTGATTATATCGATACCTGTGTTAATACCCAGTAAAATGGGTTGTGGAGGTCAGATAGGCAGTCGCTCCATGTAAAATACGGTATTCAGCTGAATCCGGTAAGACTGGAAGCCGACCCCAACATAGTTGGGAAAAAGGCTCGGGAGATGATGATACAATACCAACGTATAATTCCAATTTTTGTATATATTATTGGGGCTTTTTATTTAGCAATATGTTTTGTATAGTAGACTCATTTTTCTTTGGTACTATTTACTTCATGCCTTCGAGACTTAATGGGGTTGACACATAAAAAAATACAAAATTAGTTAATTGATTTTGCCATTATTAAAACATATAGTAAAACCATAACGTAAAAAAGTTTAAATATCTACTGATTAAGTTATAACAGGACCATCTCTACAATCTTAAACTATGTGCCGGTATTATTTAGTATTAAAGCCATAATTGTTTCATTGAGAAAAAGAGATGGTGCTATATATCTGTATAGCTCCATCTCTCTTTTACTAAACCAATTAAGGTTTTAAACTTCTTAATACGGCACCAGTACAAACATTACCAAACTAAGTACCTAGTCAGTACAAATCCACTCCTTATAAACTACTTTGTCTAATATTGCATTAAAACACTTAATAATAAATCAATCACTGTTAAAATAAGCGAACTTATTATAAAATCAGTTTTAGTATGTGCTGTTTTAGGTAAACATAGTACCTATATTTAAGAAGCTAAGGCGGTACAGGTATGAAATTATTATTATAATTGCCAATTTTAGAGTGTGTTTCGATAGCATTTGTTTCAATATTAAATGGGGTGGGGTGATTGCTCTTTTGCACTATAGGATGTGTTCGTGCGATCCTTTTTTATATTGGCGTTTCGCCATTGCCACCGATATTCGACTTATGTATTGTATGGTGGACAGATGTATTCTAACGCGAATTGGTGATACACCCACTAGTAGGTCATACAATAAGTCACCGAAGTTGTCATTATTTTGTAGAGAAACAAATTGCCAATACAATAAAATTTTTAATACTTTTGAATCAAAACAACTGTGGAAAAAAGGCCATAATCTAAGTCCAGTGCTATCATTAAATTTTAAGCGAGGTATTTTAGTTCCAAATGATGTATGATAAAAGTTGATCCATTGGCTAATGCTTTAGACAAAATTTCAAAACTAGGGACTTTGACTGCAAGGTTTATCGAAAACTTCAAAGCAAGAACTTAGCGCTGGATTTTAGTTATAATGGGTCTTAAAATTAATTATATTCATCCTATTTTATTCATTTATTATTCTGTACAAGAACGACAATCGTTAAAACTTACCTAATTGGAAAGACATGGCATGGGAGACATCGAGATTTTAAGATATAAAGATTTAAGCATAAATGGACTATGGATGGAAGATGTGCTTTTGGCAAATTTTAAAATATAGTTCTTTTGGAATATTAAAAACACAGCAGGAAGATATAAAGGGTATATTAAAATTTAAATTATCTTCTTATTATTTATGGGAACTGCCGTATTCACAAACACATAATTACCTCTTTGACATGTAAATAAAATCAGTTTTATACGATTTTTTTTTTCTAAAATACGTTTACACTTGACAGAGAAAGCTGTTATACCGTTCCTCCTGTATAGGAGGAACGGTCTGTTCTATCCATTTGTTGCGAGTAATGATTATTTACTACACAGACGGTATGAAAAGAAATGATACATAAATATAACACAACCACGAAAATGACTGAAATTTAAGAACAAGCATCAGACAAACAAAATAATTTATATTCAAGACAAGATTGGCTTATTATTAAACAACTACATCTTTTGATAGTATTACACGTATATAATTCGACTGCTGAGAGAATGCGTTTCTGACAAATGTCAGTTCGTCTTGATTTGTATGATAAAGTTTTCAATCATAGGATTCGTTTAAAGGAAATAGGAATAGGTGATGGTAATTTATTCTAGTAAATTCTTTGCTACATGAAAACTCTCCTGTCGACCACGACCTGTCAGGCAAGCATACTCTCAGCGGCCGTACTGTAAGTTTATTACTATCAAAAGGTCTATTAAGTACTTCTACGTCACAATATACTTAACATAGGAACTATCTACACAAACGAAATGTTTTGTCGAACTTGTACGCTATCTACAATACGCTATATACTGATATTCTCATGGTTTTAAAGGAATCGTATGCTTTTTAGTAATGAGCATGACCTTTATAATATGAATGTGTTAATCAGCCTCCATATGCTTTAAATTCGTAAATATACGTAACACACATGATGTACTTTAAGACTTATCCTGAGTATCTAAAAAACCCGATCAAAATAAAAATATATTAATCAGCTGTGAACATGTCAAGAGCTGTGATTGGATGAATAGTCTTTTGTTTAACCAACAACAAATACAATTTAAAAAAACCTATTAGAAAGTGGGTTCACCATTAGATAGCTGTCTTTTGGTTAAGCTAACCTGTTAATAAATTAATTGAAAATTGTCTCAAAACGATGTATTCAACAACGTATCCGAATCATACTAAAAAATCCTGTTAAAACCACAACAACATCAGTTTACCTACAATACATTACCTAAACACACTACCGTCACGTGTCATTGACCTCGTTGTGGTGAGATTTCAGCGCTCCGTTTTTGCTTAACAAAGGGATGTTGTTTTGTTCGGCGATCACGATCTCTGTGACGTCATCGTCGGTCTGTTTTAGTGAAGCGTAGTTTGGAGGCGGAGTCAGCTCTTTGGAGCTTAGTATGGGTAAAGGTATTTGACCAGTTAGACCTGTGAAGAATATAACTTGTGTTAATTATGAAGTTCAGACAATGTTTCAGTTTTCAGTATTTAATAGTCGGAAGCGGTTAAAAGGGTCTGTACCTAAACTCATGGCGAAGCCATAAGAAAATTTTGCAACGAAGGCTTATTGCCTTATAACGACATCAAACCAAATTAAATAATCGTTTTGACTATAAATAACATGCAAATGCATTTTAAATGAAGTTGGCAAGAACTCAAAAGTATTTAAGCATACGCAGCTTATTATAAGGTTCAGATTGCGCTACTCATATTTTATGACCTTTTTGCAACAGCACTTGTCAGTGTAATATGATATTTATTTACACTTATATGTTGTTTATTTAAGGACAAATTACATCAATTGCACAAGAATTTATTAGCCTAGGCACATAGCATATTAACCAATAACTACACTGTATACGTACTATGTAACGTAGAGTCCAATTCAGCATGTGTCAACACAACCACCACATTAGACCCAGCGCCACTGAACACCGAGGCGACGCTCGCTCGCGGCGACAGTAACACGAGCGGCTGGCCGCGAGCCGCTAAAGATCCTGATAGTGCACACATGCCTTTAGCTGCCGTGAAGTCTGCACCTGGAATATGAAGAAGGAATTTAGCTTATTATATACACGTGTATTACACTAAGCATACACTGTACACAATGGTTAGGTAACTGAGCGGTGTATAAAAGTCATCATCAAACTATATGATAAGAGCATATAAAAATGTTGCAATAAAGTTCAATCATCAGGCACCGTTTACGTAAAAATTGCATATAACGGAACATGGGAACATAAACATATTTTTTCCTTTTTGAAGACCGTTATTTTTCTTTCACTAGTAGTAATCAAAACATTGATGAAGCTAGACAGTATTTCTTTTTTGTCTTTTTGGCTTAAAGTCGGTACTAGTAGAGATTACGTGGACGACCCGGTCATTTGTTTTTCTCACATTCTGGAAGATGAATCAGAAGTGCAAGACGGATAGGACAAAAGATCCATAAAACACAACATATTATTTGAATAAGTATATTATTATACACTACATACCTAAAACATATCGGCAGTCGATAACGACGGGCATGCTGCAGCCGCCCTGCTTCTTGGCGGCGCGCTCCACGTACTGGCGGATGTACTCCACGCCCGGGAAGTACAGGCTGTTGCCCACCGTTACTAACACGTAGCTGAAGCCCGATGAGTTCTGTAACATATAAGTAGAATGTGGAGGAGTTGTTGATTGAATTCTTAAACATTTTTATAAGGTGATAATGATTGTCTCTAGTTTTTTTTTTCGACAAGGTAATATCACAGACTCGAAAAAAATGTCAGTAAATACAAGTCTAGAGTCTGTGCGGAAAGAGAACCGTTGTGGGACTGAGGGCGGTGCTGTTTCATTACCTTATACGTTAAGATAAAAACACTGTTACGTTATTAAAGTGAGACTGTAACTTGTGGATATTTATAAAATTATGTTATGATTGTATGTGTATTGTAAATGTGTATTGTTTTAATGTTTCATGTTATGCCACGACGGTTCTCTTTCCCCACAGACCCTATAACTAACGTCCGATTCGCAGCAATGAAGACTACCGTTATTGCGCTCACCAGTTGGCGCTACTGGCGCGTCAGCTGTCAAAGCTCACCAACAAACATGTAGAATTAGCGGCCACAGCGGCGAAATTGCGAACGGCAGCTCTCATTCTTTACCAGGAGAAGTAGTCCTTAGCTAAATACACATAGAGGCGACATTACCGTGACGATCTCGGCGTCGAGCTGTGGCCGGGCGCTGGGGTACAGCAGCAGCATGACGTTGACGGCCACTCCGGCCAGGATGCCGAGCTCCACGCCGGCTGACAGACACAGAGCGAATGTTGCCAGCGCAGGTACTACGTCTGCGCGACGGGAACGCCACATAGGTTTTACTACCTGAAATCATATGACAAGAATTTTGTACATGTTTCAAATAATTTGCTAAAGGAAAGTTTTTTAAAGAAGAAGGACCGCAAAATGTAACTTATGATGAAGTAAATAGAGTTTAATAATAATAAACACCTTAAAAAAATTGCAAAAATATTTGGTTAACTTGACCTTTTAAAGCAATAACGAATTAAAGTGTATTGAATATCAATTAGAATAATATCTTACCTCATATTCTATCATAAATATCACAGCACAAATAACGACGGCAGCGAGTGCCGCCTTCGGTATAAAGTAGAAGTATGGCGTCAGAAGACTAAGCGCCAATAGCACCAGTATACCTAAAACAAATAAATTGTATACATTATACAAAATCTATAAAGCGTTATTTATCTACACTGCAAGGGTTGTTGTCTTATTACGTCACTTGCAAAATGTTTAGATACATCGGTCATTAGACATTTACAAATTATTTAATTTATTCATTTTGTGCTGAAATTTTGTAAAGTGACTCTATTTCAGGTGTACAATTCAACCCTTTTGGATAGATATACCCCTTAGGTAACATCCTGTATATGCCTATGTTAAAGCAATCTTAAAACGCTTCAATATATTTTTAACAACTTAGTAGGACGAGGTTTTAATAATAATTGTATGACTCAACAAAACATGAGGTTCTCTTTCGTAGAATCCTAAAGTACGTTGTTATTGTTTACATTACAGTAGTTTACAGCAGGTGCTCTATTCATATGATTTCAATATGCGTAATGGTACACCTGTATCACAGAAAACTATTTTCAAGTAATAAGTACATTTCATTAACAATATATTTTTTACAACCGTAACGAACCTGTGCTGGGGCCAATCACAGGCTGAAATATCTTATAGGTATTTATTTTTTAACGAGTAAAATACCTTAACTTTTGAGAGGCTAACAAGGGTACATTGTAACAACAAACTTCATTTTTTAATAGTAATCAATAAAGGCATTTTATAACATCTTATAAGAGTCACAAAACTTAAAATAAAAAACCTTTTATGTAGTATTTTTACCTGTATAAACACTACCGAACTGCGTGGCAACCCCGCTCGCGTGGTTGACAGCGCTCCGAGAGAAGGACCCCGTGATGGGCATAGCGCCTGCAAAAGCGCCGAAGATGTTGGACAGAGAAAGAGTTATTAACTCCTGGGTCGCGTCAACCGATTCACCGCTTGCTGAAACAAATAATAAATCGCTTTAAAATTTACATAGAGGTGGTTAAGCCTAGTAGTAAAAGTTACAGTGACAAAAAAATCTGTAAACTATTTTATTTTACGCGAACAGATTGCAAATTATCTGTTAAATGCAATGTGTTATTTGTTATGTGTGAAAAATAAGTAATAGTAATAAAACCTTATTCAATACTTATTCCCTAAAGATTATTCGAATACGTACATACGGACCAATATTCATAATGTACGTAATTTTTATTTTTTTATGTTAACACATATCCTGAGGATTAAAGTAATAACATACACTTCATAGGAATTAAAATAATGAAGGATTACACTAATTTCCTATATCATACATAAAAATAATGAACCTCTGGCCTACTTTATCTATAAAAAAACTAAAAGTAAACGTCAAGGTTAATAACATAACTATTAATAGCACAATTCTTTTTTATGGCGAATATTTTAATAACACCTCTATTGGCCTTGCTTTCCGTCATAACATCAATTAATTAGATCTAAATGATTTTTATTTTAATATTGCACAACCAGCAATAAGTGTGATTGTGACGTACATTCATTCAGAGAAGATATTTTTTAGTGTAAAAACGTGTTCAAGAAACGTTATTCAATATGTATGAATAAATTACTTAAAATATTGCTTTTGTCTCGGTAAGTCGGTAACTTAATATTACATTGTATTATGAATGAAAAAAAAATATAAATTAATTAAATTCACCACAAAATATAGTTGCTATTAATTGATTTTTTTCGTTATTAATACAAAAAATATTCAATTCCAATTATACAATTTATATAAATTGTTCTACAAACTAAGTATAGAATTAAGTAAAATTAAGTGCACGCTAGCCTTGTTCTGTTTATGCAAATAAAACAGTATCTATTATAGCAATATTTTGACAGTTACTTCCGACTACAATCAGCGCGAATTAATTAATTATTATCGAATTGCTGCACAATATGGCAACAGATTGCGATAAAAGTTTTTAATTAATCGTATATGGACGACAAAGTCACACATGCTGATTTTAAAAGAGTTTTATTAATAGCTGACTACTTATGATTAAATATAATATGGATTTGGTTCGTGGCCAAGTAAACACTATTAAGGGCGATCGGTGATATAAGATTAAGCCGCGCTTGATTATTTATTAGACCCTTTAAGTTGACTGGATATATACCGTGTGAGCTTCTGAACTCGCGAGAGATAAGAATACAAGAACGACTAGAAAGAACTTAGTGGATACATTTTTTTCACCAATTTGGATTAAACTACTTACAGGTAAAAAACCTTTAAAAGCAAGCATTTGACGAATAAGTTTAAATTGAACCTTAAACAAACACGTTAAGTTCGATATACAAATAACACTTACCGAAAGCCTTGGCTATAGCGACATTACAGAGTACGGCAATAACAGGCACTATGAATATGGAGGAGCCGAGATCCAAGCACATCTCTACGAAGCCGACCTCGCGACCATCCTCCAGCACCGTCGAGAATAAACTAAATCGGACATTACGCAAACAAGATAAGGTCGATATTCGGTCAACACTTACCGAAAGCCTTGGCTATAGCGACATTGCCGAGCACGGCGATAACAGGCACTATGAATATGGAGGAGCCGAGATCCGAGCACATCTCTACGAAGCCGACCTCGCGCCCATCCTCCAACACCGTCGAGAACGGTGGCAGTCGCAGTTCGGGGAGACCATCTCTGAAAGGTGATGATGCGTTTGTTAGGAACTTTAAAAATATATTTTTAAATGGTTTTTTTTTGCTTCCACAAAAATGCTTATATTCTTTGGGTGTAGGTATAAAAAGATATAATAAGAGATTTGAATTAAAGACTTAAGGATTGTTTACGTTTAGTATAGTAATTTTTAGAGAACCCTGTCAGTTTAAGTCGTAAACTTAAACTGAAAGGGTTCTCTAAAAGTTACTCATACGACTAAAACGGCAATTTTTTGTTTCTATATCGATTGTCTTTGGAAATGAAGAATGAATACCCATTTTATATTATCGTCTACAAGCACTTAAGGATTTAATTATGTGGTTAACATTTTCAATTAAGCAAATTCCACTTGTACCTAGTATTAACAAAACTAATATATGTAATAATAACATCGTACCGATTTAATAGACCTTCACAAGATAAAATGGACATCAATTGACGTTAGAATCAACCACTGACAGGCCATAGCCTGTCAGTGGTTATTGTGTGTATAAGTATATCGGTCAAGTTTAAATGACTTACATACATGTAGGAAATATTTTGCACTAGCCAAACTGATAATTAATATATTTTAAAATTGCATAAGTTATGATATAGGTACCTACATCTTCTACATAATATTATGATACAAAGTACTATTACGTACAGTACCTACTATAAAGGGGAATGACGAGTCTAGGCCCAGAATTGCACAAGAGATTCGTTTTACAAAAAAAATATGTTTGTATTTTTCAAATGTCTGCCACGTATTCATTAGTCTGTGCATGTCGGTAACATTTTTTCATAAATATTAAACATTATAACGACTATATTAACGGAACTTGAACATAACATGAGTTTCAAATGTTGCCTTTACAAAAAAATGTTGGCAGGTAACTAATCAGAATAATTATTTTTCGTTTATTATTAAAAACCGTTCATTTTCTTCCCAGCAAACATACAGTATACCTATCTAATTCCTTAAAATATCTTTTAATAATTATTATTATACCAATTATTAATAAAAAAATATATCTATAAATCGACCATTTCAAAAAATATATCTATAAAAACTTTTTATGGCAACTTCCTATTGCTATGTCAAAGTTTTACTTGTCACTGTCAGTTGCCGAAATACGTAAATGTCAAAATCATTGCTTCTAGCAACTGCAACTCCATTCTCATTATATATATATATTAGTCTATGAACTCCATTGCGGTTACTTGCTTATGTTTATTGCGGTTTAAATTGACTACTTTTCGCTATAAATACTGATTCTCCTATACCTGACGACCACGGCCTGATTATGGATTCTGTTCCCGCTACTCATGACGACACTGGCGACATAAACTGCAGTATATAAGATGGAATATAAGAATCTTAAATAACTTTGAAATGCTAAGTTCTTTGTAAATCATTTCTATTACTAATTAATTGTTAGAATTGCTCCCTATTATTATTATTATTTTATATTTGTGTACACAGAGGGCCTAAATTACTATGGCGACTTGGCATTCCCCTTTAAGTATTGACTAGGCACATCTAAAGAAGTCGTCTAGGTGCCTTCATTAATATGGCAACACTGAATTGTTTTAAATAATGGCAATGCGACAAAATCCCAATCACATTTTAGCATACAAAAATAATATTATAACATAAATAATAAATAAATAAACAAAAAGTATACTTACTTAACAGTCCCAGTTAGTTTGAATGGCTGTGTGGAGTACTGCTCGAAGAAGAAGGCGGCTAAGGAGCATCCTATCACAACAATGGCGTTTCGTGACGTTGATAACAACCAGAGAGTTTTCTTCAAGCCTTTCTGACTGGGCGGCAGGGTTATGTCTTTGATTTTCTGAAATTAAAGTAAATTGTTAGAAATAAAATGTAATAAATTATTTGGGTACAGTGCCTTGAAGTCGAACTAAAAATATTTTACGTTAGGTAATAAAGACTTAACAAAAATGTATGTATGTTTGTGTATCTAAATGAAAGTGTGTATAAAGACGAGTTTAAGGAATTTTATGTTTAAATTAAAACTTACATGTTCATGAAGGAAATAAAAGGTAAGTTTAATAACATTTTGAAAACGAATAATAATTTACTCAAGTACCTACATTAAAAATAACAATGGGTTTTCAAAACAATCCCAAAATGATATAATTAACATAATTTCTCAAAATTGTGTGTTTCCTTAATTATAAAGACAATGCAACAACCTCAATATTCGCGTGAAACTAAAACAAAAGAAGAAACGTGATAAGCCGTGAAAAGGTAACGAAAGTTCTTTTCAAATTAGCGTAATGAGTTGCGTGTACACATTTACATAATAAAAGTAATATAAATATACATCATATACACTTGTACAAGTATTGAGAAGTTAAATAATAAAAGACACGAAAGGTCGACCACATTATTTAAACAATTTGGAACGAATTTTTTCAATTAGCATAAACAAACATACTTTTCCCGCCATCAATGTTAATGTAATAAAATTATTTTTATAATGGAATAATTACATGATTATTAATTATTCATCACGTGTTCTTTTAAACAAGGAAACGTTTCTATTTTATAAGGAATACAACAAATAGGTCTTTCATATGTTTATCTCATCGTGAAGCTATTATGAATTGCGTTATAGAAACATTTGTAGATCGACATCACGTTCTCTGACGGATAAAACAACAAGAACCAAGTTCGCTGGCATCAAATTAAGTGCTATTGTCGAGTTCACAAAGGAATGCAAATACAAAACATTGATCGTGAAACAACAGCCATCCGTTGTTTGAGTAAAAATTATCAATTTCAAAGGAATACGCAATTTGAAACTATTTGAGTTCATAGACATGCGTTCGAGAAATAAACTAGGTCTAAGTATAAATGCTTTGACTTCCACGCAAATAATCAGTGACCGCTAAACAATAGATTTTCTTGTGTCTGTTGATTTGGCATTCAACATGATAATCATTAATTTTATGAAATAAAGACGTATATTTTTGTAAGGCAAAACCAGAAGTAGGTAATAAAGACTATTTTGTTTTTTTTAAGTCTCCAAAAAAAGTTAGAAATCTAAAATTAAAAGTTAATTTATTTATTTTTAAGGAAAGTTTACAGACTAATAATAATTATAAATATTTTGCGTAAATAAGGACAATTGGGTTATTGGATTGCAGTATATACTGTACTCCTGTAAGTCCTTTTGTCCTGTATAAAAAGTGTTTAATTCATGTGTTATTTGAGTCTTATAGCTCGTATACGCATGTCGTAATATCCCCGGCGACACGTGTACTGGTGCTGTCTTTCATCGAACACGCAACCTTTTTCTCATCAAGGTTATTTTTTGTTTACATAGGCATACAATATTATATTTTTTAAACAATTGAATAACAAGACCATTTACAAACTTAACAGCTTATGGTACAGCCAATTATTCTTTATTGATATAACATTAACATCTGTTTCACGCAAGTCATAAACAAAATAGACTTATATGTTGCCTGTCTTTGCTCGGATAGACGTAAAGAATATTTTCAACAATGTTGTCTAGACTGAATAAAACAAATTCCTTTTTTACTTGGAAGCCAAAGAAAAGACGAAATTAAAAAATACTGTCTAAAGCTCCTAGCGAACTGACAGGACGGAAATTCTAAGTGATTTAGAATTATGTACCTTAATTAAATGTACATAAGCTTTAAATTTAATTGTATTAGAAAGAAAATGGTAAGAAAATATAACATTATTTCATGGAATTCTAATTTATATTATTGTGTTACATGTTCTTATTAAGAAAATGTATTAATTTAGTACGAAATTACGTAGAGATAGGTGCTGTTTTTTAACAATAAAAAAAACACTTGTTTGTACGTATTGTAAGTATGAACAGAACATACTGCTAACATAAAGTGTTATACGTAAGCGATCATTATTTTATTATTATTATACTTTTGCCTATTGTCATTAACCTTTTGTTTTGTCGTCACATAATTGTTAAGCTTCTAGATCAATCATGCCGGCATTAACAGTTAAATTAAAAAAAGAAACTTACTAAATAAATTAATTTATATTAATACTTACGCGCATAACTAGAAGTATCACAATACACGATATACCTAAAGTGCTGTCAGCTATTCTTGCATTCGGTATATTTGTTACCACCTGAAACAAATATTACACCTATGAAATACAAGCTCTATTCTTCTATATAATATATCTAATTCGACTATGTGGTACCTATATTATTATAATTTGACTATTTCGATTTTAGATACCTACGATTTCACTATTTCAAATTAAAAACAAAACGTGAAAAGAAATTTTCAGCTCCGCTACCAACCTGTTGGCAATTTTTTTTCAACAAGCTGTAATTATATTTAACCTCGATGGGAAAAAACCGAATTGTGGGATCATTTTCATTGAAAATCAAAATAGCCTGAATCCATTATAATTTCATATCATCACGTGGGATCATACGATATTTAATCAACATCCATCAATTAAAGTTCAGTTCCATCAAAGTTATTAGTAATAATGGAACAATAGGCGTTACGGACATTATGTCATGGTGTTGATGCATCAGGCTGTAATAACTCTGTAATATCATCGATTAATAAAGTTACCATAGCTTCGAATGACTCTAAACGATCTTTTTCTTAGATTTTGCAGTTTAGTCAGATTTCTCTTATGTTATCCAACCCAACGTGCAGTTACAATGTTTCACAAACAAAAACTACATAATGTAATCTTATATTTGGTAGTAAGCCTTCTACCGGGATCCCAAGTCCATGTACGAATAAAAATTTAGGACTAATTTTTAGATTCGATTTAGAGTTGGGGAAAGCCATTCCTTCAACAAGTATCAAGATCATATCGTCATTTCCATCTTTAAATTATCAATCAAAAATAAACTATTTACCTTTTTAACCGTATCTATAAAGCCACCAGATCTAAACTGCAGTCCTAAAAGTCCTTTGAGTTGCGACACGGCGATGATGACAGACGTGGCTGAGGTAAATCCAACTGTCACCGGTACTGATATGAAGTCTATCAAAACACCTGGATAAAAAACAAATGAGTATTATTCTATGGTACAGTCCGGACATTTTAGTAGATGGTTTGGCTGGATATTTGATGCTTTTTAAATGTAACATACGATACATTATCGTGTAAAACACGAAAAAATCTGTCCTCAAAACTGCGAATTGAATCCGTCAAATTTTATGTCCATGTCCAATTCGTTCACGCAATATACAAAAAATAAAGTATTTTTTCAAAATTAATAGTACTATCATTTATGAAGATAATAAACTTGATTATTGTGCTGTTAACCTCATTTAACAAGATTAATTAAAGCTTGAATAATAAAACAACAAATGAAGTTAATCCACCGACACAACTGAGTGACAATTAAAAGGAAGGTTGTACCTTCTCGTTGTTACGAAAGAGGAGATCAAATTAAGCAAACGCCGGTGAATAATGAAACAGATCCCATACCCGCCGCTGAATGGAAATTGGATAATGATAGTGAGATAAGCTCGCAAACTAAAGTATACACTAGTTATGAACTAGCTAGTGAGGATAATTGAGGGCGCATTGTAAATGTAACTATTACGTATGGAATTGCGAACCGAGGTAGCGAACTTCAATTTGGAGATAACAAAGGGAAAATCATTGAGTCGGCTTTATAACAACTCGTACAAACACATTGGAAACGATAAATAATACGTTATGATGTGATAGTGTGCGGTTTTAAGGACAAAGCAATTTAATTTTAATGGTGGGTTTCCACTGTGTATGAGATTTAATTTCAGCTAAAATTTCATTTGTATAAATTTGAACCACATTGTATTATTAATAACGAATTGAAGGAATGAGTATAAAGGTTTACTCTCACTTTCAATATGTATTGCACGCCGGCCTTGGTAAGTACAGGATATAATTATAATAATTACGTATACAGTTGTATATAATTCCATGTATCGTGTCTTCGAAGCATTCAATAGACCACTGTTAGCATAGATAAATACTACTACTAGACAACATGGAGCTTGTTTTCAAATTACACGGTGAGATCATTTTACTAAACTTTGGAAAATTTTCTGATGGTAATTTAGCTTAGAAGAAAAGTGATAATTATTGAGAATTAATTTTCAAATTATTTCCCATGATTGTTTTAGAATAAAATATTCTTTGCAACTGAGAAATAAAAAAAAAATATAAAAAATACACTTACCTAAATGTAACATTCCCATTATGAGTTGTACTACGCCAGACAAGAAGCACAGTAGCACCGCATAATCATTGTTCCTGCCCTGTATTTGTTGGTACGTCATGAGCGCCAGCAGTGCTGTCGGGCCCAAAGTTATGTCCTTGCAGGATCCGAATACTATGTACACGAAACACCCCATAAATGATGAGTAGAGACCGTCCTGAAAAGTTTACGACTGTCAACGCGTGTTTTACTACCTGTAGGCACACAAGTGTCAAGGATACTCTACCATAGTCATTTTTACATAACGTACTTCTTATACAGTGTGTTTCAAACGCCAATATAAACATGAGTGATTGTTTCTCTACGGTTAATTGAAATCTCATACTAACCGATACGCATCTGTGAATGATTTGTATTTGTGCAAAAAAAACGCAGTAGGTACGCAACCTTGCTTGTTGTTTCATCTACTTTGTTCGTTACAATAGAAGCATAAGATATAAACGTAATTTAAATTTCGTCCATTAAGATTGATCTATGGTAATAATGCTGTCAAATTTCATGACAATATTCTAAATGTACTATGTATGTACTTTAATATGTATGAAACGACATTCTTATCTTTTAATGGCATTGCTAAATTACCCAAATGTAAAAAGTATATCATACATGAATGATCAAATTCGAAAGGCCTGAGCTCAAAATGTCATTATTTAACATTACGTAAACCTTATGTTTGCAATACGTGCTCGGTTTTTGGCGGTTTCCTGCGAATAGCCTTTTTACTCCAAATGACCCGGTCATTGCACCCTAAAAATCGGGACATCTTTCGAAGTAGATCGACCTTTACCTGCGACGCTATCCATGAGACGTAAAAAGGAATTTACGATTTCTGGTACGTACCGAGTAATGGAAACAAAAATAGTACTAGCGTTCACAATTCCTGATATAAGGTGAACGTGAATATAAATGAACATTACCATATGCTGTGTGATTATTTATTAAGCTCAATCCATTATTTCTACACGAATAATTCAGGTGCACTGAAAATTCAACTTTAAACAGGGTCCAAAATATATACGTACGTAACTAAATTCACTTGTAATATTGCTATATCTAAATATGAGTTACCTGTGGACTTAGCCCGGCCAGCGTCGCATACGCCAGAGCTTGTGGTATCACTGTAAGCCCCACTGTGATGCCCGCAATCAAATCTGCCAGAGCCTTCTCTGAATTGTATTCTGGAAGCCATTTTGTTATGGGCAGCCGTTTGTGAAGCAGGCGCTTACACCGGGTCTGTCTCTTAGACCGATGTTTAGACGGAGATGACATCTTTACGTCCTCCCTATAACAAAAAAAAAAAGAATTGAACTCATAATCACGTTTAAGATTCGCGATAAATATTTTTGGTTTCACAACATAAAACGCATTGGTAATTAGTGGTTAATATGACAAGGTTAAAACAATTAACGATTTTATAATAGGTATGGTGAATGACTGACCCTCATCTTAATAGAACGTAAACATAAACAAAGGTTAGCCAATTATTTTTCAATTCATAGCCAAAATTAAATGACTGATAGTTAAGCAAAGATCAGGTTAAAGGTTTCAACATCGTCCCATTTAGAGCAGATAGTAAAATTTTATTTAACATCATAGTTCAATCAATTACTATAACACACTATTCATGAGAAAGAAGAGTGCTTCCACGTTCGAACATAACTAATACAAGTAGTAACATACACAACGCATGTGACTCGGTTTTCAAAAACATCGTAAATATTTGTTGTATAAACGATCCAAAAGCAAAAGATACAATTTATGTAGGGGAGCCCGGTAGCTTTCTCAGAACATGATAGAACAATAAAATGTGAGACAAACTTTGCAACATTGTCTATAGTTTGCTTGCGACGCTGTATTAACGGAGAAACGGAACAAAGCACATCTGAAAAATAAGGATTCAAGTTAATTTTCTCTGGCGCAAATGTTCCATTCCTATTTTGATAGAAAAGCGAAAATAGTTTGGAAACGTCTACCGTTCATTCAACGTTTTATATTGTCAAGCCAGACTTCAATATGGACTCGGTAAGTCAGCGGTTACAACGCTCTACATTCCCCCAGCCTATAAAGCACTCCTGCAGGGAATATTGGGGTAGTTGATTTAATTTAAGACCCTTTGTGTCGCACACTTCCAATTCCCTAATAAAGGCTGGCCGCTAAACATGGCTGCCGAAAAACAAAAGGCCAATGTAGATCTTATGTATAAAGGACCGACAATAATCGATGGTTATTATTGTCGAAATAATAAACAATGTTTCGAGAAACCGCAAACTTTCCCGTGGAATATTCAGTTAGAACTACGAAAACGTCCACCAAATATATCATACAGGATTCATAAACATAATAACATAAGTAATCCCTTAGTACATATCATAAGAAAATAATTAAACTTGGAAAACTCGTGGTAGATGGGCACTTCCAAACAATCAACGAACAACAGAATGATATAACCCATACGTAATAGTGTTGAAGCAATTTTACTACAAAGGAGTAAGAAAGGGGAGGGAACAAATCTATTACTGTCAATTTACCCCTTGAGTGGTGGGTTCAGGGAGAAAATTAGTTATTAGTGTGTAGTGCGTTCGGACATAAGGCGTTGGCCGTGTTCTTCGGTGATATTAAGGTCGGCAGTGTTAATTTGCGATGGTATGTTACATCGCTTGCCAATAAACCTCTAGTGAACAACGACGCCACTGCGCTTTGTTCTCGGGCAGGTGGGTCTAACCAATTATTCGGCCAGATTGGACTGAGTACTTCCATTAACCCTTGTGTGTTTTGTACATCTTTGACAATGCCGGGTTTATGCCGGCCGTGATCGAAACATTATCTCTGTAATATACTGTTTACGTAATACGCAATTTCAGATAATGTATGATGTTCGTAATAATGCATGATTCTGTGTATAAACATCTAATCTGTTTAATGGGGACATAGAACATGCCATCATATAGCGGAACATGAACAATGAAGGTACATATTTCACGCTACTTATTTAAAGCTAGTTGGATGAAATCATACATAGTTACATTTGTATCTTTGTGTTATATCAAATTGATTATTAAATAGTAAATTAATCGAATAGCCTTGAATGAACACTTCCTTATGATCGATATCTAAAAATTTCGTTATGACGTCTATGTAATTATTATACGCGCATTACGTATATCTATTTAGGGTATAAATGCATAAAAAAGGAGTCAAAGGTTATTTAAGCGAATATGTAATTGATTAGTATTCAAGTTAGCGACTACTGAGTGATTACAATAACACGTACCAAGAGCCTTCCACAACAATACGACTGATTGGATAATGTTATTTCATTCTACAGTAGCGTGCACGTGATATAAATAAACTTATACACCAATAATTGTTGGCTTAGCTCATGTTGTCGAAATTTGTTTCCATCGATAGCAAAGATATTGACCATGAACTGATAACGAACACCAGTATTTTTATCACACATGACGAATTCATGATTAACCGCTTTTGGTCATAAAGCTTATCACCAAAAACCGCTATTGTTTATCTCGTACGTTTCAATGCGGTGTTTCTGACAGGAACGGAACGACCAGAGAAACAAAAACAGTAACTTTTTTGCGTAACGTGACAAACGGTTATAATTAATAAAATCGCACGCAAACAAAAATGTGAAAAAGGCACTATAATATTATGTTCGCATCCAATATTTTTTTAACAACGGAATTTTTCCATGTTCGTGTATTTAATAAGACAATCAGTTTATAATCCATAATAATTAAGTGTTTTAATTATGCTTGAGAGTTGCACCGAAGTTCGTTTTTCAAGTAGTACGCTAAACTACATAATTAGTTACATACATGATTATATTACACTGACATTATCCGTTTAACTATGATTCCATATTATTTTCAATCTTTAAATGCTTCAAAGGAGCTTTTTCATCATTGCATTGCAAAAATAGTTGTAAATTAAAGGAAAGCAGGGATTCTTTGCACTTATCAGAGGTACGTTATATTTTCTTGTCCGTAAATTCCAATTCTTAAAAAGAAAATATCAGGGTGCGATAAGTAGAGTTTACAATGCAAATTAATAATGATCTTTGAAGAGGTATTTTTCATCTTAACTATAGTAACTGGCCTTGATTATGTACATCTAATTATATATTTATATCTGCACCTATACAAATAAAGTTAAAAATAAAGACAATTTTGAATATTTAAGCTATAATACCAATGCTAGTCTGGTAATTTACTTCTGCAAAGGTCGTGGTTGGTAAATGTGTATGTAATAAGTGTAAACAACACTTCACTATAACGACGCTTGTCGTCAATTACATATGATTATTGCAGCAAGATTTCAGTACTTTCATATGTACCGAAGCAAGTTTGAAACTACGACGTAGTCATTTTAACGTTTTAACATATTTTCATGCAAGATTTTCAGAATAATATGCATACCTATTTAAATAGCATGAATTATAGTTTATAAAATTATTATTATTAGGTAAATTATTAATAATACTATAGAAAAAAAAACAAACCTGATAATTATAATTTATTTAAATTTAACATTTCTGAATTTCGCGATATTCGTGATGTTGAATGACGGTGTACGAGCATGGGAATCAACTATCGAACTAAACGTTTATCAGCGATCTAACAATAATTCCCTTTCCCAAGACGGCTATCAATCATTTTGGTGGATGTTAGTCATGTAATTCCTCGATCAATCCGTCGACCCAATAACCAAATGTATTATGTTCTAGGGCTGCCCCGACATATTTAACGGGAGTCTGCGTTTCAGCATCTTTGCTGCCACAATTGCATTGGAAATTGCATTTACTTAAATTACTTTTGACTGGTTCAGAAGATACAAGAAATATCGTGCAGGTTGCAGTACGTAGCCATCTACGATCTTTATTCATGACACCATAGCCGCGCAGCCTTACATATGAAACTTAAAATAATTGTAGAGCCATTTAAAAACGATTACATTGACATCATTCAATAATCAGAATAATGTCCCTGTAATGTCAAGACCACGCACTTACTCATAGTTAATCTCAATTACGTATTGTTTTATCAAAACAACATTGTTTAGATAGCAATCAATGATTAGTTAAAATCTTGCTACCTAATATGAAGTTAATAATGATAGGGTTCAGCCCTAGCGAAGTGCGGTGCAATCCGTCACGCGAGACGACGCGCGATGACGCGCGACGCAACGACTGCGAGGTGGGTAGGTGCAGAAACGATAATCCAATGAAAATTCCTATGGGAAGAACAAGTACACATGATAGGAGCCGCCACCTACTTGAATATTACATTCCTTACTGCACGACTGCTGTGAACGTTCCATCGTGTAAGCATTATACATTACAAATTTAAAATAATGCTGACATTTTCACGGTGATGTGGGACAAAGGAAATAACTGTGAATTTTCCGAGTTTTAACCATTCACCTCCGATCTGTGTGAAGTATAAACATAAAATCTTGTTATATTTTGGGAAGCTGCTACTAGAAGGCTATGTGTTAAAATCTATCTACAGATAATCACGCCTCTTTCCCTTGTAGGGGTAGGCAGAGACCACTTCTTTCTACTTGCTACGATCCTTACACACTTGTTTCGGTTTCTCCACTTTCATTATTCATATCACAAAAATATATAAGACTATCACCTAAGTTACAAAAATAAATGTAATAAAGTTCTTTACACACTTCGTAACTCCTACTATCGCTATTTTGTAACTATAAATTACAAGGAATTGTTTCCGTTTGACACGTCAAAGTAATTACTTAACAAATAAAATGCTAACGTGTTGTAATTACATGTTATACAAAAACAACTATTTATACCAATTTATTTACGTTCACAGTATGAAATAAATGAATCGTTATCAGAAATAATAAGATGTTCCTTTTTCATATTACCTATTAATTAAGACATGATATGTTTTTTAAGTAATATACCTAATTTTTACCCGACTGCCAAGAAGGGTTATGTTTTTTGCGCGTATCTTGTATGTATGTATGTATGTGTGTAATATTCTTTATTACCTCATATCTTCGAAACAGCGGAATGGATTTCGATAATTAGGGTATCGTTGGATTCGTATCGATTACCCAAGTGTTCTTAGATATGTCACGTCAAACAAAAACCAACATGGCGGCCACAAGGTGCCATAGATTGAGGTAAAAAAAATATGTTTGCTACAATATGGGTATCAAATTAAAGGGCTTGTAACGAGGATTCCAAAATGGTATATCATTTACGTATAAAAGAAAAATACTATATGAAAAATTGTTCTTTATCCAAACTAAATACATACTCGAATGCCGTACGCTAGGTGGATAATGATTTTAATTAACTAAAAAGTGTTAAATAAAAAATAAATAAATTTTAAAAATAAAAAAACCCGACTGCATCAAAAACACTTTAAATAAAAACTGAAAAGTAAAAAAACAAGTTCAATAAGTCTAGAAGTGTAGATAGCAATTTTACTGTAATAGTCGGGACCTATTAAATAAGCTAGACTAAAATCATTCATTATGGGTCCCGACTGTGACAGTAACATTGCTATCTACACTTCTAGACTTACTGAACTTGTTTTTTACTTTTCAGTTTTTATTTAAAGTGTTTTTTATGCAGTCGGGTTTTTTTATTTTTTAAATTTATTTATTTTTTATTGGTTTCTTAGGTTTACGCGAATGTTAGACATTGAAATAAAACTAGGTGTCGAAACGTCGGGACCTAAAATCTAAATATAAACCGCGAAAAAATCCGTAAAAAGTTATTTATTTTTTATTAAGTAATCGTACACATGGTTAAAAGTGATTACTGCTATCAGTTTATTTATTTCACAAATGATGTAAACACAAAGTAAATTAGGAACAACATTAGGTCCACAGATTAGTTAAGAAGGTATAAATAAATGTACTGCTTATTTCAAGAATTTCTACATAGTATATCGATTGTTTATAACGTTCATAGCAATATTGATTTATTATCAATATAACTGCCATTATTTAATTACTTAATATTTTTAATAAAACATCGTCCTTGACCCTTCAAAAATAATACAAACAATTTATTTTGTTATCACTAAATTAATTGGTTTACTTAAATTAAGGCGCGTGGAGTCGCCAAAGACCTTGGGCGTTGAGGCGTCCTCGCCCCGCGCTACCCGTACCGCACCGCACAAAACATCGAGTCGCGCGAGCGCCCGTTGCCAACGCAAACGAAGCGCGCGCGTTGAAGCCCTGCCGCGCCGTTTTGGCGCGCGATAGCTAGTGCAAGTAGGGTCACTACTTACAGATATTACATCATGTCATGCAAATATTTATACATGGTACTTACTTTATTATGTTATTTATATATTATACTTCAGGTAAATAATGATTGATGTTTATTAGGGTACATATTGATTATAGAAAATTAAAATACCTACGTTTAAAATGTAAATGTTCAAAACATCGAAAACATTAATATCGAATGACAATATAACCGATTACAAAAAAGAACCGACTTTAAAATAAGTCTTATATGGTTTTCTTATGGACCCCATTGTCAAAACTGGGTCGAAATGGGACTACACGGAAAGCACCAGCTTTCAAATAAAGAAGGAATCATTAATCGGTTGACCCAGTCGAAAGTACCTACTGTGGTAACAAAGATTAAAAAAAAAAATTAAGTTGGCTAAGAATTAAAATGGTTTAGATTCGACTTGAAATACTTATTAAAATAAGTTGAATATAATTATTAACATTATATTATGTACAAAATAAATATAAAAATAAACATTTTGTAAATATTGCAACATTAATAAGTTTATATTTTATTTTACCAGGTCGTATTAAATTAACGAAAAGCTTGCTAACCCTGCCTGCAGTTACGCACACACAGAGCGCGTGTCTATACACATTACAACTACAAAAGGCTCACCCGCTTTTGTGATATAAAATTTACTATATCCATATCGATAGTTAGGACATTCGATCCTCTGTACTTTCGATATTTAGGTATTTCGATGTTATTATTGTAGATAATTAGATTTTAGATATATTGGTCGTAGGTTATTTAAAATTTGACATTATAAACTTACGTTATTTTAACCGACTGTAAAAAAGAAGGAAGTACCTACTCAATTCGATTGTATTATTTTTATGTTTGTTACCTCATAACTGATCCGATTTTTTTTATTCGAAAGCTGGTGCTTCCCGTGTTCCCATTTCAATTTGGTCTTGTTTTGGGATCTATAAGAAATAAATATAAGACTCATTATGAAGTCGTTTTTTTGTAAGAATTATAATTTTCGTTGAACTACTTTTACGGATTTTATCGTTTGTATTGAGGTTTTACGGACGTTACACCTTGGCAGGGGCCCGAGTCTGCTATTTACACTCCGTGTCAGTGTGCTCATAGTTGCATCGTCCGGCGACGCTCGGGCCCTCTCGGGTGCACTCGGGCCGTGGTCGTGGTCGTGGTCGTGCGAATGCAGAGACGCGTTCGGGCCGCCCGAGCGCGCCCGAACCGGCCCGAGTGCACCCGAGAGGGCCCGAGCGCCGCCGGACGATGCAACTATGAGCACACTGACACGGAGTGTAAATAGCAGACTCGGGCCCCAGGTATCATGGTCACAGGCAAAATGAGGTGGTACTGTCTTGACGATTGATGTTGCTCGTTTACTTTCGTAAACCTCGGAAATTAATATTGTAATTTTCGGTCATAATTATGGTCATACGATATTTAACAAACATTGAAATTTTACCCCTAGGTATTTTAATTTTTGATACTAAAATATGTACCCTTTATTTTTTTTTTGCAGGGTTAGTTTATAAAACGGTCTAAATTTTTCGGTTCGGAATCGATGATAGTTTCGAAATATAAAAAAGAACATATTTTGTCATAATATTTTTTTCCGTCCACCACGAAAGATCGGTCGTGTGGATATTACAACACTGCAACTCAGTTTAGCAACCTAGATAGGTAACAATAAATAAACACAGATAAATGTGGCGGTGCGCGCACGCACACAAGTTCACAATAGGTACTAGCCGGCGGCGGCTCGAGTGAGGTCGTTGAACTTATCGAGTAAATATATTTTCATGTCATTTTTAAATAGTTGCTAATATCCTGGGACAACTCACACCCGATCATCTATCCCAAACTAAGCAGTGCTTGTACTATGGTATCCAGACAACTGATAAGCATACTTGTATATTTCTAAATAATTATGTACATACATATTATGTATAAATAACACCCAGACACAGAACAAAATTAAATGATCATGCTCATCACACAAACATTTGTCCTGGGTGGGAATCGAACCCACGACCTCTGGTGTAGCAGTCAGGGTCACTAAACACGACAGCTATCATAATAATATAATTTTGCGTAACGAAGGGCATTGCGACAGCGCAGCGCACACCCTCCCCGTCTGAATGCCAGCGGCAGACTGGTCCCGGCGTCCGCGCACGCCCCGCTCGGGTATTAAAAACTTTAGAGCAAAACTATGTATTATATCAGAATGATACTTGTTATATTTTGAGATAAACTAGTTAGCAATATCTTTATGAAAAAATCGTGAAAATCGCACTTGTAGTTTAGAAGCAGTAGCGTTTTTCAAATTTATAACGGCTTCATTTCAATGTTTTTTTTTATATAGTATTTGTTAGACTACAATTTTTTCGCTTGTTATAATTGAAGGTAATATATCAATCTTTGACATATATTAATTCTGGAATAGTCAGTAGTCTAATTTAAGAGCCTTAGGCTTTCAAAAATGATCGTTTCACGACTACACTCGCCTTAATTGTGGAACCCGTCAAGTTAACAACATGATAATGTAATTTCCTGGGTGAATTTATCTATATTAATGTTTTAATAACGCAATTATTACCCCAATCAGCTTATTCATAGTAGGTAAAAATACGATAAAGTTAATATACATAAGTAGATAAGTACTTATAAAGCCTACTTATAAAGTTTAATTCATACAGGTACTATACACCTCTTTGAATTATCTATTTTAGTAATAAAATAATTTTGATCGATCTGATACTGGCCGAATACTGATGATCGAATTCTGAAATAAGAAGAAATTTAAGAAAAGGATTTAGGCACTATTGAAGCCAGATTGTCTTTCCTTAATTTTGTCTGTCTGCCTGTTTGTTTTCGCGTTACACAAGAACTACCGCTCGATATATGGCTCCCAAAGTTCTCTTGCTGAGATCCAACTTAAATTCGAAGACAAAATAATAGAAAGTTAAAAACTATGAGTGATCAAGAGGCGGGCGAAAGCTACGTAGGTAAATAACAAAATAAACATATTATGTACTTAGGTAGTAAACAGAGTAGATATATCATATAACTAAGTAGGTTATTTTTGGTCAGGTCCGGAAAAAGTTAATGGTTAGCTGATAAACTTGAAATTTATCATACAAGTGTCGTCATGAGGTTAGATAGTGTACATTATCATGACGCCAAAACGGAACTGTCGTGGGCGACATATCACACCACTGTGCTAATTAACGCTTACAGCGGGATTTCCTGATTTTGATCTGATATATCACATCACCAACTAGATAAAATACCGAAAACAATGGTAATGTGATGAACGTGCGTAAATATTTAAGCTTAACGAATATCGGAAGAGGTGTCATCAAATGGAAACTGAAATAGTTTTATCAGACTTTCCCACATATTACCTTATACTTGAAGAACCTACTATTGAAATTATTCATAGGCCACTCGAATCTAAACAAATTACTTCTAAGGATATAGTTTTAATGACCAAATAATGGTAATAACAATGGCCATTAATGACCTCCATGATATCTAAATTTGGATAAATCTGTAGCGGACGAGATAACAGGTCAACAGCCAACAGGAAACCACGCAGTACACAAAAATAAAGATAAAAAGATATTCAGACAGTAGACATCATACACCAAGTCACATGCGGTTTGTTTGTTCATATGGTATCAATATCACTAGTTCCGGTAATGTAAAAAAGCTTACGCGAGTTCTGGCTTGCTTTCGAGCAAAATTGCAAATACCAATAGAATAGTTACGATTTCATAGAGCTGTGTCAATAATTTGTAATTTTCGCATTGTTTTGAAGTCATTGGTCTCATTCCGAATGAATGGTAATCTAGCTATACAAGGAAAGATATGACTGCAAATTCATTTTTAAGCAAGATTCAATTTCGTTCTGGGCTCCTAAAATTATTGTCATGTTTAATCACTGAGATAAATCAGCAGAAAGTATTACAAAAAGTAGTGATATTTTCACTTGAACAAATTGGCCGAAATGCGAGTCCGTCGATTACAAGACACCGATTTGTTTCTCGGCTCGTCGCAAGCACGGCACGTTTTCCTCATTAATACAGTCCTTGCAAGCTGTTTTTCTAGTATCTTATGTACCGTAATGTACCTTAGACAAAAATGAAGGAAAAGGAAGGAAGCTGAGTTTTCTCACTTCCACGTATAATCCCTAACAAAGTAATTAGGAAAATCTAACAGCTATGATCATATATTGCAGAACCTTTTGAAATCGAGACAAGACGTGCGGAAAAATATTTGGAAAAAATATTGACATTTAATTTAAGATTAAGAAACAAAAGAGGGAAAATAAAAAGGCAATTTACGTCCCCATAAATAAACATGGCGCGTATTCGTTCACAACAGATGATAGTGCACATCTGCAGGGCCCAGGACCCAATGAACTTTCCCTTAACAAATTACAGGACCCGTGTTAGTCCAACGATTACAAGTCGCCGATTCATCACGCCGAGTTTCGGACGTAGCACGTACTTCTCTCATCTATTCCACCCGTCCGACGTCCGATCAGTCAATGTTATCGGGAGTCAGAGACGACAGGTTTGCACGCCTTCAATGAACAACAAAATTAATTTTAGAAGGGCCGAAGGGTACGTATTGAAGAATTTCTATATAAAAGTCTATCTTTTAGGAAATAAAATCCATTACGAGGTTTTCAGAGGTGGACTTGCTTTAGAAAATATTTTTAGTTGTGCTAAGACATAAAGGCTAAACGTGTTGAAGTACGCTACAAATATTGCATAATTACTGGTATAGTGGAAAGTTTAGTTTGTGGAAAAGTTTTCGTAATTAGTTTAAACTGTTATAAACAGCGAGAATTACAAACAGGCTTTCATATACTGGACATGCTTGACGAGCTGAAATCTCTGTTTTGGATCCTATTACATAGTTTTACCATGTAACTTAATATTGAGGAACTCGTAAACTTGAAGTAACTGGTGTTGAACACCGTTGTCTTGTCATATTACGTTATGTTCTAGCAAATAGCCCGATCACGACAGATAAAAATGTTACTCGCAGTCCTGTCACGATTTGGCACTCTCAGCATTTGTAGCTACTGTAATTTTGAACAAAAAAATGTTTATGGCTTTATTGATACTAAACTCTTTGTTATCAAACTTAACGGCGAGCGAATCTTCTGTAACCTTAACACCTATGTCGCAAAACGCAAAATAATAATAAAGAAAAGCGTCAAAAAAGTAATTTCCACTGCATGAATTGAGAGTCAAATCCAATAGCGCTTCAACACAAAGAGATTCTATATATCTAAACTAGATCTGAAAACGTTCAACACAAAGACTGTAAGTATTGGGAAAATCGTGTTCGAATATCATTGGACCAATTTCAGAGACAGCGGTAGCGATGCCGTCTTTTTGAGTATGTTATTTCTTTATCGTTTTAGTATATTCTTATTTGACGCCATCAAATTATTGCGCATTTAATACAAATATCTTCACACCATTGTAACAAAATACGGAATTAAAGTGTTTGTCTACATAAAACTTAAATGCGGTAAAATAGATAGAGGTTTCAGGTTTTCTTATCGAAATAGGTTTTTTAAACTTTCCGTTTTTAAGAATAATTAGTGGAATAGAATTGCCACAATAGGTGTCAACATAAAACTTAACAATTTAGGAAGAGTAGGTTAGGTAAATAGGTATAACGAGTGAAATTGCGTATCTCTTAGGACGATATTATTGTTTAATTACGTAGAACAAGAATACGTAATTATGTATTCTGAATAAGTAATGGTGAAGGATGAACTTGATGTTAATTTTCTTGGCCAATCGGATTATCTGTGCGTTGTTTGTTACACTTGCCAAGAGTTATGTCCTAATATAATTATATAAGACGAACTTTCTCTGCTACTAATATTAGTATTCTTCCTACGTTTATCAAGAATAACGTCAGTGCTAAAATTCGTTATAAGCTTTTATGAGAGCAACGAATATTCTCTTTTTTTATTAACAAGAGTATATTGAGTTAAACCTAATTGGGATGCCGCAAACGCTTTGCTGCTTTTATCAAAAACAAAAAAGATGCTATTTCGCGTGTAGTGTATCTAAGTTTTGAAGGTAACATACCTAATAATTACGTGATATGATTTCAAATAGTACCTACACGCGCAATATATTATTTATGAAGAAAGAAGAAAATAAAGAAAATTTTGTTCTTTTGAAATGTTTGATATAAAAGAACCCTTTCATATATTCGAATGTTGTGAGAAATATTGTCTGAAAACGGCAACAAAGCGAAAAAGAATTTTATTGTGAACCCACATTCTGTCGTGTGCCGGTGTCGGTTTCTCTAGCCTAAGAACATTCCAGCGTTTGTCATTTGATACGTGACTTTTGAGTGGCTCGATCTTGTGGCTGAACCAAAACCCGATGCTCAGCAACAACTAATATAAAACCCCTTTCCTTAGGTACAATAAAAATAACTTGGTAGATATATTCTTGACGTAAACAACTAGACACGCCGACTGAGTCCGTGTTATGGACTACTTTGCATGTAATTCTATAAAAGTCGAAAAAAACTGGATTAATAAATAAAAAGCGTGTTTTTTTTTCAATGTAAACTATAAACATTGAACGATTTCTTCCATTTTATCTTTGTAAGTGAGCATTTATTTATTTATTTTATTTAATAATTTATGTACACACAATACTTTAACAAATAATATTACATATTTAAAAAATGATGTACAAACGAGGATGTTAAATAGAGAGCAGAAGGTTCAGAAGGAAGGGAAGAGGCAGAGGTTTTGAGTTTTTAAGAAACTTCGGTGCATTTATATACTAAGAACATCACAAAGGATGCAAGCAATTATCAATGCAATGATTATTTTATACATCTAGGTAGTCTTTAAATATATGTATATGTAACAAAATTTAAACGCTATCACGACATAATGCACAATATTAAATTTAATCCAAAGAGACAGAAAACAGAGACAAGAACTCTTAAACAATGAGGACAATAAAATTATAATTCGTAGAATTTTAATATTATCATCGTGAAGACTCAGAGCTAAGCAAATAAAACTGATTGCTTTAGCTTTCACATCTAAGACTGTTACGCAGAAAGCGAGAACTTAGTTTAATTTCAGTGCACAATAAAAACTAATTAGTCTGGCGTCTACTTTGAATTCTAACTTTACTATCAACAACAACATCTCAAAATAAATAGAGCAATGTCAAGACACTGAAAGATATCTAAATAAAATCTTTTTATTTTATATTATGTAAAAATCGTCTGTAAACGAAGCAAGAACGATTTAAGCCGTTGATTTAATGAAACTTTAGACCAATTCGTGCAAAATATGATAGACCTTGTTCTCAGAAATGTGATATTTTCATAAATTCAGTGATAGACAAATCTGGTGATAATTTATGCCTAAATAATACCTAAATTAATATCACAACTTCAAGTTTTAAGAACCTATTAAGTAGGTGTGCAACAGCATGCTCTCTCGTTTAGTCTAGAAGGAACATTCATTAACCTGCCACCCACTGACTTTAAAATAGCGAAATCAGGCCCCGAACCGTTGAATTTATTTGATAAAAATACTGTTGTAGATCAGGATTCCAATTTTGTCCCAGAAATGGGATGTCGCTCGGGACAAAATATGTATCCATGTAGGGATAAAAACTTCCACTAGATCCATCACGATATACGAATAGTTTATAAAGCAGACAATTTCATAGTTTGTTTAATAGGATTTACATAATATTTTAAGATAAATATTTCTGCGCAAAACATCTAAGTCTTACAGACTTTTTTTTTTGTAAACTGCCCTTGCTCAGAAAACACCCTTATTCATACTAGGATAAATAAATAAGTGTTTAATTTACGAGGTACAAACAGGTTCCGTGCCAAACTTTTTAATTGATGATAATAAATTGTCAGCGTTGTCGATAATAGTAACCGCACCGTGAAACGTTATAAGTCTTTACTTTGTTTTTTTTTGTGGGCATTCCGATACTACTTATATACTGATGCTATAAATAGCTTGTATTGTGATTTACCTTTGATACTTGCATATAATAGAACGAGTAAAAAAGTATTTTAGGGATCGATAAATTTTACAACTCACATATTAAATGTTACTAAATTTACTAGAATAGTAATATTATGTTATTAAAATGTACTTAGGTATTTTATTGTATCTTGCCACTTAATGCAATAAAGCAGTCAAGGTTAAATCGTTGTAAAGAGGATCTATATCTTTTTTACACTGTTAAAACAAAAGAAGTATGAATGTTAGTATTAAAGTTAATAGTATAACATTATTTCTATACAGTTGTGGTTTATTGTTTTAATTATACATCGAATGTATATAACAATAAAGTTTATTTGCATGTCAACAGAACCTGAAAGAAAAACTATATTGCATACTAGCTGTGCCTGCGACTTCGTTCGCGTGGATGACGAAACTTATCAATGAGTTTTTAACCGCAAAATTAAGTTTGTTTTTTCCGGGATAAAAACTACCCAGTGTGGTGCCCAGGATAATAAAAAATAATTATACCAAGTTTCATCGTAATCGAACCGGTAGTTTTTGCGTGATACCTGAACAAACAGACAGACAGACAAAAAATTTTTTTTTCACACTTTTGGGTTCGGTGTCGGTCTAGTAACACCCTCCGCCATTTATTTTTTTGATATTTTCAATGTACAGAATTTTCACTACATTTAGTGTGTAATTTTCACAATTTTCACATTATTAGATGTTCATATCGTTTAAAGATAAAATTGCATATTATATTATTATGATATTGACAGATAAATACGTGACGGTCATTGTCCTTAATACCCCACGTACAGAATAATTAGAATCATAACTTAAGGTTGTAAAAACTAATAAGATAAAAAAAAAACGAATAAAATATTAGGTTTCAATAAAATAAACTCACCGCTACTATCAAAAAATAAACAACCACTATCACTGCCGCGAAAAAAAAAACTAAATTAAATTAAAACTGCATTGCCATATAAGGGACATGCGTATGAGTTGAGCACTACACATTAACGTGCGCACAGACTACGCTGGCGAATCGACTGTCGATTGGCGCGCGAGCACTTGCCCCTTGTTACTTCCATCGTTACATATCGAAAATAAACCTGTCTGTATGTAACAACACACAAAAAAAATACTATGGGACACTGTCGGTTAATGCATCAAGGCCAATGACTAACAATGATACATTGCAAGTGAACAATTTTCAAACGCCATGTAGAACCAATATCAGCTAAATTTAATATTAGGTACAAGGTATTTACTTAAAACAATAATCTGTATCTCTACGCTTGTCAAACATATCGGTTGCACGTATTTATTTACGCTAAGTACTCGGAATTGTCGTGTATTGTTAATTGACCTTTTAATTATGAAACAATAGTTCCGGTAAACGTGTTAAGGTTTTGACAATTCATAACCATGTTTTAAAATATCTGAATGCCATATGGAATTGGGAAGAGGAAGGAAAACTTACAGTAGTGTAAAGGCCTTTCTGGGATACGTGATATAAAGTCTATACGGGTTTAGATTGCTTTCTACATTTGGTTATGGTGTAAAACAACTTTTCTTAAAAGGTTTTATTAAACGTAGTTTGAAGGCGAAAGTCCCTAGCTGCTTTAGAATAATTCTGACTGCCAATCTGTATTTTAGGAGCTATCCTCAATACTTTTATTGCATTCCACATGTATTCTTAGGTGGTAAAACTACAAGTTATCTAGATATTAGTTACAGGATACAACTTATTAAAATATCATGGCACTAGGGACAAAGCAGGGTTCAAAATAAATAAAATACCTTAAATCACGTCTTTGAGTAAAAAAAATAATATATCAAAATTTGGTTTGGAAGAAATTTTAATGTACTTTGTACAGTCGAGAGCTATAGGTTTTAATTTTTCTTCATAGAGCAATTGACTCGATTGCTTCCAAGTACAGATGCGTGCAATAGCTTGTTTAACAGTAAGTAATAAACATTTAAACGATTATATTGCATCATGAGTTGAGTCGTTACAATTGATTCGAGTATTAACTAGGTACCACATACCTTTGTTCGTTTATTGCTCTATCGGGGCATAAAGCGTTCGATTTCAATAAAGTTAAAAGTTATAATCAAAAAAGTTTATTACGAATCGGTATTATTTTGCTATTTATTAGCTATTAATGCGATATTCTAGGCCAGTCGTCGTGGGTCCTAATAAACTCCAGGGAGCAGTTTTTGGAATATTGTTTCCTAAAAATATAGACCTTAAAACCTTTTTGTACTAAGTAGCAACTTACCAATATTGCAGCTGAGCCAGTCGCCAGCATCATGAGTTGAGTCTTGTTTGAAGAAGCTAAGAAACCTAAAACTTATTAACTTATTTTGAGTTTTTAGTGACTAACTACCTAGCTACTTAGTGAAAGAAGGTTTTATATTAATTCCAATTAAGAAGTAAATGTAGTAAGTAGAACAAAGTCTTTGCTTAGAATACAAAAAAGTCAATATCAAAGTTACCACATATAATTGTGTGTGTATTACACACTCAATAATGTAACCCCTACTTTTTTCTGATCAATTTTGTTATGTGTATCTATTGTTCCATGACTGTCAAATGTCGCCCAAGGTCGCAACAAGGTTTCATGTTAGGTAATTACTATAGATAGATCTTGTTAAATAAGAGAAGCAATATAGGACTTTTTTGGTGGGTGACTAAAGAATTATATAATTATGTACATAATTAGGTTTTTATACATGTTTTTTTTAAGTGATCTCTAGTTTTGATGTTTTCTTTTTTGATTATTTCATTGAACTTTAATATGAAGGCTTAAGCTTATAAATGTTTGAAGGGGTTAAAATTCTCTTAAACTTTCTTCGTCTAGGAAAAAGATAGAAGATAATGGTAAGATAATGATAAGATACTGGACTCTTTCTCGGTAAAACACGGCCTAACTAAGGTAAGGCAGTTATCAAAACATTGGATTAAACTTTAAAGAACTTAAAAAAAGTAGGTTCTTCTATGGTATGACTATGTATGGTATCCCAGTATACCCAGTATTGTTACAACCATTCCAGATATTTGTAGGTTTATTAAGCAAATTGTGAGGTAATTTACAGATATAGCTATCAACAAAGAATAATAGAGCTTGTATGGTAGCATGGACATGAGGATTTCAATCACTATAAAAACACTTACAGGTTGGACAATCATGGACCCTGTCGGTCAGTGGGTCATCTTAGTGTCAAGCACAGAGAATTTTAAATAAACGGAGAGAGGAAGAGCGCTTTAGTAATTTTCCTTGTTATTATTTACATTTATTTTATATTTACATTCACCTACTCATTATTTATTAAATTAAAATTAATATTTATTCGATTTAATTTCTTAATTCTTTATTGTACACATACACGTATATACATTACATTTATTAGAATAAGTTGATGTACACAGGCGAGCTTAACTCAAAATTGAGTTTTCTTCGATATTTATTTTACAATTAGTCTAATACCTATATTCAATTTTAAGTAGGTACAAACTGGTTTTTTCTTACAAACTTGGTTATTAGAACAGAGTAACCAAATCCAGTAATTAGATATGCATACAAATAAAACTTAATTTTGTTAGGAAATACTACAAAATTTAATATTAATTATTTTAACAAAACAAATTATCTATTAATTTGAACAGTAGTCATAAATGTATGTCTCTAATTGAAATTACATGGATGGTAGTTACAAATCGCGTCTGCGTAAATTACTTCCATGGAAACAAATTATACGTTTATGTCAACAAATTGACTTTTTTTAAATATATATAGTGAGAAACACGAGTGAAAGCTTTCATTTTGAAAATATTTCACGTTCCAATAATTCTTTCCCAGATGCTGATGCTATGAAAACAAAAATAACACAAATACTTCTAGCTCTTTAAAAATTATAGTCGTTATAAAGTAAACACGGTATTTACATCCATACGATATAGTAAAACAGTTCAAGCGGCTAGCTTATGTTAGTAATAACAAACTTACCGCAAATAATTCAGTTGGACGTTCCAGCAGCGGAATCACGATCGAAATTTTATTTTAATAAACTGCCATAGTTGAAAACTTAACTTTTTCGTACGCTAATAAATATTTTAATACAAAATATGGTAAGCAATAATTTCACAATCACACTCGATTCGAATGGTGTTGAATTGAATGTCCAATGTTGACAATATTTCTCTCTCTACTGTCTACTGTCAACTTGACTTCGACGTTTAGTTATGACAGCGTCAGTTGCGTTTCGTTTATGAAACTCATAGCAATATAATTTTATAAATATCACCATTTTGAAAAATATTAATACAATTTCTGAAAAGATCAATGTTATACCTACCTAATTCTTAAGTTAAACTATTTTTATTTTTATAAATGTTGTCTTATATGCCAAAATGGCTTGTTTGTGGCCAATGAATTTCTACAATAGTCTCCAACATAAACGTCTTGGTCGCGTTCATGCGTGCAGGACAATGTCAACAGTTACGCATGACTGTACTTTTTGAAAAGTATACCCACCTCGTACCCGGTTGAGCTGTTCTCACAGCATTACGCATGACGAAACTTGCGAAACATAACTATGTCTACTTTGTTATTCATTGGACCGAATCAAGATCAGAGCCTTTACTTACTTTCTATATTATTGATTAATACAATGAAGATAGAACATAAATTGAAAGTACTAGTTACCAAATACTTAAAAGTAGGTCCCTAGTGTCTCTATCAGATGTGGTGTGATTATAGTAGACAACTATTTGAAATTTAAGAAATTAGTAAATAACATAACTATTCAGTAAAAACGTAGTTTTGTCAATATTTTTAAAGATGGAACTGCCAGCTCAAATGCCTAGGTAGACAACCTTACCTTAAGTGATTGAAATAAATTTATACCTAGTTTTCCTTTTTCTGTGGTTACAAACATTCTAAATTATTATGTATACGTAGGTTTGACTTACTTGTATTATTAAGCTAAAGCTAAAATAACTTAAGTTAGTTAGTATTAAGTTAATTAATTTGTGCTTATGTAAAATGATCGGCCTTCGAGTTATGTAATTGACGGCTTATATTATAGTTAGATGTATGTAATGCATGTATTTATTTTGTTTACGGCTAAGCCACCTGGCCTTCCCTAAAGCAATTATTGTGGGAAGCCAATATCTTAAGATCGGACATTCTGTACGGTAATCTGGCCACGAGGCTCTTCTGATGCTGCTGATATAATTAGATAATAATTTCCGGTAAGTCTCGAACTAATTATAGATGCGCTACTGACAAGATGGACGAAGCTTATTTAACTAAGTCTTAACATTGTATTTTGATCACCGTTTTTCAGACAAGATAAAGAGGAGAGTGAAACAGAGACATACTCCTTTTTGGTAATATATTTATAGGATGGTCCTTTTCTAATCAAATGCAATTAATTTTAATCGTGTATGTAGATTAGAAGAATTAATAATTAATTTTATAGAAATATAAATTATACCTCAATTACCATTAATTATATTTAAACCAATTTTTTTAGACTGACTAAAGTATCTGAACGATACTTGCGTGCTACTAAATATTGGTAGGCGCAGCGCAGACCTATATTTTGAATGGTGTTGGTTTCCTCTTTGCTAACGGAGTTCGCAACTAGGGAGAAAAAGATAATAATAATAAAAAAAAACACAAAAATACTTGGAAAACGTTAACCAATATCTATATTATATAAATCAACCACCATCTAAAGACGTGATTGAAGCTTATTATTGTTTCCTCTTCCTTAAAGAAATAAAATTAATGGTACCGACATCTACTTATCTTTATAAGATAAAAAAACTGATTATGTAGTCTGTGCGGCAGAGTTACAGGAAAGAGTTAGTTACATAATTTATCGAATCTTTAGATCATCTCCTTTGAGACTTTGCAGGCAATATTCGAAGATGTTTTTTTACGGAAATCTTTGGATATAAGAAAATTCACTGTTATGTAGATTTACGATAACAACGCCTTATGAATAGACGGTATAAATCTTTTACGCATGTCTAAAGTATGATTAACTAGGTAGCTTCCTATTTATAGTATTGGTTTTATTAAATGCATTCGGATTTCAGGGTTTTAGTTCTATTGGTAGATTAGCTTAAAAACCAACGTTCCAACTCTAGGTATCTAGTTTCTTAGGTTGTGCTACAAAAAGCTTGTTATTATTGTTTTTTTTTTGTCTGATTTGATTTTATTCCTGATTGTCCAGTGAATCACATAATGAACATTTCCGTATATAAACTTTTAAACTATCGCGCTGCATGTTTATAGTAATATAATTCACGGGAATAAGCGCGTACTTGCAACGTCAAGCCCCAAAAAAGGTATTTATGCATGTACGCGCTTATTCCCGTGAATTATATTACTATATACATTTCCATACTCGAACTATTGCGTCTAATTAAGACGGTAAGAATTGGGAATATACTTTTAACGACTCATCTCCTGCACAATCAATATTTGTGTAACAAAAAGCATAATTATAGTTGACCAGTAGATTTCCTTTCCAGACAATGAACGCTACCCAGTTCGTTAAATATAACGTTGTAGTTAACGTGCGGGCAATTAAACACCACTAAGATAACTAACATTTGGGCGATTAATCAAATGTTGAATGAAGATAGATAACTAAAACATGGGGACAATTCCCTTTATTGCGACAGTCGAGACCAATTTAGTTTATTTTGGAGATCTATCGAAGCTTTTGGAATATAGAAGGGTTATTATAAAGGGTTTCAAATTAAATTATACCAACTAATGTCACTAGTAAGAGTGTCCTTAGTTTAGTGGTTTGGGAGCTACGTCATCGAGAGATACCTAAAAGAGAGCTGTGTATATATCATCGATAACTGTTATGTACATCAAAGTTATTTTGCGTAAAGCAAATATGTGCTTGTGTATTTGTTAGTTATTCTGAGTATTATTCAGAGCTCCCGAAAAAAAGTAGTATTAGTTTTTGCCATACAGTAAATATAACGTTACGTTGCGTGTGTTCAAAGTACGTTTTTGCAAAATGTAGAGTTTTGTTTAAAACTTTATGTCAGACAGAGGAAGAATAAATGATTTTTGTGTAAATACCTCTTATCATTAAAATAAGCACGGCTACATTCTGTGAAGCTTAAGACTTTTCTTCTGCTTAGCCTTTTACTAAGCGATGTTGTGTTATAATATTACCGTGGTTGTGGTCAGCTTCCCGGAAATCATAAGATATTGAAAGAATAGAAAGAAAACAAATGTGAAACCTATTTATTAATTTATTATTAGATTTTTATTCTTTAATAGTTGAACAGAAGAGTCTTTTCGTAGATTTCTTGAATTCTGAAACTGCACTGCAATCTGGAACAAAAGCGGAATAGAAGTTTCACATAAATTCTGTTTAAAAGAGGCACGTGGTACTATAACGGTCCAAAACGGTTTGTTAAAATGTATGTGGTCATACATACATATGTATGTGGGTCGAATCTGAAACGATATAAATCACAGAGCAGGCGTTATGCACATAACTCTCAGCTTCGGACTCCACTTGACATTAGCAAGGTCTTGTCCCACAACAAAGAGGTATCCTTTATGCCTGGATATGTCCTAATGGTTAAAGAATTAAAACGTATAGGTATTAGTAAAAATTCACGTAGTAAAATAAATAAATGTAATACGTTATAAAATAAACGTAGTGGTAGCAGATCGATTTAAATAATTTTAATAAATAATTTTAATCCTTATGTTTAAACAGGTATGCACCTAATTATTGTTAATTGATGCATATCAAAGTTCAGTTTTTTTTCTGATATTTAAAACTCATTTTTTCCGAGTATTCTACAGATCCTTGTGAATAGTAGCAGATAAACCAACATACAATAACGTCAGCATGACATCAAGGTATGTTTAAATTAATACCTAATTCACATTAAAGTTTGTGTAAGATACGGAAGTCTAATTTTGCATAAATGCCCAACAAGCTTGTTCAGACAAACAGAGCTGTTTAGATTACTACTACTAGAAATAACTCTCAATTTGTTTAAAAATTACAATTCGGAACTTAAAAAAACTGGCCAAGTGCGAGTCGGACTCTCGCATTAAGCCTTAAGGGTTCCGTACCACCATCAGAAAGAAGTGCTGGCTTACTCATTGTAGGTTAGGTGCCTGATGTCATAGCAAAGTTCATTGAAGTTTACTTACATTTTACGTATTATAAATATTTGTAATGTAATTGTAAAATAAAATTACACAAAACATAATACGATGCTTCTAATACGAAACGCCTGAAATTTATAACATATCAGTTTGTTTAACTGTGTGCAATGGATAAGGCAATTCCTTTGCGGTTTGAATACATCAATGCAATGGGGAACCCTCTTAGATTTTAAGTTTTCAATGATTTTAGTATTTGTTGTAATAGCGGCCATAGTAACAAGTATTTTGTGTAAATTTCAGCTGTCTAACTTTTACCGTTTGGTCTGTAGAGGCCTGTGAAAGACAGACAGACATCGTAGGGTTAGTAATAGGGTCCCGTTGGTACTCTTTGGGTACGGAACGCTAAAAAGAGTATAGACAGTATCTGTCAATCCATTATGATTTCAGAGATCATAATGTTATTTTAATTCTGACATCATTTTGTCGCCAAAAAGACCATCATAAAGTAACGCGTATTTCCGTAGAGTTACCGTTTGCTATTTTCCAATAAATATTCAAATCAAAACAAAAACACACGGAACAAGGAACCTATTTAGGTGTGATTTAAAACATTCGAACATTTGTATAGTTTACCTACGAATAATTAATTTATTGTTTTTATAGCCATTTCTGGCATTTAAATTACTTTTGTTGTTCAACATGTAACTATAGCATTTTGATTAGGTGTATTTTTTGTTCATCGTATAAAGTATTGATTGCCTCCTTTTATAATAGGTTTGATTGGATCTTCTAAATGGCGAGTATGAAAAAAACATTTAGGTTTTATTTTAATTTTTATTTAAATTCATTTTAAACCATGGATCATATCTAGTGTTTGAATGTATATCTGTATGTATTGTCCCCAGTGCTAGTCCCGAAATTGTGCGGAGAGGTTATCAGTGGGACCTAATTTAATTCATTATGCCCGCCTTGTGTCGACCCTTCCACGACAAGGCGAAAATGTCCCTATGCAAAATTCTTTGACCGGGATTATTAATGTGACCAAATTTAACAGCCCCTTATTTCCATACGCTTTTCGTTTTTAATGAATATTTAGAGAATTGAAAAACTAATGAGAGAATATTAAGACTGCCGCTTACTTAAAAAACTTTTTGAAAATATTTATTAATTTGATTTTTAAATTACATGTTTATCTATAATTTTTATATTGATGTTGTATTACAAAACATTTCCAGTAGATGTTTAATGTTCATCGTACACAAAATTTACATTTCATTTAAAGAAGCAATGGTTAACGCCGTTTTACTTATTGTTTATTTGTACGACTTACATACTGCATCGCGTGAATTATTAGTATAAAAGACTCCTTTAAACTAGTATATAGTATTTTCGTTTTAACTTGAAAGCTAATTTCTGCAGTTATTATTTCCCAAATTGGTTACTACTATAAAATAGGGGAATTCATAAACTCGATAAAAAAATTATAGCTTAATATCCCATGTATCAAAATAACAGTAAAACATCAACAACCAAACACCAATGCATTTAAATAAACAGTCTTCGATGAAAATTATAGAGGGAGTTAGTAAGTTGAACACCGATAGGTATTAGTTAGACAGGCTACCTAGTTAGAAAGCTCTATTTCAATCATTAGTTATCTAATTCCCTACAATGTAACTAGTTAGGAAGCTTAGCTGTATTTGCATAGATAAACTTCTATTCGGGGCGGTGTAAATTGGAAGATCTGACATCAACGATTTTTGGATATGAGCCATCACCCTGAGTTGTGGTTCCGCTAACATGAGCCAACGATAGAGAATTGACTGGTCTAAAAGTTATATTGCAAATGAGAGAATATTAAGTAGGGTAATATGGTTTTAAAACAATGAAAAGCGAGGTCAATAAGTACGGAATGTTTTTATAAAACGATGTTAACTTTGTTGTGGATTGTGTCCTTTCCTGAAAATACCTAACATTTTAATATTTTGTTATATATAATATGAGTACATAAAAGTGTCAAACAAGAACGATAGATAAACATATTTTTTTGGGATTTCATTCCTCATTTTAATTCAGTTGCAGACATGCTTATTATTTTATAGCACGTGTTTTATTTTCAGAATGATCAAACACTTACTTTTAAATCGGAATTCCGAGCAGCAATTGTCTTTCGTCGCGCGAATAGTCTGTAAACAAGTTGATATCAACCGTCGTACTATATTCCTTGTCACTATTGATCCTGTTGATTTCTTTCAAGTTCTCTACAAAGGTCTTGTAATGCTTTTCCTGATCTTCGGCATCCTTGTAGTTCTTTTCATAATCTTTAATAAATTTCTTGAATAGATTTGGTGCATCTTTTATGTCGTACATTGGTTTCGGAGATTCGTCCTCCTTGTCATCTTCCTCATCGGGAGAAAACAGATCCGCATCATCACCGTAATCTTTATCTAAACTATATATTTCTGCACTTTGACATACCTTTAACTGCACTAAAGCTATCAAAGTGATTAGAATAAATCGCTTCATTTTGTTGTGAAACACGCTAACACTCGGAGAACGGAACACGTCTGAGCGTTTTTGTTTTGCGTTAGATTTATATGCGTGACCTCGGAAACCAGTCCTATAAGTAAACAGGTATTTACGTTTTTGCACTTTGATTGAAATTGTATTCATTTTTGTAAATATGACCTTATCGCGAAGTCTTAAAAGTGAATTACCTACTTTAAAAGCTTCAAAATGTAAAAAAAAAAAACATTATATTATTTTCTATATAATATCCAGTTTGATTATGTAACATCTTGTTATTAAAATCATAAAGTTGACGATCACAACTCCAAGTTAATAATGTATATGTAAATCGTTTCTATGATTCTAAATAGTAATATCATTCGAAAATGTAGTTGCGGTTTCGTTTGGTATTCTTGTTCTACGAAAAATTAATATGACATTATGTTTTTAATATAAAACTCCAATCAAAGCTATTTAATGAAAAAACTTATCTACAATATTGGCACATTTAACAAGCTAACCTTTCAAGTTAGGTCGTTGAAAACAATATTTAATCATCTAGATACAGAATATATGATTTTTTGACTCAATACAATATTGAGATACCTTGCTGAACTTTGCAACCTTGTATCGCATATGTTTTTTTTTTAATAATTTACTCATTTTACATATTGATTTTAAATCTTTGTAAAATAACTAGTGAATAAGTAAACAGTACATTTAGATAGGGCTATAAAGTGTATGTAAACTTAAACCCATAGCCCTACATTACGATTCCCATGTCATCCCGTATACAGACCACATGAACAAACACCCAGACTTTGAATAAACATTTGTCGTACACACCTACATACAAATTTCAGTCAAATCGAATCCTTTTGATACACCTTTGCAAGGAGACTTTCGTTCTTCTTGTTGAAGTTTTATTCAGGTGAAGCCAAAAGTTCTATTAGTTATTGTACCTAGAGTTTAGTAGGACACAATGATGAGTTTTCCTAGACTAGTAAGAATAAAGCTGGTGCAGTCTTCAAAAGAATGACTGAGACGTTGTATGCAAAAGAAGATCAATCACATCAAGACTGTACAATACTGGACATACTAGAAACATTATAACCGTATGCTCCAGAGAGAGGTTTCTTGACTTACAAAGCCGAAACCGGCACACTTTTCTAATAAAAAATAAACAGATACAATTTAGGGTGTGACGTCAGCGAAGACGGGCGACTGTCGAGCCGAGATAAGGAGAAAACAAAGGTTTATCAGTGGCCAGCTGTAGGCACATACTGCGAAAAGCCGGTGAATTACGTGGCTGGCGTAGACTTGGCTCGAGCTTATCTGTCAACAAAACACCTACCAGCTACCAGGTATCTAGAGAAAAGGTTGAAAATGGCTTAGTTAAAGTCGCGATAAGTAATGTTGCAATTAAAACGAAGCTTTCTTGGAATCATGATTTTGACAACTTCAAGATAGAGGAAAAAAACATTCTATCTACACGATAAACATTGTCTAGAACAAAATAATCGTTTTGAAATTATTTTTTTTGTGGCAAGAAACTGTAATTGATTTACAACGTATCGATATAATATCTGGTAAAAAAACTAAATTGATGATTGAAAAAACCGAATGCCTATTACCAGATTGGTTATAGGTAATGGTATTACAAGATAGTTATTATCAGAATATAAGGTAGGTATAGTTAATTACTAATCATGTCAGTAACTAAAAGCCGATTCATTCAGGTCAATGTATCATCTTAATAACATGGTTGTTTTGAACGCAGGCTGGCGTGTTCATGAAGGTCAAATAAACAAATGCCAATAGTTTGATGAACACATTTCAAACCCACTACCGGGTTTGAAATGTAAGGAAGTTTGATATTATAACGCGGATGATATTATGTTAGTGGCATCAGATGAGTAGTATGACTACACATTTGTGCCAGCTAAATTCAAGCAAGGTTGTTAAAAAGTTGAGTATTCAATAAATAATAAGAAGAATATCTTAATGGTGTACAAGGACGTATACAATGCTTTTAGTTTTAAATGTTTATTAATTTTATTGTGAGATGCCGAAATGCGAAGGTTGTTTTTTTCAACAATGCATACTCGTTCCAGAAAGTAGTGGCAGATAATTGTGTTTTTAGAATAGTATTTAATATCCATGGGGATATTAAATATACGATAGAAATATATTTACATAAGATGTTTTGTATTACATATCTTATTAGCTGTTTTAAATTCTGTATGTGTATATGTTTAATATTGTTATTATTAGATATAGTTCATAAGATTAGTACTCATGGCATCGCTTTGGTGTATACTGTAAAGGTGTTATGTTGTAGAATAAATAAATAAATAAAACAATAAATAAAGAGAGAAATTATTTATTAATGAAATTAAACTTAAAATATTTACAATTTTATAAAAACTAAGCCTACGCAAGAAATAAAAAGAATTATAAACTACATAAATGAAACTAAGAACTAAAACAAGGCATCAAAAAATTCATCCACATCGCTGTCGACTGGGAGTGTGCCCAAAAGGCTGGCAGCATTGCCACGTTGTATGGCAATGCTTATTCGCTGACCTAGATAGAAGCCAGCCTTTGGGTAACGCGAAGTGTCAACCAGGCGTTTGGATAAATCTTTAAAAAATCTGTGTGCACTCGGGCCCCACGGACCAAGGGTCTCAACCCCAAACGGCTCGAATATATAACTTCCAACTAGGTTGGTATATTTCCGCCGCTTGAGGTTCTCAGCAGCCGTAGCAGCAGCGCCAGCACAGCACGACGTACTAGGAAGATGGGATGGCGCAAGAGTATCGACGCAAGTAGCGTCCCACACTAAAGGCCTACCCACCTTCCACGGGAACAAAGACATGCCGTCCGGTCTCTTGCCGTCGTCGCGTGCCAGGCCATTAGGTTCGAGTACAGCCGGAACGCCGACGGCGACAAGAGCTCGTCGAATAATGTCATTTATATTCGCATGCCGCGCCATGCGGCCCGCGCTACGGCTACATGATAGGCCGTGGTGTCCGAGGCTGTTGACAACTTCGCCACAGTGACAGCGATAAATGTGTCAAAATATTTCATTGTATATATTGCAAGAGGACACTGGCTACTTTGATGCTTATGTATATTTACCAGCCTTCTAGGAGCAGAACACAATGACAAACATATATATTAAATGGTTGGAAGGCTACAAAACGCTGTAAGCAAGCTTATTCCTTTTAAAGCAAGAACTGATTTTGAGTTGCAACAGCAGCTGCCTTAACCATTAATAATCCGCTAGTATGTAAGGAAGCCAGAGATTATTGATGCGAATAATATTATTAAGTTACAACTGGATTTCGTAGTACTGTGTCGACGTTACGCCCGCACATGTTAGCATTGTAAATTGGGTTAAGTTAGTTCGGGTTGTGTAATACTGACACTACATGCCCAATTCCGACGATGTCTTGCGTACTTCGATGGACATAGCGAATTAACTACATGTAGATTATCTCTGAGTTCTCCTTCTGCACATAATACGGAGTTTGTAGTTCCACAAGTAGCTGCAGGAATTTCAACGGTATTGTTTTTCATTTAGACGTACTTCGGTGTTGAGTTACAGGAATTACATATTATAGTTCAAGAGAAAAAAGACTGTAACAGGTACGTGCTTATCAAAGGTCTCGAATAGCACCAAAATATTCAGAGCTATACTTGTAACAATAGGAAATAATTTAATCTAAAATATTTTTGTACAGTTTTCTAAAGATGATAATTGTTAGCTATAGCTTAGGGTGTATGTTCAAACTCTGGTGTATTTCGCGTGGAACTAGCCTATTTGTAACATACTAATTATAACTTCATAAATGAAGTACATATTAATTACCCACCAGGGATGACTGCCATGCCTAACTGCGTTAACGCGAGGGACATGCGAGCGAAATGACTTAGGTCTCTGTGGTTAAAATTTAGCCTAATTTACTTTTGGTGGAGTCATTAGCAAAAATATATGCCTACATTATATTAGCGGTAGGTAAATTGTTACTGTAGGAAGATGTGTACATATGTATTAGTGAGTAGGTAAAATATAGATTGTCTTTTGTCTAGCCTTTTCCAAAAGTATACAGGGGTTGCTTATTTGTTTGAAGAAATAACAAAAATAAAGAGGTAAACGAAAGAAGACAAAAATCTATTAAGGTATTGACACGGAAGTCGTCGAAAAGTTCCTGTCAGTAATGTTATTGTTACATAAAAAGGATTTATTCCATTCTAATACCAAAAACTAATACCACTGGTATTTGTTTCAACTCATATTTTTTTTCTATTCCGAACCGATACCATTGTTTAAACTAATACCAAAACAAGTTCAAAGATATAAGGTACAGTCAGTAAAAATGCTTTGTATGTAAATATAAGACCTTTAATTGAAAAAAAAAACAGATAACTCCAAAAAAATCAAATTTTGTTAGCAAACGTCTTGTTCAATGATAAAATATCACTTAAATAATCAACTTTAATATAATTTTAGTTCCTCTCTATACCTGTATAATATTTTTTTTGCAAAAACATCAAACAGGAAGAATTTACTTACAATCTAAAAATTACAAAATATCTCAAAAAATTAACTCTTAATTTATATTGAAATTTATCTGACATAGTTATTATTAGACAGGTACGTAATTATTCACGTCTACCTATCTCATAACAACTATGTCAGGTAAATTTTTAACAAAAATAAATCACTTTTTATCTAACAATTGTAAAATATCACAGAAAATCAACTTTTTGTATAATCTAATCAGTCATTCATCACCTACATAGCAATGAATCAGCATTTTTTTTTTGCAATAATATCTAATATGAAAAATTCACTTTAAATCTAACAATTATAAAATATCACAGAAAATCAACTTTTTGTATAATCAAATCAGTCATTCATCACTTACATAGCAATGAATCAGCAATTTTTTTTGCAATGAATTCTAACCTTACCTAACAATTGTAAAATATCACAGAAAATCAACTTTTTGTTTAACCCTTTAGCTCGCAACGACAAGCCGGCACAACGTTCACTTTAAAAAAATGTTGATCAAAAATTAGTTACTTTCTATAAGTTTTTATTTTATACCTAAAACGAATAACTAAATGTTATTGTAAAAAATAAAAACTAGACATTTCCGAACGCATTTTACGTCAGTATTGTGCAAAATGGCGTCACGGTCGCAGCGCGTGCGTGGATTGCAGGTAATTTTATTCTATAATAAATATTTTCAAGTGTTTTTCCTGATAATAGACACCGGTATTTTATTTTTAGAAAGTCATTTTATTATTATGTTTACAAATAACTTCATTGTATTGTCTAACTTACGAGCACAGAGTTCATAAAGTGTTACGTTAAACATTCTCAACGTTGCGACTTAACCAGAAAAGTACTTCATAATATGTATGTTGAGCATGTTCAACATTGCGGCTTTGCTAACGATTTATTAAGCATGTATTTATATTAACATTTCATTTCATAAATTGGTGTTTTGTCGTGCTATGGGTGTGGTATGCATGTTTTTTTTTTTGCTTGCTTCAGACTAAACCAATATGGCAAAGAACGCGTAAAATTATGGCACTAGTTCCTCCAGAGAATGCTCCATCAGATAGTAGTAGTACTTGTACTGACGATGAAGTTATAATTGAAGACAGGACGAAAGAACGTAAAAACTCTTATTCTAGCTCCGAACCCAGATCATACCCTTCTTCGCTTAACGACTTGGACCTTGGTAGTTTTGGAAATGAGTCTCCCACGCCTTTCTTATCCGATGAAGAAACTGTTCCATTGACACCCGTCATGAATAACATGTTCCCTCAAGACAGAACATCACATCAACTTCCAGTTCTTCAGTCAGTTTCGTCTATTTTATCACCTCAAGTTTCATCTATTTTATCACCTCAAGTTTCATCTGTTGTATCCCCACAAGCTTCTTCAAATATATCCCCGGCGACACGTTCCAAGAGGCGAGCTAATACAACACCTAAAATTGTTGCTAAGAAAATAAAAAAGTATGTGAGAAAACCGTTGTTATTCAAATGGAAAACTGCTAAATTTAGATACACAGCACATATCGAAACAACTATACTTGATGTTCCGATTGATTCAAGTACGAGGTCTGCTTTAGACTACTTTTACAATTTTTTTTCAGAAGATATTATTAAGTTGATTACAGACCATACAAACTTATATTCAGTACAAAATAATGCTGCCAAATGCGCAAATGTCTCTAACGATGATATACGGGACTTTTTAGCCATTACTCTTATGATGGGTGTGGTACAAATGCCATCATACAAGGATTATTGGAGTCGCGAATTAAGATACCCCCCCATCGCAGATATCATGCCGGTCAAAAAGTACGAAAAAATTAGAAAATATCTTCATTTTGTGGACAACTTGGACATGAATGACGATCGCTATTTTAAAGTTCGACCACTTTTAGAAATGGTGAGATGTAATTGCCTAAAACTTAAGGAAGAAGGTAGATACAGTATTGATGAAATGATGGTACCCTATAAAGGTACTCGGGCAGGCAGTAAACGTCAATACTTACCGAAAAAACCCAAAAAATGGGGGTTTAAAATATTTGTGAGAGCTGGCGTATCTGGGCTAGTATACGATTTTATTCCTTACGCTGGGGAGGACACCTTTCGGAATAACACTTTCACGGACTATGAAAATAGTTTAGGTCTTGGGGCCTTTCAAATAAGTCATTCTTCACCTATATAGCAATGAATCAGCAATTTTTTTTTGCAAAAACGTCATATATGAATAATTCACTTATAATCTAAGAATTATAAAATATCACAGAAAATCAACCTATTAGTATAATCAGCTAAATGACGTGTAAATAATTTCTTATATTTCAACAATTAGTAGCTAAACCCTTAATTTTTCTAAGCAGTGACCTACGGAGATTTTGTTTTTGAGGAGTTGGTCAGTTACGTATGTGATCCACGAATTTTTCATAATAGTTGTCTGTGCACATCGTTTTGCGGGGGGTGCGTTTGATTTATATTGAGTAACAACCACTGTTTGTAAATCTGCGTCCTCTTTCAGCACGTTCAGAAGCTGATATAAATTAGCATTCTTTGGCACAGCCGAGTTTAATTTCTTATGCCAAGATTCTACGGCATTTGTGGTTCGATGGCGTTCACCATGAACGCACCAAATGTCTACAAAACTCTCGTTCTCTAGCCATTGTGACACCATGTAGTCATTAAATGTTTAAATGGCGTCAGTATCAGGACAGTCTTCCATTATGTAGCACCATCCTTCTGATATGAATTTACGAGGAAGTAAAGGCAGTAAAGCTGAAAGTCTTACATGTCTTTGGGTGATAGCATCTTTTTAAATTTACTTTGATTAGGTTTGACTGCGCTGACTGTACCAAATTCAAGTTGTTGGTATTCGTTCGTACATTAAATTAAATTATTTAAAAAGTGGTATCCGTTCGGAATAGAAAAAAAATATGAGTTGAAACAAATACCAGTGGTATTAGTTTTTGGTATTAGAATGGAATAAATCATAAAAAGTACAAGGTAAAATGACTATGAAACACAACTAGTTGGGTGTCAAATAGTTGTGGAGTTGTGACATAATGTGTGTTCGTCATGGAGGCACGCAGTTCCGCCATTTCTCTTATTGGCGACGTCTACGCGATGGGCTTCGAGATAAACAGGAAAATATTATATTTTCCTACCCTTTTATCTTAGGGAATATAATAGAAGCTATGATGCCTGGCATACAATTACACGTTTGATTATGTAGTGTGATCAGTCATCAGGATTGAATATTTTAGTATCAAATAGGTAATATGTAAAATGTAATAAACACCAAGTGACTTCCGCACTGTTTTTTTTTCATTTATTCTATAGATAACCTGCTTTAAGTATTTAAGGGTAAGGATAATAAGGATAGTCCTACACCATACATTTTCTCTTTCCCTTTAATTATAAACCTATTATACTGCAATAATTACGATGATCTAAATCCTATCACCAAAATGCATAATTAAAGTGTAGCTTTGTGATAACAAAACACAGTACCTAAAAAAGGTAATGCAGCATTACATATGGCAGGTAAAATTCTGGTAAATGGCAAGCAGCACTTGTCTTAAAACGACCAACTTTAAACTTCCATAAATTGATGTTACGGTTAAAACAAAACACTGAAGAAAAAAGCCTCAGATAAACAAAAGAAATAATAGGGGAATTGTGTTATTATTCAGAAAGGCGGGGCGAATGGTTTTACATCAGCGTTGGCGCTTGATTGTTCATGTTAGTCGTGACAAATGGTGACACTTATCGCGTTCACAGGGCTCTGCGCAGATTCACTAAACGTTGATTTAACTTACATTTTGTTTAATGCTTTGGTTGTACTGCATTGAGGATACGGCTTAGCTTACGATCTATATTATTTTTAATTCCTAACTTCCGTAAAAGTAAGTCGTATTCTTGGATAAAGGGTTAGGCCTCTGCTAAATTTCCTTTAAGCAAGTTTGCTATTGATCACATATTAACAAACAAAATTTTGCTGTCCCAATAATGCAATTTAAAGTCTATCAGTGCACAATATTTTTTTTTAATAATAATCCTTGTATAATATAATCGCTGACAATAATATAAATAAGCATATTTGAATAATATTTTATTGGATACTATTAAATTGACTATCAAGGTTGTTTTTTGCGGAAGTACACACACAGGTCAACTAAATCAATGTAGAACACATCTCATTAAATAATAACTTGTACAGATAAATAAACCGTTATATAATATATATATTAGATTTATTTAGAAAAAAAGTAAAAGTCTACAATACCAAATTATTACACATACTTTATACATTCTTAGAAGAAAAATTCTTGAAGTATTAAAAAATAATTTTCTGAAAGACACATGTCATGTTTATTAATTCAGCATTTTGCCGCTCTCAGGTTATTAAGGTAGGTAGGCAGAAAAGCAACTGTGTGAACTAGAAATAAAATAAAACAAAATGGCTTGCTGTGCGTAAACTTGGTCATAAAAAGGTCTTCGTTTTATTATCACCTCTGCGTATAGACAAATACCTGAGAAAGAAAATGTGGTCTAGTATTTACGTGTTCAGTTATTTTACTGACGTTTACACAAGAGAGTGTTGTTTACCGCGCAATGTTTACTTTTCAAATTTGGCATTTTCAGATTCGACAGTACCAGGTCTCAATTCGAAAAGAGATGACCAATAATTCAAAGTTTTATTTTAAAACATCAATATCGTAATACCTACTTCATATCTCTACTTTTGTAATTATATCAAGTTGTGTTGCACTATCTTCTGTGACGGTGATTTTTTTTTATTAATTTGTTAGGTTATATTTATTTGCGTCCCTAACATGTGCCTTAAATATTTTCATGTAAAAACTAAATAATTCCTTACCAAAACCTTTTCTAAATTTATATTCAACAAAAAAATTAATTAGGTCTAAAGTTTGCACTAAGGACTTCATAGCCCTTATAGTTTACCTTTCAAACAGAATAAATCCAGTTCAGTTCTCATTCTACCTAGATCTAATATAAAATGCACACAGACTGTTTCGCTGGATTCTGTGTCCGTTACTGTCGCTGTTTGCTGTCATTCCCGTGGGTTTTTGATTCCAATCCTGGATAAGTCACGTACTTCTGTCTAAAGTAGTATTTGAAAAGAACAGAGCAAATACAGTTCTTAGTTGAGGACATGTTATTAGTGTTTCTTTTATTTAAAACTACTTGTCTCCTGCGGTTTCACCCGCGTGAATACCTAGTCCCTGTTCCCAAATTTTTTAAGGTTATTCTTCTATTCGGGGCGGAGACAAAGATCATGAAAATCAGTGCACCCGTTCTATATATTATTATGACTCATATATGGTGTAATTAACCCGACTTGGTTTTATACATGTATATGTATACTTATAATAAATCTGTAGAAGTGAAAATTCTGTACATTGAAAATATCAAAAAAATAAATGGCGGGGTGTGTTACTAGACCGACACCGAACCCAAAAGTGTGAAAAAAAATGTTGTCTGTCTGTTTGTTCAGGTATCACGCAAAAACTACCAGTTCGATTACGATGAAACTTGGTATAATTATTCTTTATTGTCCTGGGCACCACACTGATAGATAGATAGATAAAGCTTTTATTCAGTACAAAACAAGACACAGGTAATTTACAATATGAGAAAAACAAAAAACAAAAATAAAAATAAGTGGACACAAAAGATTCAAAACACAAAAATTAAAAGAAGAAAAAAGAAGTCCACAATATAAAGGAATAAAAAAAAAAATGAGACATAATAAGTGACATCATAGAAAAAAGTAATAAGTAGGGTAAGTCACATATTTATAAAGTGACAAACTCATGACAAACTTGTCGGTAGTACATATTACTTTTCTCTACGGCAGAAAGTGAAGAAAAATAAAATGACGGTGTGGTGCTGTGTGTCCTATGTTTGCACCGAATGGGAGTCCAGCTCAGCATGAGTCAGATAAAATACCTGACGCTGGTATTCTGCTGGATCCTAGCAATGACGTACGGACGTCGAGTAAACCAATGTGAATATTAAGGCGTAATAGTGCTCAGTGCTGTGTGCAGTTATAACAAGGTAGGTGTTAGGAAGAATAAATAAAAATAAGTGTTCAATGTATTATGTATTGTGTTTAAATATTAACAATTGAGGGTGAGTAATGTGTATTTTGTGTTTTTGTGGAAGCTTACATGGTTTTTTTTATTTTTTATTTCAGACTACTGACGACAAATGAACCAACTAATAAAGAAGCTCACCATCACGGCAGGTCCCTGCTATCCCTATATTATGGACGTGTTTGAAATCGTCATACCGATTTTTTTTTGCGACTCAATCAGAAACTTTCGTAAGTGCGTTCTGAAGGTACCAAGATTCTTGATATTTCTTATTGGCGGGGGAATGGGTAGTTTTTATCTCGGAAAAGTATAAACAATAAAAAATAAACTTAATTTTGCGGTTAAAAACTCATTGATAAGTTTCGTCATCCACGCGAACGAAGTCGCAGGCACAGCTAGTAAAGAATAAAGATATTCATAATTTTAATCATAAAAAATCTTGTTCCACACTGAAACTTTTAGTAAAATTGCTTTTCAATATCGTTTAAAAAGTGTTATATATTTTACGAATCCTGCAAAATGGAGACCAATATAAATGGGAATTGTACAATGAAAGTTCGTCTGGTTATCATAACACAAAAGGGTTTTTATTTGCATATTTTAAAACAAATTTCTTTTTTATTTTACATCAAAGTTTCACCTTGTGATGAAAATTGTATATTTACAAAAATACCCGTTTAGAGTTTTGCAGATTTTGAATTCAATCCTAGCAGTGCACCTACATAAAATAAAATTGCAACAAGACTAAACAATTATTCTTTTCATTAAAATAAACTAACTACGTTGAGAAGAGATTACATACAGTGAGAAAGTCCTATGTCTAGCAGTAGCCCGCCACAGGCTGGTTTGATTACTTTGATGCAAAACCCTTAGTCAGAAAAAGCCTCGCAAATCCTAAATATCGTCTTAAAAAAAGGAAACGTTCCAAAATGCTGACAATCACAAACCTCTTCCACAACAAAGTAACAGACAAAATCTTAAAGTAAAATGCGTCACTTGATATACGATACTCGAAAACATTTATCTTACTGTAGTCGAAAAGTAATATAAAGTTTCGTGTCCCACTCAGAGAAAATCAACCCGCGACATAAAACATTTTGGGTCCGCAACACGGTACTGGGAACTCGGAACAATTTTCTAGTTCCACCGCATGCAATTGAAACATTTTTACCTCTTAGCAACTGAGTCTCGGGTGTATCGTTTAGGCAGCACAATGTTTAGACATTCAAACGTGACCCTCAGCTATAAACGTGAAAGTTTTATGTAAATGCGACTCTCCGGTGGCAGGGCATCCGTCCGTATTGCATAAGTTGACTAATAAATTAGTGAGTTGCTCTTGTTGTTGGAGATAAGTGGGGCGGACAAAGGATTACCTTGTGGAAGCGTGCCGAGGCTCCAACTTCTGAAATAAACTGTGAAGTCGTTCGCTTCCGAGGGTTGGTCGGCCACGTCACCCTGTCCGATATAATCTGAGCAGAAGGGTGAAAAATAAGATAAAAGGATTGCACGCTAATGGTTTGCTTGATGTATACGTAAATAAATTAATAATGCTGGTTTATAAACAAGTTGTAAGGTTTCTTCAAGTAAATTTTCTTGTTAAAAGTAAAAAGATAAACGTCCCGTACTTCATAAAGCTTGCGATGCCGTTGGTGCTACATCTGGTCTCGTTTCTTCAAATATTGCCGTCCATGTCACTGTCTCATACTATAACAGTAAGAAAAGAGAGACAGCACTAGTGTTTTTGGCCCCCTACTACTCAACGCTATATTTTTCTTTTGTTTCATACTCACGCTTAAAGAAATAAAGGTCATAATAATATCCAGAGCTGGAGAAATATTTGCATCACAAGTGCTGTTCCCGAGCGGAAATAAAGCTAGCACACGAAGCTTAACCACATGCTTAGTGTTAAACCACCACGAGAACTTTAAATGAAGATTTAACAAAAGTATTTTTGTCTCTTTAGAAAATTAATATACCGGAGTATTCAGTTTAACTTTCTTCAATTCCCTTTGTAATCAAGACTCGTTGTATGACAAAGTTCTAATCTCTGTTTGTATTGTGGCGTTCCGTTTTAGCGTACTTTTGGGAGTAGGTCATTGTAAAATTCATCAATCTTTTGCTATTTAAATTTTAAAACGTATAAAAAAAATACTGAGGTTGTACTGTGGAAATGCGGCAAAAAGCGTTTCAATACCAAACTAAAACTGAAATAAATTTTCAGTACGCTCGTTTAAAATGAATCACAATGGAAGTAATGTGGCATATCTTTAAAATGGGCCGTCAGGGAAATACGGGTGAATGGCCCGCGCAGATGTTCACCAAAACTCAACTATGATAACAAAGTGACGGACGATTTTTTACAACTCTCTTCCACAACGTCCGCGAGTAAATAATATACTAAGTGACAAACGTCTCATTCCTTTTTATTTCGGGTCACCCTTGAACCGAATAAATTGCGAGCAATTTTCGGGGTCGTTTGCCACGCGCCGGGACGCCTATGATACGCTTCTCAAACTTCGCGTTCGACTCATCCCGCACATATTTATACTTGCCGAATTTCTACAAATGCTTTGATACCATAATTTATATATCGAATCACGCGTTTCGTGGTCTGATCTGGTATTAAATTGTTTATGATTGTGTTGTTGTTTTTTTGGGAGTGTAAATAAATAATTGCGTGGTATTTGGTTTCGAAATGTTTATATTGTTTAAATATTCTAATCAAAATTTTATAAATTTCATAGATATATTACCTAATCATAATATTACCAAATCTTGCGATATGATATTAAATCTGACTGATTTAGGTTATGAAATTTGGAATATAAAAATTGTTTAGACTTACCCTAGACTCTATGATATGATCTTGTTATTCATGAAAAATAACTAAAAGAAAGTCCCTTGAAAAACAAAATCATGACTGCACACATCCGTAGCACCGTAGCGCTACGTTGTGTAACACAAGCTTCATCAAGCGTAGTTTCGATTACACGAACGCATCATTTGTTCGGAGCGGGTTTTATCTAAGGAGATGACTGCTCTCTATTTGTATTTTTGGCCCCAATCGGGCTCAGGATTGTCTTGGTTCGTGTTTTTGTCAACAGTCACGTCGCGAACGGTTGCTTAATCATGAATGACACGTTTACGTATTCAGAAGGCTCGCCCCACCCGCTAACGAGAGACGAGATAAGTTTACAAACGTCGTAATCTTGAATTCCCGAAGGCGTTCAGTCTCAGCGTTGATTATCCAGGATTTGAAATTAACATATTAGGAATGTTCTGTGCTGAAGTTGTTGTAAGAGATCTTTCACATAGTGTTAAGTGAACGTGCGAAGTGTCGGTTGTTTATTTACAACGTCGATGTTGGCGCTGCTGGATGGATATGTGGTTCCCCGCGATAGTTGAGACGTCTCATGTTTTATTCGTATTGTTCTAAAGTGCGTTCCAAAAGCAGTTGTTTCAATAAATCATTCAAAACAGTTTATTAGACAATGGTGAGTTAATTTTAAGATTCATGTAATAAGTTTAATTTTGTTTATTTATTTAGATTTAACGAAAGCTGTAAATAAAAATTAAATCCTGTCTATGTGTATTCAGTCGTGTTTTACGTTATGTAATAAAATCCTACCTTAATTTTATTTCCTGAAAGTACACAAGCCCAGGCAAACTTAATCTATTTATCGGAATCGTTTCCTGCAACTATCACTAAGAACCTAGGACTTATAGGACACAACACAAGTCAACGACCTCACCAACAACCAAGCATAAAAGAAAAAACCTTAACACATACAACACACATACACTTCCCGAAAATATTAATAGAAACAAAACACAAACGCTCAAAGTAACATTTAATTTTATCTCGAGATACAAAACTTTAACCCGTACAATATCATGTGTAAGTACTTTAAAGCGGAACTGTACATGTCTGTTTGAATACCGGATTGAGCTGCCGTCCTCCTTGGCTGGTTCATAAACAATGGGCGTCTATATCTCTCGCCTGTATTCTAAACTCTTGCGCTATATAAGAGGCTATTATTAGGCTGTATAAATGGTGTGGTGTTGCGAAGCCACTTATCGTGGTTTGGCACGCTTGCTTTTAATTGTGAATACGTTAAAATAATGTCTCAATAGGCGCGGATTATAGTGTCTACTGCAGGAAATTATACTTAGTAAGGCCTATGGATGTTTGTGTTAGTTCCTTTTACGGTTTTCTATATTTTCTTACATGCTTTCTGTATTGTAGTGAATGTCTGTCTATTCTTCATTATAATAAAGCTGAAGAGTTTTTTATTTGTTTCAACGCGCTAATGATAAGATAATATCTAGGAACTACCAGATTAAGGCATTCAACATGTTTAGGATGACAGTATAGTGCTTTAAATATTTAACATAAATTTTAGAACTACCGATAGTTTTGCCTCGTTATTGTTAAACATTACTAGTTTTAACAACAATTAAATTCAAGTACCTACTTATTAAACAGTAACAAGTCCGCAATAACGAAATATTTATACCGCAAAGTTAGTGCAAAACGCATGGAAATCTGTAGATACACTAAGTTTTAATTATACATACAGTGACATAACAGTTGTGTAGCCAGTGAACTGTGCGCGACTGTACCGGAGTTTGGCGCCGCCCGTAATGTTGCCAGTATAGTTGTTTCGGAAACAATTAAACAACTCATATCATTCGCGTTATATTGCTAAACTTATGATCTCTATATTGTTATGAATCTGCTGGGAAATGTGACTTTGTGTTTAATATCTTTTTTTGTGACCTTATTTCACAATTGGTTTAGTGAAGTTAAAAATTGCTTTTGAAAAATAAAATATAACTATTATATTGATTAGATAACTGATTTGGGTATATCTATGGTGGCATTATAAATACTATTGTTTGCTCACAAATAAATTTAATTATCAAGCAACTTTTCTATCAAATTCAATTATGAGAAGAGTACTTATTACTATTTGGTCTTTGCGAGTTGGTATACTGTTATCACGTCTTATTTATTTAGATAATAGCTGAGCCCCGCTATTTTACTTGCCTTTCGCTTCTCCCAAGAATGATACTTGATGTTAAATAATAATAATAATAATTTTATTTATTTATTGGCACATACAGGTTATTACAAAAAAAAAAAAAGAAACATTCACAGAAATAATAATAAAATACACAGAGAATGAAACAGAATTGACCACGGGCCCCAAACTAGGCACAGCCTGTATCTTGGTGGCCCAGGATTACTGGTTAGACTAACTGGTTTATTGTGTGACAGCACAATGTTAACTACATTTTAAATAGTTCAAAAATGCATAAAAGAAAAAAAAAATACCTTTCTCAAGAACAGATCTATCGAATACAAAAAAGATTTTCAAATTCGAATGGTAGTTTTTAAAGATTAGCGTGTTCAAACAAAAATACTCTTTAACTTTATGATATTTAGTACAGATATTAAAGATTTAGGTTTGAGTATCTACGACCCGGCAATGTTCTAAACAATTCCCTTGCCTACGTCATGAAGGGAACAACAGTAGTGTTCTCGTATTTCATGTTTCTATGTTCCGAGTTTTGGGTTAGTCGTTAATGAGCCTTTTGAGACAGCCGTCTACTTCACATTATATACTACCTACTTTAACAAATAACATCAAGAAGTTTTCATTTATAGGTAGTCAGAATTCATCGAAAATACCTTAATCTTAGACTATAGATAACTATAGACCGATAGTATCGCTAGTTTTCCTTCGTGCCAAGCGAGAGCACTTTTTGTCTGTATCTAGTACATTCGTTTACTGATTTAAAGTTAATTTTCGCGCAACGACAGACTTATATCGATGGTTTCGACATTGTTAGGATAATATTAGGGTTTTAGATAGTTTTATTAAAACGGCGCGCTCCGTCTTGATACAAAATTTACGATAAAACTAGTTCATACTAGTGCTCACGGTTCATACACTGATAGGCTCACTCTTTAGTTTCTTATCTATACTCTTAGACTTTAATTAACTAATTAACGTTTAGAAACCAAAATTCAACGAAATTAAACTTAATACGAATTTACAAACTTGTCAGAGCGTAGGTATACCGCGAACCCTAGAACTAAAATTAGTCGAACGAAATTCGTAAGCCATCTCCCAGAAACCAGTAATGTTTCTTATTTAAACTTGTATATAAGGCAAGCCGACAGAACCTAGAACACTTAGTAATCGTGACGTCATCTTTCAGACGCCTGGGAAAATTGAAAGACAAATTGTATAGCTATTGTACCTCAAGTAATTCGAGTCGCGGCAAATGAATCATTAGTCCTAAACCAATATTAACCTGTGTTGTACAAACATAGAGTTTGGGGCGTACCTAATATCATCAGGAGCGTCGCCGCGTCGCTCGTGAGTAGCTCTTGTTTCGTTCAAGCAAGTGTTCTTTCATTTTCTAATGGATCGACACTGAGGGAATATTTGTTGGCAAACTTTCACTAGGAACGGATATTTACATAACAAAGGAAGGGGTTAGGGATCCAAATGTCCCCGAAAACGTATTCTTGTCAGGAATTTGAATTTTGTAAAGGATTCGCCGGTCAGTGTTGTGCCAGTGCGTTATTGTTGTAGTGAATTTTGTGCATATTCAAATAACAATGTTCTATAGAAGAACTTTATAGAAGTTCATAATACATTTTCAATATAGCTATAGTTTCTTCAAAGTGTGTATTAGGTAAATATTTATATGCCGGAGGCGTGTTGTTCCTTCTGCTTATCAAGTTTGCTTTTACACTTACCCGCATACTTTGATATGTAAATGTTTTGAATATTACGTTGAGTTCGGTAAGATAAATCGTTGATTACTTGATTAAGTTAGTAGTGTTATTAAAAGTTGACTAATTAAATAAGTTTTCTTGATTAAAATAGTTTGACAATAGGAATTAACAAAAGACTGATGGCTGACGTATTTAATTGCATAAGGGTGATTTGTGTGAGATTTATAACCGAATCAAATTAACTTCAAAAGACAGAATGAAAAATAAACTAAAAAAACCGCTGTTAAGTTTTTGTTCCATTAACTTGGCACTAAAATATCAAACGCTACAACTATCAGTGTTTCGATATAAAGTGGTCGACGCATTTATTTTACGTTATCGCCTCGTAAAAATGGCCATGAATTCGAAAGAAAACATGTCGAGAACTGAACACCCGCAAAAATAGATTATATTTTATTGAACTTTGTTGTCATCATATCTCCGTAAACCCTCCGGGACAAAGGGGGATCCTTTGACAATGTTATCGACACAACACAAAAATACTAGCTAACAAACAAAGAGAATAAAGTTCAGAGTGTTATTCTTACGAATTTCACAGATAAGTTTAAAGGTTGCGTTGGATTTTTATTGTTTGCTTTGGTCCTCGCAAACCTTTTATGAAAATCTAAGAGATCGCACTCAAACGAATGTTATCGTTACGTGGTTTTAAAATGCAGTTTATACAAAGAAAGATGATCGTGAGCTATTAGTGCGTTCATTAAGTGACGTTTTTTTTACTAGCTGTTTTTACTTTTAAAATGGGAAATGCAATATTTTATAGAAGGATTAAGATTTGATAATCCAAAAGCCACAAGAATCGTACAAATTAAAACATAAGTTCAGTCTCAGGATTTCAATTTACAAATCTTTGTTCGATTCAATTACATTTGTCGTCGGTATGTTTGTATTTTTCTCTCCCTCCTCGCCAGCAATCACTCTCTTCTTCTGCAATTTTCAAACAAGCCTTTTATCTATCGTTGACTTTTCTCTATCTAATTTCCAATTAACTATAAAACCATAACCTAATAGCCACTATGAAGAAGAGCCGGATCAAATTTCAGTAGGAATATTCCCTAGACGTTAACTGATATTCCGAATGTAATTTCCTTATAATTAAAATTATAATACGTGAGTCAGAGTACCTAATCTATGTTTGTTTATATAATCATGACATAAAATTATTATTAATTAACATAGTTCTGATTATTTATATAAACATAACTGGAGTCTTTTCTTAAGAAACCGTCTTTTTAGCTGCCTTATCGTGTAAATTATCTTGCTTTTTACTTTATTTTCTCTTCTCAGAACTCATTAACATTTTATTGACAATAGAATTTCTAGGAAAAACGGTAGAAGATCCATTTACCAAAGATCTAAGTAACGCGTCTATTTAAAAAGATGTAGAATCCTTTACCAGCGTCTAATGCGCGCAATCCAGAAGATATTACTTGAATTTTAAAATCTACATTTTTAACGTAGTATTTTCCTCGCTTTAACCGAAAGGCTTATAAAACCCATTACCGAAATTAGTCACGTCAACTATAAAATAGTAATATTTCGTTCCTTCTTGTGAAATACGACGGCTATAACTATACTCCACAACATCGTTCGTTTCAAGTGATTTAGGAATAAACTAGGATTCTAGAACGTTAAATGGATGGAAATTTGGGTTGTTTACTGTACTGGATTTTAGGGATTTGAGCTAATAATCAAATTTTCGATAGATTAAAATACAGGCTTTAATCTATATTATATAAAAATGAATCCCTTTTTCCCTTGGTCACGGCATCACGCGTGAACGGCTGGACCGATTTTGCTAATAAATTCTTTTTTTGTTGTGTATTTTTATTGTCAGTAGAAGGTTCTTATGAAAGAAAAAATTGGAAAATTGGACGGAAAATTAGAAAATTTAAGAATACTTAACCACCATATTAAGTAATCCTTACTTTTGTTACGATAGTGATTTGTTGGATTCATCTCCGCCCCCAATAATACAAATTTACCGGGAACGGGACCTAGGTATTCACGCGGGTGAAACCACGGGGCACAGCTAGTTAAATAATATTAGTAAAACGATCAAATTAAAATGTAGTACAAAGGATACACATACAAGTTACATAACTGTATAACTAAAAATTAAAAAACACGCCTGCCATGTAAAAAAAAATAAAAACAAGTCAAATATTTGCAGTCGGGGTCGGTTACTTGGAACAATTCATTACAGATCCCCGACTGCAAATATTTGACTTGTTTTTATTTTTTTTTACATGGCAGGCGTGTTTTTTAATTTTTAGTTATATTATTTTTATTTAATACCTTTTAGTGAACAACAAAAAAGCATGACACAACACAAAAAAAAAATTCGTTCGGAACACTTTGCAGGCGATTTCGACTCACACTTGACCATTTTTTAATGTCCACATAGCCTATGTCACTCGGGATAACTCAAAGCTTCTAATGATACCACAAACATTGAAATCGGTTAAGCCTTTTAGAAGTTATGGTGGAATAAAGAAACTCACAAACATACATACATACCTACATACATACATACATGAACCCTGAAAACATAACACTCCTTTTTGGGCAGTCGTGTAATAAATAAACAATGAACGGAAAACTGGATAAACAATACCACCCACACACGGAATTTAATTTATAGCTAAATTCATACATAGACTTAGTTGTAAATAAATAACAACAAAGCGTTTAACTCCAAACAAAAACAAGTTACAAAATACCACACTTAAAGCAAGCAAGTCAATAGTAACACATCAACATAACATCGAAGCTTCCCCTAAAATACAACTGTGTCAAAATAAGATTCAACTTGCCCTTCCTCCCCTTTCTCCTTTCTCCCCTATTTCCCCTCAAGTTGTGAACGCCCGCGGCACCCGAACTTCCCCTGATATGATAACGTTCATAACCACGTTGTTTCGTTTAATGTACTCAGTTTGTTTTGGTTTTGCTGGTTAATTAAGGTGAAGCCAGGTTACCTTGACGCATGAGTAGGGAAGACCGTTTCAAAATGTTACGTAGCATGTAGTCTGAGGTACATTACCCTGCTGTAACTAATCAAATTTTGTAGTATCTTGTGGGTTAAACTACCCTTAACATAACACAATTTTAAAAAATTATATAATAATAAATCACAAAACAAAATAAATCAAAGTAGGTAGTTTTTTAATAAGTAGTTTAACAATTTGACGGTCTGTAATTTTTGTACATTTGCTACGCGAAATCTACGGCAATAATTGATCTTTTTCAAAATTATTTTTTATATTTCTAGGTTTAGGTAAACCTCCCGTGCCTCGGAGGTGGTCCTATATATTATGCTTAATTAAGGCCTGTTCCATTTTACTTTTATGTGTAATTATGTTTCTGTCAGAAGAGTAATATTCCCATAATCAAAAAAATTATAACCTTGAAACTATCCTGAAAGAAACTGTATAAAGTATGTTTGGATTATTCTTAGGTAAGCCTTTAATAGCCTAGGGATGTAGCAGTAATAATAATTGAATATTGATGAAAGCAATACCTACCCACGTGCGATTCAGACTATGAAATCGGCTTAAGTATCAACAAGCTGCTGTATTTTACTAACGTAGGATTCAAAGTAGGTATTTTAATAACCTCCTACATATATTTACAGATTTTTGGATTAGTCTCAGTTTAAAATATGTTCGGAAACTATAATACTGTAGTCAGAGACGGTCTCTGACTACAGTATTACAGAAGACACGCGATGACAGAAGAAGAAGAGAACTTAAGGGATATCTTACCATCAATTTAAGTTAATTATCTGAAGTCTGAGAGTTTGTTCTAAGGGATTTCTTATTAACAATTAAACTCTGATGTTTCTTTAATAAATAAAATATTTTAAATTTAGCACTGGTTCTAACATTTACCAATCATATTTACTTCTTACCTTCACAAACATCGTGGTACATGCATTCCTTGGGATCGGCCAGCGTTATCCAAATTAACCAGTGCTGTATCCCCTCACTAATTTATCGGGGGATTGCATGCGTTTGTATCAAAGCTAGAACCAGTCAATACATACATATACATAGGTACATTCTACATGTAGCTTGCGGTCAGTGCTGTTAGCTCTTCATCAAAGCGGTTACTTAAAGCCTGTGACATTTGAACCGAATTTGATGCTACTTTATCTACTAAATAATTAAAAGTCTATTTTATTTCATGCCGATAGCTAATTTCATATTAATTATTTTTTAAATCATAGCTGTTACACAAAAGAAAATTGTTCTAGGTTGAGACTTTTTCTGCTAAAAAACTGTACGCTCGTATTATCTTCAGTTGTTCAGTTGTTTAGGTAAATTATGTCTACCATATCCCATGATGAAAATGAGTCTTCTTTAAAACAAAATCTTCTATAAAGTTATGCAATATTCCTGTAAATTTATAGCGGACATGTGAACGTGTACCACAGTTATCTAACCGATAAAAACTCAGAGGACTCTCTTAGGAGACTTTTGAACTTTTGAAATTATCCCCAAGTTTTTACGTTTTTTTACGTATTCGGTCTTCTTTTAATGAGATTTCTTTAAATATATTTAGGACTCCCTAACAACGAATACCTTGTTAGAAAGGTTTTCTTTAGTCATTTTGCGGCAAGAATTTTTGATTTAAGTTATGGAAGTTAAAATAAATACGTTTAAGTAATAAAAATAGGGCGTAAAATGGTCTCCCTTCGACAAAACAGCGCCGGATATCCGTTGCATCCCCAACTATGAATAAAAACTTGGTTTTGACCGAATTTGTATCACAGCTTGAGATAATGGCTTATGCTGACAACTCCATAAGGGGAGAAGGATGAAATAACGATACTATTTCATGCATTCAGTAAATTCTTCACTCTTTACCATCTGGATATGTTATGTTATTTTTATCTTGACGTATCCTTAAGATAAATATTCTGTTATTCATGTTGAAGCTGTTGATAGTCAAATATAATATTACTCTTAATTGAATTTAAGCTTTATTATTTTGACTTACCACAATATGTGAATCTGATCTCTCCCTGTTGTCTCGTGCCTCGTTTTCTATCCCTACCTCTGGAGCAGGTACTTGGTAGCGAGTTTAGAACACTTAGCTGTGTTCTTATGTACGAGTGAATAATATTTTTTAAGAAACAAAACCTTTTGAAATTTCGAAAGAAATATGCGTATACTAGCAAAATTGATGGTATCACATTACAAACTGCCTTCTAGAAAACTAATATAGTCATGTCTGTTCCAAACTATACACACATACATACGTGTATAGTACAGTTTGGTTACGTAGAAAATGTTTCTTCTATAAACATTGGCTAATTAGTTCGAACTTCCAAGTTAAGCCACATGAATTTATGCCTAAGGGTACATAAATAATTTAAAACCAGTATCGCTGAACACGTACAAACTAAGATATTAAGACTGTAATGTAATTTACAATGTTCGTATAATTGCCACTTAAATGTATTCGGGACGAGTTTCCCTACCTGATATAATTCTAGTGTGCCTATAACTAATAGGCTAGGAAATTTATGACCTCATGCTTGTAATTATTCACCATAATATATTTCCTTTTGATAATAAAATGTAGCCATTTCAGACCTATATTTTGGGTGTGTTATTGACAAGCCTAAGTACCTACTTATTGACTTTAAGCATAGTCAAAGAACAATACAATTAGATTTCATGTGTAATATTTGTTACAGGTTATAGAAATAGTACTGTAACCAATCTTAAATAAATGTTTTGTTTAATGTAGGAATACAACATACGTAAATAGATATGTATACCAGCCCCAAAACATTCCTATGTCTACAAGCTTCAGGGATCTTCATTACGACTGCACTGTTATTATTTTCCGCCCTCCAACATTAGCTAGATTTCTCAGCGAGCCGAATAAATTGCAGGTCATCTGCGGCAACATTTGTCACAAGTCAGTAATTTGTGGGAATGCGTGGTTTTCTTCATATTCCCTTGGAGTAATCCTCAAGAGTAATTTGTCAAAATTTCAACGTTTCGTCGGCGCGGCGCGCGGCCCGTTGCCAGGATTTCCAACCCCAAAACTAAGCCTCTTTGATAAACTCAAATGTATTATTTTATGTCACAGCGGTGTTAACAAGTAGATATGTGATTGTTCTACGTATAAAACAAGAACAAAATGCTTTTAGGTTTTCGTATGAAAATGCATATTTGATAAAAAATCTTTAAAACACTGCTCGCTGTTAGTGTTAGCTTATGTTACATCCATATATTTTTCAGTAGCACAAATTAATATCTAAATCTAAGTCTTATAAAGTAAAAAATATGCATATAACCTGCAATTCGCATGGCATGTATTAGTCGGTTAATCTATACATATAAATTTAAATTTAAAATTATAAAAAGAAACGTAAAAAAATTGTATCTTAAAGGTTTATGTAATTTCACTTTAGATGAGGTTCCGACATAATATGTTTGTAAACAATAAACAGAGCCTTATTACTGAGTATTACAAAACAATCTAATAAAGCTTTATTAAACTACTATTAGTAAAGTTTTCCTTTAGATAATTATTTAATAATATTTATTTCTAGTAATTACAAGCGACACGCAATATTCTATCTTATAAAGTCACTATGAAATATTAATTACATAAACGTTGTTATGGACAAACCGGAAAACTTATATTTACTTAGAGTATTAACAACTGAGTTACATTTTATGTAGTTTCAAAATAATTACTTTCAATATCTTTAATTTATTTTTAATATCTATAATAATATTATTTTTGTATGAATAAAAGCAGAATCCGGGGACCTTCAATCGAATTAATCTTTTATTTACTTAAATGGTTATTTGTTTCCAAAAAGTTCAACATACCTATTTTAGATGTTTTCAATAAATTGTATAAGCATATGGTGTTAAAGATACGTACCTAACTAATATGTTAACAGTTCTTTTTTCGTTGATTGAGACTCGTCGTATGAATTATTTAATTTTAATGACATATAACCAACCTTATATATGCTCGTTCCTTCTCTACACAAGGTGAAGCCTGTGTTCAGCAGTGAAACATAAAGACACAGGTCTATATTATTAATGTTATGTTACTATAATATATAATTAATTGTGTAAATTTAATAATGTCTGAATTATCAAAAAAACTTCACGTCTCTATTTCTTAGAAGTAGTCTATAACGTTAATTATAGGGCTGCCTATTGCCATTTATTGGGCCCTTGTTCGCGCCCTAAAAACCGCAGTAATAATAACGATAACATCGTCAATATATTTGAGGTTTTTATGTTATATAAAAACGATTTAATTTGCTGACCCAACGTTGTCAGAATGTGAATGGCTCAATGAATCGTGAAAGCCGTTCAGTCGTTACCATAACAATTAGATTGTTCCGACAGTTTATATGAATTCTGCTTAAATTACTTCGTGAATTGTAGTTTATAAGTCCCGTATTGATTGCCTCTTCAATTTTATGTCTAGCTTCCGGATAAGGATGAAATTTTCAGTTAGGTACATGAATTTTTCCTTTTGGTTTTTGATATTTAATGTTCATGTTTTGTGTTCTAAATAAATTACTTTGTGTTTGACCTTTTACCTCAAGGTTTTTATATTTATTAAAATTTATTAAAAATTTATTAAAAGATTTTTGCTTAATTTTTTCAAGTTTAAATAATTTAAAATTTAATAATTTTAGGTAATATTATTGTTATTGCAATATTTTTAAACAGTTTCTATCTCCAAGGAACACAAAATATGAGTTAACTGTTTTCTATATCTTTATAAACTTGGTTCAAATTCAACATATAGATATTTTATTTGAAGTTACATTTGAAGCAAGTCATGGCGAGCTCTTTCCAGGATGCTCTTCATACGGCTAGCATAGGATAAGCCTGAATAATACATATCTGCGTATATTTCTGGAGTCTTTGAAGAACTCCCGATATTATTTTGTTTTCCCAGAATATTTGTTATACTTCGACAGAAATTTTATACACTTTTAAGAAATATTCTTTTGAAAATGTATTGAATACGTCGCCTATATTATAGTGTTGAATTTAGAAATATATTTAACATTTGTTATTTTGATATTTAATATTGAATGTGAAGGTTACAAAAGAATCGTGTTTTTAGATAATATTTTGGTATTAAAATTCCGACGAGTTTTGTTATTATTTTCTTATTTAGCACAGAGGCAAGGTTATTTAAACAATAAACAGCTGACAAATAAAATTGGTTCATTACCTTCTCCAGCCTATCGATTCAAATTAATCTAGAAACTATAAGACCCGTAAATTAATTCTTACGCCCTAAATAACCTCTGAATAATAAAAACTGGGACACTACAGGAAAAATATCGGTGGAAAGATTACAAATCGTCTGTGAAGCAAGAGTAATGTGTCACAGAAATTCACTGCTGGCATGAATCGCCGAGCACTAAATAAAAGAAGGGAAAAAATACTCAAAAATTTACTACCGAATTTTTGCGAATTCCCGTTGGCATCAGCTAAAGGTTATTACCCCACGTTATAAGTGTTCATTTCACTGAAGGAATTTATACAGACATCACAACGTTCGAAGTTAATTGAGTGTAATGTTCTTATTTGCATATTTTTATCAATGTCTTTGGGGCCGCTGTTATCGTGAATTTCGTTTACATAGCTGGTAATTGAACAGTTTTCGTGACTCTGAAAGAAATTGGCCACATCTGTATAACTATCGTTATTTTAAAAGTAATTTATATTCATAAAAATAAATCAAATACAAGTGTTAAGGTTGTAATGACTTTGCTAAACATAATTCCGTTGCCAACCCTCTTTGAAATAAGCCTATTAAAAAGTTTGGGCCTAGAACTTGTGACAGAACCAAGTCCATCAAATTTTCATAAAATCAGATGACTTTTGTTAAAGACTCGGTGAATAGTAAATCAAAAAAGGCCAATATTTCCAGAGAAAATTTTGCAAAAGTTGCCGCGTTTTCAAGTTTGTAGTTTCCAATTAGCAGTAGGGTCCTATTAATTAATGAAACGGATTAATTTGGATTAACAGTCATATTTTAAGACTAGTATGTGTAAGAAAAACATTCATACTTAAACAAATTTAAAGTCTCAACAAAATACTGACTCTACAGAAAGCAATTCAGCCTTAACTCGCACAACGACAATACTAATGAAAATCAAACTCATTACAGCAAAATCTCCAACAATAATACATTCAGTAACCCTGAATTACAATAGAAAACTTCTCCGAAGTGTTTCCATTGTAATCCCTATCTGTGTTGACATAACTTGGTGCCGGAACTAAGAGTACCGTTCACGGGGCACCAAGAACCTAACTCCATTACCTTATAACTGTATAAAACGCCAGCTCTCTAATGGGAATTAAACCTTTTGAAACTGCGTTGGAGGCACTTTGCTGTGAAGTTGGTAAGATAAAGATTTCAGTGTCATTCAAAGTATTTCATGGCGAGTCGAGTTTTATTAAATTGTTTGAGTGGAAAAATGTTGGATAGTTTGTAGGGCGAAGTTAGGCTAACTTCGCCTACCTAAAATATCTTGTGAGATTGGTAACAGCCATAAAGTAACCATAAACGACTTTGACCACGGTAGTAAGATAATACTGAATTGTAAATTCATGCTTATCAGACATCGATTTAGTAGATATATGTATAGCAACAAAATCTAACTGGGACCTTTATAAATATCAAAACTGGGTTCAAAAACGAGTTGTCAATAGTAGCATGTTATGAAAAGGGGATTTACTGCATTATCATCTAAAAAGGAGCGCAACCATTACATATCCCCGAAAGGAGATAAATATTTTATGTCATAATTCATCTTAGCTATAAAAAGGGTGAGCGCAGACATTGGCACAGTTATGAAATGATTTTGTTTCGCCCGCCGGGAGTCGTACTATCTGCACTACATATATGGGAATTTCGAACTATTCTTTAATCTTAGAACAAAAAATATATTCTAGACTAGCTGTGCCTGCGACTTCGTTCGCGTGGATGACGAAACTTATCAATGAGTTTTTAACCGCAAAATTAAGTTTGTTTTTTAATGTTTATACTTTTCTGGGATAAAAACTACCCAGTGTGGTGCCCAGGATAATAAAGAATAATTATACTAAGTTTCATCGTAATCGAACCGGTAGTTTTTGCGTGATACCTGAACAAAATTTTTTTTTTTCTCACTTTTGGGTTCGGTGTCGTTCTAGTAACACCCCCCGCCATTTATTTTTTTGATATTTTCAATGTACAGAATTTTCACATCTACAGATTTATTATAAGTACTAGCTGTGTCCCGCGGTTTCACCCGCGTGAATACCTAGGTCCCGTTCCCGGTGCCTTTGTATATAAAAAAAGACAAATAATTAGCAATAAATTAAAATTGCGACTATAATTTGAGATTTAAACTATCCTATCTCTCAAGTTGGATCGAACTGCACATGGTGTGCGAATTTTATTATAATCGGTTAAGGGGTTTAGGAGTCCATTGAGGACAAACATTGTGACACGAGATTTATATATATTAAGATAGATACGAAGAAACGAAAGAAGTATATGATTTATATCCTTACAAATGACTTTAATGGGTTTATTTTATGTTTTGCTGCAAGTACTTACGTGGTAGCAAAAGATAAGTAACATGTAAATAATACTTAAAGGTTTTGAGCCTAAAATACAGTACTGTGACTTGACTCCCAAGTGTTATTAACATAATTACCGAAGAAGCTATGTTTGATAATATATATGCTGAAGTTAAGCCTCACAGATGTGAAGCAATTCAAAGCGTTCCTGTAAAGCAGTAGTCTAAAGCCATTATCAAAAGTTCTATATGTTCCACCTGCGAGTATATCACAAGGGCTTTCACAGAAGTAAACAAGACGCACCACATAAACGTACTTGAGTAATTTTATGAAATTTCCATGAATTCAATAATATAATTGGAAAAGTTTGACCGCAAACGAGGGGTGGTCGCAGGAAGAACTATAAAATTGCAGTTAACGGAGACTCAACGACTTCTCAATACCATTATTCTGAAATACGATCTAATTGAGTGGCTTGCCCCTGTTCTTCGGAGACAATAATGGGAGCTGGTCGACAAGCTAAATTGCCCCGCGGTGATTGCTAATTTACTTATTACAAACGGTCTTCTCATTAATTAACCGTTCATTTGGTAAAAAGTAAAAGTAAGACTTGCTCCTAATAGAAGGGAGTGGTTTTATTAACAGAATGTTTAGGACTGGAAGTAATGTACGGATTCTTGCCAAATTTTTGGACCGAATACAAGAAACCAGGATATTTACTATAGTAGTTCTTATTGTTCGGGAAATTGGATCTATTATTAAATTAGTAGAGCACGAAATATAGGGTTTATGTTAAAGCTAAGAAACTGTTTGCAAAACTACCTATTTATTAAGTGTTCATTTTTTTTTCTATTAATAATTGAGTAATTTATAAATCTCTAATGTCAACACCGGGGGCCTCCACCCCCGCAGTTTAATGTTACAAAAAATAATAGTCAAGAAAAGGTTTTGAATATATGTATATTTACCGAGACACGTAATGCGAGTCTATAAAAAACTTATCTTTATTTCGGGCATAATATACGTGTATTTGTTAAATTGTTTTGTTAAACAAAAACATAAGTTAGTTCGCGGTCGAACAGACTACAGCTTCGCTTTTGTTTTGCCATCGCTGGGTGTTTGTGTGTTTGTGCTAATGAATGAATCGACCGCGCGAAACAGTTTTTGCCGAACCGATTCTCACTGTCAAACTTTGGAGTTTGTCCTAATTAATACGCTGTATTCAAAGAGGAATGGAAGGAAGATAAATAACAGAATTTATAAATAAAATACAGTTCATTACGGTTTTATAAAAATGTATTTACATTTTTGAGGTAATTGTAAGTTGTTGGATTTGTTTATTTATTGGTTTATTTAGGTAATCATAAAAAAATGTAGGAACAAAAGTTTAAAAATAATGTTAGTATCTTAGATAAATGATTGGTCTCGCGCGCTCGACTAGATACCGCCGTCGTACTCGTTAAATGCGGCGAAAATAGTACGCCCGGATAGGCGTACCCGTGCCAGTCACGTTGACAGTAGTTTGTTTGACTTAGACGTCCCGAACATTTTATTATATTTTGGTCGCAATTCGAAGTAAAATGGCGGTTTGCGTATTAAAACTGTTTAAAAACAACACTACAAATAATAATAAAGGCACTGGGATCACATAGCATCAGTAAGTATCGTATAATTTCCAAATTTCAACATAAAATATTACGTACTCTGAAAGTCATTCAGTGTTGCCGTTTATGCGAGAATCATTTTCCCCATGGTTAAGATATTAATAATGTGAATTTATTGTTATTGTATTTTTATATAACCTATTTCATTTATCTAACCTTCTTATTTAACATATAAATAACCCATTTCTATATTATTTTAAGTTAATATATGTTATCTATTGTAATATATGTTAATATATTGTATACATAGGTGAGCAAAAGGAGTAAAATTAAATTAAAATTTTTAATATTATTTTTTGCATTTTTTGAGCTTCATTTATAATAAAAACAAGTAACATTTTTAATTTATATCAAGTAACAACTTCCATAGCATAAAATATTTTCCCATTAACTGGGGTAACCGTTAAGCAGCTGGTAACACTATTCTAGCATACTGAGCACAATTGTTGCCGCAGCGACGGACATTTTGTTTGTTGACAGTGCGGTATCTACTATCTAGTCGAGCGCGCGAAACCAATCATTCATCTAAGGTTAGTATATTAAAGATAGGAATCGTGGCACATTAAATGTGGTTAATAATGACAGCCGGCTGCACTGTGCAACATATTTGTAGATTTCAGTGGCGTGCATAGCATATAGGCAAAAAGGCAGTGCCTGCCTTCTAAAACCCCTAACTATCTTCTTTTAATATAACAACACTCATCATACATAATCATAACATTACAGGCAGTAAAACTTCTAACCAAACATTTCAATAACAAACAAATCAATAATGATGTCACATAATAATATGTCAAATTCAAGTTCATTCAAAACAGTAACTTAACTTAATAATCTGTTACGAGGTACGGTAGCGGTAGGCTCTCGAAAATGTGCCTAGTTTACACTCACACATTCAAACGAAATCTCCTTCCTTGTCCATATACGCACGCACACTTCAAAAACGGAAAATAATACCCCGCCCGCGCTATCTTGACTTTTTATTATACGACAAAAACAAAAATCCCTATTTTTGCTAAGAGTGGTGCTTTGACATTTGACATTCGTAATTTTTTACACTTACAGTAAGCTAGCTTACCTGCCAATAGACTTTGTTTATTACGCAAAACTTTCGAATCATAGAGTCCTTTTACTTTCTTTCCACTCTCCAATCCGTTTTCAGATTTGGAGTAAGAGTTTTTTGGCTCACTTATATCATCTTCATTTATGAAGATTTTAAACAATTACACTAGGTTACTCTATCTAATCTACTTAACTCGAAGATATGTACAGAATGTGCAATTTAATATTAATGGTATAAAATATTTATAAATATTTAGAAGTAAACAAAACAGAATATAAGTGACTGCAAACTGCCACAGATACAAAATGCATAAATTTAAATGCCAAGGATTAAAATATTTTAAATGAAGCTTGTGTTTTAAAATGCTAATAACTTGTAAATTAAATATCGCAATATTATTTAGTTACTTTTTAATGTTTATTATATTTAGTTTCAATTAACATTTTTATTGTTTTACTTCTGTGTTGCAACTTGGTCGTTTTTCGATATTTATTATCTGTGGCAGATTGTTCATTAAGTTTTTGATAGTTCGCGCGCGTGTTTTCGTCTTGACTTTCGTAACTAGTTTCTATTTATTGTGATTTTGTGAAGTGGCTGTAGTTTAAGAATCAGGAGCATTAATAAACCGCTATGTGTATGAATGTTAAAATAGTGGCGAAAATGAGATATGTTTGGTATAACACACGTGCGTAATTACAAACTTACAATACAAACCCATCAGATGGGGTTTGTTGACAAAACTTTAAAGGTAAGGCTCTTAGTAATATTAAATCAAAATGTTAGAAACTATCGCCTGACTAGCGGTGTACTGCTGGACGAACTGTTCTTTTTGTGTTATTCATCGTTTCTTGATTGTTAAATACGAAATTGTTGTGTGAATTGATACCTACGAGAATAACTACGACGAAAACATTTTGTTGTTGTGGATGATGATATTAAGTAATTGTTTTTAGTTAAAATCTTAATAAAAATGGGAGTAAATTAAACATACAAGATAATAGTATATGTTGGCACATTCAATAAACGTCTGATTATTTTTTTGTCTGTTTTATGTAATACATAAGGTAGGTACCTAAGAAAAATGTTGATCTCGAATGGTCATATTGACTATGGCTCAATATATTTACTATTATTTAGGTCTGGTTTCGGACCCTTAATGAATAATACACAAATAAGAGTCCTCAATCATAAGCTGACCGTTTGCTCGTCGCGAGTCCCGAGTCGCGGAGTCGGCTGCTGTTCGCAGTTAGCTTTATTATGACTATTTTATACAAACTTATACCAACAAGTTTGAAATAGTGATTCAATCAGAAATTGGTCGCGAGCTGCGCGCGCCGCGCGTGCATTTTAAATTGTATCTTGCTCGCGCCGCGCGAGAAGCGCGCGTACTGCTCGCGAACACGAACAGTTCGGAGACGGGCGTTATTTGCACTATCGACCTTTGCGTGAGTTGCGTGGCGCACTAATAGTATTAACAGACGATCGAACTTGGTTCGGGCCGGACAGCGGATTTGGTACGCTCCGTACCATATCCGGTCGTCTGGAGAGTTGTCCGCCGAACATTATTATTATTATTTCGTGTCCGGTCGGTTCGATGGTTTGCGCGTCGAATTTGGTCGGCTCCGTACCAAATCCGCCGGTGTGTAAGCTCGGACCGGACAAACGCACGGCAGTCGCGATCGAAACCTTCTGGAGGTAACATTAAGCACATTTGGAAAATTTTCACATTATCACATATTGCACTTTTATCTTACTAAAAGATCAAGATACAAAAGTTTATTATAAAATGTGCGTAATGTTATTATAAAAATAATGGCCGGATCACATTTTTGAGTAACACAGTTATGTCTAGTCTCAAACTTTAGTAAACAGACCAATTACTTATTCCGAATAGCATTAATTTTTAATGTACTTAAGTAAGTGATGTCCTGAATCTTGGGGCAGAAGTCCCGGAAAAAAATAGTGTCGTAAGGAAGTCTCTTCCTTCTCTATATTAATCGAAGTTTAGGTTAATAAGCCCTACCTATTCCTATCACTCTAATAACTAATAATATACTATAACGAAAATTATAAGGTTGATGTGTAGGCTTTAAGTACTTTAGTACTAAATTCATCACGATTTTTCAAATATATTTTTGCCTACTCCTTTCTTTTTTTTCGTGATGTTTGTGGCGGCATTAAACAACAATCGCAATTTTAGTGCGCTTGGATAACGTCGGAGGCATGACGTCTGACCTGTGTGTACGCCACGCGGTTAGTGCGAGATCCGGCCGTCTGTTGTGACTAGCGGATCGGTACGCCGTACCAAGTCCGCTGTCCGGCCCGAACCAAGTTCGATCGTCTGTTAATACTATAACATATTGCAGTACCTAACTGAAGGCGCCAGCAGCGCATTCGGTGCGCGTTCGTCAGACCTGAACGCACCTTGTGATCCACAAAAATAATGCTTGTTCCAATTTTTTGGGAGTTCATTTGCGTATTTACGGTAAAGTTGGTCCATGTACGAGTGCCTACCATGGCCGAAAACCAATGCACGCCACTGGTAGATTTTCAGTTTTATAGGTACTAATTGTAAACAAGTTTTTGATTGAGACTTTTTAAAAATTATTTACTTAGTATATTCTAAAGGGGCAATTACACGAGACAATTTCCAGTCAAGACTAGCTAGCCTGGCTGACAGACTAACTAGCATGCTCGTTATTACACCGGACTTAATATCGCATGCTACTCAATCGCCAGTGTGAAGTTTTTGGTGTTGGTCGTCAGGTAAACAAGGTGGACGATGTCGATATCGATATTTTTAGTAATGCGCTAATAAGTTATTATTTTTTAATAAATTTAGGTTTACCAACATTTTTACACATACTTAACGTATAGACAAAGATTTAGTTTTAAGTAATATTATAATAATAAATGTTAGTTAGTTAGTAATATTATGTTGTATTCGCATTATGAAAAATATAATTATTTGTTTTATAAACACATATAAAATTAAGTACAGAATATAAAATTAAGTACAGAAAATAAAATCAAATAAAAGGTACGAGAATAATAGATGTCTAGTCTAAAATCTACTGAATAGTTACAAATGTTTTTCAATAGTGGAGATGAATTGACAAGTTAAAAAAAATAACCATTAGAATTATAAAAATAATGAGTTTCGAAGGTGCAATCAACGCAAAATCCTAAATAGTGTATATTATATTTCATCCTATTTTTCCACATGTGAATTATTTTAGCAGTTTTGAAACTGCACATGTCTTACGTAAAGATTGTGCAACCCTAGGTGTATCCGTCGGGCGGTCGGTAGAGGTCAAATCGCGTGCTTACAAGGTTAAAAAGTGCGGCAGCGTGCTTGCTCGTCGCGAGAAAGTCTAGTCGAGACTTTCTGCGGGCTAGCTGCGTGGTGTAGGGTTGCCTCCTGCAATTTATTATAATATAGTATCGTACTATGTTCATTATAATACAGTAAATTGTAATATATATAATAGGAAAATAATATGGTACGAAAAATTGGTACTACATTTTCAACGGTAAATCAACTGTAGCACATTTTTATTTTCAAATATTTAAAAATATACTGGAATTTTTGCACTAAGGTAATATATAAGGTGCTATAAAAATATCTGCCACGGCTTTAATGGGAGGTAGTATTGTGTTTATAGATTACAATAGTGAAGAACTTTCGTACCCCGGAACAGTTAATTAAATTTGAGAACATAAAATAGTTAAATTAACATTGACTCTATTCTGCGTAACGTGGTTCACAAATTACGCGCAATGTGACGCTTCGTCAATGAAAACAACTGCTATCTCTTTCCATCTTTTCTGTGAATGAAAACTGTAATCAGCTGACTAGTTCGTCACTACATAATCTACTAGGTACGCAATAATACGCAGGCATACATGATACAAGTGTTTTAAAAGTGCAACTACTTACCAGCTACAGCATTCTTCAAAAAAAACTGACGTAGGTAAATAAGATGATAAACTTGTGTGACTGTCAAGTTAGTGTAAGAATCGCATTCTTTTTTCGTATTATTTATAAACAGTAGTTATTGAAATAAAACTACTTTTTACGGATGTTGTCGCGGTTTTATTAAAAGTCCGTAAAAAAGTAGTTTTATTTCAATGTCTAACATTCGCGTAAATCTAAGAAACCAAACAGTAGGTACTTAGATTAATATCGAATAACGATAAATTACAGTAACTTGGCGTGTTTAAAAGTTAATCATTTTATTTACAACGATTGCACCGTATTTACAGTTATTTACTCACTCCCTACCTAGTACCTACTTATCTACACTGCATATGCACACAGATGAAGGCACGCTTGCATACATGTCTCTTCACTTTATTTAATGTGTCCGTTTCACTTTTCACTTGCCTAAATGCGCGTTCGATGCGCCTTTTTAGTTCTACCACACTTCTTTCACCACACCAAGGTCTTTCACACGACCACACAAAAAAAGTCTAGAGGGGTTAAATCCGGCGAGCGAGGAGGCCACGGCACTTGTTTAGTGGTAAGGATGGAGCCCTTCACGATTTAAAAGTCGCCACACGTAGTTGTCGCTCACGTCGAAGACATCATCCTCATCATCCTCATGCAGCATCCCTGGTGCTCGCAAGAGGATGACACTGAAGCACTTCCTCTTCGAGTTCGGCCGAGTATGAAGGCCTGCCTGCGTCAACCGGAGGCGGGTCAAAGCGGCCGTGTTACACTGAGTTACACTCGCGGCAGGTAGCACAACACCATTTCAAGATATTCTTGATTGGAATACTGTCGTCTGGGAGGCATTTTTAATGTAAGCGCCGCGATATTCCTGACGCTAACTAGAACTAACTACCGAACGCGCGGCCGGGGGGCGACTGGCGACCGGGGCCCGGGCCGGGCGGTCGGTTGGCCTTGGCGCGTGCGACGAACGTGCTAGTGCGGGTGAGGGTGGGGGCGCGCGGGGCTGTTGACGACCGAGCGGCCGGCGCGCACGGCGGCGGCGGCATCCTTTGATAGGAATGGCAACAGTGTATGAACGGCGGCGGCGCGGCGGCGTTTTGCGAAATGTTTGAATTCGGTGCGGAGCGGCAACAGCTTATGACACGGGATGGTTTTATACTAATACATCAATTCAAATTTATACGTTATTTTTTTTTGTATGAAAAAAAATATGATAAATAATCAATAATTTATCTTTACTATTGTAATCTATAAACACAATACTACCTCCCATTAAAGCCGTGGCAGTTGCTTTAATAGCACCTTATATAAGACATTCATGGCAATGCTTAGTTTCAATAAATTTAATTAATTACTTTTAGTTAACAAAATCATATATAAGATAAGCAAATAATAGATATTTTAGTCTAAAAAAAACTACTGAATAGCGATAAATGCTTTTCAATAGCAGATATCAATCGAGAAGTTAAAACGAAGTACTAAAAAAATAATAAGTTTCAAAAGTCAAATCGCAAAATCCAAAATATGAAATAGAAAAGTAATCAAGGTATATTGTAATTTTATCCTATTATTAACAATTGCATGAAATAGTTTACTGCACTTGTCTTACGTAAAGATCGCAACCCTAGGTGTATTCGTCGGGCGGCCCGTAGAGGTCAAATCGCGTGCTTACAAGGTTAAACAGTCCGGCAGCGTGCTTGCTGGTTTTCGAGAAAGTCTACAGAGACTTTCTGCGTGCTAGCTGCGTGGTGTAGGGTTACCATTTATAAACCACTCCACATCTTTTTTTACACATTACTGTCGATACTAATATGATTAACAGGAAAGGGTTTTTTTATACCAAGTTTAAAGGTTTCGATAGTAGGTACTGGAAATTCATTATTTGGTGTGCGCTGAGAAAACTATTAATGATATATAAAAAATATGTTCTACGTGATTAATGTACTCATTCCTACCTACAAATAAGTCCGCGAGGTACTATATCTAGCTATCATAGTAAAGTAATAATAGTATCCTTCGTGTTCCTAAAATATGTAATTAGATCGCCGGTAGAAACAGAACTTTGATAAAATCGTATCTTAGTATTTAATCTTATTTAAATTAACAGTTTTGTTATAAAGAGTATTTATGAAGCAGTGAAATAGTGTTTAGTAGGTACTTACTTTCAAATAGGATATTATTATCACTATCACTACATAGTATAAAGCAAAGCCGCTTCCCGCTGTCTGTCTGTCCTTGTACCTATGCTTAGATCTTTAAAACAACGAAACGGATTTTGATGCGGGGTTTTTTAATAGATAGAGTGATTCAAGAGGAAGGTTTATATTATATGTATAATACATGCATAATATAGTAGAGAAACACAGATAATCCTAGAGGTTTTTAATGTAAGGTCGTAACTAAACACATTTTTTTGCGCTTACATTGCAAACGCTGGCTGAACCCTACGAGTTAGATCAAAATAATGTACTACAATATTGTGCACCTTAAAAAGGTCTAAAAAAAAGTCCGCGATGGTATATGTCTATCTCTTGGGGTTAACCCACAATAACCATTTTTTTATCCTTTACTTATAAATTATTTACGAAAAAACGATTTAGAGCACTACAGCATTAATTCTTATTCAATTGTTATATGGCCCTTTAAAGCATGTAATTTAAATGAATATTTTCGAAGATTTAAAATGCAGGGACATGGCGGGCGGTTGCGGCGGTACCGGCCGGGGGGCCCCGCGCGCCGGGGGCCGGGGGCGCGTGCCTATACCAAATAGTGCGTCGAAGGCCGCGCTTCGCGCTACAGCACTTTATGTTTATGTAGTATATTTAGTATCAGCATTGCACCCGTGCAAAGCCGGGGCGGGTCGCTAGTATTAGATACCTAATTAATTTCTTAGTAATCACGCGTATAAACATTCAATACGAGAACCGTTCGGCGCCGTGCGCCGCCGCAGCGCTATAAGCTTTCCTGTAAATATTTTAAGGGTATATATGCTTTGTGTTGTTTGTATATATACTTTCACTACAGTATAGTATCGACAAAGCAAATATCGATAGTTGACGACACTAGACTGAACAAACCGGTGAGCTAGCGATCGCACTGAGGAAGCACGCTAGTTAGCGTGCTTGCTGGCTTACTCTTATTACACGTTGAGTTGTCTTATTAAGACAGACTGAAATCGTCTCGTCTAATAGCTGCTTAAGGATTATTTATTAATTTAATTAAAATAAACAACGCACGAACTTTTCTATTAAATAAGACATTATTCACTGCATCTGCAGTTTTTGTAATAAATCGCTCCTAACGGTTCAATTTAATGGAAGCTCGACAGGATTGTCTCCGCCGTAAATCTGTGTCGGCGAGGCTCGGAGACCGCACCGGGTCTTTTGTCACTTGTCCACAAGCGTCTTCCACTCCTTGCCTAAGTACGCGCAGATAACTCAGTAGTTTCGACGAATGGAAACTATTTTTTCCTTCTGCTCTAGTAATTAAATTTACTAGTTATGATTATTTTCGTTGTGGGGTCCCCGACTGTCAATTGTTTCCGTGGAGTAGACTGAGCTTATTTGTCCTGGTGGTATTCCTCGGTTATCATTGTAGATCCTGGATTACAGGATTTGAAATGTTGGGTATGAGTGGCGGGCTTGTCTATACAAAATGTATTTTGTCAAGTAAACTAGTACTGTACAATAATCGTGTTATTACAAACCGATAATTTTAAATAATCGTATACAAAAATATATTTTTTTACATCAATTTTGTTTTCTTCCTATCTATTGTTCAAAATGTTTAAGCTTAGGTTTCGTAAGTCTAAACTTTTAAGTCACTTTTAATATCAATGTTGTCAAGTAAATATGTTTTTAAATACACAGTAATAATAAATGGCTTATTTTCAAACAGAAAAAGGTAAACGTAAAATAAAAAGAATTGTGTTGTTTTAAGTAAAGTGAAAATAAACCTTCTGTGTTCCTGACGCTTCCACTTCGTGTAGACTCAGTTGAAATTACATTTCGCATAACAGCGAGGTACGAGACCCTTGGTGTGCTTAGTAGCGTTGTAATTGACTTAATCTAATAGAAAAGGAGCAATGTACTCGCATCAATGTTACTTTATCTTCCAACCGTAATCGTTTTATCTCAAACTTTTCTGCATTTGTTTTCCAGCGTCACTGATTTACATAGTATTGGAATCACTTAGACTTCTAGAACTGGGGCCGTACCATGAGCTCTTAAAGCAGGACTGTTGCGGTTGAGTAAGCGCGACAGCGCTATACGCAGTGTAGTGCGCCGTCTCGCTTCCACAACCGAAACAGTACGGCTTTAAAAGATCATGGTACGGCCCCTGAAAACATAAAAACAAGTTTTAGGTAAAGTTCGCCTTCTGGTACTAATATTTTATGTGAAGACAATGCGGCGTACGAAATGTTCGTTAATCACTGTGAATAGCGATCGAAGTTCCTTTAATACAGCGTGAACTGGATTTAGTAGGAATTTATTGTTTATTCAAATTTCTAAGCTTTTAAACCCATTATTGCCTAATAGTAGAGCCTTTGAAAAATTAAGACAATTAGGCTTAAGTACAGGCTGAAAAACAGAAGTTCATTTAAGTTTATTCGAAGTTAGTATCTTTATAGTAAGTTAGTTGAACATTGGATAATATACTTTTGTTGAAAGGAGATAAATGGGATCTTATTTTATAATTTCATTTTAACGTTTAACCTTCGCCGTTCTTAAGGATTTTTGTTGAGTCCTTAGAAGATAGGAACTGTTTTTTTTTTTATATTCAGTCATTTTTTATATTTACTCTTGACATTTTGTGGTTAATACTCGCATATAACTTGACGAAATCCTTTAAAACGTAAACACCTGAGCATGTAACGTAAATATAAAACGATTTCTACCACAAAACGAGTGTTTTCTTCCAAACCAGTCCTGGTTACGGGTTTTAGGCAAGCTAAACGCACTATTAAAGCTGAAAGCCCTTTGAGCCGCAGCGTCCACTCAACGCAACGAGTTAGATAGCCGGCTCACTTATCAGGGAGCCCGCCGCTGCGAATATCACATTGCACTTTCGGTTATATAGCGAGTAATAAGATTATTCCTTTACGTTTTTTTTGTTGGGTATATTATATATTTTTTGTAACTGCCAGTATTTTGTTGGAGCATCTGTGTTCGAGATTTGTCTATATGTACAAATCGTTTACTATTCGTGCTGTGCGCCTCTGGAATTTACTTCCACATTCCTTGCGCAATAGCCCCTCGCTGAACGTTTTTAGGAAAAAAATAAAAGAACATTTCCTTTCTATTTGAGTTATGTAGTCTATGTATGTCTATATTTAATATATATCATATTATGTACGTACTATATGTAGTATTTGTGTGTATGTCTATTAGTTTGTTGTACACTTCTGTCTGCCTCACAAATTGTTTGAATCATTTCACTTTCACTCAGAGAAGAAAACTCAATTTTGAGTTAAGCTCGCCTCTGTACATCGACTTTTATTTAAATGTTTATGTGTACAATAAAGAATTATGAGTTACAATTTTTTTAGATGTATTATGATAGTATATTAATGGGGCTATATATTATGTATGTGCGTAATGATAAAGAAGAATTACAATGTACTGTTAAGTATGAGTATATTATAATGTTATTATGTTGTCTAAAAAGGAAGAATAAATGAAATCTTTAATTACTATGCATAGATACTGACCTTTCGTTAATTTGATACGATATGGGTTAAAACGAATGTTTACATCCATTACTGATCATTTTATTTTATAATTATTGTTAAACAAGTGAACATTAATTTATTATTTGGTTTGACGGCATAGGTCAATGTCCGGTGAACAACTCGGCGGTCAAAGGCTGGTATGATATATTTATCAAAAAACGTCACCCGCTTGAAATAAAATTTTCGCAATCAAACATATTTGTCGGTGACCGCGTGGTGTCCAGCCACTCAGAGGTTTTCTAGGGCTGCCAAGCGATACTATGCGAAATGTATTTTTAATAAAACATGACAATGCGTCAAATCCGAAGTATAAGATTGCATTTTAAAAACGAGGTAAACAAGACCTGACAATGATATAATTATTACTATAGGGTAAATGTTTTTATTTAAATGAATATACATACCTGGCTCTTTGACCATGGCTTAAAAAAACAAAAATAATAATAATAATCCAGCCTATAAACGTCCCACTGCTGGGCACAGGCCTCTTCCCTTATAGAGAAGGCACGAGCATTGATCACCACGCGTGCTCTCTGCGTCTTGGCGATTTCAGATCCCAAATTTTGGAATCCAGGTTTCCTCACGATGTTTTCCTTCACCGTTTGTCAGAAGTGTCTTAGAATAATTAAGAAAGTACATATAACTTTGAAAAAGCCACATTGGTAATTACCTGGATTCGAACCTGCAACCTTGTGCATACAAATCCGAAACAAAGCGAACAAAATAAATTAAATAGTACTTAAACAAAGTTAAATAGAACAAGGCACCAAGGCAACAAGAGAATTGGGCAGCTACTAGGTAAAATGAATACCAAATTAGTATTAATTAGATTCTAAGAAGTAACTTCATAAATCTAGCTAGATTTATTGACATAGACTTAGAAATTAACGAATGCTTTGTTTTATCTTTTGAAATAATAATTGAGGTCATCTTGGGAGTACAGTAAAAACAGCACATAGGATCTTGTTTAAAAGTACAATAATTTTCTTAATTACTTAGGTTCCTGCTTGTTATTGGTGACATATAATTTGCCATACCTATGGTTTTATTGTTGGCTGAGATCTGTTTTGAAACAACCTGTCGGATTTTAAACTTATTTTTGAAAGAAAAATATTAAAACGATTTTTTTTATCTTGAAATAGAGCCTATAAATAATCTAATAATAAAAAGTAAAACACAATAATAGAAATTGAGTAGATCATACTTAAATACGTAATCAATTGAAAGTGTGTAGACTATGTACCTTTTGTATTTTGTTTATAAACGAAAATATATTTATTTTACCCTTATCGTAAAAATCATTACTCTATATTCCTTTTATCTCTAAGCTGAACTAAAATGGTACAGAAATGTCCTTGCTAATATAAAATTCTTTGACACTAGACGTAAGAATGTGTAATCTGAGACCCGCAATTTGCACTTAAATTACAATTTTTCGGGTATATGAGTTTCTTTACGGGCAGAAATATGAGCGAACTTGAGAAAAGAAAAACACTTTTTTAAAGGTTCTTTGATCATACATGCTTCAAAGTAGTTTCTAGATTTATTTTGCATTAATGGCTTTTTAGGTCACAAAATGTTATTTTCTTTTAGGTTTTTCTAGGAAGTCTATAATTTAGTACTGCCACTCTTTTAAGATTGAACTTTACGATGTTTTCGACTAATATAGAGCTGTGATATACAATACATACATATAATCACGCTTCTTTCCCTTGTAGGGGTAGGCAGAGACCACTTCTTTCCACTTGCTACGATCCTTACACACTTGTGTCGCTTCGTCCACTCTCATTATTTCCTTCATACATGCTCTTCGGTTTAGGGTACTCTTGACCAGGCCTTTTTTTCATTCACACTCGCCTTATACACTTTTTTCGCCAATCGCTCTTCATTAATTATCTCGCAGGGCCAAATCATCTCAGCATACCTTTCTCAATTTTGGTCACTAGATCCATCATCTGACATACTTCATCCACCTTACCATACACGCCTCCTCTTACATTCAACGTAGCGAAGCGGCTTTCCGTGGGCCGCTTTTCGCCCCCGCGAGAAACGAGACGTGATGGGTGGCCAACCTCGTCGCCGCCATTTTGGATAGTTAAATATATTTTTTAATGATTGTCCATAGCGTTTCTGCGGGATTAGCTGTGATATAAATAAGTTATTTTTATTTTAAATTTGTGTTTTTATAGTTGTGACCCAAAACAAACCCCAGTCAAAATATTAAAAAATCAAAGTCAATTAATCAAAAATCATCGTAACTAATAGGTAGTGGCAGCCCTACTCACGAGGCATGTGCGAAATTCGTTAATCAGTGCCGAAGCCGACCGAACGCCAATCAGGCCGCGCCCTCAGCGGCACTTGTCCACCCTTTCGTTTTTCCCATCCCTTTTGTACCGCATTGTCAAACCTGAACATTTCTCACTCCCGAAGCGGATCAGTACGTATTTGATTTGGTATTGTTGTGACTTAGATCTCGTGAGACTGACACGTACCATCTGTGAAAAAAAATATATATATAAATTAAAATTAATGTCCATTAAAACTTAGCTGGTTTCCTGATACAGGTTGCAACCCAGGCCAGTATCAAGGTCCTTTTTTAAGTTATAATATGTAGTTTCTTAATTATTATTCTAACACACAACTGACGATCGGTAAAGGAAAGCATCGTGAGGAAACCTGATTCGAAATGGAATTAGAAATTGTCTACTCGCAAGTGTGCAAGCATAGTGATTAATGTTTGCTCGTTTTATTTTATGGGAAAAGGCCTTAGCCCAACAGTGACTCACTTAGAGGCCAATATCATGTATAAATTGGTTGAAAAAAGATTTAATTCAATCACACTCAAAATTTATTAGTTATTTGAATTATGGGATGCGATGATGATAAAATATATACATACATAAAGTTAAAACATATTTCTCATATGATTAATGTATAACATTACTTTGCGTACATTGCCAAGGTAATACGTACCTTCATTTATTCTAATTTCCTGGGAATAATTTGGAGAATAATTGTGTGCCGGTAAGCGTAGTACGTTCTAGACATTTGGAATCTGTCTAGACGGTAGGATGTAATTTATACACAGATTAAAATCACTAAGAAAAGTTCAGAAGTGTAAGGTGATATGCTTTTAATCTAACTAAAATGTTTATTACCTAATAGTAGCAAATAGCATATTTAGTGACGTATGAGTTTGTTCCTTCTTCTGTCTAGCCTTTCTAAAAGCTATTTTGGTGACAACTTGCAGTCTCACTTCATTCATTTTGACGGGCCTGTTGGTATAGTGGTTAGTGACCCTGACTGCTATACCGGAGGTCGTGGGTTCGATTCCCGCCCAGGACAAATGTTGTGTGATGAGCATGATCATTTGTTCTGGTGTCTGGGTGTAATTTATCTATAATATGTATGTATTTAGAAATACATAAGTAAGTTTATCAATTGTCTGGTTACCATAACACAAGCTCTGCTTAGATTGGGATCAGATAACCGTGTGTGAGTTGTCCCAGGATATTATTATTATTATTTATTATTCAGCTGAATATTGCATTTTATATGGAGTGACTGCCTGTCCGACCTCCACAAACCATTTGAGACAGCTTATATTAATATCATTGATAGTTTGAGTTTACTTACTACCAAGTATAATATAAATGCACTTTAAACTGCGCTATTAGACAGTTCAAACTAAAACTTATATATAAACTTTCCTACATTAGGATCCAATATTGTTCGTTCTAAGATAAGAATGAGTGCGTCGGGACGAAACATTCTAACTAACAAACTACTAATGTCGGGATAGTTGAAACGACAACTATAATTTTAATAAACAATATTAGCATAAAGGGCAATTCTGTCCTTTGTATTAAAACTAAAAGTATTTATCTTTTACGTACGTATTACGTGTAGTTGTAGTAATGTTATCAAGGGGACAGTTTGGCTGCCTAATTAGGGCTTTTGAAACAAAGTAGCTTATTATCATTAGTTTAACTTTTATTGTCGAAAATGGGACCCAAAACTACGAAGTACATAGGGGTGTAACCAATTATTTTGACGCATAGAAAAGGGAATTAAGGAAGTAAACTTGTATTACCATAAAATTACTATTCATCATCAACCCTTTACCCTATATATATATACTAAACAAGTATGAGTCTATTCGGAATGTAAGCGCATAGTCTATGGTCTTATAGCAAAATAGAATTGCCTGACTTCACAGGTTTTAAGAGGAAATCTAGGCAAAATCACTTAGGTTTTATAGATAAAAGTATTTCGTCGATATTCTCAGGCACGTTATTAATTATTATTTAAAAGTAATTATCTCTTATTAGAGATAATAATTAAAAAACCCACTAAATAAGTTTTTTTTTTTATGTATAAGCTGTTGGTTTGCCTTTAATAAATAAATAAATTAATTGATTACGTGACTGTGATTTGTGATTATGGCAGCAATGTATAAACTTATGTGAACACAAAGTGCTTGCGTGATAAATGGTTTGACACATTCACTTGATAGGACGTTTTAGAATGATGAATTTGTATACATTAATTTTACTTTTGGTTGTTAGGTGAATATTAATAGGTATTAAATTATTGATCTTTGCAAAGTGTTAGATGGGTAGTACTTTAATATCTGACAACTAAGGTCCATTAACATATAATATATCTATAACAGGTATTGGTACTTGTTACATACCGTCAACTCAAAAACTGGTAGGTAAATAAAAACAATTGCTTTAATCTGCTGTTAATTTCCCACCGCATATAAGAGAACTCTTTATAAATAACTAAACTAACTAAACATAAATATTATTTAAAATTGTATCACAATATTCGGTTGAAATTAATGTGAGCCGCAAAATATTTGGTTGAAATTCGCCAACCGCAATCGTATTTGATTGGTTATCTCGAACAATGAGAACGCTTGTATGATTTTTAACTATAATTTATTTTGTTGGGGTATATTTATTTGGCAACATATTTATGTCAACACATTTATCGATCTGCTTTTCAGTTAAGCTTTTTGAAATAAAACTACTTTTACGATTTTTATCACGGTTTGTAGCTAGATTTTAGGTCCCAACCAGTTAATCTATTTGGTTCTTATTTGGCGAACATTAAAAGTGAAATTCTTGGCATGAATTTAATAAAAACATCATAACAGGAAAACATGTTTTATTGATCTACGTTTCAGGATAAAAATAACTAAAATAACTCACCCACTAAATATTCATAAGTATATAACATAACCAGCTTATTAATATTTCTGTTTCGAAGACCATCTAATTCATAAAACATTAAACACACAACTTTTCTAAGAAGATTTCCATCGAACCTTTCTTATAAATGCTAATCTTTATAAGTGAACAAGGACTCTTTTGTGACCACTTTCAATAAATTATCGGAAAAATACGATCATAAAACAAAAGAGTAGTAAAACAGTATCTAATGGAGTGGGGTTTAATCCTATTGGGGCTGTAGATATGGACGCGACGAATAATGGAATGGCCGATCTCCAACAAAAACCGGTGAAACTTCACTACCTAATATTTGTAGCCATACTGATCTCGAAATAAAAGAAAAACAGCTCTGACTTTTTATTGGTTATTAGATTTTTACGAGTTGTATTGTGGTGCTTTAGTGCTCAAACTGCCCATGTCCAGTAATAACATAAATTCTATTTTACATTTATTCGACTTTGATACACTGCCTTGTAAAATACCCCTGGTTAACAACTTTTTTTAATCAGGACATAACCAGACTTTTACATAAATAATAGTAATATAAAATCAGGTTTTCAATAGCAAAGTTTCGAATATCAAAATTATAAAAAAAAACATTTTTTTTTTTTTTTTTTTAATCTTTTATTTGATGAGGCTTTTTGCGCTGGTGCGCCAAGACAGCCTCGTAAGGTACCACAATAATACATAATAATTAAATAATAACATGACACAAACAATATCGAATGAGGTATCACCAATGTAATATCTATTTCAATTTCACCACGAAACAGAAATTGAGTAACACATTGTTACCTAATATTTCGAAATACAATGTTTTTTATGGACAATGTAGTATCTATGCGGACAATGACACAGTTTGCCGGGACGGCTCCATTTCCGATAAGGACGAATAGAAGTAATATCGATATATTGGAAGCTGAAATCTGTGCAAATATTTTGAAGAATTTGCTGAAGGTATGAGCAAACAATTTTTGTACCGCAAAATATTTCCATGGGGTCCTTTGAAGAGCTTTAAATAGATAATGTTATTTATAGAATTCAATGTTTACGTAAATTACAGAAAAAATAGTACAGTAACTGTTTTACTTGGATCTTTGCATGCTCTTTTAGTTAAGTTACTTAAACATTAGATTATGCATATACAATAAAAAAACCGGCATAAAGCTAGAATTATTTTTATTTATTATTTCAAAGGTCAGATCATTATACAATAATCAGAATAGATCAACTATTCTGATTAGTGTATAAATGATAACATTAAATAAACTATGGCAACCGTCAAAATGACAAGAATTGAAACAGGTACACAATGAACTTACAATTGCCACTAAACAAGAGATACTCAGGTAACAGTTAAAACAAAACAAAAAGCGAGCATTTAAAAGGAATTTATACAACATAAAGTTAGCTGGAGTGTAGCACTAATACTCGTATTTAAGTTAGGAAGCGTAGAAATATCAGATGTTGAAAACTTTTGGTCGCGGGAAACAGCTTCGCAAATTGCATGTAATTTGCGCGGTTCCCTGAAAAGGAATTCACTAATGGTCGCGCGGCATTCCTCTATATAAGTACAACACTCGAAACAAGCAATAGCAATCAACTGAATAGCATTATATTATATAAAAGGGAGAGCGTTACGTCGTACGTCTTTTTTAAGCCTGAAATAAAGGTTTTTTCAGTGGAACACCTTTTGAGTTCGTGTTGAAAGAGATACAGAGCTATCTGTTACTTTAATATTCGCTAAAATAGATTTATTTATTTATTTAGGATTAGGTATGTATGTAACAGGTAAAACATTGTAGATTAGTGATTTCTATTAGTTTTATTTTAGTTAGGTACCTACTTCAGAGCAAAAAGTCATTGTTTATTTTTGTGACTTATAAATGCGTTTTATTTTAAATAAAAATTGATTATGGGTGTTATATTATCACCTGTAATATTGTCTTTTTCTTTTTAATTTGAAAAAGACAAATAAGGGGTAATGGAACGACCACATGTACAACCCGTATATTTGTTTGGCTTCATCCCCCAAAGCTAAACGAAAACCAACGAAAAATAAAATTTAATTCTTCAAATAAAAACTTCTCAAACCAGTTCGGAGCAGTTTATTTGTTGGAGGAAGAATAATATCCCATGCATCCGCTCTTTATCACTCCTCGGAAGTTCGGAGCCGAGTAGGAAACTAGTTACTAACTCGATCTTAGGAACGTACGACTAACTAGTAACATGTCACTAAGTAAGTATCTTGCCGTTAAACGGGAACAATTAATCAGGGTGTCAAACAATCTCCCATGTTTGGTGGGAGTGGTACATACCGGTGGTTTGTGTATCAAATCTTATCATTATTGTCTCCTAATATAATAAACATATTTGTAGTGTTGCTGTTGATTAGCTAAAATCAAAATAAAATACCTAATATTCCTCATTCGTCCTCGTCAGATGTGGACGCACGTTTGGCGTACGGCGTTATTGACATTAGTGCGTTCGCGCCATGCTCGCGAGCGGCTCGCGAGCTGTTCGTGTAATGCTTGTTAGTCATATTTGGACGCACTCTTATGATATTATTTTTTCTATCAAGCTCATGATATTAATTTTTATGTTCTTCATCATTCGCATTTCTCTTGTTATGTTACCAGCTCTATAATTACTTTTTGCGTAACAAAATAATTATTTTAAGTACCGTATCGACTTAGAAAACATTTTTTTATTTAGCTAGGTATTATTCATGTCTGTACTACATACTTGAAACCTAGTACATTAATTGTTTAGCTATTTAACATTGCTAATTTATTTAAGAGATTTGAAATAATTCATTGTATTTATTCATACATAAACAAATGATAAATTCCTTAGTTTGTTATTCAAACGATTCCATTCGTAACTGAGCGTCATGCAGCTTTCATTTAATAGGTGAGCTCCACTGAACATTGTTTGTGTTTGACGATAGTTTGTTTTGATCTTTTTTGAAATTGTTTATAAAAGGTAAACGCTATTTATGTTTGATATATTCCCATAAAAAATCTTTTTAAATTAAAATTAATTAATATTAAAAAGAATTACATTAAAATCCTTTTTAAATAAGAACCATGTAAAAATATTAAAACAATCATCTTCTTTTGTTCTTTTTATCCACCATTTGTAAAAATAATACAGGTTTGGTAGTGTTTCCTTTATGTATATAATTCTAACAAAAAAACCGACTTCAAAATAAGTCTTGTATTTATTTCTTATGGAAACCTACTGTCAGAACTGGACCAAAATAAAATGGACAGGGGAAGCACCAGCTTTCAAATAAAAAAAGAATCATCAAAATCGGTTCACCCAGTAAAAAGTTCTGTACTAACAAACATAAAAAAAATCAGTTGAACTGAGTACCTCCTCCTTTTTTGAAGTCGTTTAAATAAAGGAACCGACAGGGAAATAAAAAAGTCAATGAAAAAATAACTTACTGAAAGGCTATTGAGTTGTGATTAAATCGATGACGTGCTCGGTCGGCAACTATCCTTTTGCGTAAACAGGGTGAAGTATGCACCCTTACCTACTGCCCCTTATACAGGGTGTTACAAAAAGGGTATATCTATCCAAAAGGGGTGAAAAGTACATCTGGTATTAAGTTAGTTTACAAAATTCCAGCTCAAAATGAGTAAATTTAATAATTGATATCTAATTTTTCGTATAAATTTATTTAACACCAAAAATCTGAACAAAAACCTGATGACTGTATACCCGGAGTAGTCTTCACCCTTTTTGGATTGATTGCCCTTTCGGTAGCACCTGTTATATCATAACCATGTACTACTTTAATGAGTGGTTAAGGCAACCTAGTACTCCTCTACACTTTGTCTAATAATATCTTGCCTTTGGCCTCGGCTGGCTTGGGATGATCTTTGACAGCCGTTAGATCTCTAAAATTTGGACCACTAGTCTCGTCCAGGGATATCACATATCTCACTTAATTGCTTGTAAAGGTTACCAAGTCACTCATATAAATTACAAGAATATGGTTACGGTGCGTCTGAAAGCCAATCCAACATAGATTCAGAAAGCTGGAGACGAAAGAAAAAAAATTAGCATTTTATGGTAGATATCCCAAAATAAACAAAACACTTCACAAAATCACGGAAGCAGATGTGAAACACAATCAAACCTAAATCTGGAAGTTCGTGATTTGTGTTTTCTTAGCGAACCAAGCCTCTGTATCGATGGGGTATCGTGACGAAAATTCAAAGAGCTCATTAGTCCTAAAACAACGTTAACTTGACTTGTTTAAACATGACCGGAATCACTGACGTTTGTAGGTAGGTAGGGTGGGTCTCCTATCGTACGAAAAGTAATGACATTTTAAAGTTTCGGGCCGTATTCTGTTTGTTCGGGAACATCCAACTACACGAACCTTGTTTGTTATTAGTTCAACTTTGTCATATTTCGCTGATGACACGTCAAAGTTTGTTCATCAATACAAATTAGGTTTAATTATTATGTTTTTGTTTATATACGGGTATGGTATACAGTATCATCATCATCTGCCGAGCCTTTTCTCAGTTATGTTGGTGTCGGCTTCCAGTCTTACCGGATTCAGCTGAATACCGTATTTTACATGAAGCCTATCTGACCTCCAAAACCCATTTTACTGGGTAACACAGTATCCCATGGTAAGACTGGTTGTCAGACTTGACTTAACGACTACCAAAGATCATAGTATGATCCTTGTCAATGGCGGGAAACGTGCCTAGAAGGCTGGCAGCATTGCCACGTTGAATGGCTATGTCGATTCTCTGTGCAAGGAACAAACCAGCTCTCTGATCACGAGTAGAGTCTACCAAACGTTTTGACAGTTTTCCTTAAAAATAAACTTTTTCTAAGTAACATAAATATACTTTATTTAATAAGCTTATAAGTATTCCACCTTTGACTGCTAAAGTTCCATGACAAGACAGTGTCGATGGGTATTATTAGATTTTATACAACTATTGAGAAAATACACATGTAATCAGAACTTGACGTTTCAATTAAATCACAAACAAGTAATATAGATGCACACTAATTATATTATTTACAATATTTATCCTTATCCCGAAAACGATCAAAGATCAAAGGTTTTACGCTTCGCAGTTAATCTGATCCAAATATTACGAATTAAACTGATTTCAGTGAATTTCGAATCCCATGATATTACGTGTTTCTCAGAAAATTCAAAGTAATCCTTTCAAGAGAAAATTGAGTTGAAAACAATTATATAAATCAATATGTTCTTACATTAAATGATTTAAAGATATTGTGCTACATAGATATATTATATTATGTCTTTTACGGAAGATAAATATTATAATTTTAGATGATTATTATGTGTTCCATATAAATTACTTTAAAATTACCTAATTAAATATTATGTGGTGGCCTGGCGGTTCAATAAACGGATTTGTATTCACGAGGTTGCAGGTTTGAACCCAGGCATGTACCAATGTGGCTTTATCAGAGCTATATGTACTTTCTTAATTATTCTAAGACACTACTGACAAACGGTGAAGGAAAACATCATGAGGAAATCTGATTCCAAAAATTGGAGTCTGAAATCGCCAATCCGCAATTGAGCAAGCGTGGTGATCAATGCTCGTTCCTTCTCTATATGGGAAGAGGCCTGAGCCCAGCAGTGAGACGTATATAGGCCAGTTTTTTTATTTATTTTAATGATATTATTAATTAATTATTTTTTTCTGTGACACACTAGTTCGAAAAGCCTAATAAGTATAAAAAAAAAATAATTTATTTCTGGAGTGAATACAAACCTAACCATATCTAGTTTATCTTCCAAACTGTAATTTAGGTAATGATTTTGACGCAACCTTAAAATATTACTACGTAGAACAACTTATAACACGAATTACGTCCGCCATGACGAGTTTGCTAAAACGAATATAATTTTAAAAGTAGAATTTCACTTTGATGTGACGTCACTTTTATATTTTCAAAGCAAGGGAAAATTTGATGAAAATTAAAATGTTCTTTATAGGCTATTTAAGGCTGGTTTATTAAAAATAATTACAAAAAGTTTGGTTAAAATGTTAATGTAAAAGAAAAGTCTCGTTTTATAAATAGGTTATTTTTGTTTACAGCTTGAGATCATAACTATTTTGTCTTTTTTATTGAAGTATATATAAGTATATTGTCTTAACCTCAATGACTACTTGCAAGATGGTAGTTGATTATTCACAAGTACAAGATGTTTTTTTAATAACTTAAAATAAAAGAGTCAAAATTATTTTCTGTAACTGAGCAGCGAGTTCAAAACTTCGATTAACTTTTTCCCGATCCGACATTCGATACTTACTTAATTGAAAAGTTTAAAACGACCTTTCACAGAGATACAGAACATACTGACACTTTTCTAATTATAAACGTCAATAATGATTTTATTTTAAAAGTATTTTTTTAAACTTTAGAACCAAAGATACGAGCTTAAGTTTAATTTTGAGGTTTTACAGATAAAGATTAGTTCCCTGTGTCTAAATGTTGTTTTTTTTATTTAATTTTGTGTTTAATAAAACGTAGTCTCAGAGCTGAAATTTGGTTATTTGCTTAGACTTCGGTGCTACTTTGCACTGCAACAGTACGGCATAGAAACGATGAAAACTTAAATCAACCAATGTTTATATATTTATTTTTAAATTATTTCAAGATACACAATAATTACTCATTGATAGAAATGTATGTATTTAGGTTACCTTCGATTTAACATAATTCATTCATATTAGGTGCCTACCAACAAATCTGCGTCGTATCTAGTATAGAAGCCTAGTTTATAACGTCTATAGAACCAGAGAGTGAAGATAAACGTGCTTCGTGTGACGCCATGACAGATAGCTTGCACTAATTACTTGAGTTTCGTTTGTCTTGTACTTGCTTCGCCAGATACTGCTCCACTTGGTAGTTCAGAAACCGAGACTTGCAAGTTCTATTTGATATGATGTAGGTATTTAATTAGTTAGCATTAATTAGTAAACAAGGTAGGCAATCGTTATATACACACGAGGAATAGTGTCGCGGAAGCTTATGACAGCGTAAAGTATCAAATTTCGCTGTCACTATTTTTACATATATTTTTAGCATCGCTGAAATGTATAAAAGTAATTTTTAAATTGAAGTTTTGCAAACCCTTAGCTAAGCTTACACGTAACAAATACGCAAACACAATACAGCACTATTCAGTATGCAGTGTTTTGCTGAACCAACCAATAAAAATTTAAATATACATCAGTTCAAATAAACACTGTTCAACAAACATCAAATCGCTAACAAAGTATTTAAAATTCAGATCAGTGGGAACACTTGCAAACGAAAATAATGAAACAAAAATATTCAGAAAATCCTTATGAAATTAAATAGCGAGACACTAACTCGCATGCAAATAAATAACACTACCCTCCAAACTTTAAATGAGTTTTCCAGGCCAGAAGTTTTCGAAGCATGCATCATTCTGGAACATTCTACAAACTAGTTTTATTTATCTAACTTACCTTTTTACCGTTACAGAACTTTGTAACAAGACTCTACTGCAGTCATGAACTTCTTAAGCTGGTTTAAGTATGTTAATGCTCCTTTGATTAAGGTTAACCTTTTTGGGAACGGTCAGGTCGTTTTTCCCAGGATACTTCGGTACGGGAAATGTTTTGTATAACATAGGTGCGTTGAAACCGTAAAAAAACATTCTAAACATTCTTGGTTTATCAAAAATCTTGTTGTCAAATCAATGGCTAAATGACAGGTAAGTTATGACCCTGTATTTACTCACTTCTAATAGGGAAATGATATACTATAAGAAAAGTTACTATAATCTTTCAAGTGTTCACTGTATTCGAATAGAATGTAATGATTTTCGGATTCTTGTTATACCGAAACTAAAATAAACCGCACTGTAATCACCACCTTATTTCATACGGGATAATAAATTGGCCACTATCTTAACTAACATGATACCAAAAACAAAAGCATTCACACAAATAGACAAAACATTTCCTAATATCGGGGCAATACGGGAAAAGCTAGAACGCAAATTTATCGATCGATAAATGACACATGGACAATGGTCCTTCCCTTGTATGCCCCTTTATAAATGGCTCGTCGACTGACCTAGCGCCAGATATTTGGCATGAATGACGAATTGCAATACTTATGGATGCCACTCAATGCAAAATAATGAATTTAATTTCGGACCAGCACTTTATTTATAAAACATGATAAAATATTTCACTGTGCGAAAGGATGTTGCATCTGTTTCATTTTTTATTACTACGTGCAGTAAAAACCAGGTAATAGTGTTAAATTTTATGGTTTCAAGCAACAAATAAGTACATATTTAAATGTTTGAATAAAACGAATTATTTTGATCATGATTCTACTTATTTTGTGTATTACATAATATTATGTTTTTTAAGGGAAAAGTTCTACGTGTCTTTCTGTTTGTCTGCTTGAAAGTTACGTCATGGGGATGGTTATTAATTGTACTTTATGAAGAGCTATTAAAAGCAAGTAAGTAAAAGTCTGTAAGTAAAGGGTCTGCTGGCTGGTGTGAGATTTCTTAAGAAATAAGCGGCATCTTTATACATTATTTATAAATGTGTAATTATTTTCTTTTTAACTTCTGTCTGTGTTCATAAATTATTAAATAAATAAATAAAAATAAGCAATAAACAAAAAAAATACGGGGTTCTTACTTTTTTATTTATATTTAGATTTATTGAAGCTAGTTTTTCACGTTTACATTATTTCGATAGCAGATATGTTCAATGTACCTATGATCAATGAATTACTATTATTAGTATTATTTGACGCAAAATTTTCGTATATTCCGTTTTATGTATTTCTTAGAAGTCAATGTTTACAGTTACACGTGTATTGAAATTGAGCTAATAGTGTGGAAGTTTGAAACTATTTCACTTTTCGAACTATGAGTAGTACGAGTTAATTTTAATTAAATACTCGTTCATTTTATGAATGTGTTTTGAGAAAACCTTGAAAGTACTTTTTGTAAAACGTTGTTTTTTGGTAGGATCAATTATTTTAAGTTCAACCTAATAAAATTGTTTTGAATAAATGAATGGTCTTATCTAGTAACTAACACCGCATAAAGTAACTATACAAAATTTTATGTACTATAATTTTTTTTTCATACTATTTAGTTTGTAAGACCAGTAAACACAAAAGGGGTTGAAAAAAAAAATTCTCGTTAGGGAGTTTTTTGTTGTAAATACGAGCTTTAAAGCAGTAACTGAATGAAAAAGAGAAAGAAAGAAAAAATTGCATTGTGAATCCAAGCTACCGATATTTCTGTATTATTATTATTAAATAAAAACCAGACAAAAAGGTAACGCAAAAAGTTTACCTTTAAAATATTTAAATGTAATAGGAACTATGGAGCAAAAAATAACAAAATGAGGAATCAGAAAGGAAAAAAGAAAATCGCCCGTACCGTATTTAGGTAGAAGTCAGACAGGTAAAAAGGTACACAAAACGAGCCCGCATTGTATTAAAATTAAAGATATCAATGCTGCTTGTGTTCAAAGTAACAGTGGCCCTTTCCTGTTGAAGATAAGTGAGGGTTCTAGATACCCGCATTGGTTATAATATCATTACTTGAGGGTTAAGCACAACTTGAGTTTATAAAGAGGTTTTGCGATCAACTTTCTCTCGTTCATGGTTTTTTGTAGATACTGTATCAATGTTTTGAATTTCATACTAATGCAGCGGTCTGAGGGCCTGAATAACAAAATGAAAAGATGAGATACATTTTGATTAATAAATAGCAAACGACGAAATAGTTCAGATAACAGTTAGTAAGGCTGAGTAAAGGCCTGTTACGCAGCCATACATCCAAATGAAGTTAACAATTTACCCTCCATTTTTAGCTTCGCCACAGATGGGTAAAAAGACGGTTCCGCAAGTTTAAATTGCATTCCTTCCTTACGGTTACTAGGCCTCAAATTAGCGCCTACTTTATTATTTTTTATACTGAGTCAGCAATAAAGCTTTTTATAAGCATCTGGCCACAATAGCGCATTGGGACCGATACGGTAACGTAACGACTTGGATAGCACAGCATTGCGGCTTCTAAAAATGTAAATCGTACCAAGATCAAGCGAAAAATTCCATGTTTAGCAATTGCAAACTTTTTTATTCGTTCGAATAAAGTTTTTGTGCTTGGAAATTGAAATTAGAACCGAGAGGTGGAGTCTAAATATGGTTTTTAGTAAAATTAAGAAAGTTTTTCTAGATTTAAATGCAGTCCCTTGCGTCGAGTTGGGTTTTTTTATTTGTGAATGGAATATCTAGCTGCTGTCTGCAAGAAGAAGATTAATTTAAAATGGAGCCAAATTGAAGCGATCACAGAAATTAAATTAAATTTACCCTTTGTAGAAATTCAATGTCTTAATTAAGTATTCTTAATAAATCCCTCTTTTTCAATATCACTATGTAAACAACACGTGAAAATCTAACAACACTTTTGAGATACTCGTTTTCTTTATACAAATTTTATGGATTGTAACTAATCACCACACATTCCTTAATTAGTCATCCCATTTTGTAGAGTCCTTTGAAACTTAAATAGTTATCCTTGACCCTTCAGTAACCCTAAGAATCGCTTTAAGAATTCGGAGCAAGTCGAGTGTACTCGGCGGTTTCCGTAGGGCATCTAATGTGTTTGCTAAGCATTACCGATGCGAATAAGATTGTGCCGACTTTAGAGGTTCACTCACTCGTTGTTTGTGTTATTTTTATACTATGGGTCAATTTGGGCTTGTTTTTTTAACTGCGAATTGGATGCCGGTTCAAATATGCGCAGAGATAAACGATTGCTTCTATACGGGATCTATCGCTGCACAATATTTGTTGAAGGCTGGCGTTTTCAAAATATAGCGATGGTTTATGTTATTGTTAGGGTCGTTGTTTAGATTTTTTATTCTTTTTTTGTAACAATGAAAGAAACATACGTGATAGTATTGGACTCGTTAATTTTAATATTTGCTTCTTTGCAGGCACTTAATACATTACGCCTATTTAATACTTTTAATGAAACCTTAAAATATTTTATTATTGGAACTACAAAATACTTTAATACTTTTCGTAATACCAAATTACACAAGTAATGGTTTTAAAATTTTAAAGATAAACTTATTACAAACGTTATCTACCTACAACATAGTTTTAAGGTTACATTAGAATAAACAAGAATATTGTTTGAAGATACACCCATCTTATTTCACTCAGTCGAATGTTTCTCACGTGAGAAGATGAAAGGAAACTTCTACCACTATGTTGGTTGAAGTTTACCTTTGCCAGTTGAAGTACTCAGCTCATGTTATATCTCAAGAAGAATATGTGTAGTATATTAAACTCCTTTAGCAACAGCGAAAAGTTCAGACGCTCATTTTCTTCACATCTTCATTTAGAAAAGGTATTTGTTGTATTGTAAAATCGGTGTAATAGGTATTAAGTTTACTAGTCTGTAAAGTTCTTCAGTAAAAGTGGTTTTAATTAGAAATTCAGTGTTAACTTTCTGTTGAATATAACTGTTTTCAAAAGCGATTCAAATACGTTTCACCTTTAGTAGGCTGAAGCCTACTTTGAGAAAAGGTACTTATGATAAAGGTACTTAATAATTAGTTACCATCTACCAGTCCTTGTCACTTATTGAAATAAGTGACAAGGACTGGTAGATGGTAACTAAAAATATGGGTTATATACGTTGTTTGTATTTAACAAGCAAACAAAAACAGTTGAACTGTAAGCTATCTAAAAAGCGTTCCACACAGAATGCAGTGCATTTTTCCAATTCAAAATTCATTTGTTTGTTCCGAAGGGAATTTGACGGTGTATATATTCTAGAATGAATTTACTTGTGGCCACATGAGACCACATACTTTTAGAAAACATGCTTATTTTAAATTATCACAAAATAATAATATCTTGGATACTCATTTCGAAAATGAGTTAATATTATTATAAAACGTGCTTTCTTGGAAACATTCGGGTATTATTAACTATTTTATGAATACAACCATGACAAATATTTATGTTTTCCAGGATGAGGTATGAATACATACGTTAAACTTTGGTGAGCTATATTCAATAAGCTAGTTAAACATTAGCCCACAATTTACGTAACAAAGTTATAACTTTAGTTCCAGTAACAACCAAAGTAAAGCAATCACAATAACACAAAACAAACTTACATTTTTAAAATTTCCATCCATATTATATTCTGTGCGCTAGTTGGAAAGTTGGAAATACAGTTTGTTAAAATTTGTAACAACACCTATATACACACCCATATATACACGAACACGTCTCATCCTTTATTCCTTAGTGAAGCAAGCAGAATGACAAAAACTTTACTACCTGAAATTTCCTCACCCGCCTAGCCTTTTTCTAAGTAATGTTGGGGTCGGCTTCCAGTCTTACAGGATTCAGCTCCATACTGTGTTGTACGTAGAGCGACTGCCTATCTTACCTCCACAACCCATTTCACTAGGAAGCACAAAAAATACATCTATACTTATAATAAATCTGTAGAAAGGTCAATTCTGTACATTAAATATATTTTCAAAATAACTATCAGGGGGTGATTAGTGATCGATACTGATGCCAAAAATGCAATCAGTAAAATTTTTGTCTGTCTGTCTGTCTGTCTGTATGTTTCTTATAGAAACAAAAACTACTCGACGGATTTTAACGAAACTTGGTATAATTATTCTTCATACTCCTGGGCAGGCTATAGTATACTTTTTATCACGCTACAATCAATAGGAGCAGAGCAGTGAAGGGAAATGTTGGGAAAACGGGAGAAGTTACTCAATTTTTTAAGCTTCCGTCGCGTTTGCAGCCTTAATGGTTAAAGACTTATTGATAAGCTTCGTCATCCACGCGAACGAAGTTGCAGGCTCAGCTAGTTATAGAATATTGTAGAAACTTTCCAAAAAATCTAACTGGTATGTAATGCTTTTTCCTTAATTAAAAACAAAGGATCGTTCATTAATCAACGCCTAGTCAAAACCGCGGCTGGAAACGTGATATTTTGTACATACCCTTGTCTTAAGGTTTAAGCTTTAGATAAGTTAGGATCTTACGTATTTCAAGTTTTAGGCGCCTTATTAAATTTAACTTCTCTATATAATTGGTGAAAGATGAGGTCATAGTGTGGTACTGTCCGATTTTCTATTCATAATTTCAACAATCTTTTTGTAAGTAGTTTTAAATCAAAAGGGCTTTTACCAAGATATTATCCTATAGGTTATATCAATGGTCTTTGAATACAGACGATCAGTTGAGTAAGTAATTTTACTAGCTAATAGACAATTTTCTTAAGCAGTATGATATCCACATCGTAAATAACGATTAGTAACGTATATTGTATCGTATTTAAACTTTACGAGAGACTATCTTAAACCCACATAATTAAAAAATGTAGAACTTTTATTAAGGCGTTACATGTATTTCAAATCATGTACACTATACGCTCAACACCCAAAAATAGTAGCATATTTTCATAAAAGTAATCGAATATAAGGACATAACAACACTGTAATACATACTCTTATGTATTGTACACTCGCAAGTCACGTGTACAATAACATTCCTGCTGGCAATCTGTCACATCCTTCCGCATAGGTAGATAATATGAATTTAACATGACATTTTCTTGGAGCACATACAAAATGAACGAGTCGTATTTTACTTCATACAATGCAAATAAACGAAAATATTCAGACTTATTTTCCATCCTTTTAATTAATTAACTTAACAGCCCTTTTCGTTTCGAGGATGGTTAAAATATTAACGGATGCATTGCTGCATTATACTGTTTTAAGTAGTTTTCGGTCTTCTTGCTAAATAATTGCTTTTTATTCCTATCTGCAATCAATAGAACTATAAAGAGGTATTCTTCATGTACTCGCATTATTTTATGTTACAGTAATCTATATAAATTTCCAAAAAGATTGAAGGATTTGAAGGATTTATATTTAGATTTGAAGGAACAAAAAATGAAATGTTTTTGACATAGCATTTTTGTTAAAGGTGTCAAACAAAGAAAGCAAGTTTGAATATTCACTATCTGACTATCTCTTCGTTTAAAAGGTCCATTCATATTAAACCACGGCAATTAGCAACACGGAGTCTCGGGAATACCTCTCTTTACAGTCTATAATAATCCCCATACCCCATGAAAAGATCCATTGCGGTGACCTATTTTGTTTTCTTCGTTTTGAAATCTTTGTACATCCCGCTTACAAAAATGTTCCAAAGTTAGCCTTTCCGTTGATGAAAGCCCCGATGGGCGCTATGGCTTTCAGTTAAATAATAAAGGCTGTCGTGAATAAATGACGAGTGCAAGTGCATGAACATAAAAAAGAAGATTTACGAAATTATTGATATGAAGTAACTGGTCTGTTTATAATGTGTTAACTGGATGATTCCAATGTATGTTGTGTTTACGATTTTTTGTCTCGTAAATAAATGTAATCACCAAGAGTACAGACTTGTTATTAGATATCAAGGTTACATAATATATTATTATGAAATATTCCAAAAAAAAAAAACATAAATAAGGACACGATATTTATGCAAATGAAATTCTTAAAGAAATACTCGTAGCTATAAATTGAAATGTATCAACGATTTTTAGAGCAAGTGATTTTTTTGTATTTTTGTTTTTTGTTTTACTTTGAATCTTGGAAAACAGATTACATTCGGTTCTAGTGGTAACAGTTTATAATTATAAATCAGTATATTTAACGGTATGTTTCATTCTCCACACGTCACTATTGTTTTTCCCAAAGGAGAGCAGATAGATATCTCTGGAATTCAGATTTCAAATTTAAATATCCATGCTTAAACAAATGAATAATTATTGTGAGAAATGTTTTCTGGTGAAAAGCTCAATAATAACTGTCCTACGTTTGTTGAGTTAATTGCGCATAGTTTGTGTTTCAAACTCAGTGCGAAAAATATACCTACTATAATTTAACTACCCAAGAGATAAATTGAAATAATGCTAAAAGAGACATGATTATGCTAAAATTCTAGAAGTATATACTAACAAACAGTTTTTATAGATTCAAAAAAATGTATCAGTATAAAACAATAAGCGTAACGTTTTTTTTTGTAAACACAAAAAAAAAAACAAACAATAAAACGTAGGTAAAAAAAAGGTACTTGAAAAAAAAATTACAGTAATATATCATACAAATGGAACAGCAGGCGAAATCTAGTTTTTAATAAAACCAAGCATTCACCTACTTGGTTTTAAAATAGGCAATATTTCACTAGACACGTCGCTTGTAGAAATATGGATGAAACATGTTATGGCCCGCCGATTTTGTTACTATATTCTAGGCTGTCTGAATTCTTCATACAAAGGGGTGAGTCCCAGCTTGTATCATTAAAAATAGATGTCTGCCTTGTGATGCTCTACTTATATATGATTCAGAGTACCGTAGAATGGCTGATTGACAGTGCGATTCGTACAAGTCTGGATCAACTGCTAGTGTCAAAAACATTTTGCTTGGTAACGTGAACCGTGACGTCATGAATGTAGGGCAGGATGTTAAAGTTCAGTTTTCGTTCTTTGTTTGACTACTAAATACCTATTAGGTCATTATAAAGCAAAAAATGTATAAGACTGTATATTCAATAAATAGTAGCGTAAACAATCATTATATAACTCTATAATCCATATACAATGAGGAGGTAGAAAAGTCAAACTCGATCTATGAATTTTAAGAATTCAATTAAATATCATGAAATAGTTCTCTTTGTAAAACTTTCAATCAATACAATATAAACGTGTAAAATTAACAAGAGTTCACCCGATCTTGAATACCAGCAATTGATAATTCCATAAAAGAAATTCAATTAAACGTATTGAAGGGAAGTTTTATACAAATTGATTTTCCATGCACGCAAATGCACTGGCACAGTATGGGACGGGTTTCAAAAACGTCAGGATTGCGCCACGTATAGTTATTAAATTTCAATTTTTAGCTTTATGCTTCTGCCCGATAAGAGGATTTTGATTCCCTCGTCCCGTTTTTTACGTAAATGCAGGGCTGTCACTGTGTGATGGGATCCAACAAAAGTGACTTAACGGATTACTTCGTATACTGGTACACGACGTGGTAGTGTGGGAAGTGAAACTATGGTGATGGGTTGGGGGCGAAGGCTGCTTAACAACATCAAAACTATGGTAAGGACTTCCATTACATAATGTGTATAATGCAGAACTGGAAGCAAAAAATATTTCGAAAAAAAAACTATTAAAAAAAACGGAGCTTTTTCATGTAAAATGGAGGACGGCTTTAATGATAACTTTTTTGCTCATTACTTATGCGACGCCAAAACTGTTGTTTATATTTTTGTTAATTTAAATAAGACACTGGCCAGTGTGCCTGAATTTCTCTATAAACACAGACATTCAACTGATTTGAGACATTGAGACAGTCGACAGTTCCCAGATAGATCCTCTTACACAGCCACTAGCACTGCAAGTGACAGGAGACAACAACGCTGACGTAACTGCAGGGCGGTAGGGCTGTCAGCCATGCAGTATATTCTATACAATATACCTACAATCTACATAGATAGACTAGATTTAACAGCCATAAAATAAAAATAAAATGAATAAACATTTTTTTCAGTGAAAAACTTCTGCAATGCCGATTTTTCGTGGTCCGCAATATGAATGTCATCTACCCTGAAGAAGGAGGTATGTAGTAACGTACTTTACTCCGACTTGTCATATCTACAGAACCATGTTAAAACGGAATTTCAAACAACATCCAGTTACATATAAACCTTATTTTAATAAAACATTTTAACATCAAAAACCAATCATCTCTAAAACAAATTTTCAGCCATAAAAACTTGCCCACCCAACATTTGAGTAAAACATAAAACTCGAAACACGATAATTAGCGACCCGAGCCTTCACAAACGTGAAGCACATAATTTCACACGTTGTCCCCGTATTTGTAAACCCCGGAACTTAGTGAGCCACACGTCGTCAGGACGGTCGTAATATTATAAATTGGTGTCGTAATTTAGAGTCAGCCCTGTGCCACATCTGCTCGGCAAAGCGTAAAAACGTCCTACACCCGGCACGGATTACTGTGTCAATGTAAACAAGATCAGTAGAAATATTTTTCATACGAGCGACGTAAATGGTAGTCGTTCCATCATTTCGCTTCATCTCGTACGATCCTAACATTTGTTTCATCTCATTGTTTTGCCGTTGTACGTCGAATGTCTCTTCATTGTACGCATTTTCTGTAGTTCTTGGAAGTGAACTGAATATGTGAAATAATTGGGAAAAATAGTTTTCTTCCACAGCCAAAATGATGTATTTTCAAATACATAAAAATACCTACCATTTTGTTGCCAGTGTAATTTTTTTTTTATTGTATTTCTTCCTGTGATAAAGAAAACAATAGTTACGAAAAGCTAGTTGTGACATAAACCAAAGAATTTCACAAGTCCTGTTAATACTCATTGACCTAGAAGAACATACTACACTAGACCAATATACTAAACGTATTAGGGACAGACTCCGCTTTATATACTAACACGCAACTTTAGACCACAATGTCTGGGTTTCGATGCCAGTCGAACATACTATGTTTGTTTACAGAATTTGTAGTTACAAACTTGCCTATAAATGAAGATTAATTAACGAATTGTAATGTTCAAATATATTGTAAAGCTATTTAGAATAATGTAACAAAGTAAAATAACTTACTAAACTTGCCGTTCATAACAATGTTGAGTTTATTTTTAGATAAGACAACAACAAGCTTAACAAATGAGATTAATTATTTAAGGCGTACTCAATTAATTAAACTCCAAATAAAATGTTATTGATATTTAAGTTGTTTTTAAGTATTCATATTTGCAAATAAACTACACTTCTCATCAAAAAAATCGAAACACTTTCGTTTTTATTGTTTTTGTCCTAATTTTTTACAAAAGAGAATTAATTCCATGAAAAAAAAAACATTATTGTGTAGCTGGCAGTTTGGTCATTACAGTAAGAAGAAAAAAATCAAAATTCGAAATTAGAATTTCATTTGTTTATCCTATAAATGAAATTAATCACTGTTTTGAGACAAATGTGTATTTAGGGTTGGAGTACGTTTCTCGTTTAAAAACTAAAAATTAGCGCTTGTCTTTAAACTTTTTGTTTCTTATTTCATTTACTGTGACTTTGGGACGTCTAAAAAAACTTTTTTTTCTAAAACATATGGATACTTCGCCCGCAGAAGCCGCCCAAGTGGTGGCATTGCTGGATTCTGGACTTAGTCAGCGTGTTGTGGCTGCAAGATTGCATCTAAGCTTATCATCTGTTCATAGAGTCTACAAACGCTATCGGGAGACTGGTTCGTTCACGCGCCGTTCAGGATCTGGCAGGAATCGGGTCACTTCTGAGCGAGATGATTGATTTATTGTAACAACTTCTTTACGAAATCGACGCCTTAACGTTTTTCAACTGCAGCAGCAGCTTCGCGTTGTACGAAGAGTAGCTGTAAGTGACTCTACAATAAGAAGAAGGTTGAAGGAACGCGGATTGGCACCGCATAAGCCAGCGAATGGGCCGAAATTAACTGCAGACCATCGAAGAGCGCGCCTTAACTTTGCACGCGAGCACCTAACTTGGTCATACCTTCAGTGGAGCAAAGTACTGTTTTCTGATGAGTGTAAAATTATGCTGTATGGTAACGACGGAAGGAACAAGGTCTACAGAAGAGATGGAGAACGCTTTGCACAATGCTGCATTGAAGAAAAGGTCAGCTATGGTGGCGGTTCGTGGACGGTTTGGGGAGGAATCAGCGCCGACGGTAAGACAGAACTTGCCTTTGTGTCTGGGCCACGGCTGCCTGCACTAAACTCTCATCGGTACATCGAACAGTGTCTTGAACCTCATGTGATGCCCTATGCACATTTTATTGGCAACGACTTCATATTCATGCACGACAATGCTAGAGCTCACACCGCGGGCGTCGTACGAGATTATCTTACCGAAGTCGGTATCTCCATTATGGTATGGCCAGCAAGAAGCCCGGACAAGAATCCCATTGAACATCTATGGGATGAATTAAAGAGACGAATTCGAGCAAGAGATCCAGCCCCAGAAACACTTAGCCAGCTGCAAAATGCAATCCAAGAGGAATGGGATAATATACCACAACATGTGATCGTGACTCTCATCCGATCGATGAAGAACCGTATGGAAGCAGTAATAAGAGCTCGCGGAGGGAATACAAGTTATTAAATAAACGTTTCTTACATTTTTTTTTCATTTACGCGTGTTGTTTTACCCATTTCCTTCATATTCCATACAGGGTAAAAATTACTCATTATACAAAATACGAAACCTATGAAGACTTAATTTGAATTTAGAACATTAACATTAGGATTTAAAAACCTTATACTACTCACTATTAAATGACATTTTACATTTATTCCCAAATATACACATTTTTCTGATAATCCTTATCAAATCATAAACTGCGAGGTGTTTCGATTTTTTTTATGAGAAGTGTATGTACAGAAGTACCTAGTTAAATGAACGGAAGTAATTTACTTCAGCTTAAAATTAGGCTTCTAAAATTCATACAGTAACATCGTAACAAAAGCAAATTTCCGTAATTCTCAGTAAAGTGCTGTATGTTAATGTTCATTGTGATTCAAATCATATTTCACTTCTATTTGATTTATTTAAGGTTAGGCACAAGGTTTAAACGAAATTCATGAATCAACAAATTGATACAACCTTATTTTCGATTAACGGGTAATCGTTTCAGTGGTGCAAAATATTTAAATTATAGGCAACGTGAACGTTTGTGCGAGCGTTGGAAAAAGGAGCCTATTAATTACTGTTGCCAAGTACAAAGCTAATTTTAATTGTGCTAAAGAGGCACTTAATTGATTATTACTGGCGCTGTTAATTAACATGTCGTCTCCACGTTCGGATTGGCTTGTTTTAATTACTTCGGCGTTTTTTCGAGATACTGCGTGCGCGGCAAAAACTGATCCTGAAGGTCTTTTTGTCTGCCGTTATCTGTCTGTCGATCAACTGCAGGATTACGGTCAGAAATTTCATTAATTCACTGACAATGCCAATTAAAATTGTTGAGATTCGTTTGATTTGGTTTTTGACCTTTGCCAAAGTATTGATTTTATTTTAGATTATTTTTAAAATTGGTTTGGTTTTAGGGATGAAAAATAATATATAATATAGCAGCTAGACGTGGAAGATTTACGTCGCTTCTTTAAAAAGTCATAACTTAAAGATTGTTGGTATTTTCTTGAAGCCTACGAATTTCAATAATTTTCGATAGACCTAACATAACCCTTATAATGTGAGGCGTTCCAAAATTTAACCACAATCATGTAAATAGTTCAGGAGGGTTACAAACAAGGTTACATAAAGACATTTACCTCTGATCGGACTAACCGAAACCGCACAGATCACGTGACCTACATAAACTGATCAAATTAGACTAAGATGTGGCCTTCTCTGTACTTAGCTTTCAAGCAATGCAGGTTTTAAGTGTTGTGAGGCAGGTCAATAACATATTTAATATATTTAAGTGTCAAGAAATATAATAGTAAAAGTTCTGCTAGAATAGTTAAAATTTTATGGTTTGTGGGGTCGTTTGTTATCCCTTAACTTAAAATTTCTTCACAAATTTTGATGAAACTACGACATTATGGCTTATACGTCACAATAAGACACAGACACTGATTTATAAAGATACATAAACAGCGGTTGCGGGTGGCTCTGATACGTATAATCGGACACTAAAAAGAAAAGTTCACTCAAAGGTCAAGTTTCATGAATAATATCTTCCTTCAAGGCAAGCATCTAAAAACATAATAAAGCCGTATCATCTTTCTAAAAAAACAATAGCAAAATATTTACGTAAAATTTTCTTAATCAATTAAACCTTCGGTCAGGCTTTCCCCCAACTTTACGGACATCGACAAATTAGATCAACAGCCAGCCGGTCTCGGGGGGTGCAAAAACACGCCGCGTACCATCAACCCTATTTCGTATATTTTCTTTTTTTTTGTCTGCAGTACAGGCTCAACAATTTTCCAATGAATATCGCAAGCATTATCGGGGAAACACAAACAGATGTTTATATTCATAATCCAGATGTTTGCACGACCAATTTGGTGCTGACGCAATCTGTATAAATAATGTAAAAATAGGTGTTCGTTTTGAACGTTCTTCTGTGGTTTATAACATTACTTGTATAGTTTTGTAAAGGTAAAATAGCAAATTTTTTATACTTAGTAATTAACAGGAATTAAAATATACCCCCATTAACATGTGGGACACAAACAATATCAAAGCATTCCCGAGGGAATGGACCCTTGCGTGTATAAACCTTATTGATTTCTGAACTTCTTCGGACTTCTTCTTCTTTGGAAAAAACATGGAGATATTTTTCAGCAGGCTACACATCACTCTAAACCTAGATCCCTACATGCGAATAAGCTATTTCGCCCTCGGACCCATTTAACGGCAACGAGTAACAATAGCTTCATTATGTGTATTAAAATTTTTAATAATATTCCTCATTCGTTTAGAGAATTAAAACTAAATAAATTCAAATCACAATTTACGCAGTGGCTCACTGAAAAATGTTTTTATAGCATACAAGATTTTTTCCAATATAAAATGTGACATATTATTTATTCCTGATGTTTCCGAAATAATAAATTGTATGTTTCAAAAGTTGTCCAACATAATAATTAATTGTGACTAGTTGCTTAATTTAAATGTTGTATAATGTAATTAATAATTAATTGTGATTTTAATTGAACCATTTTATTTGTTTTATTATTAATTATGATTCCATACACATTAATTGAATAATTAATTTATTTTTGCAATATAAAATATAATTTATTGTTAAAAATAATAATTAATTGCGATTAATTGAAAATTGTAAAATTCCATTGTTTAATTTTAAAATTTTGCATGTCATTTATTTATGACCAAATATGTGGAACTTATTTTATGTATTTCAAACGCCTGTTATGTACCATGTTTCTGAAGCAAAATAAAACTATTCTTATTCTTCTTATTCGTATAAGTTGGAGATTAACAACAATAGAGACTCAGACATATTTTCAAAAAAAAAAAGAAAAACAGAATAGAGGTACAATATTGTACTAAGGTAACTACCTACTCAAATGTGTTATAACTTATTCTAGTCAGCAACAAAGTAGTGCTATTGTAGGAACTCCCCCGTGAACTGAACAAATTATGTTGTTCTAGCCAAAATACTTTTAAAGAATATAAATGAGAAAACCGTATCTACTACCATCCGTTTATCATGTTGTCTTCAGACAGAATTTAAGGTAACGCAAATGAAGAAGTAGAAAGCGTACGTGGTTCAAACAGACTAATCTGTTTTAAAATGTTTATTCAGCGACAAAGCGTGGCGTCTGTAACACGCTCGACAAAATAACATCGTTAAAAATGCTTCATATTACCATTTTTATTAGAAAATATACTTACGGGCTATATACGAGATAGGATACCGCGAATAAATTGCGCGACTTCCACGACAGCATTTGTCACCCTTAGACCCTTGGCACTTGTGAAATTGTGCTCATATTGTAAGGGCTAATCCTCGACGCGAATTCATCAGGTTCTAAGGTTGGCCCTTATCGGGGCGACCCTCGCTTTCAACATCCATCCACATTATTTTTTGTCACACTATAAGTTTATAACAAAGTTAACACTTCTCGGGCAAACTGTGTAATAAAATTTCCCTCTTTTGACTATAACTTTTCCTTAAAATATAGCCACGTACGTGCTTCGTGTGTCTTGTTTATGAATAAACTCTGGATACCACACAGAGTTTATTCTTTATATTGTGACTGGTGTAATATCAGTATGTACAAGTTGCAAATGTGTGTTGTGGCAAAGATTTACTAATATTGTACTGTGTATTGCTCCTTAAATTTGTGTTAAGAAAATTCGTTTTTACAATAATAAATATACATGTGTTAACAGAACGATAGTTTAAAAATCAACATTGGTGTAATACATTTGGTTCCTCAAAAAATAAGTTAGGTTCTGGCGGTTTGTAGTATTATAACAAAAAATTTACGTAGCCCACTTTTTTCTGATGCTTTTCAACTTTAAAAGCTTCTCACAAGACCGCAACCTGTACCCCTTATTTTTATTCCCAATGCATTCTCCTTTCAATTCATAACAGGCTCTTTTCAGTTTGTAATCAACGTTAAGAAGCCGAATTTGAGTATCTAAATCCTCGTTAATATGCTATCCATTACAGCGGCAGTGAGTAAAGTTTACATTAGCATTATCGTGGCAGTGGACTCATAAAAAGCAAAGTTATCAAAGGCGGGTGCTTTCACTTGGAAGTTAATGAGTCGACAGTGCGGTAATGTCAGAGCGTAGGCATCTATTTTCATAGTACGTTTCACGCTTGGGATTTTCGAAGAATTTGTTTGTGGAAATATTAGTTTTTTTCGTTTATATGGTGGATGGTTATTGTGGTTGTGCGAACAAAGTAAAAAACTTTTGGTAAGTTTTAATATACATGTTTCATGAACAAGAAAATACGCAATGGTCTATCAACTATGCGTGGTATTTAATTTTATTTTTTGTTATTTCTTGTTTTGAACCAGTCATGTAGTTTTTGATTAAATAAACCAAGTGCAGGACGATAAACAGCTTGCTTAAAAAAAAACAAATCGCATTATTTTTATTAAGTATTAAAATTTTACTGATATATCTAGTATCTACAGTTTTGATTTCCACATATTTTAGAATAAGGTTTCCCAAAAACCTATCGCTCCGAAAATTGCCAGCAGTAACATATTTTACACAAAAAAGATACGGGTCTTACCACCCTACATAATTCTGAAGACTCGGCCTGACAATACATCCCATTTCCATAGAATATAGACATATTTATGATGCACTTACAGCGGTCGCATAAAAACATTTTCTCACTTTCTCTTACCATTTTAACGCACAAGGATTTCCTACATGCAAATAGAAAGGCTCGTTGGTGGCATAACGTGTAATGTCGTTGGTTTACATTATTCTTTCTAAGATAGACATAAAAATGGAAAGATAAGGTCCGTTAACTATGAACATTACGCGACTATTAGTAGGTACCTATTTAAGTGGATATGCTTGCATAAAATTAGGGTAAAGTGTTTGTTGAAAAATAGGAAGCTCAAATTACTTTTGTGTTTTAAAAATGTTTTGAACTTGTAATTTTCAAAAAATAATATAAACAAAGAAAAACAATAATATAAATATGCGTCTAAAATAATGCTGATCTACTATTTTATTAATTTAAGATGACTTTAATAGAATACATAAACATGATTATTGGGTATTTTGTTTTCATAATTATTGATTTTAGATAATCGCATGTATAAAAAACTATATTTACTATCTTACATTACCGTAAGTGAATTTTAAGGAACACAAAAAAATATGGAACTATAGTTTCCAATTATTATGAAGCTTCAGATTTTGTTAAGCCAGAATTTAATAATTAAATACCAAGCTACAAACCAGCACGTTTAATTTTCAATAAACTCATTTGTCTCATTGCTGAAATATTTGAGTTTGGAATACTTACCGCGTTCCACCGATAAATTATGAAATGACTAACGAATTCCCATCTCTATTATACTTCTAAAGAAACTATAACTTCCAACATTTTAACTGTAAAAGGAGACTATAAAAGTTAAAGCAGCCTTCATACGTATGGGCTAAGTAAAGTAAAAGTTCGAAACTGACGTGTAAAAGAAAAACAAGGAACTTTCACACCTAGTTTGGTATAAAACTGTATGCAGACTGCTACTGCGAACCTAACGAGATACGGCTTGCTTTTAAAGGTACTTCCAGAGGTTGTACGGACTTAAGAAAAGACGTCATTATTTAGGTAGATTGCCTTGCTTGTAAAGCGCATTGTCTACAAAGGAAAACGGAAAAACGTTCTAGTGAAAACATACAAAAATATTTCGTAGTCTGCTTTACTCTTTGGAACTATTTATTGTAAAGAATCTGGCCAGCATTTTTTTTTAATATTAAGCTTAATATTATTTTTACATTTTGCACATATAAAATTCAAATACTAAAATATGTTAAGAATACATATTTAAGTATCTACATTTAACTACTTACTAATTTATATAGTTATATATATTTTTTTTTTACTTTATATAATAGTAAGATATTATTTAGAGCACAAAATTAAACGCACTTTCGGATATTGACCCCATCGTCATTCTTCATAAGTAGGTATAGGAATTGCCACCATTTACATAAAAAGGTCAAGTACAATTGGGTCGGAATTAGCCCAAGATCTTCAGATTTCAATCGCCCTCAATTGGAAATCTTTGCAATAATACCAAACAATGAAATCCTATTTGTTTTCTTCTTTGATAATAATATTATCTGTGGATTTTAAAGTAATTGTTCATCGAATTTTCATTTATATTCAAACTATATACATTATACCTACTACTTCTAGTGCGAATCATTCAAGTAGGTTAAACCATTTTGATGGATGTTTCTGTTGAAATACCTGACCATGACATGTATAATATATGTATGTATATATAAACGTCGTCTTTAAAACACGAATCGCAGTAATATCAATTTAATTTCCATAAATGTACAAATCTCCTTTACGCATTCTACTGAATTTTGGATTACAAAAAAACACCGAACTCTAAATTAACACTAAGAGTCTGAGACCGTGTTGCGGATATCACATAGGTTTCGTACATAAAGCTTTCAGGTTGCAGAGCAGTTAATACCACACGACTAAATACTGCACCGACGATATATGTTCTTGTTACGGAATGATTTTCACTAAAAGCCCGACAACTGTCTGCCTCGGATGTTATGTAGATAAATGTGAAACGTTTAGTATAATGTTTTGTGTTTTGATTTAGTTTTTGTCATAACATTTTAAAATACTTTTGCTTTTGTCCTTATAAATGTATCACGACTTAAAGAAGTTCGATTTTGTAAACGGAACAATACTTTCATTTTAATTTACATTATAAGTACTTAAAAAGCCCTTGCGATAAGTGTACAACATTGAGTTAGCATGACAAAATTCGTCGACCTTTCAAACTATTTGGGAACTTCGATAAACTGCTTATATACCTACAAAAAAACAATACCGATGACCCAAAAGATAATGGAACATCTACTCACAGTCGCTTATAAAAGGAAAGATATTTTCGATATAATACGAATCAAAAGGTAAGGTAAGAATCCAATACAAAGTTTCCGAGGTAGTTTCACCTCGCATCACTCATGTCCTCGACTGGAGATAGCGGACGATCGACGAAACGATAGATTGCGCTCCTTTTCGTCTATTGATTTTTGGTAGGACTGCCGAGTAGTCGGGCAGCCGGTCTTTAAGATAGGTATGATTGACCATCCGTGATAAGGCTTAAGGTATATATATTTTTCAATACACAACGAGAAAATATTTGTTGGGTTTTGAATCTAATGTAACAATAGTATTGGATACATATCGAAAATTGTCACGATCAAAATTGTTTTTACAATTAATGGCTTGAATTACTTTTTGCAGCTATCGTGGTGACTAGCTACGAATGCATGTGTTCGCGTTGATTCCAATTATATAATTTAACTATAAATAAACAAGGCGATAATTTAAAAATTACTAACGTGACATAAATGTGGTATTAATTTGGATCTACATAAAATTTGCTCTTTTTTTATATGCGTAATAAATACTTTAACATAATAAAGAATTTGAAGTCCATCAAAACTCCAAAAGATCTTGGCCGCAGACATTCAATCATGATAATTAAGTAACTTCAGAAGAAAAGTAAGTATAAAGTCAAAGTTACATAACATTTTATTATGACCTAATTAAATGTAACGGCTCCGGTTTTCTTTAGAATAATGGTATCGGTTTCAGCGTCGGCCACTGATTTTAATCTCAGCCGCGGCCAATCCCCTTGAACCTTAGGTAAGACATGTAAGCCGGCAACCCGGGATACTCTCCAGATAACGAGCGAAGTTCCACCTAAAGATCTTGTAAATGTTCCTTCGCCGCAGCCAGAATTCGTAATTCAACTTCCATTTTGCAAGGACCCATAAAAATAATGTTTTATACAAGTCGGTGATAAGCTTTGGCCTTCGTTCTGATAATCACTATCTCATTATGTTGGTTGCGTTGATATGGATAGAGGGTTCATTAATCTAATATTTTAACGTGATTAATTACTTTTTATATAGTAACAATAAATGTTTTAACATGATTAAAATTTATTTTAGGTTATCAGATTTTCATATTGATGTAATATTTTACTAATTAATTTTATTTTAACCTGAATTATTTGTTATATTTTTCCGATGAAATGTATCACGAACATAGATATCATCCAGTAACTATAGAATTTAAACCACCTACTTAAAATTCCAGTAACATACATTTGAACATGTACAAGCACCGTCTCGCTGTATATTTAGTAAAGTCAACAATTCCCAGAGCGCTGTATTAAAAGCGAAGACGTGAGCCAGCGTAACGAGGAGTCGAACCAAAAACCGAACAAGACTTAGGAACGGGACACAGTTCGCAGTTCGCAGTCTCCTGTTCACAGGTACAAGGAAGGGGACGTACTCACAGACCATTAAGTGGTCGCCACTCACACTGACCCGCCAAAACTGCACTTACAGAGCTGTTTCAGCGACTCGTAAAACGTAATGTCTTTCAAAAGGTACGCTCCGTATTTTTGGCGATATGTGGATTTGATTGGAACTTTGTTAGAGAAAGAATTTAACTGGTATTTGTCGGATCGTTTCGAACCTGATTCGAAGACAGTTTATTAGTGGGATAATTTTGGACACAAAACGTTTTATCAGTTTTAGTGGTATGTATTGCTATTTCTGGTTTTCCCATTTATTAGTTTGTAAATATTTTTAGAATTGGACTAATCATTTCGAAATGTTGAGCAGACGTTATATAAACATTTCATAATTCGAAAACGTAACATTCGAATACATGAAAAAAATATTGATCATAACAATGTTATAAATCACAAGGTTTGGAATACATATTACACTATATTTGAGGACGTATTCCGGTCACAGCCGAGCGACTTCAGTCTCTTTACGACGATACATTTATATCCATTTATTTGGCGAATATCCTTCGATGTGAGCCACCAACGACGGAACAGAACGGATGGGTACGTTTCTATTGCCTTTGAGATATTTCATTGACTTTTACAAATGCGAATGCCTTAGTGTCATTGGGATCGAATCTTGGTGTTGACTAAATTGCGTCCATAACATTGAATTTGACATTACGTTTGAAACGTAATGACTAGTTTTCTTTCCTATCATACTTCCCTATATAAACTTTTACGAGCCAACCCCGTTGCCTAAAAAAAATACATTACTTTTTTCTTCTTTGATTATTTTTTACTAAACAAAAAACTTTTACCTACTTTAATTTCGGTGAGGATTCGTTGATCCAAAGAATAGTTACTAATGTGATATCTACTTGCACATGTTAAATCTCGTTGAATATATTAAAATGCCGAGTAATCCGAGGGTTTGTGGGCGGGTCCAGGTCAATCCCTGTCGACCGCTGGAGCTCGCGACATGGTAAGGGTCGACCTGCGAAGCCGTGGGCGTGTTATCATGGTAATTATGATAGCCCAAAAGATTCTCTGCACAATCACTTTCAGATTTAACAACAGTATTTTTTAAGATAACGGATTCACGTTAATTCTAGAAAAGATTGGATTTTTATCGATATTTCACGCATACGGTTCATTCACAGATAATACGCTTAGTTTCACTCATCTGGTCACTGAATAGCAAGCAGATGGACGAATTGCTGTACTAAGTTTAAATGCCCAAGAATGAGTTATAGTTCCTCCCTAACAATAATTTCGTTTATGTACCTTCTAAAAACGTCATATGCTGAAGATTCAGTGCAATTCGACTTAAAAAATGCTTCACAGCTTTATCATCAATTTGCAGTACGATACAACAGAACGTTTAGATCTGAAACAGACTATAATGAACGATTTCAAAATTTTATACAAACTTTAAGGCACATAAATAAAATAAATGCGCAGTCAAATTTAGATCAAAAAGTTTTGCCAAATCAGTACGCTGATTTATCTAACGATGAGAGAAAAAGGATATTGTTGAGGACTACTAAGAACATAGATCCTGAGCTTAAAGCTATATTAAGAATACAAGAAAAACCATCAGTCAAGCTTCATCATTGGTATGTAACAATAATTACTTTCATAAAATGTTAACTTAAATACCTTCATAAACTCTCCTTCAGGTCCGTTTTTCCAATATTTTAAAAATCTTTTCTCACGCAGTTTTTTTCGATGAGATGTTTGCCAAAAAGTTACTAAATACAATTGTATATTCATTAAGATGCATTTTTAAACACAAATCAGCTAGGCTTATTATACTAGTGAATACAAGTTACTCAGTTTTGCAGAGCATTTTCCACGCTTAATCTCTTGTGTAGCGTAAATAAGCTCAATCACGGTCGGATGGATTCGTTTCGTTACATAGTTCCTATGGCTACCTTTGGGCTCCATCATGAGACTAGCTCAAAAGTACCAGAACATTGTTTTGTCACCGACTTTCTATTAGTATGCAAAATTTCATATCAATCGGATGTCAGGAAGTGGTTCTAATTTAGCTTGTAAGATTTCACCTTAACGTTTGGTACCGGTAACGGTTGTACCGGTAGGTAGAATAACATGCGGATTGCAGTACATTGTCTTTTATGATTAATTATTTATGAAACTATAGTCGCGTGGCCCCGCAATGTACCGCGATCTGCACGATACTTCTCGCATCATCTAAACCAGCCATTAGCACTCCTATTTAAATTTATGTTTATAAAAATAAAAGTGCGAGGGTACTATAAATACAAAATGAGTGCAACAGTTAAAGTGCAAGAGTGCAGTTTAAAATGTACGTGACACTTACATTAACTAACTAATTGAGACTTATAATGCGTTTGTATTTAAAATTACAGGACCGAACCAGAAAAGATTCCTATAGGGAGGGCTAATGAAAGAGGCGAACCGCGGGTTGATGATGACGGATATCCACTGAAACTAGGAATAAAATCATATGATAAGAAATGAAAACTACAATAAAATGATAATAATCGTGATAAATTATGTTCTACTAAAATTACATACAGTATGATATGTAAGATACATATATAAACCGCTGTTCGGTAGTCCAATGTTGTTTCATGTTGTCATTTATTTTTTATCTACATGCACACACAATGGATTTATATTATGTTAATAAATAAAGTCTTGCATCAATTTATTTCCTTATAATTAAAAAATGGCTTAAAACAAAAGACGAAAACTTTATAATGAGTGTTTATCATAGCAAAATTAAATACACCCTTCATAAATATTTTTTACGTAAGTATAAAATTTGAATACTGTATTAATTACGATTTTGGAGTGAAGCTGTATTGTTAAATGACCCATCCCAATAGGTTATATTCAATACTTTACTATAAACATTATTCTGAGGTACAAGCGGATGCGAAAATAAACTTCAGTGTTTTGAGAATAGTTCCATCCCAACAAATATTCTTGCTAATAATATTAGTGGGTTCGAGCCACATGGATTCCTTTCTGAGTGCTTGCAAACTCAGCATGAGTCGCAGAGCCAGACTTGAAGCGGCCACGGCACTAAATAAGTGACTGAAACACTAAGACTGAAACAGAACTGTTCAATTCCTACCAAATTGTTCGGATTTCCGGCTAGATGAGAGTTCTCCCAAAGGGTTAAGCTAGTTTTGAACTTTATGTTTGTATTCAAGCGGGGAAGTTGTCATAAATATTGGAGCCTCTGCTTGTCTAACTTGGACGAACTACATCAAACTGCTTTGTTGACGCAAAAGTTAGGCAGCTCAATATCCTGTTCCTCGTAAAGTGGCCGATTATGAGGCCCCGAGTAATTGTTTACGATAATAGGGTGTTATTTCTTTCCCTTTCCGACAAACTCATAATACTAAATGATTTAATTTTAGCCAATTTACAGAGTCAGCCCTTTGATATGATATCGAACTAAGTATAATAAAGAGCGAACAATAATCCACTCATATACGAAACCAACCGTTAAAGCAAAAAGGTATCTTTTTATTTTTACAGACCATTAAAAGTTTAAAATATCACCGAAATAAAAATCATCATCGATTTATTATCCCTCGGTAGTACAGAAATTTGGTAAAATTTATAATTTTTACCGGTTCCAAAATGCCGAATATATTGGAAAACGCAAAGAGGCATCAAAAACTTCTAAGACATTTTTTGTTTTATTGGAAATGGAGAAACATAATCCGTATAGGACGGGCTGTCTGCGGAATGTCTTTGTGGCTGGTCACGCCACAGATTTAGAGAAAACCAATACGACTCTCAATATGCAAATGATTAAAAAAATACTTTTAAGTAAAAAACTAACTGGTCAAAAGTTCCATTGCATATATTTATTTTAAGTTCGATATATTTTTACCGAACGCCTGAAAAAAGTTCGCACACATTTTTTGTTAAAGGAAAATATGAATGTAATTATGAAAACAATTGTGGTAGCATTTACGCGTTCGTGATGAGATATATCTCGCTTCAATGAGTTGTGGCGTATCGTTTTAAACCATCAGACATTTTTATTTAATACGTCTTATTGTTTGCATATTTATAAATGTTTGGATACACTTTAATATTATTTTTTTGCTTATGTTTAAATAGGAGATAATCTAGAACAAACTTATTCCAATTTACTTCTAAAACAGCCAGGTTTTTTTTAATAAAAAAAACTATAGATAAAACATCCTTTTATGACAAGCATATTGCATGTTTTCTCATATCACCTGAAATAACCAGGCCACCAATACGAGCTTATTAACTATAAACGAAGTTTATATTCAAATTTAAAACGCTAATATGTAAGCGTTCCAGTTTTATGAGGTCTGCGTGTGCCAGCTACTCGATAACCGTTCGGTAACCATCACTGTCTATAGTACGTGACTTTTTCCGTTAAAAGACAAAAGCAGCTCCCGATGCATTTTTCACCGGAATAGATTTTACGCGAGGAAAAATTGCAAATTTCTGCACCAACACGCGCTAGCGGTGACTTGAGAAATATTCGATAGTTGATTGCTTCGCTCATTTTACGGGAGATCGCGATCGCTTATTGCGGCGGATATGCGGTTTCGTTAAATCAGATTGTACGAAAGGTTTAAAGGTATTTTATTGAATTTTAATGAGGATGCGGAAGATTGTTTGTGTTTTATATCTTTTTTTTTATCGGAGGTGTAAGTTGATAAAAAATATTTATACCTACGGAAGGTAAGTACCTACATACAATTGTTTTATGTTGTTTGAAAAAAAAACAAAGTAGTTTTTTTATTGTACTTTGTGATTCAGGTATTTTGTAAATAGCCTAAAGATAGAAGCTATCTATAAACTTTAGATAAACAGATTGTTAATAAATAGAAATAGGTAATTACAAAGACAAGCACAATTAATACACAAATTAAATTCTGTAGACAACAAGCCTTAAAAAAATATATTCAAAACCGCCTCAAATAATCTCAGTATTTCAGAATAATCAAATAGAATTGAGCCAATCCCAGGTGTTAGTAATATTGACGAGTAAAAACAAGATTAGTCTGAATAGCCGAATACAGATTGCGACTCAACGCGCTTATCCAATAAATCCAACCTTGGATTGTATTAACACAAACAAAGTTGGTCTTGAATTATCAGGTGTGGGAGAAATATATTCAGAGGGATCTGTAAATTTGCTTACAGGAATATGAAATCGTACCTAAGGTAATCAACGCCTATCGAAGATCATACTGGGTTGTTATTGTGAATATTTCTTGGTATAACAATAAATTAGTATATTCAAGTATGAAGTATATTCAATTAATATTTCTCAAGAACCTATTGCATCAATTAAATAAGTAGAGAATCAATGTGATCAGTATTGCAATATAAGTTGTAATTAGTGCTCATTATGTACAATATGACTTTTTAATTATTCATTTGATTTGGGGGAAGATTTTCATGGATTACCTGGCGTCTCTCGCTTATAATTACGCTAGCGTAGGTAGCAGAAATGTTACATCTTATTGCACTTTTATTTCAAAGTGGAACTTTTTACAGATCCTGCAATGGACTCTACAAACAGCTCAACGTTGAAATCTAAACAAATAATTAACAGACTATAAAACTGTGTACACCCGAACGACAACGTATCGTTTACGCGATAATTATAATTGAATGAATTAAATTAATTCCACGGAACATTTTCCAATAATCTCGCGTTGAACCATAAAATGCTTTTAAAGCGCAATTTCGACTCAATTCATTTGCAACGAGTGTTCAGTAAAGTTCAATGTTGTATGAATGAATGCGTCGACATGAGTGTATAAAGAGGTATGGTGGTTCACAAAGAGGAATTTCTCCGGTCCACATTAGCAGCGGTTTCCTGAAGCTTCGAATAAATGTGGGCAATTTGCGAGAGCGTTTATCACCTAAAGAAAAGTTCTGGCGACGTCTGTAACTGCCGTAATTCTGCGCCGAAATTCGAGGGTTAATCACGTTGGCCATACATCAACGCTTTATTTAATACGCGCAACTTTGTTTGGGATTTAGTTCACACCCGTCCGCAGGCTATTGTGTCATGTTTTTATAGCCTCTAGATATTATTTTGAGATCGCCATTGTTTGGAATAAATTATGGCCACTTGGTTCACATAAATTTCAAATTTTGAACATACTGTTGAAGTATTTTGCACAAGCTTTCATTGAGTATCTAAATATTCAATGCATATAGTTAAACACTGTAACAACTTTAAATAAGTAAATGAGCGATAAAGTAAGAATGATTGAATACGAGAATGTCTGTTGACTTAATACAAAACAGTCGGCCTTAAAATATTTACCTCGTAGCTCAAAATTAAACAAAATAAATATTTCACTGTATAAACTTTAATTTAGTTTTAATTAGATACTAAACACTTCCTTAGTAACAAGACTCCTATTTTGACTACTGCTCTGCACTACAGACTACTTGACAAACTGTAAATTCAGCTTAATTCTAGAAACAAAGCACTTAAGTTGTTTAGTCCCTGTACTATGTT